>VSMA01000014.1:0-1200000 GCA_009194965.1 Coniochaeta sp. 2T2.1
GAGAGAACCTACTACCGTTCGAGGCGTCCAGTCCTTCTTAAGGTTCTGCAATTTCTATAGGAAATTCGTCCGCGAATACGGCCGGGTGGCGAAGCCGCTTACTAACCTAACTAAAAAGGGGGAATCGTTCACCTGGACCGCCGACTGTTAGATCGCTTTCGACGAGCTTAAGTATCGACTACTAACTACCCCAATTCTCCGATACTTTTCCTACGAGCTCGACGTCGATACCCGAATGGAGACCGACGCCTTCGATAGCGTCTTGGCTGGGGTGTTAACTCAACGACGGGCCGGTGAGGAGGACTGGTACCCGGTAGTGTTCTACTCCAAAGTTATATAGGGCGCTGAACTCAATTACTCGATCCACGACAAAGAGCTTATAGGGGTAGTCCGAGGACTACTCTACTAGAGGGCTGAACTAGTGGGACTGTAGAAGCCCTTCTTAGTAATCACCGATAACTAGGCGCTCGAGTACTTTAGTACTAAACGAGTTCTTAACCTCCGGTAGGTAAGCTGGGCCGAGCTTATGGCCTAGTACCACTTTACTATTATATACCGACTAGGTAAGTAGAACATTGTCGCCGACGCCCTTACGCGCAAATCCGAGGAAGTCAAGACTTAGAAGGAGAAGAAGGAGCTATAGAGGACGATACGTATTTTCAAGCCCGCCTTCGATTTAGGCGACGACGGCGATAACGCCTAGGTCTACGAGCTAGACGTCCCTAAGGACGCTATATGTACTGTAGACAAAGACGACGCCGAGGTAGGCGACGCGACGTTGATTGATAAACTCCTACGCCTTAACCGGGAGGACCCGACTCTCGAGCCATATCGCGAGAAGGCTAAAGTATCGATAGGAGGCTTCTCCCTCCTCGACGATTGCTATATTATATACGAAGGGCGAATAGCGGTACCAAACGGCGCCTTCTTGAGGACCCGGATCATCAAGGAAGCCCACGACCATCTTACCACCGTACACCCAGTGTCACGGGACTGTCAGGCTGAGAGCGGAGTAAGGCTAAACAGATGGTATTTGCTACGGACAGACTCAATCCCGTGGTTGCGGGCAGGCTGATGATAAGACGTAGCTCGAAGAGCTACAAAATATAATGGACAGAATCAATATAAAGATATTTCTTTGTCGCGGGCCCGCACTAGGCCTACCACGTGACAGGGTCACGTGGCTCAATTACCTGGGGCCTCAGCGCCGTGACAGTACTCCCCTCCTCTAGGGCGGAGCTCCGACGACGCAGTTACGGTCTGGGCTTGTTCGGGTACCGGCGGTGAAAGTTGCGGACGATCTCCTGTGCGTTCTCCAGGTGCTCGGCGGGTGCTTCGGTGGGATCGTCGTATCCAACCCACTTGACAGTATACTTTAACCGAGGGCCGCCCCGGCCTCTCCTCTCCCAGCGGGAGTCCAGGATGTCCTCGACCTCGAATTCTTCGATGCCGTCCACCTCCACTGGGGGAGGAGGAGCATGGCACTGACCAGGCAAGGGATCGGTGGCAGCGGGTCGGAGCAGGCTGACATGAAAGACAGGGTGTATCCTCATAGACGCAGGCAGCTCCAGACGGTAGGCATACGGGCTGACGACTTCGGCGATCCTGAACGGTCCGAGTAGTTTCCAGTCGAGCTTCTTCTGCGGTCGGGCAGTCTTAATATTGCGGGCGTCTAGCCACACTTCCTGGCCTTCTTGGTAACGGCGGGCAGGTCTCCTTTTCCGGTTGGCGTACTCCTCTTGGCGGGCTTGGGCGAGACAGATCTCGGATTGCAGGTACTCGTGGATCGTTTTCATCTTGAGGACCAACTCCTCAGAGTCGCGAGCGGCGCGCTGTGGTCCAGGCTGTACAGGTTCGAATCCTAGGCGGGGGTGGAAGCCGTAATTGGCGAAGAACGGTGTCGTGCCGGTGCTCTCGTTGATGGCGTTATTCAGGGCGAACTCGGCAAGGGGTAGCCATCTCGACCAGTCGTCTTGGAGGTAAGAGACCTGACCACGCAGGTACTGTTCCAGGAAAGCGTTCGCGATCTCGGTCTGGCCATCTGTCTCCGGGTGGTATGCAGTCGATAGCAGGGCTTTGATTCCTAGGCGGCGGATCAGGTGCCTCCAGAACGCGGACACGAATTGGGCTCCACGGTCGGAAACAATTGTCTTGGGGAGGCCATGTATCTTCCAGACATGCTTGGTGTACAGGCGGGCGACTTCCTCGGCATCACAGGTTCCTTTGCAAGCTATGAAGTGCTTCATCTTCGTCAGACGGTCTACTACGACGAGGATCGCGTCGTACCCATCGCTTTCGGGTAGGTGTGTGATGAAGTCCATGGAGATATCCTGCCAGGCTCGGTCGGGAATCGGTAAAGGTTTGAGTACCCCCTGGCGTGCTTCTCTGGAGACGGTGCTTCGCTTGCAGGTGTGGCAGTTTCTGACCCATCGCTCGATATAGGATAGCATACCCGGCCAGTAGTATTCTCTCGAAATGGCCTCGTAAGTTCTCGCTCGGCCCATGTGTCCGGTGACCGGGCTCTCGTGGTACGAGCGTACAAGCTCAGCGAGCAGTTCTTGATGTTCAGGGACGTACAGCCGGTCTCGATAGTACAGGTATCCGTGTCTGTTCTCGCACTCGGCTAGGGTGATACGCGGGTGGCGGGCGTGGTTCTCCTCTAGGGCCTTCAGTATGGACCGTAGTGTTTCGTCGGACTCGTACCCTTGTTCGAACAGTGCTTTCACCGGTGGGGGCAGTAACGGAGCAGTTCTCTCTCGTGAGCGGACGGGGCGGACTGGCTCAGGGTCTGGTTCCGTGGCTGCGGTCTCTGGTCTCCTTGTGCTTGAGCGTGTCGTAGCTCTTAGCTGTACTGGTTCCTCTGTGAATCTGACTCGTCTCTTGCTGGGCGGGGTGGGTTCCTCGAAGTTGTGGCTCTTCAGTACTACCTGGCTCTGGTGTAGCAGGCGCTCATCTCCCTCCTTCGGGAGGTCCTCTGACCTCCTGGTCAGAGCGTCAGGCTTCGCTCCTTGTTTGCCGGGACGGTAAGTAATCTTGAAGTTGAACCTGGAGAGGAATTCGGACCAGCGGGCTTGTCTGCGGTTCAGGAGTTTCGTCGTCGTGAAGTATTCTAGGTTCCGGTGGTCTGTAATGACCTTGATCGGGGAGCTCGTTCCCTCCAGTTCCGGGCGCCATTCCTCGAAACAGCGAATAATTGCCAGGAGTTCCTTATCGTAGATCTCGTAGTTACACTCCGTTACCGAGTGCTTCTTTGAGAAGAAAGCAACAGGCCGTAAAATGCCGTCATCGCCGTACTGCGATAGCACACCGGCCGACACGAAATCGGAAGCGTCGGTTTCCAAGATGATCTCTCTTTCCCAATCGAACGGGGCCAAGACGGGCGCGGTCGTGAAAGCAGTCTTCAGTCGGTTGAATGCCTCTTCGCAGTTCTTATCCCAGTTGAACTTCACCCCCTTCTTAGTGAGGTTGACTAGCGGGGCGATGATCTTCGAGAACCCTTGGATGAAGCGTCGGTAGAAGTTCCCGAAGCCGATAAAGGCTTGTACATCGGTCAGGCAGGCGGGCGTTTTCCAGTTGACGATCGTCTCGATCTTCTTCGGGTCCATCTGGATTCCTTCTCGGCCCACGATCACTCCGAGGAAGGTGGTCTTGTCCTGGAAGAACTCGCACTTCTGGATCTTGGCGTACAAGCCGGCTTCTCGCAGGGCCGCGAGGACCTTCCTTACATGAGCGATGTGCTCCTTTCTCGTGCGACTGTAAATCAGGATATCATCTAGGTAGGCTGTGCAGAAAACGTCTAGGTACTCTCGCAGGGTGTCGTTAATAAACCTCTGGAAGGTTGCTGGCGCTGCGGTCAGGCCGAACGGCATAACGAGTGACTCGAACAGGCCGAACCGGGTACGGAAAGCCGTCAGGTATTCTTGTCCTTCCTTGATACGGATGTTGTTGAACGCAGAGATAATGTCGATCTTCGTGTAGTACATCATCCCTTTCAAGTTGCTGAGGGATTCCTTCGTTAGCGGCAGGGGGTAGCGGTCCTTGACGGAGATGTTGTTCAGCGCACGGTAGTCCACACAGAAGCGGAGTCCTCCTCCTGGTTTCTTGACGAAGAGTACTGGCGAGGCAGCAGGAGACGAGCTGGGTCGGATGAAGCCTTTCTTTAGGTTATCCTCAAGCCATTCCTTAAGGGCCCTCAGCTCGTCGCGGGACATCGGGTACAGAGGTCCAAAGGGCGGTGTCGCTCCCTCAATAAGCTTGATCTCGTGGTCGTACCGACGGTGTGGCGGTAGCTTGTCTGCTTCCTTCGGGGAAAAGACGTCACGGAAGTCTCGAAGCTCTAGTGGCAGTAGTTCTTCCAGGTCCGGTGCGTCGTGTTGGCTAAGCTGTTGTTCTATGTCTTCTATGGTGACAGAAAACATCTGGTAGTTCCTTCGGGCGTACGCTGAGCAGGCTCGCATTGAAACTTCTGCGATATCCATGTGTTCTAGTCCGGTGGGGCGGGGCGGTAGGTAGGTCGGGCGGTCTCTTTTCGGCACGTCGTGCAATGCTCTGATCTTGGACGGGCGGGCGGGGGTGTTGCAGTTCTTCTGGCAGTACTGGCTGTCAAAGGTGAAGGTATGGCTGGCGAACCCGACCCTCGGGTCGTGTTCCTTTAGCCATGGCATTCCTAGTATGACGGGGTAATACGCTAGCTGCGTGACGTATAGTCTGATCTCTTTCTCGAAGTGGTCCTCAATCCTCAGGCTGGTGATAACATAGTGGGTGACCTTCCCACTCTCGGATTCTCGGCCGTCAAAGACCTCCAGGGCGAACGGTCTCTTCAGTTTCTTTAGCGGGAGCTCGTGGCTCTCGGCCCAGCTCTGGTCAACAAATCCCTTTCCTTCGGCGCCAGAGTCGGCTAAGGCGTAGGTAGGCAGTTTCCGGTCTCCTAATTCCAGGGTGGCGGGTAATATCATTAGGTGGGATCTCATGTCCTCTTCTTCGCGGACCGAGAGACCCTTGACGGCGGCAGCAGAGATCTTCAGCGTTCTTAGTGCGCGGTTCGGTTGGTGTCGTGTTGTGCGCTCTATAGGAGCCTGTGTGCGACTTAACGCAGGCTCGCTCCGTTTACCGAGACCTCAATGCTCGGCTGCGGGCTGCGGGATCTGGACGAGGACAAGCTGGCGGGGGAACCGGAACGGGCCACTCTGGCTTGTAGGCGGGAGCGAGTATCGGGGTGGGGGCAATCGGCAACGCGGTGGCTCTGAGAACCGCAACGGAAGCATTCTCCTCTCTCTCGTCGGCCTCCAGGGACGAACCGTGACCCTCGCTGCGCGCTGAGGTCCATAGGCTCGCCGCGTTCGGCCCTCGTCTCCGGTCCCTTCGCGGGCGGGGAGATGGTCTGCGGCCGGTTGGTGCTCGGGGCCGGGGCGGTGTAAGATCTTCCAAGGGTCGGCACGGGTTGGTTAAAGCGTTGACGGCGGTTTTCTAGATTCTGTAGGAAGGCAGCGTACTGGTGATATTCCCGACTGGGCGGTTCGTGGTGAAGCAGCATGCTACGCAGTTCTCGGGAGATGGCTTGTTCTAGGAGCGTCGGTAGGGCTTCTTCTGACATCTGTCCCTCGAGGGCGAGGCGCTGGAATTCGGCGAAGAACGTGCTGAAGTCCTTGTTTGATTGGCGCAGGCGGAAGAGGTCGTTTCGGGCATTGTTGACGAGGTTCGGGTCTCCAAAGGCGCGGTCCAGCTGGTCCAGGATCTTGTCGTAGTCGGAAAGCTGACAGACGCCTTCCTTGATGTGCGGGAGAATCTGGGCATAGGCAGGGCCCTTCAGTCGGTTGGTAACATAGGCCATACGGCTCTGGGGTGTGGGGAAGCGGTCGCGGTTAGCCTTCATCTTCTCGTGTATCTGGGAGACGAAGCGGCGTAGGTCCTTGCGTTCTCCTTCGAACTTGTCGGGGTCAGGGAGTCTCTCGGACAGGCGCTGGGAGCCATTGGATTGTGTGTCGACGGGGGTGTTGGTTCCGGGGGTAGTGACGAGTGCCGGTACGGTGACGGTAGCGGTCTGCGACTTAGCTCGGTGTTCGGCGAGGACTCGTCCCGCTTTGGCTTCGATAAGAAGATCCCGGAGCTTATCCAGTTCCTTCTCCTGATAGTTGGCGACTGCGTTGGAGCTCGTCAGCTCCTTCTGTAAGCGCTGGGTTTCCTCTTCTAGTTCCAAGATCCTCTGGCCTTGCTGTTCGATCTTGGCGTAGACTTCCTGGTCGTCGGTCTCCTTCCGGGCGATATAGTCGTAAGCCAGGCGGAAATACTCGTACCATTGGGAAATATGCCCCATTACGTGGGCGGCAAAGGACTCGTCGTCTTCCGGCAGGAACGGTGGTAGCGGGCGGTTCGCCATTGCAGCAGTAGTGATGGCGGTAGGGGTAGGAGCTACGTAATGTCACGGGACTGTCAGGCTGAGAGCGGAGTAAGGCTAAACAGATGGTATTTGCTACGGACAGACTCAATCCCGTGGTTGCGGGCAGGCTGATGATAAGACGTAGCTCGAAGAGCTACAAAATATAATGGACAGAATCAATATAAAGATATTTCTTTGTCGCGGGCCCGCACTAGGCCTACCACGTGACAGGGTCACGTGGCTCAATTACCTGGGGCCTCAGCGCCGTGACACCCAGGGCGGAACAAGACTAGGGCACTAGTCGCGGCCAAGTACTAGTAGCCAGGGTTAGCCGCCGATATCGACTGTTATCTGGCGAATTATATTACTTGCCGTTCCTCCAAAGTCCCCCGCGACAAGATACCCGGTTTACTGCAGCCTCTACCGATACCCGAGCGTCCCTAGAGGGACCTCGTCGTCGACTTTAAGAAGATGCCAACTAGTAGGCGTAGTTATAACAACCTATTCGTGATAGTCGACCGATTAACTAAGACGAGCTAGTTAATCCCGACCAAAGACACCGCCTCGGCCGCCCACGCTGCCCGCCTCTACTACCGCGGCCCCTACCGAATGTTCGGCCTCCCTCGATCTGTAGTCAGTAATAGGGGTCCCCAATTTATCTCGGAATTCCGCTAAGAGATATGCGAAATCTTGGGTGTTAACTAGAAGCTAGCAACCTCCGGTTACTCCTAGACGGCAGGGTAGGCAGAAGTCATAAACGAGTATATCGACTAGAGACTACGCCCTTATATTAACCATTATCAAAACGACTGGGACGAGATGATGCCCGCCTTGGACAACGTTTAGATAGCACTGCCCCACGAGTCCTTGGGGGGCCTTCAGCCTCACGAAGTCATGCTAGGATACCCGATACCCTCCCATATTAATTAGGAGGCCCGGACGACTAATTAGACGCAAGTCTCTACGAAGGATAGACTATCGCGCGAAGACGCTTAGCGGCACGCCGAAGTGCTATAGCGCTATACCGATATCGCTAGGGAGGCTATTACGCGAGCTTAGCAAGTAATAGTAAAGTAGGCGAATAAGAAGCGCCGCCTCCCCGATTTCGATATCGGCGACTACGTATTCGTTATCAAGAAGAACTGGTCAACTACACGCCCTAGTGACAAGCTCGATTATCCTATGACGCGATTGCCTTACAAGATTATCGCGAAGGTCAAGGATAACGTCTTCAAGTTCGAGGTGCCGCTTGATTGGCGCGCTACTGATTAGTTCAATGCGGAACGATTGCGGCGATACCCCGATAACCCCCTGCTAGGACAAGCTAATAACAACCCCGAGGGTGAGCTGGTGGGAGAAGGGGAGGAATGGGAGGTCGACCACATTCTGGCGTCGCGATTGCACTACGGGAAGCTCCAATATCAAGCTCAATGGAAGGGTTGGGACCCCGACCCAACCTGGTATCGCGCCGAGGGCTTCAAGAATGCTACCTCCAAGCTTCGCGACTATCACAACGAGCAGCCGGAGCAGGCAGGCCCCCTAGCCCGCATCGATGAGTGGGAACGCGTAGCTCTTGCCGACGAGTTTGACCCCCCTCATCCAGACGACAACAAGCCCGCAACCACGCGCAAGGGAGCCCGGGCACGCGTTCGTCGAGGATGAGACAATGGGACGTCGAGCCGCTTAACAGTAAGAGGTACGCAAGACTCGGGACGAGTCTTCTTTGGAGGGGGGGGTAGTGTGGTGGCACTGGCTGGTGGCCCACCTTCCTAAGTTCAATTGAATACAGCCGCACTTCAATTGCAAGGCCCGTGCGCCACCACAGGTCACGTGCCTTCCCCACCTACTATTTATACCTCCACGTGTGAGGCGCGATACTTTGTACTCTCTCTTTTTCCTTACGTTCGAGATACCACATCGCAGACTAGATTAATATAGAGCCTTGTCTCTATCAAATCGTTGCACCGTGACATGAAGAGTAGAGTAGTTACTATATAAGAGTCCTTTCGTTCGACACCATGCTTCAATCCCGTTCCCTTTATATTGTAACTTAAGTCGCGTGACTTCTGACACAGATGCGGGGCAGTTACTTGGCTCCTTGTTGGCAGCATAATTGTCGTTAACAACAACATAATTGATTAACAACTTTGGGTTGCAATTTACTAACTATCTCTCCGTCTTAGTAATGCTCTTTGACAGTAGAGGTCCTGGAACTGTGCCGAGGAAGAATTCAATATCGATGGTCGATATACATCATTATTACTTATACGCCGATGTGCCCGGAGGGCATTCGGTACCTCTACCTGTCTATTTACATAGGAAACCTTACCGAAGTTGGACTAAAACCTACGTACAACGCTCTGGCCGCAATCTGGGGCGACTGCACGTTCTCGGCCTTGCTATACTGGGGTCTCACCACCGCCAGCTTAGTGATCCCATGGCCAACCCCCAATCACCATCCACCCCTGTACACCCGGCGCTCCTACCCCGCCGCCCCCTCCTGGGCCATCTCGTCCTCCCTCGCGATCTCTTCTGCGAGCCTGAACTCCGGGAACCTCCGGAGGCTGAGGAGCCACTTGACGACGGCCCCTGCCGTGGCCGGGCCCGCCGTTAGCGCCGCGAAGTCTCTGCTCGTACGGAGTGCCCTAGGGCTTACGGCTCGCTCCAGTGCGCGTCTCTCGTTCCGCAGCTCGTCACAGAACACCGTCAGATGGAGAGGCGTCTCCCTCGCTTGGCCGCACTGGCAGAGCGGCGTCCATACGTCCGGAACCCGTCGCCCGAAGAGGAACGCCCGTAGGCCTACCTTCCCGGTCCGTATCTGGACCAGGAGCGAGCTCTCGTGCTTCCGCAGCGTTCTGTGCTTCCGGAGCGCGCCGTCGAAGTCCGGGCTGTCAGCCGGCTGCGTTATGCGTCCCGGTCGTCTCGTCGTCGCCCTAGCGAGTTCCAGGTTCCATCGCGTCTCCCAGTCCCGTCGGAGAGCATCTCTAGTCTCGAGCTCGTTGCACCACGCTTCGGCCCATGCCCCGGATCTCTCGCCTCCCCATCCAGTCCGCGGTTCGTCCCTGTCGCCCGTCGTTCGCCGGCGCCGCCGGGAACGAAGTCTCGACGCTATCGCTGCGCACGCGTCACGGATTTGCGCGGCCCTACCTGAACTGTGGAGTCGGGCCTCGAAGTCGGCTAGTCGCTTGTTGAGGTAGAGGTCGATAGGCGGTACCGCCGTCTCGACTTCTAGGCTTCTAATGGGTGTGGCCTTGTAGGCCCCAGCCACGATCCTGAGGCTCTTTGACTGCGCCCCGTGGAGTTTCTTCGCGATTCCCTGCTGCTTGTCTGTCGTCGGCAGGTGCCACGCGGAAGCTCCGTACGAGATGGCGCTCCGGATCACCTTAGTGTAGATCTCCCTCGCTCGCGTGAGGCTGCATCCCCAAGCCGACTTTGCGAGCTTGCTGAGGGCCAGCTGCTGTGTCGCTAGCTTCCTGTTGATCTGCTTCAGGTGGGCTCGCCATCGGAGCTTCCGGTCTAGCCAAACTCCCAAGAACCGCGCGGATGCGACTGGCGTAATCTCGGTTGTCCCCAAGCGGATTCGTCGTTGCGGGGCTGCGTGGGCGCGGCTGAAGTGGAGGAGCTCGCTCTTTTCGGGAGCGAACTCCATCCCCCTAGTCACCGCCCACCGCTGGCACGTCTCCCACGCCTCCTGAAGTTGGTGGCAGTTGTCCGCTTCGTTACGGCTGAACGCCATCAGGTTTGTGTCGTCTGCAAATCCTACGACTAGGAGGTTAGGGCTCCGTGCGAGTGCCTGGTATAACGACGCGATGTAGAGAAGAAACAGGATCGGTGAGAGGGGCGAGCCCTGAGGGACTCCGGCCCGGAGGTCGATCGGCGCTGACGTTTCTCCGTCAAAGTGTAGTTGGACTGTCCTGTCCGTCAGGTAGCTCCGGACCCACGATGCGACCCAGCGCGGGTAGCCGAGGCCGCGGAGCGTATCCACCATTCTGGTGTGGTTGACCGTGTCGAACGCGCCCTTGATGTCTAGCTGGAGTAGCGAAGCGACTCCTCCTTCCCGCCACGCGGTTCGTACGGCGTCTGTGACAAATCGTATCGCTACCTCCGTTGATCGTCCGGGGCGGTTGCCCATCTGTCCGTCCGGCAAGAGCCCGTTCTCTTCCGCAGCTCGCGCCACGCGGCGTCCCATCAGTGCCTCGATGACCTTCCCGATCGTGCTGAGGAGTGCGATCGGGCGGTATCCGCCTGCCGTCTGGTACTGGTCGGTCGTCTTTCCGGGTTTGCGGAGTACTACTACCCCCGCTTTGCGGAACCGTCGAGGGAAGTAGGCGAGCGCGAAACTCGCGTCGGCGAGCCGTGCGATCGCCTCTGCTACCGGTTCACCGCAGGCTTTGAGGTATCCGACTGGAAGGTTGTCATCTGTTCCAGGCGCTCTCCACGCGCCCGTGTCCCGTAGTATCTCCGCGACGTCTTCAGCGCTCGCTGTCCTTTCGATCCGTACGGACTCGCTATAGGGAGCGTCCTCTGCAATATCCGACAGGTCCGCGCCCCGGTTAGGGAAGAATCTCTCGGCTAAGACCCGGGTCTTCTCCGCATGTGTTGTCGCCGGGTGGGCCTCGGGTGCGTCTCTCCGAAGTGGCGGAATCGTCGATGCTTCTGGTGTGACGTGGCTCCTCAGCCGCGCCCATCTCTCAAGTCTCCAAATCGCTGAGTTGTCGGAAGAGGCCTCGGCAACTAGGCGTCGCCAGTATTTCGCTTGCGCCTGCTTGATCACCCTCCTCTGTCGGCAGCATGCCCCTTGGAGGTTTTCCCACGTGTATCTGGACGGTGTCGTGCGATACCGTCGTCTCGCCGCCTTGGCTTCCGTTACGGTTACTTCGACCGCTTCGCTCCACCATCCTGCCCTGCGTCCCGTACCCGTCTTCTTTCTCGGTGCCGCGAGTTCCGCGATCCTCGTGAGCTGTTCTACCAGTGAGTCCGCCGCGGCGTCGATCTGCTCCTCCGTATGGATGTCCAGGGGAAGTCGCACGTTTACGGCCTCCGCCCTAACAAGTCCCTTGTCGAGCTTCTTCCAGTTCCATCCTTTGGCCTTGCCACGGCTTGGGCGCGGCCCGTCGTCGTAGTACTTGACAAGCTGTGCGTGATGATCGGATCCCGCATAACCCAGATCCCCTAGAAATTCCACGCGAGTCCCTTCTGTTGCCCACGCCAGGTCTATTGTCGAGTCGCGGTCACCTCTCTTCGTTCGAGTTGGTTCTCCCCACGGTGTAGCGAGGTAGAGTCTCCATTGTTCGGCCAACAGTAAGAGGTCCCCCACCCCTCTGGACTCCCTACCCTCCTTGTCCCAGAAGGGGTGATGAAGGTTGAAGTCCCCGACAAGGATGTTCCGACCTTGCGGCTCTATTGCTCTCAGCTGGTGGATCGGGCTGGCCCACTGTTGGTTCGTCCGGATCGGTGAGTATATTGACCAGACCGTTACCGCCGTGTCCCCTCGTCCGAATGTGACGCTACACCAGTCCTGTCCCGTCCGCTGTTCCCACGCCGTTACCGCATGACGCTTGTGCACATATAGCGCCGCTCTCCCACTTCCGTACACTCTGTGGTATCGACCCCCGCTCGGGCAGTATGTCGTCCGGAGCTGCGGATTGATCCACGGCTCCTGTATCGCGATAACGTCGTGCTCTTCCCTATCTTCGAGCGCCACCGCCGTCGGCGCCTTACTTCCTGCCGTATTCCAGTAGACGATACTTAGTATCATTACTGGGTACTAGCCGGCTGCTGCGTCTGGGCCGCTCCGCTGCCTTGCCGCTGTAGAAGCTGCGAGATGGGCGTGACTCCGGGGGCTGGCTGCATCGGGAGTTGATCCGCCCGCGGTCTACCCCTCGTACGAGGGGGCGGCGGCGGCGTTCCCGGTGCCCGCCTCTAACCCTCGAGATAAAACAGCCAAGAAATGCGTATGCCGAATGGTAGTCAGCAGGAAAAAGTCTACACGCGACAGACATGACAACATAGACCGCTAGCGATGCGCTAGAAATAAAAAAGAAGTCTTTCTATCGGGGAAAAAGGGCTGCATGATGAGACTTGTGGTTGCAGGTCGACAGTATTCAAGCCAGGAAAGGAAAGACCTAGAAACGATGCCGAAGACCTATGAAAGAGGCATGATATGGAAGAGAGTCTTGTACATACAGAGCATTCCACGGCGCCCAACGGCCGGGTTGTGCTTCAATACTTGACAGCGCCACAGGTTTTAACCCGGCTCCGCATAACCATACTCTAAGGCCGAACTTGCAGGCGTAAAAGCATGGGTCGTGGCCCATGTATCCCAGTAATTGAGCTACTGAACCAGGTACATATTCCGGCACCTACACGCGCAATATACAAATGGTTCGCAGAAAAAGTGTACATCGATCGGTGCTGCATGCTGGGCTTGCGTCTCATTTGCGCTGATCCCATGTCACCCTGCAAGGGCCTCCCCACATGAGACGCTGATGAGCTCGTTCCAGCATTTATCGCATCTCTCACCCAAACACTTTCCCGACTATTGGCTGCTGTTTTGTGGCGTTCTTGGGGCTGCATGATCACTATCTGCCAGGACTGTGGAGCTTGCGGACGGTGCGAGCTGGGGTTCGTTGTACCTAGGTGAACAAGCAAGGGCACGGTCAGCTACCGTCGATCGGCACTGGACACAACCTGGTTCCTGACGGGCGCGCGCCTATTGGATAGTGTGGCCGATGCAATCCATGCCCATGTGGTTAGCTGGGGAACGGATCGATCGCGTCCTGACTTCATTGTTCACTGCAACCATCACCCCCGAAGTATGTCTCCCTCAACTGATACAATATGAAACGCAGTGTCACCCCCGAAGTATGTCTCCCTCAACTGATACAATATAAAACGCAGTGGACATTCACATCTCGGCTTCATTGTTCATCTTCTTGTAATCACTGGCGTGATCAATCTTCTCCCGCACAACCAACGCAATCGTTGAAACTACACTCAGCAGCGCCCTTCGATATGTGCGACTACACTCAGAGAGAATACTCTTGCGGCCACTTCCGCTGGATCGCATCACGCTGGTGCAAGGAGGTACCCCGCCACGCAGAGGAGATGCAAGCCTAACGTGAATCACTTCGAATACAGGTAAGTCATACATCGGACCGTGCTGCACCCGATGCTGATCGATACAGGCCAGATGAGCTGTGTGGAGAGTGCAAACCAAAGACGTACCCGCCGTGGGAGAATATGATCAATCGTACCCAAGCCTCGAATGCCAACTGAAGGCTGGGAATGGCGTGGCGTGGGCGCTTCTTGACGCTGAAGGTGATCAGCGGTGCTGATGAGGTCTCACCTAGATAGAAGATGAATGAACTATTCGTTGGCTGTTCTGTAATGGATGCAAGCATGTTCGGACTCCTGTTCCCTGCATCAACAGGAAACGGGGCCCACGGTCAAGTTATGCCAGGGTCTTCTTCTCCCATCCCACGCGCTCCGTGTCACTTCCAGGTGCATTCCCACACGACACTGTCGAGGCTCGCGTCACCCGCGCCATCGAGTACATCTGCTGAGCTCATTCTGAGATCTCACTTTCCTTCCCTCTCTTTTGACTGACATCCAATTCCATCAACTTGGCCTCCTCATCGTTTTGCACCAATATGTTGCCATCATCTCTATCGGTACTACCTTCAGTGCCCGAGTGGATCTGGAACCTGGGTCGTCATGCACACCCTGCAGCACTTCCCAGTGATGTGAATCTTGCCCCCACCTTTAGCCTATGCCCTGGAACTGGCTTCCAGCGGTAAGAGGGGTACCGACGGTAGCTATTCGGTACCCTGAAGCTGGCCCCCAATCTCCCTGAAAACCGGTTTGAAGCCTGTGACTTCCTCCCCAGGTTTATATGGTGTCCGGTAACCTTTTTCCAACTCCCGCTCCATATAAAGCGAGCTTCTTTCCCCAGACTATGAACTATAACCAAACTAGCCACGAACCATTCCTCTCTAAAGTGGATGCTTTTATAGTCTCCGTTTCTAGAAAGCGGTTCTCTCCCAAGCATTCCTGGTCCCCGACCAGCCGTTGTGAGTATTCCATCTGGACATAGCCTAGTAGGCTCGCCCCTTGCTCGACACTGATCAATGATCTTTTTGCGACGACAGTTTTCGAATTGTAAATTCACGCTCCGTTCGTCCATGGTCAGATACTCCGAGTCAACCATCGCGAATGCTTGGTACTCAAAAAAGCACACTCTTACGTCAGCCATACTGCATGGAGAACCCGCTACCTGCGGGCTTCTTCCGGCCCTCGGATGAAGTGTACGAAGAGGTCGCAAGCTATCGCGTTGTTCCTCCCGAGAAGCTGCACGAGTATTGGCACGGTATATATCGTCCGCCATCCTTGGCGTCCGAGATCACCCAGGACTGACGGGTCGCTTCCAGTGTACACTATCACCTTCCGGAGGCTCAGAGATCCAACGGCTTCACGGCTGGAGGCATTTTGGTGGCGTGTTATTGGGAGTGATAGGCGATTTCTCAATGGGCAGGCTCTGGCCAAGATGTATCAAGAGATAGCCATGGGCAATCGCTTTACGCCCTTCGAAGACCCCTCTAACCGCTGGCGCATATCTGTAAGCCGCCGTTCCTTGTTCATAAGCAGCTGGCTAACCGTGGACTAGGTCCAGGAACACGGGGGATATGATACCGACCGCCAACCCGAAACCAGCCAAGAACCGATAAAAGAGCGTAGTAAACCGGCAAGGACCCAAGACAGCTTAGCATCATCATCCTCGAGGTCAACCGCCCAACCTCGACCACCCATTCTAAAGACGCAGAGAACCCCGACATCTGGACTGAAGAAGAGAACGAGGTTTGTCTCGCCTTGCGAGGGCGAGTCCGCGAAGAAGATTGACGGCCCATCGGGAAGAACGGGAGAGAAGATGGCAAGGCCACCAGGGCGGATTCCGCCAGCGTCAAGTTCCGGCAGAAGGCACGCTGGGCATGCGCTCAAGCGCCGGCCGAGCTCGAAATCATCTGTCCATACTCGTGGGAGCGCATCGAGCGTGAAAGATGGGACACTACCGGCTATTGCGCACCGACATCAAGACAGTTCAGCTCGGGAGCTAGCCAAGCAGGTTCCGGCTGAGGATCTGCGAGCTGAAGCCACGGACCGCGAGAAGCATACAGCCACGCCGGTGACATCCGGATCAAAACTGGCAGTCGCCTCTCGGATGATCACGCCGAAAAGCACGCCGGTAGCAAAGATGGGCGCCGAGTTTCCTGTCCAGGTGCAATTCGACAGTGAAAGTGTCAAGACTCACTGTGATGGTGATATTGACCGACACATAGATCTACCAGACAGCATCACGACCGCTTCAAGGCACTCTACAGCTTCGCTTTATACGCCAACACAGCCGAACCTGGCACCTGCCCCTTTCCTCGGTCGGTCGAAGAGCCAACTGACGCTTTTGCTTGAAAAGATGGACCAAAAG
Source organism: Coniochaeta sp. 2T2.1 (assembly GCA_009194965.1). Taxonomy (NCBI): domain Eukaryota; kingdom Fungi; phylum Ascomycota; class Sordariomycetes; order Coniochaetales; family Coniochaetaceae; genus Coniochaeta; species Coniochaeta sp. 2T2.1. The sequence goes on from VSMA01000014.1 coordinate 15,855, forward strand.
AAAGGAGAGTGATGGGGTGGGAGCAGGATCCGTCCAAGGCGTATTGCAAATGGAATTCTTTTGGCCTGCCAAGTACAAGTGACTGACCGCTGTTCCCCTTGACATGGGATGTACGCACCATTCCTTGTGCTACACGGACCGGTGTGTTGCGTGATAAACTTGTACCGCATGGTCTCTGTCTGGCCTTGTAGTGGCAACACTCATGGTTCGATGAGCTACACCTAGTAGACAAGCCTGTTCGTATGAGACAGACTCACCCCCACGTTCGTATCGGTATATTATTCGACATACTTAAGCGCATGGCGGCATCACATGCTGTGCGACAAACTGGTGGGGGAGGTAAGAAGTAGGATCGCCGAGACACGAATGCGTACCAGTACCAACTACGGGCACCAAGACGCGGGGGGACATCACCGGAAGAGGAAACATCGAGGAGAAAGAAACGCACTTCATCGGCGGGCAGGAACTGTTGCAGATGGACCAAGCCTGTCGTTCCTCTCGTCATCTGTCCCTGCAACAGATTGTGAAAAGTAACAAGGTGATGCTAAGATGGTCATTAAACGGATAGAAGACTTGTATTAAGGGGTCATGATCATAGCTAAAATGTGTAGAAAAGGTGCCAATGTTAGAATCCAAATAAACAAGACTAAAAGACCAGGGAGACTATGACCGCGAAAACAAATAAACGCTAACAAAAGATTGACCCGTAAAGACTGCAGGGCCAGTGACAGAACATAATGAAATTCGTCAAGTTTCGTCGCGGCATGGAATATCGGCATTCCCGTGGCGTGGCCAGCCGAGCTGGAGATCTTTCTCTGCGGGAACAAACGTGGGAGTCCGACCAGGTGTTTGTAAGGCGTCGGGATCAACGCCGATCACATTGATCTAAACGCTTCACTGCAACTCATGGGCAGCAAGAGAAGGAGGAGACGGTCCGCCTCGTCAGGGCCGTGTGGCCTCATGTACATCGTAACGTGAGCTTAGACCACAAGGAAATGGACGACTGCTACCCAACACCGCATACCCAGCCTCGCCCCTAACACCCAGTCACAATCTGACCCATGGTCCCGCGAGCAGGACCCTTCGGCTGCACGCCAAACCCCGGGGGCGGGTGGTGGTGGTGGTGGTACTGCTGCTCGGGTGGTTCAGCATTCACCTCGACCTCGAACCTAGGCAGCAGGCCCTCCGCCCGGGATGGCGCGTGGTGGTGCTCCTGGACCAGCTTCTGCACGAGCGCACCCAGGTTCTCGCCCTGGTAGCTCTGCAGGTCGGTCTGCTCGCCCCCTCTAGGGCCTCCCACCGAGACGCCGCGGAGGACGGCGGTGAGGTAGACGCTACCGGGCGAGCCAACGGGCGTGATCTTGAGGGCGTGGTAGTCCTGCGACTTTGCGCCGCCGAAGGCCTGGGGGTTGCGGCGCACGTGGGACAGGGCGGCGGACTTGAGGGCCGATTGGGTTGGGCCAGCCAGGCGCTTCATTACTTGGGCGTAGCCGCGGCCTGGCCAGTGGATGCGGATGAGCACGTCGTGGAGGAGGGGTTGGGACTGGGGCTGCTGCTGTCGGCCGCCGCCGCCGTTGGGGGGTCTGGAGGGGGGGACTGTCATGGCTGGGTGGGTAGAGGTAGGGGTAGGGATGGAGGAGGCGGGTAGTGGGGGTGGTCGAGCGGCGCTGGGGTGGTGGGGGTGGGGGTTGTTCATCCTGGTCGGGCCGGGCATTTCGCGCATGTGAGGCGGCCAGTTGGTGTAGCCTGGTGGTGGGGGAGGAGGGGAGTTGCTGAATGGACGCATGGACATGGGCGGCATCGAGTTCATGGGTTGTGGCCGAGGGGGACCATAGACTTGAGGGTACTCTGAGCTTGTGCTGCTTGAGCGGGAGCGAGAACGAGAGTGAAAGCGAGACTCGGAGGCGGAAGAGCTTGAGACGGAACGAGTGGTCGAGCGTGAACGAGAGCGTGATCGAGACCGCCTCGCGCCGGAGTCGCCTTTGCCGCCTTCCTTGCGATTGTGACTCTTACGCCCCTTCTGCTTGGTCCGCTTGTCCCCTGCTCCCGAGGCGATGGACACTGTCTCGTCATCTGAGAGGCTCTCACAGCCTGAGGATGCGGACAGGTCGATCACGTCGACCGTCAGTGAAGAGTCTGACAGTGCCGGGTTGTCTTGATGGCTGGAAGCCACTCTAGAAGACCGCTTCTCGTCAGTGCGCTGGTCCAATGCGTAGCCATTAAGAGTGATGTGGCCCCGTGCAATCTCCGCCGATTTGGCATGTAGCTCGGAGACGGCTGTCTCGGGGGTAAGACCGGCAGCATGCAGGAATAGGCCGCGATGTCCGTTGACGGTGCGTATCACGTAGGCATTCCAGGACCCCAGGTGCTCTTTGGTTGTGACGATCAAGAAGTCGGCATCTGGCGGGGAGATGAACCGGCAATTGGCTAGCGTTGAGAGGTCAGCCTACCAATGACCACGTCGAGGCATTGCCGCGAGACTTGGGGCTGAGGGGAACTTACCAATCGTGAGAGCAATAGTGTCAACTCGGGAAGACATTGTGACGGATGGTGTGTGCTCGTGAGCAGCTGAGCAAACAGTCGAAGAATAACAGATGCTAACCAGAGGGATTAACATGGGAGGGGACAGCGAAGTGTTGACGGGATGAGTCCAGCAGAGGCCGGTACGAGGAAAGGAAAAGGACAATATTTAAAGCCGCAGAGTAGGGAGAATCCAGGGCTGACAATGTAGGACATGATAGCTTCAGAGCGCCAACCCGGTGTCCAGGCCCGCAAGAATGCATCGTGCCGCATGCTCCGTCAAGGCAGCAGAGTCCGCCCGGACCGTCCTGTCGGGCAATAGCGAGGACAGCATAAGCAGGGTACCGTTGCCTCACGTCGATAGGCATGCCATCGCACACATGCACGAATTGGTTGCGCAGGCTGCCTTTTCGCCCGCCGGGATGTTGGTGGTCAACGTGGTAATGTGCGGCTTGTGTAAGATGCAGGCTTCATGTGTGTGGACCCCGTGGCCGGCGAAGAGGAACCAGATCCTGGATGCCCTGTAATTCAGCGTCTCTGTCGCTAACAATTTTGCAAGCAACCACGCGGTCACCATCGGGCAGTACCGTTATAGTACATACGCATTCCTGGAGAGCACACAGGTTTAACCCCAACGACATACCAGGTGATCTAGTCGACGAAGTAAGACCTTGACGAGCTCATGCCTGTTACAGCTAGGTGACGGGAATGACTGAACCAAGCAGGATAGAAGACCGCCGAAAAGACAATAATGGAGGCAATAAGCTTGCAAGGGGTGTATGCAGGAGAGTTTCTTCCGTGCAGATGAGGCTGTGATGAGAAGCTCGGATGAAATTTTGCCAGTGATTTGGGAAACAGGGCGAGTTCGATTGACTGAGTTGTCTTGCAGCCTGCCATTACATGTCGGTTGACCACTCAAAGCTGTTTATCAGTATGTAGGATCCCTCATTAGTTGATTTTTGGACCTCTCCGAACTGCCATTTCATAATTGACAATGTCAATGCGCAATGGCAAGCCGGGAACTTCGTTCACATCCGTGGTATGACTGGTTCAGGTAAATCAATTCACAGGCCGACAGGACGTGGCGCTTCGCCCGCATGCACGCCTCCCGTGATGTTCCAAAAGACACGCAATGCATGCGTGTGATGTGTCACAGCGCCTGGAAGATGGAAATCCCTTTTCCGGAATTGCTGGGGCTTCCAGCCGTGGGCATACGCAGGACAGCTTCACGTTGTATAACTCCGGCTGAACACCAACAGACGAGCACGACTCCACTCGCAGAACCATTGCCTAGCCAAGCTTCCAATGGAACAAGCAATTCGGCAGCCTGGTTGTCGTTGTCAGTGTAAGAAGCAAAGCAGTCTGGGAGAACCCGTGGCGATGTGGGTCGCCGCTGCCCCTGTCGCGGGCTGGATGCCGCTCGTCTTGGTCAACTCTGGTTGTAGTAAAGTCTGCTGCTATATGTCCTGCGGCTGATCGTCGTTCGGCGTTTTGACTGTCATGATAGGCATGCGTGGCAAAGAAACCTCCAGGCTCTTCGCAATCTCTAGGAGCAGGCTTGCACAGTTCGCAGGCGGTCACTACAAAGGCAACACGGTTCGTGTTAGGTATTTCGGACCTCGCCAATACTGCGGCGGGTGTAAGATACCCGACCGTGTCACGATGCAGCTACACGTTCAAGCACCTGCAAGAACTTCTCAACCACGCTAGGGTGTGCATGTGTTATTGCCAGCCAGGAAGGCATGCCGGCCTCGCCTAGACGCAAGAGCGACCGAAACAAGAAGGGGATTGTCAGCGCGTTGAAATGACAAGGAATATTGGGGCTACGGCTAGCAGCGTTACCACAGTACATTCGGAGACAATGGCAAGGAACCTCCCGGGAGGGGGCTGGGGGTGAGGTGGAGTCCGCGGACAAACACCCCAGGGGGTGGTCCTTTTTCCTTGAAAACGCGCTAATGCGGCAAGGTGGAGATCTGTCTTCTCTTGAACGACCCAACCGCAGCAAGGCTACTGCAATTGCATGCAGTCTGAAGCTCATCATAGCCGTGAATTTCAGGGATGGTCTAGGTTGACTGGTCCGCGTTCTCACCGGTTACGATGGCAGGGGCGCAACTGATTCTGCTGCCCATGTGCGCCGCAACCGAGCTTGCCACAGAGTCTGTGATTGACGGGTGTTCTGCCCCATTCGATCGATACCAAAGTAGTCCGAGAAGAGTGTCATGTCAATAGCATTGCAATCACACCGCATGCCAATTCCCTTACTCACACATTTACCTGCCCCTGGGTGACTGTTCCGGTTGCTGCAAATCCATTATCATCAGACAAGATCCACAGCTCTTCCCAGCTCCGTTGCCAAATATATTCAATCGTGCCCTGGCAACACGGAATACCGGCTCAACCATCATCAGCCTTCCCAACCGGTACTATTAATGCGGCAGTGCTGACCTGCATTGACCAAGTCTCAGGTCAGATCGCTTGTCGTTGCTGGTCGTTGGTCCTTCCACGAGTATCCGGCCCTGATCGATCCTCGCTTATCTCGCAACACGTGTCTTCTTTATCACTGTTACTGCTTCCTCGTGGGACATTGGCTCAACACGACGACGAGGCTTGTTGTGGATGTAAGGCCTAGTTTCCATATCGAGGCCGAGGCTTTCAGCCTCTCCGAACGACGCTCCAATGTTGAACAATCCACTAGAGCAGGAGACGACTCTGAAGAAGAAACGCCGCAGGCGGTCAAAGGGTAAGACCACCACTAGCTGCTATGTCTGCCCTATCCCTTAGTGCCTTACTAACGGCTTTGCGTGCTTCCAGGAGCTTGTGGGGTGTGTCGCCAAAGGAAGACTAAGTGCGATGGTGCAACTACGAACACTCGGCCGTGTTCTACTTGTAAACGCCTCGAACGTCACTGTGTTAAGCCAAACGAATCCGACGAAGCAACCGATACTCAGGACTACGAGCCGACGCAGCAGCACTCTGATGCCGTAACCGCCCAAGATAGCCACCGACAGCATCTCGTGGGCAGCATGTCCAAGCCAGACTGTTCAATGCACAAGTACGGCCTCAATGCTTTGCAACAGGATCCTGGTTATGCCGACTTACAGCACACTACGAGTTTCGCTGATCGCACATCGCAACCTTGCTCTTCGCACCTGCGTTTCAGCAATCTTCTCATTCAGAATCGTCTCTTGAACGGTGCTTCGTATCGGAGTCTGTTGCCGCTTCCCTTCAAGCGACGAATAATAGCCAACGAGAAGCGAGGGAGGAGATTCCGGAGCTCCAAGCGAGTGAAGACGCGCATCTCGAAGCATTGCGGCAAGAGCTCCAGACAACCAAGGATAGCCAACGAGAAACGAGGGAGGAGTTTGAGGCAGCACTTGCAGCAGTACGCCGAGAGGTCCAAGCGACGGAGAACTGCCAACGACAAACGAGGGAGGAGTTTGTGGCAGCAGTACGCCGAGAGCTCCAAGCTACGACGAAAAGCCAACATGAAACGAAGGAGGAGCTTCAAGAGCTCCAAGCGAGTAGAGACGCGCAACTCGAAGCATTGCGGCAAGAGCTCCAGACAACCAAGGATAGCCAACGAGAAATGAGGCAGGAGCTTCAAAGGCTCCAGGCGAGTCAACGCGCGGAAGTCGAAACACTACACCGAGAGCTCCAAGCGACGGAGAGCAGCCTACAGAAGGCGAGAGACGAACTCCGAACACACCAAGCGGGTACAGCCAAAGCACTATCTACGCTACAAGGAAACCAGTCAGGCATCATCCGACAGCTTCAAGCGACAAAAGCTATGCAACAAAAAATGACAGAACAATGCCGCGGACATCAAGCAGCGGCCAGCAGACTTGATGCAGTATCCGTTGCGCTCCAGGCAAAACTTTCTTCAATGGACTATGCAGCAATGAATCAATACACCCACGCCCCGATCAACGACAACTTTGGGGCACAGTACCAAGAGCCGTATGTGGGAACACAATCTGACCACTCGACACCTGGCGTCCCCGGATATTCAACTACACCCAATTTCCCGTCTTACTAGGATAGCTTCATAATCAGTAAATAACGCAGGCAGGCCAGCTAGTATCCAGACGCGATACGGCCAACCTCCCGCGCATTCACCGTCCACGAGGGGTCAGATAGCGGCAACTATATTCTCCATGCCTGGCAATACTCCTCCGAGACGTTGGAAACCTAGGAGGCGGTGGCGGCGTTGAGGGCAGGGCGGCAGGGTAGGAAGGGCTGAGGAATGTCAACGACGAAGGTGGGGAGGTATGTTTGTCCAAGGGGTGATAATTTTGGCCTATTACACGCACCTCAAGGCACATCGACACGCATATGCTGGGAGGGCCTGGGATGATGCGGCGAGAAGCGAAGCGGAGATGGGTTATACCTTCAATTGATAATGCTTAGAACTGCCTCGATCAGATGTTTCCTTTAAGACTTCACATGCTTCTTCACCACAATCGCCAACATGAAAAGAGCGACCAGTGTCATGAATGTGGACATGTCTTCAGCAGTTTTGTGGTCTTGGAGATGCATCGCCTTGGGCATCATACCGACACAGGTGTCCCAAATGCCCCTGGGTTGTGCAGGCAAGAGCCGGCATATGAGGTATTGCTCGCCACTTCCACGTTTTCCCCCGGAGAGCGATGCTCATGTGTACCCTACAAATTACCGAGTCACAATCCAGCTGTCCATAGAAGCAACAAACCCAACATCAGCTTCCGTCACCGTTATCGATGCACCACGCTGGATCAGGAATATTCGCACCGCGGCCAACATGGAGACCGGGTGGCATTCCTTGACAACAAAGTGCCGGGCATCCAGCCTCGTCCGCCGACCAGGCCGCACCGAGTACTGACTCCATGTTCTCTTTCCATGCCCTCAACGTGGATCGCCAAGAGGCACACTCGCAAGCAGCCATGTGTGCTCCTAGCTCTCCTTCTCATCCTCATCCGTGTGTAGCCCTAGACAATCACATACCAGCGAATACCACCACCACACGACACACCACTCGACATACCACTCCTTCCTCCGATAACTTCGAACATGTCCATCTTTGCTTCCGGAGGGCTGGCAGCCGTCGCTTGTAATGATCGTCTCGAATTTAATTGTCTGCTTATCGGACTTGTCGGACTCCGAGACCTCTGTCTTGGTGATAGATATTTCTGTCTGTCAAACCCGGTGAGCTGCCAGGACTCTGTCGAGCGTTGAGGGGAGCACACAAACCTTTACTGAGATCCCAGCGCAGGCGGAAGGGGATTGAGGTCTGGGGTACGTGCTCACATGACGCCACATGCCGTCGGTGTGAATATATTCCAAAGTTCCACTGTTACAGGAGCTGTGAGTAAGGAAAAAGATTCCCCAATGAGGACCGCAGAACAAAGTGCAATAACGATGCGGTCCAACGCATATTATCCTTTCAGCGAGTCTGTGCCATGTTCACTCATACAGGGGTGGTAAGGGGTGGGAAGGGCATGCATGCGAATCTCAGTGCGGCGGGAACCCGAAATCTCATGGGGTCGGTACCTCAGGTACCAGCCATGTTATCTCGGCGAACCAACTACAGCTGGATAATGCGAGCTTCGGATCATTTATCCCTGTCTTCCGGCTCGTGCTACTGGTCTCGGACGACACTGACGTTCCAAGCGATACCGTTCTCCACCTGGTTTTGGAACGCCCAGGGTTATGGAACGCCGTACTAGAACCTTGAAGAGTCAGCTCTGGTCGTCAGGAGCAACAGAGCTTGGACCAACTTGATCCAACTTGAGCTAGCGCACGTTGTTCCATTAACCTGGGCGTCCATAATCAGGTGGAAACCGGTACATTTCTCGCATGGGTGAGCCACTGCCATTGTCTTTTGGCGGAAATCATGAGCGGCTCCGTGGGTGTCCGTTTAGCAAGCCTTGCTTTAGGGGACGACCGTGACTTGCACAATGCAGCACTGCCTCGGAGCAACAGCCACCAAGCCGCGCAACAAAACCAACGGCTCCTCCGACCACCATTATCAAATAATGCACCTGTGCCTTCAACCTTTCAATTCTTCCTTCCAAACATACTGATTGCAAAGATCCCGCGTTCGCTCCACTACCAGCATTGCGATACTCAACTCCGTCATCCAAGGGAGGGAGATCCTGCGACTCTAGTTCACTATCTTAACGCCCTGACTCTTCATGACGCCATCTGAACCCTCAGGCTCTGGCGATCACTCTCACAATGCTTCTTACAAGAAGAACACGTAAACCCGTCGTGTTTTATCTGCATCCTCATCAAACAAGTGAAGCACCGCCACCACTTGGGATCGACGTTCCTCTCTCTGAGCCACTCTGTGGAGCTCTTGGTGCCCTTCTTGGGCATGTCCTCCTTGTGGTAGCCCCTGAGGTGGTTACGCAGCCTCTCCGGGCGGAAGAACGGCTCCTGGTTTCGCGGGCACTTCTTATAGTCGCAGTACAACGTCTTCTTGTCTTCGTCGCTGACGATTAGATCTCTGTGCCGCATCTTGTAGTGCCGGTCGAGGTCCGACGCGCGTTTGAATCTGCTGTCGCAGTGGGGCACGAGGCAGACGAACGGGCGGGCGTCGTTGGGGGCGCTACCGCCATCGACGTCGTAGTCTTCGGTGTTGTAGGCCTCCATGTTTAGTGGATGGGGTGTAGTGGTGCGTTTGAAAGTGCTATGCTGAGTGTTGGAGGTGTCGGAACCATGCCATGAATCCGATGTCGACGCAGCCAGAGGTAACCCTAACCACTGTTCCACCTCAGCATCAGACACGCCCTTCACGGCCAGCAAGGCGCGTAGCCTCGCGTTCTCCCCGGCGACGCGGCGGGCGGCCTGTTGCATCTCCAACGAGGCCTCGATCCCGCGCTTCTCATAATCGCTAACCCGTTGCTGTAGCTCATTGAGGCGTTCTTTTCTCTGGTTATGGGCGCGCGCTTGGTTCTGCCGCGTCCGCTCAAGGAAGCGTTGTCGCTCCTCTGTGTCTTCCATGGCTTGCTGTTTCCGTCTTTTCGCCGAGCCAGCCGAGCGTTGGCTTTCCTGCGGTGATGGGATGGATGGATTGTCTTTGGATGGTAAGGTATTGGTCCGTTATTGTTGAGCTTGGAAAGTCGAGGGACCGGTTTGGGAGGCAGTGTGCCCAGTCCGTAACGACGTGTGAGTCTCTGAGTACAAACTGCTTGGTGTATTGGATAGTACCAAGACAGACGAAGCTCTTCAGAGTGACTGTGACGGACAGAGATAAGAGTTGAGAAAGACGCAGAAAACGCTTGCAGAGCGGTGGCCGGACCCAGGGCTTGAAATAACTCATGTTCTGGTACGAGGTGCAAGCTAAGGTACCTTATGGTGGTGTTTATATGTCTGTGGGACCTGCCAGGCTGACAGGCATATGTGTGATGGTCGACGCCTACACCTGACAAGGGGAAGGAACGGCATGGTTGCATCCATTTCAGAAGTAAAATAGCATCAGAGACAGCGAGCAACCTAGGTCGCCATCCTGGCAATCGGTCATCAATGGAGTGGGAACGAGCCTGTGGTAGCTTACCCCCGATTGGCTCCCAGACATCTGCAAGATACTACTTCACTGTGATTGCAGTAGCAGGCAGGGGGGTCCCCTTCTCAGTGAGCCAGGCGGCGGTTACAACCGTCTCGTTTGGATGTTTGAGGATGTTGGCGAGGAGGTGGCTTTCGTTAAAGCGTTCACGGGTTCACATCGGCTGAACACCTCGGAGAGAGCCCACGTTTTCCGCTGAGGAGGCTCGAGGAATGAATTGGCAAGCAGTAGCTGTTTCTGTGGACATAGAAAAGCTTTTGAGGGGTACGCTGGTTGCAACGAGGTAGCTACATCGAAGCTTGCTCGGTGGCGGGGCCACAGGAAAACGACACACTTGGGAAGTCACTGGCGGAGGCAGGCGACATGCTCAGAGGATGCAAAATATAAGAGTAGTTAAGCTTCGGGATTAGCACAATAATTTTCACGACATGCACTCCAGACCGGTACACCACGGTGGCGAAGGTAGGGCGAAGGTAGGACGTCGACCAGACTCGGATCGGGAACGGTATCTTCATCTCTGCCTTGCGCCTACATAAACAGATCCCATCAACTTCAACTCCAAGCCACGTTGAGCATTCGACATACCACGCAGTAAGGGCAGGCAGTGTTCATCACCCAAACCCATTTATCACAGCCGTATGTCGAGAAGTACTTGCATCGGTACTTTGCATAGCCACCGCTTCCTGACATGATGTTGGACTTTTGGCAGATCGGGATAATTAGATGAGACTTGGTTGGAAGTCTAGAAGAAGGAGATGTTCAGACCGCCTCCCATGGGATGCTCCCACTAAAACATAAGCAGAGGCGTTCGGTGCCACTTATTCCCGGAGTCCCGCCGGAAGCTGACCCATGTTCAGGACGCAATCGGTGCTCGCTTGGCACACCAGGAGCGGCCAGAGCGCTCGATCAGATGCGTAATGGTGAGGGGAAGCTGTATCCATCTCGAGCCTCATCAGTGTGTATCAAATTATTCGTCGCCGATCCAACACAGGGATTGATCACTTTCTCTTTCACGACTGCCGGACTTGCGCGGTTGACATGAGGGAAGTCCGGGTTGCGGAGAACTAGCAGGCAAAACAACAGAGAAGGTTTTACAGGAACCAAGTGGAACGGAGTTTAAAAATAACTGACCTTCGTCGCGCCCAATCTCGGACACAATAGCAAAGAACGACTCCAGATCCGGGGTAGGTTTGCAATTGATCTTGGTGACTTAGGCTGGGGGAGGTTCGGGATGATATGTGGTGCGCCACACAGGTTACGATGGCACTGTTGGGGCGCAACTGATCTCCTGCCCCATGTTGCGTCACAACCGGTGATTGACGGAGTTCTCTCCCATTCGATCGATACCAAAGTGGTCCGAGACGAGTGTCATGTCATAGCGTTGCAATCACGTACCGGATTCGAAGTAGAACCGGCCCCTGATAGTACATAAGGTTGTGCATTGGCTCCTGTTGAAAGAGGCAGTGAAATTCGACAGGGGAATGTCCCTGCGGCGGCTGCTCTCGTACACACCGTTGTGGGGTGTTCAACCATTTTTCTCGACAGGCCTCGTAGATTGTTCCGTTTCTCCAATCCCAGTGAGCAAGTGTCAAATGGCTGGTCGTTATCTCCTGGTCATTCTGCCCCTCATGCATCTGCAGGCGTGTTCCAAGGTCTACATAGCGTGGCATCGACTGGTCAGGCACACCAGCACCGCTTTTACCGCACCTCATACATTCGGCGGGTGAACAAAGGTCCCAGTCTCTCATCAACGATCCCTTTGCAGTCGGAGGACAACTTCTAAGTCACTCCTGAGCATTTACAGCACGCTTCAGATTAAGGGCAAGCATGCTTTATGATGTTGGAAGAGTAGACCAGCGGAAGCCTTAATTACTCGAGAACACTTGCCCAGAGTAGGAGTAGACAGCCTCTCCATTCTGTAGACCTGGGCATAGTGTCCGAAGACTGATACATTGGATCAGTTATAATAGATCGCCTTTGGCAGGTACCTTATTGTATCATGTGGTGTGGTCTCTTGAGCCCCGATGCGCACACCGTTGCAGGCCGGCGCAATAGGTTAACGACGTCACAAGCAAGAGCAACCTAAGCATGTTGCCTTTGCGGTAACAACTAATTGTAATACATAAACCAGAAACTGCGGCGTTGTCAGGTAGCGTTATGGCTCGAAACAAATCACTGCCGGAGCCGCGATCAGAGGGATGGTAGGATAGCCTGCGTCGAGGCCTTGGCCATGGAAGACGATGGAAACACTATAGGTGCCCGATATGGCGTTTGTCCTTATGAGATGGTGAAGGAGTGAGGTGGGTGGAGGTCCAGAGCTCGAGTGCCAAGATACGCGCTAGTCTCAACTAAGGAGTTTGTTGTTTACCCCTGAACTTCCAAAAGTGGCGCCTCAAAATTCGCATTTATAGGGGCCACATTTCTACAGCTGGCGCCGAGCTCAATATCGGCACTTCAGACCAGATAACCCTCTCCATGAACAGCCGGAGCAAAATCCCTCATGTTGGACGTGCCACCTTGCCGAAGTGAAGCCCCTTGTCTATGGCCAGGTATTGTGCTGGCTCGTCCGAAGCCCAGGCATGAGCTCCATCCCCCACGGCGCCGCACCCTCTTCCTCGGCTGCCGCTTCCAGCAGAGGCCGAGGTCCTGTGCTCAACGACAACTTTTTCAGGAATGAGCGAAGCCTGTGTGTCTCTCAGTTTCTTGCCCAGGTCCCCCTTCCAAACGGTGGCTGAGGTTTGGTGATCGAATGCCCTGCTTCCCTTCAAATAGATGCTTGGATCAAAGCTAACCAGGATCAAAGCTTTGACTCCCCCAATTGCTTGCCCGCCTGTAGCATATATTAGCGACCTGGTGTCCCATGTTCCTTGCACGTTGCCAGTATACCCAGGCGGGTTAAGAATGTTGTGCAGATCGTCGAGGGCTCGTGAACGGCCTTCTGGTGGCCAAGAGATAACCCCGCTTTGCTCGTAGTGGTTGTCCAGCTGTTCTTGCGTCTTCGTCTGCACGGGGTGCTGCTCCAGGTTGTCAGCGAACATTGAGCCATCCCGACCAGATCGTGCCCACGGGAGCCGACTTCCTGCCCGGATTCGAATTCGCTGTTCGTTAGGGTTGGACGGATCGGGGTCGTCTACCAAATCCATGAACGTCTGGCTTGACGGGTGATAAGAACGTATGAAGCACTTGCTTAGCGTGAACATAACAGAGGTCGCCCCGTCGTCCCCGACGTGCACCTCGCTAGGATCTCGACACGGCGCGCAACCTTGGTTACTCTTGGAAGCTATCCCCAGAAATGGTGCCAGCCGTTCGGTTTCCGCATATTGATCCTCCTCCTCCTCTTCTAAGTCTAATAAGCTTCTCCTTTCTTCGCTCCTTTCCGTCATGTGTAGAGTCTTGGTGTAGTACGTCCGCGTTGCAGTACTACCCCCACCAGGCCACTCTTTCCTCGACTCCAGTATCTTGAGCTCCCCCGATAGTTCGTCGCAGAAGATCTTCATAAACGTCCAGCGGTCGTCTATGGCACCTTCAGAGTGTTGTCTCCGGAAGAGGTTTCTCTTCGAAGGTCGCTCAATTTCCCTGCGGCGTGGCCGGTCGAGCGGAAAGCGGAAGAAGTCGTAGTAAGAGGTGTATCCGATCCCATCCAGCTCAAACGACGTTTCGTTCGTCAGCACGCAGAAAAAATTACCGATAATCTCGAAACAGATTGTTGAGTCGATGTCGGAGCCAACGGTGTCTGGCAAGTGGAGACTGTCCTCGAACCACCTGCCTTGCAGGATATCGAATCCTTCGAGTACCCATCGCCGAAACCCATCGTCGCCTATATCTGATCGGACACCGTAGTAAACGAAATTAGAGTTGCTCCGCGCGAAGATGTTCTTGGCCGAATCGAGGCGCCGTGTAGTAATGATTTGACCCTCGCTCGGGTTGAACACGACAAGCCAGTGCGCCGGGTGCGGCCTGGCATGCGTGTACAGGCAAGATACAATACCACCAGCCTGGTAGAGCAGCTGAAAATTGTATTTCCGGCTGCCTTCAGACTCCGGGATGGCTTCGTCCAGCAATTTCCGAATGTCCACGACGATCTCTTGGTCGGCGGAGCGGTGGACATCGAGGAGACGGAGTTGCCGCTCCCGGATGTGGCAAAGGACGCCATTTTTGTACAACGAAGAGTCTGCGAGCGCCACAACGGCGGTGAGAAACGGAGAGGCCGAAGATATTGCCTCCCGCCTCTTGATGAGTCGTCGGAATCCTCGTGCGTAGTCACGGTCCCGGTGGGCTTCGTCCGCCTCAAGACCTGAGATCGAGCCGGGTCAGTTGGCTCCAGGAGCCGCTATATACCAAGCTCGCCTTGACGTCTCAGAATTCTGGGACAACGTCTCTCTCATAACGCTTTGTGCCTTCTGGGAATGACTCTGTTACCATGTACTAGGTAGTGCGTCGCACAAAGTGTCCGACATAAGGCCCTCGCTCTGGGTCAGATAACATCGCTCCCATCTCTCCCAAGAACGGAAATTCCGTGCCTCTGTCGTAGACGAGCCTCAGGATAGGTCGTGAACGTCTTTCAAGTGTCAAGCAGGCCGTCAGGGGTTTCCCGAGTAATTCTATCTCTCTTACCAGCACTCCTCGAGACAAGCGTTCGAAAGAGGCGGCATGTGTGACGGCGAGTGACGTCCCTGGCTCAGAGGAATTCATCTATGTAACTAGTACGTGCTTCCTATGTCTATGAACTACTATGGGACTTTCGCTCGTTCGCTGTTGTGTTGATTGACGACAAGAGCCCGATTGCAGACGTTCGTAACGCCTCAACCGTTTCATTTTTGCGCTTGGCCACCCTCGCCTGCACTTCAGCGAACTCGGTGCTCGACATGCTTTCCAACTGCGCGTTTTCTTCAGTGGCGAGTCTCGCTAGAAGCAAAACACCTAAACGCATCGCATCTTCGATCTTCTCCACTTCAACACCAAAAATTGCCCTCTGTTTGCTGCATCTCCTTCCGCAGCGCCCGCACAATCATCCTCCTCTCTCTCATAAGGCTCGAAAGCCGCAAGAGAGCGTTAGCTTTCTTGGTGGCAAACAGGACCTTGCGCCGTCCAGGGCGCTCAATGATGGTATTCGGTGGTACCTCGATTCGCTGCATGACCGTGTCTGGACGCAGAAATTGGGCTGATCGCTTGGATGAGGGCCGGCTCGCAACGCTCAAAGGAAAGATACGGGATTAGGGGATAATCGTACGGCCCACTGGATGGTAAGCCGGGTTCCTGTAGGGGCGCAGCCTCATCCAAGAGCTGACGTCTGCAGGGCGAGCCGAATCAGGCCCAGCCGCCGATTGCCCGTTGAACACAAACCAGGGTCGTCATTGCCCTCGGTTTATGTGACCGGGGTCACAAAATCTGAACCCTGTACCGTGGAGGGGATGCTGGAAAGCGGCGCCTAGCTGCAACATTTTCGGCCCCAGAGGTCGAAAAGGGAGACGCCCCAGCAAACCATACCTGTAAGGCGCCCGGGTAGGATGCGAAAACGACCACCTGCATGGTGTTCTCTTTCTGCCACCGTCCCGAACTCTAACGCCGCTGCAAGCCATAAGCGTTTCAGGAGGCCGCCCACGTAGTCTTATGGTAATCCGCGGGTAAGTCGCGTTGCCTCGGCTGGCAGCGGACACCGAGAGAACCTCAGATTCACGATATGCAGGAAATGCACAAGGGCTCTCACCGGTGTCTGATTCACGTCGCTAGTCTATACACTAGTTGCGCTTAGAAATGAAACAGCGGGACCCATGTAGGGACGAACCACATGGGATTCGCCCGCTGCAGAATCACCTCCGTATTCCTTGGACCTTGGCAAAGCGACAAGGGTAGCAGTCATTCCGCGGTAGAATTACCTAGGTATTTCTCAGACCCATGTGGAGCTACAAAGGACTTGACGGCACCTAGGCCGTTCCCGGACTGCTGCAAAACTACAGACGTAGCGGCCATTCAGCTGCATGGGTGCTCAGGTGCCCTGCAAACCTCTGCACAGCTACCTGTGGCCGCTGTGAACCACCGTAGGGCTCGCCCCACCGAGCGGCGGGGAACCCTAACGGGCAGGGAGGCAAAAAGAGTGCTGTGTCATTATTTGCGAACAGACGTAAAAGGCTGGCACCATGCAGATCAGACCCTTCGTCATAACTCTCTTTTCTTTCTTCACCCAACGACGATGCAGCGATCAAAGTGCTTAGCGAGGGAGGCCAGACTGGCGGCGGAGAGGAGCTCTAAGTGCTGGGGCACTGCCAGTGTCAATATTAGCATCCTCGACTTTCCAAACGAGGAAGATGAAGAAGATGTGGAGGCGCTGACGGAGCTTTTCAGGAGCGATTTTCGAGGACTAAACCCGCGATATCATATTCCCGCCAAGATTGATGGGCAACACCTTGATGCCGCCCTGGAGCTGTCGGGACTCACCGCCGACAACCTTAAGGCATCCCCACACCCACGGCATGGCTACCCAGAGCTGCGATTTCCGACCGGCTTCCGCCTACAGTGCTGTCAGGGTCTTCACCGAGCGAAAGCAGCCACGAAGGTCTTAGCGCCGGGGGCCAGGCTCTGGTCCATTGACTTCTATGACTCGAGTATGACGTTTCCTGCCGTCGCGGGATGGCATTGCTGACCTACCACTAGACATTGGCCCAGACTTGGACATAGAGTTAAGTGAGGAGTATTCGGCAGAAAAGATCCCGGACGATGGCGTGGTATACTGCAAGATCCGCAAATACCAAGGGTATCGGGGGATCGCGGACTCGTTCCTCGAGCGCCGCTGGTGGGCCCTTATAGAGTACTACTCAAAAAGGAAGAAGGACAATATGAAGAAAATACTTGACGACCCGGACTACAGAGAAGCCTTTGACATTCAGCTGGAGATTCCAGCGCTTGGCGATGGCATGCAGCTCGGCGTGATCCACAAGTTGTTCACCATGAAGTGCCACGAAGTAAGTCACGACCGCCCACCCTTCAAAAGCAGGTATTGACAGAGAAAGTTGCTTCTCAACTATTTGGGATATATCCGAGATGTCTGGAAAGTCGAGATATGTCAGGGCAACGAGGAGTGGATGCGAAGGATCGACCCAGGGACAGTGAGAGCCGTACAGCATACCGCTCCGGGAGCCTGCAGCAGAGACAGGGAGGACCTATACCGCAAGGTGCAGAGCGGGCAGATTTTTGGAGCTTTTGGAGAACAAGAACGGCAGAGTCTATGGGCAGGGCTGGTTTCAGCCAGCCTCACTCGCTTAATACCATCTCTGTTTACCTTCTTCGAGGATGTCAACTACTTAGAGGGTCCCTTGGAGAGCTTGAAGCGGCTCGTGCCACCTTGCCGCAAGGAGACTATCTCGTCAGCCCTGCTGCGAGCTTACAAGGATGTTAACCAAGAGCCCGATCAATGCATAATTCAGGAATCGGATACGACGTTCGCCTTTGTTCCGGGAACCGAAGCTGATAGAGTCGAAATCGGAGTCCGACAGGCATGGATATGTTCCATGCGGAAGTCTACAGAAATCCCCCCGCAGCCGAAAAAGAAGGAGAGCATTCGTCGTGCAAATCCAGAATACAAGGAGAGCGCAAGAGCCGTGCACGAGTTGGCTTCTTTCCTCCACCTCATCGGATTCGAGTCAGCCGAGATCCTCCATACGATAGAACAATCTGCAGATAGCGTAGTCGCTCATAACGCGCTTCTCGAAGCCCGACCTCCGGACCGTTTCGCGTATGACGAACTGGCCTTGGAGAACCACAAGAGACAGATGATCGGGTTTTTCATGACAGCTAGGGAGCTTCCGACAAACGAGGCATTACGTCTGGCAGAGCTTGACAACTTCGTAATGTCGCCCAAGAGGTACGGGAAACCGTCCGAGGCTGAACGGAAGCAAACCAAGCCGATGCTCTTCGCGGACAGACTACATGCGCAAGATGTCCTCGACGATGTCACGCCATTTTTTGTGCGCAGGTCTGTATATCTCGCCTTCTTCGGTACGCCGATGTTCGACCACGCGAATATTCGCTCCAGGCGAAGAGTCCAACTGGACAACAGACCCATGTCACAAGACAGTTCACACCTCATCCGAGAGAGACAACTCCAAGAGAGAGAAAGGAGACTGGAAGAAGGATGGCAGAGATTGAAAAGCGAAGAGACGAAGCTCGGTAACGTATTGGCCGAAAATTCCGCACGGTACGAGGAACAAGTAAAGAGGTTGGAGGAGGAGTCAGCCTCACAACTCGATCGACAAGTAAGCGAAAGAAAAGCCAACTTTGAAAGAGAAGTGGCGCAATATCAAGCAAAACAAGCGAAGATGCATCAGGAAAGGCATGAAAAGCAATTAGAGGAGATCCGAAGATTAGACCACGGCCGTCTGCAGCTGGAAGGAGAAATTGAAACACTTAAAGACGCGATAAAACGGAGGGAGGAGGAAAGGATGCCGGAACAAGAAAATGCTAGGCAAGAAAACCGTCTCCGGACCGAGGCACAGGAACGCCTGGAATACGAGACGAAGAAATTTGAGGAACGCCTTCAACAAGTCGAGAACGAGAAGCAGTAGCTTCAAAACGCGGCTAATCAAGCCGAACAGGATAGAGCTTCGTGGGGAGAGATACAGCGGCGCTTTGAAGAGGAGAAGAAGGATTTTGAGGAACGCCTTCAACAAGTCGAGAACGAGAAGCAGCAGCTTCAAATCGTGGCAAATAAGGGCACGTCCGAGGCTCAATTTGAGCAGCTCCTACAACTAAACAGAGACTTAGAAAGACGAGTTCAGGAGCTCCAAGCCGACAAGACTGCAGCGATCGAAAAGCAGGAGACGGCTATTGATGAACTGAAGCGGGATAGGCAGCGGATTGAAGTAGAGAGGGCGAAGCTGGAAACGAAACTGGGGAAGGAACTATCTCTACTCACTACAAAGGACAAGCAATTAGACGAGAGCAGAAACCAGCTAAAAGAAAAGGAGATACAGCTTGAGGATAGCGAGAGGCAGCTGAAAGAGACGAGGGCCCAACTAGCTGAGCGCGGGGAAGCAATAGCCCAAGAAAGGAACGACCTCAATCAAAAGATCCAGGATATGCTCCGCGAGAAAGCGGAACTTGGACTCGAGAAAGAAGAACTCAGAAAACGGCGGGAACAGTTGTCACAAGAATGGGGAATCTTTCAAGCAGAAGCAAAGCCGGCAGGAGATGAGCGACTTACGCGTGAAGAGAAGACGGTACCAAACGCACAGGAAGGTAATCCCGTTCTTCTACCACCTCCACCGACGGAAAACCCAGACACAAGGTCGACGCCAGATGGATCTAGCAATGTAAAGAACAACACGCTCGATGCCAATTACCGAGCGAGGAATTACCGAGCGAGGGATTACCGAGGGGATACGATTCTGCAAAAATTTGGACGGCTGGCCGAGGAGAGGGGGAAGCACGACCAGGCCAGGGAGAAGCGACAACGAATAGATGGCAAAGGGAATGATAAAGCAAAGAAAAGTCAGCAGGCAGACACAGAAGTCAACGACCAATCCAAAACGGGGGCAGCAGACGAAGAGAATGATGAAGCAAAGAGTCAGCAAACAGACGCAGAAGTCAACGATCAATCCAAAACGGGGGGAGCGGGGCTCTTGCAGAGCACCAGATCCAAAGGGAAAACACGTGCAAAGGAACGGAGACGAGCTACCCAAATCAAAGCTCAGGACGCCGTGGCCGCTAAGCCTTCTGAGGCCATAGGTATGACAGAAGCGGCAGACTTAGGCGTTCCGATCACCTTCATATTCGAAGATAGTGTACCAGCCAGGGAAGAGTTAATCCCAGCCGCACAAGTGGAGGCCAAGGCCCGCCAGCTTAAAGCGAAGACATACGAATTATTCGACAAGAAGGGTCTCACGCTGAACGCTAAGACATGTTATGAGGATGTTATCGCAGATGGGACACGAACCATTGTAGTGCGTCTAAAGATGGACGCTGATGAGGACGCTGCAGTGCGAAAACGGAAGGTACAGGAACCTTAGCCGTATGTTTGTGTGTCTCTGCCCGACCACAGCCCGCGGCCACCGATCCAGCGCAAGACTTTATACGGTTTGCTGACAACTCGCTTTGTGGCCACGAGAGAATGTTGGGACTCGGGTCGCTCAGAACCGATCGCCGGCTTCCGTACAGCGCGTGTCAATTCGTTTTCCCACAGCGAAGCCACTTGGACCTTGTCTTACACGTTCACCAATAAGACGGACGACTCTAGCTAGCACCGGCTCTCAACATGATTCGCATCGAGTACGCAGTCAATGAGCATCAGAGCATGATGAGAGGGCCGGGCGGTAACTGGGTCACAGACACTTTCCGTCAGGTGGTCATGATCCTGCTGCTCTCAATAACTCTACCAGCGGATCGTGCGCATGAGCCACCCATACGGCAGGTGGCTGAGATGTGTTAGAACGCCTCATCGAATGGGCCGACTCGATCTACTTCCATTACCAAGCGTGTTACTATGCTTGGAGCAGGGGGTTTATTCAGTAGTGGATCTCCATGTTATTAAGCTGCCGGAAGTCGTAAGCGCCGCTACCAGATTATCGATTAGATTAGTAGCAAAGTTGTTAGTGCTCCTGCCTAGTGGTAAGTGGATGTCCGAGATAAGATCTATATCACGTGACTGACGATTCTCCGGAGTATTATAGACTACCCTAGACCAGAAATATCCTTAACCTACCTATTAGCTTGCCAAATATGCAAGCAAGCCGAAGCTGATATTCGAATTGTAAGCCGTAAGCCGGGAAGGTGACTTGCTTGAACTTGCTTGGCTCATGCGAAAGGTTTGAATTGTTTCGAACGCTGCAATAGTACTCACTTCTCCCGCGACTTCCGCAAGATCCAACATAGCGGCAGCGCTATTTAACCCAGCTCATAATGACGCTACAGAGGGAGAAATCTGTCCGATTGTCGCAAATCAGTCCTCCTCGAAGGCCTGCGTATCCTCAACCTCCCCATCCGAGCCGCTTTCAGTCTCGTTCTCACTTTCCTCATCGGATCCAGGAGCTTCAGAATTGGTATTGAGCAGCTTGCAGATGTCATTCATTTTCCCCATAACCTCAGGCTTTATGTGGATAATGCAATGGTTGAATACCAGGAAATTTTTGAGAAAGGAAGACAGCAAATGGCACTTCGGCCACCCATCGCGGTCTGCTCGGCGGCTGTATGCCTCAACAAACCCAGAACGCGCCGTGAACGAGACATCAGCTGTAAACCTAAACGAAGTTCCCTGGGTGAAGCCAACCTCCAGGTTTTCGATCAAGCCAATCGGATAGTAAGTTCCAGGTGGGCAAGTTTCGAGACGCCGCCGTTTGCCTGCGTATGTGAGCGGTTGCCGCGTGCTCGGGGCAAAGTTTCTGAAGTACGTACCACCGTTGAGATTGAGGTCAGCCTTTCTCTTCCTAGTGGTAAAGATCGGGAGTTCGTTTTGGATACCAGACAGTTGTCCTGCGCCCAATCCCTGCTGCGGTAGCACAAGTGTCTTTGCGATGGTTGAACTCATTGTAGGAGGTCGTGACACGGCTTGCAGAGTCGAGAGGAAAATTTCAGGGTGGAAAGCAAAGAAGTCTACGGACTTCTGTGATAGTGTATGATGGGGGAGTCTCGGACTGTGACGGGGGAGAGCGAAGCAATCAAGAACTCTGTAACGATAGAGAGTGAAGAAGCAAGATCTGTGAGCTGACCTTGGCTCTAAATAGGAATTCAGCTTTGCTTGGAGGCCTCCTTCATTATCTTTCGCCTTGCCGAGTCCCTGGCAGGATCGTTACAAGGCGTTCTTGAGCTGGTTGGTAACACTCTAACAGCTCATGTCCTCCCAGTGGAAGAAGCGGACCCTTGGCCATCGTGCAACTGGTTGAGAGTGGCCTTGAAGCCTCTCATTCTTCAGCTGCTCTGCTCCGTGCGGCTGCTTCTCGCCCTAGGTGTCCCTGCTGTGGTCCATCTTCATGAATCAGGCATGCAACAGAGTCGAGCTCGGCTTTCCGGTGGACGTAGACGCATCCAAGGTTATTGCCAAAACCCCGCTGCTCGATAAGGCGACCCCTCGAAGGCAGAATGCCTTGTGACCCTCCATCATCACCTCGTCGACAAGGGCGTCTTCATGCACGCCCCTCGATCCTCCATGGAGGCCAATAGCAGTTTGGTATCCGTCCGGCCAACATTCCACGACACCAACCGAACAATGTCTGCTTCACCATGGGCTGCCTCACGAAGGCGAGGCAGCAACCCTGATCAGCCCCGCGGTTGCTTCATACCCCTGAGATCGGACAGCAAGCTGAGCCCCTAGCCGCTCCATTAAGGCTTACACGGCGGAAGCGCCGTCGAGATAGATTGGGTGGAGCAAAGCAAGATTGGTAGATACCTCACGACACAGGTAACGGGGCCATCATTGGCCACATCTGTAGGAGGATGACACGAGTCTTGTCTCACCTGATCGTCACAGGCCTGAGCATGGTTTAAGCACCTCCGCCGAGGATGAGATGCTGGGCACTGGGTTGAAGATCTTCATCCTCGATGGGTGTTTAGTCAGGCGGCTTACTTTCAAAAATCAATACCAATTGTGCAGTGCTGGCAGGTCCGTCCAATATGCCACTTCATCAGCCGAGGAGTCGGAACCGAGCTTCCCCTTCCACATTAATTATTTTGAGAACATGACCAAATAATACTCTGCCGGACGGAAGTCCCGCAACACGTTTGTGATAGAGACTCACAGAATCCATGATAAAGGCACAACAGTAGATAGGGAAAGAGCTCGGCTACAACAACGCCACGTGTAGGTACAAGCAACCTTGGAAGACCACGCAGTTGAACAGATAAGCCTCGATAACCGACGGCTAACGATACAATCCTCCAGCGACATACTATAAAGTCGTCATGGCGCCTCAGTCAAAAATACCATCCATATAACAGCCGAATAGAAGGATCAACAGGCACATCCCAACCAATAGCCACCATAGCGTCATCTCCAGCCGCCTGCGCTTTTCCATAACTTCATCGCCGTCTCGAAGCGTGTGCACGTCGTCGTGACGACTGACTGTACGCCCAGTCGTAGGTGGGGGAGTAGACGAGTTGATAGGCTCGGCGAAACGGGAAGTTGGAGTCTCTGTTGTGTAGCTGGTAGACTCGTCGAAACGGATAGTTATAGACGTCATTGTTTTGATCCGCTTGGGCGTCACCGGCAGAACTTCGCCATTGTGGCGAGAGGAAGTGTGAGGGTTTCTTTTCTGACGGCGAGTCATATTTGAATGTCAAGTGTGTCTAGTGTTGGAAGGCGGTATGTAGAGAAGGAGGAACGGAAGACAGGAAAAAAGAAGAGGGAGAAGGTAATTTATAGCAGTAGCTCAACGCGTGAGGGGCTGTCCTAATGTCAGCAGAGCATGAGCATCCTTCTTACTGATGTTCTCAGGTGATGGTACCCTATTAATGCAGACCCCCTTCATTGACTATGCACTGAATGATGTTCTCAGGTGATAGGTGCGCTACTAAGGCAGACCAGGGGCGAGGGGTGTCTGACGATCTCTGCGCAGATATTTGGGTGTGAAGGAGGTCGACAAGGTGTTGCCGCAGATAGGCGTCTATTCTTTGGGCATTGAAGGCAATCAGGCGGATTGCCGTCAATAGTCATAGCACGGTTCGCCGAGCTCAGCACGCCCGGTACACAGACCCTGAAGGCAGCCCAGGGCAAGGATGTGACAACCTTCTCCTGGCGTTACATCTGCAGGTTAGGTCACATAGAATCGTGAAGCGTCGGAGGTGGCAAGGCATGAAAGCGCAAAGGCATCAAGCGGGAAGTCAAGGCACACCGGAGAAGGATGGCCAACAGTTGAACCAAGAAAGCACGGCCATTGGGTCATGGAGACGATATGCGGGCATCGTGGAGAGTTCCCTTCGTCAACGCAGGGGATGCGAGAGCAGTGAAGCAAAGCTATTGGCAAAAGGCGATTGAGACTGATGCAAGTCTTCTATTCACCAAACCGATCGGGTTGTGGATGCACTTCTCATTACGGTCTTCTAATAGTAGCAGGTCTTCCACACCGAAGCATCTGCCTCCATTCACCCGAGACAGTCGAATTTGACAATTACGCACCTTTTCTCAACGTCAGCTGAGGCAACCGCGCGCCACGAAGTTAGGGAATACAGAAGGAGCGGCCTGATGATTAACCGGTGGTGACTCTCAAGCCAGCTAGGCAACTGCTGGATCATACGACAAGGAGTGAGCCGTTTGGATGGTAACGGGGGCCAGTGGCTGAAGCACTTTGGCATCATGCATCAGAGGTGAAGAAGGAACAACATCTCGGGTCGTCTGGTACGTCAAGAGAACGTCGCATCACTCCATCACGCAACACATAGTGTCCTCTCTGCTGAGGTCGACGAGTTCTGCTTCGGCCTCTGTCTCACGAAGCGACTTCGAACGTCCCTGAAGTGTACCGATGACTGCAAGAGCAGGAGCTCATAATGGTTACGCCTGAACGGACCAGTCAACTGTCCCCAGTTGAAGGGCTGAGCTAACTGTTCTTTCTCCTCAGACTGTGGTATTCTCCAACGCCGGCCCTCGAGGCATAAACCAAGCTAGCATGTGGCCCTCGACGATCATGCAAGGCCGGAACGGCAGGCGATGCATGCACGTTGGCGCGGTCGCAAGCAGTCGGAGGCCTCTTGAATGCCTGTAGGTACTCCCGGCTGATATCGTTTGAGCACACCTCCAAGGTATAAAGCGCAGTCCCCTTTGCGCTCTTGTTCAAGAAGATCACCCGGTCACAGTCATCACACTCACACGCCTGACCACAATCTTTCCAAATGGACCAAGATTCTCGCTCTTCCCTCTGGAGCATGACTTCCCACTCCACCATATTGTTACTACACACGACTTCGACGACATTCCCAACCTCGAGGGACTTGAGCTTCCCGACGTTGCGGGGTTCGGGTCTGACGGCCTGGACGAGGAGTTCGACTTCGATAACTATGACTTCGATGGATTCTTCCAATCCTCGGCTGTCGGTGATGGCTGTAGCTGCTGCACCCGCTCGTTCGCAAAGGGGGCCAGTGGTGTGGCGCTCGACTCAACAGGCCCTACGGACACGGATGAGGGGTTCCCCCAATCATCGACGCATTCGCGAAATCTAAGCCCGACCCGGAACCTTGGAGCTACGGTTGCTGATGTCTCCTCTCCACCCACAAGGGCCGACCTCCCGGTCGTGACGGAGGCACCAGTCGCCTTTCCGAAGACCACGGGACCGCAAGGCTGCAGGCGCTGTGCAAAAAAGACGCCGGCGCCGGCCTTCCACCACAGCAGCTGAGATTTCAAAGATTCGGGTCAGTGCATGTACGTGCAGAAGCCATCTTCCTACAGTTTGGAGACGGTCAAGAGGAGTGTAGCTGGCGACGCCACCATGGATGGATAAATTCGGCACGCGAGCTCTACAGTAACGAGGTTCTGCTTTCGCTCCTTTCCGCTGATCCTACCTCGCTTCGCATCAAAGTTCGTCCAGGCGGTGACGGGTATCCGCTTGTAATTGCCTTCAACAGCGATGGGTATTTTGAAGGTGTTGGGGCTTGGAGGGGAGTCAGGGTCGGCTTCGAGGACGTCAGGAAGATGGTAGAGGACCCACAGGATGGGCAGTTTAGTGGCGAGCTTTTCTAAGTGTGCCTTGTATATAGTTTACCACTGCACTTTAGTTGTTTTTCGGGTGCCATGGTCACCTAGTCGTTGATTGGGGCTCCAACTTTGCTGTACTTTGACACGATTGGATGGTTCACCGTTTGATCGGACTCTAGCCGCAGCCTTGTTTTGACTTTGGCGCGGGTTCCGTCGAAAGCTCCGAGAGCATCTGCTGATCTTCGTTCGCACTGGTTTTTCGGTCTAACAGATTTAGTCTTGGGTTGTCAGTCTAGTCGCATTGCACGGTCTCTCTCAACCCTCGTGTATGCTAGAAGACCAGCTGTCAGGTTTCGTACTGGCTCACAACGCGTTGAGGAATGCGGGACATTCACTTTTTTTTTTGAAAATGAGCCCAGCGCCTCAGTGGACTAGAATACGTGCACGGCAGCGTCCCTGGAGACATCTCCATGGCGTTAAGGTCTGGCTTGGAAAGCCCTGGTGCGGACGCATCCGTAGAGGATTACTCCAACATGGGCTCGCATCAAGGTATACCTGGTTCCTGGGTTTGTGAGATCAAATGAAGGGCCTCTGTGAACGAACCACGTTCGCTGCCAAATGTAGTTCAGGAGCCGAAAACGAACGCCGATATGGGCTATGTCGTTGACTTAGTTTGTCTTCAATACAGATGTAAAAACCATGGGCAAAGGGAGGCTACACTAATGGTTTGCATTGATACTGGCTCGGCAAGCCAGAGGATCTCATACGGCGGTATTATAAACAGACTGGATGAGACTCCCGTAGTACTCGACAATCTGATAAGAGTTCAGGGAGATACTAAAAATCATACGGAACAGAAAGTGAAATCCATACATAACATGATCCTATGTTGTCTGAGGGGTTCCTCTGGCAATCATCGATCAAGGCCATTCAGGTCTCTGAAGCCTGAGTAACACCATTTTGGCACCTCCTCTTGGGGTTCCTTCGTCTCTTGGAAAGCCTATTCAAGACGACAGGAAGATTGCTAAAGTCGGGCT
This sequence comes from Coniochaeta sp. 2T2.1, assembly GCA_009194965.1. Lineage (NCBI taxonomy): Eukaryota > Fungi > Ascomycota > Sordariomycetes > Coniochaetales > Coniochaetaceae > Coniochaeta > Coniochaeta sp. 2T2.1. Next base: position 42,562 of record VSMA01000014.1, read on the forward strand.
GAAGTCCCGACAGCTGATCAGTCAGCACTCCTCGAATACCCCCTAAATCCCTGTCAAGGACGGCCACTTGGTCGTTCAGCCTTTTGTTCTCCTCTGCATATTCTCTTCTAATCGCCTCGGATTCGACGCTCATATCGATCAACGTACCAATATCGGCCTCGAGGTTCTGCTTCTCCAGCCGCAGTTTCTCAATATGTGCCTTATGTTCTTCGTGAACGGCTTTCAGCCTTTGAACCTCCAGCGATGCAGCTTCTCTATCTGAGACAACAGCCCTGAACTCTGTGTCCAGGTGCTCAATCTGATGTGACGTTCTTCGTTGCTGTGCTTCCAAGTCCCTGTTGATGTTCACAATGACCTCCAGCTGGGTGAATATGGTAGACTTCAAGTCAGATCCCTGGGACTCCTTTTCCTTCCCCTTTCTAACCTCGGTCTTCTGAATATGGAGTGTCCACTCGAGGTGATCAATGATAGAATCTTTATCAGCTATCCGAGAACCGAGTGCTGCGATTTCTGTGTCTTTGTGCGCCACTTCCGATTGCGTTCTCTCAAGGTCGCATGCCAGAGCGTCTGCTTGTTGAGAAGAGTGCTGTAGCTTCTCTGTCAAGATGTTGATGGTGTCCTGGTACTCTGCCACTTCACCATGGGCAATCTCGAGTTGGAACCGGAGAACATCGCTTCGGAATTTTTCCTCGTCGAGTTTGCTGCGATGATCATCTGTAGTTTTCTCCATCTCGAGCTCCAGGCGACGGTACTGACTTTGGAGGCTGTTGTATTTATTCTCGAGGTCGAGTATTGTTGCATCGGCCGCTTTTAGAGACTCTTGATATCGAGAGTCCAATCCAACCTTGTGTACCACCCAGAGCTCGTAAGAAGGATCGACTGGAAGATGGCCAGTCTCGCCTGCCAAAGGAGGAATTGTGGTGCCCCTTGTGACAGGGTGTTCTGGTAGGTTGGGAGATGGGATAGACATTCCGAGGGTTTCTTGAAACGAGTTGATATCGTCACGGCTATCTGAAGGACGTTATGGTGGTTGCTTTATGCACAAATTCGTGTCTAATGTGATCAAAGTGCTTCCGTCGTGGCCTTAAAAATAGATCGGGAATCTATTCTTGATTGCGAGGGCCGCATCTACATCGCAAACGGCGCAGAGAGTGGCCAAATACGGAGCCCCCGAAGAGCCCTCTGTCTGGACACCATGCCTTTTACGCGCCTGCTTAGCAAAACACTGATGTCTCTGCGTAGAATATCGTCGCTATAATTGGACCCCAAGAATTTCCAACACATTTGTCGGGCCAGCGATTTCTCCACCATTCTCCGTAGGATACCGACGCGGTTCGGGCACTTTGTCTTTCCGCTGGGATCACTACCCACAATGCGCAATCCGGTGAAGGTGCGGGCCACGATCAATAGAAACCTTGAATCGCACCAAGAAGATATCGAGGGCGCATAGTGTGAGAGGGTTCTTTTCTGGTAATAGTCTTGAAGGACGCCGAAGCTGAGGAAGGTCCTCTGAGACTGGGGTTCAACTATGCATGGATAACCAGGTACAGTGAGTGACGCACCAAGAATTGAAGGTGAGCAAAAAGGCGCCGGCCACCTGCGGCCATGCAATGGCGCGGCTTCTTCGTCCTGGGAGAAACCCAGAGAATGGACGAGAGTCGATTATAAAACTCATCCTCTGCGACGGTGAAGCCCGGATCCACGAAAGAACTGGAAGTGGAATATGTTTAAAGTCAGGAGCAGCTACGGCTCGACCACGGGAGCCCGACTAAGCACAAGCCTTCGAGTTTTTCCGATCGACCAGAGGTAGTCTCACCTGAGCTGCGCGGCAAGTCTATGAATAGACTGGAGACCTACTCTAGCCTGTAACCACATTTCATTCTTGTCTGATATAGGTGAGGCCAGCCGATATTGTCACACATCCAACTCAGTCCATTCCTCTGCTACGTAATATTTCAAGAGCTTAATCATACAATAGGTGTCAGCCTTTCGAACCCTCGGACGCCGAATCCGCGGGATGCAGTCTTGGTGATCAAGTCCACTGATGTCTCCGTCTGTCGATTTCGACCAGACTGCCCGGGTGCTGTTTTGTAACTCACCTACTCCTGTGTTAACTAGAAGCAAAACTTGCCTGTTTCAATATTGCGGCGAGGCGCAGTTCATTCAGGTGCGCACATGATGAAAAGCTAGGGTCCTGTTTATTGTGACCGCTAGATTTTCCAAAATAGCAACCTACCCACAAAACGTACATCCGGAGTCTCAGCCAAATGATGCTCTCGTTTTCTAGTTTGGAGGGCATCCTGAAATCACGCCCGTGCTACGACAATGTGTTCCTGTGAACCTGCTTATTTAGCAATGGCTCTCGCACATCTCGCTGCCCCGAGTTTGTTCTACTCCATCTGACCGTTTCGCCGCTTCTTCCATGGCTTCTCACGCTTTCACTGCCAAGTGGCAAAGGTATAGGCTCGAATGGACATTTCCGATAATGACCTGTCAAGATTGAAAGAGACGGAAAGATAGAGCCTTTGTCCTGTCTGGCATGGTCGCGCGTTTCTGGGCATGTAGTTGAATCAGCATTATTGTGAGCCACGTGAGTGCATGCATATGCTCCGCACGGCGTTGTCTGTGGATGATTGCATCCAGTGCCGATCCGTAACTGCGTGACAGTGTGGGGAACGAGACGGATTTGGTATAAGTGCCGCCCGTTCGGTAGCGCTGAGGCCTGTTTTGGCAAGCCCCCGATTGGTAAGATATGCAATGGCGACCCGACTGTCTGGGAAGGTCTATAATTGGTGCGGAACGGACCGTTCTATCCAATCCCTCAGATTCTGTGCTCATTGATTAACATGACAAGTACCGCTCTTGTCGACGTCAGTCCGTCAAAACGCCGTCCTTTGATCGCTCTCGATCCTCCGTGGCCATTGTGATTGTATCCGCACTGGTCACACAAAACCGAGGGCAGATGTTTCTCTCCTACGTTGAACGTGACGGTCCTGATCAACGCGGCCATAACCAGCCGCCGCGCCCATTCTTGTCGCTCTCGATCGACGTTGCTGCGATTGAGCTTGTCCAAAAGCAACCTGGCCCAGGCAATCGATGCGTTTCGCACCGTGCAAGATAACCTAGAAGTCCGTCTGAGATGTCGGGGGAGGGAGACAAGGGAAGGAGTCTCGTGGCCAGACATGCAAGAAGACAGAGGGCAATGTCATTCTGCCAGCTTTCGCGGACGCGCTCGACAACCTCCTCCAAACCACCACTTCGTACTCAACGAATCGGGAAGCGAGTCCTATTTTTCCGGAGGCGGCCCACCACCACAGCGCCGCAGTTCGTCACGCCACCGCGGAGGGGGCGAAGCCGCTGCAGCCGCGGCAGCAGCAACCGCCAGCCGTCTGGCAGCAAGAGAAGACGAGCGACGCCACGGCCGCGAGGCGGCAGCAGCCCGCCCGTCAGCCTGGGATTACGTTACCTTAGAGGTCAGCCATGCGCCCAAACTCGGGCTGGCGCATATCATCCAGCTTTCCCGGGGTGGCCGGAAAGTAGGGGTCGCCGGAAAGGGGGTGTATTGACCTTGATATTTTCAGGTCACCGAAACAGGAGCACAGTGGAACGTAAAAGAAAACACTACATAGTAGTTAATTTATCAAGACCGAAGTTAAATATAGAAGAGCTAATAATAGAACTGGTTGTGAAACACGTCGAGACGTTCAATAAATATCTAATGTTTAGTACCTTTGAAGAGTATAATCATCTCCTGTTTCATTTCTAGTATAAGGTCACTAAAGTCAATATGAACTATATTCGCTCTCATCCGAAATCTAAGACATCACAATTAAGAAGACAATTCCTACAGCCTCTATCGCCAGAAGCTTCGAAGGAATGCAACCAGCAGGCCGACAAGGAATACTCTCTGACGGCAGACGAACCTTCTGTGGAGCGCGTACAGCCTACGTCCCTAAGCCGCTCAGGCCAGAACCGAGGTACGGACTCAATCATTCTCAAAATCCCTCATTCTATTGACCAAATCGATTTCTTCGACGAAAAAGGGGATCACACTTACCGGGATGGGGACGGCCGGCATGCGGAAGACTCCCAAACAGCGACCCTTTCTGCTATAGTGAAACAGGACAGGCAAGAAGACTACACGCTACAAGTTAGTACAGAACGCTCTTTGACTGCGACCTCTACTTCAGAAAGCCTACAACCAACACCAACGGCCGGCCCTACTGAGGATGCAGCGTGTCCTTTAGAGTCCGACTCGCAGCCTAATCGAAATGACACGGCCACAACGACTGGAAACGAGGTACGCACCTCATGGCACGAGACAGAGAGTGACGTGCAGGGCAAAGGCGACCCTAGCACTGGCACCTCGTCTCTTACTACGAGTCTTGGGACCACGTCGCTCGCCGAAGCCGCGAAGGCTTCAACACGTTTTTTAGAGGAATTCATTCCACAAGCTGCCCCGAAACACTATCCGACAACAGAATCGGCAGCCGACAGAAGTCCCGATAGCTTGACGTCAGCTCCAGAACCTCGAAAGGTTCTTATAGTTGACAGCACTTATGTTGTCGAGCCATCTGAAGACTTTAACCAAAGCATAGTTGAAATATTCGAGACCGACGGATATCCATATTATGACGAAAGACAGTCAGAACTCGACCAAAAGTATAAGCAGATTCGGAAGGTTAAAGGCTGTTGGAGCATGCTCAAGCCGCTTGTTTGCCGTTTGCATCGACGGGACGAAGTGGCAGCAGACGCTTTTCTTTGTTATACAAAAGGCATAGAAGCGAGTATTCAATGCAAAGTATGCGCTGGAGAAGCAGACTTGCATCGGGTATTTGCAGAATGTATTATCAGGCCGGAAGAATTCGGGCTAAGATGCGCGAATTGTATCATGTGGTCGGCACACGGACGACCGGGGGGAGGTGGAGATAAAAGGAGAAGGGACTTGATCCTGTGCAAGCGAACTTGCTCCGCTCACTCTGCAAAATGTAGGGCAGACATTTTAGCATCAAAACTTTATCTCAACTCTGAGCTTTTCGGTCGCAACAACCGCCTCACAATGTCAAGTCCTTCTGGTATTACCTTAACTCCCTCTTCACATCTTAATCACGTCGCGCATTGTCCCACGACGGATGGCACGCCCACTGGTGCCAAACCGCCCAAGCCGTCAACCCGAGGCACCGACGGGCGCAAACGGAGCTCGTCGGGAGCTATTGTTGAGTCCGCCAAACGCCAGAAAACAAGCGACACCGACGGAGAACAAAGTTGGACCCCAATACCCCACAGACCGCCACATCGAGCCTTCATCGCTACTACCACGATGCAGGATATAGTGCCACAGGCTTCCACTCTCAACAAGGACGCGCCATACTACCCCGGTCCGCCTTTAACTAATGATACTGTTGGCGTCCTTACTATTGGACAGATTCGGCACATCACAACGACCTACGCATATGCTGAGTATCTCTTCAAGGGGGATGATCTGCGCGAAGAATTCAGGCTCCTTCTGGGTTACATAAGGCAACTGCTACGGCATGATATGGCCGTGCCATTGTGGAGATGCGATTTAGGCAAAGCACGTGCCAATGCGAATGTGCTTCCTAACTTTCCGGGCATGCCGCTTGGCGAGTGCATATGCTCTGAGACACCCCTGGATGCTGGACAGCTCAGTCATATCAGAGACGTGTATGAGAATTTCTTCAAGACGGAGACGAAAAAGTGGGACTCGGGAGACAAGGCTGCGTACGAGTACCTCCTGGGCTGTATGGAGCAACTGATTCATCACAGCAGAGGGCTGCGAGCGAGAGGCTTGGATGTCAACCACGTCGAGACGAGGGGAGGCCCTGACGGATAGAGCGTCGGTTCGATCCTATTGAACTGTTTTTCTCAAGTGACTAGTGCGCACCACGGTGATGGTGGAATTCCGCTGCGTGATGTAGCTGTGACGAATTTGCAGAGGAGCATTATGCTCTGCAAAAGTTCCTGCTGTTGACCGGTCGTTGATAACTCCCGAAGGACGAGCGCACAAACGGCTAAACGAGCGAACAACAAGAAGAGGCCTCCAGGGGATGTGCTACAATGTGGCTGGCACATAACTTCTTGGTACTGATAGGCAGTACTAGGGAACTGGGACAGCTAAGTCAACATCGGTATCACTCCTGGCCACGACCGATCGGATGCCGAGAAGGAGAGCCTTTCCAGATTTGCACACGCCTTTGCCGACGGTGACATCGGCAAGATGGTCGACGATGCGAAGGCGGCCATGGATGGGCTTGACCAGCAACGGCAGGGTTCTACCCTGGTGGTCTTCTCGACATCCTGCAGGAACGCACGAGAGACCTGGTTTCGCTAGGCAGCCGTTTGTAAAGATTACCGCGATCCAGTCCGGAGTCGGAAGACGAGATCATGTTGCGAGGTCAGGGGCCGTTGGTACTCATAGGATGGTATATGCCGCTAACCGCTACATAGATTGGTATGTCCTTTGAGTCAACATGTTCGCTCTTGCAACGGACCCGGCTTCTACTCTGATTTCTCGCAAACACCGTCTCGGCTCGTGATACTCTTAGGGAGGTCTGCCAATCCAGGGTCCTCCTCGCAGATGGCCTCTTTCAGCAGCGTAAGCTTTAACCCTGGAAGCCGCTAGAGGGCCAAGTAAGATTGCCAGTGTTTCGACGGCGAGCGTAGAGTAACGGGACATGAAGCCGTTGACGGTCAGGCTTGTGCGGAGCCAACATGCTCGAGAGAAGACGAGCCGCGCGAGAGAGAATTCAGGGAGTGGGAGGCGGTAGAATAGCTTGCCGAGCCAACGTTGCCATGACGATCGAACTTCCTGGGACGTATAATGGAACAATGCATTCTGACTCCCTCGCGAGCTGTCTTGCCATCCAAGGTAACTAAAGCAGCGTCAGCACAACGGGTAATACTGTGAGGGAGACTGGGCGAAATAACCTGACGATTCTGGGATGCTCTCCCAGTAAGACGAGGATTTGCCGCTCAACCGAGAAATTGTTGGCAATCTCGTCCGTCAGTTTTTGGTAGGCGCTGCTTTCTCTCCAGACTTCTGCAGGGTATTTTAAGAGCACGCCTTGCCGCACTCGGCAGAAGCGCGACGTCGAACCTTGAAAAGACTCCGGGGCAACCATTGGGCCTGTGTTTAACGAGCGGTTAACATGAGAACGTGTCGTCGCGGGGTTTGATCTCGGTTATTGGTTGATCAAATGCCCCAAGTTCAGTCGTCAACCCGGGAGTCTAGTCTCTGTGCCCGATCGCCTGCGTGCGAAAGTTGTCGGTGAACGCGCATGCTTCCCAGTGGACGTCGAAGCGAGGGAACAAATTTCGTCCACTTATGTTCAAAAGCCGTCGGAAACAAGAGAATTAGTTAAGGGCGCGAGCTGGGTTTGCCATGTTCAGCGGGAAAGGCAGCGCTGCAAAGAGCAAATTGTTCTGCACATACCCCGCTCTAATTACCCCCATCACTGCGGTGACCCAGTTGCGGTCGCGCAGGTCTCCCAATGAGGGTTAACGACATCCTCAAAACATGTGAACTCGGGCCGGGCCAAAACATGCTACTCCCGTTACGGATCAAGAGCAAGGCATCAGCCGCAACGCCGCCTCGTCCGAACCGCGACCATTCCCCAACCTCCGAGCGCTTCTTTCCCAGACGGAGTCGCAGTGTGGCACGACTGCCCCGAAGCGACGGTCTACATCTGCTTTGTCCACGGCCTGATGGGGAACCGAGATAGCACGTGACCGCCCACGGACAGCAGGAGCCGTGGCCCAAGACTCTCCTCCCGCTGAGGCTGCCGAGAGCTCGTCTACTTACATACGGCTACGACGCGTACGTCGCATGATATCGTCGGCGGTCAACGCGGTCCCAAACGCTCTCAACTTTGCATAAAAGGAGGTCCCGTCAATCATCCTGACCAAGAGTGCCCTCCTCGACCAGCGGATCCAGCAGACCAAATCGCCCGGCTGGATGAGACTCGATGCGATACCCATTCTCCGTGGAGGTGGATTCCAACTTGGGTCATAGGCCCTCTTCGCCAAGTATAGCCGCGGCTGGATAGATGACAACCTGTCCGTGTTTTCTTGTGCCCAGTGCGTTGACCGGGAGGCAATGACTCCTCTATCCTCTTCAACCTGCTTGATGTAATCTCGCGAGGACTTGATGGAGTACTCAATGGAACCAATTTCACATGTCGCCCAGTTACGGTCTTCCCAGACAACCGTACTCGGCCGGTTGAAGCACTTCTTCTCAACTTCAGATTCGTCGGACTCCAGGAGCACCTGGAGCAGCTTATCGTGTTCGCGGTGTGTGGGTCCCATTTCGTCTGCTGAAAATAGTTTCTGGAGGACACCGCGCCATTCCGACACCATGCTGGGTCTGGCAACGATATCACTGGCTGGCGGTCCAACGACGGCGATACATCCAAGGACAACTGCCTCCAAGTGGAAAACAAGAGCGCTACTCGGGTTGTCGATGAGTTCAGTCGAATCGGCTCGGCCCTCGTACGGTCGCGATATTTGGCTGAGGGGGTCGCCGCAGTCGGCCATGAGGAGGCTCTTCGCAAGCGCACCGACCGAGAGGATCTGGGATTCGTCCTTGAATAGGTTCCACTGATTCAAGTACACCATTGTGTCGTTCCACACCTCGTAGAGGGACTTCTTATAATCCATGGGAAATTCTGCGGCGTCCGTGGCAAGCCCGACGAGTCCGTAAACATTGTCTTTCGGATCCGAGCACTTTGCGTCTTTGTGATCCTCGAGGAGCCTCTTGAGGGTATGCGAGCCGCTGTACTTCTCCTGACGGAGTACCCTGTCTAGCCTTAGCGGCCCGATGGTCCCATCGCTGTTGTGCATGGCGATCAAGTGCATAAAGTCCTCCCACGACCTGGTTTCGTTCCCGAAGCAGACGCGGAGCTTGTTTGCCCGCCCTATTTCTTGTGGTATCCAGAGACGCTCCCAGTATGGGTCGGTTCGCAAGTACCGAACCATCTCCTGCTGGACTCGGCCGCTGTGGCTGTCCTGCGGTGAGTCCTCTCCTGCCTTCTCGCCCTCGTCAACCACCACGATCACTGCCCCGGCCAGGCTTTGCTGAAACTCGGTGTACCTGCTGTTGCCCAACCAAACCGCCACGGTGGCGGCTCTGGAGTAAATCTGCTCCATGATCGGGAGCTGCCGGTTCCGCTCCGCCACATCCTTCTGGTTGATGCAGATGGCGTCGATCCAGAAGGGTTGGCGCGCCGTGCCCAACGCGACTTGGCGGCGGAGGAAGAGGAGCGCGTCCAGGAGGTTCCTCTTGACCTCAAACGCGAAGCCGTTCAGGGTGATGGGCTCGCCGGCCAACTCGGTGCCCCACATGTATGACAGAGCCTCAAACTTGGGCCGGCTGCCGAAGGCGACCTCATTCAGCGTGCACACCACAGGGTCATCGTCGTGGGCGGCTGGCTGGATCTTGACCAGCCGTATGCTGCCCTGGCCGAGTTCTCTTCCTTGATAAGGCAGTGTGCTGTCTAGCTTTGGTCTGGCGTTACCAGGGACGGGACCTGCGCCTAGGTCGGTGCGGCGGCGTGTTTGGTTCGCGCTCATGATTTCTCGGCGTTGGTTTCGGTTTATGTTGACAAGACAGGGCTGCGGGGCTGGAATGAGCGAAGCTGTCCTGGTGATATGTGGAGTTTTAGAAGAGCGGGCAACGAATGTCTGGTAGTGACTGTGCCCCTCCTTTGAAAGCTTCGCCGACGTGCAGCAGCTGCATGTTGCTGCCAGTCACATTGCTCAATGAGGACGGGGTGATTATCGAATGGCCAACGTACCCGCAGCAGGTAGCCTCAGATGCTCAGACTCCACAGCTCTTGCGCTTTCTGTGTCTACTACAGTATAGTCACCTAAACTGCCTTGCCTTTCGGTGTTTCACAAGATAACTGTTAAAATGTTTGGTTGCCCCCGGCGCCCAGACCAGGTACCCAGCAGATGCACCGGCAACTGTTACGCGGGAGGTGGTGGGTGTCCTCTATATTGGCGTTGTAAGCCTCCGTCCAGTCCGCCTGGTAGTTGATGCGCGCCACGGTGTCACCGAGGATATCGTTCACCCGGTAGGCCATGTGGACGTTTGATGGTATGATAGAGCTTGGCCAGTGACAGGGATGCGGTGGTTCATTCGGTGGTTCAATGCCGGTTTCCCAGGCCGACTCTCCATCATGGACCGAAAATTGTTGGCTAGGACTGAGGTCCTAGTCGTGGTAGTAGTGTAGGATCTGTGTGAAGCATTCCTCAAGGCCCTCTAAATAGTCTCCTCCTACGGCCACACCATGATGCCGTGGCCCATTATCCTGCTAATTAAATCCCCAGTCTCGTCCTCCTCGGATGTCCTGACGTAAATCTCGCGGAATGTATACGTTGCCGCACAGCCATCGCCGACATAGATCTGTCGCAACTCTCCGTCTCGGAGCGCGTTGTCGAGCGGGGACCAAGGGGACGTACCCAGCTCTGAGCCCCTTTGACCCACGCCTTCAACGGAGTGTAAGGCGTATCGGAAGGAAACCAAAGACCCCTCGTGAAGATTGTCCCGGGATAACGTCTTTGCAGGGATGAAGGCATACTTCTCGGGAGTCTGTAGAACGGGGCGTCAGCACACGAAACGACCAAAGTGTACTTCGAGAAAAGAAGAAAGGAGCATCACGGGAAGAACGTACGACGAAGACGGGCGCGTCCTTAAGTTGCGCGGGTTGATTGCGCTTTGCGAGTGCATTTCCGGCATCGACGATTTTTGCGATGGCGTCCCGCAGCTTGACAAAGGGCTCGTCCATATGAGCTGGGAGGAGAGCGGTCTTGTAGCGGTTGATGGCAACGTCGAGAATCTCGTCAAAATGCTTGTTGTCTTGGGATCCATCCGGGCGGAGATCGGCCTGGGCTAGGAGCCCCCCGAAGAGCTTGAAAACATCGCCAATACTTGCCCCGGTGGACGTAGGGACCAACTGGGCTCGAAGGAGGTTTCTCTCGGAAACTGGATCGTGCACCCACATCGCTGTGTAGTATGGGTCGGGCCTGTTTGCGCGATGCTCAGTCAATTCTGACCTGTCTCTGTGGTCATTCTGGCGGCAGACACCGTTGACGCGGGAGTCCTTCAAGTCGTGGATCTTGTCTTCCACGGCCTGTTGACACTCCTTCATCAGGTGTGGGACCCGCGCCAGTAGCGTGATGACCTCGAGCTGAGCCGTGTTGTAACCAGAGACGTTGTTCGAAGCACGGCGGCGGAAGGCAATGGCCTGCCAGCACATCAACTGAACCTTGTACGCCTGCAAGATTGCCTGAAGAAGGGATGCAAGCAGCTTGTGGTCTGTTGCGTTGAAGGGCAGCATGTTGTCTTTTGTCGTATAGAAAGCTGCACTCAAGAGGCCACCGGGCTCGACATACTTAGAGAACTGCGTTGCGAGTTTCTCGGTGTGGTGAATGCCGTCGTCATCTTGGGGGATGGCGAACTCAACTGCGTCTTTGACATATTCGTTGAACTGGTCCAGAGCATTGCGAGCCGCGTTCAGGTCATGGGACGAGAGCTTCGACTCAACAATCTTTCTCACCACGGAATCCAACGGCTCTTGGTACTTGTGGAGCGCGCCAGGTTGGACCACTCCCCATAAGAAGCCGATACCGGAAGAAACAAATATGCCGAACTCGGGGATGGCGAAGGCGGCTGTCTCTAGGGCTTGGATCACGGGGGCTTTCATTAGGCACGTTAGTTGGAGACCGTGGCTGAGACGGATCGAGACAAGCAGACGTACAAAATGCTTTCAGAAAATCGTCCATTTCATCCCGATACGCAGGCGGCGGAGTGTCAGTGGGCCAATAGTCCGCCGGGTCCAGCTCGACGTTGGCCAAATCTTCCGGGAAGGAGATGACCCCCCTGTAGTCGTCGGTGCCCATCGTACTGGTGTTTGAGGTTGAAAGGCAATGTCAGTGCACGAGGAATGAAACATTTGGAGGGATGAAGCAAGCCGGCATGGCGAGGAAACATGGCCCATGAAATACCTCCATTCTCCGTTGGAAGCAATGTCGAGCTGATCGTCTCCAAAGATAAAATGTCAGTTTGCAAGCTGGAATGGGGTCTTGCAGGAAGCTGGAACGCAGTGTCCGCTATCAAGAATGTGGGGGCGCGACCTCTACATGTCTTAACCAATCATTTTTGAGAACCTTCTGCCCGTAATGTCTAGACGCGCCGTTCCACCTGCCTGAACTAATCGAACAGCCCGCATTAAGAATTGAATTACCAGCCTAGTGCAGCAACATTGAATTTATCGGTCAGCTTGTGTCTCAGCTGCCCATTACACCTGCAGTTCAGCCCTACATTCTCGAGTGCATCACACACCCAGCAATAACTGTTCTGGAACAACCGTCTCACATTCGATTACTAGAGCTCGGCTGAGTGCTCGCATTGGCTGGCACTTGCAGATCACTAGCCTCTTTCGCCTGCTAAATCACTAGCGTGCCATGTTGCCCCACTGCACCTCCTGCGCCCTTGCAGGTCGCTACTCAGCTGAAATGAATGCCGGCGCCAATTATTGAGTCACGGTCTCAGCCGAGCCTGCAGTGTTCAGCACATCGCCCTTATCCAAACTGCCGAGGCAGCCTGATACTCGTGCTTCAGCTATGAGATAACGAGGCAATCTTCTCTTCTCGGACGAAAAACAAGACCTGCTCAGATATCGTCCAATTCATCACACCTTGTCAAAACTTATGATTACCAGAAAATGCCTGGACCAGTCAAGGGTGCCGGCAGACTCGAGCCCCATCCCGACCCAGCCCATGACCATGAGGTCGAGCGCCTTGATACTCATGGCGATGTCATCCCCGGGGAACACGGTGGCGTGAACCACGGAGACCTCGCTCAGCAGGAGGCTGAGAACAATGCTATTGACCGAACGAACCACGCAACCGAGGAGAACGATACAATAATCGACGACATGCTGAACACCTCAGACATGTTGAACACCTCTATGGGGGCAGAGCACCCTACGGGCCAGGTGGAACCAACCGACCTGTTGCCTAATTACAGTCAATTCTTCAAAGAGCGTGCGTTCTCTCAACGACTGTTACGACCTTGGCTTGATCTCTAAACTCTTTCCTATTCTAGACGAAAAGACCTCGCACGATATTCTACACGACTACTGCGCTGAGTTAGACCCAGACCTCAAAAAGAGGTTCCCATCCTTCCTCGCCAAAGAGGCGTTCACCATCACGGCCGACAAGCTTGTCCAGCTTCTGAAATCCCCCAAAGCAAACCTGGTAGGGATATTGGACTACAGAACCAGCCAAAAGGCGGAAGATATACACAACAGGAAGATACGCGGATCTGTGAACTTTGAGTTGCCGACGGGTGGGAGTGACAGGATGAACCAGCTCGGGGAACCCGGTGGCATTGAGCCGGGTGAAGCCAAGGAGGCAGAGCGCAAGGCGTAAGTTTTTTCTTCTCACTTTTGTTCTCCCCGATCAGAGCAACACGATAGCGAAGGCCCAGGAATCCTCTCATCATTCCTTTTCTTCTCTGTTCTTTCTCCCTGTTCTTTTTGGGCTCCCATCATTTGATACTGTGCAGCACTAACTGTTCTCCAGGAACTGGGTAGTCGAGCTCGGAAATCCAGACTCACCCTTTCGAAGTCTGGCCAGCAAGCCCATCGTCGTCGTCCACTGCTACCAAAGCACGGAAAGGACGCCCAACTTCACTGGTGGATACATCAGATACGTCGCAAAGCCTCTCGGGCAAAGAGTGGCTGTACTGTACAAGGGATTTGAAGCCTTCGCAAAAGTAGGCGGAGATCTCGGTAAGACTTCATCCCGACCCCGGTCTCTCTATTGCGAGAATTCGAGACTAATCGTGTTTTGACAGTTGTACCCCGTTAATTCGGTCTGACTGGCCGTTGGAAGGTGTTATATATAGCAAATGTTATGGTACGCCGGGAGCTCAAAGGCGAACACGGGGAAATGGAAATCCGTCGACGTCAGGAAGCTGCAGCATAAACGAGCACCTTGCAGCATTCACTTGAAAATCTCGCCCTTCCGTTTGCCAACATGTCTCGCCCATCGTCCTCTCCCTCCTATCATGCCTTCCCATCCCCTCTCCGAGGAACAGAATACTTCGTCGGTAGGGGCGTGTCTCTCGAGTCTCCTGTCCCCAACGACCTTCGCCTGTCACGGTGTTGACGATATGCTCCGGCTGTCTCTGGCGCTGTAGTGCTGCTCGTTCCTTGTGTCATGGCCGGCAGGGCTCGGAGAGGTCGTCATTGCTCTCGCCAGCACCATGGCCGGGGGCGGGACTCAGGCTGTCGGAGCCATCTGCCTGGAAATCCCCCCGTATAGCGCCGCGTTCGACTTTTTGGAAATCTCTGACAAGACTGATACTCGTTGCTCCGGCCGGGACGGAACTGTGGCATGTGCTCTTTTATGTCGACATCTCTCCCCTGTGCTCGGGCAAAAGCAGCCCATGCCCCCTCGGTCATCGGCCTTGAGACTGTTTCTTGTCCCTACGTCCTGTTCCCGTGCTAAGGATCATTCGTTATTCTTGCTGTCAGCTCAATCAATGAAGCCCATCTCGACCGCGGAATCCAGAAGATGGCGAGTAAAGATTTCGCATGATACAAATTGACCGTAGCAGCACCGTCAGTCCACTGATCTCCTCCGTGTTTATCTAGCAGGGAGATGTACGAGATAGCAATACGAGACCATGCAATTTCTGTACAAACGATGTGAAAGGAGGTCTCATTTCTGGATCGTTCCCGGCCTGCAGTCATCCAAGTCTCGAAAGTCCAGCCCCCGGCAATTGGAATGCCCACATACCTTCAGCCGTTGACGGCTTTCCGACACAGCCAGGGCCACGGCACGCACTGCGCCGGGACCATCGGCTCCAAGGATTATGGAGTTGCCAAGAAGGTCGCACTTGTCGGCGTCACGGTCTTCAAGGATCACCCCACCCCCCCCCCCCACCCCCCCCGGCGGAGGATAACATGGCAGGTGCCACGACAACCGACATCTTGAACGCGCTCGAGTACGTGGTCAAGGAGTATCGACGCACGGGAAGCCCTCTGTCGTGAACCTAAGCCTCGGCGGCGGACCCAGCGAGGCGATGGACAACGCGATCACGACCACCGTCCGTGCTGGTGTGGCTGTGTGCTGCGCTGTAGGTAATGAGACGAGTCTGGTAGAGACCACCTCGCCTGCTAGGTCGCCTCTCGCTCTGACCGTCGCCGCGTCAGCTATCGATGACGAGATCGCCCCGTGGAGTAACTATGGAGCGTGTGAGTAACCACTCAAACGACTCACAATAGTGCCACGTTGCACGATGTTTCTAGCCGCTGACAGCATCCCAAATGCTCGATAGTCGTCGATATAATTGCCCCAGGTCTGGCCATCAAGTCTACTTGGATCGGTCCCGGAACAACGAGACCAACACGATCAGTCGGACTTCAATGGGTAAGCCAACTCCCCAGGTTGCGCAACCGCGGACAAAACCACCGTTTAGCTGACTGGCTTTTCCCCCTTCGCAGCCTGCCCCCACGTGGTGGGCGTGACCGCCAACATTCTGAGCAGCCCGGCGCTGAAGAGCAAGACGCCGTTGGATGTCGCTTCGGAACTTCCCATCTTGGCGGACAAGAATAAGATATATGGCATCGACGGGATTAAGGGCAGGACGGTCGATGCTATAGCACACGTAGCGATCTGGTGCTAAATTAATGGAAAAGTGCTGACGTTGACGGATTTTACGGGCTTTTCACGTACTAGATGGATATTAGAGGAGCCTGGTCTTGCAACGGAAGCTCGTCCATTTGGACACCCGAGAGTCGCTTCGTAATGGGCACAAACGATCCGGCTTCATCGTATGCTTCAAGGGTATCTGGCACAGGAATGTTCGTCTTGCTTCGGACAAAATCCAGGCAGGCAGCCTCGTTTCGAAGTCGCTCAAAACCCAAAGGCGGGACGTACGGCTTATCTCCAACGCCTAGTCGATATTCGTCAGGGCGGAGGCTTCGTTTGGTAGAATCGTCCTGATAGAGGCGGAATTCTCTCTCGTAGGTATTCCAAGTTCGGATTGGCCTGTCTGGCATTGCCACTGTCCCGTCCCGTAACGACTCCTGTGTCGTCTCTGCTGTCTGCCTTATCTACGCGTCGATGACGCCCTGGTGAGCGAGTTCGGCCATTAGGAAAGTAAGAAGCCGTCACGAGAGACACCGAAGCGGTGATGGAAGGTCGAAGTCGAGTTGGTTGCAGAGCCAAACTCATCATCGGCGTGGAAAGAGTCGATGTTCCGCGAGGTTTGTGGAAACATCGAACATGATGGAATTGACGCTAGTTGTTGTGCAGGACAGAATAAGAACAGCTTGCACTGGGGGTTTGTCTGGAAAGGTGACCGGATATTTGTTGCGCTGTAGGCCAAGACGCTGGGGCGCAGCGCCTACACGACGGAGTCAACAATCAATTCCCCGCAATTCCCCGCCTCCGGCGTTGTGGCTGATTGGTCCCGAACTTTTGCCGGTGGCTTAGTCCCATTGCTGGGTGGGGAGGCCAAAGATGGCGCGACGCGCGCGACAGCTTTCAGTTCTTTCCGCTTTCCTTCCCTCTCGAGCATCCCGTCCGCCATGATAGATCAACCACGTTCGAAGATCATTGAGGAAAATCCTATTGGGAAAGGGCTTGATGTCTTCCGCGCTTCTTTCAATTCGATGCGCAAAGGTCCGAGCATCTCCTGTACTCCGGATGCGCTTGAGCGACTTGGCCCCGAGGGTAAGGCAGTCCAAATTCCGTTGATGTGGTCCTCTGACACTGTTTGCAGACCTTCAGAACTTGACCCTCGATCTGCTCTTAGCACTGCAAGGCCTTCGGGCTTCTCGTCTGCTTTGCTCCAGTGGCAGCGGCAAGAACCTCTTCAGCGATCTATCGAGACTCAACTCTCTTGTCACTCCGACGACTTCGACCTCGACAGCATCAAACCTCTCCTGAACGCAGCCCTCGCCGACGATCCAAATGATGCCCTCATCTGGGATCGAGTCTACCACGCCGTTACCGAATGTACCCCACCGCCCCGACCTATAGCCTCGTCCCTCCAACAAACCCCGTGGCTCCGCAACACAAGCAGCTTTGCGAATTCGTCAGAGCATCGCAAGCATGTAGACGATTTGCTTAAGGAGGAGCTTGGCCCTATGTATGTCGGCCTCCGTAACTTCCACGACACATATTTTGGAGATGTGGCCGATCTCGAGGCCGCGTCCGAGACGTTCTTCAAGCAATGCGTTGGAGGCAACGACCCCCTCTTTCATGGTGGCTGGAAGGGATGGCCGAAGGACGCGAACCAGGATGACGTGCTCAGTTGGTTTGAGGACTTCAGCGAGAAGCTGGCTGCATTTGGAGCCTGTCACAAGTCAATTCCGACACGTCAACGAAGACCGTTAGCAAAGCCGAACGAGCCAATTGACGGCTCAGTAGCGAAACGAAAGATGGATGTCGGCTTCGTGAATGATCCAAAGGCCGGGAAGGACTCGAGATGCCACTGGGACCAGATTCTCGTGCCAGGAGAGCTGAAGAGCAACCGGTCGGCCGATAGAGCTTCAGAGGCATGGCTTGATCTTGGGAGGTATGCAAGAGAAGTGCTCGCTGCTCAGGATACTCGTCGCTTTGTGTTGGGCTTTACCATCTGTGACTCTCTCATGAGGGTATGGGTGTTTGATCGGCTTGGGGGCATTGCATCCGACCAATTCGATAAGCCGTTTACAGGCGACTCGGCGTTCTCCTGGCTGTTTGGAACGTCGCCAATACCGTCATCCTCCCACCAATGGTCCACAAAAGCGTCCGACATGTTCAGAGTCAGATCTCGACGCCGCGAGGACGGAATTCGGTACTTTCAACGCTGCGCAAATGATTACCAGTATCCAATAACCCTATTTCCGAGGTTTGGAAACGTGTAACCTACTGGTCGTTGAGATAACGCGTCGTGAGGTTTTGTTGTTTATTTTCGTCGAGATGTCATTTGACTTGGCGATGCAAATCCATAGCAGATAACACCGTCAAATCCATGGGGGAACTAGTGGCTTTATCGGTGGCTTCTAAGTGGCCCAATTTCCTATCTTAGTGCGGTGCTACTGCCCGTATAGACTCTACCCGTGGAGTGGTTCTCATCAGGAAAAATCAGCTGACCGACAAACCTGGTCTGACAGGAAGGGGGTTCCGATATTAGTCATCAAATTCAAACGAAATGGACCCGCTCCACCTCTGAGAGTTGGGAGACGGACGCCTTCAAACATCCCACACTCTTGGTTATGGTGCCTCTTCTGTATCGTCAAGCGGGTTGGATATGCACGCCTACCGGGAAAGCGGCGATCTACACGACGAGGTTATCTATCTTCGCACCGTCACGAAATGTCGCACCGCCAAAAGCTCATCGACCAGGAGCGCGGCCGGAGCACCCGTCGTCCATCAAAACTCTGACGCTCACGCAAACACTGCGAATCAGGTTGCTCCCCATGTTCCCGCCGCCTGATCTGCGCGCTGCGCAGCCAGGGGAGGAGGAGATGAAGGTGGAGGATGTGCTCCCCGTATTGGACTCTGATCATGAGGATCGGAGGGTGGCGGTAGATCTTAAGGGGAATGGGGGAGGGTGGGGTTGGAGGCTGAGGCGGAGGCAGGGTCTGTGTGGCGCGTGTGAGGGGGTGTGGGGGGAGGAGATGGGGAGGGAGATGATTGAAGGGGGAGATGAGAGGTTAAGGGGTGGGGGAGGGGTTGTGCTGTTGAGGAAGCAGAGGGTTTATGGCGCGGAGGACTATCCTTGGGGCCAGATACATGAGGTTCTGAGGAGGGTGTTCGGGGATCGGGTGGCGGGGGTGTAACTGACGGTATTGCGAGTCGAGGGTTAGGTGTTTGCGCCTAGAGATATTTGAGATGCAGAACATCGCATCTTAGATGCGGGATAAGAGGGTAATGGACGGTAATGGACTAAGAAGAAAGCGAGGCGACTTCCAACCCGCCCATTCGATTAGTAGCAGAAGACCTTGGTGCCGAGTACTCCGAACAGACGATGTTGACCTCTTCAACCAAACCTCTTCTTTGAATCTCAAGCACTCTTGAGGCTATGAGTGTCCATACACGTGGACTCCTCCTCTCTTCAGGCGACCAAATTGCCCCAGAGCGCCCCTTCTCTGCCGGGAGTAGCCAAAGCGACTTCGAAAATACAATCTAATTGACTCCTTCGACTAACCAAGCTACCTCCTGATCGTCCGACAGCCCCACCATCTTCAATGAATCCTTCCAGAGCCGAGCCTCTGCCTCGGGATTGTAAGCATGCGGCGCATACCCTTCCGCAGTGATATGGTCGCCGTTGGGGTCCGAGGGGCCTGTCTGTCCGCAGTCAGAAAGGTATTTTCCTCCCTGGTTTTCCCATTCCTTGCCGATAGCCGCCCACACCGTCGTTGCCGCACCCTGCTCCGGCGACTTGCTAATCTTCATCGCCCTCTCATCCGTCTTCATCTGCTCAATCAACGCAGCGTCGACGTGCTGCGCAAGCCCTGTGGCAATCATGCCGGGGTGAACGCTCGTGGCGTGGAGACCCCGCGACCCGTATCGCCGCTCAATCTCGTTGGCCATGTAGATATTAGCCGTCTTTGACTGTCGGATACAACAGCGAAACCAGAATTCGGTCCCGGAAACCCCTGAACCAGGGCATGCCCAATAAAAAAATCCCGCGGTGAAACCGAGCCGTCAGCCACGACGTACTCGCGCAGAGGCGGGGTGACGACGGGCCCACCACCGAAGATGATGGTTCCGGCTAAGTACATGTTGGAGAAGAGCCGATAGAGAACGGGAGGGGCGGGACGGAGCACGCCACGGAGGACGAGGCCTACCACAAAGGCGATGGGAAAGACGATGATTCGCACGAGGCCGAAGTGCCAAGTCATCGAGCCAAGGCAGCGCGTTTCCGGGACTACGTGCTCTCCGGTCTTACTGGTGTTGCTGTTGTCGTCGGCAGTGCTAGCGGGAGCAACGGTTTCTAGTCCGTGCGCTGAAATCGAGGTGCGCTGACGGACGGCGTCCGTGGTGGAGGGGGCGGCTTTCATGTCGGTATCCTGCTCGTGGCCTTGTTGTTGCTGTTGTTGCTGTTGTTGCTGTTGTTGTTGTTGTTGTTATTGCTGACGTCCGGCAAGTTCCACGTTATTTTCCGAAAGATGCTCGTCATCGCGACGTCCCGTCAGCTTTCGGGGGAGTGTCTTTGGGGGGGCAACTACCTTCCTGAAGGGTTCATGGAGCCAGCGGAAGTCGTAAATCACGGAGATGATACCGGCGGCGAGCATGAGCAAGGGGATGTACCAGAGGGCATTGTATAGCAGACCAGCAGCGGCACTGAGAAAGACGAGCACACGTGTGCGCTTGTTGGTGATGGCTTTTGGGCCAGCTGGACGGCATCGAGGGTGATGTTGCCGACAGTGCGGCACTGAGACCAGATAGAAGAGCGTAGGCTGGCCGGGGTAGAGACTCTCCGACGTTGGAGTGGTCGTACATCACAGCGGGTTGACAGTTTTTCAGGCGAGGAATCTGCTGGAGAGGCCTGTTATCGGCCAATGAGACGACCAATCATTTCAGCATTTGCTCGCGCAGCTGTGGCGGAGCACGGAGTCAAGACGCACATTCAGAAGATGAACCTCTTCCGGGGTTTTACGACGCGGATTCGCTGCTGGTGACATCCTCTCTGATTAAGCAGGCCGCTGCCGCCGTCCAGGCGCAACAGAATCACCCAACTGTCCGAGCTGGGTGGCGGTCACGTCCCGTGTCAGCCTCAACGGACGACATAACATTTCCCTTCTCATCACGGAGGATTAGCCGTGAAGAGGAAGCGAACGTCCTTCCGTTATCCGGGGTCGAAACACCTATTAGTGAGCCAAAACAAATACACTTTAACGAACAAGTCGTGCAGTGTATCGCTATTGACGTACAAGGAAGAGATGAGTATGATGAGCCTGAGAAAGGTCCGTTGGTCTTCCGACACGACTCTGATGACGGTGCCATCCTGATGAAAAGGAGGAGCTTGAAGAAACGTTCAAATCTGGAACAGTCAACAAGTAGTAAGGGCAGGTTGGAGAGGAAGACAATTGCGATGCTTCCGTCAACAACTCTAAAATATCCGGGGGATATGCTAGAATCGGCAGAAACAGTGTTTAAGTACAGTACATCGTACGGAAGTCAGGCGACATCCCCACCCTCTTGGCAGAAAACATTACGGCCTTCGAAGCGTCGCGAGACGTTTCGTTGGTGGCAGACGACGACGACGATGAGGAGCACGCGGACGAAGACGAGGACGATCGGCCGACCCTGGGCTGGTGCTCAGCAAGCAAGGTCGGCGAAGGCTCGTCTCCCGGAGGTCTTGGCTGTCGACATTGTCCAGCAGCCCCGGCGCACAGTGGACGGCCATGTATCGTACGGCGTCGCATAATCATGCCATACCAGAAGGGCGAATAAGAACCAAGGTCGGTCAGCGAAGGCGTCTTCGGCCGCGTCACTGATAGGGCAAATCAAGCCCGGGACATCGCCGAAGTTATCTGGAACATGGGTTTGGAGGCAGAAGCACAGCCTTGATGAGCTAAGGGAAATGGTGAAGACTGGCGTTGGAGGCGATATATCGGCTTGGGGTTTCGCCGACGGATGCTAATCTCGGTAATTACCTGATTATCGGCAATCGGGTCGTGGTTGTCGACCATGAGCAGGACGAGGAGGTTCCAGGAGGAAGACTTGAAGGAGTGGTCGTTGGAGGAAATTGTTGAGGGTATGGTTAGCCCATCGGGAAGAGATCACCAACGGCTTTCTCTATGGCCGGGCTGTGCACCCAGGCGTTGGGGGAACCAACAATGCCGGTGTCCGGGACCGCCCTGCCATGTAGGACCGTACTGCTGGCGGGACGACGCCGGCAAGAGACACTACAGGCTGAAGACACACCATCTGAGGAAGCTGATCCAATTCGTAGAGCAGGTGTCCGGCTGGAGAATCACGACGATGTGCCTGAGGGCATCCGCGATCCGCTGTATGCCGAAGAGCAACAGGACCTAGAACGGCGACGGAAACGTAGAGCTACCTCGCCGGCTGTTCGCCCGCCGATCCACATAACTAACGTTCTCCCGCATCAGGGACCAGCTGGTAGCCCGACGGAATCGACACGGGCACCTGCAGAACCGGGCCTGCCTTTGTTAGCCACCTGTCTGGAGATTGCTGGACCGCGAGATGTGGCAGTGACGACGTATAGCGCCTGGCAGAGCTCGTAGGTGAGCGACAGGGCGCTCAAGATGGAGTACCAGAAGGCTTGTGCTATGACCTTAGACGAAGGACTGGATCTCGAGCTGGTGCACGAGGACGAAGATGCGGATATCTACATCAGGAAGGGTGTGAAGACCGGCGTTGCGCGACGATTCATCCGTAACATCGAGACTTGGGCAAAGAATCACACAATATAGACGGTGGCGCAGGACATCAGACGTTTACTTTTAGAATTTACTAGGGACCCCTCTTCTATGTGTATGCCGGCATGCCGAAAGCGACCTTCTGCACTCGACTTCCGTCCGCTTACGACGTGGACGCACCATTCTAGAAATGCGCCAAAATCCGGCCCGCGAAGGCCTGCATGGAGCTGCCCAGTTTCGCTTGATGAACCTCTTCAGCTCGGCAAAGAATTCCTCGATGAGATTGAAGTCTGGCGAGTAAGGCACCAAGTACAAAAGCTTCATACCGGCGTCAGCACACAGCTGCGCGACCCTGTCCGTGTGGTGGAACGACTCATTGTCCATCACTAGGACCGACTTTTACTTTTTTCTATGTGTCATGGGAAACGCTCCGATCGAGATTCTGAAAAGATCTGATGATTGCGAAGGCTGCTGGGCAGCTGCTGGGTTGGGATACGGGCGGAGAAGTCGACTCTGATGGTGCCATGGCCGATGGTCTAGCAATCAGTTGTTCATCGGAGCAATGTCCGACTCCCCGCAGGCTCACAAGAGAGATCGAGACGCACGTCAGGGGTCAAACGCCAGATCGGATGCCATGGATTGCGTTCCTCAACGATCACGTGATAGCCCTCATAGGATCTTCTTGCGTTACATCATTTGGTGGAAAGTTCCATCAGTTTGATCAATCCTTAGGCGTATCTGCTATCTCTCTTTGAGTTGGGATAAGGGGCCTTTGCCCCCCTCTTATGCCCACCTCCCTCTTATTCATTACCCTCGAACATCCCCATCAATAACTTATTGGTACCGACTTTGCCCTTGTTAACTCCGCTAGAAAGGCCATTTCCGCCCGTAGTCTTGTTCACTAAGTCACAAGACAACTCTAGGACAACCGCCAAAGCACTACGCGCTCAATCTGCTTGGCATCGCATTCGAGTCGGCATCTCGAACACCAGCTGGGTCCTCGTCGACTCTGGAATCTTGGCAAGCAACCTGCAGCGGAGTTCTTGTAGGCGGAATAACAAGCCCGTGAAGACAAAGAGTGGGTCATGACTACATCATAGAATATCTAGCAGAGAGACAGATAGGACCATCAGAGCTCCACTGCCAGTTACCTTCGAGATTAATTGTTTAAATCATCGCAGTAGTCAAACTCAGAGACGGCTTGATCAACCACCTTCAATAGACGATCGTGCTGATTCTCGGTGTTTGCGGCTCGATCCAGCACATCTCGCCCATTACTATGGAACATTTTACGTCACATGACGTTTCCTCAAGACTGTCTAACAGCGATTTGTCGGCCAAGATGTCTTGGATCCAGAATTACTGCCTCGTTTGCGACACGCAGACTGTTGGGCAGACCTACTGTTCGCAGGTTTGCCGACTGAAGGAATCCGAGCAGAGGTCCCATTCATTCATCTCCAAATCCGATCTTGGGCCCGTCCCCAGCTCGGAGACCTGTAGCACATCAGCTCCGATGAAGGCCGGCCGACACGCGCCGCAGTTTTATCCACCTCCGGCGAACGATTTCGAGGCACAGAGACGACGGAAACAGCCAACTGCATCACAGTCTGTGGTTAAGGGCGTCGAGCCTTATCGTCGATCAGTGTCGCCAACTTCTAGCTCCAGTAACACGAACACTCAACTTGCGGGACAGAATGACCAGCAGCGCTGTCTGTTCCCACTGGAGCTCTCAGGGCCAAAAAGATCTCTGCCGCCAGAGACAAAGATATCGGAGGCAGACATTATTAGGTTGAAGGAATATAGATTGTGTTTGAGAAACGGCGCCGTCCTCCCCTATCTTGTTAGCCGACCCCTGCACCCGGCAGACGACTGCCAATGATGTGACAAACAGGACAGATAAACCGACGGTTATCTGGATAGGTGCTAAATAGTATGAACTAATGTCGTTGCCAGAGTTCTGCTGCATGTTGGCGCACCAGAAGACGAGAAAGATTCGAAGTCGGTTGGCGGAGGTCCACGCAAGTTTACCAAGAGCAACAGGGAGAGTGACCCAACGTGTATAAGTTCTGGAGCTGCGCCAAGGAGAGGAGGACGGGGACGCCGAGAGTGTGCAGGACCGTGTGGTTGAGGTAGAACGGGTTCTGGCGGGTCAGCTGACCTCGAGGGTTGGCTTGTTGGGTGCCTGTGTTTTCGGTCACGTAGATCTGGGAGGGTGGCCAGCCTGCGGTTACGTAGCTGACTACTGCTTGTAGGAGGAGGGGCCAGCTGCGGGTGAAGCCGATGAGGAGGGCTGTTGCATTGGTCACGTTGTAGGCTTTGTGGGCGGCTGGCCGGGGACGGTTTCATTCTGGTATTGGAGGTGGCGCTGACGTTGCGAGAAGCGGGAAGGAGTCCTTTACTGGTGGAGGTGTGTATTTTGGTGTTGGGTTGTACCTCTTCAAGGATAGGCCATTTTTTTACGCTAGGCTACAATAGGCAAGGGTCGTAAGACTTATTGCTGACGTCAGTATCAGGCTCGACTCGAATTCGATGATATCTTCCAAGTCTGCATCACGCAACTGCAGGTGCCACAAACAATGATGGAAATGAAAGGAGAGCTGAACCCATCATGCCATTGCCGTCTGTGTTGAAGATGAGGACGCTCCACAGCATCTGTCCCTGTCTGTTGAGTCGGGGGCTGCTATGATTGGCCGCGACAACATCTCCAGGATTATTGGCCGCTCCACGTAATCAAGAGAGAACTACGTCGTAAACTGGATGAAGAAAGAAGCAAAAAATGAAGCTTGATTCCAACTACTAATGTCAGACGCGTATTTCTCGTACGTGATACGCAGTTGATACCGCCGACCATCGACGAGTAAACGTCGGGAATAAAAGGCCACGCGATAAGCTCCGTACAGCAGTCGGATTACGACAGCTTTGAAGCATTGTTTCCAGCCATCCACTGCAAATCAGTCGACAGGAGTTTCACTCCAGCACTCACGCCAGGTAATCCTGACGACAGCGATAAGCATGCACAGTGCCATGACAAGACCCGCGCCTCGGCGCCATTCCTTAACCGGCTGACCTCCTGATGCATGCCCGCATGCACGACGGTATTAACTATGCCGGCACTCGGCCACGGCCCGACCCAGCAACTCCACCACTGAGTAATTCTCCGGACGCGTCAATGGAATGGAGCTTGGCCCAGAGGATAATACAATAGATGATCTCGATCCCACGGGACCGCAGGCCTCTTGTTAGTCCCGTCAGGACCGATTCCGATAGTGGCAACAGCATTGGAGCCTGGCGTTGTCGCCTGGTCTAGCCCCGGACATGAGGAAGAGCTCGTGTGGCTGACGGACTGCGCGATGCGACACATGCGTGGTTGTCGTTCGAAGGAAGATATAGACCTCCTCGTATCTCGGCCCAGACTTTGCTGCTGCCCTTATGCCCGTGATGATGATAATGGTGCTTGTGGTGATGCGACTCGTGCCGCTCTCGGGAGCGACCCCTCCGTCCCTGCTCGACCTTGCTGCTAGCTCCTTGCCGAGACCTGTCCTCCTGTACAAGGCGCTTAGCGACTTGCCGCCTAACATAAGGTCATTGTCGTCGATGACAGTCGCTACCATCCATTTTCCTGTGGCTGGTGGATTCGTTGTGTTGATGTTTGGCATGGTGAAATAAACCTGATGTGCTGATAGACCCTAAAGTCTGGGAAGACGACATCCTTGCCGACTTGGATGTGATGTGGTTGGGCATATACAGTATATGATCGGAGATATTGTTTTGAAAAGTTGCAGTGTTGCCGAATGGAACTGCGAGATGCTCTTATGCTCGTAAAGCAGGTGCTTGCGCCGTGAACGTCTCGTGCTTTCGAGTCACCAGCTCTTCTCGGTTGTGAATGGCAACAACTGACCGGTAGGCAGCACAGCTCGATGGATCAAGGACGCTATTGGATTATGCGGTGGTGTTATTGAAGAGGCTGAACCTCAAGACGCGACCCGGGCGCGTGTGCATGCGGGGTGATGAGCTCGCGTGGAGATGGTGTCTCAGCCGACCGCGGGGTACCCCAATGGACTCGTCGAAGCTCTGGTGCCACGTGGGAGGTTATATAAAGGCGGCTACTACTTCGTGAAGAGGTGCGTGGCTCTGCTATACGTGTTCGATTATTGTGTGTTGTGTTGTTTGCCCAGCGAATAACTGAGTTTACTCAGATGTGTTGTTGGATGCAGTTTGCGGGTTGTATGATCCTGCACCAGGTAGTTTTTCAAACGTAACGTGTCCCTCACTCAAAGGAGGACAACATAGAAAAATGCGGAGAGCAACAGACATGGTATTTATGCACCCTGGATGCCCCGCTGGAAATTGCAACTCATGAAGCCGGAAACGGCGCCTCAAGGAGCTAGAAACGGCAACTCAGAGCTGAAAATGGCAATCCCAAAAGCTGGAAACACGTCACATCGCCAAAAGAGCTCGGAGTAGGTACATGTGATATATTCGTTGTTCTCACAATCACCCAGCAGTCCTTGCTCCTAACGACCTCTAATGGGAGTCTACAAGTTCGCGCAATCGAAACTGACCAGTTCTTGCAAGGGTTCCCAAGCCTTCTCCCATCAGTGTTTCATCACCGCTTCATTGACACCGACATCGACCAGTTGCTATTCAAAAACGCGCCACCACAAGTCCCCATCGTCCCATATGGAAGTCCCACCCTCGTTCAAATGGTACCGCATCTGATTGTCGTCACATCATTCCAGTAGCCTCCGGTCGATGACGGCTGCGGCACGGCAGATCCTGGAGACGTCGAGGCCCGTGTGGAGGATCCGGCCGCTCGTGGAGAGGTACTCTGGCGTGTCCACCTCTTAGCCGAGTCATGTTTCTTGCCGCTATTCTACTGCCTTTTTGCGGGCTGCTGTCTTCCGACGAGACCAGGGATGTAGACTCAGTAGGTAAGATGTCTCCAACGGCTCGTTTGCGGCCAGGACCTGGGAGGGCGTCATTGAGGTGACGGAATCATATGGCTGTTGTCGTAGCCGGCATATCTCTCGTACTTGTCCCCTGTGTCGGGGATGAACTCTGGTAGTGCGTGTTCTGGTCGGGCTGTCGCGACTGGTGCTGGCGGGTGTGCTGCGCCGGCGACGGATTCGAGGTCGAGAGTGTCGACGAGGACGACCATAGGGATGGCGTGCAGAGGGCGGGTGCCAAAAGACAAAGCGTTGCTATTATTGTTGAACGCATTGTGACGGTTGAGGGCTATTCGACGAAACGGCGAAGACAGTGATCTATAGGTTGTAGATTCGGCGTGCTGTTCTTGCCGGAGTAAACCAGTGGATTACCTCGAGTCCCAATAGAGCAAACCAGTGGATTTAACTCCAGTCCCGATACGAAGGCAGACGGGCGGAATGTCAACCGCCCTTTGTCCTGGTTGCCGACTGCTGGGGTACTTATTTGACGGGAGCACAGATGGGGTGACAGAAGGTAATGTAGGCTAAACACGGCAGAGTGTGATTTCGGATGGATATGCGCCGATGGGTTGTAATCTGATGCTGTTGGTACAGTACCACTCAGTCACTGTAAGCGTAGCATTGTCATTATTAGGGTGTTCTTGTCGCGAGGGCCTACGAGTGGCTACGTCTGTGTCTGTGTCGCCCGAGGCAGGGCCAGTACGGCTGGATGCTCTGCTCGAGCTTGTCAATGTTCCGAAAGGGCTCGTCCCAAGCTTCACCAGACGGCGCCACGATGCGGTCGGTATCCATCCAACTGTAGAGGTAATTACTAGCGAAGTTGAGCTTAAATGAACCAACCACCTGTGATTTTAGTGGTTCGTCGTACATGCATAAGACGGGGACCTGGCGCTTGACACAGGTTTGGCAGGGCGACTCGAGGTTGCACCGCATTTCATCGCTGTATTCGGGGATTTCGATGTGAGATTTCGCGAAATAATGAATACAACGTCTCCACCCCACAACCAGCATTTATGGAGAAGAGGTCGGCAGGTAGCTAGACCAAGGTGGAGTGACTCTAGATAGCTACATATAACGATAAAAGTTATACAGTAACGATAAAAGATATAACGACGATCTATGCCTTGACGATGAAAGTGCACAGCCTTTTAGCCAATAAACACTGTAAGATACTTGGTTCAACCAAATATCGATAGATGTCATTTCTCCCCGAACGCCGACCAGTAGGACCCGGCCGGCGTATCGTCGGCTCATGGTGGACCACCGAACCGGTAATGCTCGGCCGCGGCGCCTCAAGAAGGCCAGCGACGTAAACGGCCGCATTCAGTATCTCCTTGCCAACAATCGGATAGCCGCAACGACTTTACTTCAATCTACCCCACGCCCGAGGTCTGTCTGTTCTTCCTGAAGAGTTGGTGTCGCCGAGGTACCGACCGCCTATCCTTCGAAAACGACTGGAACTCGACTATTGTTTTGAAAACGTGGCTCGGCGTTGCTCTAACACCATTGTTTTCACGATTCTGGAGGTGTCAACACAATGCCGTGGGCTGACAGTCCCAACGTCACGCACATCTGGCCGCGCATTACCCCGGCCAGGAGAATGGCAACTCCATCGTAGATGTTCTATATGGAAAAATCAACCCATCAGACGCCTGCGATATACCATTCCCATGGAACCTGCTAAATTAAGATATCCCTATCGTCAACATCACCAGCATGGGCGCCTTGACTCCGCAGCTTGGCAGTCCGACTTTGTGGAAGGGCTGATGATCGACTATCGTTATTTCGACACGATGAATATCACTCCTCGTTACGAGTTCGACTATGGACTGAGCTATACCATTTTCGAGCTGGGAGACTCTCTCGTCGTCAGATCTCAGGCCAAGGGGCTGTCTACGTTTCCTACTGCTGCGAACGGAACCTATGTTGGCGGCAATCCTAGCCCATGGGAGGATATTATCACCTCTTGAAACGACAGCCAAGAACACCGGTGATGTAGCTGGGGCCTAGATTGTCCAACTTTATGTGACGCTACCAAGGCAGTCGGTGCCAAGCACTATGCCGCACCAGGTCCTCCGCGGCTTCGAAAAAATCATGTTGAAGCCTGGCGAGTCCAAACCCGTCCATGTCTCGCTGATGCGCCGCGATGTGAGGTTTTGGAACACTACCGGACAAGACTGGCAACTTCTGCTGGCAGAGCTTACAGGCATTCTCCGCATGTAATGGGTAGACCAATCGAGGTAAACCCTCTCAAAGACGTCAGCAGAGACAAGCAAGGAATGGGGGGGATGGGGGCGGAAACGCATACGCAAACGCGATATGCCGTGATTCCAGAGTGAAGGTGAGGATTAGCGGCGGTCAGTTATAGCTGAGTGCTAACGTTTGGATATCGGCAGTGCATTTTTGAGCCCGGGCAACAGTGCGAGAAATGCGCCGAGGATGGCAAGGAAACGGTGAACCAGAAATGGGGGATGTGGTTTGAGCGGAATTCTGTTGGCTGCAGACGATCGGGATGAGCTCGCCGGATGCTTGCGATAAGCGCCGGCCTTGCAGCTTTGGACGCTGCGGCTATTGTGTATTTTTAGACACGCTAGGTTGACACTCATAATGGCTATTTTAGTATATAGACAAGCTTAGTCACACACGAAGCTATGTCGCGCTCGAGGTTAAGTATCACCATTCGACGAATCTAAGTTAGCATTTAAGTCTTATACTCAGGGACATCATATCATTAGGAAGTTGTGAAAGTGTTAGAGATAATTCGATTCCGCGCCACCTACCACAGTATGCCTTTCCCATCGCCAACTACGCGCTTTGAGTAAGCGACGCAGATCGCGATCCCTACATCAACTGGACAAAAACTGACCGGTAGATGTGGGTCACATATAGGCACTATCATCGATTGGTCCACATCCGGGAGGTTTTCAATGCTCTTTAAGAGATTAGAGAGAAAAGTTTAATGATACCTCTAAGGGATATTAATATAGTATCGTATAAGAGCTTTGCGAAGCTAATATTATCTTACTTCGATAGGTGCGATGGATGTGATAGATGCGATGCGAATGGATGCAATGGACGCGATGGATGCGATTGGATGCGTTGGATGCGATTGGATGCGGTTGGGTGCGATTGGATGCGATTGGATGCGATTGGGCGATTGGATGCGATTGGATGTGATTGGATGCGATTGGATGCGTTGGATGCGATTGGATGCGGTTGGGTGCGATTGGATGCGATTGGATGCGATTGGGCGATTGGATGCGATTGGATGTGATTGGATGCGATTGGATGCGATTGGATGCGATGGACGCGATGGTAATGAAGTGGATGCTGTCGCGGTGCGGTGATAGACGTGATGTTAGAGGCAAGGCTCAGTGGAAGTATTCGCAAGAGACGCTTGTGCAGCCCCACGTATCACGTGATGGATCAATCACGGGATGCATGTCGTACAGTAGTTGCCGGGGGAACGTGCGCCGGAATCTTCCGTCCAGCTGTCACTGGAACGACAAGTCCACATTCTTTCTGACAGGGCGGCTCGAAGGCGTGAGATAGTGGCTGTAAGACGATTGTAGGTCGAGTAAGCTGATGGTCCAGCAGGCGGATGACCGGATCGCATTTCAGTAAGCTGAGGCTTAATGGGGAATCTGCAATCCCAGCCAGATCCCCAGGCCGAAGGGAGAAAGCCGCGCGCCAATTGGCAGTCTTTTGCTACAGCTCTCGATCATCTCGTTCATGCATCGAGATTGTACCAAACACAGGATCGTGAACCCCCGATGGCTTTCAGCAACGATCTCAAAGCAGCCCACGTATCACCTGGGCCTGCGTTGGCCAGACAATGCTCTCAAACTTGCTCGAAAGCCCCGCCGTGGACCTTAATGTGCCATGACAGGATCGAGTTTCGGTGGGCACGACTAGGCTCCAGCTGGTCCTGGGCGTCCACCGACGAGTTAGTATACCCTTCCGTCAACCTCCACGTTGACTACGTAGTCATAGTCGATACTTCGTCCAATATTTCAAGGTGCAGGGGGAAATTTCTAGCACCTCTCCCCGAATCCGTGTGAGTACAGCTTCACCAGCGTTAAGTTCTCCTTTTTCTTCCCTTCATTCAATTTATCTGACACGAAAGGAGGCGAGTAGCGACGATAAAAGTTACTTCTAGATCCTCGGGCCAACTATCTTCCATGCCTTGTCGATATTATTAGATGGGTCGTACCGCTTCTTCAGTGACTACCGAATGCAGCCTCGGCATGCATAGCGTCGCGGCCCATATAGTTGAGGTACACTCCCACGCCGTCTCGAAACTCGGCGTCATCGTAGCCTAAAGTGCGGATATCCCCGAACGAGAAAATTCGAAGCATATCTGTCGACTCGATGGCCTTCAACAGCCGTGGGGACTACTACAGAAACCCTCGAAGAGGCAGATGCTATCCTCGATGCTGGTGCCTGGATGCGATTCGAAGAACCCTCGAAATTTGCTCTAGATGCTCTCGACCGTTGACAGCTTGAGCGGCGTCGTGAAGTTAGAGCCGTCGAACTGATACCGCTTACCGCGGCGAGCTGACTCATTCATAAGTCTGTTGGCGACCGGGTACGACATGGCCCCTAGGTGCTGCATGATCGGACCAGCCTCCAACAGCGGGGCGAAATACTTTGGCCCCTGCTTGTCGGCGGCCGGGCCGAGGTGGAAGGCCTGCATTACGACAACCGCCGGCCGAGGTGCACTGGGGTCGCCATCCTCCGCGGGCGGCCCATATGCCAGGCCCATCCCGGTTGCTTGATGGCCGCATTAGTCGCGGCGCAGAGGTTGACGAAGTCGAAGACGCCACGAAATAAATGCTACAAACCAGACGAGAAGAAGGTTGTCGTATCCGTTACCTACCGCTCCCAGCGAGACCTAACAAAGCGTTTGACGAATTGGAGATCGATTGGGACGTTGTAGAGGAAACAGCTAATGGCGTGGAGCTCTCTCCTCCGCAACGGGAAGTCAGAATGCAACAACATGATGGGACAATTGCATAGTGGCTCTACTACCTACCTATCTCGCTACCAGGTCTGTTTTCAGGCTGTGTCTAGCAATATACACGTAATTATTCAAGCTTTGAAGTATCATGTTTAGCTTACAATACGTATCATCATATGCACTGTTATCGACGACAACTATAAGTCAACCGGTGTCTATTGCATTCTGTTTGGACTCTGAATGAGGTAAGATTGTATAGCCTCAATCTGGAGACGCACTCCGAGTCAGATGCGACCCGCGGTAATGCGAGATGATAGCCAGGCCCTCGCTGATCTCCAGACTTTAGAACCAAAAATTGAAGCAACGCTGATACACCGTCAAGGCTTGACCGGCAGACTCTTGAAAGCCGTCTCCTGTAACACCGTCCCATCTCCCAGCACAATCCTCTCCGCAGCAACCATAACAAACAAAATCCGGCATGTTTCAGACGACCGGTTGGTCCAAGTATGGTTCGTCCCGGCCTGGACAATAAATTCTCCCGCCTGCACAATCTTCTCTTCCCCGCTGTCCAGCCCCAGCACGATCTCGCCCGAGATCACGACGGCATAATCGATACTCTGGGTACGATGCAGCGGCACCGCATGACCGCCATATCCGAAGCCGGCGGGTATGTCGCTCACGGCCGCAATGACGCCGCCCGGCGGGCAGCGCGGGAGGACTACTTGGGAGGTGTCGTTTGATCCGTTGAGGAGGTCGACGGGGACTGAGTTCCTGATGTCTAATACTGTAAACGCCGTCGCCTGCGGGCCGAATGGTGTGCGAGGGACAAGGGTGGAGTCCGACGCGAAGACGGAGGCGCCCGAGGGCGTGTGAGCAGTACGTACGAGGCGGGGCTGGGGCAGCATGCTTAACGATGAGCCGGCAGCAGCAGAAGAAGAGCTAGAAGATGAGGTTGGGTTCGTGTTGAACACCTTGAAGACGACGCCGGGCTTGAGGATGTTACGGCGAAAGAGTGGGATAGAGGGGATCCCAGTCTGTTTTTGAGATGGATGAGGAGGATCTGCTTTGGTTATTGTCGGACATGGTAGAGACGGATAGTAACGAGGGCTTTTATAAGTAACTAATAGTATTCGGCCTGGGGATCGGTCTTCACTATCGCGGCACGAATATACATGTCGCGCTTCGCGGGCGTCTGCCGTTCTTATAACGTCCTCGCGATAGATGCTGGATGCGGTAGAACTGTGGCAGAGATACGTGTCAGTACACCCGTGGCGGACAGGGATGCTCGCCAGCGATTCCGAAATGGGAAGCGTGCTGCTGTCGTGATTCGTCAGACCGCATTTAACATTGCAGGGATGCTGGACTTGGATTTCTCGCCCCCTGATCGAAGGAAGCTGCTTGGTAGAGTGTGGTAGTAGTCGCTCAAATGCTGCTAAGATCCCCCAGCAACAACTTCGCACCAGTATACTCCCTGATTCTTTCGAAGACAGCTTGCGACGCAGCCTTCTGCGCTTCAGACGCACTGCTGTGCGGTGCCTTAATGATCTTGATCGGCCACAGCAGCAGATACGCACCGACAGCACGACACTTCGGCGGCGGGGTGCTGGGATCTCGAACGCTGCCCGTGTCGTCCAGATCACCGAGGGTCTGAGGCACGGTCGCAAGTACCCTTTCGGCCAGCGAACCTATAATGGTTATCGACTCGACCACCAACGGCGAAACAATGGCCGCATCGCTGTTTTCCAGGAGTGCGGATGCCGTGGATGCACGACGGAGGCAGGTCAGTAGTTGCTCGTGAAGCATGATCCTTGATGCGCGATGGTAGTTCCACTCGTAGGCACTCCAGACGTCGGGGTGGATCTGGACGGTATCGGGAAAGTCGGCCATGGCGACCGTGGAGCCGGTCAAGTCATCCCTTTTGACGGTCTTGAACGCCCATTGAGCCCCGTGCCGCCAGCTCACGGCCTTCTGATCGAGCGCCTGCATTTCGCGGACGAGGTCTACCATTTGTTGGACGGACATCTCGGTGTCGGTCAGCTCCTTGACCAAGTTGCGTGCTCGTTCGCAGATGGTTGATATCTGATGAGCGTCTTTCTCGAGGTGGATCGAGTCTACGTCGGCGATGATTCGGTCTAGCATCGGTCCGGATTCCTTCATTGGGGCTAGCTTGAAGCCCAGTTGTTGCTTTTGCTATGTCAGTGTTAGCAATGCGTCACATATATTTTCGCGTGGACCTACCATTTGATGGTGAGCAAGCCGGAAGAGGCTCCAGCCACGTGGGTTAGGGAACTGGGTCCCACGAAGCCTGAGGATGTGGGCTATCCCTGGGACGTGTTGTCCGCGACGAGTGTCGTCCGGCAAAAAAAGGGCCTGCGGAGTCGCGTTAGCACGGAATGACCGCCGGCGATTGCCTTGTACCATACCTCAAACAAATCTAGGACCACAATAGTCATCAAGTCGTAGTCATCCGGCGTTTTCCCTGTCTCGCTCAGAGAGGCACTGAGAGCTCGTAAAGCCTTCCCATAGCTGTCCAGTGCCTGTGTTGCCAGAGCAGATCCTGGCAGGTAGTCACGTGACGCATCGGCCAGGGCGGTAGCTTGAACCGCCCACCGCAGCGCACATCTGCCGTCAACATTGACCTCCTGGAAGAGACACGGCAGATGCTCCAAAAAGCCGGACTTCGAGTTCTTGCCCGGATACATGACATATTTCTCGAAGAACTCGGAGACCGCCTGCTCTTGAACTTGCTGGAGCTCGATGCTATCGCCGCTGAGCTGCTTGAGCGCTGGGCTATCCGAGTATGGCGTCAGAGCCGGTGTCGTAGCCCGGCTTGTCGAATCCAGGGAGGCACTCCGGACTAGAGTTCGGTAACCGCTGGATAGTGCCAACAGACTCGCCGTGTCTGGAGAATACGACTGCACAGGGGAGACAATGTTCCGCCCCGTAGCCTTCGCAACAACCTTCCGCGTCTCATGGCGGAAGATCAAGTCAGACTCGTCTCTATAACCGACACAGGCTTCACCTCTCCCAATGCAGCGGCGACATGCCGGTCTGGCTTCGTCGCACTATGAGCGGTCAGTGTCTGTCGAGAGAATGCCGTGTTCGGCGTATCGTGCATACCTACCTTGACTCTCCTCTCTCTGCACCGAAGACAACCTCGACTAGTACGCGGCATCTCGACTCCAGGATTCTTCAATCTGGCAATATCTTCGGGATACTCTGTTAAGCAACCAGAGCACTGAAGAGAACAGTCACATGATCAACTGAGGTAGAATTGCGGTACGGTGTCGAGCGAAGAAATGAACTAGCCTAACTTGCGCCCTGTGATAGGGTAGATTGTCAAATAGATGTCCCACACCTACCCCACAATGCCGCCATTAAACTCTGTTGTCCTGCAAGTAGCTAAGTACATCACAGACGGGAATTCCGCTCCTTGCATCGCTATAATGCCACACGATCACAATCAAGACAAACATATTCCCCACCCCCCTCCTCTCAAGCTTCACATTCCCCCTCAACCTCCCCAACTCCCTCAACCAACCCCTGGCCTTCTCCAACTCTCCCGTATCCACACTCCCAAACCTGCACCTCGCGCCCATACTCAACAACGCATACCTTCTTGCACCAGCCAGATCCCCCGGGACGAACTCTACGGCGGGCAACCCGCCTTCCTCCTGGTCCGTCGACGATGTTTCTCGTAAGGATTCGGCTTCTCGCTCGTACGCCTGGTCTGTCTCGCGCCCGTGTCCGCCTTGTTGGTGAAGGGGCCGACGCTCAGCCACCGCACCCGTGCTCACCACGAACGAAAGAGCAAGCTTCACGACGGTTTCTGCTATAATGCACACCGCCAACGTTAACGCCACGGCGATTGGTTGACATCCCGCTGCACGAATATGTGAAACCTGAGACCACCAGACGTTTTCCTGCCAATCATGTGGCTACACGCACACTCAGTGAGTCGCGCAGGTGGCTCCACCAAGGTAAGGTGATGGTGCGCCCTTGGCAGCTTGCATATAAAGCATCCCGTATCTGTTTCGGCACCTGCCAATCTATACACTAGACAACCTGGGTTGACCACGCCCTCCAAGAAACTGCTCTCTGGCCATCCGTCAAGCCACTGCCGATCACTGCAGGTCCAACAAGTGAGGCGCATCTGACCAGATCCGCTTCGGCAGGCGGGCCATCATCGGTCTCCTTTTTCGGTACGCCGACGGGAAGCAAGCTTGTGTTGGGCAGTTTCGGTTAGGTTGCTACGCCCTTTGTCGTTCACAGTTCATCCAAGATGTGGCTGAGTTCCAATCCGATACCGTATGAAAGAACCCGGCCTCATCATCTTCTCCCTTTCATCCGCTCGTTCTATCCACTGCAGCGCCTTCTCCACCGCATCGTGGCCATTATTGGCAGGTAGCAATGCAGCCGATCAACACCGATGAAAGCTGGCTCGCATATGGCATGATGCGCGCGACTGGATTGCCTGGGGTTAAACAACTGGCTCGCGTCTGCAGACGGTCGAGGTGGTAACGTTCGTGGATAGCCGGTGGTCGTCGACAGCGCCCGCGACAGGACTGACTTTCCCCAGATCCAGCCAGGCCTCTGAAGCTCTATCGGCGGTCCGTTATTCTTGAGCTCTCCTAGCACGAGAATCTGGTCCCAGTGATATCTTGAGTTCTTTCCGGCCTTCGATTATTCACGTAGCCGACGGCCATGTTCCGTTTCGCCACAGAACCGTCAATTGGCTCGGTTGGCCTTGCAATGGTCTTCGTTGGCGCATCGACATTGACTTGTGCTCCTCTACAAAAGCCGCGCGCTTCTCGCTGAAGTCCGCAAACCATGCACTGCTTGAAGGATGTCTCGGAAGCGTGGTTCTCCTCCATCCGTCGTAGCGGTCGCCGTCGATGGCCAGATAATCGGCGAAAACTTGGGAAGGGGTGTCCATGCCTGCTTCGATCGGCTGTTACCCTAGTAGGTCAAGATACGGAGCGGTTTATGTGAGGTTCAGGTACGCTAGGCTACCGGAAGCGAGGCGCAACCTGGGTCAACGAGGCCTTCTGTTGTGGTCTTGAAGGGAGTTGCGTGGTCGGCTTCGCGATATGGACAGATTCCGGCCGGATGCCGCCGGCGTGCGGTCGCGAAGTGTGTCAATTGGGCGAGACCCAATGTTACTGCTTGGGTCGACGTCTCAGCAAGTGACTTGTTTGTGTAGTTGCTAGTGCTTGGGAAGGGCAATACAGCAATGCGGGAGCGGAAGGGTCTTAGAGATGCAATGTGGAGAGACAAGAACGTGGGCCTGGTACGCACCTTGCCGATCAATGCGCCAGGGGCAATGGGGGATACTGGTATTGTCGTCCGATAAAGCAAGGTGTCGGTGATACAGACAGGGCCAGTAAGTAGACCAAGCGTCAAGAGAAGGCAGTGCAGAGACCAGGCAGGGGGTCGTGAGTCCCAGCAAAACCCGTTGGTGTCACAATGGAGCAAATAGTTGCAGCGAGATCTGACGAGCGGAATTGGAAGAGGGGAGGGAGCAATTGGGACAAACAGAACCAATGGAGGTTTCGATGGTGCTACCCAGTCCCGTCTTCAAAGCTGCTTGCACCTCTCTTTCAAGTTCCGAGTGTGCTGCAACAAGACTGTGCTGCTTTGCGAAGGTGCCTGGGAGAAAGCTCCGGCGGGGCAACAGTGGACGTCGCGACTCTCTACCTGAACTGAGCTGTAGTCCCAACCTTCCGTGCACACGAGGAAACGGTTATACGCGTAGAAGTCGTCTAGTTCAGGATATTTCCGACAAGAAGCTGTTCTAATGCTACCTGCCAGCACTTATGACGTAACTCGGACCAGGCGATGGCAGCGATTCGGCGGCCGCGCACATCATCGGCAGAGGCTCAAGGCACCGTTCAGCTCAGTTTGTGGACGAATCAGCCTCGAAAGACAAAAAGACAAATAATGTACATCTACGTGTAAGACCGTCTCCTCCGTGAAAGATCATAACCACCTGCTGAGCAACAGCGTGGTACCAGACTGACGTCACATGCATCTTGGCGAGTAGCACATACCTCAGGGCTCGGGCCAGAATCGGAGAGGGGCTTCATCGCTGTCATTGTCATTGGTCACTTTTTTCGGAAACATGCTCGTGTACTGTTTCTCCGCCCGCATCAGATAGCCCAAGCACGTAAACCAGAGGGCAACGTGAGTGAGCGACAAGATGCATCTGCACCCAAAGATCAAGACAGCGGAAAATTCCATTCTGGGCCTGCGTCTTCTTATACCTTATCTCCTCGCATCTCACGCCTTGTCTGTCAGTCAGTCTCAACTTCCGCGTCTTCTCCTCGAGTGTCATTGCCACACAACCGACGTACCAATTGCATCGGGTACTTGGTGTGGTCGGTCTCCTGAGCCGCGATACGCACACCGTTGCAAGCCGGCGCAGTTGGCTGACGACGGACCACAAGCAAAAGTAGCCAAAGCATGTTGCCCTCGCGGTAGCATGTATTGCATGGAAACTAGATTGAGGGGCGGTTAAGTACCATCGAGCTAACTTCGACGACCGCCGCTGTTGGTCGTCGAGAATACCTCTAGACAGAATGAACCCCGTGTCAGGAGACCCTCCGCCTGGCGCCCGCAACCTCAAACCTCGTCCTACGAACAATTTCGTCTCTTCCGGCACCACTCCTAAGACTAAATCCACTGCCACTCCCCTTGCCCTCACTCTCGGCTTGGGAAGAACCCGATCTCCTCCACCTGCTACTGGGATCTCTGCTAGGCCCGGGCAGGAGTCCCAGACCGTCTCAAAGCACAGGAGAGGTCTCCGTATTGTTACGCGCATTGCTTGCGCCGAATGTCGCAAGAAACGCGCCAAGGTATGCAGAAGTCCTTTGTTCTCTCTCGCCGCTGCTGTTCATTGCAGTGCTAACTCGGTGGTTCTTGTCTATGATTAGTGCAATGGAGACAGGCCCTGCGGCAGATGCAGAAACCTAGGCGTCACTGACTGCGTCTACGAGGTGCCCGTCCGACAGTCGAAGGAGAACTTGAGGGAGGAGATCGAGCAGCTGAACCGCCAGAATCGAACCCGCGATCAGGTCCTGGCCGCTCTGGCCTGCCCTGACCACTCTGACCTCGGGGACGTCGTGTTGGCGCAGCTGCGCAATGGCCAGAGCGTTGATAGCATATCTGAATGGCTCCCCGGCGCGCTGCCTTCCGGCGGACCTCAGGGTACGCTGCCATCGACCATCAACCGCCCGTCAAACTCAACCACAAACTCTTCAGGCAGCGGGAGTCAGCGCATTCGCAGTTACGCGTCCGGCACTGCGGTCTCGTACGGCTTGGCCAATGGTCCGTCAGGCGCCATCAACCCTGTGCCAAGCCGTCATCCGCATAGCCAGCGCCATGCATCCGATTCGCAGAGCCCGTGGGGCACGCGCTCCTCTTCTCACAGTCTGGCCACGTCCCAAGGGACCGGTTCGCACCTCGATCTCATGAACTGGACTGCGGGGACTGCGACACGGCAAAGAGTTGGTACGTGGCTCGACAACGAGGGAGACGGTACCGAACAACGGAGATTTCACGGTCTAGACCAGGTGCTCACCCCCGAGGTTCCAGAAATGAAAGTCCCTGCAGCGGCGTGGACTAAGGTAACGGACGATTCCCGACTGGTCCAACGCCTTTTGGGTCTGTACTTCTGCTGGGAATACCCGACCTTCGCCTCGCTCAGCAAAGAGCACTTTCTCAGGGACTTCCAGGATGGCCGCACTCGATACTGCTCATCTATGCTGGTTAACGGCCTCCTCGCCCTGGGCTGCCGCTTCTCCAGTCACCCCGCGACGCGCGCCAATCCCGACGACCCGTACACTTCCGGCGACCAATTTTTCAAAGAATGTGTGAGGCAGCTTCGGGAAGAGGAGGACCACTATCGACTGACCACCATTCAAACCCTAGGGATCATGTCGATCAGGGAGGCCAGCTGTGGACGGGACTCGGAGAGCTGGTACTTCGCCGGTCAGAGCATCCGGCTGACTCTCGAGATGGGCCTCCAAATGAATGCCGCGGGCGGCGAAGACGACGAGACTACCGTCCGGTCTGCTACCTTCTGGGGGGCATACTCCTTGGACCTGTGCGTAAACCGCTCGATACCCCCTTTTGGGGCCGTCTCTCCTGTCTCGGTTCTCATCTCTAACAGCGCGGCCGTCTCTAGTGCTTGGTGTCTGGCGACAGGTACTTTACCTCGATGCTCCTTGTCTCCGCATCTCCCGGCCAAACCCGCCATCGTAAAAGGTGTCGAGGCGTCACTATGGATACCATATACGGATAACGGTAAGTAGACTCTCACTGCTTTCTGAGTACCCCTCCTTCAGACACGTGGCACCGCGCATTGTCTCAGGAGGCTCCGCGTCTAACCACGGATTTCGCTAGGGGCGCCTGTTGAACGGTCATGTGACCAGCCATCTAATGTCCGTAGTGTGTACAAATGCTTCTGCGAACTCAGTGAGCTGGTGCATCGGTCTCTATACGTCCTCCACTCA
This sequence comes from Coniochaeta sp. 2T2.1, assembly GCA_009194965.1. Taxonomy (NCBI): domain Eukaryota; kingdom Fungi; phylum Ascomycota; class Sordariomycetes; order Coniochaetales; family Coniochaetaceae; genus Coniochaeta; species Coniochaeta sp. 2T2.1. The sequence continues at coordinate 83,396 of VSMA01000014.1, forward strand.
CCAGGCAAAGCGGTGACCAGCCGGGAGCTGCGAGACATCTACACAGACTATCTCAGCTGGTACGACCAAGTTCCAGATGTACTACGACTGGGCCACAATTTCACCCCGGCCGTCCTGTTCGCACAGTAAGTCCTTCCTACGTTGGCCTCTCTGACAGCACCCCTGGCCTGGCTCGGACCCAGTTGACTTGTAGGACAGCATGTACTATCACTTCGCCATACTACAACTATTCCGGCCCTTTATAAAGCTGCGATTAAAGGATCCCCACCTCCTGCCGAGAGTGATCTGCATGGAGGCCGCTGACGCGATCCAGGGTCTCTCACGCTCTTATTCACAACTGTATACCCTGAGACAAACACCCTCGTTCGTTCCCTACTTTGTACTCACAGCGGCAATCATGCATTTGGCGATTGCTGCAGAATCATCGAGACCCCTTCAGGCGCTCAGCGCCACCAATGCAAGGCCAAGCGCACGGCCATCACAACAGCCGCACTCGAGCGCGGGGGTAGATCCTGAGGTCACGGAGTACATCAGCCGCGGCATAGCCGACCTCACAGAAATGACTCCATGTCACCACGTGGCGGAGCAGGCCCTAAACATCTTAATGCACCTCGCCAAGATATGGCATATGGAGATCAGGGTCAAACAGGGCGATGGGCAAGAGGGTCTTCGTGTCAAGGATTCGTCCTGGGGACCCGCCTCCCCCCGCAGCGTCCAGGGGATCCGGCCGGTCACAGACAGCCTGAACCTGTTCGTGCCCGAGGTCACGGATCAGGACATCATGTGCTCATGGGGTCCGGCGGCGCCTCAGTCGACTGCTGGAACAGACGCGACTTGTGAGTCAAGACACATGGGCAAGGCACAGGAAAAAGGTGCGGGATCAGAGAAAGCGGAGAACCCTCTCTTCTGGCCATTTCCAATGCAGGGCCGTCCTATAATCCACAGTGGCGACAAGCTGCATGAAGCCGGGTTTGAGCTTTTGTGATCAGGGCCGCCAAACATGGCAAGCGAGGACGGCGCATTTCCCACTATGACTGCTGGTGGAGGAGGCCATGTTGGCTCGTAACATCTAATGAGGGAATCGTGCTTGTATGCACAATGCCGTTTGTCCCCTTGCAACACCAGAGTCTGTTTACGAAGCCGAGATCCATCTTTCGTTTGGCCAGTGAGGCGTCAATCAGCTTGTTGGGCGTTGCTAATGGTCTTCGTCTACGAGTCGGAATTGGCTTGTGACCCTCTGCAGTTTGAGTGACCGAAGTGGAATTTGTCAGAGTTGAAGGCGGAATTGAGTTTGACAGATCGCTTCGAAGGGTGCCGCGACCTGTGTCCGAAGGCAGAGCGACAGGGATGATTTGGAGTGTCGTAGAAGACTAGACGCGACATCCTGCAAATCTTACACTGGTTAGGTGAGCACCTCAGCAGCGCGGCCATGTCTATCTCTTGCCCAAGCTGACTGACTGAGTCTGGCGATATGAGGGGCTGAATGTCACGTTGTCGTGGCCTGTCGCTTGGCGGAATTTACCGTCCAGCCACGTTCAGCCGCCACATCAGACCTTCAGACCATTGGTCAGCCGGACAACTACAGTACACGTCATTATGGGTCTTTTTTCCTTCCGGCTGGACTTTGACTTACTTTCTACGCGCTCTTGTCCCAACTCACTATTGTGGGCTATGGCATTACCGCGCCCGGGCATAATAGTCTATCCTACTCCGTCCTTCTGACATCGTAACCATCGACTATGGACTTCAGAGAATTCGGCATCCCCGCCCCAGAATGGAAGGAATACGTAGCGACCCACCCCGAAGCGGGCGCCACGGCTCGCCTCCCGGAAGACCAGTCCCCCTCCGAGATGCAGGCCGAGATCAACGCTCAGCGCGAGCAGATGTCGGAGCGGCTCTTCGAAGCCGAAGGGCTGAAGTCGGCCGTGCGCATCCAGCATGCCGAGATCTGCTTCCAAGGCGAATCCCCACGTGACAAGCTAACGGCGAGGGTCTACACCAAGGTCCTCGTCGACGAAGACCTGGAGTTAGATAAGGTCGCCGCCGTGGTGTATTTCCATGCTGGCCTGTACGTGTGCGGTAACCCGGACACTGAGGAGTACCTGTGCAGCGTTATTGCATCCAAGTTGAGGGTCGTCGTCGTGCATATCTGTTACCGTCAGGCACCGCAGCACCCGTACCCCGCCGCTCATAACGACGGAAAGGCCGGGTTCGAGTGGGTTGTTGAGAATGCCGAGCACCTCGGCATTGACCCCGAGCAGATTGTGATTGTGGGCTTGTGTTCTGGCGCCGGTGTTGCTGTGAGTACTTGCTTGCGGTTATGCAACGAAGAAAAGGAGGAGAGCCATGATATATGGGATGGGAGTCCGGATCCATCGCGGGAATGGGGGGAGAAGCGTGACCGGAAGAAGACGGAGCAACAGAAGAGGAGTGGCGATGAGAAGGAGGATACCGACGATAGTCCGAGTAGCCGCACGGTTACGGATGGCTTCACGCCTCCCGGCGAAGAGAGGAGGGAGACGGGGAGGGTTAAGGGGCTTGTGCTCGGCTTTCCGTGGTTGCTTCAGGAGAGCAGTTTTCCGTACCACGCGTTTTCTTCTCGCGACGCCACTTCAAGAGTGCAGTGTGCGGAGGCGCCCGTGATATCGAAAGAGGTCTACGACCGTCTTTCAGACGTGCTAGGCGTAGAGGACCAAACCGACCTTTGGTTGAATGTGCCGTTGGCCAAGGACGCTGAGTTGGCGAAGTTTCCGAGGACGGCTTTCATTCTTTCTGGTCTCGACCTATTCCGGGACGATGGGATTCTGTTCGCCGATAGACTCCATACATTAGGGTAAGTGCCTGATGCCCTAGGGTACTACCGTGGTTCGTAATCGGCCGGCTAACCTGTCGCGCAGCGTTCCAAGAAGAGTCCACATGTTCCCGGGCATGCCGCATGCATTCCGGAAATATGACGACTTGTGGTCGAGCAAGCGTTTCGATGACGTGCTCTTGCTGCTCATAAATTGGGCTCTGAATAGGACGATATCCTCCATGGATGTCGGCTTTCATGTTGAGCTACTCAGGGAACTGCCCCAGAAGCAGACCCAGGAGAATCGGATATAGAACACCTTTTGAGACGCGATTCTGTGGTTTTGACACGGTAGCACGCACCGGAGTTACGGTTGATATATTACTTATCGGCGAGCATCAATGATAAGGAGATGTGCATGAACCTATATGTTTACATACAGAGTAAGCGACGTTAAGTCGTCCTTACAAAGAGACGATCACCCGCACGTTAATGGTCTATTACAGGTTCTGGTTCGTCTGCGCGGAGATTACTGTTCTGGGCTGGTTCGTGCCTCTGTTGGCGTCCATGACGCTGCACTAAATACCTGAGCCAATCTTCAAACGCGATATATCTGCATTCTCGGGACAGCAACTCGCCAGAATCATGGGTTGGATACGAATACAACACCCAATATCTGGGAGGCCCAGCGAACGCGTTATTCGAATGCTCGCTCAGCCGGCCGCCCCATTGTTATCTTGTGCCTTACCGTCCCTGCCGCTTTCTTGAGGACTCGGCGTGATTGGATCCCCTCTGTCCCCAAATCAAAGGTGCTATCAAGGACTGCCGGTACTCTTGTGTCTACATGCGCATAGTTACCGGGGACAACATCCTCACCGGCCGCGCCATCGCCAGGGAGTGCGGATCTAGAAGGCTTCGACTTCTGCCGCATAAGCGAGGCTCAGAGGAACGAAGTTATACCCAAGCTACAGTTCCTAGCCCGGCCTGCCCCGAGGAGAGCGGACGCTCAGAATGACGCTTAAGGAGCCAGGGGAAATCATCGCCATCACTGGCACAGGGCAATTGAACGACATTTTCTAATCACGGTATCATCGTACAACAACAAACTGCTATAAATCTCTAAATACCCACAGTTATCTACCAGCTCACACTCGTCTATTGCCCAGACAACAATTTCAGCTGAAGAACCAAGTAGCAACACCGCAGTACCAGCCCACATGCCGAAGGTCACCAGCAATGGATTTAGCCCGCGAAGGGCAAACAACGAGCAAGCCTGTAATTCGGGACAAAACACCGCCAACTCATCCCTCTCCTCACTGCACCTGATCTTGCTAGCCAACTTCCATGGATGACCCAGGACGGCCGTAGGGAAAGTCGCCCCAGCCTCTATCATCGTACCGGTCATGCCCGTTCCCATGAAACCGGGCGTGACAATAATCACACTAATGCCATACGGGACGGAAGCAATCTGCAGACCGCGCAAGACTATAGATGTACGCTTTGGACGCGGCATGGAGTGCGAAGCTGGCTGGCGTGAAAAAGGCTGTCGAGGAAGACAGTACGATGATCTGACGCGGTCTCGCCGTGAAATAGCTGCGTAGTCTCCGGGCCTTCATCAGCTCCCAGCCCCGAAGGATGAACTCCTGGTTTGCGGCGACATTGACCTGCAACATCCGAGACGCGGTCGTCGCGCGCGAGACGTCTCCTTGGTCTGGTACTTCGTATCGTGGCAAGCCGTCAGCTTGCCCAGAGTTGTCCTGCGTCGTTATGGGTTCCATACACGGACGACGGTGAGTGTAAACTTGCCCCTTGTCTTGTCTGCTTCAATCTACGCCGCCCAAACATGCTTCTAGTATGCACACTAGCGTCGGCGAGTTCGTATTTAACTAAGAATGATGGATAGGCGCTCCTTTAGAACCGGTATGACCAGCCGTCCAACATTCGGTCGGTCTACAAATGCTTCTGCGAGCTTAGCGAACTTGTCCATCAATCTCTGTACATTCTGCACTCGCATGGCAGGCCGCTGACCAGCCGGGAACTTACAACCAGTACATTAAATGGTGCGACTGAATCCCCGAGGTACTAAGACTGGACGTCAACTTCACTCCGGCCGTCATCTTCGTACAGTAAGTCACTATCTGTTGACGCTACGGACGGGTTCTATCGTGGAAGACGTAGTTGACCCTTCGAATAGTATGTACTATAAATTCGCCATTTTACTTCTTTTTCAACCCTTTATCAAGCTACGGATCATCGATTCTATCGTTTCTCCGACAGATGTCTGCTCGCAGGCGGCAGACGCGATACAGGCCCTTTCACGTTCATATTCGATTGAAAAGCGAACCAGATAAACTTCATACCCTTTTCTCAATCGCTTAAAACGCGCCAATAAAACAGCGGTAGACACAAGGAGGTCTTTATCCCGGGTGTCTCCTTTGGATCCCTATCGTTTTGACTATCTCGCTTTTGATTCCGTTCCTTATATCATGTTTGCTGATTCCGAGGAGCGCCGGGAGAGCTCCGCCGCTTCTGTCGCACGATACACTCACGGGACCTAATGGTCCCGCTTTCTGCCTGCCACACCGCCCCTGGCCTGTGACGAATTATCTGGAAGTCTCTCCGCAACTTTGGAAGGAGTTAGAATCGGTCTCTGCGCATGAGTGGTCACTGTTCAAGACCACATACCGGCCGTTCTCTCCGATCCCTTTTTCCGGCGCCGTTGTCTATCAACTTGTCGTTCGAGATGGCGATGTCGAAGGCTTGAGATCGAGCGTGATACTTCGGTTATATCGCTTTCTGTTTTCTCGATTGTTGCTTTGCGATTTCCTGCTCGCCTCCATCTCTCAATGTCCGTCATCATCTTGCCGAATCGGCGCTCTTTTGCGGCAATTTGCTTGCATACTCTACAGACGGAGTCTTCATAGTGCGGTGAGTAGACTAGCTTAAGCCCGCAAGTTTCTCCTATCCGAGACTCTTTCGGGCATTGTTGGCGGAAAGTACCCCATTGCCAGGAACCGCAGGCCCAAACGGTCTGCTCGAAGAAGCCCATTGTTGGACTATGTGTTGAAAATTGGGGAGATTCAAGTTCCTTCGAGAGGCGCTGAAGCAAAGTCTTGTCTTTCTATGAGTTGACATGGTTTCGATGACCACTGCACGTGAAATTGTCCCGACAGCATGGTAGCGAGGAAAAGCGGTAAATATGGTTGGATGTATAGGCCAGGGAAACCCAGCGTGTTGGCCAGCAAGATAGCGTCGTGTTTTTGATATGGGATACTTTGGGAGTGTCAATGACTTTCTTCATGCAGTTGTCCATGTGCCAACCCTCACCTTCAACATCAAATCTGACACATATATTGAGCGTAGACAACGGCGAAGATTACCATGGCCCTGTCGACAGGACCAAGTCCCCATTCATCTCCGTTGGAAGTTGATCTTCAGGATCCCTATGGCTTTTGGCAAACAAAGCCCAACGGGCCGCAAATGGGCGAGCAACTTGGCAAAATCCCGCCCACAACCTCCACTGGGCGACCCCGCATTCCCGCACCCCTGTGACCCCATCTCCCCACGACCTCGCGGAAGGAGAAAACGGGTTAAGAAGGATCAGGTTCCGCCTAGTGGAAGGAGTTTGGTCACCAGCAAACCATCCGCCTTCAGGGTGTCTCTACGCCATCACCATGTTCTGGCCGCACATGCGGCTCACAAGAGCTTTGCGTGTCAGGCGGTCAGGTAGGTGCAAGAATAGGGCCGACAATGCACGAAGTGGGTTGTATTGTGGGCTGTCTCGCGCCTTCGAGATGCAAACACGAACTCAAGTGACTGATGAAGTTGTTTCATCTGACTGGTGTGGCTGCCAGTGAGAGGACAGAAGGTCGCTTGTCCGCTATCACGTCAGTTACGAGCAATGGTAGGTTTCCTGCGGGAGAAAGGACGTCATATCAAAGGGACGAATTCACATAAAGGCCAGCTTTGAGGAGCGTTTCATCTCAAGAAGAACCACTGTCAAGCTACGCGCAAGTACAGTGCTGTCATTTGGGTCAATGTCGTCGCCTTCTCGCCCGACGGCAGGCTCGTGGCGTCGGCGTCAGGTGATAAGACTGTCAAGCTCTGGGATGCCGGTACGGGCCGAGTTATAGAGACGCTACGCCGGAGTTCAATTCGCACCATCTCGTTCGACACAACTACGCCATACCTTCTTACCAAAGCCGGCCGGATAAAGTTCAAGATCGCATCTGCTACTACACCGGTAACAACAAAGAACGTCGCTGCAACACACGCTGCAGCAGAACAGCAACGGGAGCAACAGCAAGACCAGCAGCGGTACGGTTTCGGCGCCGATGGCTCCTGGATTACGTGGGACGGACAGGACGTGCTGTGCCTCCCACCCGAGTTCCGGCCGTCATGCTCGGGAGTTTAACTATCCGGTCTTGGGGCGTTCGACGCCGCGGGTCAGGGAGCCAATTGTGCTGATTGCTGGCTTGAAGTGCGGCAGCAGGAAGTATCGTAGGTGTGGCCAATCACCCCGAGCAAACGCCTGCAATTGCGCTGCGCCATGGGCTGAACGACGGTTGCCCAATTGCACTCGTAGCAACACCCACGCTACATATGCAAGGTCACGCCGATCCCCGGTCTTTAGCCAGCCAGGTCAGTCTGCGGCTCGGTGGCCAGCAATTCTACCCTTCAATGGAAAGGTCTTGGCCACTGCCCCCAAAAGCAAGCGTCCCGTTCACCCTGCAACACAGGCCTGGGAGGCCGTCAAGCTCGAACACGCAAGGAAAATGGCGTCGAGACCGTCAAAGTGGCTCAAGAGAGTCAAAGAGAAATTGTATAGAAGTAGATTTATCAGTATCAAGAGAGCACACGTGTCGCGATTCGATGCACCTCATCTCTCCTCAGCGGCAACGGATACAAAACAGGTTGTTAAGCGACTCGGAGTTGATGACAAAGACGTGCCGGACTTCCTTGCATCGCTCGCAATCGACGCATACAAGGAGGCGAGGTAGACTGGTAAAGCCGAGATGTAAGGAGGGGCGTCTTCATCTGATCCTAGGTCGACTTGCAGATGAGACGTACACGACTAGTAGGTGAGCCTTAAGCGTTCTTTGCAAGGCTCACCTGCTCCGGCTAAGGCGAAGAACGTTTTGGGCCCCCAGAGTTGCTCTGTTCTGTCCTTGTCCCTCTTCATGTCAATCTCGTGGTACGGATGGTAATAGAACGGTCGTCAGCTTGATCTTACCTCACACGAATCCGCCGACGTCAGGTTGTTTGGTGGACGTCTTCAGTCTGAAATGCTCCCATGGGCACGTGCACGGCCCAAGTGCGGATTGCGAAGCGGTTCTTGAGCTTGTAGGCACAGCGGCAGTTCCCCAGGCGTCGCCCAATGCGGGTCCTCAGCATCGGCACCGGCCTTGGAGACGTCGTTGCAATCGGCAACACGCGGCTGTCGATCATCACTGCGCTGAAGAAGATGGCTACGTCTTCCAAGAAAGTAGCAGCGAGTCTCGATGACCGGTACGGCGGAAGTGGCCAGTACTACCGATTCAACGTCGACCAGGGTCTGCAGGATATCACCTTGTCTGACTGGGAGAAGGCCAGCACGATCTCGGCACATACGCGCAACTACCTGAGCGACATTCAGAGGACGGTCAAGAACTTTGTCGATAACTTCATCGGGGTAGTCCGTGGGGGGATAACGGAGAGAGCTCGCACGCGGCGGCGCCGGATGCTGGGCTCAGCGCTTCATGGAACAGTTAGTGTATGACAAATGGAATGCACGCTGGGACGACTCCTAACATGGATGCAGATGGTGGCGCTGGGCCGTGGTATCACCTTCCTTTTCGGAAGAGCGCGCGCTTTGTCGGGCGAGAGAAGACACTCGGCGCGCTGAGAGACCTGCTATTCGTCCAGGGGAGCCAGAGGGTCGCGCTCGTCGGACTCGGCGGCGTCGGCAAGACGCAGCTGGCCCTCGCGCTCGTATTCTGGACGAAGGAAAACAAATCCGACTGGTCCGTTTTCTGGGTGCCGGCGCTGAGCGCAGCCACCTTCGAACAGGCCTATACGGACATCGCACGGAAACTGAAGATTCCCCGCAGTGATGACGAAGACATAAAGGAGTCTGTGCGGCAGTATCTAAGCTCGGAGGCGGCCGGGCCATGGCTCCTCGTCGTGGATAATGCGGACGACGTCAAACTCGTCTGCGGGAGTCGAGATGCACTAGGAGGCCTAGACAGATATCTCCCACAGAGTGAGAACGGAAGGATCGTTTTCACGACGCGTTCCCGAGATATAGCTCTGAGGGTCGCCGAGGAGACGGTCAAGCTGGATGAGTTCAGTTTGTCAGAGGCAAAGACACTTATGGAGAAGTTGGTAACACGGAAAGACCTGATCAACGACGCCGGCTTGGTGACTGAACTGCTACACGAGCTCACGCTGCTCCCCCTCGCGATCACGCAGGCGGCGGCCTATCTGGAGCGGAACGAGGTGTCGATCGCGGAGTACCTGAGGCTGCTGCACAGTACGGAGAAGGATATGGTCGATCTGCTTAGTGAGGAGCTCCCAGACAGGACTCGGTACAAGGAGGCGAAGAACGCGGTGGCGACAACGTGGGTGGTGAGCTTCAAGAAGATCCGCGAACTGGACCGCAACGCAGCCGATATCTTCTCGTTCATGTCGCAGATTGAGCCGAAATCGATCCCACAGTCGCTCCTGCCTGAGCTCGACTCGGAAGTGCAGTCGGTAAGCGCGATCGGCACGCTGTGCGGATACGCCTTTGTGTCCAGACGGGACGAGATGCTAGACATGCACAGCCTGGTGCATCTGGCGACGCGGATATGGCTGCGCAGTGACGGTCTCGAGACGCAGACAACGGAGACCGCGATGCGGCGCTTGGCGGGATGCCTTCCCACTGACGAGTACGAGAATCGGGACACTTGGAGAACGTATCTGCCGCATGCGCTGCGGATACTGCAACGGGCCGGAGCGGGTGATATGGAAGAGAGATACGAATTGCACTTCTGGGTTGGACGGTGCTTGCAGGTCGAGGGGCGGATTAAGGAGGCTGTGGGTTGTTTGGCAGAGTGCTGGCGGTGGAGGAGTGGGCAGTTCGCGGAGGCGTTCGCGGAGGGCGACCCTTCGCGACTGGCGTTGCAGCACGCGATTCGCCGTCCCTGGATCACAGTATTCTCCCGACTTCTACTTAGACATCTCCGCAAAAGCTCACATTTACAGTCTTGCCGATCACGGCTTGCTGTCACTCGACGACGTCAACGGATAATTGGCGATACCAGACTCGCCTGTGTAACATAAAGAAAAGGTTCGCTCGCTAATATCCAACGCCCTGCATCCAACATCGAAACAAAGTAATCATGATCAAGTTCATCCATCGTTTCATCCTCTCCATCACCCGCGTCTATTCACCGTCATGGTCCTCTCGCCCTCTCCCCCAACACCCGCTCCCACCACCCCCTTATCGCAACATCAGCCCACTCGCCCATCCGCCTCAAGCAATGAAGAACGAAGTAACACCCCTGCAGAGTATTCGTATCCCCCATCTTCACATCCTGCCAGATCAACTGCGCCTCGTTAGCATCTGTCTCAAGCCAAATCAAGTGCGAATAGGTACTCACAGTCAACCCCCCCTTCCTCTGCGCAAAGCTCACGCTCCACTGACTCCCAATGACACTGATCAACGGCAACACCGGCAGTTCTGTTTCCCCTTCCCCTCGTCCTCCCCCTCCCGCACCAAAAGCCAACTGTTGCGGTGGCTGTCGCTGAATCCCCTCAACAGTAGCAAGACCGAGCCCCCGCACCCCTTCCTCTCCTCCCCCCATCACCTCACCCCTTGCCACACCTCCCAAGAACTTCCCCCACCCCCGTCCAAAATTCGCCAACTGCGTCCCCGCCTCGCCCGCCTTCCCGCCCGAAGCACTCTTCGTCTCGATGACAGCTATAAGCGGCGTGCGGGGATAGTCGGACAAGTCGATGTGCAGCATCGGCGGTCTCCTGTCTGCCGGGAGAGACGTGTCCAATACCTCGAGGCGGGAGCCCGGTTGGTGCCGGAGGAGGAGGGCGTAGTCTAGTTTTGTCGAGCCGAGGGAGGGGTCCGGGTCGATGTAGGGGGCGGATGTGGATGTTGTTGTGCTGTGGGATGGGTTAATGACGAGCAGGGGAGAGGAACGACGACAGGTAGAGAAAGAAAGAGGGAGAACGAAGAAGTCTGGGAAAGTGGCAGACGGGGGAGGGATGGTGAATATCAGGGACGAAAGACGTACATATTCCTCCTGTATATAGGCGCGTCATCATCAAATGCCTCGTCCAGCAACGGCCCGTGCACGGTATCATTCCACCCGGGCTCGTGCTCAGATGTCACCGTGCAGCGGTTACTAGCCCGCCAGACCTTCCGCAACCTGCGATTGAGGTACCGCGCCTCGCCCTCGCCATGCGCTATCGATGGTGTAAACCACCGACTTTGGGGTGGGTTCAGGACTCCGCCGTCGCGGCGCATTTGGTCCTGTGCCATGCGTCAGCACACACTCTTCCTCGTTCTGTAGAAGGGCCCCGGGGTGGGGGGGGGGAGGGGGGGTATACATACGTAAAAGATGTCGGGGATGACGCCCCTCTCGCCCTGGCCTATGTCTCTCAGGTCCATAATCAACTGGACTATGGAAGCGGGTAGGTCTTCCGCGCTCGTGCCGGGGGAGGACAGTAGGATGCGGTTGATAGGGTGGTCGGTTGTTTCTCGGAGGCGGCGCTCTTTTTTCGTCGGGCTGGAGCGGCCTGACCGGGTGCTCGAGCGGGAGGAGGCGGAGGCTGTTGACGGGAGGCTGGGACGGGAGGCTGGCGGGGAGTTGTTAGTCTTGTGTCATAGAGGGCGGAGAGGGGAAGAGATCGGTACCGAAGGAGGCTAGGGGACGGGGCGTGTCGTCGAAGACGGAGTCCTCGGCGGTAGATTCTAGCGGCCGCTTCCGGCTGGGGGTAGTAAGGATGTTGGTTGAGGAGGCCATGATTGTGTCGAGCTGCTCTGCATCGTCGACTATGAGGGGGTGGGCGGAGTGCTGGACGATGTCGGCGAGCCAGGACTGGATTGAGAGGGAGACGGATTGAGAGTCGTGGATGTCCATGGTTGAGTAGCAGCGCCGGGTAGGCTGAGAGATGGGCGTGGGTGGTGGTTGGGATATGACGCGTTGTTCTGCTTGCTGGGCTGATTTGTTGTGGTCGGGAAAGGGGATTTGTTTTGAAGTGCAAGTGGCCAAGGTGCTGGGGCAACCGGCTGTGCGACGCGTTCGCGATGTGGTTAAAGTGCTCGCTTAAACTCGCTTAGCACGCTAGCGCGGTCGGGTCAGAACAACAACATTGAAGCGCGCAATCAGTCGCGCATTTGTGTCATAAATGAGTTAAAACCACGAGAGGGGAAAAGAAAGATTTGTTAACATTGATCGGGAATTGATGCTGGTTGCTAGTTCGTGAGTCCTCTGCATAGAGTGGTTGCGCTGAGTTGAACCGCAACACATTCTAACCGGAGGCACGTGAATTGAGAGAGCTCAGCTCTGAGTGGCCAAGTCCTCATCTTCGCCCCACAATCTCGATTTCTTGGCGTCTTGACACGGAGCACTCGGTCCAACACCACCACTGATAGAGACTCATAAAATACATGCACGCTGTGTCTTCTTGTTATTGATACAGTTCTAAAGACGGCCTGAATTTTACAAAATGTTTGAACATTGCGGTGTTTTGTGGCAGGTAAAAAAGTACGATTCATGCGGGTCTTAACACTGGCTTGGCGCCGACGATTGTTGGAATCATCGACTCGGCGCTGGACAACTGCCTCGGCCTGGATCCGACTGACCACGCATACGCGATTTGTTTTCTCTGAAAGTCGCTCGGGGTGCTCCTAATATTGGTGCGACACCGATTCAATGTTTTTTTGCGAAATTTGGACTCCAGTTGGGTGGCTGGGAATCGCTTCACTTTCCGCTGCCGCAGCACATCGGCCCTGCGTCTGCATGCGCGGGCAAGAGAATATACCGGATTGTAGAGTAAATAAGCGCTATCCACTGATGTCTTTTATTTGATGCATTTCGATGCCCGCGGCGTGTTGTTGATGGATCATGTTCTCCGGCTCGAGATACTCTGACGCGCCAAGTCGCGACATTCATTGCACTCGCCTTGGAAAGCGTGCAACCTGGAAGTGTCACAACTCCGCCTCCGCACTGGAAGACAGACATCGATGCATGCCATTTGATGCCTTTACCGTGCACGCCGCATTACCTCGTCAATGACGATGCGCTCCGTCGAACCATTCCGTTCGATCTCAATGAACCGCTCGTCTTTTGCCGTCATGGTCGTAGGATCGAACCGAGTTGCGCTTCACTCATCCATAGAAACCCAAGCACCGTGGAGACAAAGCGCAGCCCATTCTCATTGACGTCGAATTGGTCGGATGCAATGCCCCCAAGCCGATCAAACACCCATACCCCTCATGAGAGAGTCACAGATGGTAAAGCCCAACACAAAGCGACGAGTATCCTGAGCAGCGAGCACTTCTCTTGCATACCTCCCAAGATCAAGCCATGCCTCTGAAGCTCATTCGGCGCCATTTCTGGAGGCGCCATTTCTGGAGGCGCCATTTCTGGAGGCGCCATTTCTGGAGGCGCCATTTCTGGAGGCGCCATTTCTGGAGGCGCCATTTCTGGAGGCGCCATTTCTGGAGGCAGCAGTGCACTGCGGCCAGCCGTTCAACGAATGTTCGTGCTGTCACGTGAGTGCCGATCGGCGGAGATAAATTAATTTTCTCAAAATTCAATCAGCCAAATGCTGTAGAAAAGCAGTACCGAATAAGCCAAGCGCATCCGCTAACTTGATTTATGTCCCAGTTCCCCGCCATGGCGTGAGCTTCCAAGCTCCCAAAGTCGGCGGTGACTGAGAGCCATCGCACTCGCTGCGATACAGTACTGGCCAACGAAGACATCCCGTCCACTGGCAGCCAGACTCCAGACACGCGTCTGGGCAAATTGGCTGCCCATTCATCACTTTCGAAACACGCCAAGATATTGGTCCAATCACTTGGACTTGATGCAATACCGAGAATCAGTTGGATTGTGGTCTCCACGAAGTTGATCCTGCACGGGTGTAGGGATCGGGTGGTCTCTTTCGCTTTTACCCCGCAGAAAGCTAAGTGATGCACCTTTTTAGGTACGAGGAGCGCTGTACCATGTCCGGTTATTGTCACAGAGAACCTCGATTAGTGGCCGGAGTGTTAAGGCTCGTCGCATGTCGAGTATGAACGCGGCGCTCATGTTGATTCCCCATTGTACGTCAGGGTCACTCCTCTTTCCTGCTCAGAAGCAGCTCAGTAGCAACATGCGCGAGTGCATCTGAGTGCACTGCACGGCACCATGATCCGCACTTGTATCGGTTACTAAGCAGGATTATCGGTACCTACCTGTTTGCACTGACATGAAGGGACACTTGACACTACAGTCAGGCGCGAATCATCCTTTCGAGTTTCGTACGGAACACATTCCTGTAAGGGCAACGGGTCTGGTGTGGCAATACTGGGTTGCAATGAGAGTAGCGATTGTCTAGTATTAGCTTGACGATATCGGGGTCAAGTCCCAGAACTGCTCGAGGGAGATAGACATTGCACACGCGAGTGGATCCAGCTATGATCTGGTAGAAGCCATGTAGACCATCAAGATTCGTCGAATGAACGCAAGAACAGAGCTTCATTGTCCAAAGTCTGCCTGTCCCAGGATCCATCGAAGTCTTGCACGTCCGCCAAGTCGACTTCAACGATGTCATCTTTCCCGAATTCCTCATCCCTCGCTCTTTCCATCGATGGCCATTGACGCACCTCAGACAACCGGGCCTTGTCGATATGCTTGCTCGAGAGCCACTGGTGGCAGATCTTGCGGTATTGCACGGCGCAGATATGCTCGCCGGGGGCTACGAACTGTGACTGTGTTCCATCGGAGCCCTGTTGCTAAACCGCCGTGGATGGGTCGAGCGCGCTTCCGAAGGGGACAGTGGCTCCAGCAGCGGCAAGCGACAATCCGACTGGAACAGTGATCTGACCTCCAACACTTCTTCCAGCAAGTGATTCTTGCGTGACACTAGCATTCGTGACTGTATGGAAGCCAACGACCATGTACACATCCTGCCCTCGGTCGAATGCCTGCTTGAGCCAGAGCCGCGTCGCCGGTAGGCGCGTCGCTTCATCGAACCAGGTGTCGGAATTGTCGAGAACGTAAGTCTTGACGTCCTCGGTCGTAACACGAATCTTCATTTTGGCGCGCTTTGAGAAACCGGCAGACCATAGAGATGTCAGGATCGAGCCGAAGCCGGAAGTAATGGAAGCATGCTGCTCGCCAGTGTACGATGCGTGGCGTGAGGTAAGCATGGGTGGCGGGCTGGAGGCTAGGGGATCATGATAGCTCTGATGTGGGTGTTCTACGCGTGGGTAAATCGGCCGAGCTTTACAGATTTCTGTGGCAGAAAGAACTGCGGCAGCACGACGCTTACCCTCATATTGGGCTGGTCAGAGTTGGACATGGAATTGCTCTTCATGGTGGCACGCAAGGCTATATACTCTGGCGTATTCTACGAGGCGCCGACGGCTCTGTTTGGGATCGATTGGGGGGTTGTGCTGACAAGCCACACTCGAGGGCACCGAAAACCGTCTTCAGGCAGACAATCGAATGGCTAAAATTCCAGCAAATGACGTCGAGCAACTAGGGTACGCCTCGTCGGTTGTCATCGACCCTCCAGTTAGGGACAAGGGCCGACCTGGCTGGTGCTAAGGTACCAGAGCGTGAACCCGGGGGGGTTTCTGCTGCATTGTCATATCCAGGATCATCTGTTTGGCGGCATGGCGATTGCATTACTGGATGGAGTCGATAAGTTTCCGGCAGTGCCGGATGAGTATAGGTTAGGGAATGGAATTTTGCGTTCCATTTGTTGTACCACTCGCCGTTCTGCGGGCTTTATTCTTTGCACTCAAGATCTTACCAAGTTGGATCGAGGTAGTGCCCGGAGACCTCAGTGGCCTTCTTACAGGCAGCCTCTGCTGCGCCATCTTCCTTGTTGTGTTCTGCGGTTGTTTGTTGAGCATTGTTTAGCTACCTACAGTGGGCACACATACCTTTTTCAGTCGTAAGAAAGAGTAACTATCTGTATAGTATAAGTTATACGATCTTAACCTGGGTCGTTCTACAGAATTGTATAATTAACGCGGAGTGTTAAGAGGCATATTGGTGTAAATCCGGAACTGCATCCGTATTTTTCAGAGTCAGTGTAACGTGCTAAGATGACGGACACCTCTAGGTCTCGGAGTAGATCCCAATGCAGTAATTGTCTTAACTCACCTGCTAAGAGATTCCCAAGTAGAGAGTACGCTGTAGAAGAGCAAAAATTCGAGACGTACGGGGAACGGCCTCCATCTAGTGCACTTAACACATAACGCTCCAATAGCACCAGACAAGATCGTTTACCTTGGCTCTACGCACACGAGTGGAGGCAGTATCTTATAAATGCTTAACGTTATAGTATCAATGTGGACAGTATCAAAGAATAGTAGTAGTTATTGAGTACAGCCTAACTAACGTTGAACAGACATCAAAAGGATGAATCCGACTGATATTCCAATTCAATAAGAGACACATTCTTGTGTCCGTAATTTTAAGCTTGAATTCGTTCACAGCTACCATGCACCAATACAAATATAAGTATGTGAACGGGAGTGTGCGCGTGTGCTGTAAGCTTCGACAACTGGCTATCGGCACGTAAATCCTGTTACTTTGGCATTCGAGGTCGAAGATTGCAGGATATTGAACGCAATATCAAAACTTGGTTGCGGTTTCTGTAGCCTCAGGAGTGTAGCGTAGTATCGTGATACACAGCGTCAGTTCTATAGCCAACATATATACGCGTATCGTGTCGTGTTGAAGCCGTCGTGCCGCTAGCGGAGTGTCGCGGTTCCTGGCGCATCCGTCCCCCGTTGCCGCCCCGTCACAACAGTTTGGCACTCGCCACTTGCGCCTGTGCTCTCCAACTGGAACGCGGGACGTAATAGCCCTCTTCCAAGAGGAAAGCAGTAGGTATGTGCGCTGACAGCTCTGCGTGTTTGCTCTAGAAACAGCGCCATCGTGATCAACCTCCGACCAAACCAACGATCAGCAAGTATGCCCAGATTAACAATCTGTTAATTACCTAGTGTTACTGGGCGGGAACGACCAGACCGATGGCGCCCTCACGCTGGACGGTCTTCGGACAATGAGGTCATCGTGCACACGTATGCTGGCCAATCAAGGGGCTCTCTGTCGAGGAACTGAAGCAGAGCGGCTCCGTATGTATTGCCGTCCGGCCCATTGCTAACACAAGTCTACTACCAAACTATTTCGCCTTCCTTGCAACACGGCTCCCTCGAAATATACACGTGTAGCTCGACCTCGACCGGCCTAACTCGAAATGTTCTAATGATATTCTCGAACTTCAGTTCTTCCGCCTTCGCTTGACCTTCTTCTCCGGCCTATGCTTCTCAATCAGTTCCCGGCACATGTATCTCTCGTGTATCCACTGGTCCTTCCACTTGCCACCTTTCCAACGCACCAGGGAGCGTATTCCCCTGGACTCTCGACGTGCCTGTAGCACCTCGACCCCCCATTTGAGGCCGCCGTGTTCCTTGTTCAGCTTCCTGATAAGCTCGTTGCCCCGAATGTTTTCTCTGGGCTCCCAAGTACAGCTTCCATCAAACCATCTGACGAAGAACCTCGTACACATACGACCATATCTTCTCCATGTCGTCCCAGTCCGTCACGATGCCGTGCTTGAGCGGGTACCGGATCTTCAGCAGGCCCCGGAGCTCCGTCGCCGCCCGCTGGCCGATGAACACCTCGCCCTCGAGCGCGCCCGCCAGCACGCGCAGGGTGTTTTGGTCTGCCGACGAAGGACCGGAAGTAGCACTTCGGCAGGTCGTCGCCGGCGAAGCCCGCCCGTATGGTGCCGCTGCCGTTGTCGAGCACTATGGGCGCGTTGTGGAGGGTGTCTGTCATTTTGGCGGTGGGAGGATGTGGAAGGACATAGAAGGTTGTCGGGGGCCGTGTGGAGGGTCTTAGACGGTGTGAGCCCGGAACGAAGAGCTATTGCTCAGTCGTAAGCTGTCACGTCGTCACGGCTCGAGAAGCTGAGTTGTAGCACGGCCTCAGTCACACTCCCCGCGGTACTGGCCCTCCTCTGGCGCGGGATAGCTCCGAAAGGGCGGTCGTCTTCTGGGCTGCAGATAGCTCATTAACACACTGCCTATAGTTTAAGGTCCCGCAGCTTCCCGAATGATCGTCGTTTGTTGACTCTCGAGGCAGACGAGTCCAGCAATTATAGCTGATAGCAAACTGTATTGCAAGCGACAAGAGCCGAGGTGAAGGAGAGACGCAAGTTAGCTGGTCGTTGGTCCGTTCCGTTGTTTGGCACCGTTCATTGTCCTCCAGAGGGAAAATGCAATCGCCAAAATGTCCCAACGTTCGGACCGCGTCGCGAACCCCTAATGCAGGTG
The DNA here is from genome assembly GCA_009194965.1 of Coniochaeta sp. 2T2.1. Lineage (NCBI taxonomy): Eukaryota > Fungi > Ascomycota > Sordariomycetes > Coniochaetales > Coniochaetaceae > Coniochaeta > Coniochaeta sp. 2T2.1. The sequence continues at coordinate 101,728 of VSMA01000014.1, forward strand.
GTCCAAGCTTTCAGGAACCGGCCCCGCTTATCCGGACCTCAAACCGCCGGCACACCGTGGATTTACACAGAGGTCATCCTGGTGAAGCAGTGTTGAAACGACTGATGAGAGATCGCATGGGAACTCTTGCAAGAACTTGTCAGTTTCGATTCCGCGGATATCCAAACGAAACTGTTTATGTCTTGACTTGACCCTTCCTCCTTTTTGCTGCCTGCGGTCTTGTAAACGAGGTGTCCCGAGTGTCTGCAGGCAGCTCAGCCTTGCTCGACTGCCTGTCTCGCGGAGCCAGCATCCGACTGCATCAGATTCCCCAAGTCCTGGGAAAGTCCAGTGGCCTCAGAGAGTGATGGAACATCGAAATCTAAATTGGACGGCAATTCATCGACCGCAGCGCAGATCTTCTCGAAATGATCGCGCATCCATATGTCGTAGACATTCTTCGTGAATCGATACGCCGTCCATTTGTCCCTTCCGTCAAGCGCGGTAAAATCGGAGGTGTGGATTGGATGGCAGTAATACTTAGTTACAATCTCCTAGGGCAAAACCTAATAAAAGCTCCAGTTTTGCCTGAGCCTGACTTCGCCCCGCAACCCCACCTCAAACCCTTGCAAGATCGCCAGGTCTTTTCACGACGAGAAGTGACTTCAAGGCTTGCCCGGTACCGTGCAGAGCCAGTTTGAGGCGGACCTCATGACGACTCAGACGATAAACGAGAGTCGAGGCAAGCTTATGCATGTCATCAGACCCAGATGGCCATGCGGACCCCAAGTTGATATACAAAGAGGATCCATGGTGGCGATGCTATGTACGACTCTCCCGGCGACGACACTAACTTTAGTAAGTCCGCTTCTCCAAGTAACGCCTAGTTGCACCCTTGGGATGGGGTCCATGACAAGATTGGAGATTGGCGGCAGCGTATTGGAAAAGTCGTTCTTGGTCTGTTCTCGGGGGCAACAGCGCCAAGGACAGCGACAGAGGCCACTCCGGAGTCGGAAACCGAAGAAAGCGCCAACAGGCGTAGCTGGGATCTTTATCATGAGGGAGTCGATAATGTTGATTTCGCAATGGAGCCATATGAAGACACCGACGAGCAGTAATCATCAATTGACGATGCCACGATCTTGCATCTGGTCGTGGTCGTGATGGCTTCCAGCAGGGCTGGAATGGAGAAGATGAGGAGGACGCTGACGCAAAGGAGATTGTTGAAGTACCTCGATGTGCTGCACAGTTGAACACGGGAGCTCCATGCTCGTTTTAGCAGGCCGACGCCGCCGACCAATGACGCGACGAGAGCGAGCAGCAGTCTGGTTGTTTGGTTGCTTTTTCGCTGCTTTTGAGTGCGCGCTCATGGCGGCGCGCTGGTAGTAGTTGTAGTACCAAGATGCGTTGCACGTGTGGGAACCCGTAAGCTAAATCACAGGTTAGGCTCACGGCTAGAGCATCGTTTGGGGGGCCTATGAGGGGCCCCAGGGTATAGTACTCACGACCTCGAGAAGGATAAATGCTACCAGCCACAGAGCAAAGAGGATGAAGTCGAGCGGACAAGCCATGAAGGTAAAGGTGAAGGGCATCATAAACAGCAAGGAAACCGCCGTGCTGATTGACGCAATAACGATGGTGTAGACAAGGCGGTTGTCTGCGTAGCTGTTGGCTTGGTTCACACGCGAGAAGAAGCCGCCGACGACACCTAGAACGATGGCGGAGCAAGCAAGCTCCCAGAGACGGAGCAATACCGACAAGACCTTAGAGGCGCCCATGGCTGCGAAGCGGCGGGAGTGAAAGCCGTGTTGTTAAGACTGTGGCACAAGTGCTGCAAAGGTGAGAAGATTGATGTTCGGGAAACAAGCAACACTTGTTGTTTTCCATTATGGCAGAACAAGTTCCTTCTTTTCTTCTGGGAGGCGGCTCGGTGGGTTATATTCTGGTACAGAGGGCAGCCCTATCCCTCGATCTAAGCGATGCCCACTTATCAGCCGTCATCATAACTGCGGTTTTCAGTACCTGAGTTCCCGAAAGTCTAGACCCCGCGGCATTGTCAGCGAGGGATTCGGCGCTCGCTAGCGAAGGATTCGTTGTGACGACAGAGTGGGTGACCCAGGAGAGGCTACCAAGGCCCGTGGCGGTGTTTAAACCGGCAGCACCTGTAAATACATGATTTAAGGTGCAACTCGGAACTCTTTCTTATCAGGATCCAGGTCATGAGCCCATGAGAAATCTCGTCACTGAAGGTCTAGCAGGGAACTCAGAGTCAATGTCGTGGACGAATGGTCGAACGTCAAGGTACGTCAGCCGCTGTCATGCCACGAGATAGATGATGTTCTAACCAAGACCTTTGCGCGTTTGTAACTGCATGTTCATGGTAGGACCAATCCAAATGCATGCATTCGATAGAGGTGGTGTCTTCGAGAGCCCATGACGTCTATAGGCGCCACCGAACTAGCCGCTTGCGGATCAGATCGCCGATCTGAGTTCGCCCTCTGTGCAGGTCGTTCCTTGCTAGCTTCGGGACCCCGGAGTACAGGGATGGTAGCCAGACGAGACGCGATCCAAACACTCAGTTATTGAGGAGTCCATGTAATTAGGTATCGAGGCAAAATGGTTGACATTCTCGTTGAAAAGCGACCTGTAGAGATTCTCGGAACCATCTCTACATGAAATAGAAACTACTCCCTCCGGACTCAGCCAAGTTGGGCAGCCCACTGCCATCACGATCACGAACCCTGTGCTCAAGTAATCGGTCTCCCCGCACATCCGTCGAGGTTCTAAAAGACCAGGTTTTGGGAGTATGGAAGGACAGGATCTGACTACAGTATCTCATGATTTCTTCTTGTCTGCTATCACCTTTTAGTCGGGTCACCTAACTGACATCGTTGCAGCCGTGGGCCGCCCAGAGGAACCAGCCAGACCCTGTCCCTCCATACGCCTACTCTGACACTGAACTGATAGACGATATCCCGCATGATGAGGTAGACTTTCAGCCATACCAATCACGCTCTGATCGCAATGATGACATGGCGAACCTCAGCATGTCCGACCTTCTCGCGGCCGATTATGCCATCTTTGGACCCGATGGCTCCCACCTTTGGAACTGTACGAGCAACCAGTGGCTGCATGCAACTTCAATCCTTCATGCAAACTCTGACGCCCTCCAACCCATGCAGGACAACCACGTCCTTTCATTTCCCGAAGCCCCCGGTACCGCCTATGTGAAGGCAAGCTTCAGTGAGGACAGTCTCTCGGACATGGCCGTTACACAAACCGATACTCCTACACCGTTCACGGATCCGTGTTCCCGGGAGTCAAGCTCGTTCTCCAAGGAGTCCAAACCCGTTGACTCTCTCACCCCAGCGACTCGCACTACCAACCAAGCTACATCCGCTGGTGCCGCCATACCGGCAGCTGTCGCAGTCGACGTCACTAAGTTCTCCTCTGTCGATAACCATTATACAGGAGATGCCCTTCGCTTCGACGATACTACTACAGCTACAAATGACCACGGGGCAATCCGCCGGCCTGTAAATACCGTCCGACTGCGGACGCCGCGATGCCGCAAGTCGCGGAGGTCGTCAGTGGGTGACAACGACACCGGGATTGCGGATACGGAACCCACTGACACCGTACTGGCCGTGGGGACTCGCGCTCGCCTCAAGCATAAACGCGTCGAGAAACAGTACCGCAACCGACTGAGCGCCCAGTTTGAGCGACTTCTGGCTGTTTTACCGAGTGAAGAGTTCAACAACAGCGGTCGTGGCGGCGATTACGGCAACGACGAGGAAAGTGACGAAGAGTCCGCACAAAATCTAACAACGGCTAGCGTTACCAAGGCTGAGGTTTTAGAGGTGGCGGCGAGATTGATTGGGGGTTGCAGTTGCATAAAAAGAAGAGGGAGCAATGGTGGTGACAAGTAGGGAGAATTGTTAGTGCAAACATAATCGTGGGCTGTGTTCATAATGCGTAGATCTTTTGTGTTAAGGCGCAGAAGGGTGCTTGGGACGCAGCACTACTAATTCATTCACTCTTGCGGGTAGCTATGTATCCATAGGTATAAAGAAGTTCACGAGGAAGACTGAGACTAAAGGGAGACTTGATGACCGATTAACTAGTGATGAAATATTCCACCTTACAGCTAGATCGCGCGTCTAATTATCCTATATTCACCATCACAACCTCAACCTCAAGACGCCCACAAGATCTTTCTGTATTACCTCATTCAAGTATCGGCACTTGGGGGGCTGGAGACAGTCACGTCAGCCAAAGTACACTGAACCAGCCACGATAGGTGCTAGATTGAGAGCTGGCACGAAGCACCTTTCAACCTACTCACCAACAATGAAAGCAACACACGCATGAACGCCGCCTCCGCCTTCCACAGCTATCTTGCATTCCTTACGACTAGTAACAGCGTCGTACTTGTTTGGACCGAAGACGCGGCTCTTCCATGTGAACCTCGCCTTATCGTGAGGAATTTCGCCGGCAAAGTGATATGTCACCGAGCCCTCGATGCCCTGGCCGACGCTATACGACCGGCAACGCCAAAGCACACTCCCACCAGGCTTGATAACCGTGGGCGTTGTCGTGTCTTGGCTCCATGCTCCCCGCGAGAGATGCGTGGATTCCTTGTCGAGCTCGAGCTGTTCGTCCGTGAAGTTGGCAACTAGGATGGTGACACTTCGCGCTGCTGGTTCTGCCACAGAGCCGTGTGTTGCTGCTTGATCAGAGCGAGGAAATGTCAGACCGTCATGAAGCACACGAATGCTGCGTCTCGGCGGGTTGAGACTTACCGATCGTTGCAGTTGCCATTTTCGTCACTTTTAAGCAACCGATCAAAAAACTAGCTACCTGGACAAGTTCTGGGGCCTTTGCAGTGGAACTACAGTGGTATTTCTGCACAACAGTTATAAGAAAGTCTGCTGCCGCCGAAGAACTTTCTTTTATATGTGTGGCCCCATGACTTTCTGCTCAGGGCCATGCATCACACCTGTTCGCTGATCCTAACCTTAGCACCTCCGGCTTTCCAAATTCAGCTACCGCGGAAGAGAATGGAGGCTTGCATGGAAAGTAGTCTCACTACTAGCAGCTACTGCCCACCAATACTATGAAGATTGCCTTGGCCTCGAACTGAACCGAGCAATAGAATACAAATTGTATGCGGATCTGGTGTGGACGCCCCAAGCTTCGATGCAGCAATCTCCCGTACGAAGTTGTATGATGGTGGCGTGATGATGAAGTCAAATAATCGGTCAGATGCGAACGGGAGGGGTAGTTACCCAATCTTGAATCAAAAGACCCGGACAGCTCTTGGTTTGACAACCACCAGCCTCCTTTCTACGGACAGCCTCTGGGCCGCAAGGTGTGTGATTCCCAAGACTGCTCAATGTCCCACGATATGTATCCTGATAGGTGTGCTCGCACTCCAGCCTACTCCAATCAGAATCGCTCCCATTCCCATGCTTGTACGAAAAGCCATACTTCTATTCCAGTGGCCGCTAATTCTCTTCTTCCCTAGGTGACGGCGAGCTCCTCGCTATAAGACGTGGTCCGCACTTGAGTGATTCCTACTCAAACACAGATACAACACGCACCCAGGCGACCGCTGAATTCTTCAGACCTACAACCTCGCAAGACACAAAACTCATCCTCGGCTCCAGATGACTCCCGTCTCGTCTTTGCACTTTCGATGGCGGCTCTCAGCATGTTTTTCACCATTATCCTAGTCCCGCCCGTCAAGTACTCGTTCCACTGTTTCCCGCTCGATATCGCCTTCTTCATCTGCTGGATCGTCTGCTATGCCCTGCTCCAAGACGTAGGTGCCACTCCCAGCGTGCGTTCACGCCGTGTACGATTCATCGGCTGATTGACTGTGAACAATGACAGCTCGCCGGAGGACGTTCTTGCTCCTCGTCGTGGTTCACCAGCTACTGGACCGTCTACTGGAGCGGCTCAGGTGCCCAGGCGGTAGTCACGTCGCCTGGATGCTCTCAGTGGAGAGTTGTACTGGGTTTTAGCTTCATTAGTTCGTGTTTCTGGTTCACTAGCGGCTTACTGGTGAGACGATTCCATACCGGGAGGGGGGGCAGGGCTTTCGCTAATCTCACGCTCATCCACAGGGCGCCTATGCCTGCTTTGAATATTACAATTTCGGTGCTAATTTTCTTGCAATGGCCAGGTATGTATTTCTACCCAACGCCCATGGCTGTTCCCATTCAGAGGGCGGATGACTGACGGCTAGTCTATCGCTAGAAAGCTCATGTGGTGGAAGAAGCCCAAGACTGTGGCAGGTTCAAGGAATCGACGCCCACTCTTGGCACCTATTCCAGCAGCTTCCGCCAAGGCGATACCCCTATCAACTCTCGCCGCACAGACTGGCGATAGCTTCATCCAGAACCCTCTGGAATATCGAGCCCCTGAGATTACCCCTGAGATGCCTTAGGCAAGTCCTAGCCACTGTCGTGTATATAGAGCAGCCGCGAGGCCCTCACAGAGAACACTTTGGAGGGCTGAGCCGTTCAATACAAATCTGTTGTTTCACAAAGACAGCGAACCTGGAAAATGGTAATCACGAGCCTAAACCCGAGCTGCTGCCAAAGGTCGGGTCCCCAGGGTCAGGGACAACAGCAACGTAGGAATAGATCGAGGCGTGCTTGGCAGCCACCATTTTGTCCGTGGCGCAGTATATCCAACAGGATGCAACACTTGATGTTTTCGTCGTGCTGCTGTTATCTGGTGCCGAATTGAATTTGGCAGAGTAAGCAGCTCATGTCCTTTGAAGATATCTGTATCTTGCGATCCGCATGTGCCACGGATTCCGTCTGCGAGCCATTGGTGAGCCTGTAGCTCTGGATGTTGAGTCGGGTGTCACGCTTAAGCTATCCGCTCGAGGTGCTAACTACCCGCCGGCATTCTTTTAGGAGACGACGAGGTTGAAACGGCCAACATCGCACAATGAATGTCATGGGCAGCAAACAGGAATACTTCGAGGCTTGAGGATCAGGCCTATTGCTCATTGGGCTTATTTGACATCAATATGCCGCTGTTTATGGTGAGGGAGAGAAGGCTTTTGTCAGACTTCAAGAGGAGATTATGAAAGTCTCGGATGACCGCAGCCTTTTTGCCTGGAGATCCAAGGATCAGAGCCACGGTGGACTTCTAGCAACGTCTCCAGATGCATTCGAAGAATCGACTGATATCATCGGACACATTCCTTCTAACGCCACCGACAGCCCTTCGACTGCCAGCAACAGAGGGATCAATTTGGAACTTCCATTCGTGTGCGATAGGCTACGGAGAAATCGGGCTTGCTGTTTTTCGTTGCACGAAGCGTGGAAAAGAGGATGTGTCAATCGCGATCTAGCTGAAAGATATCTCTACCTCCCTGACCCTGGAGCGATTTCAGAGGGTTTGATCCGAAACATTCGAATTATTCAATCTGAGTCATTTCCGGCCTACCGCATATCCTGTGAGGCAGATATGTGTTCTGCGACCACGTCTAGGAAGAAAAGACGGGCTCGCAGGGACAATAGCGCATGAATTCGCTCTAGATGGCCTCCGCAACTCGGACGGGGAATTGCTCGACATCATTATGGACAATCTTGTGGTTGAGATAGTAGTGAATGCTCGTGTCGTAAGCGACATTAAACGTCAGGAGGACTAGCAGATCGTTCCAGTCGCCCACTTACTTATCGATCATATTGGGGGCTCGGAGTTTGTATTTCGGTATCAATACGGTATCGTGGAACTGCAAGGGTGTTAGCACAGTGGTAACATGTCAACGCAGCAGTGCCTTACCTTTTGAACCTCCTTGCTATCGTTCAAATCCATGTATCGGCCGGGCTTCCTGGCATACAGTTGCTTGTACTGGCGAAAGTACTCCCATGATGTACCCCACGAAGTAATCTTGTACGTCTCGCACAGGTGGTCGAGGAAGTCGATTGCGGTCGCTCGGTCTGCTTTGCGGATCGCCTGGAGCCATGGCCCCAACTGAGCGGAGTCGCAATATCTTACTCTTGGTTAGCGACCCGCCTGGTTACGGAGGGGAAGGCAGGCCTACCTTTTCCACTTCCGCAGCATGCCAGCAATGTTGACTTGAGTACAGTCGGCGTCCGCGGGTGTGAGAAAGCGTATCTGTCGCAATTTCTCGCGGCGCGCTGCGCGCTGTACAGCCGTGAGCGGGACCTTTCGACGCGCATCTTGTCTCCGGGCCTCTCGCTCAGTGAAGCGTTTGATGAAGTCAGCATTGTGACGAGCGCCTCCATTAGGGCGGACCGGTGCCATGCTGTCGACTCAGGACCCGTGGTTCGAGGAGCGGAAGATGGGGAATGAGTTGAGTCCGAGACTCTGAGGTGGAAGAGTCGACGACTCGAGGAGAACTGGACGAGTGAGCCATTTTTAACTCTCTGACGGTGGGAGCCAAAAATGGCTCCTCAAGAGCAGGCACCTGGATTTAGGATGTTGACAAAAAGATGAAGGAGAACAGGACCAACGGTCTCGTCTTTAGCCCCGCTGCCAAACGGTGGGGTGCGACCAGGGGCGTTGGGTGACGCCAAGACATGTACAGAGTACTTCCGTGTGACCCCGCCACGCAGCGCTCCCTCACTGTCGAGACGGCCGAAAATGGCGACCAGCGCCAGCCAAATTCGGCGGCCATGACAGCGCTTTCGCGACTTAATGGGTAAAAATAATTCGTTTCATTAACTTTGTTATAACCTTTAATCGAAAACAAGATTAAGAATTATAATAAAAAATCAGCCGTTTCTCCCATAGCTCTTTGGAACCTGGTTCGTTGAGAATATCATGCTTAGGTAGAGCCGCCTTCTTTGGTGGCAGCGGCGGCGCCCGTCGACTCGATTCACGCCGTCAGTCCCGCGTTATCAGAGGAGAGAGATCGTCCGAAAGACAAACTGATTGCACGGTAACGCTTTCTGCGAGGGTATGCTCTCCGTTGACTTGATTTCCAGGACCACAATCTTAGGTCAGGCGTCCAGGGAAGCGATACGGCCAGGACCTTTCCTGGAAAAGCGGAGTAAACGCTTGTCTCGAGAAAGGAGACAGCGGCTGTGATCTAGCTGAGAGGCGGATGGGAATGCTTTGTGGAAAGAGACGGTTTCAAAGGATACAAAGCCGGGTCAGGAGACGAGGATGTAGGCAACTGGTTCCTGTGGAACAACAGATTTGTATTGAACGGCTCAGCCCTCCAAAGTGTTCTCTGTGAGGGCGTCGCGGCTGCTCTATATACACGACAGTGGCTAGGACTTGCCTAAGGCATCTCAGGGGTTCGATATTCCAGAGGGTTCTGGATGAAGCTATCGCCAGTCTGTGCGGTGAGAGTTGATAGGGGTATAGCCTTGGCGGAAGCTGCTGGAATAGGTGCCAAGAGTGGGCGTCGATTCCTTGAACCTGCCACAGTTCCTTGGGGGAGCGACCGATCGTGAGTGAGAGGTGCGCACTACTCACCTTCGTACAGACGTCAGTCATGCTATTCCGTTTGACCAAGCTGTTTCATTCTGTTATTAACTCGATATATATCAGCTCAATGGCGTCTAACATCAGCAGACTCGGATTACATACTGGGTTGGGCGGTAGACGGTTATGTAAAGCTGCACTTAGCGACATGTCAGGGTTTTCCCAACCCTCCTAACACTCCCTTAGCATCATTATCCGCTTCGCCGAGTACGGCGCCTAGTAGAGCGCTACTATAATGCTTTGTACCGGAGTAGTCGCAAATCGCATTATATAGAGGATCTACCCTGGGAACTGTCATATGCACCCTGAATAGACCAAGCCCTCAAGTGCGGGCAATTGACCACAGATACCCTGCGACACATCGCCTACCGGAGCGTTTCCGTTCTTCCTATCTTTCCTGCTGTCTTTCTGCTCCCCTTCCCCTTGTCCTGTGATGTGTGTCCCCGGCTAACCCTGCTACCCTCGGCCGGCGAAGTATTCGGCTCATCCTGCGATTGTACCCAAACTTTTCCGCAAAACGAACCTCAAGCACGATGATCTGTGTCGTAGATGGCGATGTCTTCGTCAATCAAGTGCACCTCTCCATCATTCATGTCGCGGGCATAGGCATCCTCATTCGTATCGAACCCCATACTTTCAACGGCCCCCCGCGTGAAGAAGTAAGTCCCGTTGAACTCCACGAAATTGCTTGTCCAGATCCAGTGTAGCTGCACCCGGATGCATCTCCTGTTGGAGCCGCCGAGCATGGCCTGAAATTGTCTTCGCTCATTGCGGCGAAGGCTTATGCTCCTTCCCGCCCGTCTGCCGCCGACGCCCGGCACGTCTGACACTGCACAGATGCCGCATTCGCCGACGACCCAGCCGCAGCATCCTAAACTCCTCCTGCTCAAGTGGGATCTGGAGGCTGGGGTCGCGAATCAGGATGATCCTTGGGTTGATGCCACAAAACTGAGGGTCCCCAGTGGGTGTCTGGAGCCTGCCAGACCGTACAGCCTCAGCAGTGTAATAGCTGACGAGGTGATGAAAGACACCTTCGACACTTACAGTAGTCGTTTTCTTCACAAGACCATCCGGCTTATATGAGTACGAGTGGATGTTCTGACCGTAAAGTTCCTGGTCTTCAAGGCAAAGACGTTCATAATCGACAGGGTCAGGAATCCGTCGGAACCGAGGAGCGGCAGCCTCGGGCTTGCTACCGGTAGTCGTGGTAGCAACAAGCGTTGTCCGTATTGCCTTCTCATTTTCAGCGTCTCTGGGTAACCCAGGCTCGGTTTCCCGGTAGATGAGGAAGTCCCCTAGAATGTAGCTAGGGCTCCAGTTGATACCGTCTGTCCACTGTTGGATACCGGAGATATCCTCCTCGTAGATGAAGACGTTGCCACTTTGGATGGTGTGAGGACGCTCCCTAGGATAAGGTCGCCGAGGTACATGACAGAGTCGACCATTCAAGCACATCCCCAAGAGGAGGAAGACGTCACTCGTCGTCCGAATAAAGCCATGGTAAGTCGGCCGGAGGAAACTTTGTGGCCCTGCTATGAATACTCTGGGGTTCGACATGATTGTGCGAAGTTGTTAGGCTGTGGACTGATAAGAATGATGAGCTCCGAGCGGAGGCCTCGGTAATGCTGGTTGGAAGTCTAAGTATGACAACTAATAAGGCGTTAAGGCTTGGCATGTAGATGGACGAGAAACACCAACTGTTCTGCTACTTCCTGCCAGCCTCCTACCCTTGCGAAGCTAACCCTAAGTAAAGCTAACCCTTACCAAATCAACAGTGTTCCTCTCCCGTTAAGGGAAAGGCGAGTCAATGTGTTGGGGTCGTTTCTGACGCCGAGGTCGAAGCACGGACTTCGAGAGTGTGGCTAAATCTTAAGTGGTTTTGTGTGCTTTTGCGTTGAGGATCAAAGGATTTCGGGTCCGAGGAGGCAAAGATTCGGTCTACGGTCCTGTTGAAGGGGAGAGGAAGTCTAGAAACAAAACTGTGTCAGCCCCTCATAATGGAGAAAGGAGACCGTGGATCCAAAGATGTTTTGTATTAGGCATGCTAGCATCAAATGATGGAAACCCATTTTGATCCGATGGTAGAAGTTGTTATCAATGCTCGAGATGTCGTGACGGTTAGAGAGATGGATGATGGGTGCATGCATTCCAGTCCCGAACTGATTGCGGATGCAGATACTATTGATGTGGCTGCATGTCGGTGTCGCGATTGTGCGAGCTCAATTGGTTCCGAATGAGACAAACGTGTGGGCGTGCTACAGCTATGACGATACCAACCGTAAAGTGTTTCCTGTTGATGTGTTCAATTGACCTTGCGCCGTCCATCCAACCCAATGGATCTGGTAATTTTTACTCAAAATCGACGATGTTTCTCTCCTTACTTCTTGAAGTTGGTAGAGACGCTGCAAGGCATATTGTGAGATCAGCGTCTGACAGGTTGCGGTGCTACTCCACCTCCTATTCCTACAAATGCCTTTTAAGGAGATACCCCAATACAAGCTAGAGATACTAAGAGCGATGTTGGGATAAAGACGGAGTTGGTTGATTTGATACCGGAAGGGAACAGCGTTGGCTTCTTCCTACGCCAAACTTATTAGCATTACAGGTGTCTTGACTTCTGTTATGACCCGAAATAGACGGTGTACGTACCCCAAAAGTCAAAAACTCTTTCCATGTCACGCCCGTAAATATTCACCGGGTTGAGCTACGTAGGTTGCAGAAATGAAGGTGGCATAGAGTGTGATAAACGTCAGGAGGTACCAGAGATCTGGGTTACTTAGGTGATCGACACCGAACCTGAAGTTGATCGAGATTGAGTTTTGTGGGGTCGGTGATCTGCACTGTCAAACCCATAGGGACTAGCGCAGCGCTACGTTTCGTCAATCCGGGTGATCATGCTACGACGCTAGTCCGGTGCGGTCTCTGACAAGCGTACCTTTTGTCGAGGTGGGTCAAAAATGATTCTCTCTGCTTGGGCATTCTATACCGGAACTGGATGACATCATTGACATCATGGATGTCTTTCAGCGTGGCGTTACAGGTTGATCCGGGATCTTCTTCCGGCACACTCCCTCGAGCTAACCCGTCCAGCGACCGAGACATACAGGTCATTTGCCCACGTCGGGCCCCAAACCCCGCTTGGCGCGCGCAAGGATAGCACCGGCGAATTCATGTCCCAGTACCATTTACCGCAGTCTGAATCTGGCTTTAGCCATGCAAACCGGGCCATAGTGACTCGGTCCGAGACGTCTGAGCATTTTGTGTGCAAATGTAAATGCGGGGCAAGAACTACGTCATGGGCTTGGGACGCAAGTTTTACCAAGGAGCGGCGTGCTATGGATCTTTGATGCGGGAAGTTTTCGACAGACAGGCCTTATATACCACGTAAGACGAGCATCAACACTTCACCATACCAAGAAACACCACAAATGAGTGCCGTAGGAGCTCCTGCCTAAGCACATGGTTAAGGTCCAGTGGTGTAGCTTCCTGTGTAAGCCAGCCTTGATCATGTCATGGCTGAATGGAAGGCACAAAGTTTGTCCTGATGTACATAGCCAAGACCTGGAGGTATTTTCTGTTGGATGACGGTAGCCCTCGCAGTGCTTGATTGCAATGCCGCTGTGATAAGATTGGTTGCTTACCTGCATCGGCGGGCTTGCGAAAGGCGTCAACTTCCCATTCCCGGCTGGGTCCCGTTTCTGCCTTCTCCACAGCGCGACTGTCACAGGCCACAGCCACAGTAGGTGTCATACTTATCAAGCGTCCTCAGGGCCACACGGAGTGTCTTTCAAAGACAACTTTCCTAGACCTAGGGTTCCAAGTAGAGAAGAGATAGGAGAATCACCCAGTCGGTGGCGGGGTTGGTGCCGATGTTCCTACCATCGACTAGTGTGGTCCTTTAACTTTCTCCAATAGTCTTGTCCGTACCTATTCAGCGCCCCATCATCCAACCCTCCGCTCCCTCGACTTCGACTCTGGACATGACGATCCGTACCAGCCGGGCGTACATGTTTCGATCAGACTAAGCATGCAAAGCGGCATGGCTATCCCGACAATCAGGATCTGATATCAAACCTTTTACCTTACATTGCACTAGCCATATAATCCATTGAGTAGCCGCTTCGCCTTTCGAGACTATTTTCGTGGATTATAACAGGTTACGGCTGCTGCTCGCGTTCCGTGTCGCACGCGTCAGATGATCCTTCTCCCGTTTCAACAACTGGGCGTTTTCATTCGGGATTCTTAACTGATCAGGCTCCTCGCTCCCTAAACCCTTTTCGATCAGCGGTATGAGCCGCAAGCCCACAGACGTGCCAGCACCGCCACCGTCTCTCCGCGCTCTCCTCCCTGCCCACCCGCAAAGTCGCGGCCCCGAGCTACCCCAGCGGCACGTCGAGTTGAAGAGGAAAAGGCAAGCTGCGGCCTGTGAGACATGCCGGGAGCACAAGACGAAGGTGACTCCAGGCATTCGCTTGCTTTGTTTCATCTTGTCGTGCCTTGTCGTTAGCGTGTCGACGTCGGCGAAAACACTAACCGAACAAATCATCCAGTGCGACGGTAACCGACCGAGCTGTACTGCCTGCCTGCGCCGCGGGTCCGAGTGCAAGTTCGAGGCCGGGCCGAAGGAGACACACTCCCAGGCACTCAAGAGGAAGTTCGACTCCCTGCAGGGCAAAGCTTCGTCGCTGCAGCAGGTCTACGACCTCCTCCGGACGCGCCCCGAGGATGAAGCATGGTCTATCTTCCGGTGGATACGGGACGGCGAGAGCCCCGAGTCGATACTACAATTCGTCCATCATGGCGACCTTCTGTTGCAACTCTCCCTACTGGCGGATACCGGTCCCCAAACCGACAGATTTACCAGCACAAGCGACGCGGTGACATCTCCCAGTCACAGCGAGACGCAAAGTCCATACCTCAGCACGGACATGTCTAGCGTGGCATCGACGCAATCCCATAGTCGTCAAGACTCTTTCACACGCCGCAATAGCACGGAAACAGATTCGACCAATATCTCGCTTGCCAGATTGTCGAGCCCTTGCTCGACCAGGTCCGACCGTCCCGATGGCCAACAGTATCAGCCGATGATAGTATGACTAGAGGCCTGCTCAGCCACTACTTCCAGCTACAATACCGTTTGGTCTCCATCTTCCACAAGGACCACTTCCTGCAGGATACGATCAGTGGAGTGTCGACACACTGCTCCCCGTTACTGGTCAATACTGTTTTGACTTGTGCTCTGGTGGCAACTTCGCGGATCTGGCAGTCCCGGTACAATCAAGTCCGGGATAGACAAATATCCACACGCCTTTCTCTAAGAGATCAGACCCCGGGTTCAAGTTGAACGACAAGAACTGCCCTGGAGGGGCATTGTGGCATGAGCCAAGCATTCCTACGGTTGTCTCGCCGGCGAATTGACAGCAAGCCAAATCGGTGTTCATTGCCAACTCTAGGGTCTAGCGTTTGGGGTTATCGTTGCCGGGCAGGATAAGCCGCATGGAGGTGGCTGCATGTTGAGTTGGAAGCTAGCCCAGTGTTCATTGTTGTCCCCCAGGTCGCACGTGTCGGAGTTGGTCAACGGGACCTCTCGCATGTCGCTAACGCAGTTTGGCTCCGTGAATTCTAGATATAGATACTCTGTCCGAACATGTCCTGACCGACGGCTTGCGTTATGCTCCCGAATCTCTTATCCGGTGTATGGCACTCGTCCATGTTATCGAGATGCTGTCGATGGTCGGTACAGAACAGTAACCGTCCCGGTATAGCGCGAGCGTGACCGTCTCGTCGTTCTTGATTGCGGGTCGCAGAGTGGTACAGTCCTGGACGATCTTGAAACTGTTCCAAGCAATGCCGTTTTCAACTCAGTTGGGAGCATTGTTCGACAGCGAAATGGCGTCGCTTGCGGTACCCACGCAATCCTTTTCTTCAAAAGAATGAATGTGATTAGCCAATACAATACAAGAAGAAAGCGAGCACCGTCGACAGATCCTGGGCTAAGGAACACCCAGACCTGTTTTACGACGCTCTGCAGGGGTATATAGCCGAGCAACGCTATCACAGGCTGGAGCTTCCGCCTAGTCAGAAGCAATGGGTCGAAGCACAGAAGGACAGGGACGATACCACATTTGCGGATTTGATTGATGTGATACTGGACGACATGGCCATTGAGACGGATGGTGAGCGGCCTGCTCTTCGCTCAGAAACAACCGTAACCGAAAGGCAAGGAGTGCGGTGGCGCCTACGATCAAGGACTATCGACCGTCGTTTAAAATAGTTCCTCTATAGTAACAGATATGTCCTTTTGTTTGTTGGGGGTTGGGGGTTTGCGGGGGGGGGGGGGGTTGTCAAGAACGAAGATCGATAGCGCTGCTGCTCAAAGCAGTTGATAGTAAAACAGGAGAGAGGATCAGGGGAGAGACCAGAAAGAACCCCAGGAGAGCGCGAAACAAAGCACAACTTCTTATCATGCTATCAACCTCAACAAGGACCAAACGCCCTTCACTCTGTCGAAAGCGAGGAGCTATCAACATCCTCTGCTTTCCCGCACCGCGAAGTGCACCGACACCCTCCACTCCCTCCACCTCCTCTGCAGCCGTATACCTGGCTCGTACAAGCCTGTGCCGTGGGAAGTGGTGCCTGGACCAGTGCTGATTGTTGGGGACTATGACCTGTACTTGAGGGGAAGCCTTCGGAGGGAGGCTTAGCAGCTGCACCACGACGAGAAGCAGGAGCAGAATATATGAACTTACCATTCGCGTAGGGCAATATCATTCCATCTGGGTGTTGTCTCTGCATGAATGGTGACTTGTGGTCGGCTGACATGGGATTGCTGTGAAACTGCATCATGGAACTTAGCGGCTGTAGAGGTTTCTCCGACAGCAGGGCATAAATGGGAAGCGATCCCTGGATAGGCGTGGCCGGGAAGCTGTAAGATGACCCAGACGAGATGCTTCCGGCCGATGATTGTTCTTTCTTCAGCCCGGGTCTCTTGCAAGTTCCGGAGGCGGCCCGGCACTGTCGTGGCTGTAACTCGATGGGAATGGATAGCCGTTGAGATCGGTCGAAGAATGGCCGCTACTGAGTGAGGAATGAGGGTCAAAGACGTCAGACAGCGACAGCAGCAGCCGCGGCGGTCCATTCTGCTCCACTGACTGGTCATCATGCCACCCTAGCGTCCGACGGTGTGTCATGCCGACGTCTCGCGGACTTGGTCTGATGATAGGTGATTGTTCCGATGACCGACGATCTAAGGGTGAGTGAACCGCGTCGTCCAACGATGCAGGGTGTATAGCTGGCATCGCAGAAACGGGCGAGTCGGGTGCTGATACGACAGATGAGAGACGATGGTGTCGACGACGGTCCCCTGTCCGGGCATTTGCACTTAGGCTTCCGCCCCCGCTCTTGCTCGGCCTAATTGAGTTCGTCGTCCTTCTTTCGGTATCGGACGCACCAGGAGACAGCTTTTCCCGCTTGGTTGCGTCTTTGTCTGCAGTGCCGGTCAGTTCAACGCTCTCTAGCGCATCATGGCTCAGAGCAGCAATCATACCTTTCGGCTGATGTGCATATTTGTTCTTGAACTCCTCCAAATACTCCTGATATCTTTCGTACGCCGGAGTCTTCTTGTATTTGGTCAACTGATTGTTGTACTTGTCCTTCGCAGCTTGCGCTTGAGACTCAAACGGTTCCTTCTCAGCCACAGACAGGTCTTGCCAATGCTCGCCCATTAGCTTTGCAATCTCTGTGAGCGTGAGGTTCCGGCCTTTCAGATCATCTCTCATCTCTGTATTTTTGGTTCAGGTTAGCCAAGCTGGCTAGATCGGTCATGGCGCGGCCGCTGGAGGTGGTCATCGACCAACTCACTGTTTGAGAATAGAACATAAGCTGATGGAGGCCGTTCTGGCGCGTTCTCGTCAGGCTAAATCCAACAGACTGTCAGCCACAAGTGGTCCTGTCATAAGCTCATGAACTCCCAACTCCCAGAATACTAACTTTGGGATGCCTCCTGTACTTGCGCTTGGCAACAACCACTGTCGCGACATCGTGCGTTTCTACCTTGACTGGGGCAACCGGTTGCGGTTCTGGTTTCGGTTCATCAGTGCTCGGCTGGACGGCGGGTGACACTATCGGAGCGTCGTGAGAGAGGCCTCGGAAGTCGGCGATGCGCCTTTGGAGCTTTTATACACGAACAGTAAGCACTTAAGCCGCGGGAACAGAAAATATGCAAGTGGCCAAAGAAGTCCTTACCCTCCGATGGCCAAGCTTCACAACCAATGCATCGCTTCACGGGTATAATCTTTAGCAAGCCACGACACCATACGAACAGACCAACAGGTCGACTAACAGGTCTGATTCGGTGATGTCCAAGGTTGTTTCCCATGTATCGAAGCCTTGCTCCAAAAAAATCTCGAGATACTGCGTGATACCCAGCTCCCCGAAGATCGCTTCCAGTTGGGTCGTCATCCAGAACAGCGGTAGCGGGACGTCCTCATAGAAATCCACCGGCGCTCTCTTCGTGGAGGCCTTCAAAGATGGGTGTTGTAGGTAGAGCGGGTAGACAGGACGCCAGGATGGATGATTTACGGTCCGCAGTCGGGAAAGCTGTCGTAACTGTCGTTCAATGTCTCTGCACAGAACGGGATTTCTGCAGAGACGCAACGCCAACTCGAGAGATTTCTGGCAACGCGAGCGAACTGTAGCACGGCGTTCCTATTTGGCTGGCCTTTCAGCAAACGGACAGTGTTGAGTAACGCGGTAAGGGACGAAGCGCGCTCGTGTCGGAGCAGCTGGGACAAGATCGTGGCTCGGATTTCGAGCGTGGTCGGGCAAGGCAGGACAGCGAAATGGTTTTGTTCGTATGATTATTACTGAGCGACGCCGTTCCCAGAGCAGTATGTAATCCGCAACAAGTTGACGTCGACGTTGGTATCTCTGATGGTTCGGTGTATAAGCCACCTACAAACCGTGACATTGGATGTTAATTGTCGAACTCTATGAATGACATGGGATTCTTGGTGAGGGTGCCGTTCGCGTGGTGGGGTACCAGACGAGATCTCGATGACAATCTGAAAGTAGCTCAGAACCTTGGCTAACCTGATGTAACACAAAGCGGGAACGGCCTTCAGCAAAAAGAAGGGTACCTCAGCTAGACTTGGAGAGTAGTGACAGTCGATGAAGTGTCCGCCTGCACTGCAGCGACTGCATGTCTCGAATCTCCCTCTCAGCCATGGTCAATACCCATGGCATGACAATGCTTGTCCAAAAGCTGGTGTTTTTGCGAATCTCGATCTCAGTCGATTGCCAGAGCGGAGCGAGGGAAGCGCGAGGTTGAGGCCATGTCGAGAAGTCTAGACCCGAGTACAGGCGAGGTACAATTAAGCAACACGAACCGAGACTGAACGATGCCAAATCGCTGTCGGCCAATGGCAAGCGGGGCGGGAAGCAGGATGCACACCAGGAACAGGCCAAACCGAAATTAACCCCCCCGCCCAACGCCAGATACAGCGCATTCCGCCTTCGGTATCGGATAATCCTTACCGCACTTCGACCGACACAGCGGACACGGAGCAGCAGACCGTCGTCCGCGGGATATTGCTGGAGTACCACCCCAACGGCAGCTTGGAAGAGGCTCTTTTGACAGCAGAAATGCGTCAAACACTACCGGCGGCGGATACAAATGCACAGACACCACAGGAGAAGAGGCCGTGGCGCCGCTGGGCAGTCCACGTTGCGCACGGACTGCAATCCCTTCATGCGCAGGGGCTGGCGCATCCGGATCTCAAGCCGGCGAATGTAGTCATCTCCGGCGCGGGGAAGGCGGTCATCATTGACATCAGCGGCTGGGCCGGAACCCACGAGTACCTCGCGCCCGAGGTGCGGGACGTGTTCAATCTATCGCAGCTGGGGTTGGAAGTGCAGGTGAAGAACGATTGCTGGGCGCTGGGAAGGCTGTTTGAGAGGATGGCTTTTGCAGCGGGCTTGGATGGGCAGGATGCGGATGGTGAAGTGCTGGAGGCTGCGGCGAGTGGGCTTATGGTTCACGATCCTGAGAAACGGATGGGTATTGCGGAGGTTGTCAGTTTGCTTCAGGGTGCCGAGGTAATACACGGCGATGGGCGAGCTGGTACCCTTCAAGAGGTGTCGACAGGCCAGAGAAGGAGGGCAAAGGATTGGTTGCGAGGGCGTTGTCATGTCTCGGTGGCTTGGTCAAATCCCGCCGGGGGATATGGGGTCGAGGAAGGATATGGACGAAGATTGGAGGCAGTTAAACTCCATGACCGAGTGTCCAAAACAACGTGTTATGTTTCCACCTCCCGTCTGCCCGGTTCCCTCTCTCTCCGTCAACACACGGTCTGCTGGTGTTGTGATTACTCGTACTCCGTCCAATCGACCTCATCAGGACGGAACCCGCCATTCGATCTGCTGCCTGTTATCCAGCGTCAGCATTGCAGGTCAGCATTGACATGTGTGCAACTTCACTTTCTGCTGGGCTCTCTCCTCACCATGTCTGGACTCCGCCCGACTAGAAGAACACCCTCCATCTCAACTCAATCCCCCTATCCTCATTTGCGACCATCAAGCCGGTCCCCATGCGCATTCGGGGCATCTTCCATTACCGCTGACAGCCTCAATGTTCCACAGTTTCACCACCGCCGCCGCGATGGCCCGGATCCCCTTCCGAGCAAGCGTCCTCCCCTTGCAGATGCTGTGGCCTGACAACCACAGCCGCAGCTTGCCGTACCGCGCCGCCCGCCCGCAAGCGCCCTCGGAGATCGGGTGGCGATCCTCACGCGGGCAGCCGGGACAGGTCTCAGCAATGACTTCTATCGCACGATGTTGTCGTGCCCTAGGACTTCGACAGTATTGACGTAGAAGTAGCAGTTACCGTCGGCCAAGGCACAGTTGGCGAAGTCACGGCCTCTGTGGTGGTCATCCTGGCTTTAGACCCAAACCAACCGGGTATGTTGCACGTAGTCGTTGTGGTAGACGTTGTGGTTGAGCTGGTCGAAGTAGTAGTACCAGTGTTAGCCGTCGTTATGAAGCATGAACCGCAGTACAGACTCCGGGGTTTTCGCATTGTCGTATCCGGTTGAAGATCGATAAGGCCTCCGTCTCAGTGCGCGTTCGGAGGTCGTAGACCTGCTGTAACGACGGCGCTTCGCCCTGTAAGTTGTCAAGTTTCCTCTTTAGAGCCTGGACATATGTCTCCTTGGGCCCTGCCTCGAATCGACAGTCGGAGACTCGGCGGAGACACGCATTACAACTTGGCTGGTTACCGTCGCACTGGACAGGGGCATCAAGTTAGTGACTGAGTCGCATTGGGATGAGCCAGCTATGGGAAGAGACAAGAGACTAAGAAAGCAACAGGTATTTTGAAGCACCTTTGTCTTGTGTTCCCGGCACGGCTTGCAGGCTGCGGCTTGCTTTTTTCTCTGGAAGTCGAATTGCCGTTGCGGGAGCTCGGGGGCGCGCTGTGTGGGTGGGCAGGAAGGAGAGGTCGGAGAGGTGGTGGTGTCGGGTTCGGAGCTTTATGGCCCATACTGTCGTTAAATCGTCTCTCTATTAACGAGCCTTCGGTCGACGATGTTGATATCGACCTTATTGCTATTATTGGACGAGTTTGTAGTATATATGTTGCGCACCGCGGAAGTCTATCAAAAACTTAGACATCTTGTGTCCCACAGAAGTTGCCCAACGGCGAGTATTCGGTGGCAACCACGGCCAACTACCTTATGCAGCGCGCATCCAGTGTAGGAGCCACATCAGGCCCTGAATCCCTGAAAGACTTGAACGCCTCCTGTGGGGGCGGCCTAGCTCTGGAGAAGGCTTGAGAAAGTGAGACGGCCAGACATTGGGAGGGGTTGCGGCGTTTGAAGCTCGAAAGTACCAAACCTCTGCACCGGGCTGCTACAGGCCTTGCCAACTTATACGCGGCAACCGTCCATTACAGACATGGGCAGCCCTGATCAAACGATGGAGTCAGTGCCCGGTAACGCATTTGACAACGCGGTGTACAGCGTCTCGGCAAACCTAGAACCGTTCAACGTCGGCCTCACATATCCACTCCGGGCCGAAGACTCGTACCATCCCACCGGCTTCCAGTCTTCGGCTCAGTATCTGGAATCCGTCCTTGTTCCTTGTCGAGCGGGCCACCGGACACGTGCGTGGTCAGTTCTATTCGCTCAACATGTTTGCCGGATTAAAGCATGACGATAGAGCTCTGGCCGGTGCGGTGACCGGGGATCCTAACTGGTCGCTCGGCCAGCAAGACCATATGCAGCAGAGAGCCGCCTAGATGGGCACTGGCCTGGGCCGTTTGCATACCGGCTTGACCCTACTACAACAGATATCGATTCTGGATGCAGGCCTATTGGCGCAAAAAAGCGCAATGACTGGTCTGCGTCTATGCCACGATAAAAAGAAGAGGCGCATCCTTCTCTCTTCTGTGCACACTTTGCCCATTCACTTGCTCTGCCAAGACTGTCCTTGATACAAACGTAGCGACGCTCGATCGGTTCGGGATCGTCCATTTGACCTTGTAAGCTGCGTCAGGGAGAACGGCCAACGTACAATGGTTTCCTCCGGCTCCTCCGAGTACGTGATCAACAGGAGCGGCAGTTGGCGGTGTGCTGTTCCCAATTTTCCGTCTTCGGCACACCCATGTGGAATCGTTGCTCGATACGGCCCTCCCGTGCAGTACCAGCAGCTCGTTTTGTAGCAGTATCAGAATCGGTGCTATAAGCAGAAAGCAGTTAAAGCCCACATTTTTGCCTGCCATCCGGAGTCAGATCTCGCTCCAGCGACCTCCATTTTGGCAACCCCGCCTTCAGATTAGCGTCACCACCTTCTCTGTGGGCCTTGGCCCACTAGATAAAAGGGAAAAGGACTATACGTACAGACGATGTTGTCGCATATGGAAATGTTGGAGAAGCTTCCCGTTTGGGATAGCACTTGTCAATCCGCAAGCATAGGTCTAGTCCGGCTTAGGAGTCGACTCGGTCTTTGTCACGAAGCGAGTGTTGGTGGAGGAGGTCCAAGATGTCGGGGATGGCGTCACACTGGCGACGACGCTCCTTTTGTGACTTCCGCGTGGGAGAGCTGCGTACTGCTTTGGCATGAAAGAAGGGCCGTGTGGGGGCAACCAGCGCTACCATTTCACTGTGTGTAGTGATCGAAGTGTATCGAGCTGAGACCCCATTGAGAGCACTTTTCTCCTTAGGCGCATGATGTGGACGAATGCACACCGTTAAGCAACCGTTCGTTGCCTACCTACCGCGACGCCTTCGACTTGGCTAGTCTAGCAGGGGCCGTCGGGCAGTTCAGGGACAGGCTGGCCAAGACAGGCATCTCTGCGGCCGCTCCACTGACGGGACAGAGACAGGCCCCGAAGATGCCCGTCTAGACCAGCGCCTGCAGAGCGCAGCCCAGAGTCTGGAGCTGCTGTTGGTCATCCTGCCGGACGCCATCACCCCACTCTACAACCGCATCAAGCATTGCGGCGACGTCAAGTACGGTATCCACACCGTCTGCTGTGTAGGCCACAAGTTCGCAAGGTGCAACGACCAGTACTTCGCCAACGTAGCGCTCAAGTTCAACCTCAAGCTCGGCGGCAACAACCAGCTCCTACACGTGTCTCGCCGCGGCATCATCGACGACGACAAGACCATGGTCGTCGGCATCGATGTCACGCATCCCTCGCCCGGCTCGGTCCCCAACGCGCCCAGTATCGCCGGCATGGTCGCTAATGTGGACAGCTGGCTAAGTCAGTGGCCCGCCGTGCTGCGGATCCAGTCCAAACCCCGCAAAGAGATGGTCTCGGATCTGGACGACATGCTCAAGTCGCGCCTGCGGCTGTGGAAGGACCCTGATCACGGCGGGCACGCTAACCTGCCCGAGAACATCCTCGTCTACCGCGACGGGGTCTCCGAGACCCAGTACCAGACCGTGCTGAACGGGGAGGTGCCGCTTCTACGGCGCGCGTGCCGGGACATGTACCCACCGGCCGACCAAGGAAAGGAGCTCCCACGTCTGACTCTCATTGTCGTTGGCAAGCGGCACCACACGCGCTTCTATGCGAGCCGAGAAGGGGACGCGGACCGGTCGTCGAACCTCAGACCGGGGACGGTGGTGGACCGGAGCGTGACTGAGGCGAGGAACTGGGCTTTCTTCCTGCAGTCTCATGCCGCCATCCAGGGCACGGCGCGGCCGGCGCACTACTTTGTCCTGCTCGACGAGATCTTCCGCGCGCGATATGCCAAGACCGTGCCGTCACCGTTCCAGAATGTCGCTGATGTGGTCGAGTCCTTGACGCAGAGCATGTGTTACACGTACGGGAGGGCCACGAAGGCGGTGAGCGTCTGCACCCCGGCGTACTATGCCGATCTGGTGTGCGAGCGGGCGAGATGCTATCTGAGCTGGGCGTTTGAGACGCCGAGCCACTCGTTGGCAGGGAGTATTAGTGCGGAGCCGCCGGCGTTGGGGAGCGAGGATGTGTCGGTCCATGCGAGGTTGAGAGATAGCATGTTTTATATCTGATGTATAGAAAATTTAGGGTTGACTAGTCTGCCAAAGGTATCAGAAGTGCTTTGAAACGCCAGGAGCAACTTCTATATCCGGCAAGCCCACAGCGTCGCAAAAAGTACTCAGGGGCCATGCTTTGAATATATGCTCAACGTTCTCTAAAGATTACGTAACAGTGCAGCAGCGACTTGTGCTTCGTTATCTTCCACTTGCCTTCAAACAGAGGACAGGCAAGTTTCCAACGTAGACTGTCCGCGTGTTCAGCGGGAACTCCATCGTAGGGCCGACGACACCTCATAACTGCAAAACCCTCAAGAGAATGCACCGCAAAGCGGAAAACTGGGCCGCAAAGCATGGCTCCCAGTTCGCGCCGGCGAAGTACGAGCTCGTGCACTTTACCAGAGACCCCGCGACCAGCAGCAGTTATTCTCCGCCTGCCCCACTCCACGATCCCAGCCTCGCCCTCCTGCCGCTATCTGGGCCTCCGGATGGACACCAAACTACGGAGGGACTACCACCGCGAGAAGGTGGAAGCGAACGCCACGAAGCGACTCTCGGCCCTGACGGCGCTGGCTTCGTCCCCGTGGGGCACCGGGACTGTCACCTTGCGCCACGTGTACAGGGCCATGCTCTTGCCCCAGATGCTCTATGGCTGCTCCGCATGGTACACACCCGGACACAGAGACCGCGCCATGGTCTCTGCGATCCAGAAAATACAGAGACGGGCGGCGCAGATCATCACAGGCGCCTTCCGCACCACCGCAGGGTCCGCGGTGGACGTAGAGGCCCAGCTGAGGCTGAGGCTGAGACTGAGAGGAGCTGGAAGTTGACGGGATTCGCTTTCTCACACTCAGATCTTCCTCCCTCCCTCTCTCATACTCATATAAGCGCTATTCTCCCAGCTTTCCCATGCCATTTCGCTCCACAAGCTCGCTTCAACACTATCCCGTCTGTTGAACGCCTTCATCTGCCAAATGTTGCCTTCTACGGCCCAGCCTCTATCCTTCGATCAAGCGATGCCCACTCATCAACCGTCATGACTGCGGTTCTGAGTACGTGATCCCGAGGGTCTAGACCTTGCGGCGATCGCCAGCGAAGGGTTCGTTGTGACGACAGTGGTGACGACAGAGGTGACGACAGAGTGGGTGACGTCAGAGTGAGTGGGTACGACAGAGTGGGTGACCAACGAGAGGCTACTAAAGCCCGTGGCATCAGTTGTTTGAACCGGCATCCATGATTTAAAGGTGCAACTCGGAACTCGTTCTTACCAGCGTCCAGGTCGTGAGTCATGAGAAATATCATCACTAAAGGTCCAGCAGGAAGCTTTAACCAGTCAAAAACACGTACCGATGCCTTCCAAGAAGATACGGATTCGCTAGTCTGCGATTTTCGAACGTCAAAGCTACGCCAGCGCTTTTATGCCACGAGATAGGTGCTGTTGTGGCCAAGACCTTAGAAATACGTAAAGCGGGCAATCCGACTGCTGATGGTGGCGTCGGGCTGACAATCTACTCGGCCGTACCTGCGGCTATGTGCCCCGACTGATTGCATGCAGGACCCGGTGTAATGGATCCCATTCCATATTCAAGTTAGTCTATCTTTACTCCGAGGGGTGAAGAATAACACTGCAAACCGGACAGCTCCGATGGCGGTGTGGTGTTCCTTGATCTCAGAACATCCAATCAGGTAAGGATGCGTGTGGAGAATAACACTGTGCGAATGTACAAATCTGCCTGAAGAAACGAGCTACCCAAGTCTTTCTTCCTGTACGTGCATGTGGCGAGTTAAAACGCATACAAGGAAACACGCACCAACTGATGCAATGGCGGTATTAGTGGCCGGGTTGTCTGTATAGAACGCGTAGTAGCAGAGCCCATTTGCCAATGCACATGCTGCTGCCAATCGGGACAACTGTGACGGGCGATAGGCTGGTAATTCCGGCCACCATCAACCGAAAGAAGACTGATCACGCCGATAGTGCTGAGTATTGCCCAGCTCAATTCGTAGTACACGTCGGCATTTGTTGAAGATGGACTGGACTTCTTCGGACGTCCACACGTGTTTGGTAGCATTGAGAGACCTATCCTTTAGGCATTAAGTACTGGAAGGACAGGCATAGCTTAAAAATCGTTAGTTCTAGGTCATGCCGTTGGACAACCTCCTTACAGGGTACGCCACAATGGTATGACAGTGGATTTGCGAAGTGTGGCTGGGGCTTCGTTGGCCAACTGCGGCAACGCCTTGGACTAGCGGCACGTGCTCCCCTTGCACAGACGGCGCCAGCCACAAAGCCGCACACCTTACGATTTCACGTCGCGACTGAGCGTAGTGGCTACTTCTAGGCATCATGTGCGGCTCTTCTAGTGGATTGACCTGGTTCCTGCAGGCTGTAAGACGTGGCGAGTCAAAGGACCAAATCAAAGCTACATCCGTAGCTTGCTTCAAGCCCGGTATCGCCCGACTGTCCGGTCACTGCTCCTGGAATAGGATATGGAGTGCCAGAAGTCCCCGCTGGGGTGGATTACCTTGGCACAGATAGTTTGTGTCACGCTCTTGATATACAAGCAGCGCCCCGAACTGTAAAAGAGCCGATTGATGAACGAAATCCATGCGCATAGTAACAACTTCAGCATACAGTACACGTGTACCATGTCCTAGCCCTAAAAGCCTTCGGCAGCGTATACCAGGTTACTACAAGTGCACAAATGAGTTGACGCGCAGAATGCCTTCCCGAAACCCTTCTATAATTGCTGTGGGTTTTTAGCCTTTTCCCCCATAACCACCCACTTCTTTCCATTGAACTCCGTCTTCATGCCCGCACGCAATCGTTACTTAGCCGGTGATTGAAGTTAATATGCAGCATAGAAAAGCCACGACTGTTGCGGCAGACACGATCCCTGTTGAGCGCCGGTCGGTCGAGGATAGGGAGACTCTGTGCAGGCAGTCCGTTAGTTTCTTTTCCTCCACCTTAGTGCGATTGAGCTAGACACAGGAGGTCAACTTACGGCCTTTGTCAAGAAAAGGCACCGATGTCTGAGACATGACACCGCCGCTGTCCACCATGGGGACCAGAATAGAAGCAGGCATGCCTGTTGGAACGTGGCCTGTAACGTAATCGTCCCCGTTGCCAACGGACGACGAAGGACTAGAGACAACCGATGGAGGGTATGTGCGCCCCGGGGTCCATGGCTCGCAAGGCCTTGAGGTTGGGTTATAGGAACTGCCAAAGCCTGGCTCCGCTCCGTAGTTGGCAGAATTCTGGCCAAAGGAGGATGTCCGACTGGATACGCCGGATCCAGCTGCTATTATCGTCTCCTGGTACGCTAGAAAAATTTAGTACTCAGTCTCGTCATATGTTTCACGTCGTAGGGACATTATATTATTGACTTACGCGTGGGAGGGTATGTCCGACCAGCCTGCAAATCAAGCGTTTCGCGAAGGGTCGTGAGCTCTTGTTCCAGAGCCTTGTTCGTCCTGAGCAGCTCTTGGACAGTCTTGCCTCGGCTGTTTCGGCTCTTCAGCTCCTCGATCTCTCTCTCAAGTCCTTCGATGTGCTCCTTGGTCCTCGCACGTATGGCACGCTGGGCGTCGCGATCGTTGGCACGCTTTCGCGCCAGTTGTGATGGCGTCAGAGTTGACACACTCTTCGTACCTGTCATTTGTTAGCTTCGCGCATTGTCTAGTCTTGGACCGAAGGCCACTACTCACCTTTCCGGTTCTGTGATTTTGGTAGCTCGGCTGATGGTGACCTAGCCATGTTGTTGTCCGGCTTAGGCGCGATAGTGCTTTGTAGTTTTCCTCGGCTCAAGATTTCTAATATTTGTACTAGTAGTTATGTTGATGGTGTGCTTACTGGTGATGAATGATGCTGAAGAGGAACAGTGTTTACCTGCTGATGAAGCTCCGCTCGATCCGCCGGGAAGGGGCAGGGCCGTACGAGGATCCCTGGACCTATATAGCAAGAGAGCTGATCTCTATTTCCAGTGGTCGGCAAGGTCGATGGGGATCAAAACGTAAGGGTGACCCAGCCAGCTGGGATGGCCCGGCATCTGTTTTGCTGTACCTACATTCTTGCCCCGTCTTAATATACTTATGACATAACCTAACACCTTAAAAGGTTCAGAACAGCGAGACCGATCACGTGCGGTCCAGGTAGGGGGGATAGATGCACTACTATCGCGTTCAGGGGAGTTAGATTCGGCCCTTTGTCAGTGGCTAGTGACACTTCAGCCACATATGTTGCAAGAATGCGGGGTGCCGCTACCAGTGGCGGAGCAGAATTGAAAACCTCAGGGGAAGTGGGGAGATTGGGGCAAGACTGTCTTGATCGACTCGGTGACTGATTCAGGAACCTTGTCATTGGACATGCACTGCGAAGTCGAGGCGTCGTTCTGAGAGTGCGAAGATCTGCTACACTCACGTTGGGTCAATGTCAAGCCAAGGACTCAGCTTTTGGCTCTCACCTGACAATCATACGATACCCCAGGGGAAAGCGCCGGGGAGGGTGGGGGGGAAGTTTCCGTGCAGTCATGTTTTGCCGCCTTAAGAACTTCGAGCCCAGCTCCAGTTTGCATCGCTAGTCTCCGTGATTAGCCAAATCATCCAACGGACGGTCATAGACAATCAGAACTCGGCCAAGAGTACTACTAACGCGGTGGTTATTGCGGTACTCGCCTTAGCGGCGATTGCGGTCAGCCTACGATTCTATACCCGCTACGCTCTGGTCAAGAACCTCGGTGCCGATGACTGGGCCGTCGCTATATCCTATGTAACTTCTTCACGCCCTTTCATGTCTGACGCTTGCTTACTATCTTAAACCGCGAGATCTTTACTTTTGCGTGCGGCATGACCATCTTACTCGGTAAGGTATCACCTTGACGACTGCTTCCTTGCACTTACAAAATTATCAGCGTATGGCCTCGGTCTCCACGTCTGGACATTGCAGCCAGCTGAGGTTAAAGAGTACACAAAAGTTCGTTACCCCCTTCTGTCAGGCCGGCAGCCCGCTGATTCTCAAACCTAAGACCTTCTTCGTTTCCGTTATCCTGTATCGCACGTCCCTATTTGCGATAAAGATCTGCTTCCTCCTCCACTATCTACGGATATTCCCTCTAGAAAAAATCCGGAAAGCTTGCTTCGTTTTGCTGGCCACCGTCGTGGTATGGGGATCACTGCAATTGCCCCTCCTCATCTTCCAGTGCCGACCCATCTCGGCCTTCTGGGACAAGGCCATCGAGTCAACCTGCTTTCCCATGGCACCGCAGTAGTACACCCACGCAGTTGGGAACATAGCTATCGATATCGCCATCTTGATTCTGCCACTTCCGGTTCTTAAAACTCTTACTCTTCCCATGGCGGAAAAGATTTGTCTTCTCGGTATTTTTAGCCTCGGCTTTTTGTGAGTTTGTCACCCAGCCTTCTGACGTAAGGGGTCTACAGTTGACAGATATTGGGGGCACAAGCACATGCGTCATTTCAATCATCGACTGAACTTTCTGGGCGCCAAACCCGACTTCACTTACGAGAGTGTGAAAATTACAAGTTGGTCCATGGGCGAGCTAGGTTGCGGCATCGTGTGTGTTTGCTTGCCAACCCTTCGGCCCCTTGATTCCAAATGGCTCCCAGCTATATGGCCAAGGAGGGAATTGAAGCAGAGTTCAGATATCATGCAGAGGGACAACTCGGAGGGAGCGAGTGCCGGTAGGGAAGGGAGGCCCGGCCTGGAATTAACAGATGAGCCTGTCGCTGTAGAAGGCGTCGAAGCGTTACGAGCGGGGCGCAGAGCCGCAGGATCTGGTGCTATTTTAGAACAGAGACATGCAGCCAACCTTCCAGCGGCTGCACGGACATCTCGGACGGGTGGTCCACCAGAGGCAGAAGAAGACCAGCCTGCTGAAGAAGGTGGCGTGGGCTCTGTACGACGGGAAGAACTTCGATAAGCTGGTCGAACAGATCACAGGCTTCGTGGACGACTTGGAGAAGATCTACCCGGTCGAAAGTGTCAGTGGCCGGCTTGTGCAGCTAGATATCGAGGAGGTCGACGACGAGCCGGCGCTAGCGGCCCTTTCGGAGGCGGCTGCCGGCGTGGACAGCGTCCTGGCTGAGGCGGCAGGCCAGAAGGCCTACGGCATCGCGGTATTAGAGCGTGGAATAGAAAAGGATGCGCCTCCGGGGGGACTATCGTCGTTGTAAGTGTTGCAATGCTTCGTAGCGATGCGATCCTTGTCTCTCGGACGCTATTAAGAAGGTCAACCTGCCGCGGCTGATGGCGTATGATGCTGAGGTGTGGCCAGGCAAGAAGTGGAGGGGCCCGAGATCAGAAAACGCGCAGAAGAACAAGGAGTACCTCGAGTACCTGTCCTGGTTGTGGGTAGCGCGCATCAAGCCGGTTCTCGAAGCGGTATGCAACGGCGGTGGTCAGGCGGGCGGGCTGTCGAGGATATGGTGGGTCGGATTAGGGCTCGCCAGCTCCTGGGAACAGAGAAGGCACGAGTGCCAGCGCTGCAGGCAATAGCGACCATGACGGGAGTCAAGAGCACGGAATTGCCCTGTCTACGCAGACCGTATTGAACGAAGCGCGGAAGGCATCAAGGCCGTTCCCGATGGGGTTATTCTTGATGATCTCCAACCGCGGCTGGTCTACCATTGCGGCTGGCATGCTCTCGATATGAAGTGGATAAGGAAGTGGAAGAGGCGCGTCCTGTAGATCTTTAACCTAATGATGTTTGCCTCCGATATCCTTTTCTTTGGCGGCAGAGAACTTGTTCGCCGGAGGTGGATAAACCTGCGGTCTGTGTGGGCCGGCCCTCACCGGAGCTGAGTTGCTATAGCTCGCCGAGCTGGGCATGGGTCCAAGATCGGTTTTGGAGATGAATGAATGGGACCTCTGCTCGAATTCCTTCTGTCTACAAACCTGCGAACAGTAGGTCTGCCCAACCGTCTCGCGGGGTACAATGCTCGCATGGTGACAACGTCGTGTTCACTCCCCTCGAGTGGACGCCGAACACAGAGTCAGAACTGCGCGACCCCGGACCAGAAGCGAGCCACTCGCACGTAGGTAGGTCACAGACACCGGCTATCGCTCATGCACCCTATCCAGACAATCGCCACTTCCCTTCAAAACGGTGTCTAACAGCACGCCTTTGATATTAGTGGGCTTTATCAACGAGACGTCCGAAATCGCCCAGCTGTACGATGTGTTGCCAGTAGAGGCCGATAAATGCAGTCCAGAGACAGTCGCTGGAAGCGATGCTGAGCATGTTTCATTGCCTGTCACACAAGAAGGTACGGCCACGCCAATCACGGACGAGAAGGAAGCCTTCTATCTGGCGAGATATACGGACATTATCGGGCCCAGATTCGATATGTTTGACAGCACCTCCCGGTACTTTTCTCTGGTCCTCCCCCATATTGCTCTGAGGAACCGGCTGGTCCTGCTAGCTTGCATCGCATCGGCCGCCCGTCAGTATTCATTGGTCACTAATCGCGGACACCATGATGCCCTGGCTTACTACAACGAGGCCATCAAGGCATTGTCTGGATGTCTTAATGGAAGCGGTCATGAAGCAGCAACCTTCGCCAGTTGCCTTCTAATTGCTCACTGTGAGATGGTCGAGAGCAAAGCCAGTGACTGGTTTTTGCACCTGAAAGGCACTGGCGAGCTGGTGGCAATGCAGAAGTGGAATGGACGAAGCGGAGGACTGGCGCAGGCGGTACGTATCTGCATTGACACCGGTCAAACTATTCCTCACTGACACTCCGCGAAGAGCTTTTGGATCTACTGTCGGATGATGATCCTCGCATCCCTATCCTCCGACATGCCCGCAACAGTAGACTTAGAGCATCTATTACACTTGGCATATTTTCCGGATCCCGTGGAGTGGACAGTCGACACCTGGCAAAGGATGACCGTCTATCTGCTGGGGTACGTGCAGCACTTTTGGGCCAGATCTCTCGACCAGGAAGACAGATCTACTCGACAAGAACTACGGTCTCAGTGGGAAGACATCGGCCATCAGCTGTTGCGGCATGAACGTGAATCGCCACCCATGTGCCAAGCGCTGAGCATAACACCAGCTAACAGAGAAAATCCGTTCGAGTCTGTTCGCTATATCAACGGGCCCGTGTCCGCTGCTTGGCAAATGTTGCATACGGCATCCCTCATACACACAATCTCTCGGCCTGCAACCGAGTCCACCCGACCTGCAATCCTCTCCTCGCCTGAGGTGGCCCACAAGGCATTGCTCTGTGCTAGAAAAGTCGTATCCATCTCCTTAGCTAATAGCTGTACGATAGCGTGGGCGAATGCTGTCCAGCTGCTGACGGTAGCAGGGAAGTGCTTACCACGGGCACAGGAACGGCAGGCGTGCTTGAGGGTGCTCGACGACATCCAGCATCACACCGGCTGGGACACTCGGACGAACATGGAGACTCTATCCAGGGCGTGGAGCCACGGGACGACAGGTGTTGGTAGCACTCATTCCGCCACAAACTCAGGCTGGACCGATAACGAAACCGGGGATTTGGGACAGTTATTGTTAAACGCTTGGACCGGCTGAAGAGAGGAGAACATGAGGCCCAGTGGATAGATCTCGTATGTACCACAGTACGTCTTTAATCTTAGGCCTGAGGATTTGGGAGGACACTTGTCCTCGACGGGGTCGTCTGGAGTCTCACTGCTCATCCTGTACAAGGGACAGGATAGTCAAGACTGTCCGATCCTTCGCTTCGGGAACTGAGGTGAAAAGGGGCTTGGGTTGTTGGAGCAGAACAGAGAGTGTTAATGGACTGGTCGACTCCCTCGTGAAGTGAGCCGGGTAGGTCCTTGTGCCAGGACTGCAACATGGAGCACTTGGTTTGATCAATGTTATCCGCTTCCATTGATTGGAAAGGATGCGGGTAGGTATCTTTTGTGTCGTAAACACGCATATTTGGACCCCTGACATACCCTGCCTTGGAAAGACGCGTCACACAGCTTCTGAACACAACCCAAACGGACCAGTAAGTACCGTACGCCTGATGGACTATAAGCGGAATTCAAGGCTATCGGTGGGCGGACCGATTTTCCTCGTGTGACTCTAATAATCTCCGTAGTTGGAGCTCGGTTCAGATTGACCTGAAGCCAAGCTTTGAACCTTAACGAAAGTAGACATGCATAACGCGTAGGAGCCAGTTTTGGAATAGTCAAAAAGTTTTGACTGCAGAGACCTGGAGTCTTTAAACCTCCTGAGCTTTTGAGCTAAGCATTTTATTCTCCTGCCCTTTTACCATTCCTACACCTAAGAAAGATTACACAGCATTTTCGATTCGAAACTCCACTGTAGGTGTAACAATCAATGGTTTTTATGAGATATCTCACGAGCTTTTACCAAATGGCAGACAGGTCGTTCGCCCGAGCTATGGATAAAAGATTACCCGAGCCTATTCGCCGCCAGCGACACGACTAAAGGGGTGGTTGTTGAGCTAATTGCGGCCATTGTTAAGGAAGACAATATTGGTCCAGAGAGAAAAGACAAGGAGGAATTAGTAGCATTAATGCTTTTTGCCTTGACGATACCATGGCGAGTGCTTGGCCTCCTCGCGAAGTTTTGGACAACGCGGTTTCACTGGATGCTACAACATGGCGTAACGAGTTTCTCCAAATCAGAAATTGGTCGGCTGTGGAAAGAGGCCGACAATACACTGCCATGCTCGCGGGATTCAGATCAAGAAAGGGTGTAAGAGAGTGTGCAAGGGGATTCAGAAAGTAATTAGGATCTGAAGATAATTCACGACGCGTTCGGGTCGAGAGAGTTTACATTCTAGCTAGCACCTACACAAGCACAATTACTAGTTTACGTTCAGCTTCTATCTTGAGTCCAGTGGGCGAAGATGAGTTCGGGCTACACAATATAGCCTCCTGTTGGCTGGAACGTCTATAAGTTACTGGCGAAATGTTGGAAGGTTGTCCGAAATGATGTCCGAGATCATCACCGGTCACAGTCTTCAGCCACGACGTCTTGGATCTACCTGTCACACGCACATTTCGACGATCCCTTATCGTAACGGTAACGGCACAGACTACTTGTTACACCGTCTCCGCCGGCGATTCTTCGCCATGCGGATGGCTTGTGACGGGGATCTGGTCGCTCTGCTAATGGTAACCCAGAAAGTCCACAACCCTCACTTCTACCTATACAGTCATTCAGATCTGTCTTTTGGTCCCTCATACACCACAGAAAGATAATATTACGATAACGACGGGGTATCCGCGTTTTCCGCCACGGTTGCTCTGCTTTGTCCTATGCTGCCGGGAATTCTAGTGTCTTCATGCGGCCAAAACGTCGTCCACGATGTTTGCTTTTTTGGGTGTACCTTCTTTTATACGGGGGGAGTTACCATGGGGAGTTGGAAGCACCTGATGACGACGACTGAAGACCTGAAAATGCATGTGAGATCTTAGTTCTCGTACAAGTCATGTATAGTCAAACGACTCCACATATACTGTCTACAAACCGGCGAAGTCTACGTAGCGGATTCGAGTCAATAATGGTTGCGTTAGTCTCATCCTACATAGTCCTTTGATCTGTAATTTTGAATGCCATGGGCGCCCGCTCATACATACAGTTACAAGTACAACGAAGAAGCCGCCCGTCAGGGCGTCGTGGCGTATGTGTTCGATACCGGTATCAACGACAAGCATGTCCACTTCGAGGGCTGCCTTCCCGCGGCCAGAAGTCCGTGACCCGCCTCGGCCTGAGTTGTCAGGGATGACAATGACAACCAGGGCCACGGCACGCACTGCGCCGGGACCATCGGCTCCAAGGATTATGGAGTTGTCAAGAAGGTCGCACTTGTCGGCGTCACGGTCTTCAACACCCCCCCGGCGGAGGATAACATGGCAGGTGCCACGACAACTGACATCTTGAACGCGCTCGAGTACGGTGGTCAAGGAGTATCGACGCACGGGAAGCCCTCTGTCGTGAACCTAAGTCTCGGCGGCGGACCCAGCGAGGCGATGGACAACGCGATCACGACCACCGTCCGTGCTGGTGTGGCTGTGTGCTGCGCTGCAGGTAATGAGACGAGTCTGGTAGAGACCACCTCGCCTGCTAGGTCGCCTCTCGCTCTGACCGTCGCTGGCCATCAAGTCTACTTGGATCGGTCCCGGAACAACGAGACCAACACTATCAGTCGGACTTCAATGGGTAAGCCAACTCCCCAGGTTGCGCAACCGCGGACAAAACCACCGTTTAGCTGACTGGCTTTTCCCCCTTCGCAGCCTGCCCCCACGTGGTGGGCGTGACCGCCAGCATTCTGAGCAGCCCGGCGATGAAGAGCAAGACGCCGTTGGATGTCGCTTCGGAACTTCTCATCTTGGCGGACAAGAATAAGATATATGGCATCGACGGGATTAAGGGCAGGACGGTCGATGCTATAGCACACCTAGCGATCTAGTGCTAAATTAATGGAAAAGTGCTGACGTTGACGGATTTTACGGGCTTTTCACGTACTAGATGGATATTAGAGGAGCCTGGTCTTGCAACGGAAGCTCGTCCATTTGGACACCCGAGAGTCGCTTCGTAATGGGCACAAACGATCCGGCTTCATCGTATGCTTCAAGGGTATCTGGCACAGGAATGTTCGTCTTGCTTCGGACAAATCCAGGCAGGCAGCCTCATTTCGAAGTTGCTCAAAACCCAAAGGCGGGACGTACGGCTTATCTCCAACGCCTAGTCGATATTCGTCAGGGCGGAGGCTTCGTTTGGTAGAATCTGTCATGATAGAGGCGGAATTCTCTCTCGTAGGTATTCCAAGTTCGGATTGGCCTGTCTGGCATTGCCACTGTCCCGTCCCGTAACGACTCCTGTGTCGTCTCTGCTGTCTGCCTTATATACGCGTCGATGACGCCCTGGTGAGCGAGTTCGGCCATTAGGAAAGTAAGAAGCCGTCACGAGAGACACCGAAGCGGTGATGGAAGGTCGAAGTCGAGTTGGTTGCAGAGCCAAACTCATCATCGGCGTGGAAAGAGTCGATGTTCCGCGGGGTTTGTCTGGAAACATCGAACATGATGGAATTGACGCTGGTTGTTGTGCAGGACAGAATAAGAACAGCTTGCACTGGGGTTTTGTCTGGAAAGGTGACCGGATATTTGTTGCGCTGTAGGCCAAAACGCTGGGGCGCAGCGCCTACACGACGGAGTCAACAATCAATTCCCCGCAATTCCCCGCCTCCGGCGTTGTGGCTGATTGGTCCCGAACTTTTGCCGGTCGCTTAGTCCCATTGCTGGGTGGGGAGGCCAAAGATGGCGCGACGCGCGCGACAGCTTTCAGTTCTTTCCGCTTTCCTTCCCTCTCGAGCATCCCGTCCGCCATGATAGATCAACCACGTTCGAAGATCATTGAGGAAAATCCTATTGGGAAAGGGCTTGATGCCTTCCGCGCTTCTTTCAATTCGATGCGCAAAGGTCCGAGCATCTCCTGTACTCCGGATGCGCTTGAGCGACTTGGCCCCGAGGGTAAGGCAGTCCAAATACCGTTGATGTGGTCCTCTGACACTGTTTGCAGACCTTCAGAACTTGACCCTCGATCTGCTCTTAGCACTGCAAGGCCTTCGGGCTTCTCGTCTGCTTTGCTCCAGTGGCAGCGGCAAGAACCTCTTCAGCGATCTATCGAGACTCAACTCTCTTGTCAACTCCGACGACTTCGATCTCGACAGCATCAAACCTCTCCTGAACGCAGCCCTCGCCGACGATCCAAATGATGCCCTCATCTGGGATCGAGTCTACCACGCCGTTACCGAATGTACCCCACCGCCCCGACCTATAGCCTCGTCCCTCCAACAAACCCCGTGGCTCCGCAACACAAGCAGCTTTGCGAATTCGTCAGAGCATCGCAAGTATGTAGACGATTTGCTTAAGGAGGAGCTTGGCCCTATGTATGTCGGCCTCCGTAACTTCCACGACACATATTTTGGAGATGTGGCCGATCTCGAGGCCGCGTCCGAGACGTTCTTCAAGCAATGCGTTGGAGGCAACGACCCCCTCTTTCATGGTGGCTGGAAGGGATGGCCGAAGGACGCGAACCAGGATGACGTGCTCAGTTGGTTTGAGGACTTCAGCGAGAAGCTGGCTGCATTTGGAGCCTGTCACAAGTCAATTCCGACACGTCAACGAAGACCGTTAGCAAAGCCGAACGAGGCAATTGCCGGCTCAGTAGCGAAACGAAAGATGGATGTCGGCTTCGTGAATGATCCAAAGGCCGGGAAGGACTCGAGATGCCACTGGGACCAGATTCTCGTGCCAGGAGAGCTGAAGAGCAACCGGTCGGCCGATAGAGCTTCAGAGGCATGGCTTGATCTTGGGAGGTATGCAAGAGAAGTGCTCGCTGCTCAGGATACTCGTCGCTTTATGTTGGGCTTTACCATCTGTGACTCTCTCATGAGGGTATGGGTATTTGATCGGCTTGGGGGCATTGCATCCGACCAATTCGATATCAATGAGAATGGGGTGCGCTTTGTCTCCACGGTGCTTGGGTTTCTATGGATGAGTGAAGCGCAACTCGGGTTCGATCCTACGATCATGACGGCAAAAGACGAGCGGTTCATTGAGATCGAACGGAATGGCTCGACGGAGCGCATCGTCATTGACGAGGTAATGCAGCGTGCACGTTGCATAGCCGGCCGGGCAACAAGGTGTTGGAGAGCCCATAGTGTGGAAGACCCGCGGACGCCGATTGTTATTAAGGACTCATGGCAGTACGCAGAGCGAGAGGAAGAAGGCGAGATGCTGCGCGAGGCCACGGATCAGGGTGTGGTTAACGTGGCCCGTTACTATCACCATGAGATTGTTCGAGTGCACGGTAGAGATGACGACATCCAAAGCAATGTTCGGAAGGGACTGGACGTCACCACCGCTGCGAACTACCGGCCGCGACGCTCGGCTGTGCCGCCGAGCACCATTGCGTCAGGTGCTCGGCCGCCGGCGCTTGGGAGCGATGATGTGTTGGTCCATGCGAAGGTCGAGAGATAGCATGATTTATATCTGATGTATACGGATTTTAGGGTGAGTAGTCTGCCAAAGGTATCAGAAGTACTTGAGGTCGCCAGGAGCAATTTCTATATCCGGCAAGTCCACATGTCGCGATAAGTACTCTGGGGCCATACTTCGAATGTATGCTCAATGTACTCTAAAGACTATCTAATAGTGCAGCAGCGAATTGGCTTAGTACTCTGTTATCTTCGACTATCACCGATCGCCCCGCGACTCCCAGGTGATTGCGGCGTCCCGCTGCGAAAGGATAGAGTTCGGGCGACAAGCGACAATGGTATGCACGGGCCACAAGCAACATCGGCAATAGGTCGGTTGTGGCCCGTGCGCGTGCCTTTCAACCTCCGCCACATAAGCATCGCTTATCATATGCGGTGGAGGCCTTCGGCCTTCTACCAGCCAACCACTTTGGAGCCAGGAAACGACGCTTGGCTGAGCAGGCCCTTATATTGCTGCAAGAACAGATCTACAAAGCGTGGAGATGTAGGAGGGTGCTCAGCCTGATCAGCTTCGATGTCAAGGGAGCATACAATTGGGTATTCAAGGACAGGCTACTCCAGAGGCTAGGCCCGTGTCAGTCGCTGCATTGGGGTGTCTGGCTTGTGAGACATCCGACTTTCAGCGTCGACGCTGAATAGACCATTGCCGCAGCGGGTGCTTTCCAGAATTGCACATCTCCGCGGACTGCAGGGTTATGATGTATTCTAGGATGAGATGAAGAACATCCCTCACCGGTTGCGGTGATGCGACTTGTTTACGCTGGTCTTCAAGTGGAGGCCTACAAAACCCTAGAGGTCGATCCTCTAGTACTCGGCTGACAACTGTTGAGTGGCCGTTTTGGCATGGCCCCATCAGTAAAACGTCAGGCTTCTAGACCGATCTAGTCGACGGGTAGATATGCGGATGGACACGAGGGATGCATCACCATGTAGTGGTGTGATTCCACGGACCGCCAATGGTCCGCTTGGCGATCGCATTTAAGACCTGGACTAGCTGAATGCAGCCATCTTGACGGCGGGATTTAGGTTCGAGGTTGTCATCAAGGGTCGATGTTTACATTCCAATGGCCAGCGTATTTTACGCATTGAGTTATAGTATTGATGACGGAGTCGTCCGAGATGGCGACCATGGAGCGACCAAAAGGCAATCGTGGACCCTGTTGCTGAGACGCTATGTTCGTGGCCCTATTTGGGTACAGTCCTGAGAAAAGCATCCTCGCATCATGGATCCCAGGCTGTCGAGAAAGAAGAGCTCCGGAGTGGCGTACGTGTTGAAGCGCTGCGGATTGATGCTGCCGCGCAAGAAAGCGGTTAACTTGGTGGTACTGGCGACGGGTGAGTCTATTACTGTTCACGGTTACATCTCGGCGGCCAGTATCGCTAGGTTGGTGACAATGTTCACGGGAGCGGAGCAAACGAACTCGGTGAGGAGAGGGATGCAGCTGGCCTCCTCGACAAAGGGGTCCCAGGCCGCGTTGATAGGCCGGCACTGGAAGATGTTGAGCAACGTGAGGACGGCGCCGGCCACGTTGACGACTGCGAGCGTCGCCTAGGACCCCATGCGCAGGACCCTCTGCGTGTTCTTGGACAGCCGAAGATAGAAGATCAGGATGGACGACTTGGTAGCCATGAGGGCCGGGTTCTATTGGGGCGAGTAAGATGGACCCAACGAGCGAAATGGAGACACTGGTGGTGGTCGGTCAGTGGGAAACTTACATAAAGGACCGAGAAGACGTATTGTATCTCCTCGGAGCCGGCCTCGAGACACAAGTCAAGTGGGTAATAGGTAAGTCTGCTAGGCCTAAGTCTGCTTGTCTAATGATACTAATGCCTCTACTCAACGAACCTACCTGTACCTAACCATTATACGCAACAGACGCCATACGCAAGACCTACATCCACTCTACCCACTTCTATACTCCGCAGTGTCTTTTATCAAATCGCAAGCCCCCTCTCCCACCACCTGCCCCCCGTCCAAAGGCGAGGCAACACATATCTGTCCCAGCGCCACGCCGGGTCGCCAGGACCTCCGTATCCCAACGCCCTAACGACAGAAAACGGCACCGGCTCGTAGAGCCACAACCCGTCGCGGCACAGATCGTCGATGAACAACCACTGCGTGGCATGCAGCCACGCCCAGACGAACAGCAGGTTGGCCGCCCTCCTCACCCACAACGGAAACCCCCCCCTCACCTCCTTCGGCACGACCCGATCCCAAGCAGCCTGCACGCTCACGCCCACCAGATTCAACAGGAAGAACACGGGCGGGTTCCACCACCTCGCCTCCCCCATGCTCAGGGAGGTAAAGCTGCCTCCGGCATGCAAGGCGCCGCTCAGCACGAACGCGATCGCGGCGCCCGCAAACCTCCTCACCGGATGCCGCCTGTCGCGCGGGAGGTAGCCGTGCTGCGCGAGCCAGTTCGCGGGCGCGACGAAGCAGGCACGGAAGTTCTGGTGCCACCAGCCGCCCCAGAAGCCCGCCAGGCCGTAGTCTAGGACGTTGGAGGCGAAGCCGCCGCAGACGTCCGGGTACTGCCAGATGTCGGACCTCGCCCCCACGAGCCGGATTAGGGCGGGGTGCGAGTGGCTGACGCAGAAGTGGAGGAGTTGCGCGATGCCCATGGCGAGGTGGGCGGAGGCGATTATGGCTGTCACGACTAGGCTACTGCGGAAAATAGGCAGAACAAGGGGGTGCAGGGAGGATAGGTAAGGGGGTAAGGGGTGCGCGGCGGCGTGCTCTGGGCCGAGGATGAAGTAGGGATCGTTCTGCATGGCGAAGGAGAGGAAGTCGAAGACGATATAAGCCAGTGCCATCTGGCGGAGACGGTGGGCCAGGAAGGACAGGCTCGTGGTGTAGCGGGAGAAGCCCGTCAGAGTTCGTAAAGGGATGGAGGAGAGGTCGACGGGGGAGTCGGAGAGCGGCTTACTGGGCCGCCGAAAGGACGGGATGGAGGAGATACTGGTTGTCGACCAGCCCGGTCCCCGGATGGAGGTGGCGTAGTCGAAGGCCCAGCCGAGACGGGTGCTAAGGGGGGAGTCGGACGGGTACGATTGCCAGTAGTAGGTGTAGCCGGCGGAGAGGGCGGCGGCGACGGTTTGATCGGGGGCAGCAGAGTTGCAGCCTCCTGGTTTCGGGTTGCCGTGGATTCCCCCATTTTCCTTGACTGTGCCGATGGTGTATCTCCGTATGACTCCCCTGTTGACATCCCCGTAGACATCCCCGTGGACATCCACCTGGACAAGCCCGTTGAGATGGCCATGGCGTCCCGCTGCCAGATCCTGCCTCTCCGCTAGCCCCGTAAGCCTCCTCCCGACCCTCTCGGCATCAAACTGCGGCCTCATCCACACGAGCATCGTCGTGCCCCAGAGCGTGCCCCAAACACCCAATAACCCCACCATATAGGCTGCCGCAAAGTTGGTGCTCGACGCCGTCATCATCATATTGTAGTTGAGCCAGACCATCAACCCCACGACGGCGAACCGCAGACGGTAAAGCCATGGCCGGCGTGTGTGCGGGATGCAGAGGTAGATGATCGGCAGGAGCACCGTCCCCAGGAGGTCGAACGGGAGCACGAACGGCCGCGCCGTACCGGCTGCTACGTCTGCAACGAAATGCGCCCTGAGGACTTCGCGCCGGTGGAGGAGGAGGTTGGTCTCAGGGCTGATCAGGGTAGAGGCCATTTTACACTTTTTCCGCCTGGGAAGGGTGGGTAGGTACTCCTGCAGGCTGTATAGTTCGCATATGCAGCTCGAAGCTATGAATAATAGTTGGAAACCACAGGATTTGTGAGAATCAACATCGACTTTCCCGGCTGCCCCTAGGCATTTTTAAAAAGGCGCACGTTCTTGACATGAGCTCGGAAGAAGAATAACAGCATGGGGAAGAGCGGTCCGCTTGTGGGATTCACTTAAATATTACCGACTTATACGTAAGACGCCTATGGCTTGACGCGAAAGGGGAGAAGACCCCTACCAAATCATAAGCTGACCTTAGCATTACACGAAAGATGCATGGAAGGAGGTAAGCAGAATCGATCTTACTGCTTGGATGATACGATCGCAACTCCGCGGGAGAGGGTAATGCCTGCGGAAGTTAGGTCCATCCGAGATATCATGGATTAAACCGCCTCGTCTTCAACAGCGTAACAAACGGCTCCTCGCTCTTTTCCGCCGTATCTTAGTTGAAGCTGACTATATAAAACCCTTCTGCCCTTCTTTGATGCTATGGTTACCCAGCTTTGCTTTCTTCAGGCGCATGGTCGAATGCGACCGGCGACATCTCGCCGGATTGATTCCCATCCTGTTAGAACCAGGAGATGGAGGCGGCAAGGAGGGCAGCAGGGCGGCAAGGAGTAGAGCCGAGCTCCTGCGTTCACAAAACGGTAGTCAAGGGAGAGGGGCCTTGGTAGCCTAACTGGGCCGGAAGCTTCCGGGGGCGTGGTTTTGCGCGGAGACTGCTGGTTAGCGGACAATTTTTGAGCTAATAGCACCCGGAGCCTGGCGGTTTGGAGCGAGAGAAGATCTCGAGGGGTCAGTACCAAAGTGGACATGCTCTTGCTGATTAAGATCTCATCGTATAACGGAGGCAGCTCCATCTTGTACACTCTCAAC
The DNA here is from genome assembly GCA_009194965.1 of Coniochaeta sp. 2T2.1. Lineage (NCBI taxonomy): Eukaryota > Fungi > Ascomycota > Sordariomycetes > Coniochaetales > Coniochaetaceae > Coniochaeta > Coniochaeta sp. 2T2.1. Next base: position 144,340 of record VSMA01000014.1, read on the forward strand.
CGCTCTGAGAAAAGAAATTGTTAAGTATCGAAACGAGCTACCGGCATCTGCAATGCGTTACTGGTAGGAGCTCGGAGACTTCGTCGGCAGACTACTAGCAGCTCGTCGGGAGACTATCAGTGAGCCTCTCGTGCAGAAATTAGGCGGCCCGATGCTGACAAATATCAGGCCACCACTGCCTCCTACCAGAGCATCAATCGCTAGCTCATTCTCGCCCCAACATTGATAAGAGGAAAGAACCAACCATGCCTAGTCTACTACAGCTGTGCTAGGTGGCGAGTATACGGTTTGATTGGGGATGAAGACACGGTATGATTCTGCATGCGGAATATGGCAAGCCGTTGTTCATTCAGCCAGTGCCAACGGCCGGGAAACGGCGTGTAATGCGGTGTAGGTGGCGGTATCGTTGTTGAGCACCTCTCAGCATCCCGTATGGCCGTCAACCGCCAGCCCCTCGTCCAGCTTGACGATATTGTGTGGTTCAATAAGTCACGTGATGAACATTTGAAACAGTCTCGCGAAGTCACTTCCTTTGTGGTGTTATTCCGGAGTTATTCCGACCTTTTCGCTACCGAGAGGGGAGCGGCTGGGTTGCCGCTTTTTTCTTTCCCTCGCGCGTCCTCTAAGAGCCTTTCGTTCCTCAAAGCACAGCTATTGGCAGGAAACGCAAACCGCAAGCGGTTTGCCCAAAAGGAGCCTTGAGGAACGACGCTTGAAACTGGCAATGTCGAATTGGAATTATATGCCCCAAGCCCGGCGGACCCCGCCGCCGGGCTGACCCCGCCGCCGGGCTGGGGTTCCACGAGAAAGGGTTCGGGCCATTCACGGCACGGCTGGGCAGCGCGAGGATGGCGCAGTTCCACGCCGTGGCTGCTCTTTTTTGACCACGAAGGAGGAGGTTGAGGCGGAACTGCCTAGGCTGGACGCGGCCCGTGACTTGACGGAGGCTCTGATCCAGCAGGGACTGAGGATGCCCCAAAAGGTGCCAGACAATAGCTGGGCTGGAGGGCTGATTGGGGCTAGAAAGGCTGATCCGGGGTACAAGTGGTAGAGTCATTGGCGTTACCGGGGAATTTCGTTCGCCTGCTCGCTCTGATATTCCCTGAAGTTGCAAACTCTGGGCTGGAGTGGCTGGTTGCTTCGGGATCTCGTGCATGTCGAGATACGCATGTACGAGTGTCAACCCGCACAGTGTGCGATTGTAAGTTTGTCACATAAAAAGCTGAAGAAATCTCCATTGTCAAACACTACTCTGCCGGACTAGTAAAGGTGATGGGGACAGGTAGATTGTCTTGAGGGCCGTGAATTTGGATTTTGCGGAACATCGACGTTGTCTGTGAAGTGTCATCAACTCTTGATCAACGATACCGAACACTTCGAGAAGCATTAAAAGAGAATCAAGCATTTTGAAAGCCTTCTTTTTGCAGCACTATTAGTTCGAGCTCGTGGCAAGATGTCGTTTCCGACAACTCAACCCGGTAGCCAACGTTGAGACCGCATTCTCCGAGTTCTATCGTAAGTAGCAGAGAAGAGACATGACTCACCAAGTAAAATTCCCGCGGAAATGCTATTATACTTGACTCTTAGGTGCAGCTTGGTGGCAAAGGTATTCATTACGTACTCAACATCCGAGGATCAAGCTTACTCATGCTTAGAGTTCTCTTACAAATTCAGGGCAAGTACCTCCTCACCGTTGGAATAGGCTTTGCATGCCGCTTCCTGGAAAGGCTATCCAACGGGCCGATACTTTAGCCTCAGCAATCGACTCGGCCGAGTCTTGAACCGTGTACAAATTGCAGACATACTGCTAGAGCCACGCATTTGCGGCCGACATCGGTCGAGGGCCTTTTCGATCGCGACACCTATATTTACGGTTGCCCCCACGTGGACCAGAGGGCGCAGGTCAGACACGGTACGCCGTATCATCCCGCACAAGTATAATGCCGTATACTGTGTATGTGTTCTCTTCCTGAGGATCAACGTGATATTTCAACACTAGTAGCATGGCAATCAATGGCACGTAATGCTGTTAAAAGGAACTATTAAACGGTCAGCACAGCTGGCTTCAGACCTGCCCTGACACTGGTAGACTGCTCTCACGAAAAAGGTAACTGCAGGATGTGCGTAAAGCCTGCAAAGAACACACCATGCACTCCGCTGTGCTGTCACGCCAGGGGTGTTTCTGCTAGTTGTGCCCATGTTGCTGACACCCCTTTCCACTCAACCCAGGTCATGACACGATGTGACCCCTTCTCCCCGGTTTCCTCCGGATGAGTCTCGACTCTCGAGTCCAAAGACAGTTCGACTTTGACGGAATTAGGAAGGCTTAAGGTGGGATCATCGTCCACTACGCTGGTATTTTTACGTAACCAACGTCTTGTCTTCCCAGTTAGAGTCTGACATTGGCCAAGCGTCTCCTCTACCGGGGTCATTGCTGTTGCCGCGCTGTTGTAGGTCAACAAGCTAACAACTCTCACGTACAATTTACAAAGGTCTCTGCTATGCGTCACAACAGCCGGGCTGTCTGTCACAGTGGTTTGTATGTCAGCTGAGATAATCTGCGCATGCTCAATGACTGGTCCTCTCGGGAATCTTTCGAGGCGCCAGGTATCACTGGCTATGGCATTCGGCGCGGTAGCAAATCATCCGCCGAACCATGACTCAGCGTTAGTTGGCAACGGGGGCTCTGTTCCTTTCCCGGAACCTAGCAACCTAACACTGGTCACCATGGATGGATACTATAAAGGCCTACGGGCTTATTTTCTGGTCCTGAGAGTCAGTCTCAACATTCATACATTGGTCGCACAACATGATCGTTATTCAGCCTTCCAGAAAGCACAGTCCATCCGCTTCACATCGCAAAGCAACACACCGCCACCACTCCGACATGGACGTGACGGATATCTCTACCCGCTACCATCTGGACAGACAGTACGGATTCGTGCCGCAACCAGTACCCCTCCAGCGGCTTCCCGTTGCCTGGGAGCGGTGGGAGACTACGCTCGATGAAGCCGCGGCTGGCAAGCTGACGCATGCCGAGCATATACTCCAGTTGGACGGGGTGCAGAAGGTGGCCGAGCTAGAGAAATCCCGGCTGTGGCGGGACGCTGTGGAAAATGTACAGCAGTATCGATTCAAGTCTAACATAACGACGGAGGCCTAACTCGTCGTGTCTTAGATGCCAATCCTGCCCATCGACGACCTCATCGGCCACGAAATGGAGCTCAGACGAGCCCACCAGGTCCTCGGCTTCATCGCCCAGTTCTACGCCCATACACTGTCCCTGACATCCCCCATCTCCATCCCTCGATCCGTTACACTCCCTCTACTCAAAGTCTCGAAGGAGCTTCAAATCGCGCCATTCATCACCTACTGGGACCACGCCCTGGACAACTGGACGCTCATCGACAACACGCAGCCACTGTCGAGCAACAACATCGTCTCCCAGACCCTCTTCACCGGCACCGCCGACGAGAACGAGCTGTACATGATCGACATCCGGCTGGAACTCGAAGGCGCCGTCGCGCTCGAGCAGCTGCGCCTCGTCGCAGAACAAGTAACAACTTCGTCCGAGCCCGACGAAGCCCTCATCGCCGCGCGTCTACACCGGGCAGCGACTGCCATAGACTCCGCCACGCAGGCCCTCAAGACGACGCACAAGCTCGTCTCCCCGCACGCCTTCTACCACACCATCGCTCCCTGGCTGCGCGGCCCGAACCTGGACCCGGCGCACCGCGTCTGGGAATGGGAGGGCGCGGACGAGGTGTCCGGCTCGGAAGAGATGCTGCGGTGGGTCGGCTCGCCTAACGCGGGCCAGAGCCCGCTCTTCCCCGCCATCGACGCGTCCCTGGGCATCGCGGAGGACGACAAGAAGAAGGCGTTCCTCGACCGGGTCCTGCCCTACATGCTGCGCGGGCACAGGGAGTACATCCAGCACCTCCGCTCGAACGGGTGTCCGGTGCGGGCTTACGTGGAAGGGAGGAAGCGGCGGGAGAAGTGTGGTGAGGCGTCGGCGGCGTCTGAGGCTGTGGCGGCGTACAACGAGGCTGTCGAGGCGGTCAAGAGGTTCAGGACTGCTCATCTTTCCATCGTGTCGCAGTACATCCTCATTCCTGCCAGGAAGGCGGAGGGGCTGAAGAGGAACCATGGGTATGAGGCTGCGACGCCGAGGAATAGTCCGGCTCCCGCGGCTGAGGGTGAGGGGACTGAAGGGAAGCAGTCTATTGGGGAGGTGATGGGCGGGCTCATGGGGTTTTTGAAGGGGTTTAGGGATGCCACTGAAGGTGTAACTGTTGATTAGTTCTTGTGTCCTCTTGTGTGTTTAGGCCCATTAGTCAATATGTTGGTTGATATCCAGTTGCGCACTGTCTCGCTATTTACTAGGACAGTCTGACACTCCGAGTGACGAGCGCCCGTAGCATGCATCTGTCGATGTCTCAAACCATAACAAGACGGGGCTGAGGCCTACTAGAAACGGAGGCATTGTCGGGGTCTTTTGCCATTCCGAGATCGTCATTAGTGGACTGGCACCACCCCGTAAATCTGCCCCGGCATATTCCTTGACGCTGAACACGGCCGACGCTTGTCTGTAACTACCCAGCTCCCACAGTTCAAGGCGTTGCCCGAGGCAGCCACGGCCATTGAAACATCCCCCCAGGCTCAGGTCCTTCGAGACTGAAGTTCGTGTCGGTCCATGCCGGTTATGACATTGTTGATATTGGTCATCCTCGTGTCAACCTCTGTAGTGTTGTTGTCTGATCGGGCCCAAAGGCTGTATATGACAGAATTATCCGCCGTATTGTTGTAGACTTGCAGACGGTGTTGCTGGGGGGCATCGGCATCATCTGAAGACGGGTTGGGCAGCTCACCGGCACTGAACATGTCAGTGTCAGTCTGCAACCCCTGCGAGAGACGTGGCAAAGGAAAGAGAAAGGGGAAAGAGAATGACATACATGCTGAGGTTGCTGAGGTTGCTGAGGTTGCTGAGGTTGCTGAGGTTCAGAATCAGGGAGGTTGACATTGTGATTTGAGGCAGAAGAGGGGGACGGCGGTAGGGGGATAGCAATAGGGTCCGGAGAGCTTGGGTAGGTCGGAGAAAGAGCAGTATTGGTGGAACACTCAAGGTCTGGTGGTACAGAGGAAAAGAACGATCTTATATTCCTCTCGTATGGGTAGGAGAATTGCACACCTCGACCACTTGATCCTCAATCGATCTATGGCCGCTAACGAGAAGCGGTGAGAAGATGCGGCAGATATGTACAAAGGGGATGAGGGAGGCTTGGCCAAAGGCAATGACGTTCCCGGGCAACAAAACGAGTGTGTGGCGCTTGGACATCCGTCATGACTGGAAGCGGCCTTCGAGTCTTGCCGCCAGAGATGTCCAACCCTGGTTGGGAGGAACTGGCATCGAGGACATCGGACGTGGGTCAAGAGAACGTGCCTTAGACACGGGTTGTTCCGTTGCCCTGAAAAGGTTAAGAGAAAGATAACATCTGGAAGTTGCTGGACCTGCAGGCCTCATGCCGGAGAAGGACCAGGGTGAGGGCCAGATGGGAGTTGCCAATCTCAATGTGCACGTTCACTCAAATCCATATCAGCCGCTCTAAGCGGCATATTGACCGCCTCCATGGGTCAGTAGGGGGCATGGGAAGATGCAACACCCCGGACGTCTCGCCTTCCAGAGGAGGAGCAACGGAAACCTGACGGAGCAAATGCTCATGTCCTCGAGGAACTCCTTTTGTGGCGGCATGCGTGCTCTCCGTCAAAAGCGGCGCGTTGGAGCGAGCTGCATCTGCGCCCTATGAACTGAACGGAAATCGATGCAGCAAGGCCCGCAGGGCCACCCCTGACATGAACGATCGGCAACTGTGCCTCACCAGTTGATCCCTGGTACCAGGGTTGTTCTGCCGTCCCTCAACCAGCTCTTGCTCAGCTTATGCATCATGTGTGTTTTGTTTCCCGTCTTGTGGGCCATCCGGACCTGCTATTGCAGATCGAATGAATGGTGATATGGCTCCACACCAGTCCATACAACTGCATATCGTGAAGGATTTTAGCTGCATTTGGCACTGGCCAATGTCGATCGAAGCTGCTGATGACAAGGGCGGGTGCTTGTAGGAGCGGAACTCCACACGAGGTGCATGGCAATGACACATGTGGAAGGATGGCACGTGGTGGAAGCGTAACACAACCTTGTTGTGTGCGACAACCATGCAAGCCACGTCTCAAGCCTTGCTTGGGAATAGGCGTCTGAGGACTTGATTCGATGGCACAACGATTCTCGCGTCAATCATCATTCGAGTGACAAGGCCCTCCCAGCTCGAGTCCCAAGACATTGCCACAATGTGTGACTTCCCCCACGCCAGCCATGACGTAATTGATGACTGCCACTCTCGGAAAGTCAAAGGGCTGAAAAGTCTGCAGAGGGGCTGAAAGACGATAGGAAAGGCTGGCTGCAAGCCATAAACACAAGTCATTTCCGCGGAAGCCGAAGGTCCAGTCGCTGATCCCAAGTCCTCAGGAGGAGATTGCAAGAGCATTCGACAGTGGTCGAAAGCTTGTTTCTGCAGGGTTCGGATCCCGGAGTAGGATCTTGGGACTCTGGCTTTGCCGCTAGGAAGCATGTCGCGTGGAAACCACGTGGCAAGCAGATCGGCCTAATCCTCTTTGGGACTAGCAAGGCTGAGAAATCTCGGGGCCAAGACCTGCCTCTGCACTGGCCGGTGCTCGTATCGCCAACCCCGGCCAACCTCGCCAACGACCCGGTCAGCTTCTGGAGGGCCCCATTCGTGTTTCATGGCAGTCCCTTGATTTGACGGGTCGTCGATGTCCACGCCTTCAGGTCTCCTTGCGCTGTGCCTCACGGCTGCGCATTTTGTGGCCAGCCGAAGGACGTGCGTCTCTGACGCATTTTGTCGGGTTGCGTATGCCAGTCGGAGACGCCGAAAAGCTGCAAGGCAGCGAGATCGACACAAAAACCTCCCCTGATCAAAGGTGTGCATGATGCGTGGTGTCATTCATCAGCTCACGTATTGTTGGGAAGCCTGCTGCCCGAACCTTAGAAATCCGCCTTGCCTGGCTCGGACATCTGCCAAAGAGTAAGGCGTGAGTTGGAACATTCTCCGGGTCTGCTGAACCTTTGATGCCGACTTTCCAAAGCCAGGGTTGGGGACCTGCACGACAGAGCATTCTTTTTATTCCAGGTTTCAAGGCCGTATACTGCTGCATCTTTCGCGGTATTGCTCCACGCAAGCGAATCTCGATAAGCGGACGACGACCGTAGCTCTCAACCCGAGAGCCAAACCCTCCAACAACTGGAATCGAGCTGACTGATAATCAGGGCTGGTTTCGGACGTCCGGATTGATCCAGTCAAGGTACCTTGCCATGCGTTTGAGTGCCACGGCAACTATAGTCGATAGCAGACGGTGCAGTAACCCTGAGAGCCAATTCTGGTGATGCCAGTTTGACTCAGGAAATACGTCATTTCTGGAGGGTCCCATTTCTGGAGAGCCATTTCTGGCGGTTGCCATTTCTGGAGGTTCTCATATCTAGCGATTGTCATACCGTTGCCATTTCTGGAGCGCCGTTTTTGAGGTTCCCATTCCTGGCGATTGTCATTTCCTGAGGTTGCCGTTTCTGGCGGTTGCCATGCCATTTCCGGAATTTGTCCTTTCTGGCTAATGCCATTTCTGGAGCGCCTCCTGAGGTTGCCATTTCAGGCGGTTGCCACCCTCACCCAGTTGTCACGGAAATTTGTAGCATGTGAGATCCGAGTGAAACACGGGTAAGCCCCGCTGGCAGTGCCTATCGACCCGAAATGTATGGATCGAAGTAGAGGGAGATGAGGAAGAATGAACCAGCGTCCCAAGTCCGCGTCACGGCTCATGGCCCGTTTCAAGCAACTCTCCACAACGGCCGAGTACCTCTTCCGCTACGAACCACGGCGGCTACTGGGTCGGCACCGCAGACTTCAACTACTTCCGCTTCCTGCCCTTTACGCGGCTCGCGCTCTGGTTCCTCCATGACATCCTGCAATATTAGTCCCGCTGCGAAAGGATAGCGTTCGGGCAACACACGACAATGGTATGCACGAAGATGCTGAGCGCCGGCCGGTCGTGCGAGGTGCCCTCCGACCGGTGGAACGCCGAGGCCTTCTACAGCCCGGACAAGGAGGCAAAGGAGGGCGAAGTAAAGTTGACGCCCAATCGTAGTACCTCGGGGATTTTGCCGTACCAGTTAATGTTCTGGTTGTTGATATCCGGCGCCTGTGTGAGTGCATATTGTACAGAGAAGGTCGCCTCCGTTCGACCACAGCCCGAACCGACGATACCGCACATGGTGACAAACTGTGTCCAGGCCATCGGCAGCCAACGAACGCATGCCATCGCTTGGCCACGGAGGCGACTATGTGAGACCCGCTTCACGATGGTTTAGTCCTTGGGTGTCGTGGTGGTTGTGCCTGTATAAGAGCTGAGCCGCTGTTTCCCTTGGTTCCCTCGTCTTCTGCTCTCCAACCATCACAGTCTGGGGACGCTTACATTTCCTCACGAGGAAACCACTTTAAATTCCACCAACATCCAGCAATTGAGTCGTACGGTTGGGTTATGTTATTCAACTGGTTACTTCGTCAGTAAACATTGCAGCATATATCAAGAAAGATGCCTTCCGCCAACATGCCCGTCGTCGCCGAGTCCAAGGTCGCCGGCCTGCTCTCCTTCGAAGCAGTGGAGAACTCGAGAGCCTACTTCTAGATGACCGCCTAGGGACAATGATGAGGTGTAATCTTGGATGGAGGAACAAGGGGGGCGAAGGGAGAGAATCGTCGGAGGAGATCCTTTGCGGTTCACTCCTTCTTTTTCCTATGTTTGCGTCTAAGGTAAGGTTATCCAGATGACACATCTTCTCTGACGAGTGCCGTCAACAATCTTGTGCTTCGCCTAGTCGCCAACTGCAACGTTCCTTTGTCCATGCGGCCAAAAAAAAAGAGGTTCGGTCCTCGACAAAGTTCAAAGTCGCCTACATCATATCTGGTTGATGAGTTGCTTGTCCAAACTCTTCTGGGGGCGAATAGTCAATAGGTGAACGACCATGTATGAGGCGTTGCTGCTAGGGCAGGCAAAGCGGCAAAGAGTATTGACTCACTCTCACGAGTCCGTCGCTTCTTTGCTAGAAGTTGTGAGATTGGACACCGTCCCTTATCAGCCCAGTTATTCAGCTCAACCGGCGAAATAAAACGCGGTTTCGTCTAGTTAGGTTATAGTCAGATGTGCAAAAGCGCCGATGATTCAGTTATGCTGCCGAATGTTGAGCTGCGTGTGCATCATTACCGCTCGGAACGTCAGTCGCTTCTCGATTGGGATTCGCTTTCTCGTAATGAGACCATTTAATAAAACGGTAAAACCCTGCGGCCAGCAGAGCACCTAGCAGTGGACTAAGCCAATAAATCCTGTGATACCCCAAAAAGCTAGCCGCCGCGGCACACCCAAAACTGCGAACCTGATTAAGTGACGCGCCCGTATAAGATGTTCCTGCATAACCAAGTTCGTCAGCACGACTGTGAGCGACTGCACGGCAGCGCTGAAGCGCACCGGCGGCACGAGGTTCTCGACCCAGTACTCCGCCCCGAAGCCGGACTCCTTCAGACCGCCGCAGACGGGAGAGAAGAAGCGGACGCCGTCCCGAGGAGATGCGGCCGTGACGCCCTCCAGGAAGTCCAGGTACCGCTGCGAGATGCTCTCCATGTGGTGCGAGTGGTAGGCCGTGTCGACCTTGAGTTTCCGCGCAAAGACACCGGCTTCCTTAAGAAGCTGCTCGAGCTTGTCGACGGCGGGCTCGTCTCCGGAGATGGTGACGCTCTCGGGGCTGTTGATGCAGGCTACCCTGATGGAACCGGCGCCGGCGAGGTTGACCTCCTTCACGAAGGGAGCAATGGCTTCGGGGCCGGAACCGGCAGCCAGCATGGCGCCCTTTACGTATTTCTCGTGCTTCGCAGCCGCCGAGATGACGCCTCTGAGATACGATCTGTTTTGGATTCGCATGAATGCCCGTACTTGAGGGAATGTGGGAGGAGGCACAATACTGACATCTTCATAGCTGACTCGTGACTCAGCGCTCCAGAGGCATAGGCCGCCGCAATCTCCCCTGAGCTGTGGCCGACGACAAACGAGGGCCGGATCCCCACGCCGGCAAACAGATCGGTCAGGGCAATCTGGATGGCCGTCGTGGCCACCGGCTGGAACACCTCGCTCTGGCCGACTCTCGATTGCACCTCGTCGCGGCACAGCTCCTCATCGAGAGCCCAGTCCGCACCGAGCGTCGTCAGCATCTCGTCCGACGCCGCGATGGAAGCCCTGAAGCACGCCGAAGAGTCCAGGAGCTGGCGACCCATGCCGAACCACTGAGCCCCTTGGCCGGTAAACACGAAGGTCAGATTCGTAGAAGGGCTTGCCTTGGACGACTTTGCTGACAGAGCCAGTTCGATCTTTAGTGCCTCGGCCGACGAAGCAACTACTGCCCGCCTCCAGCTGAAGATCGATCGACGACAGCCGAGGGTGTAAGACAAAGACGCCAGTTCTGCGTAGGCCGGCCTGGTCTGGCGGCGTCCAGCCAGCGGAGGAGGTTGGTGGCCGTCGCCTCCAAAGCCGACTCAGAGGCGGCGCTTAGCGGGAACAGAAGAGGGAGGTCTGGCGTCTCGCGCATCCCTGTGCCGTTAGAAGCACGGCTGTGGTTATTGCCGTCCAGAATGGCGTGGCCGTTGGTCTCAACTGTGTCAGTATGTCTGGCGGCGTTGGCCAACGCATGGCCATTGACCTTGTCAGTAGTACCTTTCACATGGCCAATCCGGGAAAGACTGTCCTCGACCGACTCGAGCACAATGTGCCCGTTGGTGCCGCCATACCCGAAACTGTTCATCGACACCCTCTTTGGCCCCTTGTGGTCCAGGGGTGCAAGCGGTATCAACGACACGGGGACCTGAGATGTCAACTCATGTCAGACGAATGTTGCACAAAAATCAGCACATTGTACCCGTACCTGGATATTTCTCCCGTTCAGGTTCAATCCCGGTTTGGGCGTGACAAAGTCGAGGTTGGGCGGGATCAGTCCCTTTTTGAGGATCATGATGGACTTGATCAGACCGGCCATACCGCTGGCGGCTTCCAAATGGCCGACGTTGGACTTGACCAACCCAACATACAGGTCGCGGGTCCGATTCTTGCCTTCCGAGAAGACGCGGGCGATTGATGAAATCTCGGCTGCATCGCCTGATTTGGTTGGACACCTGGATCAGCAAAGCCTGGCGCCGGAACCACCTGTACCTCTGGGATGCATCCCGCTTTCTCAACTCACCGGCTTGTGTTCCCTGAGATGCTCTGTTAGGCCACTATCCGGCTGATAAACGGACAACAGTAAGGGACCGAAAGACTTACAGTTCCATGAGCTTCGACGTACAGCGTATCGGCGGGATTCATGCCAACCGCGCCGTATACATGTCTCATCAGAGCCGCCTGGGAATCCGCGCTGGGCAGGGTGATGCCGGGCGTCTTCCCGTCCTGGTTCAGGGCCGAGTTGACGATGACGGCATGCACCGAGTCGCCGTCGGCGAGTGCGTGGTCCAGCCGCTTGAGAATCACTGCGCCGACTCCCTCGCCGCGAGCATAGCCCGAACCCCTCTCGTCAAAGACGTAACACCGCCCTGCTGGGTCATGCTGATTTTTTAAAACGCGCTCGTCAGCTGCCGAAAGTGCATCGTGTGAGGGGTGAGTTAGGTTGTCTGGGGGACAGATGATATAAACAGAAAACTCACCCGCCCGCGCTCATGTTCACGGCCTGGTCGGGATGCAGCAGGAGCTCTACGCCGGCTGCGATGGAGACTCTCGACTCACCAGCCCTCAAAGTGAGACAGGCCTGCGTAAGAGCAGATACGCTGGCAGACTGGATGGACCGGCCCGAGTCAACTTGTCAGTCTTTTGAACTTCATATCGAGGAGGGGAGGCGCAAAGAGAAAACGAACTTACACAACCAGTGTCGATAGTCATGGACGGTCCCTTCAAGTCGAGAGTACGAGATCCTCTTCGACAAGACGGCCTCTCCCGTGCCGGTACTGTGGTGCTTGCTCATCTGGGGCAGGTCCTTGTATCCCCTGCGATCATAGTCGCGGGCGTAGACGCCGACAAAGACAGACGTGTCGGACCCCTTCAGGTACTCGACCGGCAGGCCGGCGTTTTCCAGCGCACGGTACGCCGTCTCGAGCAGGATGCGCTGCTGGGGGTCCATGGTGTGGGCCTCGTAGGGGATCATAGTCGCACAGTAAGTCACTACTTCTTGGCGCTCAGGCCGGGTTCAGTCGTAGAAGACCCAGTTGACCCGCTATGACAGGCGAAAATGGGCTGTCTCTTGTGGCTCACTGCCTTACCAGGGACAAAAGCTCCGGATTTGTGCCTGGAGCCACATACGGAGCCTCAGCAGTCGCGTCAATTTTAGAACTCCTCGTTATTCGTTACTTCACCGCCACACCACGCCGCGTGGGAGAGAAACGCTCCTGGCGCTCGAGAAGGGTAACGCGTCTCTCTCGTGAGTGAGCGGCCAAAAACGGCTGGCGCCAAACCGGACTGTGCCACACTTTGCCCACGCCTTGTATGTGTGTCATGTACTCTGAGCGCCCTGGCACCCGGAGGAATACCTCCGGAGCGAAACCTCCGGGCCTTGTGCCTACAACCACGCCTCACTCGCCATTAACCTAACATGAACTCAGTCAAGCAACAGCTGGAGTAGCGTGACGTCACAGGAGCCGAGGAATAAGGTTGCTATGGTCCGTTTGACGAACCACGGTCAGACTCCCAACAAGGGGGTTCCAATGCGCCCTATTTGTGTATTGTGCTACTCCACGCGTGGTAAAGAGACGGACCTACATCCGTCGGCGAGGAGTTATGCCTCCATCGCAGATGATAGGACCACAGACATCGTTCACCGCCTCGTGAGTCCTGGGTTTCCTGGTTCCTTCCTGCTTGCCGGCGAGAAAAGACGGGGCCAAACCGAAGCCTTACTATTACACAAAGGGAGCAACGTGCCCCTGCACGATTCACGACGCTGATGTGATCGTGACAGCATTTCCTACTTCAGGGATTGGAGCATCGATTGACACTCTTCCGAGCGACGCAGTCTTCAAGGTGGAGGCAGTAACAGAGCGGGGCATTGGGCACTAGTGACGTACTCCATCGGGATCGATCGTTTCCGCATTCTTCCCATCAGCACCCACCGGATCGGGTTCTCGGCCGAAAACAGACGGAGGAAATTGTCCGTGGTCTTCACAAGCCGGTAGCGTTGCAATTTGCCGTCGTTATTGACTTTTATCATGGGGCGGTTGCCCGATACAGGGCTGGAAGACTGATATTTTCTATATAACCATTTCCTCCCAGGCACCACCTGTGAGGCTGGGTAGGGCTTCTCAAACCAACGTTGTCTCTTACCGCTGCTGGCTGTCGGCGCTTGAAGTTCCTCTACAAGTGTGTGACGACTGATAAGAGCTCTACAATCTCGTAGAATATCTCTCTGAGCCAGAAGTTCAGACATGATTTGACCTTGGAGTCTCTTGAGTTGCATTGCAAGTGAACTAGCCCTCAACATCTACCTATATCAACCATCACCATGCCCAAGCGACCTTTAGATGTTTCTGGTCCAGTGGCAGCTTCTTCTGAGAGAACTATAAGGAAGGCACTATTGACTCTTCCTGACTGGCTGATCCGTCCACCCTTTACGTGAAGATTCAGACCTAACAAGCGTCTTCAGACCGAGAGATCACATGAAGAGAACCAGGAGAGGGCATACATAGCCGCGTCTCGCAGGGCAGACCGGAACACAGAAGCCCGCGTGCAATCAGCACGCATTGCCTCAGAGATCCACAAGAAGCGTACAGGAAAAGGTTTCAAAATCTCCGAAGAGATTGTCATGAAGGAGGAAATCTACGAGGAGCAAGACGACGACATACTACACCACTGCCGAGCTCTCGCTGCCCGCCTTCAGACATCCTCGCCCGACATGAACAGCAGGATGAGCGCCTATCTTACCGGCCAGGTAGCAACAGCCAGCGTGGCACGCCAGAAGGAGGTCGACAAGCTGTTTGCCGAGAGCTTTCCCAACGCCGCCAGGATGGGCCATCAGATGCAGCGGTCGGCGTACTTCCAAGGAATGCAAACGAGCTCGCCGCAGCAGTCCCCCGGTCTCCACGCAGGTGTTACACCTCCTACGCCCAGCAACTTGAGCAACCGGTCTCAGGCCGTACACCGCACATCACGCCTAACGGCTACGCACTCGCACACTAGTGGCGCGAACACTAGGTAACGTATCTGATAAGCGAGCGGATCAGACAAGCGAGCGGATCAGACAAGCGAGCGGATCAATTTCGTGCGCCACGCGTCTCTCTACTTCCAATATCAATTTCCTCCACCACATTAAGATGTCCTCAATTCCAGTCGAGGCAAAGGTTGTTCTCGCACTTGAAGCTCTTGAAAAAGACGCTAAGCTAAGCCTCCAGGCTGCAGCAAGGATCTATTCTGTGCCCTATACTACCCTCCATCGCCGGCGTGCTGGCCGGCCCACACGATGCGATATCCCAGCCAACTCACGTAAACTCACGGATTTAGAAGAGAAGGTAATAGTTCAATACATAATTGAGTTAGATACACGCGCATTCCCGCCTAGATTGTCTGGTGTGGAAGATATGGCCAACCAACTGCTGCGCGTACGCGACGCGCCCCCTGTTGGCAAACGCTGGGCGCACAACTTCGTCAAACGCTAACCAGAGCTCCGTACGCGTTATACGCGTAGATACGACTACTAGAGGGCTAAGTGCGAGGATCCAAAGGTCATTAGCGAGTGGTTTGCGCTCGTACGGAATATAAAGGCTAAGTACGGTATTGTGGACGACGATGTCTACAACTTCGACGAGACTGGGTTCATGATGGGTATCATTTTTCCCGGCATGGTTGTTACAACCTCGGATGGCCGTGGCAAAGCAAAGCTAGCCCAGCTAGGCAACCGGGAATGGGCAATAGTAATCTAGGGAGTCAATGCCCTCGGCTGGTTTATTCCTCCTTTCATTATTTTGGCCGCGCAATACTACCTTGCCAACTGGTACACTGAGTGCAACCTCCCGGCCGACTGGCGCATCGCAACGACCGACAATGGCTGGACTACCAATGCCGTGGGCCTCGATTGGATCAAGCACTTCGACTACTATACAGCGTCCCGGATAAAGGGCAAACACCGGTTGTTAATCCTCGACGGCCACGAAAGCCACTACTCGACTGAGTTCGAGCTCTACTGCCAGTAGAACAATATCATTACGCTCTGTATGCCTCCGTATTCTTCGTATTACCTCTAGCCACTCGATGTTGGCTGCTTTGGGCCGCTGAAGCAGGCGTACGGTCGCCAGATTGAGGACTTGATGCGCGCGCATATCAACCACGTGAGCAAGCTCGAGTTTCTCTGTGCCTTCCGCGAGGCCTTCTTTGCCTCCATGACGGAGAAGAACATGCAGGGTGGCTTTGCTGGTGCTGGCCTTGTGCCGTATGATCCAGAGAGGGTGCTTTCCAAGCTGGACGTAAAGCTCCGTACGCCAATACCCCTGAACTCACGCGCCGGCACTCCACAACCTTGGGTCTTCTAGACACCACACAACCCCCGAGAAGCCAACTCGCAGTCAACGCTCATCAAGACTCGCATTGCCAACCATCAGAATAGCTCCCCGACTTCAATGTTGGCTGCTGTAGACCAGCTTACCAAGGGTACAATGGCTGTAATGCACCAGGTGGCTCTCCTTCGCGCAGAGAACTCTTCACTCCGTAAGGCGAATGAGGCACTAAGTAAACGCCGGCGAGCCAAGAAAACACGTGTGCGGCTTGGAGGGTCACTTGCTGTACAGGATGCACATAATCTGCTACATCAGAAGGCCGTGGGTGGGGAAGGAGTGCAAGAAACGCAGCCGGATGGTAGTGGTGCGGGGGGGGGTCGTACGAAGGTTCGGTGCTGTGGTGTGTGTGGCAAGCCTGGCCATAATGCACGCACTTGCCAGGAGGCTGCGGAATCATCTGATTCAGTTGCTTCTGATATAATTGTAGTGAGTTCCTAGTGTTGATGTGTTACAATTAGGGATAGTTGTAGTAGGGGAGTAGAAATTGATCCGCTCGCTTGTCTGATCCGCTCGCTTATCAGATACGTTATAAGCTAAGCTTTTTCGAATTTGACGGTATAAGACGAAGGAAATATATTTGCGGACGTAAATAAGGAAGGTTAGACTATCGTACTAGTAAAGAGTTCGTCCCGGTTTTTTTAGCCCTTCTAGTTTACTAATACCGACCGGCTAATAATAAAGGTATTCGGTCGTAAACGTATCTGTTGGAACCGAGCCCAGGGACTAACCTCCTCACGGTTAGGGTTTGGGGGCAGTGATCACGTGACCTAGATCACGTGACTGCTGCCCGGCTCCATCGCCAAGCCCAGGACCCCTTGACTTGGATCCTGGCAGGGACAGCGATTCCTGTCCTCCTAGAATAGACAACAATATACCACCACCTGAACCACAACTACGCGTAAGCCTCCCATCGAGAGAGGCTATTCGTTCCGTGCTTCTAATGATACCGGTAACCTGGTGAGACCTACACTGATCAGTGGTAAAGATCACTACTACCACTATAAAGCCAATCCACAGATCAGCAAGGTTCAACAGAAGAGACAGAAAAGCAGTTGTTTACGCGCTTGCAGCTCGAGTTGCAGGCAGTATTCTACCGCTTCGACGTGCTAAGGAGTAGTCTTACGTCCTCAACGATAGTGGTCGGGCTTCACAGCCGAGACAGTACAGCTTGTTGACGTAAGACGTCCTCGAATCTACGGAAGGAGCCTTTCTTGGTGCCGTAGAGCGTCCATCACGCAACAAAACTCCAGACGGTCCATCGGCGTCAAGAGTAAGATAAGGATCGCCAAGTTCATCGAAAAACACCGACTTGTCCACCGATCTCAACCCTATCGCTCTTTCTTCGTTTCAACGGCTGCGCGACTACTTTCCATCAACACCAACCTGCGCAATCGACTGCGTCGCTCTTTACCATCATTTTCGTCTAACCTACGTCAAGATCTGTCAATTCCTCATTGATCTGATCGAAATCGAACTCTCGACTTCGACTTCCTACATTCCTACATCTGCGGGACCCTCCTGCAAGGACGGGTTCCTGCAGGCTGCAACCTTATTTAACAGGTGGATCCCAGCTCCTAAGCTACACCTACCTACGTCACCTATCTACGTCGACTATCGTCAACTCCATCGACGCCTTCCTTTTGTCAACACCTGCAGCACTGCGCAACGCCAAATCCATCGCTCCTTCATTACGGAAATCACCTCAAGGCCCCGCGCAATCTGGTGGAAGTCGCCGCTTCGAAATTCATCAAGATTCCGTCGAGAAAACCCAAAACGCACTTCCTACGGGATCGCACCTCCCTGACGAGCTGGAATTTCGAGATAACCTCACTTCGTGCGCCCCGCCCGCGCCCCGCCCACCTGGATTTCCGACAAGATCGCCAGCCCGAGAAACAGTATAAATATCTTGCGCCGCGGCCCTCCTGTTCCTGTTCCTCTTCTCTTCCTTACCGGCGGGCTCAGGCAGACTGAGCCCTGCCACGAGACTTACGAGAAACAGGCCCTTTCGAGGCTACAACCCACGTCCCTGTTACGGCATCACGAATCGATAGGTAGGCCAGACTACAGAGCAGTAATACGGCTAACGAACGGACACGCCCTTAACGCTGCGGCCGAGAGGAAACGCCCGTGGCGAGACGTTGTGAGACTCGACAGCGCTACCTGCCGAGATCGTGATGGCTTCATCGAGTGGCCCTACAGGGCAGGCTTCGCCTGATTCTATACACACAGCCCCGAGCTTAGCACCTGATACCGACCCCGCGGCCAACCACCCTATCAAGATCCCCGCGGAATTCGACACACTCGTCGACCATACTACCTGGGGAAGCTGGCATAGTCTTGAAGGCATCGCCAACCTCACCGAGCCCCAGATAGTCGGCTACATCGTCTTCCAGATACAGTGCTGGCGCCACAAGGACGTCACTGGCCGCCAACTGTGGTGTGAATTCACCGACGAGTTTGGAGCCCTCACCGACGAAGACTGGGACAGAATACCCCCCGGAAAGGCTGCTACTACGCTCCGCAACTTCCTGATCGACCATGGAGTGTTCGTCCCCCGGGACAACTCGAGGATTAAGAACCACTTGATAAGAGTCTCGAGGGAGATGAGCTTCCACGACTGGACCCAGCCCGAGATTGACAGTTGCGCCGGATTCAGCTCCCGATTCAGAAACCGGATCCAGGAGGACCCGAAATTCATTGCGGACATCAAGGAGCTCGAACCACTGCGACTACCCATCAGACAGGCTACCCAACCAGCGCCAACACCAGAGCCAGCGCCACGACCGGGATTCCCGACAACCCAAGCGATTCCCCCGATAGCGCCACACCCTACAGAACAGGCACACCCTATCCAGCAATACTCCCAGCCTCAGCAATACCGACAGGCGGCACCATATAGTCAACAAGGGCACTACCCCCAGCAAACTACGCCGCCATGGCAGGCCACACCCCCGCAACCAGGACCTCCCACATGGCCACAGAGGCAAAGCCCCTTCTCCGAACAGCAGCAAGAGTATGCCTCCACCCAGGCCCAAGCAGGCTCCCAGTTCCAGCCCCAGTACTACAACCCACCGCCGACCACCGGGATCAGCGGCAAACAAGTGCTCGACTTAGAGAAACACTGCAAGGACGATATGAAGTATGATGGCGAACCATACAACCTCCTCGACTCCAAGATAGCTATCCTCATCGACAACGCTTCGAAACTCGGCATCGGAGAGGACCTGTTGGCAGGAGCCTTCACTTGCATCCTCAAAGGAAAGGCACTACAATTCTACTACGACAGGCTCCTACCTAGCGGCCCACACACCTTCGCCGAGATGACCCGGAGGACCAAGAGCCACTTCGAGACGGAGGAACGCACCCAATACTACATGTCGGCCTGGAGGAGCCTCACGCTGCAGAAGACCATCGCCGACTACCCCGGCAAGGATAGAGGCGAGTGCCTGGACATCCTCCTCGACCAACTTAGTACTATCCAACGGGCCTTGCCCTCGTTACAACAAGATGACAAGACTCTCCGAGATGCAGCTCTCAACGCCTGTCAAGGCATTGAGGAATGCAAGTTCGCGCTGTATAGCCCCGCGCCCACCTATGAACAAGTACGGACCCAACTACGGTCGGCAGTAGCAACCGCTACTGGAAGCCTTGCCCCCCACCAGTCCACCACTTATAGGGCTACAGACCAGACCGCCTACTACACCGACCGATCCTACCAGGGCAGCGGCAGAAGCAACAGGTTCGGCAGAAGCCGTAGCCGCGGCAGTTCCCGCGAGAGTAGCTTCCGCCGCAGTAACAGGCCAGCACGAACAGATAAGAAGTGCTACGTCTGCGGCAAAACCGGCTGCTGGTCTACTAACCACCCGATCGAGGAGAGAACCAAGGCCTTCAACAGGTTCAAAACCAACTCGGCTACGCAGGACAGGTCACCTAACGCCTACGCAGCCTTCCTCGTATACTATGAAGGCATGGAGGGGATCGACGATGACCCCGCCACGGATAGTATCAGCCAATTCTTCGCCGCACAACAGGACGACTCCGACAGCGATCGCGCGTTTCAGGAGGATACCGATAGAGACGATGGCAACGGCGCCTTCCAAGCCACCGTTGGCGGTACCTGGTTCACCGACACCGGCCAGGCCGACGGCCGCCGGCTCACAGCGCTCTTATCCGACACCTCCTATATCCACCTGTTGACGAAGGGCGACCCCTACCGGGAGACAGACCCCCTACCTACCACCTTTACCGCGGACGGCAGATACTCTACAGCTACCTTCCAAGGTATCATGCCCGACTCAGGGGCTGCGGGATTCTCTACCGCCGGCCACAAACAGTTCCAAGCCCTCCGCCGAGAGTATCCAGAAGTAACCCTGGACACCTCACGGGCAGGAGAAGCAGCTGTTAAGTTCGGCCAAGGCGAGCCCTTTACCTCCATCGGCAAAACAACAGTCCCGACACCCTTAGGACCTATCGACTTCCACGTAGTTGAACTGGATACCCCTTTCCTGCTTTGCCTGCAGGATATGGACAAGCTAGGGATCTCCTTTGACAACCTCAACAATTTCCTCCAACAGGGAGACAAACGTGTCCCTGTAGTCCGAAAGTACGGCCACCCCTGGATGCAACTAACCCAGGAGAATCTACTAGCCTGCAACTACCTCACCGAGGTGGAACTACGGCGCCTGCACCGCCGATTCGGTCACCCCTCTGTTGCCCGGCTTCACCGGGTCCTGGAGAGAGCTGGCCACCCAGTCGAAACCCAGGCTCTAGAGCTCATCACCAAGGTGTGCCACCAGTGCCAGATGCACGCCGGCAATCCTACCCGCTTCAAATTCACCTTACGCGACGACGTCGACTTCAACCGCGAGGTTCTCGTCGATATTATGCACCTCGAGGGGAAATCCGTCCTCCACGTCGTCGACAGCTCTACAGCCTTCAACGCGGCCAGGTTCCTAGACAGTATCTCAACCACGGACGTGTGGGGAGCCCTACGCCTCTGTTGGATCGACGTGTACCTAGGCCCCCCTGATACCGTCGTAACGGATGCTGGCAAGCAGTTCGTCTCCGCCGAGTTCAACCAGGAGGCCCGGCTCATGGCCATCACTGTTAAGGAAGTCCCTATCGAAGCCCACAACTCCATAGGAAAGGTGGAACGATATCACGGACCTCTGCGGCGGGCTTACGATATCATCCGGCGAGAAGCACGTGACTCCTCGCCTGAGGCTTGCCTGCAGATGGCCGTCAAGGCCATCAACGATACTGCAGGCCCAGACGGACTTGTGCCAACTCTCCTCGTCTTCGGCGCCTACCCGAGGATGACAGAGGGCTCGGCACCCTCCCCCTCTATGAGACAACGCGCTACGGCCATCAAGAAGGCCACCGACGCCCTGCGGAAGTACCACGCGGAGCGCAAGGTGCAGGAAGCCCTCCACGCCCGTAACGGACCAGACACCTCACGCACCTTGAGCCTGCCGCTGCAGTCTCTCGTCCGCGTCTACCGGAAGAAGGTAGATGGCGCAAGAGGTAGCTGGACAGGCCCGTTCAAGCTCATCAACGTGGACGGCGAAAACTGCACTATCGAGGGACCCCGAGGCCCACAGACGTTCAGATCAACTGTGGTAAAGCCGTATTATACTGACGACCAGGACCCAGACTTACACATCGACCCTCTCGAGGACTTACACATCGACCCTCTAGAGGACCCCCATGATAATTCTATTACAGTCGTAGTACCTGATCGCCCGGCAGAAGAACCCCCGGTCCCGGTTAAACGTGGCCGAGGACGCCCCCGCAAGAACCCTCTCCCCGACGCCACTACCGTCTTCTTGCAAGAGACCGACGTGGAGTGGACCTTCCTTACCGTAAAAGAGGAAACAGATGCCGCACTCGCCGCCCAGTTGCGAGCCGCCGGCAAGATCAAGGCCCCGGGAGACCCTTTTGAAGCCTCCACCAAGACAGAGATCGACAGCCTGATCGCCCGCGGCGTGTTCAACTTCGTACGATTCGATCCCTCCGTTCACGGCGGCACTCGAATCTTCAAGTCAAGGATCGTCAACGAAGTCAAGGGCAAGAACACCGATACCCCCTACGAGAAGTCCCGTCTTGTGATCCAGGGGTATGCCGATAGCGACAAGGAGATGCTCCTAACGCAGTCGCCCACGATACAACGGGCGAGCCAACGGCTAATCCTAGCCATCACGCCGTCGCTCCTTGCAAAGGACTACGTCCTGTGGCTCCGCGATATCACACAAGCCTACGTCCAGTCGGAAAGCCAGCTCCAGAGACGAATTCTGGCTCAACTACCCGTCCAGATCCGCCACCACTACCCCCCCGGGACTCTGCTTCACGTGATCAAGCCTCTCTACGGCATCGCTGAGGCAGGAACCCACTGGTGGGCTACGTATCACGCCCACCATATAAAGAAGCTCCAGATGATGACCTCAACCTACGACCCCTGTCTCCTAATCTCGACCCCGGAGAACCCGAACTTGGCCTGTATAGGCATGCAAACAGACGATACACTAGGACTGTCGAATGCCCCGTTCTCCCAACATGAAGACGAGCTGAAGAAAGCTGACTTCACTGCGAAACCGAAGACCGTGCTCACTGTCGACGAGCCCCTCGCATTCAACGGGGGGATCGTTACCATGGACACTAGCGGGATAACCCTACGGCAGAAAGGACAGGCCACGAGGCTACAGTTAGTCGACGCGAGCTCCCGTGACGCAAAACAGCAGTACGTCGAGCAACGTGCCCGCGGAGCTTATATCGCCTCGATCTGCCAACCAGAGGCCTGTTTCGATCTCTCTAGCGCAGCTCAACACCAAGACCCTTCCCTCGACGACATTAAGGCTCTCAACCGCCGACTCCAGTGGCAGATGGAATCCCAGGACAGAGGACTCACGTTCCTCCCTCTGGAATTGGCCACTGCAAGACTGTACGTATTCGTCGACGGCTCTTTCGCCAATAATAAAGACCTGAGCTCCCAACTCGGCTTTGCCATCATCCTCGCCAACGAGACGACGATTGATGGCGGCAACGAGTTCACCATTCAAGGGAACCTTATCCACTTCAGCAGTACCAAGAGCAAGAGGGTCACCCGCAGCGTCTTAGCCTCCGAGGTGTACGGGATGGTCGCAGGCGTGGATATGGCCTACGCCTTGTCCTCCACACTACAACTGGTGACCTCCCATCTCGACCTGCCACCTATCCCGACTGTGGTCTGTACCGACTCCTACTCGCTATACGAGTGTCTCGTCAAGCTCGGGACAACGAAGGAAAAGAGGCTGATGATCGATATAATGGCGCTCCGGCAATCCTACGAACGCCGCGAACTTAACGAGGTACGTTGGATCCATGGGGACGACAACCTCGCCGACGGCTTCACCAAGGCATCCCCCAACAGGGCTCTGGAGCAGTTCATTGATCGCAATACGGCGACGATTCGAGTTGAAGGATGGGTCTCGCGTTGAGACCACGTGTGGAATACAGAGGGAACTATCTAGTTGATAGACGTAGATAGATAGGATACTACTGGGGATTGACGTCCTTGGCGTCTCCTGGCAAAAGAAGAGATTGCCAGTGTTGGAACCGAGCCCAGGGACTAACCTCCTCACGGTTAGGGTTTGGGGGCAGTGATCACGTGACCTAGGTCACGTGACTGCTGCCCGGCTCCATCGCCAAGCCCAGGACCCCTTTACTTGGATCCTGGCAGGGACAGCGATTCCTGTCCTCCTAGAATAGACAACAATATACCACCACCTGAACCACAACTACGCGTAAGCCTCCCATCGAGAGAGGCTATTCGTTCCGTGCTTCTAATGATACCGGTAACCTGGTGAGACCTACAGTATCTTAACCTGAAAGTTAGGGAATAAGAGGCCGTCGGTTCTTTAGTCCTTTATACCTCTACTATTTATATAATTACCGAGATAGATAGAAAGTAGTTAGAGAAGGCGGCTCTCGTATGAGAACGTCGTTATTACGAATTACGTCTATGAGTTGACGATGTATGGCTAACGGCGTCTCCGGGGCAGTACCTTGCCGCGCGCATGATTCCAGTTAGTAACTTGGTCACCTACTTCGCACTTTCCAGAGCCAAGATCGTGCCATTGTTCCTTCTTTCTCGGACCGCCGGTTCGTAACAGGGGCTTGGTGGGATGGGGCTTCGTGAGGTGCGTTCCCAATGCTGGGGTTTTGCGGGATGGTACCTCCATGGTGATTTTATGCGTGCTAAGCCTCGCTTGTCGGTCCACCCGCAGATGGCGGATCGGGATCGTGGATTCTGCAGATGGACTGCGGCATGCGGGTTCTTGCATCGCTGCGGGGTGCTGCCTTGTGCAAGCCAATTCGTGCAAGCTATTTCGCGCGAGCCATTTCCTGCAAGCCGTTTGTTGCAAGCCATTTCGCGCAAGCTATTTCGCGCAAGCCTAGTCCATGCTGGAAGCTTGCGGCACGGTGCCTTCATGGATTTGATGTGTGCTAAGCCTCGCTAATCGGTCCACCCGAAGATGGCGGATAGGATCGTGGATTCTCCAGACGGCCTCGGGCATAGGGTTCCTGTATCGGTGCCGCACCTGCATATGACCGAGATGTGTGGACCCTTGATTCTCCTGTTGTTTAACATAAAGTTGCGGAGAGCAGACCAAACGAAGACGCTGACTCGACGGGGATACCGCATACGTCATTGGAGCCGTCAGAAAACGCCGCGACGCCCAATCGGTTCGGGATCGTTGACGGACGTGGGGTCCACGGACAACGCCGGCAAACGAGCCGCAGATAACCCTCCGAGCGCTGAGTAGTAAAGCTACACTTTCCGTGCAGGATCCTACTCGGAAAGTGCGCGGTTTCTCCTTACATTATCTATACCGGAAAGCAGCAATGAAAATGGGCTAGCCTCGTGTCTTAGCCAGACAGGGAGTGCAGCGTCCTGCGATCAATACAAAGCCTAGATCTGCATCGTTACCACCGCCTCCTTCATGTTTCTCTTTTTCTGCCTGGGTCTCTACGGGACGTAATTCCATGGTTCTCTGATTGGTGGTGTGGCCGGGAGCTTCTTCCTGAGAGCAGACTGCTGAGCCTTGGATGGTTGTTGCGGTCGTTATGCCGTAATATACACACTTTTCCGTGCAGGATCACTCCACGCCGACAATAACGGCGAACCACTCCTTGAGCGCGTATGCAACGAACGCTTTCGTCGTTTTTGTTGGTCAACCGGCAGTCATCCCTGGTAACCACTACCACAGTAATTCCTACACCGTTTCATCCAGTAGGTGTACCCAGGTACCTAAGGTAGGTCGACTACATCATTCCTAGAACCGTCGGTTATACAGCGCCACGTACCGGCAACTTCAGTACATGCGCTCTAGCCTCCACACCTGGACTTTCTTCTACATTCCAACCCCAGAGACACGTCTTCCTTCCTATCTCATCATACCAATTCAGTCAGTATGATAGTAAAGAGTACCAACAAGAAGGCAGTCCATTTCGGAGCCGGCAGAATCGGTAAGTGCTTTCCTGTACCGCAGGAGCCGAGAGGCCCATTTGACCGGACTCTCCAGTCGGTCTGCCCGTCATGGCTTTCGGGCCGGAGACGCCACAAGAACCACACTGACCGAGCACATAGGCCGTGGCTTTGTTGCCTGCTTTCTGCACAATTCTGGATATGAGGTCGTCTTCGCTGGCGTAACACACTCATCGGTCGACAATCTCAACGCCCAAAAGTCGTACAGGGTCATTGAGGTCGGCGCCGAAGGCACGACAGAATCCATCATCACCAATTACTTGGCTATCAACTCGAAGACACATGAGCCGGAGCTGGTAGAAGAGATCGCAACAGCCGACGTGCTCACCTGCTCCGTTGGCCTGAACGTCCTCAAGTTCATCGCACCTGTCATTGCAAAGGGTATCGATGCTCGCTCAGAAGAGCTGAAGCCGCTTGCCGTCATCGCCTGCGAGAACGCAGTTGGCGCCACGGACACACTAGCCGAGTTCATCAAGGATCCGAAGAGCACTCCCGACCATCGCCTCGCGGACCATGACAAGCGCGCCAGGTACGCCAACTCGGCCATCGACCGCATCGTCCCAGCTCAAGGCCCGAACGCCGACCTGGATGTCACGCTCGAGAAGTTCTACGAGTGGATCGTGGAGCGGACACCCTTCGAGGACGTCGGCGTCCCTACCATCGAGGGTATCAACTAGGTCGACAACCTGGAACCCTTCGTCGAGCGCAAGCTGTACACGGTCAACACGGGCCACGCAACGGCGGGGTACCACGGCTACAACCGTAAGAAGCGCACCGTGTACGACGCACTGCAGGACCGGTATATCCGGAACGAGGCGGAGAAGGCGCTGCAGAACACGGCGCAGCTGATAACGGAGAAGCACGGGATTCCCGTGGCGGAGCAGCAGGCGTACGTCAAGAATGTTATGAGGCGTAATAGCAATTGTATCTTGAAGATGCTGTCGAGCGTGTCGGGCGGGCGCCGCTGCGGAAGCTGAGTCGCAAGGAGCGGTTCATTGGGCCTGGTACGGAGCTGGCGGAGCGAAATGAAGACTGTAGTGCGTTGCTTGGCGCGGCTGAGATGGCGTTCCGGTTTCAGAATGTTGACGAGGATGAGGAGAGTAAGGAGCTGGCGGAGATTATGGTTGAGCATGAACCTGAGGATATCGTCTCGAAGGTTTGCGGTCTGCAGAAGAATGAGAAGCTGTACCCGATGGTAGTCGATATTGTGAAGCGGGTACAGGCCGATAACGCGGAAAATGATGACTAGAGGCACTTCTCTTGAGTCCCCGGAGTTCTCCATGGGTGCATTTAGATGCTTCTTTCCCTATATGTTATGGCACTGGGTAGGTAAATCATAGCATCTGCTCGGATGGTAGCATTGCGGATTTGGGTCTGTCGACAGCTCTTGTTATCGAAGATGATGGGCGTTCGGAAAAGGTAGTTGTCTCAACGGACTGTACCATTATCTTCATCGGATCGCCCTCTTAGGCGGTTTGTGGTCTCCCTCTATATGATACCAGTAGCAATTTTGTATGTACAAAGCATTGAATCAAGGAGCTTTCTCTTGGGTCTATCGAGTCATTAACTGTGAGATTACCTACGACTTGCCCGTATGATGTCCTGTCAACGCGAGTTCCTGTCTGATAAAGACATAACGGTAAGCACACTTGCACAATAACAAAGTCCTGTTCGAGCCGATGGTGCTAGTGTTACCCGAAGGTTTATAGCCCAGCAACGCCATTTCAAGCTGGAGCTTTTGACTAGTCTGAAGCAGTGGGAACAGGCACAGAAAGATAGGGGAAGCCCCAGCACATTAGCCCCAATTAACGCGCTATTGGGCAATATGGGCATTGAGACAGATAGTGAGCAGCCGGACGTTTGCTCAGTAACAACCAGAGCGAAGCGCAAGGAGGGCGGTGGCATCTCACTCTCAACCGTCACTTGACACCCTTTCGGTATAGCAAGGATCTGCACAAGCTCCCTGAGTGTTACTTATTGAGCTAGATCGTTCTGTAAGGAGTTCTTTAACGCACGGGAGTACAACACATCACAAATTGGCAAGGTATTGCCCGTGTGTGTTGATGCGTATCAGACGCGCGAAGTGTAGATGGAGCAACTCTGCTCACACACCCAATGTACCTAGAGCAGCCGAAAGAGCTCATCCAGACGCCCATTTCATCTGCCAACTCTTGCTGTCGCATGTGAACTCGCTAAACCGTGACAACGGCGTGTTTTCTGCGCTTCTTAGACAAAGTTGTACACCGCCCGTAGGCCGTTCTGTCTTTCCTACATTGTGATCCTCGGATCCGCCAAGGTGTTCACCGTGGTCAAGCTCATATCGCAAAGTAATAACGTATCTCGTGCTCGGTGGAGCTGCCCGACTTACTCAGTGATGTCAACTGATACCGAGTCAAGCTTTTCTAAGCTGTCGAAGTGTAGGAGGGGCACTAATGAGTGCTGCTACCTCATCCGTGGCGGAGGCCATCTCGTATGCTCATCGCCAACGTAGACCTATCGGCACTGGCTGCATGCATTTCAAATCGGAGGCTGAGGAGGACGTGGGAAAGAAGTGCGGTTGCACGTCGTTCCTTCACAAGGGATCCCATGGCCCATCGCGTGCCGCATCCACGCCAGCAGGCGAACACCAACGTTCAGTGGGATAAAGTGACCCGGCTGGCATTGCTGGGTGACAAGAGTCCCTGACTAGCCCATCTATTACTATGCCTGATTTGTGTACTGATAGTGATTAGCCCCCTTTCATCAAAGAGATTAGCCCTCTAGTGACTGTCAAGGCTCATGATCGAGGACAGCATCTCAAGACGGAAGAACTATGCAACACAAGAAGAATATCGGTTGCAGGTGCCATTGTGCACAAACCTGATCCACAAGTTACCAACTCAAGAATGGAGGGACTAAAGATGACTGTCTGTACGGATAATGCTCCCTATCTCCCGTCGCTAGCTTTACAAGAACGAAGGGAACCCCTTTTCCAGCGCTGGCAACAGTGTCTCTTGCCCTGCGTCCCACCTGTTCTTTACTTTGTGGACGGATTGGGCGATGTAGGTTTCCCCGGGAACTTCCTGAAGAGATCGGCAATATGATCAATCGGCGCCGCCAACATGCCCATCGCGGACTCGAAATAGGGATTTTCGCCCGCGCTCGGATGGCTCCGCGACGGGACGAAGGCCTTGGTAAGGCCGAACTTCTTGGCCATATTCTCGGACTCGCCTTGGATGGACTTGAGCGCCGACTCGAGCGCCGGCAGATCGTGTTCTTCCTCCTCCTTGATATGTTCGGATAGCACAGTCCACAGCTCTTTGAGCTTAGGTACGTAGTCCGCCGACTCCGCGGGCATGTTCTGAAACTCCTTGAGCAGCTCCTTGACCTGTCACAGCGTATTAGTATGCAAGATATACCAGGTGCAAGGTGGTTAGCAGCTTACCCGATGGTGCTGCTTGCGGTCATCCTCGGCCATCTCATGTCCCTTCTGGCCCATGTGCTGCTCAAACGCAGGGTAGACGATCAGCTCTTCGGCGATGGAGTGGCGCGCCAGCTCCCAGGTGAACTGGTTGCCAAAGCGCTGCTGGTGGTCATAGTCGGATGAGCTGGTGACCTCGTTGTAGTACTGTTCCAGCTCGCGGTGGTCCTTCGTGATGGCATCTGAGATGGTGGACATTGCGGCGGTGTTGAATCGGGATGATGCTGCTGAGTAGCGGGATCCGGATGGGACGAACTGTTGGAACGTTCCTCTCACGGGCGTAGCGACAAACAGGCGCACCCGGAACATGATATAAGCAATGGCTCTGCGGGGTTGCGAGCGAGATGTGGTGTGGTAGACATGCTGGAATGGCTGTGGTTATTAGTGCATAAAATAAGATGGAGGAATTGTGACGTTATTACTTGGTGCTGCGCGGACACAATGTAGACTTGCGAACACGCTGTTGCACCCATGGACAATGCACTTACGAACTTGCTCAACTCGTCCATGCCGTGTATGAGCTTCCTCCCCACTACATCATTCGAGGTCATTGTACTGAACACCCCTCAAAGCCCGATCAAAGATGGCAACCAGGCATCCGGAAACGGCGACCCAGGAAACCGGGAGCCCAGAAACCGCTTCAAGGAGCCAACACCGGCGACCCAGTGAGCTGGAAAGAGTGCAGTAAACCAGACAATCTGATCTGGGACAAACTGGTCAATGACATGACAGCCATGGAGCTTCTCTCCGACTCTGGCCCGAGGCTCAAGTATAATAGGCTCTCTACCTCAATATGACGGCACGTTTGAGTCATAATACCATAAATCTCCGCTGCTGCTTGGCAAGCTACCGGCAGCGAGTTCTGTAGGCTGAATAACAAGCCGTGAAGACAAAGAGTGTGTCATGACTACATCATAGAACGTATATTTGTCAAACATAGACCATCAGAGCTGCACTGCCAGTTCCCTTCGAGAGATTGTTTAAATCATCGCAGAAACTTTATCACCCATCTTCAGTAGACGATGTGCCAATTCTCGGTGTTTACTACTCAATCCAGCACATCTCTCCATCACTATGGAACATTTCAGGCCCCGTGACGTTTCATCAAGCCTGTGTGACAGCGACTTGTCGGCTGAGATGGCCTGGATCAAGAATTACTGCCTCGTTTGCGACACGCAACTAACAGGCCTAACTGATGCTCGGAGACAGCTGCCTTCCGAGTCTTCAGTCGTACCATTGTTCTGGCCGCCACCACCCGATGCGGAGTCATGCGAGTCGATGCGAGTCGATGCGAGTCGATGCGAGTCGATGCGAGTCGATGCGAGTCGATGCGAGTCGATGCGAGTCGATGCGAGTCGATGCGAGTCGATGCGAGTCGAATGTCGCTACACAAGCTGGCGCGCAGACGAGTGGCGGTCCTCAAGTTGCTCGATTCTTCACTGTGACATGTTTGGCCTGAAATGGGAAACAGGTCACAGGGAGGAAGCCAACTCCGAGCACTAACTCGGAGGCGACTGCCCCTGAACTGTGGACTCCGCACGAACTGCTCGAGCTAGTGGGCGCTTAGACTAGTCATGATCACAATATGCCCGCCACATATGGGTCTCCTCCGTCCCGAAATGGCAGTCAACTACGAAGCTGTCAAAAGCCTGTCGGGCGAGATCGGCAGTGGCGGGAACCATGCATCATATCCCTGTCGAAGATCCCAGGTTGCCGGGTTATCCTCTCCACACCATGGCCGGGAATTCGTCTAGTCATCTCGGGGTTGCTTACCTTCCGCAGCACCTCGGTGTTTCCCCACGGGGTTCTGAGACATCCTTGTTCTGGAGGCACCCTCCAGATATTCAACTCCATTGGCATCGCCGCCTCGAGTGGGATTCTATAAAGGAGACACTTCGCATCTGGGATAACATCATGTGCGGCGTGTTTAGGTGCAAAATATTGTTGTCGTCTTACTCTTCTTACTCTTCACAGTTTCGGCGTATGAACCCTTCGATTCAAAGGATCTCAAGATGTTCAAACTGACTCCCTACACCACGACCATGGGGTTGAGCGGTCTCCGTCTCAACTTTGCGGTTGCCACCATTGCTACCTGCGCACTTTGGCTTTTTGGTTATGACATGTCCGTCATGGTGAGTGTTGCGCTTGTTTAGCCCGCGTCCACAGTCCAGAGGCTAAGCTTACCAATATCAGGGCGGCGTGATAACGGAGAGCCCATTTACATCGGTGTTCCCAGAGATGAAGGACCCAAATGTCCAGGGCATAGTGATTGCTGCTTTTGAACTGGGAGCCCTCGTCGGAGCACTATCGTGTCTCGACATAGGGGACCGCTTGGGAAGGCGTGCGACTGTCTGGTTCGGCATGATCTTCATGTTAGTCGGGGGTATCCTACAATGTTCAGCTTGGCACATTGCCCAGCTAGCTATTGGACGTGTCATCAGCGGCATTGGTCTTGGTTTGCAAGTTGCGACGATACCATCATGGCAATCTGAATGCGCCAAGGCACACAGCAGGGGCCGCTGGGGTAAGTCATACTAAGAAACCCTAACCAGAGCTCAGTAACTGACTAGGACCAAGTCATGATCGAAGGCGGCCTTCAGACCTTTGGCGTCGCTTGCGGACAGTTGATTGGATATGGCTTCTTCTTCGTCAAGGGTCAGGCTCAGTGGCGTGTGCCTGTTGGTATTCAGCTGATTCCAGCATTCGTCGTCTTTATCTTCATCAACTTCCTTCCGGAGTCTCCCAGGTAGCTTATCAAGCATGGCCTCTTCGAAGAGGTATGTATGGCTGTCTTTACCATCCTAAACACATGAGCTGATAAGTTTAGGCAACTGAAAACCTCTGCAAACTGCGTGGGCTCGGTCGAGATGACCCAGTGCTGGTTGCGGAACGAGATGGTATCATTGCCTCCTTCGAGGCGCAGTCTCAGCTGGCACCATGCTCGTACAGAGAACTATTCCAAGGAGGAAAGACCAGGAACTTTTATCGCATCGCCATTGGCACATTCATCCAATCTGCTCAGCAGCTGTCTGGTATCAACATGGTCTCGACCTACGCCAACAAGATCCTTCAAGAATCTTTTAACCTCTCTCCGAGCATGTCCCACTTCATCGCCGCCATGGGAGGTCTGGAGTACGCCCTGTGCTCCATTCTCTCCGTCCTTCTAATTGAAGGTCTTGGTCGCCGGAAGGCTTTCATGATTACGGCAGGCGGCATGGCTGCCTGCTTCGCGATCATTGCAGGGTTGACCAGTACCAGCGACAAGACATGTCAGCTCGTTACCGCCGGCTTTCTGTTTCTCTTCAACACTTTCTTTGGACTCGCTTGGGTCGGCGGTCCGTTTCTCTACAGCGCCGAGATAGCTCCCCTGCGGTGCCGTTCGCAGGCCAACGCAATCGCCAGCGCCGGGAACTGGCTGTTCTGCTTTGTGGTCGTCATGATCATCCCTCCTGCGTTTGCCAACATCGGATGGAAGACTGTACGTAAACCAGAAACAGTTCTCGGCGTCACATTACTTACACTATCTAGTATATCATCTTTGCGATCTTTAACTTCCTCTTCGTCCCGATCATTTACTTCTTCCTCGTTGAGACCAAGAAGCGCTCACTTGAGGAGCTCGATGTTATCTTCGCGGCGGGCGGCAATCCGGTCAAAAAGGAGCAGAACATGCCGCATAATCTGTCCGTGGAAGAGTCCAGATGTGTGCTGGGCCTCGACGCCGACCGCTCTGAAGTAGTGGAAACCCTAGAGCATGGTGTTGCCAAGACGGAGACATTCGGAGTTTAAGACGTACAGCAAGCGGAAATAACAAGGGAGAAGAAAGCCACTCAGCTGCGGGAGATGTACCTGAATCATATATTTTCACGTGCGAATACATTTGTAAGACAGCTTTGCTATGGAGATTCGGCGCTACTTGAAGCACGAAGACCAAAAAGGAATGACGGATGCCAAGCGTGTACATGCCGCCCCAGTTCCCGAGCTTTGCCACAGCACCGCTTTCTTTTAGTGATCTGCTCTCACTTTTCTTTTTTTGACGCTGCAGGTGCTACAACGCTGCCTAGCTTCCCGGCTCCTCTCCTGACAACACCACCATCGCATCGCCATCATGCAATGAACTCCACCTATTTGGCCTTCTCCAAGCAGGTCCGTGGACCCAGCTCCCGAAGCAAGCTTGGTACAGCCCTTATAAGCCTTTCTCTTTGATGTCATGCTGGGTTCAGCTGCTGATACTTGCAGCCTGCGAACAATGTCGTGAACGGCATGTGAAATGTGACCAGCGACATCCTTGCGGCGTTTGACTATCCCGAGGAGAACATTAAGTGTACAACCAGGATGAACCTCCTCCCAAGCCTCTGCACTTAATCAGCAGAAGTGAGATTGGGAAACGGGACTGGATCGCGGACATCGCCTGCAAGCGACCTCACCATAGTGCCAACTAGTGCCAAGCTCTATAAGGGCGCTGCCGGAGAAAGCTTGTTTCCACCTCTGGAGTGCCAAACAACCACATCCGAGCTCCAAGCCACTGAAGCCACAGTCAGTGTCGAGAGGGTGACCAGACTAAATAGGAGCATATAGTCCACTTGAATCTCAAGTTACCGATAATAGTTGCGTCTTCTGTGTGGCTGCCAGGCTGCGCCTCGACTACGTATCATTCTAAAATGCAACATGTACTGAAGGGTGACCTGGTACTCTATTTGTGCGTACGGAGGTCACGAGGCGAGAAGAGACCTTAGAGTCGATTGGCAATGTACTCTGCTACCATGACAATGAAACCAAGTCTGACGAGTCCGCGCTTAGTTGAATAGATACAGGCTGGGAAGAATCGCCGTGCCCCTGCTCACTGTCGAGTCAAGATCCATCTTGGTTCTCCGACTGTCTTGTAATGCTGTGATCTATAATCGAAGAGAGATGGCCATGCAATCATCGTCGTCACGGCGAATGCAGACACTCCCTGTAGTGGCGATAGGGTGTATGTCTTGATTCTACAGCATTGACCATTGTGATGGACATTATCCATGGCCATACCCGCCGAGTCCCCCGATCACTCGAGCTAGACATGCTGGCCAAAGTCGCCGTGGTAGTCGATGACTTACAATGCCATGAGGCAGTCGAAGTTTTCTCGGACATGTGGATTGGCGAGTTGGACTATCTCCCGACCCAATACACCCGAGATCTTGTGCTCTGGATCTTCATCGCGTCGGTGTTCCAGCGACAGGATCTCCTGGATTCGGCTATACAGACTGCCATTCTGCAGTGTACAGAAGAGTTTCGCACCCTCGACCTGCCGATACCCAGTACAGTAGTTGGTTCGTATTCCAACACCACATTTGGCTCCCATACTGACTCCGAGGCTAGACGCGATAGATACAGAGAGGCAGGAACTGCTTCACCACGCCATCATGGGACTTGATACTCTTTTTGAGCGCTTGTGCGACGATGGTGCGGGTTGCAGTGTTGCCGCAGATGAACGTTTATTCTGGGGCATTGAGGGCCATCAGGCGGATTGCCGTCAATAGTCAGAATACATGTTCACCGAGCTCAGTACGCCCGATATGCAGACCCCTGAGCAGCTCAAGGCAAGGATATAAGGTAACCTTCTCCTTGCATTATATCTGCAGGTCACGTCACATACACCCATGAAGCGCCGCGCCCGTATTCAATCGTATTGGTGCACGAGGGGTACAGGAGGTGGCAAGGCATGAATGCGCAAAGTGACCAAGCGGGATGTCTGGGCACACGGAGGAGGATGACCAACATTTGAACCAAAAAAGCACAGCCTGTGGGTTATAGAGACGATATGCAGGCCTCGTGGAGAGTTCGTTGTCTCGCCATCTTTGTGTTGATGCAGCCGGACGGCAGAGGCTCATATACGGGTTGGTGGGAAAGGGGTGCATGATTGGCGGGTTGTCGAGTATTGCTGACGATCTAGGAGGCAGCCAGGGGAGCGAGCACAAGGCAACCTCTGTCTTACCTAGGGACAAGTGTTCTATCAGCCAGTCAGATCATGGGGATGTCATCACGCCGCGGACGTGGACGGAACCTCCGGAGGCCGCAGAATGGTCTTAGCTGAATCCGCCTGTACATCTGCTACGCAGCAAAGCGGCAAGGGGGCGGTACAGGAATTGGCCGGGCAGGAGTACGCCACCCGGTCATTCGGAAGACTGGGTACACAGGATGACAATCAACAGTCGGGGGAAGGGAGGAAGCACGCCCTCTAGGCTACAGGGACAGCTTGTAGGCGTCATGGAGGGCCGGCTTCGCGAGTTGGTGCGAGGCGTGCGAGGAATCCTCTGGATCGAAAGGGCGTTAGTTGCTGCACCGTACAAGGCTATCTTGGCAGGCAGGCAGGAGTCATAGCCAGTAGGCGGAGTTGAGAAGGAGCATCAAGCAGCCGGAAGAGTCGCCGTCATACGGGCCATGTCGGTGGTGATCCAGTAGGTAACCAAGGCAGCTAGCGTGAAGACAATCGTGACTTGGGCAAGTCTTCCATCCACCAAGCCGGTCATATCATGGACGGTCATCCTACGTCGGGTAGATTCGGCAAGCTTTGGCATACCTCCGGAGTGCCACTAGACCGGCAAGGCGTTCCCAACTTGAGGTGGCAATTGACAAGACTGAAATCAGCTTTACTAACGAGGTAGGCGACGCCGTCCGGCGCTGTTATGCAAACTCTCAAATTCCTAAACTCGTCAGCAGTCAGTCTCAAATGGCCGCGAGGATCGTACCTTTACCGATGCGAAGAAATCCGCAACTGCAGCCTCGCCACCAAGCTCTTCCACTCCGCCCTCCTCACTTTGGCCGAGACAAGGTTTGCTACAATACGAACATGGTTCGGCGCGGTCGACTTCATATCCTCGTTGGTAAGGTCAGAATTCGAAGCTATTATTGGCTTTCTATTAAAGTGCAACACGCAACCGATCTTGCACGTAATCAACGAGTAGTCATAGGCTGCTTGCGGTGCACCGCCTGGTATCCATCTATATCAACACTCCTTATCCTAGATCCTACTAACCTCAGCGATAACCTGAAGGATGAGGTTGGCTCCACCAATGAAGCTTCCCCCCGGGCCGTACTCACCGCCTTGTACAGGGCCGTCTCAGCGATCTCTTTATGGCCTTCTGCCGAGGCCGCCTGGAACGCGGTGCCATAGTGTCCGCCTTGTGCATTGACGTCGGCGCCCTTATGATCAGCCTTAGGTGGCGGGGGGGTGTGCGGGTGGAAGTCACCGATGTTCCTTGTGAATCAAGTTCTAGTCCACGCTCTAGATTGCCGCACGACAAGGAGCCGACTCTCTGCCGCTGTATGCCTCGAGGAATCCGTCTGTGGCCTTGATCAAGTTCCCACCAAAACGTCACATCCAGTCCCAGTTCACA
This sequence comes from Coniochaeta sp. 2T2.1, assembly GCA_009194965.1. Lineage (NCBI taxonomy): Eukaryota > Fungi > Ascomycota > Sordariomycetes > Coniochaetales > Coniochaetaceae > Coniochaeta > Coniochaeta sp. 2T2.1. The sequence goes on from VSMA01000014.1 coordinate 180,385, forward strand.
CCTCACCAGAATCCATCATCTCAACGTCTAAGATCTCGTAGACCGCAGCCCTCACTTGCTGTCGCGTCATGCCTTGAAAGCGACGGACATAGTCGACGTTCTTCTGAGCGACGGGGACGGATTTCGCAGCATCAAGCCAGTAGCAGAACCGACCGGCAGGACTGAAGGAACCGTATACCGCTCGCCGCTCTCCGCCCTCTCCGGATCGTGACCAGCCTAGTTTGACCAGTCTATCCACCATGTAAGAAGGGATTGTAGTTTGCCGGCGCGACGGTTTGGATCCGTGACGAGTTCGGGGACGGGGCCCGGTGAGTATGACACGGCCCAGAATGTGCTTCGTGCGATGGGGAGCAACCTGATTCGCAGTGTTTGCGTGAGCGTCGAAGTTTTGATGGAGGACGGGTGCTCCGGCTGCGCTCCTGGTCGATGAGCTTTTGGCGGTGCGACATTTCGTGACGGTGTGAAGATAGATAACCTCGTCGTGTAGATCGCCGCTTTCCCGGTAGGCGTGCATATCCTTGAGATGAAAAACCTGCCCCACAGGCCCGTGATCTTGCAGCCCGCGGGTTCCAGCAGTGCATGTGCGTCATGGAGAAGCTGCGCGAGATCTCGTTGCCGCCGACGATATCATTACCTTCCTAGACGCCGCGCTGCGCAAGGTTGGTATCGACATCAACGAGCTAGCCGCCGCAGGCGTCACCAACCAGCACCTCAAATTCGCCGGGGCGGGTTTTATCGGACAAACTCCGCTAGCGGAGCAAGACATCGACTCGGCGAACGGTGGCCCTACATCCTCGGCCATGGCCAAGGCCGAGAAGGCCAGCTCCCCGAGTCTCATCTCTTCACTAGGGCAGGAAGCGTTTGACTGGAACGCCGTCACTGGCACCGAGTTTGACGTCGATCAGTGGCTGCAGTTCCCGCCCGAGGAGGCTCGACAACAGTGACGAGGGTGTATGCCGGCGTTTCCAGAAATGAGGGGAATTGCGAAGGTGCTAAACAGGGCGGCAGCGGCCAGGTCTCCGGAGATAGGGCACGTCTTACCCAAACACAAGGGACTTCGAAGGATGATGGCATAGTCCTAGCCCATTGGAGGTTGCATCAAATGCATCATGAGTGGGACCTTCAGCCATATTCTTCACTTGTGTTCAGTCCGGCCCGTTGTTTGATAAGAAACCTCTTTAAGGAGGAAGAGCCAAAATGGGTTGCAATTCAATCCGCCATGCAAGAGGACTGGAATCCTTGCTTGCAGACGCTCGAGGGCTATAGCGATTGGGTCGATTCCGTCGCCTTCTCGAGCGACGGCCGCTATCTCGCGTCGGCGTTAGACGATATGACCGTTAAGATCTGGGACCTAGCGACCGGCTGTTGTCTGTAGACGCTTGAGGGCTATAGCGGTGCTGTCTTCTCCGTCGCCTTCTCGAGCGACGGCCGCTATCTCGCGTCGGCGTTAAGCGACAAGACCGTTAAGATCTGGGAGCCGGCGACCGGCCGGTGTCTGCAGACGCTCGAGGGCTATAGCGGTTGGGTCAACTCAGTCGCTTTCTCGAGCGACGGCCGCTATCTCGCGTCGGTATTAGGCGACGGGACTGTCAAGCTCTGGGAGCTAGCGACCGGCTACTGTTTGTAAACGCTTAAGGGGTGCGTAATGTCTGCCGAGCTATGGTAGATTTGCATCTTGGGACGCGAGCCCTTGTAGCCCGGGAACTAAGTGCATTTGCTACTTCAGCGCGAGCGGGGGCCAGTGGCCTCGGGCAGCGCCTATCTCGAGCACGTTCGTGGTCAACATCGCGCATCCCCAAGGACGTGTAAGTGGCATGGTGAACCGGGCGCAGCGGGTCAGCATGCCCTTCTTCTTCGGCTTCGGGCTGCACGAGAGCTGCGCAGTGATGGAGAGCAGCGTGGAAATGGGAGAAGAGCCGCGTCGTGAAGGGACTGGATTGCGATGATTGGGTGAAGCGGAGGGCTAGGGCGATGCACAAGGTTGGCTCGCCTGACGAGACTGGAAAAAACAGAAAGAGAACGCAGTTCAAGGCTGCGATTGAAGAAGTTTCTCGTTCGATATAGCTAGTTGAACCGCGTGAAGATGAAAATAGCGATCCGCTGAACGTACACCGCCACGCGTGTCATGAACGTGACACTTTGCGAGGACTGAATCAGCGAGTCATCCGCTTGAGGGAGGGTTATTGATGACATACTAGGCTACTCACTTGAACCGGATCTTGTTTTTGAGCGTGCCAACCTTCTTCATCTCAACCTCGACAACATCGCCATCTTGGAGGAAGGTCTTGGGCGCGCGAAACGCGCCGACACCCGCTGCAGTCCCCGTCATGACGGCAGTGCCGGCGGGGATGGTCGTGCCTGGCCGCGTGTGAGTCTTGACCCTTTCGTGGCATTGTCGTATACACTTGCCTTGGCTCATGTGGCTGAGAATTTGGGCGGGTTTGAATATCAAGTCTTTCGTAAACTCGGCCGTCTGCCTGATATCTCCGTTCACCTTAGTGACGACGGTGTAGCCGGATCCATCGCCGAAGGCCTCCGGACTGATCAGCGTCGGACCGATGGGCGCAAACTTGTCAAAGGCTTTGGCGAAGAAGAATTGGCCAGCTGAATACTTGGGTAGTTGATACATGCGGCAGGAGAGATCATTGCCGACCGTGTAGCCGAGTATGTAGTCCTTAGCCTCCGCAACGCGGACGTCTTTTGCGTCCTTGGACGTGACAAAGACAAGCTCACCCTGTCGATGGAGAGACTCAGCATGCTGCATTTACACCTTCGATGGACTTGACAAAGGCATTCGTCACCGACCTCGTAGTCTAGGAGACTTTTCGCGCAGAAATCATTGACGGGGATCTCCTCGTCAGGATTTGCCAGGGAAGTGGCCGGCTTGGTCCATAACGGCGGGCAAGACGGAACGTCAAGCTTGCATTCGTCATCATTCTGTCATCTGAGCCTTCTCAAGACACCATGACTTACCTTCGCTTCCTTGGCGTGGCTGTAATAATTGAGCCCGACGCAGTAAATGGGAACACCGTCCCGGGGCAGAGGTGGCAGCAGCTGTTGCCATGTGTATCTTGGTCAGGGACTTGTACTCGCGCGAGGTAAGAAGGTAGGCATCTAACCGGCGAACGAAACCTACTCGACGGATTGTCACACGCCTGTGCTCAGACGTTTGCACGAGACCCTCGACGGTGGTTGCTGCAGCGACCTTGGTACCAGGTGCAGGCGGTCCGTCGGCGTCGGATCCGAGGTCGGCGTAGTATCGTCTGCCGTCCTCTTCAGATTCAAAGCGAACGAGATGGGTGAAAGAGGACATGATGACGCATGCAATGTGTTGTTTGAGGAGGGTATGAGGCGAGAGGGTGCATTGCCCCTAATATAAAGCTGCGCAACCGAGGACTTCTGGACATGGCGCCGTGCTCGCTACGTCCCAACAGCGTGCATCACTCCAGAAACAGACCACCATCGGCAGTAAGCAATATATTGGGTTCTACGTCCAGGTATCTGTCGGCGCAACTGGAGACCTGTGGCTGGCTGAGGGCGCACATGATCCCCGGAGGATCTCCCGGAAAGTCGCCGCTGTCCAGTGCCAGTGTCGGTGCATCTCGCCCCGCCCCTGGCCTGGCCCGCTTTTCTTCTTTTGCCATACCATCCAAACCCGCCGACTGGAGATCTCTTTCCTCTCTCCAGCATTCAACATCTTGAGACGCTCCGGCATCCCTTCATTCCCGCCCGGTCTCATTTTGGCAAGATAGCTCACCCGCACTCCCTGATTCACTCCTGTCGCACCAGTCGGGCCTCGGCCTCGGCCTTGCCAGACAGAACGTCGTAGCCAGTCCAAGCCGCCAGACATTGATCATCCGATCCTCCGAACACGTTCTTGGTTCTCGCTGAGATTGCCGGCGCCCACTGACGATGCGTCCCACGGGGGAAGACGGCGGAACTCGACCGCGCGTCTGCGACAATTGCATCCGGTACCGACTTCTCCCTGTGCCTGCTTGCGCGCTCTTACGGACTCCTCTGCTGACCACTACTTGGTCGCAGTCAAAAGGTCAAATGTAGGTTACGTCGGTGGGGACGAGGTCAGGTCTCTCACATGCGCTAACGTGTCCCCGCCCGCTCACAGGCGACCTGGGCAAGCCGAGGTGCTGCCGATGCGCCGAACGCGGTGTCGCCTGTACATATTCCTCCGTCCGCCGCAAACCCGGACCTGCCCCGGGTTCGCGACGACCCCGCGCATCTCGACGAGATCGAGCCACTGGTGCCTGGGTATCAGCGTCGCCAGCCCCCGGAGGGACCACCATTTCAAGCCCCTCGCGGGTTTCGCCCGTCGATGCAGCTCCCGGCGATGGCCTCACATCCTGTTCGCCATCAGCGTCAGCAGGGCCGATCGGCGGTCCGGATTCTGCCTCTGCCCCTGCTCGGTCCTTCTCGGAGCCGTTGGTCGTTACCTCTGAAGAGGAAGAGTCCCTGTGCGTACCTTCAATTGCCCCCCTCGCACGGGCCCCCAGATTGACTAACGCTCGAGACCTGCTAGACTAGAATGGTACTTTGACAACACCCACCACGCAATTCCGCTCTTCGTCGCGAGTGCCTTTCAAGTTGGAGATCGACCCTGTGATGCCGTCGCAGGTTGCAGTCGGGACCTCATAGAGACAATGCTGATCATCTCGGCCAAGCTGTCCCGACAAGCGCTCGCAGCCATGACTAGGGAAGAGCTGAGTGCCCGTATCGACCGGATGCTAGGGGCATCTTCGCTTCGTGAGGACACTGCCGGTGACTCTCCAGGTCTTGACCAGTTTCGTCAATCCTGCATCCTTTCCTTTTACGAGTTCCACGAGTGTCCCGGTCAGCAGGCCTGGATGCGCGTGAACAAACTGGTGCGGTGTGCGTACTGGATCGGACTTGACCAGATTGACAAGATGCATCACGCGTCTCAGAAGTGGCGGGCCATGAGCGAGCGCGAGCTCGAGGAGTGGCGACTCGTCTGGTGGTGCGTCTACTGCCTCGACTCGTACGCCAACGTCACGACAGGTATGCCCTACGGGGTTGACGAGCGGCTCATCAGCACAGTCCTACCCCGTGGAAAGGTCACCATCGGCGGCCGGCGACTGTCCCTCCCGTACCCTCCGGAGGGTCTGCTGGAGATGGTCCGGATTATCTTGACCGAGTCGCCTCCGGAAGTGGCGCCCCAGGAGATCAACATCATCAGCATCACCATCCTGCGTCACGTGGGTCGCGCGATCCAGCTGCACGCCGTGGCGAGCGCGGAGGAGCTCGTGCCGTACGTCCAGAACGCCGAGCGGCGCCTGTGTGCTCTTCGGCTCGCCCTGCCGGCCAACTTCTTCAACCCGAAGCGGAACGCATTCGCGGCCGAGTCGGGCCCGGCTCACCACTTCCGGCTCGTTACCATCCAACATATCCTCATGGCCCAGATCCTCATCTGCATCAGCTATTGCCGCCACCTGGAAGAGGGTGACGATTGGCTTCGCAGCTGGCAGCAGGTCCTCGAGCTTTGTCAGGACATTACCGCCATCGCCAAGCAGTGGAACGGGAGCTTCTGCCCGAGGGTAGATCCCGCCCTCTGCATCATTGTGTTTGTCTCGCTGATCTTCTTGGATCTTCAGCTCAAGCACGCAGCGGGACGAGGGGACGCTGTCGCTCTCCAGGTCGAGATTGCGCATTGCCAAACCATTCTGCTGCTGTTCCTCGAAAAATTTGCCGAGTCCTGGACGCTGCCACGGCTTCTCATTCGTAAGTCCCGCCCTCACTCCTCGCCTGTCGGACCCGGCGTGGCTTACGGTGTCCCGAAAGTATCTTTCAAGGGTTTCAAAGAGGCCTTACCTAGTCTGATCGGGTGTCACCAGGTCCAAGCTGTCCTCCGCCGCTTCGAGAGTCCTCTGCACCCGAGGTGGCTGACGTTTCTGCGGTCCGTCGAGGAGATCACACAGAGCTGCAGCTGAAGCCACCTAATACCGCCGCTTTCGACCAGTGCATACCAACAAGCGAACTGCTTTGATTTGAAATACATAACACCAGGATATCTACGCCGCTACTTGATTACATCAGAAATCCCCGGTCGTTGCAAGTACACCGAGCTAAACTCCCCACAGCTTAACTCAGAACATCCTTGAAAGCGTCTGGGATCTTCTCGCCAAAGTCCTTGGGCATTTCGGGACCCCAGACCGAGAACGGCCCGACGACATCCCGCTTCATCGGCGTGTTCTTGTTCACGACGTCTCCATCGGCGTAATGCTCGATTTTGAACCCGCTCGGATCCGCCCAGTAGTCGAAGATCTGGCTGCCAAGGACGTGCCGGCCGACGCCCCAGACGCTGTGCCACCCCTTGTCCGCCAGCCACTGGTGGCCAAGGAGCTGCGTATCGAAGTCGGCGACCTCGAAGGAGGTGTGATGGCAGAAGATCTTCTTGACATGGGGCTCGGCACGCTGCATGAAGAAGCAGTGGTGGTCGGAGTACACCTCGCCGAGGTCCAGGTGCATGAAGGTCATCACATCGACATTGTCAAAGTCCCAGTGGTAGAGGACGTCCGATGGGACAAAGTTGAAGTTGCTCGTGTACCAGGCGAGCTCCGTGTCGAACTGGGGACAGACGTAGCCGAAGTGGCCGAGCTTGTGGACGAGGGCGGGACCCTCATGGAATCGTTGGAATTTGCCTGGGAGGGGAACGTGTCAGTCACGGCAGGGCATCCTCTGGGCGGATCTGCTTGCCTCTTCTCGGCTTCTGGAACGGCTTGTTGAATGGACCCAGCTCGTCGTGGGTGGCCGAGGGTTCCTGGGGATCCGGCTCTCGCTCCTTCTGACCGAAGACGACGTGGAAGTACGTGTCATCGGGGCGATTGAAGGTGATAATCTCGCCGCCGCCGGGTGCGTAGGCGATGGAGCCGACGCGCGCCCCCTCGATCTTGGCGGCCTTGTCGAACTCCTCCTGAGACTGGGCCACAAAGGCCGCGCCGCGGAAACGGGGCTTTCCATCGTTACTCTTGCACGCAACGTAGCAGTACGGGTCCCTGCCGTAGCCGCGGTAGTAGATACAGTCTCTAGTCTGGGCCTCCTCGACGAAGCCGAAGTCGACGGCGAACTTGGCAAACTCGTCCAGGTTCGGGTGATCGACGTATATGTGCGACGGCCGAGCAAGCTGGACCTTTGAGGGGTCGTTGGCGATGTGAGGGATGCTCATGTCGGGGACAATCGCGTTGCGGATGGGCTTGGGGAGCTTAGACACAACAGAGAGCATGAACTGCAGGCCTAGCGCTGACATGTCGCTGCGGTGTTGACGGGTTGTGTGTTGCCGAGAAGGCAAGATGGACTGCCCGGGGGTTTCATGGACATTTAACCTTGCATTTACCTCAAGCAACTGACGCATTGAACAAGCTTAAACCCTTGAAGTAGTCGGTTATCCTCTGCGAGTGGCGGGTGGGCCGACCTCTGGCGTGCGCACTGGAACTTCGCTCCACCCTGACTACGGGCGCATTCAGGGATTCATCCAGGGTGTTCCGGCGTTGGCCCAGATGCCTAGCGGGCAAGTGGCCGGGGCATCTGAGTTGTCGGACGCGGGGTGGTTGCGCCGACTGGGGTCGTCGGAGGAATTCCCTGGTGACCGGAGCGACATGGTCTCACACAGTCATGGCGAGCTGCGAGGTACCGAGGGAAAAGAAAGTGGGGTGGTGGATCCTCCGCGGAGGAATCTGAAATTGTAACCAACCCTAAGTTGTCTCCGGGCCTCGCTTCGGTGGCTCCGGGGACAGGCTGGACCCTCAGAGGCGTCCGGGGCCCGGGACCGATCCGTGCTTGCGGGGACTGAGGAAGAGAAGCTCATTGATGTCCCCGCTAGGAGCCATGACTTCACGTCTAATACTAAAGTAGGCCAAACTTAGGCTGCTTCGTGAAGACAATTCATTGACCCGGCAGGTCGAGTCAGTCTCCCGCCAAAAGTACACGCTTCACAAACTCATATGTGCACCCTGACCCCGTGGCGGATCAGTCACGTAATCATTGTGCGAAACCAGAGCTTATGGAGGAAACACAAGTCATCATTGTCGGCGGCGGCCCATCAGGTCTTGCTCTGGGCTTGGCCTTGAGCCAGCATGGGGTCAAGGTGAGTCACCGCATCTCGACCTCGACAACAAGCGCTTCATCTGACGCCGACACCGCAGTCGGTCATTCTTGAACGGGAGGCTGGCGTTGTCACAGATCCGCGTGGCGTCTGGCTCACTGGCGATGCTGTCCGGATCATGTATGGCCTGGGCCTGGGCCCAGACATGAGTTCAGTCGGACACGGTATGTTCAGCCGTCATCACGGAGCATCCCTCCACTCCCTTCTTGCTGACTGTATACGCGGCAGAGGCGTGTCACGCCAGTTTTCATCAGACTAGTTTCAAGACCGCCCCTTGGTTCCAGATACCATTCGGTACCTCCGACAACCTGGAGCATGCTCTTGCCGAAGGCTTCCAGATGAGCCAGCCGAAATTAGGCATGTCCGACATCTCCTTGCCTTCCGCCCAAGAAAACCACACGCAGCACAAGCTGACCTTTACCTCACTGCCAGAGGACGCAATGAGGCGCAAGATTGCGGAGACGAGCCTCTGCAGCCTGTATACCGGCTGCAAAGTCACGGGACGATCGAGCGAAGTGCCCCCGATAGTCGACTACACGAATTCGCAAGGCTCCAGGAAACAGATCCGTGGTCAGTTCCTGGTCGGCGCCGACGGCAAGACGGGCATCGTCCGGAAACATTTTCTTGAATCCACGGCCGGTATCCGACAAGAGGCGGGTCACTACACTTACGAGGGCGTATGGATTGCCAGCAACCTCAAGATGACCCTGCCGACCCCGAAGACGCACCCGGAATTTCCCCTCTGGCAGTTGGGATACACGCCCGAACAGGTATACGATCTCTTCTGGCCCGTCGGCTGGCACTTTTGCGCCCCGCCCGGCAAGCCCACGGCAGCCGGCCGCTTCGGCCCTCACGCCGACCGGACCTGGCGGCACGAGTTCCGGGTGTACAACGAGGCAAGCGGGCCCATCTACTCGGAGGAGCAGCTCTGGGAGCACCTCATGCCGAACATCACACTGGACGAGGACCCTGGCCGGGGCGTCGCCTTCGGCAAGACGGTCGAATACCCACGAGACTGCATCGAGATCCTCCGCTGCCGGCCGTTCAAATTCGTGCACAAGTGCGTGAACCGGTGGTTTGACAAGCGCACGATGCTCATCGGAGACGCGGCGCACGTGTTCCCGCCATTCGCGGGGCAAGGAGTCGCCAGCGGCGCGCGCGATGCCCACCAGCTCGCATGGCGGCTCGCGCTTCTTCTCCAGGACGAGGACAAGATCGACAAGAGACTGAGCCTGCTGGATGCATGGGCCCTCGAGCGCCGGCGGAGCGTTGATGATGCGGCCCTCATGTCCAAGTTGTCCGGGTTCGCCTGCAACAATCGGCCCGCTTGGTGGGTATTCCTCCTCGCGAGGATCGTCAAAGCCCTCGAGGCAGCCGCGCCGTCATTGTGGCACCGCTATGATACGGTCGCAGCCACCGAGAGGAGAGGGTTCTCCAACGTGCCTGGTGGCTTCCACCTCCAGCCGTACAACGGAGGCGTGCGTCTGGCGCAGATCCACATGCTATCCTCTCGCGGTGGCGACCCCTTCCTGTCCGACAATCTGCTTCGGAGGCACGGCACCATTTTCACCTTGCTCGTCATTAGCGACGGCGATAAGGAGCAACTGGCCTCGCTACAGGGCGAGGCAGAGGCGGCTATCAATGCGGCCTCGTTCGCGCGCGCGGTCTTGTCGGCCAGGTCGGTGGTCGTCTACGCCACCACGATGCCGGTAGACGACAAGCCAGATGCCTCCACGGAGCTCTTCGCTCCAGCCCCGCCTGCAAGGATCAAGGTCCCTGTCAAAGATGCCTACGACAGCACGGCGTTCGTCAATCGCCTGGGCCAGTCGAGCAGGTTCGCGATTCTCCGACCCGACTGGCTTGTCTTTGCTTGCGCGAGGGACTCCCACGAGTTGGAGTACTGCCTGTCGGAATTGAAGAAGGCACTCCTCAAATAATGGCGCTAAAGGAGATCTAGCCAAATAGGTTGATGCTGAATTACGTCCCGTAACAGGCGCGTATGCAGTAGATACTTTCAGTTTCAGTCATAGAGTTCTCAAGTAGAGTGATTAGCAATTTCAGGTCAAGTGGTCTCACAGACGACCAGAGTTACCACACAAGACGAACGTCACATTTTAGGAACGGCTCGATGAGATCCTAGTTATTCCGCACTACGGACACTGCGGCTAAAGACAGATGATAGCACACTCTATCTAGTTTGGAAGTGCTCGAAGACCGACATGGACCTTGCTTTTGAAAAGTCCATTTTACTTAAAGCTGGGATTGTTATTGAAGAGGCTGCTCGAAGGTAGGACTGTACTAGTAGTAATACGTAGTATGCCGCTCCTCTTCAAAAGTAAAAAGTCTCTCGAATCTAGACCGCGCAGACCCTCCCCGCAAATGCGACAGATTGTCGTCTCTTTTTGTCGCACAAAGAGTACGGTTTAGCTCCTCAAACTCTTTCTCCCTTAGCTGACGGCCGGCCAGAACGGCAATATGCACAAGGCTGACACCGTTTCCCAGTCACAAGTCATCAACTCCCTCAGTGGTGTATGCAGATAGGTATAGGCATCTCAACCTCACTCCTAGACCCAAATAAAGCACCTCCCCTGCCCCGTGCCACAATCATCAGCATGTCCATAATCACACCAGTCCCCGCTAGGACTACACTCAAAGATGTGCGTCTTGACGCGCCTCTTGCTGATGACCCAGTCTCTGTTGTCGGTCCAGACGCACCCGCCGCAGGAGTAGAACTGGTAGCCGCGGCTGTTGCAATTGCAGCCGTTGTAGGTGCACTTGCGCCTCTGCAGCACGTTGGCGACCGAGTTGTCGCTGCCCTCGGGCGCACTCGCCTCTACGGCGGCGGTGCCGACGTCGCTCGAACTTGGCTAGTTCGTCGGCTGCGTAGGCAACGCCTAGCATGAGGAGGACGAGGGGCGGAGGAAGCGCATGTTGGTGGTTTCGGCTGGATGACGTTGGGTTAGTAAATGTTGGGAAGTTTGCTGTTGACCTGGAACGACCTACTTGCAAGAAGCTTCCGGGTTAGACGACCAAGCACGTACTCTTTGCCGACGAGGTTGATGGTCGCGGGGATGGAGGTGAGGTGGTGCATAAACACTAGGATGGTGTGCAGGTAGGACATGGATGTTGGTATCGCCGACGCCGCAGGATTACAGTGTGCGTTCGGTTGGCGAGGGAGATGCTCTCGGTAATGTCCTTGGTGATCTTTTCAGCCAGCTTAGCATCTGCTATCGGCTGGTCTTCCTAAGCTTCAACGGTGTCATTGCGGATGACCCAGAAGATGGCGCTCAGCTCGTCACCATAGCTCACGATGGAGCAGCACGACGCAATCCCTATCCAGCAGCTGGACCTATATTAGCACAACTGGGGACATGAATGATGTTTCGGCTACTGCTTATCCTTGCTCCAGGAATCCCTTCGTATGGCGGGCAATAAAGTCATTCAGCGAACTAATAAACTCGTTCGCTAACTCCTCATACCTTTCCCAGCTCAGTTGGTATTTTGGTTCCGGTCGACTCGATCTATTTGCTCCTGCGCAGAAGAGTATGCCGTGGCAGCGCGCAAACTCGAGTTCTGCTCTCGAATTGGATGGGGACACATAAGGACTTCGTGTAGTAAAACAACTGCTGGAAACCACTGGGCCGAGCCAAAATCGCCAAGTGATAGTAAAGACGCCCAGTGATGGGTGACTTATCACTGGCTTTGCTATAACGTATATGCATAGCGAGCGACGCATCATAGCGAGCGACGCACTTCCCATCACCTCTCTAACGACGAGCTCAATTACACAACAACAACAAAGTAAATCAATTAAAACTACTCGGAACTAGATTCTCCAGACGTCTCTACATCGTTTTCACAAGTGCGCGCATTGTGTCCGGTCATACGGCATTTGCTACATTGCCGTCTGCCCGTCTCGACCCTCCTCTTGCGACCACTCCTCTGACGCGTTTCCTGCTCCAACTGCTCGTCCGCATCCTTCTGAGCCAACAAATCTTGAGCATCGCCTATAGTAAGTGATCCTCCTTGCCGTACGCGTGTCTTTTTAGCCCTTCGACGCTTGCTAAGTGCTTCATTTGCGTCCCGAAGTATCCGGACCTCGGACCGAAGGAGAGCTACTTCATGCATCATTGCCTTCGTACCTTTGGCAAACTGGTCGATAGCATCTAAAATTGGTATCGGAGAGCTGCCCTAGTGACCGCTAATCCTCCCCTTAATAAAATCCGTTTGCGAAACGACGTCTATCGGGTTGCGCGGTGTCTGAGAGGTCCAAGGGTCGGCCGACGCCGGAGGTGGACCGGTCGGTATTGGAGTCCGTAGCTTCACATCTAACTTAGATATAACCGCGTCCGGGTTATGACGGACTAAACCAGCCCCTTTGAATCCAGCCTTGACGTTATCTTCCGTGAAAATATCGTAGAATGCGGCTTTAAACGCGATAAAGAACTCGAGCTTGGTCACGTGGTTAATATGTGACTTCATGAGCACTTCGATCTGACGGCCGTATATAATACGTGTGAGCAGCCCAACCCTTAAAACGCCGTCAGTAATGCAAGTGCAATAATACAATCTTATGTGACTAACGCTTACTCGAAATTCAGCCTATTGCTCAAAGTGCCAACTCCCTCTATCTCAACTTCCACCAGGTCACCATGTTGCAAGAATTGCTTGGGCTTGCGAAATGCCCCGACTCCAGCCCTCGTGCCCGTCATGACGGCCGTCCCCGCAGGAATGGTGGTGCCTGGCACAGAAGTAAGCTTGATTTCTCTGCTGGAGTTGTCCCATTGCCCTGTGAACAGACTCACCTTGACTCATGTGGCTGAGCACAGCCTCTGGGGAGAAGATCATGTCCTTGCTGAGGTCCACATCTTGCCGCGTATCGCCGTTGACTTTTGTAATAAACCTGGGCCGGCTGTTGCTAGAGAATACCTCCGGGCTGATCAACGTTGGACCGATCGGGGCAAACTTGTCAAAAGCCTTGGCAAAGAAGAACTGACCTCCCGAGTTCTTTTGGAGTTGGAACAATCGACAAGAACGATCGTTCCCGACCGTGTATCCAAGGATGTAGTTCTTTGCCTCCCCCGGTTTCACGTCCCGGCACTCCTTGGAGGTTACGAACACCAACTCACCCTGTAGCACCAGGCACGGTTACTAGTTGAATGCTGCAAGAAAAGTCGACATACTAACCTCGTAGTACAACAAGCTCCTGAGGATACGACGGGATTGAGAGCTGCTCATCGCCCACAAATGCCATGTCAGACCCTGCAAGACTAGCCACCACTCCAGGACTGGGAATCTACCTACGTCTGCTTCCTTTGCGTGTCTGCGAAAGTTGAGCCCTACGCAGTATATCGGAACGCCATCTCTGGGAAGAGGTGCTAGGAGCTATGGGCTGAGCTTAGAGAAATCTCTTGTGATGTGGAACGGATAGAGCACTCACGCTCCGAACAGTAACAGTCTTGGGCTCAGCATTGCCGCCGGTAAGCTCTTCGATGGATCTGAATGCGCGCAGCTCTGTTCCAGGCGTTGGGAGCGAAGTTTTGGATCCGAGGTCGGCGAAGTAGGAGCTACTGCCGTCCTCTTCGCTTTGGAAGCGAACAAGGCGCGTAAAGGCCGACATGTTGGTGGACACGAAAAGAATGCAAGTGAAGAGAGACAACCTGACCGGAGCAAGCAGGCCAGTTTTAACACTCACTATTTGACACTCAGCTGGCGAGGTCTCAAGAGCATTCTTCGTGGCGGCCGAGGTTGCCGCAGCTCGAAAATTCCGACACGCTTGGATCTGCCGTTAGCACGGAAAGATATTTATCGGAGCATCTGTGTCTTGGCCAGATCGGCGGTGACCGGGTCTTGAGAGGGTGCTCAAGGATAGATGATGGGTGACAGACAAGTTTCGGAAGCTTCTCATCGTCTCAGGGACAGCATCCAAAACGGTGTCCGAGAAGATTTGAGCGCTCGGTTGTCGCACATTGTTGTCAGCAAGGAGTCTGGGCAGATAGGCAGGGCTCGTAAATACAGCTTCTCCTCTTCTTCGGAAAGTATATTGACAGTAAGCCGGCTGGTCGACGACTCTACTTCGTCCATCCTCAGACCAATCTGAGTCAGTAAAAACGCTCGAGCCATGGGAAGCCCTTGCTTCCGACGAAGGTCCGGTTCCTAGAATGCACGATTCATCCTCACGAGAAGAACAACGAGGACGACGGCTGAGGGGAGGCGGTTGTGAGATGTTCTTAGTTTTGGGTCTTTTGAAGGACTTGAATAGCAAGAATGATAATTTGACTCTTGATTTGGCTCTGGCATGTTTTGTGGGTTGAGGAATTAAGGTTGAAGTGAGGAGAGAGATTGAGGGATTTTTGATCCACTCACTTGGGTGATCCACTCACCTGTGACGTACGTTACTTTTACTTATAATAGTTAAAGATGAAAGAAGAAAAAGAGGAATATTGCCCGTGTTTAGAGCTAGCACACGCCGATCAGGAATATTAACGGCGCCACCTAGCAAAAGCTACCTGAATCCTAAAGCTTACCCTAATCACCATCTAGCCAAAGGAAAGAACAAACCTCACGCGGTGTGTCAAAGTCCTTCGGCGCTCGCTCTCAGCAGCGGGTTATAATTTATTAGTCACCATTGTTATAGTGATACCTCACCCATGCTGTGGGTACCTGGCCCGGTGCTTACTCCCTCTCCTTCGCCAAATCTCTCAGATGCCACTAGCATTGCCTCATCTCCATCGGAATACTGGACCTTGAACGTCCTCTGTACCTCGATGCTGCCGTGCTCTGGCCTCGATAAGGATTCTCCTCGAGAAGGGAGTTCCACGAGAGCATGGCTTCGACTTATAATTCTTGACGTATGTCTAGATTGCTCCTTGTAGTTCAGATGCCCCCTTGAGTCATATGATGAACCTCCGAGGACCGGGAATAGCCGAATAAGTAAAATGCGTAGGGCTGGCATAGACACGCAGATAATGCCAAGATGGATCTCGATGGTAGACCAGATAGAGATATCCAGCTGGTCATAAGTTGGATTTTTAGAAGAGCCAAGGTTGACAAGAGATTTCAATCGAATAATGCTCACTATCGTGATGCTATAGAGGTTAGCGGTTACGGGAGTAATCTTGCCTTGAGGCACTCACAAGCTTCCGACGATAAACATCGCGGCAACGCCAATCTTCTTCTTCCAATGTAGCTTCAGACTTCGCAAGCACCATAAAGGAATCGCTAACATCCATAGATCCAAGGCAATACTAATAGACGCATTCGCCCAGCCGATCGCATTGATATTCAGGCTAAAGATGTTAGAGCTCATGAAGAGGATATAAGTCAGCTTGACATACCATGTTCCCTCATGTTCCCCATCCCATTTCGTCCAGGTATAGCTAATGGGAGTGCATTGGAATACTCCTATAAACGTAAATATAATGCCGTAAATAGCGTTAAAGATAATGGTTCCCCAAAGAAGTGTTTGCGCGAGTCCAAGAAAGAAGATCCGAAGGTAGAAGAATAATAGCGACATTTTCAGTAGAGAGACCATGGGCAAATAAAGCACTCCGAGGATGTAGAAAAAGAATCCGAATGTAGTAATATCGTCAAACTTAAGTGTCCAAATATCCCTTCCTACTCCGTGACGAGCCGTGCCGTGTATAGTTATCGCTATCGACGGAACGCAGCAGCAGAATGAGAGAATGGTAAAAAGGTCATCAAGGCCAAGGTCCGAGTGCATAATAAAGACCTTACATCCAATGCGCAAAAGAATTGAGATACCCGAGAACACGCCGAGGGTAATTATGAGCCTAATCAATAAGCTCGTCTTGTCGCGGATGGGGTCATTGCAATAGGTATGCGTTGAATTTTGAGTCACTGCTCAATCAGCATTAAGTTCATTACGAAGCAGATAAATATTATACTTAAAGCTTCTTTGACTGAACATCCCTCGGACACACATATTGATGCCACCGACAAGACCTTCTCACTGGCACATATGCACTTGCTGTCGTCGGAGTCGCAGTCGGATTTGGAGATTGCATCGCTAAGGCAAGATCTCTACTTGGCAGATTAGCTTGATCCGATGGCGATCCGAAACAAAGCTCGGGAGACGCGAACCGCGCACTGGGGCAGCTCGGAGAGCAGCTCTTTTGTCGAAATATCGGCAGCCGTCGCCCAACAAGGCAGCAGGGCCACCAATAGAGGCACAATCCACTTCATGACGATACACTCAAACGCTTGAGGAGGCGAGGACCCAAGGACCAAGATTAACCATCACCAGTGCGGTTTCGCGTCCTTCGAAAGATATGTGTAAACCCCTTGCACCACGCGGTGCGAGACTAATGGCCCCACAGAGTCGATCCTCTTTTAATCGGGTGTGGATTCGTGAAGCAAGGTTCAGCAGCTTCTCGCCAATGCGACGCTTGTTCAATGTGGACAAGATTACCAGAAAGTCAATTGTTCGCCCGGTGGCGGACAAGAAAACTCCTCGTTGATCTCCAAATGCTTCGACTGATCTAGCAGAGATCTCACTTCTGCTAGAGAGCATAACAAAGATGGCTGATTCACAGCTTCCTTCCTGCCACCCAAGTTCTGCACCGACCAGGATCATCACATCAAACAATTAATTCCCCAGTCTTTTCCTACGGCTGAGTGTCTGGATTCTCGTAGCCCAACATCACACCACTTCATCCCCTCTCTATGAATTGCCCTCTGCTTAACACCTACTCCCAACCAGAAGCCCATTACCACTTTTCCTCTCTTTGCGTTGACCATGATCCTCCAGGCGCCACCTTACCCCAGATAATGCCGGCTACATGCAGTCGCTGCATCGTCACCTTAATTTGACCAATCCACTTCCTCCTCATTTCACGTAGCGTCAGTCCATTCGTGATTTTAGAGTTTCCCTGTGTATGTAGTCTGGAAGAGCCCTCGTCTGGAACTCATCCCATACGACTTGTGACGAAATGAGTTGCCCAACCGTAAATCTTGGAACGTGATTGCTATTTGTTAACAGTCAAGATCAGTAATGTCCAAGACCTATCGATTGACTGGCCGTTTCGATTTATCCCGGTGGACAAAGCTTGGGCAGTGGTCATACGAAGCGTGTGGCTGCCGATGACATTGTGTAAGCATGCCGATTTAGGGCCCAATAGGGTTGACCGATCATCGGGAGTTGAGGCTTGCGAAGACTTCCCTTCCTGTTGGGCCTAGAACGCTGATGGAAAGTTACATCGTCACATGAGTCGACTATCGAACCTTGGAGGCAAAGGCCCCCAATGGAAATGCCACAATATGGTTCAAGCCTCCGGTTATATTAGCACCTCCTGACCTCGCTAAATAAATCTGTCTGTGTACAAACCTCGGGTTCTGACCCTGAAGACCCAAGAACTAAACCATCAGCAACTTTTAGCTGATAATTTGACCATGTAAAACAGCCCCCGGTGTGTCCGCGTCCGGACAACGCCGGTTTGGGGCGGCGTCCTTCGACAGGTGGTTGCCGGGTTATAGCGAGTCGTGCAAGTCTTTTCACGGCAGCCCATAACCTTAATGATTTGGCGCGTAGCCACGACGCAACTGGGGCCGCACTGCAGCTACTGACACCGCGTATGCCACGAGAAGGTCAGCTGCTCGTCGTTTAGCTTTCTGCTCGGAGCTAGCCGATGGGTTATTCCTGTGTCAGAGTATCTTCTGCACGGTCAGCGGAAGTTCCCAGCTCGACCTCCGGATCTGGGCTGACATCGGTCTAGTTGCCACCTGTTGTCTCAATATTTGGCAATTTGATTCATGGCAGTCTTTTTCTTTAAGTTAACAATCCTCGCAGCTAGGCTTTGAATTTGTTCTTTTCCCTATATCCTGCCTTTGATGTTCCTAGATTAGTCCCCGAGCCCTCTCCACTACGTGTCTTGCCTGTCCTCAATTGAGAGGTTTCACCCATTCACCTGTGAGCAAACGCCCGCGGTTGTGCGCTCGCTTCGCATCCCTATCTTTCCTTTACTGATAGCTGGTGCTAGATCCAGATTACCCAACATGGGGCAAAAGCGGGCTTGCGATGGCTGCTATAGAAGGAAGGTACCCACTCCCACCTTGATCCCAACATCCAATTGGCGCCGCGTGTCACTCCCGTAACCGGCGGCCCACTACTCCACTTCTTCTCCCCCCTTCAATACCACAGTAACCCTCAATACAGAAACGTGGGGACCGACACCCCGATCACATACATTAGCTCACTGCTTGGCGGGAATAGATTTATTGTGACGCTCCTCCTGCAGACGCGCCATGCAACTGGTGTAACCATCACGGTCTTCCATGCACCTTTAATCGAGTAAGAGCGAGGAGGAAGCCCAAGAACACCAAGTAAGTGAAAGCCTCTGATAAAGTGAAACTTTCTCAGTGTACACACGGCTTATATTCTCTCTAACACTCCTTTTTCCGTCCGGCTTAGGCCAAGCCTCGGGTCAGAGAAGAAGTTGGTTGAGCGCATTGAGCGTATCGAGACCGCCTTGGCAAGGAGCATCGCCCTCAGCAACAGCATAGACCCCTCGTTGACAGGTGCCACAACGCCGTCCTCATCGAAGACAGCCGAGGCACCGGATGAATACTGCTCGAGCCTTGGCGAACAGTTTGCCGCTTACGAATCGAATCATCCTTGGTATATTGCATCCCCTGACACGCTGAGCACTGGCAACATCTCAAATGGACAGATTCACCTTGCAGGATGTCACCTGGGTCACATTACCTGTCACGATGGGATTCCGCTGTTCTCCGAGGAAGGCCAGGCGTGGATTTTCTCCCGAACTGGCGAGGCGATTGCATTTCAGAAACTGAAAGCCTTGAACAAGTGTCAGCAGGTCCGACCACTCACCTTGTCACATTCGCAACTTCACGGTTCTCTCGAGCAGCTTTATGAGTTACCAGACAGGAACATCGTTGAACAGGGGATATATTGGTTCCAAAATTCTGCGTTCAGACTGGTCTTTCCTGCAATTGACACTGTTCTCTTTCATGAGAGCGTCAGGCTGGCCTATGAGCCCTGGGAAGGGCCGCTGACGCTAGAACTCATTAGCGCTAAAGGCTGTGTGTTGGCCTTTCTCTCTATTATGTGCGTTTTCAATGGGGATTCGACATGGCGCCCCATTGTGGATAGTGATGCATGTGCTATGAAGGCGCAGTATTTACTATCCGATATGGTCGAGGTCGCTAGTGTAGTGACCCTCCAGACCATCTTCATGCTGGCAAGTATCGAATCACCGTCAAGCATAGGTCGACAAGCTGATAGCTAATTCTGCGATAACAGCACATGCATCAAATATTTTCCGGCCGCTTACACTCTGCCGCTCTGCTACATGCGGTTGCCTGCCGCATCATCTTCATGCTTGGTGGACATACGCAGACGAATATCAAGCCTTACGGAGCAGCAGTCACTCGCAAGGAGCGAGAGATCCGCCATATCCGCATGATCTTCTGGCTCTGTTACATATTCGATCAAGACAACGCGTTACGGACTGGCCAACCCCCCATCATGTGCCAAGAACACTGTGACCTCACGCTGCCGGACGGATACCCGGAGAATTGCTTTTCTCTTCCAGCCTTGAGCAACGACATAGTGTCACCTGCATTTGCGGACGAGAGTCTATTTCCCTATCTTCCTGGAGACTTACGTCTTGCTCAATTAAAGGAAAAAACCTTTCGACTACTCTACTCGGTTCAGGCCCACGGGAAGTCTGACACTGAACTACTCCATGATATCCGTGTGCTGGACAATGAGATTGAGACCTGGCGGTTGTCGATTCCACTCGAATTTCGCCCTGCGCTTTCAATTTCTCAACATTCGCGTCTAGTACCAGACACGAAGTTACCACAGAGCATGCAACACATCGCTTTGCACCTTGAGTACCATCATCTCATGGCGACGGTTCACAGAGCAAGTGGCAGATGCTACCCTATCAGTCCAGCCGCGAGCTTTCATGAAGGGGAGAGAAGCGGGGCTGTCGAGTCAAGCCTAGCGCTGGCCTTGGAGGCGAGTCGATCGACTCTGTTTTATCTTCAAGCAGCGATTAATGGACTCGCGGGTGAAGCCTTTTGGTAAGTGAAACGTAACTCTCCCTTCTGCTCCCTCTCCCCTCGTCCACTTATCTTCTTTAAGCCGAGCAGGACAATATACCTAAGCCCACCGAATGATCCACGAGAACATTCTAACGGTCAATTAACAGGATCATTGTCTTCTATCCCACAGCTGCAATAATGACGTTATTCTTCAGCGTTCTACTAAACCCGCTTGACACGCAAGCGAAACTTGATCTTCAGCTTCTTAGCTCCGCAGCGGATCTCATCAGAAACATGCCAATACGGAGGCTAACAGAATCCGAAATTGAACACCTCAAGATGGTGGATGATTTTGTAGCAGAGTTGATACGGCTGGGTAATTGCGCGATTTCCAAAGCAAAAGGGGAAAGGGAACGAGAGGGTGAGGCGTGATACCTGGTGGACATGAAATTTGGACATAAGAGATCAGGGCATGGATCCCCCCCCCAACCCCCCCCAACCCCCCAACCCCAACCCCAAAATCTTTTTCTGGGGAAACTTGCTTACAGTGCAACTCTATGTTTTGTTTAGAGCTTTGGGAATCTCATGTACTGTAGCTAAATATCACTGATCGCAATATATACGACCTAGAGAAAGGCTAGAACTACTGTCTTTTAGGCATGTGACACGTAGCATGTCTATTTTGCTAATGAAAAGAGATATTCGCGGGTCATATATCTTTCGTGGATCATTTTCTTTGACTGCCCCGAATTACCAATTTTGGGTACCCGAGTCCTTATCCGGCATAAATGAGAAGCTTGAGAAACAGGCTGCGTAAGGGCTTAAGTAAGGCCACGTCCGAACTTACGAGCTAGTACACGGCGGAGCACCAGACACACATTCAGCTAGTCGATATGGGTTTCCTTTACCGCGGTACAACTCTCACCTCTCGGGGGACTGGGCGGGGGATGGCAAATGCTGCTCGTAGCCTTACTCATCACACATCGACCTAGGTGTTACTCCACCGCTCGGCACCTCTAAAGTAGGCTGATCAGACGCCTAGTATTATTTAACGTGCAAGATAGTCCTGTTTACGCATTTGCTCCTCGGAGTAACTTGGTGTTTTGTGTTCGTTAAATGTTGATGGAGCAAGCTTCAGTCCTCCAATCCACTGCCTTAAACAATATTGTGTACGCGATAGAATGACCAACTGTTTTGAATTACGCAGGGGCGCTGAATACAGTTGATAGAGTAGATCTTATTGTAATGATGTAATTATTCTCGGTTAAGTTGTTATAATCGCCATGAGAGGTCCTTTGGGGCCTAATATCTTTGTCTGATCCCGGTCTAGGACTTTGAACCCTGATCGTACCGGAGGACTTCAAACTCTAATCTTGATCCTAAGTTAAGCCTCAGTTCTTCTAACACCAACATCCTTGATAGGAAACTTCGAAAGCTGCTTGCCGATTATTGAAATCCCAGCTTTGTTCTATAAAGTTTGACCTATATCTTGTGCAGCGAAGCTGCTCAAAACTCGTGCTCGGGGTCGAGAAACTTCAGCCAACCGCGATGCAACGGGGCTTGAAAGTATTTTAGCACGGCCACCACGTCTGTCAGCCCGACAGCATCGTGTGAAACGAGAGAAAACTTGTCGAAGGTTTCTGCATTTTGGTTTAATCAGATATAATGCTACCATGCCAGGGTTGTGCGTCTGCTTACTAATAAGAAGTCTTGGCAGATACCAGAAGGTTGCAAACTGCTCTAAGAAGAGCCGAAGAATGTTTTCTTGCGTTTTTACTGCAGCTGAGTGGCCCTGCCTGGAACTGCTCATGCTTTTAGAGTGGAGATGAAGGATTACCAGTGCTGTGTGGATAATGAAGCACACGGCTGGGTCCACGCTCGGCGAGTGCTGGTTGTCCCACTGCTTGACAACTGCAACTATGTCCTGGCAGTACTCCAGTGTCTGATTCCACACACCTTGTCGTTTCTCTTCTGATGTTTGCGAGTGCAGGGGCAGGCAGGTGAGGAGACGAGAGACATGCAAGTGAAGAACACAAATCAACCGGGCGTGGTATGCACGATGAGACTCTCCGTGCAAAGCATCGCGTGCAATATTGAGATATCGGAGTGGCAACGCCAACCGTATCTCTGTGAGATGATATTCCAGCGCTGTTAGACGGTCGTGCAGGCGGTCGGAAGGGTTTTGCCACCATAGACGGTAGAGCGTGGCGGCTTCCCTGAGAATGGCGGTCGTTACGATATGGAGGTTGAAGTTGACATTATGACCATGTGTTGCGATTGCCTCAACCGTCTGCCAAAACGTCTCTGGATGACCAGGAAGGAATATTTGGGCCTTACAGCCCGTTTCTCGCCCTGGGTTCGTGATGAGAGACGTCTTGATGCTTTCGATATGAATGACGAAAGGACTCGCTGCAGTGATGTTGGAATATGAGTCGAGACAGAATATGCTCCACCAGACATATCTCCACTCATCTTTGTCATCATCATCATCAGCATTATCGTCACAGAGGTCGCGGTTATCAAGCTGGTGAAGTCCGCAGTAGTAAGCTTTGCGTGTGAGGTGGCCAACTCCCAACCACGCCCTCTCCCCTGGGTGTTCATGAAACTCATAATAGGCGAGCAGGCAAGCCTGCCTGAAATCATCGAGAGACCACCGCGCTGCTGATGCTTCCCAGTCTAGGCGGTTCCTTTCCTGAAGATGGGTTAAACGCTCGTCGAGGCGTGGGTCGGTACTAAGTTCGCGTCGGCCAAGTATCTTGACAGTCAGCGCAAAGATGACGAGAAGAAGGTCTCTAGTCACAGCGCCTGATTCGAATTGCTGGAAAAATTTGTCTCTGCGAAAGAGAGGCATGGATGAATGGATATGATCGAAGAAATTATTTAGCCTGGGAGGCCACCCGTCCCTGTTAGAAGATGTGTCGACCAGGAGGGCTGGCGGGGGGAGGAGGGGAGAAGTGGGGGGTGGGGGGGTTGTTTACAGTTCGCGCTCGTTCTCAAAGTTCAAGGAAGACTGAAAGGCATTTGCCTGATCTTGAACCGGAGTCGGCCAAGAACCTAACGCCTGCAGAAAGTCGTATGTTGGTTCCGCAAGACAATGTTGGGCGTCGAGACACGCACTATCAAGCTCCGGAAGGGACACCTGATGCAGAGTCCATGGAATGGCTTTACCAGAGTTGTCTGGTACGGGTAACCGAGAGGATCTTGCCGCTATAATTTAGAGAATACATAATGTTAGCTAGAGAAGAGGAAGAAGGCGCCCGGGCTCTCTTGAGTAACATCTTACCAGCACGTTCGCGAAAGCCCCTCACTGGGCCGGGTCTCTTCCTCACCATGGAGTATAGACAGAGCCGCCCACTCTCCAGGCAGCGGGAACACTTGGGCCGCCTCATGTCGCCTACATGGCTTTAGAGGAGTTCAGAAGCCGCGGGGTCAAGCATGTACGAACACTTGACTTTTTTTCTTGGTACAGTCAGCAAGCTTTGACAATAATTTGAGACTCGAGGGTACACACGAGATACATAGGTCGCACACGCGAGTCCTCAGAGGCCCATCCTGCGCAGATCGGTCGCTGAGGAAGGGAAGGGAATTGCCCCACGACATTCGTGTGGGCAAGTTGAGGTCGATCGCGGCCGCTATCGAGCTCTCTACAGTATCGATAGAGCCAGGAAAATCGAATTCAAGAGCATAGTCCATGGTTCGGGAGATATTGCTGTTGGATGATTCCTGGCACACACACAAACAGTGATTATAACCAGGTAGATATCAGGTAGACGTACGCATTGATTCATGGTCTCACTCCAAGGGACAAAAGAGATCTTGTGGGATCTTAAAGCAAATGCTTTAAGTGGCCACCCCACACCTTAAAGGGGATCGCGCATCTCCGGCATCCGAACATTTAGAAGGCGGGGTTTTGTAGATCGCCGAACTCCGTGCCTTCCGGCGGTAGAGTTTCTTTGGAGTTCCACCGAGGAGTAACTCTACGCCAAGGTGGCTTGGCCAGCCCCTTCCCTCGAACAAAGAGTTTTCTCCGTCTTCTTGCCGAGGCGCCGCTGACACATATCTATACCACGACCACAAAGTTTTTGTGCCCTAGCTGCATCCTGCTGACGTGGGCATCGGTGGCATCGAGAGCGCTGGCTGTGGGTTACAGCTCGAGGGTTATGTCTCCGTCGACGATTTAGTCGACAGGATGGTGGCGAATCCGTCGCGGTTGGAAAGGTAGGCACCCAGCTAGGTTACAGCGCTGAGCTAGGACCAGTTACGGATTCGATAAGGGTTCTGACCAGGATTCTGCAGATCCTTGCGCCGGTTCCCGAAACTGGAATACCACTCTACTGCATTTGCTTGGACTACAAGTCATACGCAGACGCCAAGTTTGGCTGGTTTAACCCGTGCTTCGACTCTCGATCCAGGAGGGAGAAAGAAGATAGTGTGATACAGCGTGCTTCCACGGAACACCCTCAATTGTAGACCAAGCCGGCTGCATCTCTGGCCAACCCAGACGAGGATATAGTGATAAACAAATACTGCGCAGCGAGCTTGCCAGACTACGAGGCAAGTCCATCATTGCATTGACGGCTTCGGCGTCTTTAGAAGGCTTTCGCCTTTTCTAGGGAGAACTTGTATCTGTGACTTGTCGAGAATGTCGCGACGTCCGCCCAGATGAAGCAGAGTCCTACATCCTCGGCGCTTACACATCCTGATGTCTTCAAGGAGGGTGAAGGACTCGGAATAATCACGCGATTGAATGGCTAGATTGTCACTGGTCAAGTAACAGAATCCATTGACTTTTGAAAAATACATACATTTCTTCAGTTGTAACAATACCTATCTGTTTGATCAGCCTAATAAAAACATGTGGGAGCGCAAACGTCTGTGTAGTTCCATGTTTTCCTTACGAGGATGTTCATAGATAAACCCCATGCACACCTTGTTAATAATCCAAAAATTTCTTAAGTAAGACAAGGCACTTCTCGAGCTGAGGAAGTGTCTGTACTGCCGAGAATATGATCGTGTCGGGCCTGATAATTGCAAATTTGGTCGAAACCCCCAGTCGGGTCATATATGCGCCCTCGTCATAGCCGGGAAGAATTCGCACACCAGCAAGGTCTTGCTTGCGAGGGATTGAGTAGTGCTGGGGCTGAGTAGGTGCTTCGATGGTGCTTGGGTTTGGGTCAAGGAAGACAACAGATTCTTCTGAAAGTACAGCAGTGGGCAAATTCGAAGCGCGAAGAATTTTTTTGACCTCAGTTTCTTCGTTTGCGTCACCCCGTCCGACGATAAGGAGTGTGAGGATTGGATGTCTGACCAGGATCTTGTCTGAGAGCAATAGGCCTTGATCACCAGTTGCAACATAGACTTGGGCCAATTTTCCGCCACCGCCAAGTCCTGCGAGATAGAATCCGCCCTTGGTTGGCTTGTACCCAAGTCGGTCATCTTGGATGCTTGGAGACAGGGCGCCCGACAAGACCGGGATGCGTTTGAGAAGAACCGCTGCGCTGCGGAGTAGCCACGATGTGAAAGTGTCCTCTTTGTTGCAAATGCTGCCATTCATCATCGTTAACCTGGTGGAATCGTCGACGCCTTGTCTCCGCTCCAGCGCCCAGATACCTAGGAGCCTATTGGCTAGTGATTGAGAGGGCCCTGTCTTTTCGAGCAAAGCGAGGCGCCAGGCCAACCCATGAGCATCCCGGATGCCACAAGCGATGCCCTGGCCGCCAAAGGGCGGGAAGACGTGTGCGGCATCGCCTATAAGGATGGTGCGGTTGTGAAACCATTTATTGACGACCTTCTGCGCGAAAGCAAAGGGTCGACACCGCAGAATGTTGATGCATTCCGCAGGAAACGAGACGGCGCCGCAAGACAGGGCCTGTCCGCTTTTGTCAGTATCACGCGTCAGCGAAGGTAGTAGCTGCTGTAGAAGCACGCCGCTGGGATCCCTTGATTCATCCCAATTCCGCAAGGCGATCTCGTGACGCCAAAGCCTTGCTTCATGGGGGCCAAAGCGGCCGCAGGCGGTTGGGTTACCGGGAGGGCTGCAGAAGTGCCAGAATTTGGGCCAGAAAAGGTCGTACACTTCCTCTGGTGTGAAGCCTAATTTCCAAAGTGGGAACTCGGGATGCGTCTCAGGGGTCGGTGGTCGAATTTCCAGGTTTGCCGCGAGCCATGTAGCCTCGTACCGGTACAGGCCCGTTTCCTGCCTGACATCGGCCGTTGGCTCGAGAAAGTGCTTTCGAACGATGCCTCTCTTTCCGTCCGCCCCAATGAGCCACCTGCAATTGATCTGTCCAGTGACACCTGACGAATCAATGTAGTCCACCCTGAGACTGTCAGTCTGCTCCTCACGAGCAGTAACCTCGCATCCTTCCTTCAGGTCGCAGAATGCAGATTCTGACACAAGACATCGTAGCGCATGCTCTGGAGTTAAGTTAGACATATCTCAACCGCATACACGGTGCTTGACTGACGTACCGAGCCTTGGTTGAACTTGCATGATGGCTTCCGGAACCGCCTGGTTGAGCGCATCTCTGGTAGTGTCGATTGAGAAGAATGGATCGTTCTTGAAAGTTGCTTTATGGAAGAGAATCTTTTCGACGTCTGTAGAGCAAGTGTTAGTGTTGGAATATATACGCCAGGCCTGTACGCAAGCCCAGGGTAGGTAGTGGAGGATAGGTGTGGTGAGCCTCAGGGAGTCCCCCTGAGGCTCTGCGGAGGCCGGAGGCTGAGTTAATCCGCAGGTCACGTGACCTGCGGACTCCACCAGCCCCTATTTCTTTCCACAGGGCTGGCCACCCACCCACCTTCCTTCCTTCCTTCTACGATGCGTATCAGAATATACAGTACAGGACTCCTGAACTTGGTGCGCCAACAGTGTGAAGCCCTCCCTACGGGAGGCAATATACGTCCTTACGTATATACCCTGGTGAAACCAACACTGATCAGTGGTAAAAATCACCACTGCTACCGCGTAATGGGGGCGCGGCTTCAAGTGAGGGATAACCACGGATCAGCAAGGTATCTACAGAAGAGACGCCCTCGCCCTGGCACCTCTTCCGCAAGGAGACTGTCGCCTCGACGAGGGAGTGCTAAGGAAGCTCCTCATACTGTCGTCTAACGCAAAGGGGACTCCAAGCCGCAGCCTGTACAAGCCCTGAGCCGACTACTCGGGGGACTGTCTGTTTTTCGCGGCGCGTCTATCACGCCCTGACACTCGCCCGGCTACCTTGCGAGCCGCCCACCAAGTCACGGCCCTCTATAGCCGCCAGCCTGTACAAGCCCTGAGCTGACTACTCGGGGGACTGTCTGTTTTTGGCGGCGCGTCCTACAACGTAAGAAGAAGCTCGCCAACGTGGAGGCGAGCCGCCACAAGTTACCTCCGGGAAGAATAAGCCCCCGCCCCGGACCTTCGATTCATCCTATCCCACGGCCTTGCGCCGACCTTTTTCCATCATTTTGAGTAGCCCAGACGACTGCGACGCTCTCTACGATCAGATCCAGCCTACTCTCGCCCGGATCTATCGATTTTTCATCAACTTTTGCGACTTTGAGGGATTTTCTACCACTATTACCGACGACGACCACGCCCGGCAGCGACCACCCCCCCGCCGCGCCCACCACCGGCTCCGGCGCACAAGGACGACCGGCCCGGCCTCACCCACTCGGCCGGCCGAGAAGAAAAGACTGCCAGAGGATGAGCTCCTGCACGGCACCGCGCCGCGTGGAAACGTGACGCCCATCGGCGAAGAAGGAGCTCCCCCACCGGCGAGCCGCCCTCGACGAGAACGAGCCGCCTACGGAGCCGCCCACCAGCGAAGAAGGACCACCCCTCCTCGAGAGCCACCACGTACCGGAGCACCCCCCCGGAAGCCAGACAAGCCCAGCCTACCACCCCGACCCCGGGTGCCCACCAGGCTGCCGCACACTCACTACAAGGGCAAGCCCACTACCCCCAGTAGTGGGAGGACATTTACAAGGCAGGAGACTGAGGTGCGGAGGAGAGATGGGAGAGGAGGATTTGCAAGCGCCGCCACCAGATCTGCCCCTCGAAGACGTCCCAGTCTACTCGACGGAGTGGCTGTACTATGAGGGGAGGTATACTGATGGGCTGCAATGGAACGAGAAAACGGGCCTGTATCTAGTCAACAGTTGGCCTGCGGACCTGGCGTATCCCTGGCCTCAAAAGAAGAGACTGCCAGTGTTGGAATATATACGCCAGGCCTGTACGCAAGCCCAGGGTAGGTAGTGGAGGATAGGTGTGGTGAGCCTCAGGGAGTCCCCCTGAGGCTCTGCGGAGGCCGGAGGCTGAGTTAATCCGCAGGTCACGTGACCTGCGGACTCCACCAGCCCCTATTTCTTTCCACAGGGCTGGCCACCCACCCACCTTCCTTCCTTCCTTCTACGATGCGTATCAGAATATACAGTACAGGACTCCTGAACTTGGTGCGCCAACAGTGTGAAGCCCTCCCTACGGGAGGCAATATACGTCCTTACGTATATACCCTGGTGAAACCAACAGTTAGGAAATTAGAGCATTGAGGTAGCAGGTTCTGCGCATCCATTCCTACAATGGCCTATTGTTCCCAGCTTATCACCTATGCCAATGTCATACAAGATCCTGACGGCGTCTCCGCTCAAAGCCACCCCTCTGGGATCCTGGGTGATGGCTTGCTCTTTCTCGAGAATTATTGACTGCATAAATCAGCTCTGTGAAAGCGGCGTGATCGGAAGGGTCAGACGTACATGGACTCCATGCTTCGCAAGAGAGAGCCCAAGCATAAGGCCTGAAGGCCCCGCACCAACAATGACAACCGGTGAGTTCTCCATAGCGAGATAATGGGATACGGAAGGTTGCTCGAGAAAGCGCGCCAAATTGATCATTCTTTAATAACATTTGGGCCAATCAAGGGGCCCAAGTAAAGAATTGCGGAGGAATTACCGTTTGCGACGATCCTCCGTTAGCTCCCGGACCGGACTGTCGGAAGCATGAGATCCTCCCCGGAGGATCTGAGCCCCATTTATCCCACGGGGCCCGGAGGATGTAGCTCACGCCGTCTCCCGCACATCCATCATTGTCGATCCACCAAGCTCCTAGATTTATGTAATATTAATCGCGGCAACTCAGTCCAAAGCGCCTCACAAGAATCTGGACATCTTTGTAGTTGGCGGTTCGAGCGATACGATTCACTTTCTCCATCTTCCGTTGACTTCAAGTATTCCGACGACACAAAATCGAAAAAGCCCTCGTCATGGAAGACATGCTCATCCCCCCTGTTTCAAACAGACCATCCAAGGTGCAGCTCAGCCGGCTAGGACACATCTATTTTGAGCACCCCGATCTCAAAAAGTTCGAACTTTTTGCCAAAGACTTCGGCTTCGTGGAGGTCACACGACGCGAGGAAACGATATACTATCGGGGTTACGGCAAAGATCCGTACATCTATGTCGCTTTGAAGAGTAAAGATGGAAAAGCCAGGTGTGGTGGGGGAGCATTCGTCGCAGCGTCTAAAGAGGAGTTCCAGAAGGCGGCCAAAATCCCCGGCGCGTCGGCTCCTATGCAGGTCAATGCACCGGGCGGTGGGCAGATCATCACTTTTGCACGCCCGAATGGCACCTGCTTCCACGTCATTTTCGGCCAAGAGGATCGGCAGGTTGACGCGGAGATCCCATCCGAGACACATGAATTCCAAGGCCCCTATAATACACCATTCGAGAAGCCAAGACTTGGTGGGTAGCCCAGACCCCGTGAACATCGCTTCCACGCCTAAGCCACGTTGCTAGGTCAGTTCCAGCGCTACCACGACGGCCCGGCTCTTATCCACAAGATCAGTCACTTCGGGTATGT
Source organism: Coniochaeta sp. 2T2.1 (assembly GCA_009194965.1). NCBI lineage: Eukaryota > Fungi > Ascomycota > Sordariomycetes > Coniochaetales > Coniochaetaceae > Coniochaeta > Coniochaeta sp. 2T2.1. The sequence goes on from VSMA01000014.1 coordinate 210,387, forward strand.
CTGCAAGGAGTTCGATACCGAGTTCGAGTTCTACACATCCAACTTCAACTTTGTGCCTTCCGATATCCTCTATCACCCACAGTTCTCTAACGTAGATATGCTTGCATTTCTTCACCTCGATCTTGGGAAGGAATACTCCGACCACCACGTCTTCTTCTTACAACGTGCTGCACCAGAAGTAAAGAAGACATTCCTTCATCACAGTTCGTACGAGGTGGCGGATTTCGATACCCAGCTGCTGGGGCATGAATGGATGGCGAAGAAGGGTTGGAAGAGTCTCTGGGGTGTTGGGAGGCACATCCTAGGGAGTCAAATCTTCGACTATTGGAAGGATGCCAGCGGCTTCAAGATTGAGCACTATTGTGATGGTGATGTTGTCAACGAGGACGTTCCAACTCGCCGCGATATAGCAGGACCTCTCTCAGTCTGGGGTCCCGAGTTGCCGAGGGATTTCGGGGTGGATCTAACCGATCCGTTATCTATCTAAGAGGAACATGGATTCTTGCTCATTTTGAAGTCGAAGCGACACGATGTGAGAGGCGCCCTGACCGGGAGTCTTCTTCTGCCCCAGTCCCCTCCGCCGTCTTACTATAGAAATCTCATTGCTTAAATTTGATCACTCCGCTAATAGATGACTTATAAGTACCTAAAGTTATGTTTCCAAAGTCTGTATGTAGTCCCGAGTTTCTCACCAAAAATCGCGAACACTCGGCTTCTTCGATTCTAGATAACTCGCTTCAGGTCTTTTTCTAAAATATGACAAAAATAACTCTAAAGAGAGATTAGCAAGGCAAGTAATTATTAAAGCGAAGACCTTATTTGAAATTCGCTGTGGCGGGCGTTGTAGATGTTTAAAGTTAGATATGCGATTTTCCCATACAAATTGCTAAGAACGGACCACACACAGGCTTTTGTACTTAGCAAATGTTCTCCGTGCACCCTTCGTAACCTTGTCACCAGCCTCGATAATTGACGTCGGGGAGCTGTCCTAGTGACGAAATATATCTTCGGTGGAAATCGGACTGCGAGGACGTCTCGGTCGGGTTGTTAAGCATGTTGGAAACCCAAGGGGCCGGTGCCTCCAAAATGCCTTTGCTTGTGAAGATCGTTGGGGGCAAGGAGCGATTCCAAGTTTAGGAGCCCCTTCGGCCCCCGAACCGATCCTACGTGCAAACTGTAATGAGCGAGCATCTATAACATAGCTTTCCTAATGCCTTTGCTTGTGAAGATCGTTGGGGGCGAGGAGCGATTCCAAGTTTAGAAGCCCCTTCGGCCCCCGAACCGATCCCACGTGCAAACTGTAGTGACAATCTATGGTATAGCTTTCTCTCGGAGTTTTATACTACTCAATAGTAGGCTTTACAGTCTAATCCCTCGAAAGCTAATACTATAAGACATGTATTTAAGCGGAGGAGTCTGAGACTATATAAGACCGCATTAGGCCCCCCTTTGTCCGCAGTGCTCGACAGGCTACCTACTACTCGAAACAATCACCTGATACAACTTCAAAAAAAGCCAGAATGCATCTTACCCCAAAGTCTATTGTCTACCTGTTAGCTATGCTGCATTCCCCACTCATAGCTGCCCAAGACGAGGAGCCGGTGAACCGCTGGTGAACCACACCCCGTTTTCCCTCTTCCCCTAAGCATAACTCTGTGTTAGACCCCCGCCGCGGGAGCTAACTGTTTCACCCAGGGCGGTCGATTTCTACTCTGGGCCATGCCCTCAGCCGGGCGACGAGGGGGCTTCCCCTGACGCGGGTTCAATAGCCGGCGCCGAGGGCGAAGAGTTCTACGGCTACCGTCCCTCGGAGGACAAGACGGCCCACAACGTCGTCCTGCGTAATATGGAGCTGACTAGGATGAAGGTTTTCCTGTACTCTGACTGGCAGTGCAAGAACCAAATTGGTATCTTCACTACGGACGGCTGCGGCGTTGTCCCCGACGGTGGAGTGAGTAGTCTCATTAGAACACAACTTGTATCTGCCTAAGGTGACGTGTGAACCTTTTGCTAACCTGCATAGACGTACATTGCCTGCGCCCAGATCGTACGCAACTATGTCTAGTGATTATGAGGCAGCTGTGTTATGGATAAGACTTAGTGCGCGGACGTTAGTATATGTATAGCAATCTTTCTAAGGCTCGCTTTCTAACCAGCTGTGAAAAACATTCAGTAGCTGCGTGGCTAGTTATATTGTGCACTCGCTAAACTACATGTCTTATGCTATTGTCCAGCTAGTTTGTCTGTAACGATGTCTAGCTGGTTGGCCATGTGCAACGCAACTTCATTCCATGTTTTTGTTGATGTGAGCGGTACTCTACATGGGGCGCAGCCGCTCTTGATTTGCGCACTCTGTCCTCAAGACTCTTCGCTGGCTACTAAGCTCGTAGAAGACATGTGATAAAAATCCTCCTCTCCAAACTGGTGGATGGACATGGCCCAGCTTGCCCGGAAACATATTGCCCCCGTAACCAGAGAAGCAACAAAAGTTAACCATGCTAGCACTGCTGCGACCGACCCGCTTGTTGTCACAACGGCACCAGATGATAAGACATTGACCAACCCAGCTGCTGCTGCTGCTACTGTATGCTGCCAGACGACCCCAAGCATACTAGCAGCTATGCTAGATGCCGGTGCCATTATCAGGCCACCTTGGAGCAACTGCAGTTCCCGAGGAAAGGGAAAGGTTACCTCGCTAGGCACACTAACGAGGGGAAACGAGGAGACGAAGACGACAGTTAAGACGCTGCATGCGAGGAAGACAATGCTAGACGGACAACAGTGTTAGTAAGGTGCAAAGGGGTATTCGGGAACGGTTGATAGAGACTTACTTCATTGAGGGCGAGACAGCTCGGTCTCTTAAGTCGTAAGCCGTCGTGACGAAGTTCCAAGGGTCCTCAATACCAAATAAGCTTTCTCTAACCCGACTAGGATTTCCGCAGACCCAAGTGGCTGTATTGTTCAACCTAGTACAAAGGTAAAAATAGCCGGCGCGGATCTCTAAGCTAGAGAACTCTCTTGTGGTATATGTTGCCGCTAAACGGAAAGAAAAGATATATAAACTAGATAGGTTTGGCGAGGCGCAACTGGCCAAGAGGAGACATTGCATTATAATAGCCGAGCAGTTCAGTAGCTGAATGGGTCTATAGAGAGACACTAAGCCTGTTAGACACCGTTGAAAACAGAAGACGACCTGTAGGAGAGAACATACCGACACGCCGTAATAATTGATACCTTGTAGACAGTTTATCCATCCATAATACACTCGTCATCACGACCGGAAGCGATGGTTGACATGGAAAGAAGAAAAACGAGAAGAGCGAAAGAACAACACGGTTGTTACCTTAAGACTCGAACCAACAACCGACCAGCCACCAGCAATACCTCATGTCCTGGATCTTGTGTAGAAGGCTGTGCGACCAATCATGCAGTCCGCATGATTTGTGGTTCACTCTGCTCACCGTAATGCGGAATACAAAGTTGTTCTTGTCAGCGATCTCAGTAGGGAGCTGATCAACAGCATCGGCCCAGCCCTGTGCCTCTGGCCCGAAGTCTTCGAGGAGCATCTCGTCAAGTCGGGCTACACGGCTGCATCTTACGAAGATGCTGAATCCAGTACCTGGCCCACCCGCTTCCTACGTAAACAACAGGTCTCGCTGCGCTGGCACAGCTTGGTCCGCCGTAGGGACATGGAACCCCGAGATATTCACTCGCGCCGCTTGCTGCTGAACGGCGAGCTCGAATGGAAGCGCGCCTTTCGAGAGGGGGGACCGGGCAGCAGGGAAGGTAGATGGCAAACGCACTCCCTCCACGCTATTCCAAACATATTTCGCCAAGAGTGGTCGCTCTCGTCCGTCAACCGTGCCATGAGGAGTGGGCTGGTCGAGGGCGAAAGACGCGGCCTTATTGACATCAGCAAAGGCGACGAGCAGGAGCACGCTGGTGAGCTACAACATACGCCAGAGAATGAGATGGACATTGTCGCTTGGGAGGAACGTGTCACGTTTTGCTGGGGAAGCTGGGGCCTTGGGAGAGTTCGTAAGTGGCCCGGAATAGCTGAGAAGAGTGATGTACGTGATGTTCGACTGACCGGCCGGCAGCTATTCTGTTGTTCGATCCGCTCCCGCGCATGAGGCAGAAGGAAACCGTTGCCGTCGAGGTCGTGCCATTTTCCGGACGGTTCGCTCCAAGGGGACCTCCGCCCGCGCAAGAGTTCAATCATGATCCTACCGCTCTTGACGCCGTCAGCGAGTATGTTACAAAGACTGACGACGCGCTCACGGACGCGGTTGCATGGATCAACTACATTACAGAGCGACCGGTGGGGCATGGGAACATGGCAGCGGTCGACCTCGTGCTCTTCGCCGTTCTCCAAGTCGTCCGTCAAGATACTGAGGTGCTGTTGGAACACATCGGGAGCGTGCTCGAACAGATAAGTAAGGGGTCCATGGACGAGAGGATGATGCAGGAGCAGCTTTGGCACTGGCGGACAGTGATGAGTCGGCTGCAGAGCGAACTGCCGGCTCTAGAGCGATCCATGGGAGAATTCTTCGCGTTCCTGTACTCCGATTTCGAAGCCGCCGACGCAAAGTCGCCACCGCCTCAGATCCTCAACACCCTCAGCAAGCTCCAGGCCGACACAACCACTATGACAGAGCGCTGTCAAGAAGTACCACAGTCCTTGCGTGCCGAAATGTCGCTGCTCGAGAGCAAGCGCGGCATTGAAGAAGCCGAGAGTGTGTCCCGGCTCACCGAGCTTGCCTTCCTCTTCGTCCCTATAACGCTTGCCGCAGGCTTCTTCAGCATGCAGATTAAGGAGCTGGTCGACGAGCCAGCCCCAGCCTATGTGTTCTCCATTGCCGCCGTCATTGCCGTCACCATCTCGTACAGCCTACGACTTGTCCAGCGAAGTACCGTCGTGAGCGAGCTGCTACATAAATGGGAGAAAGAGATCCGCCGCAAACAAGAGGTGACGACGCGAACGATACCGATACGCAAGGTTGCCATCTGGCTGGTATGGAAATTGCGTATCAAGCTGCTGATCGCCTTTATCGGCGGCGGGGGCAGCACCTTGTTTCTTGCGACGCTGTGGACTAGACGAGCCATGGACGTGAGTCTCAAAGGCGCCATGACTCTGTTTGTTTTGCTTGGAATCCTGGGCCTAGGGGGCTGTGTGATCTGGTTCGTCAAATGGTTCAGCTGGGGCAGGAACAATATCCCCCGGAGCCGTGGCAATGACGCTATCTTCGGCTTCGGTCGCATCTGGCGGGCTGCTCCACGCAGTCGTGACTGGAGAACAGGCCATCTACCCAGCTCTGGAGGCAACACTCAAACGGGGAGACGAGAGGAATCCGGGGGCGAAGGCCAAGTATGATGTTATAAAAAGGATATTTTCAGTCATCTCCTATCTAAAGACATGTATCAACGATGAGTTGAGAGTGGCAGCCGGTAGTACAATTCCTCTGCTCCGTATTACAATCCAAACCCATATCACTGAGACGGTCCTTACGCTGGTGCAGCAAGTTAGCATTGTGGACATCGAAACAGTGAGTTATGGATACAGAACCCAGGGAGGGAGTTAACAGGACGACGAGACAGCATACCACGGACTTTCGACAGTGCTAGTCGGTCAGGTTGTAGATCTTCTGAATGTCGGCCAGCATCGTCTCGAAGTCGATCTCCAGATTCTTGAGCAAGCCATCCTGGAAGCCAAATACCCAGCCGTGCACGATGGGGAACTTGTTCCGAGCGTAGCTCCGCTGGACGGCGGCGGTCTTGATAACATTGCGGCACTGCTCCACGACGTTGAGCTCGACAAGCCTGTTGTAGCGGGCATCCCGATCAGGGATGGCGTCGAGCTCCTTCTCGTGCAACCGATAGACGTCACGGATGTTGCGCAGCCATGGGTTGAGGATGCCGAGGTCCTTAGGGGTCATGGCGGCCTTGACACCGCCGCAACCGTAGTGGCCGCACACGACGATGTGTTTGACCTCCAGATGCTTTACGGCATAGTTGATGACACTCATGACGTTGAGGTCGGTGTTGCAGACGAGGTTGGCAATGTTGCGGTGCACAAAGGCATCGCCCGGCTCCAGTCCGGTGATGACCTCGGCAGGGATCCGCGAGTCGCTGCATCCAATCCACAGGTACTCCGGGTTCTGGCCGGCAGAGAGCTGGGCGAAGAAGTCCGGGTTTTTGGCCTTCTTCTCAGCTGCCCATGCCCGGTTGTTCTCAAAGACGCGGTCGTGCGTCTGGCGCAGGTACTTGGTGATGTTGTCTTCGGACATGGTGCGCCAGGAAGGAAGACGAGGGCAGCGAGCCGGGCAAGTGGTTGAGAGGGCTCTTCTTAAAGCCGAGCTTGTTCTGGTACCTGGAGAAAGAAGGGATGGCCGTATGTGTGCACACAACATTGTTGTCATGCAGGACCGGTTGACAGCATCATTCCGAAGCTGAAGATTTCTCAACGAAATTCCAGCTAGCTGGTCAGGTGACCGTGAGATAAAGATCATGCTGACATAAGGCAGCATCATATCAAGGAGTGGAGCCATGCCAGGCATCAGCTGACGGGAGGCAGGGGTGACGTCACTGCAGTTTTGCGTGATCAATGATAACAATGGGAACCCCGCACCGCCTTGACTTCCCAGCTTTCTCTTCTCTTTCCATGTTTTCGAATTCCTCATCAAACAAACCTCCTTCACACAATAAAATAACCTGTCTCTGCGTCATCCCTGCACGACTGACATTCTAGATCACATCCCTCACTCGTCTGACAACTCCTCCTCTCCATCTCTTAGCCCAAAACCAGACAATCCAACATGATGCACCACTTTCTCGCCCAGCTTCTCCTCGCCGCGCTGGCCGTGGCTGCGCCCATCGCCGAAGAGACGGTCATGGCCACTGCAGGAGGGAATGCCTGGCAGTACGGCACAGGCGGCGGAATCATCGGCCTCATAGTCTTGATCCTGGATATCATCGTGTTCGGTACGTATACTCCATACCCAACACACGCACAGTGTCTGCTTCTCAGTTGGCTAACGTCTGTCCTCTCGTGCAGTCGAAGTCATCAAGTCCAGCCGTCCTCCCTCCCACAAGCTCCTCTGGTCACTCTTGGTCTTCATCTTCCCCATCGGCGGTCTCATCATCTACTATCTTTTCTCGAACCGTGCGGCCCACAACAGCGGATCTGGCTACGAAGCTCTACCCTAAGCCTCTCCGCAAGCTCGCAAGCCTGATTGTGGGCGTCGCGGTGGTCGTCTGTGGCCGGGGTGACTCCTTGTAGCAATGCATGGGTTCAAGGCGCCAATCTTGGTTCAAGGTGCATGAGGCAGTTGCAGATACTATGAGATGGCTGGTCGGGGTTGTCATCGAGATGGCGACATGATGTTGGGTTAAGGAGAAGAGATTGTCAGTTCATTTTCTATGCGGGCAGAGCGGGTGGTTATGGCCTCTATGAGACCTTCTCTTGTGGCTTTGCATGTAGTACATGACAGACACGACTAATGATCGACTTGTTACTTTGCTTTTTAAACTTGCACCACTCTCTCCCCCTGTTCCCTCGTGATGCGCTGTTATGTGACGCGGAGATGATGCCCTGTGGCGCATTGGGGGCTGGGCGAAGTGTCATGCAGGTCAGAAGTCCACATGACAACCTGCATGACAATGGATACCTTGCTTCTACTTCCTATGACGGCTTGATACTGTTTGCCTACCACCCTAGACTGCTGTTCAGGCGTTTAATGGCAATGATATATCTTGGGATCCCCTGCCCGCTCTTCCCCTTGGTGCTGCGCAACATTGGCTACGGATGGCCATTGTCAACGGCAAGACCGGCTCAAACAACTCTCCATTAAGCCGTCGTGTCCGCTAAGCGGTTAATGCAAGCAACCTACATTTCTGTATCAACAGGCCTTCTCTTCCCACATGCTCACGGCGCTGACGTGAGCCCAACTGAACTGCATCTCCTACATGCTCTTCAACAAGTGCTTGTTTTAAGCCAACTGCCACTCTCCGTCACCTGGTTCGAGTATCGACCTACTGAGTACGCAGTTGTTGATCAGTGGATAAAGATTGCACACGGGGTGTCGATCACTCCTATGGCTTCAGTTACAGTGCCCTACAGATGAACACCTGAGTCGTTGGGAGAGGTGATTCCAATCCTATGATACAATTTGTCTGCCCTGCATCGAACCACCTCTGCACTATTTTCACCCCAATCTCTCCGAACAACTGGCAACAGCTCGCATATCAGTTGTTCTCAGATTCAACAAAGACCTCGTCCGGCGTGATCACCCCGTCATCATTCTTGTTGGACTTTAAGAGCACTCTAGATTAGCTCTTGCTTCCGAGGAAAGGCGGAGGCTCATCAACAGGACTTACACCCTAGAACACTCGGCCCAAGCCCAAGCCGTTTGGCCACGCGTTTCCAACATGAAGGGGACATACTCGTCCAGTGTAATGGTCCGTGACCCGTTGTAGTCGACCGCGGCAAAACCATCGGATCTCGACTCGAGGATCTCGGCAAGCTCACGCTTCCTGCCAACACCCCCTGTTCCAAAATTGCGCCCACGGCACACTGCAAGTCAGCGAGGAACATCCCGCTTAAGGACGCAATTTACTGCCTTAATACTGACCCGTCAATCGTGTGACTCTTGACAGTTGGGACTTAGCTGGGATTATTCAGCAGCACACCTTGTCTCCGCATTCATTACCCTCTTATCGAGCATCATCTGCTGACTGCCTTTTGCCTCTCCGACGTGTCCTGCTCTAAACAATATCGTTGATTCAGATAGACGCTTTAGAATATAGATGTCCGCCACTGAACGCCCAAGTACACGCCACCAGAAGCGATGCTGGAACTGCCGTGGTAAGGTCAACAGTACTTGTTGGACTAGTCGAGTACGTGCTGAGTCGCTCTTAGACCACAAAATCGCCTACGACCGGTCGCAGCCTTCCTGTAGTAAATGTAAACGACGACAGGATGATTGCAAAGGCTATGGAGTCAAGCTCTCTTGGCCCAAGGAAAATGATAGCAGGCGATCAGTCAGCGCGAAGGAACACTTTCTCGTACCTTCCCAGTCCAGGAACCTTGATTTCATCAACACTTTCGCGGGGGATATCGAATTACTTAAGAAACCTAACATATCTCGTGAGATATCCCCATTCTGGGAAGATGTACTCCTATCCTGACTTTGCAATAGCACGACTATGGGAGCGTCCGACGTCTTACGATTTGCAGTGGCTCTCTCAACTTCCGTCTGCGACCATTACGCCACGAAGCCACTCATATGCTACAGGTGAAGCTCTATTCCCTTCTGGTGACGTAGTGTTCTGACGGATCCCCAGCCCACCTGCCAGTGTCTCTCCTGATCTCGTCGAGTACTGGTGTAGATGATCTCTATGGGCTATTGCTCAGGTTATCGTTTCATGACGAAGAGCCCCAAGTCTTGCAACTCGGCATGCCCTCAGCGCGCTCTCATACCAACAGCTAGACAAACAAAAGGCGTCTCTGCACCAGAGCCAAGCTATTAGGTCATTGCAGCTGGCCATTGCAACATTCCCTGCTTCAAGAGCCTGGCAAACAATGGCTGCCAGCATGATTCTCAGCATTTACGAGGTCAGACCGCCTGCTCTACGCTCCCGGATAGCTAACCAACTAATGAAGACTATCAACTCCGATTCATCCGAACTTAGCTGGTCCGTATTCTTCTGCGGCACTAAGACCATTGCCGGTGGTGTTACACGGACGAACGACACGTATTATGGCGACCGTGCCCTACTACTCGATTGAATCTTCTATCTCGACACAATGTACAAATTTAGCATTCGGCACTGGAAGGACAAAAACAGCGATCAGATACAACTAGCCGGCCAAAAAAAGATCATTTCCAAAGCCATCTTTGCGCCAGAGAGACAACTTGTATGTCGCCACGTGCTTGATATCACAGAGGCAGGGTGCTAACGCGGCTCAGATCGTGTCTACATCAGGCTGCTCCCTAGAGATGCTAGATCTGGTTTGCCAAGCTGTGGACGCTGTTCTTGATCTGGATGACCCCCGTCACCTGTCCGAGCTGCATCTCAAGACAATCCGCTCGCTAGAAATCCGGACGAGAGGAATCGAGCAGAGGCTCAGTAGCGTCCAGCACGATGATAACGAGTGGGATACTCTACACACCGTACAGGTCGCCGAGCTTTATCGGCTGGCTACACTTATATATCTTCATCGCGTGGCCCGAGCCGACTGCTTCGAGATCAAGGAGATAAGAGACGCATTCACGCTCCTCGCTACGATGGACTTCTGCGACCGCCCATGGCCACTGTTTATTGTTGGTCTAGAAGCACGGAGTGAGGAGCAGCGGGGGATTGTCCTCTTGTTGTCGATGCATCGTTGCATGAGCGACATATCGGAAGCATGGTTCTGGTTAGCCGCATGATTCGCAATGCTTGGGTACAGCAGGACCTCCATGCCCAATGTTTCGATCCCCTCACGCTCTATGGCATGGTCATCAGTCATAACAGCGGCCCTCCGTCTTTCACGTAGCCTCTTGTGAGCCGACGTCCCCCAAACATACATTTTGGACTCTGGGATGATGGTCTTGGTGTGGCTGCATTTGAACAGCTGCCTCTTGCATGGTGTGGGTGAGGTCAGTGGTTAGCCTTAGTACATTTGCTTTTACATAAATATCAGGGTAACGGGCTCAATCATTTGAAACACATCCTACGTTGTCTGTGTTCCGACATATATTTCATTTCCAACGGAAGAAAATCTTGAACGCCGCGACTGGCGCGGCCCCATGTAGAACTAAGGAGTTCCTCCAGAACTGCATATAACGAAAGAAGCACTTATGTATTGACTGAATAATAGCAGCAATAGCAGTGTCACGGAAGTCACTGCAAGCTGCCGGAGGGGCATACCGAATACTTTGCGCTCTGGCGACTTTTTTTCTGGATCTCGGCCTAGCTGTAGTCGATCGACGCCAGCGCAAGGGTCAAGTCACGGTTGGCAGACGCGGACCGCACCGTCCCGTATACCCATTGCTATAGCACTAGTGGGATCTCCATGTCCTGTGCCACGTACCAGAGAATACGACACACCATCAAACCTTCCATATCGTCGCCAAGGTATGGGACAACCGGCTTCTGGCGCTTGACGCGCCTCGCTCCCTTGCCTCTGTACTACATGGTAGGATTGTCACTCGTGACCCCTAACTGGTCGGGACGGGACACCGTGTGTTGGCATGGACGACCGCCTATCCCGCTTGCAATCCATGCCATCAGCAGTCAGTATTTCATCAGTGATCCTAAGATTTTGACATTCCCCAATCCCAATTCGAGAACTTCTGAATCGATATTGTCAAGTGCTTGGGGACGACACAATGCCGTCCCTTGGTGACTGGGTCTGTACCCTATTTCCGCCATTTCGGCCAACACTCTTTCCTAATATTGCCTTTTGGAGTGCCACCAGTGCTTCAAACAGTGTGACACCAGATCCAGGTGTCTTGGCCCTTTGAGTGGGAGTCCCCCAACGCGTCAGACAAGTCCGCTCTCTCTATGTATGTCACAAGCACCGTTCGTTTTTTGCTTTCCAGATCCACTTACAGTCGAAGTAGGTACGTCATAGATAGCAACGCTATGGGAATGACCGCCGCAGAAGGGTTTAAATGAAGACAGCCCGTGGCTTTCGGTCAGCCAGACAGCGTTGTCGTCAGCATTGGATATCCTCCCACCGAGTCTGTCTATGATTTTATACACCGCGTCATCGGTTACCGTCCACCACATCCTACGCCCCCGGAGTACTTAACAGGCGCGGATGCTTTTATAAGCTTTTTAGATGGGTCCTTGCGGCCGTGGGTATACGGCACCTTGTTTCTGAGCGTGACATTCACTCGAGATGCTCTTTTCGGTCACTCTTTTGGTGGATTATTTGTTGTACATGCACTTATATCGAACCCATATATATTTGATACCTACCTTTCGGCTCGTCTAGCACTTGACTGGCAGAATGGATCGATATTTGCGATGGTAACTCGGACTTTTGGAACTGTTGAAATCCGCTTGTCGGCTCTCCTGAGCTGTGCGAGGGCATGTAGAGAGGAACATCACTCTCAGCGAGCCAGCTGTTCTCATCAGCTACGGATCTCTGGAAGAGTTCCCTGTCCGCCGGCGCACAGAAACTGAGGAGCAGTTACAAACGCGCAAGGACTTCTTCAAGCCACTGCGTATGACCGGAAATTGCCATCAGCGTTTTGATCGGGAAAGGCAAGCGGCAAAACAAGGGATCTGATACTAAAAGAGTACGTCCGGCATGACCATGCTGGGGTTGCTGCGAGTGTAATTACGGATGGCATCGACTACTTTGTGAACTGGTAAAAGGACTGAGCACAGAAACTGACGCTACGGGTTTTAAGACGGACGGTTGGAAGACTTCCCTGTTTTTTTTTTTACGTAGCATCTATTCTTCGGGCCCGAAGTTCCTCACAGAAGCGGGTCAGTGTAATCCCATATCTGGCATGCCTGTATGTAAGCAGGACGACGGCCGGTATGCAAAGCTAGGGACAAGAAACTCCACCGGAATGCTTAGCCGCCGGAGGGTACTTGAGACAAGATTATGTTATAATAGCCCTTTCGTGTTGTCTCTTATACCTGGCATGGACGTTGCGCCAAAGCAAAGTATGGATACAAGTCTCCCTTGAAGAAATGGAATCAGTTGTTATAACTCCGAACTCGGTGGTGAATAAGTACCTGCCAAATAGACGAGTCGTTGAAAGTGTCTACACGGTATGCTAGGCGATGGGATTCCTGAACAGGATGATACCTTGGCCACCAAGTTTCCCATCCCCAACGAACCCGCTCCTCGCATAGAACGCCCTCTTTGTTTCACCGGTGATCACACTGCAACAGACACCCTCTTCGTCCGCCCGTGCCGTCCCCCATGCCACAACCTTCTTACCCACGCCTTTACCTTGCCACTCTGGGTGCACACCACAGATATGTAAATCCCAGCATTCTGCCCTTCCGCCTGTCCAGTGGTGTGTCGATCCCTCCACGGCAGCATCGAGGTAGGATGATCGGGTCGGATCAGCGGCGCGGTTTGGGTAGAGTTTCAGCGACAGGGAGTTCCAAAGAGATATCGCCGGAGAGATGATGTTTCCTGGTGTGTTGAGTTAGCGTTGTGTCTTGTAACAAACCGGGGCTCTGCAGACAACATACTTGGATCGAATCTCCATAACTGCAACGCGTTCGTGTCACTGCCGAGTCTCCTCCACTCTGCAGCACCTACTACGCGATCGTTGACAGTCGCGACAACAAAGCGGTGGGACCAGTCAAAGTATCTCTCCCTAATTCCTCTTAACAAGAAGTAGTATACGTCATCCGGGTATTCCTTGCGAAATGGGTGCATAATCTCGCCGATCACAACGTCGTCGAAGAAAGCATGGTACCAGCAGCGGGCAATAGCGGGAATATCGGTTGCCTTCGCGAGGCGGACGATTACCGGAGCTTCGCGCTCTGCATTTGAGAGATTTGACATGGTCCGAAAACAGAAGAGTGTTGGACAAGAATCAAGATCATTGAGAGCGTGAGGCAGAGGTTGCAGTAAGCTTTGGGTGTGGTAGGAGACCGAGGTTACTCTCATCGGGGGAGGGGGGATGAAGGCCTCCACAAAGCGGGCTCGGCAGATCGATCGACAGAATACATGTACCCGGTGAATTGGATGTGGTTAGCCGATCTCCGAATTCCTCGACGATGACAAACACTCGGACAGTTGGTGCTCGGGGGCAGTTAGCGACACATCGATGCTAACCAATATAAAAGCATGCCGTTTTGGAGGTTGAAGGGTTAGTCAGTGAGTCTAGATTCCGTGCGCATACCCCCCCGAAACATGGAATTGGCGAAAATTTCCATTGTAGTGTCCAGTTGGCCTGCCACGGTAGGAGAAATCAGTCACGGCCACAATGCGGTGACTGCAGCAGACCACCATGGGATACGGCCGGCTGTTATACAACAGGGGTGGGGCCAAAGAAGTTCCTGAACGGGAATGATCATCAATCAACATCATTTCCCCTCTCTTTGAAGAGGGTGGGTGGGACGGGCCGCAGCGAGATGAGATCAGATGCATGACATGACCGAGGGATCGCCATCGCACGAGCATCCCAATTTATTTATTTGCACTGGATTGAGTTCTGACAACACCTGCTCAGCTCTTCGAGACTCCCATTTGTAACAATTGCTATATCACCATCTGATTGAAAGTAATAAATTGGATGAACCCCTAGGATTGACAGCTCTGAGAAGGAACTGTACACGAGATTTTAAGGCTGCCTGCCCCCCTGTCCGTGTCCTCAACCTAAAAGTCGGAGTAGACATAGCAAAGGGGACCATCCACGCTGCTCAGCAGGTCACGAATCTTCCTCGGTGGCGAGGCTGCATAGCCAAGGTCGATATAGTCGTCCAGCGTGCCGTCGGGGCTTGGGGGTTGGTTGAGAAGGGTTCTGGTCCCGGCGATTTTGTTCGATGCGCTCAGGTGCAATGCCTGCCACAACCAGTATGCTCGATCAATCTGACCATGGTGGAGGTAGAAAACTGGATCGCCAGGTGAGACAAAGAGATCGGCGCCGGGGGACGCACCAAACGAGTAGTGGCCAGCGCCATGACAGCCAAGCACACCGGACCCGGGAATGCCCTGTAGTTCCATCTGGAAATCGTTGACGGTCCTGGGAACAAGGACATTGTGCAGGATTGTTTCGTAGTTGCATGACTTCTTGTTCACGGGAGACTTTAAATCACGCTTCAGGCAGCGGGGGTTGTAGGTCAGCCCAGTCCCAGGGCCTTGACCTTCCACCAAGCCACCAGGCTGGTCCTCGGCGACGGGGCCCAGGTTGACCTTCATGTCTTTGAAGGGACCCGTGGTCACGCAACCACCACCTGTGCCGGCGGGAAGGTACAGTGGAGGTAGGCCGGTGCTGAGTCCGAGAATATAGTCAGCTCGTGGGCCAGCGTAAGCCCCGTTGCTGCCCATGGATGTGGCACTGCCATCGAATATCGGTGACCTCTCCAGGCCCGTGATGGCAGTTAGCCCCCAGTCCCAAAACTGTAGCAAACAGTTAGCAGGCGTCTTGAAAGTTGTTGGAATCAAACATACCGGCTGGGTTCCGGTGTAGCCACACTCGTTCCTCAGAGCCTCCTCATATGCCCAAATGAAATACCTGTGCCATGTCAAGAAGTTGGCGGTATAGTGGATGTTGAGCGTCTGGTTGATGTGTGTGACGATGAAGTCGTCGAAACGAGACTTGGCGCCGGGTGCTACAGATGCCGGTGTCCTCGGGGGCTTGGACTGAAGACACTGGACGCCCTTGGTGTAGGCCTTTCTCTCGTTCGCGGAAAGTTTGCCCCTTTGAGCTATTAGCAACCGCGAACCAAATGTTGGAGGCACGGCTACAAAAGACATACCATTCCCGGCGGACCCTCAGCTTGCTCAGACTGCACGAAGGCAAAGCGCGCTTAGTGGCCGTCTCATCGATTTGTTCGATCGTTGTATTATAGGCGAGCTCAGCGAGACTCGCAAGCTGGGCGGCGGCGTCGGACTCATCCCGGGCCACATTCAGCGGCGTGCCCAACACGGCAGTCACTGCGGCCAGGACGGTAAGGATCTTTGCATGCATGGCTAGAGGAAGGCTGCCGATTGAAGGGCTGCTGGAGAGGCTGGACAAAAACAGAGGGAAAATGTGTATGAGGGACCAAGTTCGGCGACAGATATATACACCTCCAGGCGTCACCGTGCCACCCCTTTTAAATGGGGCCGGGGAGAAGAGGAGGCCACCACTGCCGAGTCCCGAGTGCTTGGAGTCAAAGAAGACTATTGTCTTAGGTGCATTGCTGGTGCACTTGTCCAATCTGCCCTGGACACCCAGCCGGACTGACAGGTCTGAAATCGCACGAGAGTGGAGTACGCCGAAGGCTTCCGGGAAATGATGGGAGCGCTGCCCATGCCAGACTTCTAGAACGCGTCCAGCATGGCTGTTATGCATCTTTCGATCTCGGCAATCCATGTCTTCCTCATTGCCACGTGCGGCAAGGTTAAAACCGGTCGGCCTCGTGGGAATGACTGCTTTCGGCTCTTGAATGCTGGTTGTTGCTGCAGGTCTTCTGCGCTGCAGATGCTGGGAACACACGTGGAAGTCCTGGGCCTCTGGGAGGATGAATCGCGATGTTGCACATCTCCGGGTATACACGATGTAACCTCCTATACCAGGTTCACGATCCTACCAAGAAGAAGAAAAACAGTAGTGCCGGGGGCCTGTCCCCTGCTAGTACGCCCCCCTTAAAGGAGTCCTTAAACAAGAAACCGCACATTAACAATACGACATAAAATTTGTTAGTGTACATAGAGGCCATGCAATCATGGCGACCTGGAACTATCCTGAGCGGTGAGCACTAGCATCATTAGTTCTACCTATATGTCGGGTGAAATGTGAATTGTGATCAATGATGGCTCGGGGGTCCAGAGCAGGGGTCCATGGTCCAGACCTCAAAGTGCTAAACGAGCTCTCTAGCGTGGACGTCGATCCGACGTTGATGGACCAATTGACTAACAACGGTCCGTTAACCGTTGCAACGGGGCCGAACGCCCGGTACATTCTCCAGATTGTCTGAATGTCTCTTATTACCTGCACAGAGAAAATCCCCGCATACCACCCCCCTAGGAGCTTTTGTTAGGCAGATATTAGGTGAATGAGTCTTCAGGAGAACTTCGAACTCACCTTATCATGGCCAAATTCCAGGCTTCAAAGACGAGTTTGGCTGACTGAAACCGGGATCATGTCTTTTCCATGGGTTTCACGTGGAATTTCTAGCGATTCCCGTACAAAGTTGTCGTGTTTTCGGTTTCTGATATAGGTACTGATGTCTTATCGCCGACTGAGTATTCGCCAAGGTGCGGCAGTCGCCATAACGGAGCAATGTACGAATACGCTCATTGACGCATGCCGATACCACGGTACCTTCGTCCTGTGGTACAATGTTTTTGTCGGTCTAGGAGTATTACTCTCCGCTGCCAATTGGAAGCAGTGGCATGGGGCCGAAGGGTCGCTTGCTTATTCCGTCCCCCACATCCACTAGTTCAGCAGGGAGCTACCGGCTTTCTCAAGCATTTCACTCTGCCCTGGTTTTCAGTAGCTGCTCGGCCTGTGAACTTTCACTATTGACATGATCTTGGGGCTATCCTCCTGCCACTACCTCTGTAGACGAATACAGTGGATTAACAATAGGTATCCCGCCATTGCGAAATCCTTACCTAATTAGTAGATGGCCAACTTCTATTTGCGGATATGCCCGCAGATTCCAAGACACTGACCCTGTTGACCCCCTATTTCGATACAACGCTACTCCATTATTAACGCAGCGCTTTGATCCAGACAACCAGTTTGGAAATTTTTACGACTGGACTGGCCGTCACAAGCCCAGCTGATGTGGAATTTCCGTTATTGCAGCTGTCCCGAGGTAAATCTCAGCCCCGGCTTTATCAGGAGCTCGGCAAGCTTCAGGTGCGAAGCCTTCTTGTCCAAACATGTCAGGGAAAGCCCAAACGTACCATTTTCCCAGTGCTTTGGAAAGTCGGAGAGCAATCGACATAGGTCGGGGGGTTTCCAAGACGACTCACAGCCGATACGCCGATATAAGCTAGCTACGACCACAGCTGCAAGAGACAAGCAATGCTTCAAGAAGACATGCTTCCGTTTGCCAGCTCGCACGAAGCTCCGACAATGGCCTGTCTTTCAACCCCGGCCCAGTTCGCGACCTGCATCGCTTAGGATTACCACCGAGGTGTTAGTGGTTGAGACCGCAGGTACAAGGGTTAGGCTCTAACTTCTCGCTTGTCCCTGTCTCACGTTACACTCCGGGTCTGCGCTCAAAGGACGCTACACACGCAATAAATTCCTTCGCGCAAGAAACCCTCGTCAAACGCAACATGGAACCAGGAACTAGTCTCGAAGCGAGCGGACGAGTTACAACATCGTAACGATGTTGCTTGGCTTTCAGGGCCAGGTTCCTAAAGAAGCACCTTTGTTTCCCAGCATCGTGAATCGGCGAAGGAACTGGGCCGACTGGACGCATCATCTCGACCGGACCTCGCCTTGATGAATCCACGGGGGCCGTTCGCATCACTTTGTTGATATTCGCCTGACTGCCCCTCCCCCACTGCCGATCCTTTCTTGTTCCTCCTTCTCTCCCTCGTCTTTGTCTATGCTTGTTCCTGGGGGAAACTGAGTTATTTGGGCGAACATGTCTGGCATACCTCTGGTATCGAACCCCGCCGAGGACGATGGCCCTCGGATCCTGGGAGCAACGTTGACAGTTACTATTGCGGCGTTGATCACGGTGGCCACCCGCCTCTATGTTCGATTTGGAATGATAAGGAACTTCGGATGGGACGTATGTATTTCCAGCACATTGACTTCACGAGGGGCTTGATCAGAGCTGACGATCCCAGGATGGCCTCATGACCTTTGCGATGTTACTCTCGGCGTCAGCCCAAGGAGTCGTGATAGCACAGATCACTCACGGCGGTGGGAGGCACATCGGAGATGTCGACCCAGCAATCTTCATGACTGGCATGAAACTGAACTTCATCACCCAGCCGATGTACCTCATCAACATCTGCGTGGTCAAGCTCTCGGTTGGGTCATCGCTCCTCCGGATTGCGTCCACCAAGTTCTACAAGACCCTGATCTTATCAGTTATGGGCTTCATGGCATTCTACACCATCGGCTGTTTCTTCGTAAGAGCCCTCAGCTGTGTTGGGACGTATCATGATGCTGACAATCCGTCATAGACTGTTATATTCCAGTGCACCAACATCCGCATCCTTTGGGATCCGAGCGTCAAGGCGACCTGCTGGACTCAGCACACGCTGCAATCACTCTCTTACACCAACCTGGCACTCAACATCATCACCGACCTGCTCTTCGCCATTGTTATCCCGACCCCCATGCTCTGGAGCCTCAACGTCAACAGTCGAACCCGCTACTCACTGCTCGCCATTCTAGGCCTGGGTGTTTTTGCTTGTGCGGCCTGCTTCGTAAAGCTTGGGTTCATTGTCAACTACGGCAAGCTCGGTGACTGGCTATGGGACTCGCGCAACATTACCATCTGGACCGTGGTCGAGAACAACATTGGCATCATTGCCGGAAGCCTGCCAACACTGCGGCCTATCTTCAAGACTATCCTGGGCAGCACATATGGTAGAGGGTCACGGAAGACTGGTGGTCCAAGCAACTACGCCAACGGCACCAGCAAGGGCAGCAAGAGCAACTGGCATTCGCTCAGCAGTGGCCGACGCCCAGAGCCTACCGACGAGACCAGCAGTGAGCGCGCTTTTAACACCAGCAAAGAAGAATACGAGATGGCCGGCCGAGGGGCGCCAGTGAACAAGGCGGTTGTCTTTACCGAGGTAGACGCTAAATCTAGCGACGAGAGCGTTGATCGTGCTGGTCTGCGCGCTCAGGGGGGCATAACGAAGACGACGACAACCACGACTACTATGACGTTCTTGGATACAAAGGGCAACTGACGGAGGCTTTGAATACCCGCACGTGTTACGTATCTCATTCACATTCCGTTTTATATTTGGTTTTCGATCTTCGCCGTCCACTGAGGAGCGTTCCGACATTGGAGCAGTAGGTTAGTTAGGAGGCATTGTGTATATACCATTGAAGAATTGAGACTCTGCGAGATGAGGATATTTCTCGCATTGCCAATCCATTGCCGGTTTGCTACTGAATAAATTACGACCACATCCTACGTGGTAGGTACCCGTCCACCTCTTTCGAACGTGTAGTTGCCCCAAAGAAACCACCCTCGTGTGAATCACCTTCGCCCTGGTGTGAATCACTTTCCTAGAAACAGAGCTAACGCTTCAGGACAAGCGAATATAATGGCAGCTAGCTACAGGGTATGTCCTCTCGACCCTTAAATTCGTCGGCCTGTCTGTCGCTAATCTTAGATCCCCAAGCCCCGGCGACACCTTCATACTGAAACTCTCTCTATAGTTTGATAAACCCTTATACATCCTTCAGAGTATCCTGGACGTTGTCCGACATCATGCGTCTTGCAGTAATCCGTCGTATGCTTGTAACTGGGCTCCTTGCCCGTCGGGGCTTGACTGGGACCCCCCGTTGCATTTTTCAAGGCGGAGAGACTCTCGACAAGGCGCAATACAATGGCCCACCTGGTTCACCTGCAGTCCATGCCTTTGGCGCATCTTCAGTTGCCGACGCACTCGCGACTGGTAATGAGAGCAATCTCGCCGCCACCCCCCTGCCAAAGCACCGGCGTGCTGTTACTTGGGTGACGCAGAAAGATGCTGCAACAGAACTGGTGGCAATAAGTCAGCCAAGGTACGCAATGCAATGGTTAACTTTTCCCATGTGTAAACCTGGGGACTAACTATGTCGTTCAGCACAATCTCGGACATTGCCCAGCTCAAGCACTACGTCTACGAAGGAAATGCAGGAACCAAGAGCTTCGTCTATCACCTTGAGATGGGTGCCGCACCCCAGAGGCACCCGGCAGTAAGTATTGTGCACGCATAGTTCTAAAGCCTGCTGCTGATATACATGAAGGAATTTCCTCACGTTGCACCGAAGCATTTGTTGACCCCGAAGGCTCGAGAATTGGGCCGTCAGCCAGCGAAGACTACTCCCCCCGTTTCCACGGCACTTGCACCGCAGACAAGGCCGTCGGCCAGCAATACGGCGTCGCCAAGAAGGCTACACTTGTGGTCGTAACCATCGCCGATCTCAGCGTACAAGAGTTTGCAGCAGGTTTCCAAGAGATCGCCAAAGACCTGGTATCTCACGGTTCTCACCCACAGCGGCGGAAGTTCAGTGTTGTGACCCTATGAATTTGCGGGCCGCGGCAAGACCCTGAAAATCTGGTGCTGCCGCCGGCCATACAGCTGCTGAAAAACGCAGTCCAGGAGGTGATGGACATGGACGTACCGGTTGTGGTTGCAGCTGGAAATGGCATGAGCGGTACGCATAGAAATCATATTGACACTGTGCCGGCCGTTTTTGCCGACATGTTCCCTGACAACTTCCCTCTTACCGTTGTGGGTGCATACGACTTGAGGATCAACGACAAAGCGCCGTATTCCCAACTGTATCCAACCCTCTATGCAGCTGGCTCGGATACCACATGCTGGCCAGAGAGCACCACCGCCCCAGACACAAGGCTGGAGGGTACCTCGAGCGGTGAGTTTGGGTTCTACCTTTGACATCTTGACTATGGTATCTCTAACTGTCTATGCGTCCTCGGCAGCCACTCCACTTGTAGCAGGCCAAATAGCAAACCTCTTGTCATACGACGACGTACCGATCGATACCAGCGACGGAAAACTGGTACAAAGCATGAGGGACTACCTAGAGAGTGACCGTGGCGGATGGGACCGACGACCACATGCACATGTACTCTGGAACGGTGTAATGGCATCGTCTTGATGTGTAAATGCGCGCATGTCAGTTAGTATACAGATACGACATAAACTACTCCTGTGGAAGCAATGCAGATACTCTGTCTGTGTTTCTAGCGGCATTGCTGGACAGTGGTCTGGGATCCTTGGTGGCAACTGAACTTGGGCCAGATATTCATTAGCTCTTAATCAAGATTCCTCCTCCCCTTCCTGCCATCAGTCAATACGCCATGATATGTCTCCGCAATGTCCTGGCGTAGACATAAGTCTTGTCACAAGCAACATCTTTGTCACGACTTTTCTATCACCCAAGTGACAGTGATGATATGTAGAGAAAAAGAGGGCCGAACCCTAATATGACTCCTTGAATCTTTTCCAGCCCAGCAGATGAGCTGTGACGTAAGGCATCACCACAATATCATGGGAAAATCCTACATACAGACCTCCTCCATTCTGGCTGGCCGTTCCATTCTCGAGCTCAGATGTCTCGGCTCAGGTGTAACCGGCGACACACAGGTCACCCTTGCTGCGAATATAACAATGTCACATGCCGGGATAAAACTGTAGCAATGCAATTCATAACACAGGTAGCTAACTCTAACTGCCTTGTTATCAACCACTGTGCTGTCGAACCATGCTCTTCTGTGTGTCTACCAAGCCTTCGTGTTGTTGGGCATCTTGTTCTCTTGGCCCCGTTACCTTCGTCACCCTTCCGAGATTTTCGGTTTCTTCCCTTCCCCGCCGAGAGCTTCGTCGGCGTGCCTCTTCCCACTGTCCTTCACCTACATAGCCAAAGTGAGCCTCTCCTGGGTCTCGAACTTTGTGTCCGTTCTTGCCTGGCCCCATGCCTTGAACGAGTGCTGAAGATCCGAAGAGTGAATATGGTCCGGGAACTGCTCGACAATTCTTTGCCATGCGGCGAGAGAGGAGTTTTCGGCAAAGTGTCCGAGCCTTGAAAGTCAGTGGCTGGCAAGAGTAAATATATCACTGGGACTCACCAGGTTTCCCACTCGACGGACTGAGCCAAACTGCTTTGGACATGCTGGCCAAGTATTGCAACAACTGGCCCTTGACTCTCAATCCACTTCAAGCCGCAACTTATCTCTTGTTGATATAGCCCACTGCTGTTCATCTCCAGGGCCCAGTGCAGAATGATTCTGAATGTCGTCTGGGTCGGGCGAACCTTCTTCCAGCGGTCGTTGACAGCACACTCGCAAATGCTGGCGGCAGCGAGTTCTAAGGTAAGGTCACGGTGGTTACGAAACTTCCTATCGGCTAAGGACACAACAAACACAAGCTCTCCGGGAGTGCGCATGCTCGGCGCAATCTTACCCAGACTTTGCCAGGGAGTGAGCATAGCAACCTTGAACCAGTGAGCGAAGGGAATGTTTGCAGGGCGAGTCAATGGTACTCACCGTGTATTTATACTGAGAATTTCCTTGACAGTGATAGTAGCCGACTCGGTAGCCTCCAAAAGTCTCGCTGGTAGGCTCGCCTTCGAAAGCGTCTTGTCTCAAAAAGTCTTTCTTGTCCACAATTAGGCCCGAGATAAGCCTCGTACCGTCACACGTATACACTCGCTCCAGAGTTGTTACCTCGTCGGACTTGCCGTAGTCGTCGTCGTGGTACTCGATATGTGTCATGTGCGCAATGAGAACCAGCATACCAGAGTCGATACAGGCATCATGAAGCAACTGACACACTGCGTGATCGCGCCCCTTCATTTTCGCCACGGACAAGGGCCAGACCGCTTTGGAGTAGAGATGATCAAGGGGATAGTAGAGCGGCTGTGTGCTGTCCCGCATCATTAGGATGGCACGTAGACGCTCTACTTGCTGGTGGAAAAACTCGGCAGACTGGTTTAGCTCGAGCGTCTGGATGAGCTTGTATGTGAGCACAAGACGGTATCCGTCCTCCAGCTCTGCTACCTCGTGCGTCACATCCGAGAACCAGGCGAGGGTTGTCAGGTCCCAAACCGGCGCAGTGTCGGTGGCCAGGGTTCGCTTCTCGGATCTGATGGACAGGTGGACTTCGCCACATTTGAGTCGCGACGGCAGGCTGACAACGAGTGTTCCCACCATGCCAGGTCCGGTTTCCGAGTCCTTATGGGGCTTGAAGAAAGAGCCCTTCTCGTACAGCAAAAGTTTCTGGAGACGAGCAGCGACCTTTTCCAAGCCGAGGCCATCAGCAGCACGTTTGAGAACATGGTTGTCCAAGTACGACTCCCACTCCTGGTTCGCTAGGCGGAATTTGCAGTTGGCGGGGATTCGCTAATGTAATATGGCCCGGAAAGCACTGGTCCAGCTCTTTCGTCTGAGGTGACTGAGGGCGGTGTCAGGTAGTTTACGTACATGTAAGGTGCGACATCGAACAGACCGTATGAGAGACCGAGAAAGTAGTAGTGGCTACGTAAGCCGAGTGTGCATGCCTTAGATATCGTAATCCAGCTTCAGACTGCAAGACGCCTTCCGTCATGATTCCGTGGCCGGGATCCGGACAGTGACGTTGGGACGGGGCTGGGTGGAACTTGGAAGGGGTGATTTTGACAGGACCGTCCGAGGTGCTGCTGGCCTGGAACAAAGCTTAATATTGGACCGATGAGCAAAATTATATGCAAGGGATGGTGCCACTGCCTTCGTTGGGGACGGGAGTTCCGAGTGTTGGCTGGGCATGCAGCCATGGAATGAGCAACAGCCTTCCGCGACAACATGGCAACGAATGGTTTCCATTCAATGCTGGAGACAACAACCTGAGCGTCCCGGGCCAGGCCTGCAAGGGCAAAGGGTGACCGCGGCCGTACAGCTGACACAAGGAGACGATAATGACACGTGTGAAGTGACCTTAGCTAAGGTAGGTAGGTACACCATAAGTTAGGTAGGCATGGAGATTGCGGTTTGTTTCCACAGTGTCGATCTCGCTGCTTCCAGTCGCCACTCGCCGAACAACGAAACGCGCCGGGTAGGTAGCGCCTTTCTTCATCTGTTCGAGGTACCGACAACCCAAATTCGTCTTGCTGGGACGCTCTTGTCTAGACACATGCGTGGTCGGAGGCTGCTTCCAACGCCGGCACCGTGTTTGACGGCAATGACGACCAACGTCGAGAGTGGCGACAAGCTCTCCGGTCCGGTCGAACCCCCGCCCGGCAACCCGACGGGATCGAGGGAGGGGCCGCAACTGCAACTCCACTTTTACCCCCTTTTCACGAGTCTCGACTTTGGACCTCAACTTGAACCTCTGCTGGGGGGAATGCATCGCGGATCTGCGTAGCACAACTCCAACTCAATCACGTTGAAGAAACATCTACCGTCTGCCAATCTTCATGTCGGAGGATGTTCCGGCACATGCCCAATAGAAGACGTCGCAGTCCAGCAGCCAAGTCTAAGCGATCGGACATGCTGTGTTAATCGATACTTGTGCCATTCGGCGGGGAAACGCGGCATGCTTCGCTCGGAAAAGGTGGCTATCTCCTCAGGCAGAACCTATTAGGCAGAACCGCATTTACCGATGATCCTCTGAAGATGTGTGCTGCTCTGCACGTCTGAGTGGCCTTATCTGCCGCCTCGAGGTGCACGACCGACTCAGGTCTCTGCAGCTATCCAGACTACAGATGCCGTGCTCCATGTAGTGCTTTGGTCCGCATCCGATAGCCACTCATAGCGTCGGTTCCGACGCACAGGTTGCATCCTAGCGTAGGATATGACTAATCTCGCCGCATTTGATATCCTGGGTATCAACCAACTGCCTCCCTCTTGGTTATCATGCAGCCCTAACCGAAGCAGCTGAAGATGCAGTCTAGCCTGGAGGGAGTGGACAACGAGCTGTTTTCGATTCGCTACCGATGGCAAGCTGACAGCAGCAATGGCCATTATCGCATGAGAGCCGCATGGCTGACCAGCATGGCGGCCCCGAAAGCTTCCACACTATGGTAAGTCATGGAGGTTGAGGCATGGGGTAAGCTGACCAGCCCTGACTTGTAACTGTAGACCCTTTTTCTGGCGGATGCTGTTGCTAATGGTGTTTTGTCGCTCATAGTGCGGTAGTGCAAGTCGCCACTCGTGGGAGGATCAGTGTGTGTATATATATGCCCTGCACTTTCTGCCGATGGCCGACAACTGTCAGTCTGTCTCCTGGGCCCAGCACTTATATGAGCTTTGTCTAGGAACTGTTCCTACTCCTCACTTCTCACCATGCCTAGTGATGAAAGTCGTCCCACGGCCATGTCCATGGCCGAGCAAACAGAACCCGACGTGGCCGAGTCCCAGAGTAGGGAGTCGAGCCCGGTGGCAACTGCACACGGCGATCACATCAGCCCGGTCGAGGACCATGAGACAGTGTGCACAGCAGTCCAGGGTATGAGCTCTGCGGAGGAGACACCCTCCCCATCCAAGAAAGACGCCATTCGAGTTCATGTCAGCCGTCGGTCCACGGAGACGGGAGATTCGAAAGGCTCCAAGAGAGGGTTGCGCATCCAATGGCCCAACACCAAGCAACTCGGGCCCGGAATACACTGGTATACACCTACGATGATGATCACATTGGCATTTGCCGGCCTGTTTGGTGGTCTTGGCCATCATCTCTATAACGCCGGGCTGAAAGGGCAGCCAGTCATCGATGCTCAGTGGCCACAGCGATGGGGGGTTGCCATGGCCTTTTTCGTCAAGATGACTCTGGTTGGAGCTGTGCAAATCGCTGTTAAACAGCGTGCCTGGGTAAGTCCGACATCAGAGGAATACATCAGAGCCACAGTCTAAGTTCCCGTTGCAGCTCACGGTCAAGAAGAGAGGGTTCCGAGTCAGGACTCTGGATAGCATATTCCACGTAAGTACATCCATGCCTTGACTAGGACTTGCACACAGTACGCTTACATGGCAATAGGCTTGCTATGACCCTCTTGAGTTCTTTGATAGGGACTTGTTCTTTGGTGCTCTGTTCCCGACGCTCCTGGCACTTCTAGTTTGGTATGATTCAGGTCCGCACTCTCGCCTGGTGACACGTCAGCTAACTCAAATCCACCTAGGGTTCTGCCATTGAGCGCGATCGCATCGCCCTCGACATTGACTGCGGATAATGGGATCCGGTATTTCCCTGCGACGTGCAAAAATGTGTCTACTCTAGACTTCGGCCGGGAGAATGGATTCGGGATCCGCCACCGGGATTTGGCTATCAACAAGCAGGGCATGTCCTTCTGGGACGCATTCGAGGATGGGATATCCTTCTTTAACCAGCCATCCATGGACAGTCGCCGGATTTTCCAGCTCAGCTTACTCTCAGATCAACCTCTTCTGCCAGATAGCCCCTGTCCAACTGACAGCAACTGTACCTTCTCAATTTCCTTCGCTGCTCCATCCTACAAATGCGAGCACCGAGACGATTTCGGCGGCATCCGAACATACAACCTGTCACAGATGGCCCCTTTTGGCGATCTCCTGTATGCTAGCTACTCGTCTTTCGAAGAAGATTTTGTCGGCAGACCCTTGGGCTGGAACAGGACTGTTCCAAACAACGACACCGGCGTCTTCAAACAGGAGCCAAGCCTGTGGGTTGCTTGGGCCTTCAACACTACGCTCCTTGCCACTGTCGAGAACACAACTCAGTGGAATACGACCTACTGGCCACACCAGTTGACAACCCATATCATGGAATGCTCATTTTGGAACTCGACCTATGGATACAACCTCAGCTATCGCCAGGGCAAAATGACAGTAAATGGCTCTGGGGTTCGCCAAGACACCCTGATGCTGCCGCCCGGTAGTGTCATGGATCCTTACATGGAAACCTACATGGAGTGGGCGTGAGTTTTCCAGCACAAGTATCGTCGATGAAGGCGCACTAATTTCGACATAGGGGGTTCCACGGCACCGGCTGGCTCTACCGCACAATGCTGGCAGGTAATATCTCTCAGAAAGGCCAGCAAGACTACGTCATCACAGAATCAGATATATCTCAAACCAATATTCTCGATCCTGGGAATGGAATGCCATACGACGAAGACCTTGGCCCGGCCATCGAGAAATCATTCCACAACGTCTATCTCTCATTCTTGGCCGACATCAAGCAACAAAGCCAATTGTTTGTCGACATGCCTTGCGAAGCAAGCGCTCATGTCCTCGTCTGGAGTTACTGTTGGAATATCTACGCCGGGCGCAGTAGAATATGGGGGGAAGGATGGATGCGGTGACGGTTAGCGAACCCTATCCCTGAGCCGTCTCTACGAGGCTGCATCACGTGACCTGCGGCGCAGGCCCGCCGCAGCCCGCAGCCCCTATCTCGTGAGGGCCTCATCTCCCTCCTTACCACTTAGACCAGTCAAGAATATACAGCCGTTTTGACCACCACTTTGCGATGCCCTCTACAGAGGGCACCCACACCTACACGTATACGTGTATCACAACCCTGGTGATACCAACACTGATCAGTGGTTAATAACACCACTGCGAGTACGCACAGTTATCTACAGATCAGCAAGGTCATCGACAGACGAGACGATCCCGCCTCACCCGCCAGATCGTGCTTACGGAGTCCCCCGCGCCGCAGACCGAAGAAGCCCGTGGATACAACTCCAAGACGGTAATCACCCTTCTACGGCGCAAGAACTCCAATCCGCAGTCCGAAGAAGCCGTAGTTGACTACTACGGAAGTTCACCCAACTGCGGCGCGTCCATCACGCCCGACGCCCGCCAAGACAGCTCGCGAGCCGCCATCAAGTCAACCAACCTTCTTTCCATCACTTTTGGCCCTGCGCCGACCTTCCTTATCAATTCTCCTTATACCAATCAATTCTCCTGCTCTCGACGAGCATTTTCATTCTACTTACATCGAATTCCATCAAGTTTTCCATCCGGAAGCCATCACCATCGCTCTGACCGAGCCGCACGGCGTGTCTCCAACCCGCAGTCAACCCTGCGGCGTAGGAGCTCACCGGTTGAGAAACGCCTGGGCTACAGACCACCTAACGATCCTACACGCCCCCGACAGCTGCGGCCTAGGGGAAACGCAGGAGGCGAGACGTAGCTGAGCCCTGGCACGAGACAGCGAGGTCAGCGCGATGACTGGAGCATCAACCACCCCCCTGGAGGGCGTCGAGACCCCGTCCGAGCAGCTACAGCAAGAAGGACGAGCCCAGACGACCCCCGGACCTGTATCGACGTTCGAAGCAGCCCTGGCAGCACCCACAGCCGCGATGCGGGCAGTCCCCATCCCGGGGCTGCTGCTAGCGGAAGACCAAGTCGACCCGACCTTCTGGGGCAGGCGCATCGACCCCGAGGACCCGGACGACTATACTGGCCCCCAGCTAGGCGCCCACATCGCCTTCATGGCCGAGCACTGGCTCAGACACGGCCTCGGCGGCGTCAAACTCTGGAACGCGCTACGCGACGAGTTTGAGGACTGGGACGACCCTACCTGGGACAGGGCACCTAAGAACGCCGTGAGGCACCTCCGCGACCTCCTGTTCGCCCACGGCGTCTACGTCAAGAAGCAAGCCCGCACGAGCATCGCCCGCGCCGTCAGGGACACCGCGAGGCTCGAGGACTTCCACCTGTGGACGGACGACGAGCTCAGTAACGCCGTGAAGAGGAACCACGACCTCGAGGTATATATATCTGACCCTGACCGCCGCCGCCGTATACAGGAAGAACCAGTACTGCAGCCGCTCCCACCACGGGACGGCAGCAAACTCCGAAGACACCTCGCAAGCCGCCCCATCGGGGGCGTGGCCAAGCAGTCCGACACCGGCACCACCGCCGGCGCTACCCCAAGCGAAGGCATCACCACCGCCAAAGACAGGCGCGTGCCGGAAGAAGAACCTAACGGAAGCGCTGTGCCTTCCAGGGGCAGCTCCCGCCCCCGAGGCAACCCCGGGAGGGACCCCAGCCACGGACGACCTCACCCCGGTGATGAGCACCCCAACCCGGTCACCCCCACTACCCCGTTCCCGGTACACCCGACGATCAACACTACATTGTCTAAGGCATTGAACGACGTTGCCCGCGCCTTCACGGACGAGATGAGGTACTCCGGCGCACGCTACGACCTCTTGGACCTCACCCTCCTTACCCTGGAAGACACCTGCCGCCGCATGGACCTACCGAACGTTGTCTACATCCGTAGTCTCCCGACGGTGCTGAAAGGCGACGCCAAGCAGTACTACGACGGCACCGTTACCCGTGAGGCTGCTAGGAACCACCTTTCCTGGGACGACCAGGTGGTGATGATCAAGCAACGCTACGAGACCCAGTCGATCCGAGACAGCTACCGGGTCGAATGGCAGACTATCTCCCTAGCCCGGACCATCGAGAAGAACCCCGGCAAGTCCAAGACCGATTGCTTCAACCTACTTCTCGATACCCTTACGAAGCTCCAGAAGTGCGTTCCGAGTGTCCAACAAACTGATGAGGCCCTACGGGATCAGCTACTCGGAGCTTGCCTGACCGCTAAGGAGTGTCGACCTATCCTCCTTAACCCGCCACCCACGCTCACCGAGCTCCGGGACAAGCTTAGCCACGCGCTCGGTATCGACGCCGCACTGCGGGGGCAGCTCCTGACGACCCCCGCCACCCCGGAGAGCTCCCAGGGGTTCCTCACAGACCGCACCTACCGAGGCACCGGAAAACAGACTCGCTTCGGCGGCCGCAGCAGCAACGCCGCCGCACCCAGGCCGCGAGACCGCGGAGGAGGCTACAACGCCAAGAAGTGCTTCGTCTGCGCCAAGGCTGGCTGTTGGTCGACGGAACACCCTAAGGAAGAGAGGGACGCCGCCTACACCCGGTACAGGAACAGCAAGAACGCTAAGGACAAGACTAAGGACGGCTACTCCCAGTTCCTCGCCCACTACGAGGGCGTCAATCCCGACCCCGGAGGCACACTGGAAGACGAGATCGCGGCCTTCTTCCAGGACTTCTCGAGCTCCGAGGACTCTGACGACTACCAGGACGCCCAGGACGGCACCACCTTCTTCTCGATACCGGCCGACGACTACAAGATCACCACCCTCCTGGCCGACGCCGCAGTGCGGCACACCCTTACGAAGGAAGACCCATTCGCGGGCCAGGAGAACTTCGAGCCGACCGCCACCTTCACCCTGGAGGGCAGGTACAATACACACACCTTCCAGGGCATCATGCCGGACACCGGAGCGGCCCAAGTCTCTTCCGCAGGCCTCGCCCAGTTCAGGGCACTGCAGAAGGAGGACCCCGACGTTCAACTTGACACCTCCACGGCCGGAGAAACCTCCATCCGGTTCGGCAAGGGCAGCCCGGTCACCTCCGTGGGCACCACTACAGTTGCCACCGCCCTCGGCGATATGCGGTTCCACGTGATGCCAACGGAGACCCCTTTCCTACTCTGTTTACAGGACATGGACCGCATGGGCATCAAGTACGACAACCTCCTGAACCTCCTTATTCAGGGCAATACTGCCATCCCCGTCGTGAGGAAATGGGGACACCCGTGGCTCCTCCGGACCGCCGAGGAGACCATTGCTCAGGCCTACAGCTACCTGACCGAGCCAGAACTGCGGCGCCTACACCGCAGGTTCGGCCACCCCTCAGTCGCGAGGCTACACAAGATCCTCAAGACGACCGGCCACCCGGTGGAATACCAAGCACTCGAGGCCCTCACCGAGGTCTGCCACCACTGTCAACTTAACCAGAAACGGCCCGCCAGGTTCAAGTTCACCCTGCGGGACGACTGCGAGTTCAACTACGAGGTTATCGTCGATATATTCTATCTCGACGGACGGCCTGTCCTCCACGTCGTCGACAGTGCTACCGCATTTAACGCCGCCCGTTTCCTACCGGACCACAGCACCGCCAAGGTGTGGGAAGCACTGCGGCTCTGCTGGATCGACGTCTATCAAGGGCCGCCGGATATAATCGTTGCAGACCAAGGAAAGCAGTTCATCGCCTCCGAACTCAAGACCAACGCGAAGGCGATGGGGACGACAGTCAAGCTCGTACCCGTGGAAACTCACCACGGCATCGGCAAGGTGGAAAGATATCACTCGATCCTGCGGCGCGCCTACGAGATCATCAGAGCCGAGGACCCCTCCACCTCCGCAGTGGCCGCACTACAGATGGCTTGCAAGGCCGTCAACGATACGGTAGGCCCGGGAGCCATGGTACCAACCCTGCTCGTCTTCGGCACCTACCCCCGGATGACAGAGGACTCGGCACCCTCGCCGACGATTCGGCGCCGCGCCGAGGCCATCAAGAAAGCCACCACGGACCTCCGGCGCCTGCAGGCACAACGCCAGGTCTCCGACGCCCTGGCTCAGCGCAACGGGCCCGACATCTCGCACACGCTGCACCTGCCGATCGGCGCGAAGGTGCGCGTCTGGCGCGAGACCAAGCGCTGGGAAGGCCCGTACAACCTCATCGACGCCACCGGCCACGACTGCTTCGTCGAGATCAACGGCCGGCGAGTCCAGTTCCGCTGCACGCAAGTACGCCAGTACTACGACGACCCCACCGCCGCCGACGAACCTCCTCGAGACGGCGACACGCCCCCAGTGGAAGAAGACGCCGTCGCCACGCAACAGGACGACGCCCCGGCGCAGCCTCCGCCTGCGCCACCAGCTGAGCCCCCTGCTCAGCCGCAGGCCCCCGAACAAGGCGCTGAAGCTGCAGCTCCCGCAGCAGCTCCCCCAGCACCTCCCCCGAGACCAGACAGTCCTCCCCCGGAAGATACCATCGTCGTCGCCCCCCCGACAGCCCCCCGACGGCGCGGCCGCCCCCGCAAGGCACCACCCCCGGTAGAAATCTTCCTCCAGGAAGTGGACGACGGGGACGCCTTCCTGTCCGTGAAGGAGAAGAGCGACGCTGCCCTCGCCCTACAACTACGGGCTGAGGGTAAGATTACGGCGCCGGGGAAGCCGTTCGAGGAGTCTGATAAGAAGGAGATCAACGCCCTGATCGGGCGCGACGTCTTCGAGTTCGTCAAATACAGCCCCAACCTCCACCGCAGCCGCATCTTCAAGTCCCGCATGGTCAACGAGATCAAGGGCAAGACTACTGCGGCGCCCTACGAGAAGTCCCGACTGGTGATACAGGGTTTTGGCGATGAGGGCAAGAAGCTCATCCTCACGCAGTCGCCTACCATACAACGGGCCAGCCAGCGGCTGATCCTCAGCATCACGCCGGCGCTCCTGAAAACTGGCCATATTCTGTGGCTGCGCGACATTACGCAGGCCTACGTGCAGTCCCATAGCGCCCTCAACCGCGAGATCCTCGCCGACCTGCCTCGTCAACTAGAGGACAAGCACCCCCCCGGCACCCTGATGAAGGTGAAGAAGCCGCTATACGGCCTCGCCGAGGCCGGCACCCACTGGTGGGAGACGTATCAAAACCATCATTTAAGGAACCTCCAGATGAGGACTTCGACGTACGACCCCTGCCTCCTCATCTCGACCCCGGAGAACAAGGAATTCGCCGTCGTCGGCATGCAGACTGACGACACTCTCGGCCTCTCAACCCCCGCGTTCTCGGAGATGGAGGACTCTCAGCTACAGCTCGCGGCCTTCAGCGCTAAGGAGAAGCAAGCCCTGACCCCGGACGAGACGCTGATCTTCAACGGCGGCGTCCTCTCCCTACGGGGAGATGACCTCGCACTGCGGCAGAAGGGGCAAGGCCAACGCCTTGAACTGATCGACGCCAACTCGCCTACTGCGCGACAGCAGTATGTCGAGCAGCGCGCCCGCGGCGCCTACATCGCGTCCATCTGTCAACCTGAGGCCTGTTTTGACCTCTCCAGCGCCGCACAACACCAGGAACCTGCCGAGGACGACTTCAAGGCCCTGAACCGCCGAATCCAGTGGCAGATCAACAACCAGGACCGCGGCATCAACTTCGTCCCCCTCGACCTGCGCACCGCGAGACTGTTCGTCTTCGTCGACGGCTCCTTCGCCAACAACAAGGATTTTACCTCACAACTCGGGTTCGCGGTTATCCTAGGTAACGAGACCGAGATCGCCGACGGCGAGTTCACCCTGCGAGGCAACCTCCTACACTACAGCAGTACCAAGAGCAAGAGGGTCACCCGCAGTGTACTGGCGTCGGAGGTCTACGGCATGGTCGCCGGCGTGGACATCGCTTACGCCCTGGGGACTACCCTGCGCAGGATTAACGCGCACCTCGGTCTACCCCCGGTACAGACTGTCGTCTGTACAGACTCGTACTCGCTGTACGAGTGCCTCGTCAAGTTGGGGACTACGAAGGAAAAGAGGCTTATGATCGATATTATGGCCCTGCGCGAGTCGTATGAACGGAGGGAGCTTCACGAGGTACGATGGATCGATGGAAGAGACAACTTGGCAGACGCCTTCACCAAAAGCAGCCCCAACGGCGCTCTCAAGCAATTCATTGATAACAACGCCGTCACTATCCGCGTGGAAGGCTGGGTCGCCCGGTGAAGGCAACCTGCGAGGGGAGGTAGATATTGGGAGGACTTATATGCAGATAGTCTATATGACTGCGGACTCGGCGTATTCCCGGCCTCAAAAGAGAGACTGCCAGTGTTGGAATATCTACGCCGGGCGCAGTAGAATATGGGGGGAAGGATGGATGCGGTGACGGTTAGCGAACCCTATCCCTGAGCCGTCTCTACGAGGCTGCATCACGTGACCTGCGGCGCAGGCCCGCCGCAGCCCGCAGCCCCTATCTCGTGAGGGCCTCATCTCCCTCCTTACCACTTAGACCAGTCAAGAATATACAGCCGTTTTGACCACCACTTTGCGATGCCCTCTACAGAGGGCACCCACACCTACACGTATACGTGTATCACAACCCTGGTGATACCAACAGTTACAAACCTACATGGCTAGCTGTGTCATACTTTATTGCCGTCGGCGTCACCTTTATTGCCGTCGGTACCGGTCTCCATGCCATTGCCGCAAATGGCTACGTCGCTCAGACAAACTTCAGCACATTCCTGATTACCACGCGAAACCCAGACCTGGACAAGATGGCTGAAGGGTCTTGCCTCGGAGCCTGGCCGTTGAAGAAGGAAGTGCGTGACACTCGACTCCGCTTCGGACAGACCGCACCTGGGAGCAATGGCCCGGATGAAGAGCGGCTGCCGCATGCAGCGTTTGGATTCGTGGATCAAGTAACTGAGATTGAGAAGTGGAAGAAATATTATTGAGCAAACAAGGTAGCTGCTTTGGGCTGTCAAGTCTCCGTACCCTCAGGTTTGGGTTGCAATTGTTTTCTTGTTGGAATAAAGGGGACCGCCAGATTAATCTTAGCCTGAATGCCTCTCTCAGCCGTCGGTTTTGGAACATAAGGTAGAAATAGCACAAGTTATCCAACGCCATCCATACGAATCACCCTGCCCTTTTTTCGCTTGTATCCTTACTCCGAGTTAGCTCTCAATCCACTATCCACGGAACCAGTCCCAACGGCCTGCTCTCTTTGAAGTCTTCACACACCCGACCTGACTCTTCAACCCCACGTCCTTGGAGCCGAAGGGGTCAACCATTTGCGTCACATATGGGTCGCTGTAGTAAGTGTTGAGTTCGGTCTCACTTCCCATCCGACCGCGGGATGGGAGGCTGCTGGTTTCCGTTTCCCGGATCTCGTGCTTAACGCTGAACTCGTGCGTGACGAAAATTGCACCGAGGAAGGGGCTGATAACCGGCCAGAAAATCGGAACTGATGCGCAAATGGAAGCCACGTTCACTTCGAGGACCATGAGCAGGATGCTCTTGGGCCCGTACCACGTAGGATCGTGTGTAGGGTACCAACCACCCTTGTAGTAGATTGTCTCGTAGATCCTCCATGTCGAGAGCGTAATGACACTGCACACCATGATGTTAGTTCAAAATTGAGTAGCACGCTTTGCGGGAGGGCTAAAGTTGCAAGAGACATACGTGGCGCCCATTAGGAGGAGGACCATCAAGCCCATACGAGTCCGTCTTGTAACATCGGGCTGGAAATACAGTTGGAACGGAATGGCCGTAATGTATATGTCGAAGATGGTATTAATCAAGTTGTGGGAGACCAGAGTCGCGGTGAACAAGTCGGGGTTTTGGGAGGCATATCCCCAGCATCGGGCATTGGTGGCAAAAATATCCCAGGCATGCGAGACGACAGTGCAGGGGAAGAGAGAGAGTACAAGGAAGGCAAGTCCCCATAATGTGACGAAGACAAGGCCAACTAGACTTGCTCGGTACGCCCAGGTCCCCTTGTCGAAGAGGCGAAGGAATTGGCAGAGTAGACTGAGCTTGATGAATGTCGCCGACAGGTTCAGGTTGATGTTCAGGACGTAGAACAGTCGCAGATAGGACCGCACCTTTCCCACTGTTAGGAGCAGGAAGTGTTGCCCGGTGCCATATTGAATTGCTAGAGACGGTCAGCGGGGAGTGCTGATACAGCTCGCAAATGTCGAACTGGCAACACTTACAGACCATAAATACGATGGATGCGACTGAGGTGAAGATCTGAAGTGCGAATGTCGGTTAGAGACGAACGGTCGATGCCTTTCCCCAAACTGTATCGACTTACGAGGTAAAGAAGGACAAAGATATCGTCCAATCCGGTCATTCTAACCACCCTCAACCGTACATACAGTCTGAAGCAGACGAATATCCATGACAGTGCCTTCAATAGTTAGTATGTGCTATTAGACAGCAGCTTCGCTAGACCTACTAGAAACGCAGTTGTGAAGCCTATCAGGCAGCTTGCTCGGTTCGTGAACGGAACAGGCTCCCTGAAGTTATCATAGCTGGGAAACCCAAAGATGTTGATGAGCTGAGTGTTGTCGCTGATGGACTGCATGTCGTCCGGTGCTCTGGGAAACTGTGATGTGTCTAGTCGAAGTCGAGACTAAGGCTCTGCAAGGGATGGGTTTAGATGGCCGATGAGCTGTAGAATGTGCGAAGTCCGCGCTTTTGAGACTGACCGGACAGACCAAGACACAAGTCGATATCTGCTCTCTGCTGGTTCTGACAGGGTGCACGTTTCGAAGGACGCCACATGGAAAAGCCTTCGGGGTTGTTGATGCACACAAGAAGTCTGCAAAAAGACGTGGAGGATGGGAACCCGGGCCGTCACACGTAGCAACTGGACGTCACTGCAGGTTCTGGTGCCAATAATGCGTTGTCGGGGGTCCGCGCTCGCGCTGAGCAGTGATAGCTCCCTGACCTTCTTCGTGATTTTGGAGCGACAATAGTCTGGTTCTAGAAGAGAGCTGGGGGGCGGACGAGGAGGTCATGGCGTGGTTTTGCAGGTCATCAAAGGGCAAGCAGGGCCAGAGAGACATGATCTTCATGGCGAGAGGGTAGCATCCATCCCGTCGGTATTCTTGTTATTGAACAAGCAGCGTCCGAGTGTCAAAGTTTAAAAGGCCCTGCCGTGCATGGATGTTGCCGTGTCTCAAGTTTCGAGCCCGTCCAGGCGAAGAAATGCCAGTTACCCGTGGCGACGCCAGTGGCTACCGACCTGGATCAGCGAGATACCGCGGACGCACCCGAAGAGTGTACTCTACAACAAGATGGGGATATATAGGTGTTTCTTCCACAGGGCTGTCATTTTTCCAGAACAGGCGGGTTTCATACTAGTGCGCCGGGACTACGTGATTGCAAGTGGACAGACAAGGCAATAATGACAGCATAGCCGTCGTCCACATCAACATGTTGATCACATTGATGCAGTGCAACGAAGGGCGGCACACACTGATCATTTCATCGCGCCACGCCTCAAGACTTACACCGAGTCTCGGCTGCATATCCATTGTGACAGTGGGTGAGATGTCGCACTGAGATAACATCGTAAAATGGACAGCGAGTTCAGGTCGGACATGGAGCTGATGCTCGTCCCTGGAGGCTCGGACCTTGATAGCTTGGGCGCTCCCATACCTATCCGCGGCCAGGAACGAAGCTGGTTGACAACCTGGACACTGCTGGCTGGACGTGCGCCGCATTAATAATGGTTGAGTAAAGAGATGTTGGGAGCAACAGCCAATCGAGCCATTTAAAACCGACGCCATAGCGCGTCAATACAACCGCGGGAGGCAAGTCTGGTAACGCATAACCTGCCGCGACCCGCAATGTCTCACTGACATAGGCACTGTAACCAACAAGAACAATGTTCAAGCCGCTCACTGGGATTGCTTTTGGCAAAACAATGGCTCACTTTGTTCGTCTTGATTTCTTCAACTTGCCCCGGTACCAAGGGGCGGGACGAAGAAAATCCAACCCAAGGCAGACGATGGCAGAGAACACGTCTTCAGGGGGTGTCGCCTCTTCCCTGTGTCGGGGTCATCCGCTGCATCCACGACGGTTGAAACTGCTGCGCCGTTGTGGCACAGTGCCCTAAAACTCCCAGGGCAGACGAATGCCAAAGCATTGACCATAGGCCTTTGATGTCACGATCTTATGGCGCGACAGTTTTCAAATTTGTCTTTCTGTTGCTGTTGGCGGGAAGGATTGGAGTTGAAACAAACATCGACCATCACCATGTCATGAACTCGATGTCGGACCGGGCCTATCTCGAGACCGGACCTCGACCTTCAAGTCCTTCTATCAAGCACATCTCTCCGCGTTAAACACCTCGGACTGATCTTGTTTGGTCAATAGTGTCAACAGTTATATTGACTATATTCCTCTGCGATCCCCAATGCCATCTACAGTGCATTGCATCTGGCATAAATGCATATACTACGCCCGATCCGACGACCGAGCTGATAGTACTGTCTAACGAGGGGAACAACAACGATATTTAAGACGTCAGCTGCTTCCTGTAGGCCTTCCAGTCGATCACGGTGACGACCCTCGCAATCTTGCCCGCATCCAGCCAGTATATCGCATGCTCAGCGAACCTGACTGTGCGTCCATTCGGCTCCACGCCCACATAAGAGCGCACCGGAACTCCTGTGAACTCTATCCTGCTGAAGATCTGCTGCCTGTCGTTGTCTACGACTAGGTCACGGACGTCGAACGAGAGTCCAGAGATGGCGTCAAAGCTGTCCTCCATCAACTGGCGGTACTCATCCACCGGGAGCTTCCGACCACCCCAGATGACCTGAGGGAGGCAGTACTTGTGCAGCTCATTCTCCATGGTCCGGCTGTTGATACAACCGATGTAGGAAGTATAGAACTGATACAGATCAAGAGGGCGTCGCTGGCTTCCTTCCTTACTCAGTGGTGGGGGCGAGGGGTCGACATGGTCCAGACTCTGGTTCGCCATGTCGACATCTGTGATGGCCTTGATCTCGGATATCTTCCCAGCCTTGATGGCGAAGAGAGTGTGTTGCGCATAGTGAATAAGACGCCCATTTGGTACCGTAGTCTGGTCGTTGGCGTTGGTGGTGTTGAGGGCGCTCAGAAGAAGCCTAGCTCCAATTGCGTTGGACTTCCGGTCGTGCACATGTATGTCCAACTTCCAGGCCACGATTGATGATGCTTCGATGTCGTCTTGGACTGATCGAAGATATGCATCGCTGCCCATGGTCCTCTCATTGTATGATAGCGGGTTTGCGAGCACCTGACCGAGCTGCGACCACTTCTGCTGATTGAGAAAGTCGAGATATTGGTGGAATACGGCTTCGGTGTCCATGTCGTGGCAATGTGCTCGTCCGTTGCGAGCCAAGTGTTGATTGACAGAAGCAAATGGAGCTTCAACACTGTCGTGAGATGTTGCAGAGGATTGAGTTTAGATCGCGCCTTTCGCTGGACAGTCTGTCCAGGAACAGTATCGATGTGGCAACTAAGTCTAGACTAGTGCTGCTGAAGGATTGCTGGATTCCTTGGAGCTGTGAGAGCTTGCCCTCGACAACACAGATTCGAGCACTCACGTCACCTTAGTGGTGGTGCAAACCGATTGTGCGCCTCAAAAGCTGCTTGTTAACATGGCCAGGTGTCTAACGAGTGTTGAAGAAATTCTGGCTGACACCAGGCAATGGAGGGACAACTCGTGCCTCCCAAAAAGGAGTCCAGTTAATGCCACCAAGACCTCAGGGACTAACACAATCCAGCCTGGCACCCGCCACAAGGCTCCGAAAGAGCAGCTATTGCAGGAAGTACTCATTGTCTATGTCCGAAGCTTTCAGGTATCTGGAATCGCCATGTTGAGATGATTCAAAGGGCAAATGTCGGGGATAGAGGAAATTCAGGAAGCACTCGAAATGCTGCAACCTGGGTAGAAAGCAGACTGGGAGATATTTCGTAAGCGACGATGTCTTCTGCTCACCTAGGAGCGTCCGAAGAGCCTCAAGGGTAGCTAATTGACCCGAGACTCGTAAATCCGAGTCCAACTTTCTTCAAAGACAAGTTGCTGTGCTCTATTGATTACCTTATGTTTTGCAGGTTTGCTAATAAGGAGTCAAGGACGACAACTGGCATCAAGTCGCATCAGAATCACGACTGGATACCAAAACTGTCCAAGGTCTTGCTTCCGAAGGGTCGGAGCAACTCCCGAAACTCCATCCAATCATCGATGGTCAAACGAGGGGATATCTCCGTCGCGTATTACTTTTACACACTCTCTTTCCCGATCAGTAAAGTCGCGACGGCTGAAACTCGTCGAACGTTCAACATCAGAGCTGGTATGTCTAACCCTCGTTCCAATGAAGAGCAACTGTTGCTGTTTTACAAAGGTGCCCATACGTCTTGAGGAAAAATGACGCTTCAAGTACCGTGCGCAAGTCGAGACATCGAGGCCCGTTGCATCACCCGCAGGAAGCTTCAACAGGTGGCCGGGCAACACAATCCGGGAAAGCGATCGGCCGACTGGTGATGGTATGCAGATCTCATGCCGGCGCTTCATCAATCCTGTGACGGTCGACTGTGGAGGCAGTCAATTTCCGTCGAAAGCCCCCTTTCAATTTGCTCGGCTGCCCGCACTGCAATATCGGCGCATCCGTCGGCATCACCTACCCCGAAGCTGCCAACGCCGCCAGCCACCGTTGGATCACAACATTCAGACATGCATACGGGTCCCCGGACTCGACGCAATCGGGATCTCTACCCCAGCTACCCCAGGTCTTGCAAGATATCCAGGTCCACTATCCCCGTCTCCGACAGTTTCCACAAATCAATGTGCTGAAGCTCACTCCTCACTGGTGGTAGACCACGATGGCAACCCAACCCGATCATGCTGTTTTGAATGGCCGTGGCATGGCACACCGGACACGGAACCATGCCAACTACTAGTGTAGTGCGATGGACTGCTCCGGTCCGACCATCCTGCTTCTCCACCATGGGCATGCCAGGGTTACGCTGAAGGCGCTCGGGGACTTCTCCATATAAGAGGAAGC
Source organism: Coniochaeta sp. 2T2.1 (assembly GCA_009194965.1). NCBI lineage: Eukaryota > Fungi > Ascomycota > Sordariomycetes > Coniochaetales > Coniochaetaceae > Coniochaeta > Coniochaeta sp. 2T2.1. The sequence goes on from VSMA01000014.1 coordinate 251,098, forward strand.
CACCCGGCCACCAGGTCTACGTGTCAGCGAGCTGCTCCTGCTGACCAACAGTTCTCTCCTGTTTGATAGCAGATCCTATTCTGCTCCTTTCTTGACAATGACGGGCGACACTATCGAGCAGAAGGTCGCTGGACCGGTGCAGGTGGAAGAAGGCGGCGGTCTGGACTATAGGAAGTCCACCGAAGCAGGATACAATGACAAGATCCTCAACCACGAGGCCAAGCAGGGTGCGGAGGCCGAGCACAACATGGGTCTGCTTCAAGCCCTCAAGACCTACAGACGTGCTGCAATGTGGTCCATCCGTACGTACCTCGCTCACAGCCTCCACTAAAGCCCTTGCAAGGGCATGAACGTCGTCTTCAGCAACTAACATGCCCTTTCTCGTGCAGTCATCTCCACCACGGTCATCATGGAAGGCTACGATGTCACATTGCTGGGCAGCTTTATCGGATATCCAGCTTTCCGCGCCAAGTACGGAGAATGGTACAGCGAGAAAGACCGCTACCAGATCTCAGCAGCATGGCAGACAGGTCTGAACGACATCGCGGCTGTGGGTAATATCATCGGCGCTTTGTTGAACGGGTACCTCACCGCGAAACATGGGCATCGGAAGGTCCTCATGGGTTCCTTGGTTGCTCTAAGCGCATGCATCTTCATGGTCTTCTTTGCCCCCAACATCCAGGTACTGCTGGTCGGAGAGTTTCTGTGCAACATCCCTTGGGGTGTCTTCGCAACAAGTGGTCCGTCGTACGCTGCTGAAGTGGCGCCTCTTGCTCTTAGAGGATACCTCACTGCCTACGTCAATCTCTGCTGGGCCATTGGGCAGCTCATCTCGGCTGGTGTACTCAAGGGTCTGGTCAATAACACAACACAGTGGGGATATCGGATCCCCTTCGCAATCCAATGGGTTTGGCCTGTTCCCCTTTTCAGTAAGTCTCTTCCGTTGAAGTCCTCTTGCAGGCACTCGATTCTGACCGGTTTTGCACAGTTGCGGCACTTCTTGCCCCTGAATCTCCGTGGTTTCTCGTCCGTGCCGGCCGGCTAGACGACGCCAAGAAGTCTATGGCCCGATTCTCACAACCAGAACACAACGTCGACTACGATGCTGCCATCTCTCTCATGGTACAGACCAACAAGCTTGAGAAGGAAGAACGGGCAGGTGTCACGTACTGGGATGCCTTCCGAGGCACCAACCTGCGCCGTACAGAGATCGCATGCATGTGCTTCTTGTCGCAGATCACCGACGGCGGCGCGCTCTGCTACAGCGGTACCTTCTTCTTCCAGCAGACCGGTATATCGCCAGACACCTCGTATGCCATTGGTCTCGGTGGTACCGGTGTAGCCTTCATAGGCACCATCATCTCCTGGTTCTACATCTCCAAGTTTGGCCGGAGAGATATATGGCTGTGGGGATTCTACGTGCTTGTCACCGTGCTCTTCCTCATCGGCATCTTGGCTTGCGTGCCGCAGACGATGCCCATAGCTTGGGCGCAGTCCTGCCTCACGCTGGTTTGGCTAGGTGCCTATTCCATGAGTGTCGGACCTATCGTGTACACCATTGTTGCCGAGATTGGCAGCACACGGCTGAGGACGCAGACCGTCGTGCTCGGCCGCAGCACCTATTACGTCGGCAACATCATCGGTGGCGTGCTTCAACCTCATTTCATGTCTCCTACCTCCTGGAATGCCCAGGGCAAGACTGTAAGTAGTCTTATCCCCATATTGCATGAGCAATCGCTAACAGATTCCAGGCTTTCTTCTGGGGTGCTCTGTCATTCCTGACCACCGTCTGGGGATTCTTCCGGCTCCCCGAGACGAAAGATCGCACATATTACGAGCTCGACGTCATGTTCCAAAAGAAGATTCCTGCACGCAAGTTCTCGGCATACAAGATTGACGGAGATGAGGTCTATCTCAATCACTGAAGCGCAGCCAAGTTGGGATGTTACCGATCCTGGATAGGAGTTGCTGACTGTCTGCCGGTCCTAAGAGTCTCATTTCACAGTTTCTTCGTGTCCACCTCCCCCATCAACTTGACATGTGAACCCATAGCCTTCTTCGCGTAGCCAAACAAGTCGTCTCCGTACTTCTTCTCAAACTGTCCATCGAACACCTCGATGCTGAACCATCCCCTGAAGCCGGTAGCCAGCACGGCCTCGACGAGGGCCCCGATAGGCAGATAGCCACCATCGAACGGCAGCGGCCTGTAGTCGTGGCTCCACCTACCCCTGGGCCGCAAGCCGGACTCGTCCGGCTTGTCCTCCAGCGGCGGCGAAACACGATACGCATCGCTGATCTGGAGGAAGTATATCTTCTCCGCCGGAATAGTCTTGGACAGCTCCTGCAGGCTGATGCTGTAGCTCAGATCCAGCTCCTGTTCCGTTAAGCCCGCCTCCTCGATCCTCCCCGACTCGGTCGTCGGGTCACCCCACTCCCCGCCGGCTGTCTGGAAGGTATCAAGACACAGGCCGATATTAGCCCTGTTCGCCTCCTGGACGATAGTCCACGCCTGTTTCCACGTCGACGCGTGCGTGCCCCAGCACCAGTTCTCGTACGCCAGGCGGTGGCCCCTGTGCGCCAGCATATCAGCCAGTTCCGCCAAGTCCGCCGCCAGCTCGGAAACATTCCCCGTGATCCCCTCCGAGTCCGAGCTCCCAACCTGCAGTATATCCGTCCCCACAGCATCCATAATACCAATCCACCCCCTCGCCCTCGCAAACGCGTCTTCCCTCTCCTTACTGCCCCTCGGCCACCCCTCAAAGTTGCTAAACGGCTGCAAGACGAGAACCTTCAGCCCGTGGCCGGCGCACAGCTTGCGCACCTCGACTCCCGCCTCGCAGAGGGAGACGTAGTCGTCGTCGGGCACGTCGCGGCCGAAGTGCCGGTTGGCGAAGGCCTGCAGGTCCGGGAAGGAGAGCTCGATGGCGTCGAAGCCGGCCTGGGAGAGGGCCTCGATCTTTTGGTGCAGGGTGTGCCGGAGGAGGCCGATGGAGCATGAGGCGAAAGAGAGGGGGACTTTTATGGTTGAGGCTGCCATGGTACCTGTTCCTGTTGGGGGTTCTGGGAATGATTAGGTATGTGTGTGGTTGGGTGATAGGGATTCGGGCAAGGCGCTATGTGTTTTTCTTTTGTTTGTTAGGTATGCATGTGAGTCGGAGGTGTCTCGAGCGGGTGTGAATGCGCTGAGATCACCATGAGATCACCAATCATGATGTCATGCCATTTTCACCATTGCTAACGCAAGAAATCTATAAACATACGACCTGTTCTGTACAGCCCTTTTACATCTTTGACATAGTGCTACTCGCATACTGAGTAAAAATGGAGAGAAGAACCAAGAGAGACGAGTTGACTGGCATATACCAGCCCTAGGCTGCATGAGTGGGGGAGAGAAAATACGTAGGTACATAAACCAGGGACATACGTTATGCCCAAACAACCAACCAGCAGAAGCAGGAACACCTTTGCGCCGCCCCGGAAAAACAGACCGACAGCGCCAATGCTAAGCAGTAACAAGAACATCCAATCCTTCGCATCCAAGAAGAGCCGACGCGGCAATCAGCCGAGCCGCGTTATCCTCCTCATCCTGGTCGGTCCAGCCACGCTCAGATCCGAAGCATATCTTCAACCCCAAGGAAGCAGTAGTCTCGAAGAGACATCTCATCATGTTCCCTGACTTCTTGACGCTTGTCCAAGCATCGAAGTAGACGCGGTCAACTCGTGGTAGCTCGGCGAGCACCTTCTCCAGCAGGTTGCGGGAGAATCCCTCGTAGAACCCGTCGGCCCTGCGGAACCCGTTGAAGGTACCATCGCTCGGGTCGCATTCCACGAACACGGTCAGATACCGCACGCTGACGCAGTCTGCAAGTCCCAGCGCCGGGTTCACCACCCAGCCGCGTGGTGGCTGACTCCAGCCCGGCCCAAGGCGCAGTTCTAAGGATGTGATGCAGGCACGCTGGCGGGCATTGAGGCGTGCCAGAAGCGGCTTCTTCGTCTTGAAGAACCTCCCCGGGTGGGTGGGGAATATGCGGAAGGGGCGGGTGCTGTAGAAGTAATGCGATGCCTCGCTATAGATGGCACGGCAGACGCGGAGCAAGCGTAATTTGCTGTGAATCAGCTTGTAGTTCTGAGGGTCGAGGTCGATCGTCCTCTCCGATTCGGCAAAATGATAGCCATAGACCTTGCAGCGGAGCTCCGAGGGTAGCGCCATGAAGGGGAATGGCTTCGAGGGCTTGGCTTTCTTGACCAGGATGGTGGTGGCCTGAGGAGCTTCGGTGCCATCGGCGAGGGTCAGCTTGCTGATGGCGACGAGAGTCGGGTCGTCCTCGGGGTCCCATTCTGCTTCCGACGCGTATGTAGACGGATAGGCGGAACTGAGGGGCGTGGTGAGGGCAGAGGGGATGGGCGTCGGACGGGCAGATGGGATAGGTGTCGGGCGGCTAGAGGTGCCCGTGGCGCGAGACGCCTTGGTCTTTGCGTGACGAGCCATCTGAGGCAAACGCTCAGAGCCGGAGCGGGACGTAAACTAGAAGGGAACGCGAGTGAGCGGTGTGTCCAAGCATCTCAGTATAATACCAGCAGTCCGGTAAGATGTGCGACTGCCGGGTGGCGTGGCGCAGGGGCCGGGGCCAGTGAAGAAGGGGAATGTCCGTACCTGAAGATCTTGCTGTGACTAAGGAAAGGTAAGGTAAGGTAAGGTAGGGTAAGGAAAGGGACTGCCGATTCGCCACTCCGGATTCGCCGGGCCTGGAGTCCGGATTCCAGAGGTTATGTACCGCGTGTAAACGAATCGGGGGTTGTCTTTTGCTCGTGTCCTTGTTGTCATTCGGGTGGAAATGGGATTGACAGGTGGTTCAATTGTTCGATGCAATGCGTAGAAGTAGCTGAAGGTGCGCTATTGGGTAGACGAAAGGCCAGAACTCTGAGGGTGGTCCCATCTTGAGTACAAACTGACTTTGGCGACGGAGACCACCCTCTAAGCTACAACACTCGCAGCGGCCATGGTGACTGAAGGCGAGTGGTGGAGAGGTTGGAGAGTGTAATAGAGCGGGCTGAGCATTCGGAACAGTAGGATTCCACTGGCGTTGGATCGCTGGGTCGCGTGTTGTTGCAAGAGGGGAAGAAGAGGAGGAGGAGCTGAGTCGAGAGAAGTGTGGAAGATGTTGGTCACGGGATTGGGTGGAAGATGAGGTGGAAACTCAAAAGGCTATTATGGAGTTCGCCTGCTCTCGAGTCAACGTAACAGCCCAGGTCAAACACCTAGTCAGACAGTCTGGAACTTTGAACTTTGGGAGCCCGATGTGCAAAGCGGGAAAAGAGGGGCACGTGAGTTCGAGCTGACGAAGTGCGGGTCACTTCAGCCGTGCGGGGCAGTTCACGTCTTGGCGTCTTCGGGAGCAACACTAGTCCTGATCGGATCTAGCGCAGTTATGTCAGCCCGAGCTCCATCCAAAGCTTGGAAAATTTGGTGACGGAATCTCGTCGAGCTTGAAATCTGCAAGCTAAGTCAGGTCATGGCCTAGTGCACATCGCAACACGAATGACAACGACAACCAACCCTCACCCTCACCCCCACCCTCACAACCCGGTCTCATTCTGCTCCGACCGACCTGTGTCATCTACCCCTACACCGAGAACCCTTACCTCCGCCGACCGGTGACGTGACGACACCCGATTAGACGGGCCACGGAGCGCAAAAAGAAGCGATATCACCACCACCTCACCATCGCACCATCGCACTATAACACGACCCGACGATGCTGTCCCGAGCCGCTGCCCGCGCGGCGCAGAGTGCAAGGGCTGCCTCCCTTGCAAGGCAACCCCTTCCGCAGTCCTCAACACTTCCGGCGATATGGAGTCGGAGCATGGCCAAAGATAGCAAGCCCCAACCCCAGCGCTTCGCAAGAACACAACCTGCTCCCACAGACAAGGCTTCACAGTCGCCACCTGCCTCCTCCACCTCCTCCACCTCCTCCACCACACCAGACGCAGCAGCTCCTCAAGCGGCACAGAAAGATGCCTCGCCGGCAGATGCGCCCGAGGAAATCGACATGTCCAAGCTACCCGACCTTACTCAGGGTATCCCTTCGACCCTCGAGTACGAGACCACCGGTTCCACCAACCGATCGTCGTTGACCCCCGTTGAGGAGGAGCCGGCAGCTGCGGGCGCTGGTGGTCGAGGAAAAGGAGAACTGCCGGCCTCGGCTTACATCTCGTCCTCCGAGCGAAGGCGGCAGAAGTGGGCCAACTACATGTTCGGTGCCATGGGCCTGGGCATCGTCGGTAGCACCGTGTACCTGGGTCGCGACTGGGACGAATCCGACTCGAAGAGGTACCCTGACGTGCCAAATGGCTGGGGACTCAGCTTGTGGTGGAACCGCGCCAACACCAGGCTGCGCGACACCCTCAGCTACTACCAAGAACCCGCCTTCGAGAAGCTTCTGCCCGACCCTGATCCGTCCTTCGAGCGACCTTACACCCTGTGCATCAGCCTGGAGGACATGCTCGTCCATAGCGAATGGTCGCGCGAGCATGGCTGGCGCGTCGCTAAGCGGCCGGGCGTCGACTACTTCCTGCGCTACCTGAGCCAGTACTACGAGCTTGTCCTTTTCACCACCGTGCCCTTTGGTATTGCCGAGCCACTCGTCCGGAAGCTCGATCCCTTCCGCTTCATCATGTGGCCTCTGTTCCGCGAAGCAACCAAGTACAAGGACGGCGAGGTCATCAAGGTATGTGCTCCTTCTCTCGACGTCTTAGAGCTGACCCACTTCATCTGGCGATGTATGGCCGCTAACATTTCGTTCCACAGGATCTCTCCTACCTCAACCGTGACTTGTCCAAGGTCATCATCATCGACACAAACCCTAAGCACGTTCGTGACCAACCCGAGAACGCCATCATACTACCCAAATGGACCGGAGAGGCCAAGGACACGGAACTCGTGTCCCTGATCCCCTTCCTCGAGTACATCCACACGATGCAATACGGCGACGTCCGCAAGGTCCTCAAGTCCTTCGAGGGCAAGCACATCCCCACCGAGTTCGCGCGGAGGGAAGCCATCGCCCGCGCCGAGTTCAACAAGCAGCTCGAGTCCCAGCGCGGCAAGTCCGTCGTCAAGGGCAAGGCCGGCGGCATGAGCATGCTCAGCAATCTGCTCGGCCTCAAGCCCACCAACATGAGCCTCATGGTCGGCCCCGAAGGCGAGGAAAATCCGGCCGAGGCGTTTGCCAAGGGCAAGATGCTACAGGACATCGCGCGCGAGCGGGGCCAGCGCAACTACGAGATGCTGGAGAAGGAGATCCGGGAGAACGGCGAGAAGTGGCTGAAGGAGGAGGCCGAGATGCAGGAGAAGGCGCAGAAGGAGGCCATGAAGAGCATGCAGAGCTCGTTCACCGGCTGGTTTGGCGTGGCACAAGACAACAACGCGCAACAACCTCCTGTCGAGAAGAAATAAGGGCCGGGCTCTTAGAACTGCCGGTGTGTAACACTATCTCTGCTTCTTCGTCGTGCCATGTTCTGGCCCTTTTGTCACAACTCACAGCCGGTAGATGGCTTGTATATCAATGTTTCCCGTCACAAACTCTCTCCCCTAAGGACCACAGGCTGGTGGCGGTTACATATAGATAGGCCGGAGCGTCAGGCGGTCAAGGGGCGAATACAGAACTTTCTCTGTACCAGTCACGGTACATAATGTTTAGGTTGGCGGCCTGGCTGTGGCTGTTGACCGTGTAGATTAGAATGAGCTTGCTATGCCAGATGGAGTTCTGATCTCCCGATAGGACCCGGTTCACAAGTGAACTGTAGGGCGCCAGACCAACTCTTTCTGGCGGCCAGAGCAGGACTGCGAGATCTTGTCCAACATGTGTGTTATTACGGCCACGACAGTGTACACCGCCGCTTACAAGGTCAGGCGTCGACCCCGTTGGAACACAGAAGAAAAGAAGTCGCTGACGGCAACGCTTCTGTCATTTCTTCTTCTCATCATTCGCAGATCTTCCCCGATGAGCATCTGGTGGTGCCAACTCTCTGGCGGTCAGCTCCAACCTCCCCGGCCAAGTTCGTCTCTCAGCGGTGGTGACTCCGGTGAGCTCGTCGCCTCTCGGTCATATTCAGACAGTTATGCTGCTGGTACTCCATGATACCTTCGTTTAGACCGCCTTTACTCGGTAAGCATCAGCCAATTCGACTTACACCAGGCCGACCACGGCAGTTCGAAGAAAGGAATGCTTGCTCCTCTTCCATGATATATGACAGTCTCGGCTGCTCAAGGTATAAGCATGTGTACGGCTGAACGGCTCATCGTCAGATGCATATATGAAAGCGTTCCCTCCCAGCATGAACATCACCAATAAGTTGGACCTACGGGAAACCTCATCAAACCAACACCGCATCTCATCAAGGTCACCGTCCCTGTCTAGCATAACCCAAACGCACCTGGCCGCCCAACATGCACATCATCAACGCCCTCCTCGCCATCGTCCTCGCGACACTCGCGATCGCAGCCCCTCCACTCTTCCCAAAATTCCCACAGCTGACGGACCTCACCGACTTGCCCAAGGGATGTCCCAAGTACTGTGACTGCGAGCAGTACACTGATGCTGAAGAGTAAGCCTTCCCTATCGGTATTAGAGTCAGGGGGTGAAATAAGGGCGGCATGAGTGCTAACACGGAGCTACCCTATAGCGTTTTCGAATGCCAGACCAACGTCATGTGCGAGCAACTGTGTTGGACACATAACGGAAACGGAGACAGGGTGTGAGATAAAAGAATGAGTGCTCTGGTTGCGGTTGGTCGATGCAGAGAATGTAGTTAGGATTAGGATACGATGGAACAATATGGTTGCTGTTATATCGTGGACAAAGGCGTAGAGGTAGTCAAGGACCAGTAAGGGGCAACTTGGAGGAAGCGCTCGTTTCAACCTGCCACGAGAACCGGTGGCCACCCTACATACATAGGTAGTAAACGAACTGAGCCTCAGAATGTTAGACTACAGTATAGACAACGAATCTCTACTTCAAATATCTTACACATGTCACTGTTGTTTCGATACTCCCACTGGTGTCTTCATTGCTCCATTCACAGCCACAGCCACAGGTGCTTTCTCCGAGGCCCCGTCATGCTTAGCAACAGGCTTAGTCTCCACAGGACCAACAGCACTGGCAACGGCAAGGATTCCAACAGCCACCACGAGCAACACAGTAATCAGGTCAAGGATATGCACCAGCCACCACATGTGCTGGGTGCCCAGCGGACACGTCGCGTACTCGAACCTCCACTCCCACTTCTCCTCGTCGAACCAGGCGCTGAGAAGACCCGTGTTGCCTCCAAAGCCGCCCATCATGCTCCGCACAGTGACCTCGCGCAGGCCCGGCATGTTCTCGGCTCCCAGCAGGCCAGCCTCTTTCGCCTCGCGATACCGACGCACCTCCCACTGGCGGTCATCGCCACTGGCAACGCTCTGGTTGATGTAGTGCCAGGTGTCGCAGCCCTCGTGGTCGTGGCCGTTAAGAATGACACCCGGGCGACCGCGCCCACCGGCAGGCGCGTTGACGTCGCCGCTCATGCCGTATATGCCCTCCAGAAAGCCGCGACTGGCATCGGCGCTGAGCAGGTTCTGCTCCTTGAGCGAGCCGTCGTGTTCGTGGAAGTCGAAGAAGGGGCTGTCGACGCAGATGCCCTCGGGCTTGTAGAGGGGGATGTGCGTGAGGACGATGGTGAAGTGGCCCTTGAACTCGACTGCCGTTGCGGTGTTGATCACCGAGTTGATGAAACCGTACGTCGCATCTTGAATGGCGGTAGACAGCGCCGGCGTGTCGAGGTTCATGTCGTTGAGCACCACGAGGCGGATCTCGGGTATTAAGCGATCGGACTCCTGGTTTGTGGCCTCGTCATACAAGGTCGCCTGAAGAGTCTCGTTCGCGATGGGTAACTCGAAGCGCAGCTCGTAGTTGGCCTTGCCGAAGACGCGCTCGAAGCGCTCGAAGCGCTCGTCGTTGATGTCTCCCGCGTAGCCGATGTCGTGGTTGCCCGCCACATTGATGAGGCGCCTCGTCCATGCCTCGCTCGTCTCGTTGTCGCCGAAGCCACCGAGCAATCCGGCGAGATCATAGTCTTCGCCCGGCAGCTGCGCGACCTCGTCCGGCACCCGCTCGGCGCCGTGGAACGCCCGCGTCCAGAATCGATTGCTGCGGCGGCCGAACTCCTCTCCGTCGAGCCACTGGCTGCCCACGAGATCTCCTAGCACGGTGGTATGGGTTGGACGCGTCCACCAGTGAACGGTCCGGTAGATATGTGCGAGGTAGTAGTCGTTGCCAAAGAGGTCGATGCGCTTCCGGATGGACTCGAGGGTATTCGGTATGTCCTCAAAGTAGAAGTCGACTGTGTCGTGGAGGGTCTGCCGTATGCGCTCTCGGAGGGAGTAATGGCTCGACCCGAAGGTGAGGTGTCGGAACGCACTGGTCAGGTGCGGGAACGACTCGCGCCCAGCATTGGGAATCGAGCTGTCGCCTTCGAGCTGCGGATCGCCGAGGGCGAGGAGGCGGAAAGGAGCGAAGCCGCGCCGGCTCGCTGCATCGGGTGACGACCAGTGTAGCTTCGCCGTCTCGCGAAAAGCGACCTGGTTCGACTGGAGGCCCGCGCCATCAGGCTGTGGCAATGGGAACGCGCATCGGCCAAAGATAGGGAAGAGGTAGAGGTAGACGGTGAGGGCTACCGACAGGGGGACGAGCACCCTCAAGAGTCGCGACCCATTGCGGAGAGCCGAGGCGGGGGAGAGTCGGGTCATGTAGCTCGCCGCATGAGGTTCTTTCCTCGACTATGGAGCTCAAGGGAATGGTAGGGAAAGAGGAAGATTGTCGAGGAAGAAAGGGGTTGATGTTTTGTTGGTACTTTCAAAAAAAGAGAACAATGGAAAACAATTCGGACCCCTGGACGAGGATCGACGGCGCATGTGAGAGATCCACTTGTTTGGGTTGGCGGCCCGCTTTTACCCCTATCGTCATCGGTCCTTAGGTAACCTAGGTACCTTGTGTGGACGGCCCGGGGGGGACTGAAGTCTGACGGTGTTGACAGCGATGACGTTGGCAGGACATCACACATTTGGGAGATGTCATATTGTATTGCTACCTCGATCAGACAATATTCCTGAGCCAGTACGCAACGCCATGTTTCCGTCTCCTCCTCGGACACAGCTGCACTGACTGCGTCGCGCCAAACAAGCCGGACTGCGCCAACAGCATTACGCCCTATGTGACGATTCTGTCACAACGGCCCGGTTATCGATGGACGGCTGCATCGACGGCCACCATAGAGTTGATCCAAAGTCGTCAGAGCAGTGGCTGGTCCGTCCCGATTCACTCCCGGCGCCGCGCACCTTGAGATGCTGATTCAGTACGGCTCCATCACCTCGATCCAACGGGGCAGCCCGCCACTGCAGCTGCTCTGATATATCTCTCCATCCCTAGACTGAGCTAGCTCAGATTCAACTGTCGTGATCTCCGCCGTCAAGCCCGAAGCAGGATGCCGCGGGGTCCCTGATGACTTCGCGTCGCAGTAAACACATGCCCTTGTGTCATTGTTGTTTTGGATGCATCCGGCGGCCTAATCCGCCATCTCCTCATCCGGGTCCGGGAACTCGACTTCGAAGACAGGCGTCTCGTCGATCTCATCCGGCCGCTGCAAGACAAACGCAACCACAGCGTTGTTCTTGATCTTCAAGTCGGCCGGCTTCTCGTTGCCCTTGATGCGCAGGTTCTTCCAGCCCTGGCTCGGATCGCTGGGTGTCTTGAGAACAGCATACGCGACGTGGACGTCCTCGCCCTCGGCTGGAATGGGTACCGTCGTGGGCGAATCGCGGGAAGCGTGAAGTCCGGTCGTCGCGTATTGTTCGCGGAGGATGAAGAGCAGCTCGTCGGTGATCTTGGAGAAGGGCTCGAGGGGGTTGGCGAACATGAAGACGGTGTGTTTGCCGTACTTCAGCTTGATGGAGATGTCAACATCGGCGGGGTTTCCCCTGCCGCTGGCCTGGAGGAGGATCGACATGTTAGCTGAGCTCGAAGGAGCCGGGGGGGGGGAGCGCATGCAGAGTGGCAAAGTACCATTGTGGAGAGTTTCGGGGCCGAAGTGGCGGAAAGCTTCGTAGACACAACTTATCCTGCTAGCTGGGAGGTAGGGTATATTGGGCGTCAAGTGCTTGTTGGGGTGTTGAATGTTGTCGAAGCTTTGTTTGGTTCCAGGTTGTTGGTGATCGTGTCGAAGCCCGCCTGGGTCTCCAACCTTGAAGTGGGGCCGCTGCCAGTGCCAAGAACCCGGACCCTTCCTCGTGCAGAGAAGCTTTGACCATTGAGGTACCTGAGCTTCTTTTTTGCTAGGTCCTCAATGCAACTGGGAATTTAGAAACGCTCCCCGATCAAGTCTACACATTTGTCTCTGCTCTGCCTAACAACCTCCAACTTGAACTTAACGTGTCATCCTTCTCGGGGTGTCACTGCACTTCAACCACAATGGCTACCATGGATCCAGCTTTGAACCCACCGAAACAGGAGCAGGGAACGGCCAGGCATCGGCCAACGCTGGAGGAGATGGACGAGCTGCACAAGAACGCACGGCTGTCAATACCAGCACCTCTCCGTCTCCCTATGGCCTCCGGCATGGCCTTTCTAGTCGGTCTGGGCCTCGGGACCACCAAAGGCAGCAAGATGGCCGGCCTCCGATTTCGAGCCGAGCACGCCCACAAGCTCCCGACCACCACGACGGGATGGTTCCTCTACCACAAGAGCAAGAACTACCACGTTGCTTACGGCGGCGTCAAGGAGGGCCTGAGGATGGGTGCCAAGGTTTGCTTCTGGACCACGACCATGTTCAGCATCGAGCACATGTTCGACATCTCGCGGGGGCAGAAGGACTTCTTCAACACCGTTCTCGCCTGTGTCACTGTGGCCGGCGGCTTCAGCGTGTGGAGTATGTGTTTGGCCCGCTACCTCACGGCAGTATCCTCTGACTGACTTTGACACAGACCGGTTCTCCCTACCGATGGCGGCTCGAACGACGAAGACGGCTCTCGTGGTCGGCCTTGCCTACGGCGGCTTGCAGGATCTCATGGGCGCTGCGAGGGGCCGACCGATTGGATACGTCGAGTTTGTGAAGAGGCGGTTTGGGCGCCAGGGAGTCGAGGCGCCGCCTGAGCACGAGCCGTGAGTGGCAGCAGGGATACAGCATTTCGACATCAAGCATCGACAGGGAAGCGAACCCCCTTCCGCAACGGGACGCGATACATATACCTCAGTGTCCTGAGTGATGGGTCGCCCACTTTGGCTGTTCTCCAGCTCGAAAGAAGCTTGCATCTCCCGGCATGCCCAGGGCCCAGGTCATATGGCAAAGCAAGCCCAGCATCGGCGGGTCGGCATGCTCTTGGTCAACAATATTGCTCTAGAAGCCGATTTCGCTTGCCTTAGGGGCCAATAGCTCCCTTACGAGTCAATCGGCGGAGTATCAAATTTCGCCATGCTACATCAGCTGAGCCGATAAGCCGCCAGGGACGCTCACTATTGTCGCATGTTGTGGACTTGGGACTTTGCGGTTGTCGTACTACCTACGTGCATCGACCCCCAATTCCATTACATGAGCTCGGCTCTAGACCCCACACAGAGCCGAACCTTTTACCAAGCACATCGGTTTGGAATGCGGTGAGCACTGTTGCGACAGCGACTTTGCCGTGTTAGGCCACATGATGACTGGAGGCGTGCGTCTCTGATTTGCCAATTACCCCCGAATTGCCCCGTGGTGTGCGGCTAACGGCGGCGTTGCCAAAGAGGCGACCCCATCGGGTTTCCATCACGTGGCACTGATAAGGGGAAATGGGTCGCATCATCGAAGGACGGAGAATGCTCGACAAAGCAACCACAGCCATCGAATGATAGGCAAATCGGCCATCTGCATCTCCTTTCAGGGCCACGGCATCGGAATGTAGTATGTATTCCCCTTGGCTTACCCTGTGCCGGTTCTCGGAGATAAAGGGTGATGGTGGATGCTGGATCCCTTATGACAAGGAGCACCCTGACGTAGGAGGGTATATATAGATGCCAATACTTCTGTCTGCGAGGTATCAGCGTCTTCCATATGTAGGTAGTGACAAGCAAACACTCTACCTTTCCTCACTCCATTGAGTACTTCTGCACTCTAAGGTCATCCGGATAAACCAGCGACTTGTAAAAGGACTCGAATCTCATATCTGTTTTACCTTACCGCCGTATCCTCACCAGCTTGGTCAAGTTGATTCGACTCGCTGGGGGGATCGAACTCCTGATATAACAATGCCTCCAACATCCAGGTCGCTCCGCCTTCCGAGCGGACGACTCACTGCCAGAGCAGGAGGAACCACCTTAAGAGCAGCAGCTTCACCTACTGCCTCATTGATACGTGCCTCGTCCACCACATCCAATCACAGAGATTTCCGAATCACACAAAGGAGAGGGATTCACTCAACGACCACGACAATGGCAGCAACGACTCCCTCTCGCTCGCTTCACTCGTCCTCAACCTGCTCATCTCCCTCCGAGGATATGTTACTCTCTGCAACCGCCGCCCATGACCTAACATCGTCTTCAACAACGACTATCAACAATACAGATATCGATACAGTGCCCGATATGCCTCCCCTACCATCACCTCTGGCCGTGCTGCCGTTTACGACGGTAGTCCGGTCCCTCCTGACGACGACCATATCCTCCTCACCCTGGCTCCTACCACCATCTATGGCCGCAATGTCCGCGATGGCTCATAGCACGAACCCCGTCCTCAACCCAGACCGGAATCCCATCCTCAAATTCCTCTTGAAGAAGACCTTCTATGCACAATACTGCGCCGGAGAAAACGCCGTCGAGGTGCGACAGACAGTCGACTCCCTCAAGCGAATCGGCTTCAGCGGCGTGATCTTGGGCTACGCGCGAGAGGTAGTCCTGCCGCCAGAGCAGACGGCAGACTTAGCATCCTGCGGCGAAGGCGCCGCAGCAGAGGAGTGTATCAAGAACGAGATCAACCCCTGGGCCGCCGGCACAGTTGAGACCGTCCTCCTCGCCTCGCCGGGGGACTACGTCGCCCTCAAGTTCACGGGCGCTGGTCGGCAAGCCCTCCACACTCTCTTCGCGCGACTCCCGCCCTCGCCGCCCCTGGCCTCGGCAATCGACTCCATCTGCGACCTCGCCGCGTCGCGCGGCGTCCGCCTGCTCTTCGACGCCGAGCAGCAGGCCGTGCAGGCCGGGATCGACGACTGGACGCTGGCCTACATGCGGCGGTACAACCGCTCCGCTGGACGCACCGTCGTGTACGGCACGTACCAGACTTACCTCAAGGCCACGTCCGCGACGCTGTCGAAGCACCTGGCCGCCGCTCGGGAAGGGGGGTTCTCGCTGGGGGTGAAGCTCGTGCGCGGCGCGTATCTTGGCTCTGATCCGAGGGGGTTGATACACGATACCAAGGCTGATACGGATGCTGCGTACGACGGTATTGCTGCTGCGCTGTTGAGGCGGGAGTGGAGGGGCCCACTTGTTCGTCCTGACGGTGTGGATGGGGATGCGTTTCCCGAGGTGAGCGTGGTTCTCGCCTCGCACAACCGGGAATCTGTGCTCAAGGCGCGGGCGATCCTCGACGCGGGCGAGGGAAAGGGGACGGGGAGGACAGAGGTGGCTTTCGCGCAGCTGCAGGGGATGGCGGACGAGGTTAGCTGTGAGCTGGTCGCGCCTCCTCCTCATTCTTCGAAGACGATGGCGGCGGGTGATGGTGACAAGAGCGCTGTTGCGGGTGATGAGTTGACACAGAGCCGGATAAAGGCGTACAAGTACCTCGTCTGGGGATCGACGGGGGAGTGCATGAAGTACCTGCTGAGGCGGGCGCACGAGAACCGGGACGCGGTGGAGAGGACGAGGAGCGGGCGGGATGCGATGAGGGCGGAGCTTTGGCGGAGGGTGAGGGGGGTGTTTGGGTTTGCGTGAGGGGACCGACTGCCACCAGATGACGGTTGTACCTTGTGCAGGTGCTAAGCTATGGATCTGATGGAGTGATGGTGAGCAGTTGAGTTGCCGGACGGTGGACTGAAGGATTCAGGTGTCTTCATCGGACGAGAGGCTTTGGCTTTCCTGGGTCTCTGGTCTGTCTTTCGCCTGCATTGATAGGAGCATCATAGCCTACGCCTGGCAGTGATGAATACCTACCTTAATGAAGAAGCTTTTCTTGCACATCCCCGCCGGATTCATGCCTATCCCGAGTGCATTGGTCTCCCTAATCACAGCCCAGGCTGATGTCCATATTTTCCTGCATCTTCCAGCCGAGTAAACCACACAAAGACAAACTCCCAAACACCGGCGCTATGCATCCCCGTCCGTATGAAGAGATCAACGCGCCCTCAAAGGCCACGTAGTGCCATGGCGCCTATCGCAAGCAGCCCCATCTCCTTCACCTTTGACGCCTCATCCCTCCCGTCCAGAGTAGGGGCGTTGTTCAGCTTGTAGTATTTCCTGACCTTGGGCCAGTCCGCGCATTCCGCCAGCGCTTCGTCCGTCAGCGCAACGGGCGAGCCCTGCACCACTTCGGTCAGATGGGCATATACCTCCTGCGCAGAGGGCGGCTCCGGTCGTGTCTCGGTGGGAAAGAGGACCTTGACAATCACCACGTCCTTCGTCGCGTCAATGATACCCCATCGTCGGTAGGCTTCCGATATCTGCTCAGCCCGTATTGTCAGTCAAAGGCATGCTGTACCGGGTTCCTCGAGAGAGAGAAGGAGAGAGCCAACGCACATTATTAGACGCACTCAGCGCGCACACAATCTCGGAGTGGACATTGGGCGTCTTGAGCGTGCCGTCGAGAAGCACGGTGAGGGCCTTGTAGACGGCGGTGAGGAGGTGCAGCCGGGACACGACGGAGGATGCGTCGATGAAGGCGTACTCGAAGTCGGCGTTGCGGGCGAGGAGCTGGGACTGGAGGTAGCCCGCGTTTGTGACGTCGCGGAACAGGCCCAGACACACGCGGTGGGAGGCTGGGACGTGTTCGAGGGTTATCTCTTCGAGTAGGGACATGGTGGGCTTGGGGGGAGCTTGGGGGGGGTTGTGGGTGGTGGAATGCCGGAGGGGCGCTCTCGAACTCTGAACATGTTGGATATGTGCATTATCTGATTGTGCATAAAATGGGTTCAATTGTGCATGGTGATAAATGTGTTAAAGTGGAAGTGGGACTAGTCAACTTCTAGTTAGCCTCCCGGTCTCCCCAGGAATGATTCCAACCAATCAACTCCCTCCCGTCGATCCACCCCTGCAGACACGAGAGCACAGAGCACAGGCGGGAGCTTTCCCCAGACATCGGTCACCGACGGCAAACCCCGTTGACATCTAAATAATCCAGTGGCATCCTCCGTTGCAGCGCGTAGCCGCAGTCTGTCTCAGCTTTATATTGTACGAGAGCCCTTGGGGTTCTCTCTCATACACAACAAACCACCGACCACACCGGTTCGATCTGTTCCGTTCACCAAAGCGGCAGCGTTTCGGCGCGGGCGCCGTTGCCGCGCGCAAACCGTTCCCTCCACCTTACCTCGATTCCCCCGCCCTCTGAACCATCGCGGTCATGCCGAGAAAGAGGAGCCAGACCGGCGAGCACAGCGCGGCTGCTGGTGTCATGGAGGGAGGAGGAGTAGCAGACATGTCTCGAGACAACGATGACTCCAGAAACACACGGCCGCGGCTCGACACCAGCCCTCAGCGATACTCGGAACAGATCCAGAAGCAATACGCCACCCATACCCGCGCGGGCCAGGCCTGCGACCGATGCAAGACGCGCAAGATAAAATGCGATGGCAATGAGGACGGATGCGCCCATTGCGCCAACTTGAACATATCCTGCATGGTCACCGACCGCATCACGGGCAACACTCAACGCCGGGGGTACGCGAAGCTCCTGGAAAGAGAGATTGGGATCATGCAGAAGAGAATCCAGGACATGGAGGCATTGTTGCAGTCCGCCGGTGGCATTGAGGTGCTTCCCTTCAGGAGGTCCGAGTATGGACCGTCGCCGCCACCGGGTTGCGTCCCCGTCGACGCCACCGGCAACGTCTTACAAGATCCCCTCTCCAAAGATCTGTGGACGCGCGTTGAGTCGCTGTGGATCAAGAACTACGGCTCGGATTCGCGACGCTCCTCTACATCGCCGTCCACCTACCAGAGACTAGCGCCGTCACTAGACAGCCGACCAACTGAAGAACATCTCGGCGTGCTGGGAGACAGCGCTCCATGGAGCTCCATCAAGGGAACCACACTGTCGGCCTTCGGTACTACCATCGACGTCACATTTGATGGGCCGGACTTGGAAGAGCCCGATCAAGGCACCGTGCCAGGTACCCGCTCCCCTCTCTACAACAAGTCTGTCATGGCCATGCTGCAGACAACCATGGGTGTCAATCCCAAACTGGACGACATCGATCTGCCCACTAGGGATGATGCATTCAACTACTCGGAATGGTACTTCCTCACCGTACACCCGTTCATCCCTGTCTTGCACAGGCCGTCTTTCGATGCACTCGTGAGCATTTCCACAACCGCTTTCTTCTGCAAAGTTATCACTGACTGTTTTTGCAGCTTGCTCGCAAATATGACGATCCTGATTTCAAGCCGACGACTTGCGAGCTGGTCCTCATCCACATGGTCTTTGCGACAATCTACTACCAGTTCGGTATGAGGAATCAGGAGAACTTGGCGCAGTTCAACGATCTCTCCAACAAACACTATCATTGGTCTCTCGGCAAGTTATTTGACATGGCCAGCGAGCAGTCCGTCATAGCAGTCCAAGCCCTGGCCATGATCGCCATCCACACCCGCAGCTTCCCGAAACCCGGCTGCTCGGCCGTTGTCACGAACTATGCCCTGTCGAGGGCTATTGAGATGAACCTGCACCGCGGCCAAAAGGTCCTGGGCGGCGCAACGAACATTGAGAACGAGGTGAGGAAGAGGGTCTGGTTTACCGTACTCGGCCTGTCAGTCACCCTGAACGGCCGTCTTGGACGGCCCATGCCCATCAGCGTAGCCGAATTTGACGTCGACTTTCCACTGGCTATACCTGACGAATGCATCACCGATGCCGGCATCACGGACGCGAGCCAGATTGGGCAGTGCTCGTTCCTGGCTGGACTCACGGGCTTCAGACTGTTGCCGTTGTGGATGGAGATGTACTCCAACATGTACAGCGTGCGTCGCAACCCCACGAAGTACACCCATCTGGTCCGCAGCCTCGAGCAGGAGATGCGGGAGATACGGCTCAGTCTTCCGGCCGACCTGGACCCAGCCCAGTGCGCGCCCGACAAGCGAATGTTTGCTCTCTGGACTGAAGGCATGTTTCTCGAATTCCAACTCTGCCTCAGACACCCGTCTGTATGCACCACAAGCGATCCTGCATTCATGGCAGAGAACACCAGGATATGCGAACAGACGGCGCGGAAGTTGTTGGACGTCGCTCTGCAGCTGCTCGGCCTGAAATGCCTCGACACTGCCTGGTACCAGCTCTCCGTTTACGTGGCAGCCATCCTCTCGATTCTAGTCGCGCACTGGGAAAGGAGGTTCCAATACACCCCAGCAGAGGTCGATGCGCTCCGAGCGGACGTCACCAACTGGATGAGGATAGTGTATGTGACTGGGGAGATCTTAGGTAAGCCGGCATATGTGAAAAGCACTCAAGCGATGAACTTCCACTGACCGACTTTTAGGGTCCACTTCAAAACTCGGCGACGACATCCGCAGCATCGCTGCCCGCACGATTGGCATGATAGAGCACGACATGAGAGGCAAGCTTCAAAACATGCAGGATGAACAACAAGGGGGACTACATCAACAAACGCCACAACTCCAGCAAAACGTTGCGGTACCCGCACGAGATCAGGTCCCGGGCATGTCCGGCAGCGAAAGCATTGGCCTCAACAACATCCCTTACCGCGGCAATACCACGAACGGGAACGAATTCTATAATGCCGCCATAGCAGGCCACGCCGGTGGCGGATACGCATCGCAGCCGGCATATCCCAACGAGACGAATGGCGGCGGCCAAGGGCCCTCCTTGGGCTCCTACGATGCGGCCGATGGGTCGCAGTACAACATCTACGGCGCTTCCCAAGCCGGCAATGCAGCACAAGGCATCAACCACTCGGACGCTTCCACAAACCCCCTCATCGCCTTCGCCTCGCAAGCCACCGCCCAAGTCAGCGCGGCCCAATCCGGCAACGGGGCAGACGCCGACTGGCGCCAGTCGCAGGCCAACCTCGCCTCCGCAGCCGCAGCGCAGGCGCAGGTGCAGCCGCAGGGCACGAATCCCTGGCCCGACTGGTCGGCCGCCATGTCCAATGAGCAGACGGAGCAGTACAGCGCCAACGCGCTGCTGAACCTGGGCGCCGGTGGTCGCCCACCCAACGGCGGAGGGCACGGCGGCGGCGGCGGCGGCGCGGACATGGGCGGCCTCGTGGGGTCTCAGGGGGCGGATGGGGGGCAGCCACAATGGCCGATGATTATATATGGCATCAATGGCGCGGTGGGTGGGCCTCCCGACATGCATAATGGGCATTGAGGATTTGGGCCATCACGCAGTCGTGATGATGGAAGCACGATTCACAACAAACCTTGGTCGAATATCCTGGCGAACGAGCGACGGCGAATGAGTCTTTGCAAGATTCAGGGGCGAGTATAGGCGAAGCATGTTTGTGACCCCCCCTCTGAAAGTGTGGAGATGGTGTTACAAAAGTGACTTCCCTTGGCCGTTGCCAATTCACTTCCCACGGACACTTCTACGCAGTCTCAGAGGCAACAGGACACTGTACTGGTTTGATACGGCGAACGTTTACGAGTAATTAATGGATTGTTTAAGACAGGGTTCAGGAAAGGGCTTGGTTTGGGTTTCTTATTCTTCTTTTTCTTTGTTCAGGGAACTCGGTTCTTATCGAGGACTTGGGATTCTCAGTATAGTCGTGGCGGTGGAGTTTGAAGTTTTGAGGATCTTTCCCCAGTCGTCGCTAGCGATAGCATCGCTTTCCGGTTCGAGCCTGGAGAATGTGTCATTATAGGTGGCTAGGGTGAGGGACTACCAACAGGATAACCATCCATCTGGATGGGTGTTGTCTAGTTTAACAAATACCCCGGCAAGCAGTTTTGGAGTTTGATAGACAAAGCTTACTCCTTACGGACCAAAATTGAGGGGAAAGGGTTAAAGGGAGGAATAGGACAGCATGGCGTCGCGGAGGAAAAGGAATAATTGGCCTCGTCGAGGAGAAGACGACCACCCAGCTTTTCTCGGATTATGGATCCGGAGGCGGATGGTTATCTGACGCATATACAACAAGACGGGCACGGGCAGACTGGAAGAGAATAAGGAATGATTTGCCAACACTTTGATGTCGAGATGAAGTGTGTTGTGACACGAGACTTGAGCAACTTGCTTGGGACTTGACACTGTCGGTACGAGGTGTCAAGAACGAAGGAGCTTGACCGGGATGTGTACAATGTTGGTGCCTCGTTTTTGGCAGTACGAGCCTCTTCGTCCGCACGGCGGTCAGACCAGATACGAAATGATGAAGGATGACGGTGAGGGGATAAAGTATGCACCCATTCCAGCAACTCTAACGCCAAATGAAAAGTCCTCAACTGATGTCAAGATAGACAGATCATCTCTCCTCTGACGTTTGCGAGTGAACTAACAAGCTTCTCTTATCTTTGACAGCCAACACTGCTTCAAACGGCAGTCCAAAACACTTCGAGCCATGCTCAACAGAGATACCACCCGATGCCTGCAGTGAGCTGTTGGCTGTCCGGGCAGTCCCAGATAAGGCGTGGTGGTGCCATTTTCGCCTGTTGTTGTTCTGGCACCAACTGGTCCTCTCAACTCCGGGCAACCTCGTTGCTATCATTCTCTGCCGGATATAGAGCTACTATTACATCACCATGCTGAGCGCTCAGAGAGGCAGCTCGGTGTCGGTTAGGCAAGACTCTCACTGTGCCACGGCCTTGTTGAAGGCCCAAGATATTGTGACAGATGCACGGCGGCTCTGAGAAGCGAGAAACCCAGATCTCTGGTACCGCAGTCTGCGAGGATGCGGATAACCTCAAGGGCATGACCATGACGACCCCATGGAACACATGGATGGTATCTTTGCTATTCGTATAGGCAAGGAATAAAACAAGGGAGAGCATAGCATGGGTGAGCTGCAATGGGCTGCGACAGCCTGGATGCAATGCGCTTATGCAAATGCACAAGCTGTGACGGTTCGCCCCCCATTGGCTTGGGTGTGAACAGACCTGGGCGATACCAACGAAGGCGATGGGTTGCATTTGAGGGCTATTATTGGAGTTGAGTCTTCCTCGGGTGCAGTTATCCCCCAGGCCTGCGTTGCATTTTCGAGATGATTGGGGAACTAAGGTGCTGCAGTAGACAGGCCTGGACCACCGGAGATGTGGCACAGATAGGGACAGTGGTGATGGCTTCATCCTGATGGGTGGCCAGACGACGACGAGGAAAGAGGAAAGAACAATGATTGACGCCCGACACGCAGATGCAACAGGAGGAATACAGCAAGAGGCCGAGGTAAACCGAGGGAGCGCCGCCGAACATGGAATATTCGAAGCAGCAGCCAACGCAACCTGGAAGTGAAAGACAGAATCTCGACTCAACAGTGGCAACACAACACAACTCCTTCAACGAAAACAGTCATACGAACAAGCATAGGTAAGGTAGGTACGAAACGGCTGCTGCCAGTGAAAGCGCCGGTTGCCCAAGAAAGTAAAAAACTCCGGCCAAGATCCTCGACCTTCCTTTTTCGACTAACATCACGGAAATCAGCGCCGGCGACGATCGATGTTCGGGAACGACGCCATCGTCGAAGTGGAAGGCAGTTGTTGCAGGCGAGAGAGCCCAATGAGCCCTTTTACTGTTAAACGAGAGGAGTGGCTATTCAAAGACAAGCCACCCATGTCAGAACCGCGACGGTAATCGGAGGGCATCTGCGGGCAACGTCCCGCTAAGCAGGGATCGGGGGAAGAGATATGGCCCCCTTTTTATTGGTTGGCTGGGGTATAGCCGGTGAGATGGTTCTGTTGAGAGTATTCGTAAGATCGCTGCTTCTTCGGCGGCCGCGCCTTTTCCTTAACTGCCCTGATGGGTCCAGTGACAACTGCCACCACCTGTGACTCCGACAGCCACTAACAGAGATGGAGTTGAGCGTAAGAGATGGTAAGCTCCAAGGTCTCAGGCCTGCTCACCAGCTTCGGTAACTGTACGGCGGGTTGCCCATCGGGTACTACTTAGCGCTGATGGTCTATCCGTTGGAGCTAGGAGGTATCCGGCAGGAGGACAAGTGTCTCTGTTGTTGCCGCAAAACACTCTTGAGGGGCACTGGCACGCATTTACCTACCAGGTAAACTTAAACTTGCTGGTCCCTCGGCCGTTGAAGCGCTATAGGCAGGAGCATTAGAGGTTGATTGTCACTGAAATACGCAAAGAGTTCCACGATTCATCGCGCCGACTCGCCGAGTCACTGCTGCAAAACAATGTGGCACGTGGAAGTGGACACAACAGGAAAACTGCCGCCTGCCAACCACTGCCTAGCGTGTAGCTTAATCTGACCGTGAAATCTCTTGGCGCCCACGGATCAGGAAGGCACAACCTGACTTATTGTTTGATGAGCGGCAGGAGCAAATGGCTTCGATAAAAGTACCTAACAGGAAGGAACGATCCCGCTCAACAACTGGGCACGTGAGGTCTCGTGATCGAGACGAGAGACTTACACGGATCCGATCTCATCGACTGCGATGATTTTCCCTCAACACAACCGCAATGTCACGCCGGCTGCGCAGATTCAAGCTCAATGAAAGCACACGCGACACGCTAGATTAACCACCACCAGCTATAATAATTCTTCTTCTGTGATTAGCCACCGGAGGGCTGCCGGAGCACAACTGCCTGATATCGAAGCTCCAGTCGGCCAAGCTGCCAATGTCCGTCCACAGTCCAGACCACACCTTGGAACACAATGTAAATTGAAGAACCGACCTGCCTAATACGGACGCACCCCATACTCCCCAGCCAATCATCCACCGTCTATCTGGGGTTGCAGCCAGTCACACTGAGGGATCTGCTCCCAGCTCCAGTAGCAGATCCAGCTTCTCTCTTCCGTCCTGTCTGGCCAATGCATGATGCTGGGTCGACTTCCTTATCTCTCTCCCGCACCAGGGATGCCAGGGATGCCTGGGGATGATTCCGCCCAGACGGCCTATTCGCTGGTGCGTAGCATCGTTGATCAATGCCCCTCACAAGTCAAGCCATAGTTCCTCCGCGCCTGACATTTCGAGCAGGTGGCAAGACGATCAGAGGCAACTTGAGACACATCGCGGATTCCGAGGTTCTGGGGCGTTCAGCTTGTAACCGGGGACAGTTCTGACAGTCTCCCACAGTAACCCCAGCGCCACCGGGAGTACCACGCTGGGCCACGCAGGACACGGTCTTTGCTGCACCATGCGCATCCACCACTCGTCATGCAGGGGTCCGCCGTCTGTGGTGTTCATTTACTGCGACTGGGGACCTGCACATGTGACTAGGAAACTTAAATACTTCATGCTGTCCCATCCGCCTGGATGGCCCGTCTCCCCTTCTCTTTCCCCCTTTTTATTATCTCATCGCCTTTAGACAGCCCGTGTCACACGCTTCAACTCGGCGTGGTGTTTCGTTCCACAGAGTCAACATATCCCCATAGTGAGACTTCAGGGACGATAAACTCACCAGATATGGCGGACGTGAGCGAGAAGCACGAAGTCCACGCCACGGCGGCGGGCAACGTGAACTCTTTTGCCGAGAGCACCCCTCCCTTCGAGAACACCGACAACATGAAGGACGACATCAAGGTCCATGTTGAGGAGGAGGAGGAGGAGTTGGACCTCTATGCTCCCCTTGTGATGGACCCCGGCATTCCGCACGAGGCGAACCCTTTGACAATCCGCGCTGTGGTCATTGGTTGCATCCTCGGTGGTCTGGTCAACGCCTCTAACCTCTATCTCGGTTAGTTGTTTGGCTACTCCTCATTGCTGATTTCACAAAAATGCGGTTGCTGACGCGTTGCCTGCAGGTCTGAAGACCGGATTCACCTTCTCGGCTTCCATGTTCGGCGCCATCTTCGGCTACGGTATCATTAGGATGATGTCCAGAACAGGCAACATCCCCATCATCGGAGGCAGTTTCGGTCCTCAGGAGAACTCCATCGTCCAGGCCGCCGCCACCGGTGCCGGTGGTATCGCTGGTATCTTCGTGGCCGGTATCCCCGCCATGTACCAGCTCGGCGTTATGGGCCCAGATCCCAACGTCCCTCGCAACCCGAAGGAGGATATTGGTGCCATCTTCACCATCACAATCGTCTGCTCCTTCCTGGGCCTGTTCTTCGTTACACCCCTCCGGAAGTTCTTCGTCATCCAGGTCGCTCGTGAGCTCAAGCTCATGTTCCCTACCCCCACCGCCACCGCTCTGACCATCAAGGCCATGCACGCTGGTGCTGCCGGTGGTATCGAGGCCATGAAGAGGTTGAAGGGTCTCGGCATCGCGTTCGGCGGTGCTTTCATCCACCGCGTCGTCTCCTACTACGCCGTCGGCATCCTCTACGACTGGCACGTCTTCACCTGGATCCACATCTGGAGCGGCTACACGAGCTGGGCCATGAACATTGAGTCGTGGGGTTGGTATTTTGAATGGACTCCGGCCTTCATTGGCTCTGGTATCCTGATCGGCCTGAACCCCGCCATCTCCATGTTCGTCGGCTCTCTCCTCGCCTGGGGCCTCATTGGTCCTCTGCTCGTCCACTACGGCGAGTGCATCGGTCTCCACAACTCCGAGGAGGACGACCCCAAGTGGAACTCTTACTACTCCTTCACCTCGCTCTCCAAGCTCGGCCAGCGGACGCCCTCTCCTCGTTACTGGCTTCTTTGGCCCGGTGTCATGGTCATGGTGTGTTGCTCCATGGCCGAGCTTCTCATCCAGTACAAGGTTATCGGCATCGGCTTCAAGCATCTCTTCCTCCAGAGCTGCCAGGGCATCAACAACATTCTCGTCAAGCGCGGCAAGACCAACGCCTTCTTCTCCAAGCACGGTGCCCCCCGTGAGCACGACAAGGCGGTCGTCCAGGATTCTGCCCGCGATGAGGATCAGGTCAAGAACTGGTGGTGGACTCTCGGCCTTCTCGTCACCGTGCTCATGGCCATGCTCATCTTCCACTTCCAGTGGCAGATGCACCCCGGCCTGACCGTCCTCGCCTGCGTCCTCGCCTTCCTCTTCGCCTTCCTCGCCATCCAGATCGGTGCCGTCACCGATAACACCCCCCTCACCGCCGCCTCCAAGGCCTCCCAGCTCGTCTTTGGTGCCGCCACCACCGGCGCCCACTACGAGATCCACCACGCCCAGCGCCTCAACCTCGTCGCCGGCGGTCTCGCCTCTGGCGGTGCCGACGTCGCCACCGCCCTGACCGGCGACTTCCGCACCGGCTTCCTCCTCGGCACGCCGCCCGCCAAGCAGTGGCTCGCCCAGGCCATAGGAACTTTCGTCTCCATCTGGCTCGCCCCCGGCCTCTTCGTGCTCTTCACCTCCGCCTACCCCTGCATCTATGACTTCACCTTCGACGGCCACTGCGCCTTCGCGCTCCCCTCGGTTTCCGCCTGGAAGGCCGTCGCCCAGGCCGTCACGGACCCGACGGTCAAGATCCCGCTCACCTCGGGCATCTTCGCCATCGTCATGGGCATCGTGTCGGTCATCCAGGTCATCTTCCGGCACTACTACCTCGTCGGCTCGCGGGAGAAGTACAGGGCTTGGCTCCCCAACTGGGGCGCCATCGCGCTGTCGTGGGTCATCCCCGCCCCTGTCTTCGCCAACGCCGCCCTGCTCGGCGCCATCATTGCCCACTTCTGGAGGAAGTACAGCATGCGCACGTGGGATATCTATGGTTATGCCGTTGCTGCTGGTAAGTTGTTTACTCCTCCACTTCCTGCTACCCATCGGAAAACAGATCGCTGACTCTTTTTCTCCCCAGGTCTCATTGCCGGCGAAGGTCTCGGCGGTGTCGTCGGCGCTGTCCTTACCCTGGCTGGTGTAGATGGCACCGTGTACGGCACAAACGTCGCCTGCCCCATGAACGAGTGCTAAGCGCACCTCGCGGGTATGGGGCGGCTCGTCCACAAGGAGAGGCATTGTATAGGGAATGATGTATAGCGTTTACATATGATGATACCTCGGATAGAGTGAACAACACTCTCCACATAATGACAGATGTTTTATGATGAAGAAATACGTGGCTCTAGTTCGTGAGCAATGTTTAACCGCCATGTCACAGGAGTTTGCCCTTTCCTCCCTTGTACTTTCTCTTACCCTGGTTTCCTCATTGATCATATAACTAGACTTCCAGATCCGCAATTGTTGGTTCTGAATTAACCTTCTTCTCTTCTCAACCCTTCGTTTTCCCACCTGAAGTACGGCTACGAGATTACACGATTGCACGATAACCAGGCGACATGGCAGAGCGAATCCCGCTGGTCTTATCTCAGACTCACACTACCACATGGCGTCTGCCAGGTTGCTCAACTGTCACTGGACGACAACACAGACAAATGCAATGGTACATACATACTGTGGAATAGAGTATATAGGGTAGATTAGATTGCTCTGGTGCGACAACAACTTCATTCCTCCTGACATTCTAGCATCGTCTAGGGTCGGCTACATGTTCCTGAAGTTCGGCCCCCGGATCCCAACCTGACCCTGTCCTTGGACGCGATCACTTTCCTCGACCTGAACTGCAGTCTGCCTCTTCTCCCCCTGCACATCATCCGCATCATGCGTAAGGCTCTTGTCAGTGTCGGTAACACCAAACAGCTCGTCCATATGCTCGAGAGAGACACCTGCAACACCACCAAGTTAGCCGCCATCCCAGCTTTCTCGCCACGCAAAAAGGCCAGAGACAGAACGAGGACTTACCCTTCGTTTCGGGGACAAAGAACCACACGAAGAAGAACATGGAAAAGCAGAAGCTGCCGAAGATGAGGTAGGTGCCGTAGCCGTGGCTGCCGACGGTGGCGATCATGGTGGGCACGGACTTGGCGACGACGAAGTTGAAGAGCCACTGTGTCGCGGCCGCGAGGGCGACGTTGAGGGAGCGGAGGCGGGCGGTGGGGATCTCGGAGGCGTAGATCCAGCAGCAGGGCCCCCATCCGAACTGGAAGAAGCTGTTCCTAGTTAGTTGTCTTGAAAGCCAGGTGGTTGTATGGTGGGCGATGATTTCCACTCACGCAGCAAACAGGAAGATGCAGACGAGCGCGACATAGCCCGCTGGAGGGACGGCCTGGCCGGCAATGGGCGGGGAAATGCGAACATAGAGGCCGATGTAGAACATGGCTGCACCCTGGGCGATCGATGTCCAGAGGAGCGACCGACGACGACCGAGCGAGTCGGCCATGAAGAGCAGGAAGCAAATGCACGACGTGACCTTGACGATGCCGTAGATGCCGGTGCTGAAGAGGGAGGTCGATGTGCCCTTGAGACCGAGGTTTTGGAAGATGGTCGGCGCGTACTACGCTAGTGTCAGCGGCCATTCATCTCAAAGTTAGAATAGAGCGCCTCACGGTGTTGATGGCGTTTGTTCCCGTCATTTGCTGGCAGACCATGAGGAAGACTATGCGGAATATCAGCACATGTCATGACATAAACAGCTGTCGAGTGAACAAATGCTTACCGCTGATAAAGGCACGCTTCCGGTTACCCGGAACAGTCCACATCTCTTTCAGCAAGTTCCAGGTAGTGGCATCGCCAATGAGCCTGCGCTCGAACTCAAGCTGGTCGACGATCTCCTGGAACTCCTCCTCGAGGTATGGGTGGTCCGCAGGTAGGTTCCGTGTCTGGGCCAGAATTCGCTTCGCCTCCTCCCACCGGTCCTGAGTAGCGAGCCAACGCGGCGACTCGTTACAGAGCAGCATGCAGAGACCGAGGAGGACGGCGGGTAGTGCCTGGATTGCGAGTGGGAAGATGTACTGGACCTTGCCCGTCATGTGGATGCTGACCGAATACTAGATTTCCAGTCAGTAAATATTCAACTCTGATGCTTTTTAAGGCTTCAGAAAGCGTACATTAATCCAGAATGCTATCATTCCTCCAGTAACAATGAATAATTGATACAATCCGGTGAGTAGACCTCGTATAGCTCGAGGGGCGTTCTCGGAAACGTAGATGGGGTTGATGGTGCTGGCGGCTCCAACACCCACACCCGAGATGAAGCGACCCGCATAAATGGCGCCCAGGTTACCAGAAGCGGCGCTCTGCATTATAATACCGATGCTGATAACGACTGAGATCCCGATCAAGCACCACTTGCGACCGAAGCGGTTGGTCAGGGGCCATGCGAGGAGAGACCCGAGGAAGCAGCCGGCTTGGAGCGTCGAGACGATGTTGGAGGACAAGTTGGCTACCGCCACCTTGTCTCCTGTGAGTCCATAGTCGCGCTGGAACGGTGGGAGGACGATAACGCCGCCGATGACCGAGGAGTCCCAGCCAAAGGACATGGCACCGAAGCATGCCTAGGGTTAGGGTTAGCAATTGCCTACTGGATATGCACAACGATATGTTGCTGGCGCGCTCGCGCATCAACAGCTGAAACTCACCGAGCAGGCCAGGAGAAGCACACGCCATCCGTAGACCTCGGGAGGATCGTTGATCATGGCATCGTTCTTGACGATCTTCCGCAACAACTTGGTCTTGAGCGACATGTTGGCGGTTTGCTGTTCTTGCAGTATGTTCTGACAGTCAATGCTTATCAACACTGGCCTCTGTGTCCTCGTCCAGGTAGTCGTTCGATATCGGAAGGATATGTCGAAGCAGGTTGACTTGTCAATCTCGAACCCAGGAGGTGAAAACGGAAAGTTTCACAGACACGGATATCAAAAGAAACCCCAGGTCTTTGTATCCTCGCACCCGGCAGCTCGCTCCGAGATATAGGGATGGGTGGCATGGTTCTCCATCAGCAAGCTGGACCGATTAATTGGACATCCGCCACGTTGTCCATGTTCTGTGGTTGAGTGACGGAACGCTCCCAAACTTACGAACGACTGCAAGATGCACTCCCAGGCTCCTCCGCAATGGATGGACCGGTCCCAACCCTTGCAAAGCTACCTGCTGGCTTCCCCAACATCGATCTCGCCGAACGTGAAATACCGTCGTAATTTTCCCACCAACAATCTACTCGGATTGATGATGCCAAGAGGGTTGGATTGCCAAGCTGAGGAGACACTCAGCACATCCTGGCTGCTTTGTGCGGTGTGCGTGACTGCACAGACAGGGCCAGAGTGGGAGGATAAATGGCAAATCAAGGGCGGCATCCCGTATACTTGGCCGAGGTGTGTCTTGGCAGGTGCTGGGAACGGGAATGATCTCTCGAATGTCTTGCCCCATCGCCTTGGCGGTTGGCATTGTGGCCGTCTGATATTGGAGTATCGATATGGCTTTGAGGTCCTTTGACACTTCCTGAGTTGTGAGGAATTTCTGAACACTCGGATGGATTCTGTGACTTATCTCTCTGCCTGTCCGTCAATGGAGATTCACCCAAGAGACACTGTGGGATGTGGGAGAAGACAGTCGCTCCTAAATAAGACGTGCATTCGGGGTTGTTTGCAACGTTGATTTAGGCTAATGCGGGGGGTCGTTAGCGAAGAGGTCTAGGCGCCCAGAGTGCCCAGGCGGACGGACAAAACAGCGCTAGCGAACGCCGTCGATGAGGGGAAGATTCTCAACCCCACGATCTCTTCCCCAGTTTCTCCGCTCCTTCACATGCCACGTGCAAAGAACTGGCATGCAACGGACCTGGACAGTCAAACCATGTTCACGATCTGACAACCAGCCACCCGTTGTTGAAGAGGCTGACATACATCCAAGATGCTTGCTGAGCCCACCGTCACGGTCTTGGGGCCAGACCCTGCGCATCGGAAGTGCATCTTGAACGGCAATGCCTTCCAGCAGGACGCCATCACTTCTCTCAATGGCTGGCAGTATGCTGCCTTCTACAGTTCTCTATCACCTGACCGGCCGGAGCCTCTATTTGTCCATGTTGCCAGGAGAAAGCTTCCCTCGTTTGACTGGCAGATTCTAGTCTTGGATGACTATCCGCAGACTGTCGATGATGGCCACAACACGGTTCAGATTGGCATATGTCCTGGAGATGGGACCATTCATCTGTCCTACGACCACCACTGTGACATGTAAGTCTCCATTCCGCGGTCAGCGATGAGTGAACTCGGGTCTAAAGTCACTTCAGTCTTCGATACCGCTATTCAGTCCGCAAGTTAGCCAAGTACCCCGGACACTTCGAATGGAAGGCCGACTTGTTCAGCCCTACACTGGACTATCTTCCAGGTTTGCCTAGCTCACACAAACACTTTGGATACGTGACATATCCTCGGTTTGGCACCATGGGAGAGGATATGTTCTGCTCGTTCCGTGATGGCAAAGCCGGTCTCGGCAACGACCACCTCTACCTCTACAAAGCTGATTCTGGCCGCTTCTACTACGTCGGCACCCACCTAACCGGAATACAGAGCAACCCGTATGTACATGGAATGGACTACCGCAATGGTCGTTTCCACGTCACCTGGGTATACCGCGAGTTTGTCCATTATGAGGGCTGGGACGACCCGGCAGACACGAAGCACAAGCAGCAGGCTGGTCCCAACGGAGCTGAGAATAATCACGACATCTGCTATGCTTACAGTGATGACAAAGGGTACACGTGGAGAAACGGCCATGGAGATATCATCGCCTCGTTAAAGGATGGCGAGACTATCACGAACAAGTCTCCGGGCATTATTGCCCTCAACATACCGAAGGGGACGGGGCTTACCAACCAGGAGTCGCAAGCTGTCGATCAGGAAGGCAGAGTCCACGTACTCAACCGAGAGAATTACTTCGGTGGTCACCCGCTGTGGACACATTATTATCGAGACCCAACGGACCAGTGGTTCCGGGAAGCCCTTCACCTCAATGACGGCGACCACACCCGAGATTTCTATGCCGGAAAACGCGGGAGGGTGGCTGTCAGCAGAGACGGCGATGTTTACTTTATCGTGCCAGACGTGACGAGATCCACACTTTCCATCCTCAAAACCAGCGAGGGTCACTCTTCTGGGCATTACGATGAAATCTGGACTGGTGGTGGGTTATCAGGAGAACCTCTGATCGATATACCCAGGCTCGAGCATGACAACGTCCTGTCCGTCTTCCTTAGGGCGGACGTGGAGGGCCAGCCCGACAAGCAGAACGTAGTTGTACTTGACTTCTCGCTGGACTCTACCTGATACCAGTACCCTGCGACGAGGGAGCCTCATACATGACAATGTCATGCCATCATACCCTTGTCACAGAACCCTACATACCAGTCAATCAACGCTCTTCTTCTCCAACGCTCTTCTTCTCCAACGCCTCCCCGCGATCGGAGTCAACAGCAACCAGACCCTCCTTCACCAACTGCTCTCTCTGCTCCTCAGTCAGGTGGTGGTGAGCAACACCCTCCACTTCGTCCAGCGTCGTCTTAGGACCAGTGAACCACTTCCTAGCAGAGACGAAGTAGTACATGGTTGCACCACCCCAGACGGCCATGTTCACTACCACGGTGTAATTCATTGTGTCCGGAGTCGGGTTCGGCCCGAGCGACGGGAACATGGCCAGGGTAATGCCGAAGATCAGGAAGATGACAGCCGCCCATGCGAGCGGGACCGAGAATCTGCCGGTGTAGAACGGGCCGGGAGTGAACTTCTTCTGGCCCCTGACTACGCGGGCGAGGATTGGGACGCCCCAGGCCAGGTTGTTTCCGGCTACGGCGAGGGAGAAGAGGGCAGAAGCGGCGGCTGGAAGACGAACTGTCAGTCGCGTTGCCGTTGGCGGTTAGGAAGGCGGGTAGACATACCTGGTGCGATGAGACATAGCAGGCCCAGGACGACGGCGACAAACACAGCTGTCTTGCGTCAGTACAAGACTTTCGCTTGAATTTATTCAACACTGGATGACTTACATCCCCAAACTGTTCGAAGCGGAATATGACCAAAGGTCTTTGAGATAGGCCGGAAGACTGCATTGCTATCAGTACCGACGTGCGACTGGTCCAAATAGCGATGGCTTACAGCTGGAGAACGGCAGAGCCCCGTCACGCGAGAATGCCCACATTTGACGACTGGACGCCACGGTGACACTCAAGCCCATGCAGAATTGGACGACTTTGCACGTCAGTTAAAATCCACAAAACAAGCTATTTGGGCACGCAACCGGCATGGACTTACTGAAGAGGAAGGACATAAAGCCCAGTGTTCCTCTGACGCCAAGAATCAGCAGCGTTTATCATCGCCTGGAGGGCACCATCAACTCACTTCTTGCCGAGTGCATCGTAGTAGATCTGGGCCATGGGTTGGCCATACGCGCTTCCGAGGACGGATTCGGCATCGGAGATGCATGCAGCTAGGACGATGACGATGATGAATCCCAAGCCCCAGCAGCAGCCGATCGAAAAGAGGATTCCCATGGGCTGGACAGCTTGTTAGCAACGTCTAGCTCTGACGGCCACCCCAAGATCAGCGTGCTGGTGCCTTGCTTACCACTGCCTTTGCGGCGTTGGATGCTTCCTCGCTCACTGTTCAAGTTAGCGTCACAGAATATACACCAGTAATACTATAGCCACGACATTCACCAAAGTGGGGAGACGGATGGTCTTTGGACGTACTATGGACCTGACAGAAGTCAATACAACATAATCTATGTCGGATACGCAGAGACTTACACATGAGTCAAACGCCCCTATTGTCCAGATAGGGGAAAGCCACTATGCCAAGGTTAGCATCCGTCACACCCGTAAACAGTCGGAGGCCGAACTAACGGCAAGCATGAAAGTCCATCCAGTGGGCCACTCAGTCAGGTTTTGGACGTTGGCGAAGATGTAATGGCCGTCGTTGCGACTGTGCGCTCGTCCAACTGGAAGGGCAATGACGGTACCCAGGATCAGAGCCAGGTTCTAGTACGTACGGGTCGAGATCAGCACAATCTAACAGAGTCAGAGAGGAGTACACACCATCAGCACGAAGACCGTTTGCAGCTTTCCCATGATCTTCGACAGGCAAGACGCCAGGACGCCGTGGGCTATAACGCAGCATATGAAGACGACATATACGATACCACTTGACGGTTCCCACTGGCCATTCCTCGCCACGACGATTACGGAACAGAACATCAGAGCAAATCCTGTCGACTGTCAGCCGAGGAATCTCAACTGCAGCTTGAGTAGGTGCAACAAACCATAGTCAATGCTGCACAAACCCCCGATCAGGCCCAGACTGTTACTATAACCGACGAGGAAGCAGAGGTAGTTGCGCGTCTTGGGCGACGCGAAGTAGTGCTACAAAGAGCCATGTGAATATGCTGCTGGAGCGGACGTGCGGGAGTCAGCAGGCTTACAGTCCACCAGTACAGTCCACCAGATGTCGGCATCGACGAGCCAAGGTCAGCCATAGCAAGACCTACGACGAAGATACAGCCACTGGCCAGGAACCACGACCAGACCATGCCGCCAGGACCAGCGGGCAGGGAGAAGGCCAGCGTAGACGCGATACTCGGCAGCAGTCCCATGATGGAGAAGGCAATACCGAAGACCTCGAGGGCCGTAAAGTTGCGCTTCAACTCCTGCTTGTACCCCATCTTCGCGAGGAGCTCGGCATCGCCCTCGCTGGACAGTACGACGCCATCGTCGGCAGTGGTCAGGTGAGTGTGTTGCGCCGGGTTTTCGGGGGATGTTGTCTTGCTCATCGTCAATGTGCGTCGGTGTGTGAGTCGTTTGCAATGGTCTAGTTCTCCAACAAACACATGGGAGGTGTGTTACCGAGGTCAAGCTCGCCGTTACACAGGACCGAGAGTCTCTCTCTTATACCAAGACCTTTCTCTGTAGGGGGTATACTGCATGCCGATGCAGTGCTTGCATGATTGGGGAAGCCCGTGGGACGATATCAGACTGCCGGCTGTGGCCATCGATAAAGCTAAGACATTGGACAAATGATATGCGTTCCTGAAGGTCGGAGTCCCAGAGATAACTGTATCAGGGAGCTCCAGCCGTCATGGCCAACTCCCTATCACAGTAGCACCAGCTCGACATGCATGATCGCGCGATAAGAAGCCCCCATCTCCCTAACCACCCCCCCTCCCCCCCCCCCCCCCCCCCCCCCCCGAACTACCACATGGAACTGCTGCCCTATAATAAAACTCCCCATATCTCCAAGGTCTTATACGACTCTGCCGCGAAATCGAGATAATAGCTTCTAGTAAGCTTATGGAAGTGAGAAGCCAGTATCTGCGTTGTACAATATCCGCAGTGCAAATCCGTGGCAGGCGGCGGGTTTAAGAAGGAGGGTCTAAGAGGACATGTGCCGCCGGTGCACCACATCCCGATGAGCGACTGCGGGGTGAAGTGCGGATGCCGCCTTGCCGTCTTAGGCAATCGTATCCCGCAATGTCTTGTTCCAAAATCAGAGCTCATCAGGATAATAAAGCGGCCGCGCGAGTTGTAGCATGTTCGCGATACGCTCTTGGATGATACGCAGTTTGGTCCTCCGGAGTCATGGAGTTGACCCCTGCCAAGTCTCGAGATAACGGCCGTGGCACTCGACGTCGGCTCCGGACCTCACCGGACAATGCCGGGCCGATTGAAAGCAGTGCTTCTTCATGTGACTCTTCTCTTCTGGTCGATGGTCGGGAGGAGATACCTATGGGAAGCCTGGACAGGTGAAGCTTGGATGTTGGTTTATACAACCTGGGGAGTTGTCGGGACTAAACAAGCACTAACTGCATCTTTGATTCAACTACAGACGACCAAAGACCAACGGATTTAGCATGCAGGAAGTTGGCCCAGACTCCGATCTGCCTCCGAGCTGTAGCAGATTTTGGCAGAACAAAACTCGCGCGACCAACGACATGAACATATTCCCTTGTTTAACAGACCAATGGAAGAGCAACAGCCTGCGCAGGCCATGCAGAATATGTCTCCAAGCAATTGTCAAGTCCAGGTTCGTCAAAGGACCTCCTCCAGGAGGTTGTTCAAGTCGACATCTGGTGGCATGAGCTTAAGATTGCCATTACCGGTGCCGAAAACCCGCCCAAAACTGCTCACCTACGACGAGATACCGGAGTGGTACCAGGACAACCAATATGTCCTGGCCGGTTATCGACCTGTCTCTGGTTCGGTTCGGTTGTCAATCCGTAGCTGGTTTTACATCCACAACGAGTCGATCAACATATACACTCACCTGGTGCCGGCCATTGCCTTCCTTCTTGGCGCATGGTATGTCGTGGACTACCTCCACAGAACCTACCCGGGGGTCAAGGTGATCGATGACTTGATACTCGGCTTCTCGGTGCTCACCGTTACCATCTGTCTGGGGCTGTCGACGACATACCACACGCTGATCAACCACTCGTTGGCAGTCGAGGCTTTCTGGTTGCGTCAGGACTTCATTGGCATTGTGGTGCTTACTCTGGGCAGCTTCGTGTCGGGGATATATGTGGCGTTCTGGTGTGAGCCGATACAGCGCAGGACTTGCTGGACCATGGTATGCACCCCGAGGACTGCATCTTCCCGCAGACTGTACAGGGGAATAGAGATGGCTAACAGATTTCAGATCCTAACGCTTGGCTCGGGCACGATCTTCTTGTTAGTGCACCCCAAATTTCAAGGACGTCGCTGGCGAACACTGAGGACTGGTACCTTCGTTGCCACGGGACTTTCGGGTTTTGCACCCATCGTACATGGCATCAAGCTCTTCGGCTTTTCGCAGATGCTGAAGCAGTCCGGTATGCCATACTACTTCACAGAGGGTGCGCTGTATATTCTGGGAGTTGTTGTGTATGCGGTGAGTTAAGCCGCTTCGCCTTCTTTCTCAACTAGCAAGCCGGGGGGGATCCAGAGCTTGCTGATGCCAGAGATAGACGAGATTCCCGGAGTGTCTGAGTCCCGGCAGGTTGACATCTACGGCCACAGCCACCAGGTCTTCCACGTCTTGGTCGTCGCGGCTACCACGGTACACTTCGTCGGCGTCCTGGCTGCGTTCGACTACAACTATCACAATCGGGTATGTGTGTGAAAGGGTCACATAGCAATGTATACCAGCCAACGACGGAATTATGGTGTCATGCCCCAGCGGTCCGGGCACATGGACCTGACCTAAGAGGAATGGCACAGTTCGCTCCGGCCTTCGTGACAAGAAACACGGTGTCTTACGTACAGTTGGTTCCACTATCAACGATCAGAACGTAATCCCGCCTCAAAGTTCAGCTGAGGAAAGCTTAAAGAACGGGCCGCATGTATCCCTTGGTACCCCAGATGGTTGGGGCTGACTCGATCTCCCCACACAATCTGAAGGTTACTTACCCCTGAGGCCGTCACAGTGGCAACCGTCAGGTAAACCAACAACCATTCAACAAGTCATGTACCAATCGATTTTCAGCATTCGAACTACCGATCCCGGTCACACTAGGGCAGTCGACGTGTCCTTGGGGCTCGACCCTTCTCTCGACCACTCTTCTACCAGATCTTGCACTGGACCCGAGTGATGCCTCGATCCGGGCTGTTGATGACTGATTATCTCCGAGCAAGAACCCCTTCAGGCGCGAATCATGTCCAGGTGAACTCCAGGGGCCTATCCTGGATGACGAGTTCTAGAAGGACTATGGATGACTCGTGGGATATCGGGCTGGGGGTCACTCCGGACTATATCTAGATCGTCGTTTGGGGTCCAGCTACATTCCTTTCAGCTCAGCATCCATCTTCATCTTGTTGAAACAACTTTCCTTGATCTGAATACCCTGGTTTGGGCATCACTCTCATTGAGAAATCGCGAAATCACACCTTCGTTGGGATATCGACTATCCCCTACCTTCTTTCAGCCTCTAGCAGTTTGCTTTACTTACACACAAGATCAACTCGAAACAGTCGACACAAATGCCGTCGTTAAGACAAATATCCCTTCTTTTGGGAGCTCTCCTCCCAGCAGGCTCCCTGGCAGCCCCCTTTCTCAACCAACAAGACGCTGCGGTCGCGCCCCCCTTGGTCAAGGGGAAGTATATCGTCACTCTCAAGCACGGCATCACCTCCCGAGACCTAGAGTCGCACGTCGCCTGGGTCAACCAGGTCCACAAGCGGAGTCTGGAGGAGAACAAACACGACAACTCCTCAGACTCAACATCGCCCGGTGTTCATAAGACCTTCGAAAACATCCACGTCTACATCGGCGAGTTCGACGACGACACAGTCGAGCAGATCAAGTCCAGACCGGACGTCGAGGCCGTCGAGGAAGACCAGGTCTGGCACCCGTACGACGACGTTACCGAGACGGTGGAGAACCCTATCCACGCAACTTCAAACCCGCTCTACGACGCCGTTCTCAAGAAGATCGAGGCCGAAAAGGCCAAGCATCACCAGAAGCGCCACACTGAAGACGGAGGGGAGTACACCCTCGGCTCACCGCAGGCACTAGCAAGCCAACCCAATGCCCCCTGGGGTCTTGCGCGCCTCTCGCACCGAAACCGAGGGAGCACCGACTACGTCTACGACTCCAGCGCCGGAAGGGGTACCTACGCGTACGTGATCGACACGGGCCTCAACGTGGGCCACTCCGACTTTGGCGGGCGCGCCTCGCTGGGGTACAACGTCGTTTCGGGAACCGCCAACGTCGACGTGCAGGGCCACGGGACGCACACGACGGGAATAATCGGCGGCAAGAAGTACGGCGTCGCCAAGAGTGCCAGTCTCGTGGGCGTCAAGGTCTTCCACGAGGGCGGGTCGCTGACCTCCGTCATCCTGGATGGCTACAACTGGGCCGTGTCGGACATCAAGTCCAAGGGCCGCGTTGGCAAGGCGGTGATCAACATGTCCCTCGGCGGCGGCCAGAGCAAAGCCTTCAACAACGCCGTCGAGGCCGCCTACCAGGCGGGCATTGTCACCGTCGTGGCGGCGGGCAACCAAGGGCGCGACGTGGGCTCCGACTCCCCCGCCTCTGCGGCGAGCGCCATCACCGTCGGCGCGGTAGACAACAACGACCGCCAGGCGGCCTACTCCAACTACGGCCGGGCGTTGGACATCTACGCGCCCGGCAGCGGCATTCCGTCGGCCTGGATCGGATCCAACAGCGGCACGGGCACGATGTCCGGCACGTCCATGGCGTGTCCGCACGTCAGCGGGCTGGTGCTGTACCTCATGGCCAAGGAGGGTCTGAGCAGCCCCGGCGCTATTGCTGCGCGAATCAAGGGGTTGGGGAGGCAGGGCGTGATTCAGGGGTTGGGGAGCGGGAGTCCGAATTTGTTGGCTTATAACGGAGCGTAGATGGGGTGAGTGGAGAGGAGTGAGTGGTGATTAGAGAGGAATGAATGACTTGGTTATGTTGGTGCTCTCCAGGGACTGGATTTCGCTGGAGTGAGGAGCTTTGATACCAGATTGGAATTAGCATGTATTTTGTGTCGTTTGATGCAATGGTCCTCTTTGAGGTTTGGAGGCAATGGTTGAATGGCTCATCTAGTACTACATCTAGTACTAGAGCAGTCCTTTTATATAGACATATCATCACTTCGCCTTGCACATCTTTCTGGAGACATTGATGGAACGACAACATGATGCTATATTCTTTTGAATATTGGCGCGGGATCGGCACTTGAAGATGATACTCAACAGAACGCCTGCGAGGTAGGACAAGTCATTTCTCAGCCAAAAACGTCAGCCTAACTATGTAAACGAAGTAGACATTAGGGACGTGATAGGATCAATAAACACAATCTCCAAGACTCCACGCCGTACGAATGCTCAACACCAAAATTACATGAATGCCTCATCATGCCCGCCTCTCTCTACAGCACCTTGTGCAAATCCTCCTCCGAATCCTCAACATCGTCCTCGCCCTCGTCAAGGGCCTCAACCTCGGCCACGTCAAAATCCTCGTCCTCGTCCCCATCCTGTTCAACGTCCTTGGTCCTCATCCTCCCCGTCTTCCTCCTCGTCTTCCTCGTCTTCCTCGTCCTCATCGTCATTCTCATCGTCAACATCTTCCTCCTCCCCCTCATCCCCATCCCCATCTCGCACATCATCCACGTACTCATCCTCATCCTCATCCTCATCCTCATCGCCTAACCCAGTCCCATCCTAAAACGACTTGGCAGCCCAGCCGAGCTGGTTCTTGCCCCCATCAAACACAACAAAGGCCGCTTTCAGCGCAATATCACCAAAGATAGCAAACCCAATGCCCGCATCATCCTGGATACCACCATAGCATTGCGTCCCACTATCATCAGCAGGCGCAAAGTTGATGAAGCTGCCGGGGATCCTGATGCGGGCGGAGCCCACGCCGAAAGTAAAATCGGGAAGCGTCTTGCTGCAGGAGAAGACCCAGCCGCCGAGGGAGTTGCTGTTGACGGCGCCCGAGACCTTGGCGTAGTACGCCTTCACGACGGCGGTGGGGAGGAGGAGGAGCGTGGTGCCCGTATCGGCGATGCCGCTCACTTTGGTCGAGGTGAAGGAGCCCGTGCCGACCTGGTAGCCGGAGGAGGTGAACATCCAGAAGCCGTCCGAGGTGTCGACGGGGGTGTAGATCAGGCTGCCGGTGTAGGCTTGGCTGTCGATGTAGCCGAAGTTGTAGTGGCCGGCTAAAAGATGCCTTAGTAACTGTGATTGGGGGAGTGAGGAGGAGAGATGACTTACGAGCATTGTGCTTGAGGTCGGCGGTGAAGACGGGCGAGTCGAGTGCGGACTTAGCGTTATCGAAAAACGTCTTCTGGGGATTCGGGCTGACGGTGTTGAGGCTGCTGAAGGCGAGACCGAGGAGGCCGTCGTTGTTGGCATCCGAGGAGAAGGAGGACGACACCCTCTGCGCCGACTCGACAGCCTGGCTCTTGACCGTCAGGCCGCCCACGGTGACGGTGTCAGTGTAGACGTCGCCACTCGACGAGCTGCTGTCGCCGTACGAGATGGACCAAGTAGCGCCAGACAGCTTCTTAGACGTGCTGCTCTTGGAGGGGTTGTATGTGGCCTGGCCCTGGACGGAGCTCTTGGGCGTCTCTGAACTAAACACCCAGAGGTCGCTAGACCCTGTGTCGAAGTCGAGATTCAAGACCTGGGCCGGGGTGCCGATGGAGACGGGGGTGAGGAACTCCGTGTCGTACTCCTCGGCGGTGGTGACGGCGCTCCCCGTGGTGCGTTTCTTGGAGGAGAGGATGGAGTTGACGACTGCCTCGAGGTCGCTGGGGACGGCGACGCCGTACTTGCGGTAGGCCTTGGCCAGGGCGACGGGGCCGTGCCTGGTGTGGTGGGCGTTGCGGACCTGGGTGACGGAGAAGTTGCCCGTACCGGCGGGGGCAGGGGTGCCGATCCGGGGAGGGATGGTGGTGGACAGACCGCCAGCCACGAGCGTGGCCGCGCAGAGGACGGAGGAGAGAAGCGGCATGATTCTGGGGCAGAGAAGCTCGAGACTGGTGGGATGAGTGTCCAAAGGATGACTACACAAGTAGAGGCAGACCTGGTGGAGAGGAGTGAAGATCAGACCTGGTGGAGAGGAGTGAAGATCAGACCTCGGTGGCAGCTTGAGGCGAGAAACGGCTGGAGTATTTATGGACGATCACCGGTCCACAACAGACATGCTGGACCACAACAGTCTGTCTCCCTCCCATGTTACCTCCGATTCAGGACGACAGTCGATCTCCAGTCATGGCAGTCAACATTCAACAACATGCTAGACGCCAAGAGAGGATGTGTTCGCCAAGAACGGTAGTTGCCCGTTCCCGTGGTAGGTGAAAAGGAGGAAGAGCTTCATTTGGCAGCAAGCACCACTGAGAAGACGCGCCTTTCCGCCTTGCTCCAGTTCCCATCTTCCGCAACTGCTTGAATCCAGAAGGCGTGTCCAACCATGGCAACCCCGCTTGATGGCACCTTCCTCAAGCTGCCAAGACTCCTTTGCATGCAGGGAAGGAACAGAAGGATAACGGGTTGACCACAAGAACGCTAATGACGACAGAGAGAGGAGTGGTGAGGCAACAGCTCGCAACTCTGCGAAAGCTGGACAGTAAGGCACAGCCAAGGCACCGGGGAGCGACGTGACTGGCTGGACTTGCTGTTTCACGTTTCTCAAGGACCAGAAGAAGCATGAGGGCCCCAAGATGAAAGGAGCAGGTGACTTTACACTCTCTGCACCGCTGGACCGAATGATAAGCGTGCTTTGCCTTCCGCAGTGCCATTGCATGAACTTCCCACCTGTCGACACGCCTGCTTCGGTAAATGAAAGTGCCTCGAAGCAATACCACTTAGGTACCTTCCAGGTTCTGCATCGCCACAGTTGTGCTGTGTCTCTGTCAAATCAAGCAGTCATCGGATGAGAGACAGAAAGAGCAACAGGCCAATCCCAGCCGTGAGATGGTGATGTGCGGTGAATGCAGCGAATGCAGCGAAGGAAGACCCCACACGCCCCTGAAGA
Organism: Coniochaeta sp. 2T2.1; assembly: GCA_009194965.1. Taxonomy (NCBI): domain Eukaryota; kingdom Fungi; phylum Ascomycota; class Sordariomycetes; order Coniochaetales; family Coniochaetaceae; genus Coniochaeta; species Coniochaeta sp. 2T2.1. Next base: position 293,649 of record VSMA01000014.1, read on the forward strand.
TCGCCAAGATAAAGCTTGGCTAGCGTGGCGCATCCAGAGATCACGCTAGCTTCTTTGCCCAGACCTGCAGCTCAGGAGACAAGCCGGCAACTGAACTTGGCTTTTGCTTGGCCATATTCGTACCTATTCATCCCTTCAGTGACAGGTGGCAACCGGGTTACTGGCGATGAGAGGCTGCTCTACTTCGTAGACTTACATGATACCTGCAGGATGATCATGATGGACCATGAGAGGATGGTGAAAGCGCCCGGTCATGGATCCCGGTCATGGATGCCGTTCCGGGAAGGTAGCAAAGTACACAGGCAGAACAGAGTGCCCATCTCGTTGCTGACGTCTTTGAAGCCTTCAGGTTGTCATTTGCACATCTGGCTGCCTGCCAGAATGGAAGGTGGAGAGAATGAGGGATCAACAAGTGAAAAACATTGAAACTTTGGAGCCGGGAGTCGTGGAAGTGCCGGCCACCCACGGTGAGGAAGAGCGAACCAGCTCGGGTGGAGGAGAGTCACGTGGTGGCACGTCCCTAACTCCGATTCTCCGAGATCCTTCCAGGTTGCAGCCATCACAGCGCCATATCCAGGAGAAGAGCCAAGACAAATGGAACAACGACTTGTCTTTACGGCTCGTAAGCCCGAGGCTCTGAGCTAAACACATTTGCCAGTTCGTATAATGGTCGGCACTCCAAAGAGCACCGGCTGTTTAACCTGTCGCCGGCGGAAGAAGAAGGTGGGTTTGTACCCAGAGTGATGGACATTGACTGCCGGAGAGCGAGAGACATGGACATGGGGCCCCTTACTCACTAACATGGTTGCAGTGCGATGAAAGGCAGCCGGCATGCTCCGAATGCGTCAGGGCAGGCTGGTCCTGTCCGGGCTACGAGAGGCAGTGGAAGTTTGTCGACGAGAACAAGCAGCTGGCCAAGAGGTACCGCAAGAGCCGCCTCTCCTATGCCACTTCCTCGTCATCATCAGGGGCCTCCGAGGCGGCATCTCACACATCGTTCCCCATCCGGTCCGAATCTGACCATAGACGATTGGATTTGTATAAGTCCGAGAGTCACGGAGGTGCCGTCTCCCACATCGGCATATTCTGGCCGTTGAGCTCGGAAGCGGGCAGACACGCCGCACTCTTCATCTCCATCATCGACAATGACAGGGCTCAGACTCTGCTGCCTCTCAAGGCTGTGGGCAGTTTCTTGCCCTCTATCCCAACTCGTCTCGGTCGGAACGACGCCCTTGACGCTGTCATTGCCAGTCTCTGCAGTATATACGTCGATTATCTCACCTCGAAGTCCGCCAGCTCAAGGGCGACTATCCAGAAATACATATCCAGTCTCAGGACCCTCCAAGATTGTATCAGAGATCCGGAGTTGCGGTCTCAGTCCGAGACCATTTGCGCGTCCATCATTATTCAGATGTGTGAGGTTAGTCGTCGAACCTCCGGGAAGGAAACCCCATGATGCAATAATCTCACCTCATTGACCAGCTCATGATATCGCCTGATAGTGGCCGCTGGAGCGGTCTGAACCGGGGATGTGCGCTCCTCATCAAGGACTGTGACCCAAAGCGGTTTGCGACCGGCTTCGACAGAGACTTGCTCGACTCCCAGCGGACGCACTTTGTAAGCTCCGCTCTCCGTTCATCATACGATGAAATAGTCTGTGGTCGATACTAACCGGCCTGTAGCTCACCCAAGCTATGAATGCCGGCGAGGAGTGCTTCCTCGCCCGCCCAGAATGGCGACACGCCGAGCGCGCCCCAGTGGAGTCGTCCAGCTACGGCTCGGAGGAGACGCACCTCAAGCACATGCTCTCCAAGCTTCTCATGGACTTTCCAGCCATGATCCGCGAGTCGGCCGCTTTGGTTCGATCACTGACTCCCGAAAGCAGACGGGAAGACTTCGAACCCCGCATCGAAGACGCCGTCCGCCAACAACTCCAACTGAAGCAGAAGCTCGAGACATGGTACTCCACCGTCTCCCTTAAGACCGCTTCCACCTCCACCGCAGCAGTCGCAGAGGACGGCCAAATCACGCTTCTCTCCGAGCCCGTCTTCCGGAACCTCTTCTGCGGCATCGTAACCTGCATCGTCAATTCCGTCCTGGTGAAGATCGACCGCATGGTGCTCTGCCTGCGCACGCTGCTGGATTACACCACCGAGCGCGGAGCCGATCAACACAGCGGTCTGGTTCCGGGAATGCCCGATCCCGGTTTTCAGGAGGTGATCGAGCAGCGCAGGGCCGTCGCGCAGGAGGCGTTCCTGTTCGTCAAGTCGACGTCTGACATCGGCACCAAGCCGCTGGACTTTGGGCTCAAGATGATCGCGACTGATGACGAAGTGTTTGAGTTGAGGTGTCACTATCGGTAGTGGCCGGTGCCTTGGTTCGGGAGTTTGACTCAGATCCGTCACCGCTTGCCTGCCTGAGGTTGGATCGAACTTCGATGACATGACGAGGCAGAAGTCTCAATGCAGCCATCAGGCAACACTGTCAACAACGACACAGTCGGACATGGCTGCAAAGAGCGAGAAGAGCGCAAGGCAGGTATATGTGGACTTCGCTTCTTCAAAAGATGCGCCGTTACTCATATGGGCCATCCCGGCCCGGGTCAGGCGGCAGGGCTTCTCAGCTCGGTGTTACGGTCCCCGGGGCTCTCATTGGTTGGCGCGCGGCATCGCACCTCTAGCTTCAGCATGCTTCAACTTCCACGAAGTCTCGACTCGGGAGGTTAAACGACTAAACGAACGTTGAAAGAATATATAAACCTTGGCATTTCTGGGTCGACGAGATATCTTCCCTTGATCATCATCTGCAGTCACAGACGATCAACGGAAGACAACTGGACGCCATCAACGTACCCTCTCAATCACACCAACCTCCCTTCACCACTTACCTGAGGCTGACCTCCTTTCACCACCAATATGTCTGAGGCCTCCCCAAAACACTTCAAAGTCGGCATCATAACCGCCTCCCAACGCCAGCCCCGGTGCGGCGACCAAATAGCCACCTTCGTCCTCTCCACCCTCACCTCGCACCTCACCACCCACCCACCGGCCTCTACCCACTCGATCTCCTTCCAACCCCTCGACCTCCTCCTCCTCTCCCTCCCGCTCTCCTCCTGCGAACCCGGTATCCCCTCCCAGATCCATTCCCCCTCTGACTACACCCACCCGCACACGCAGACCTGGTCGCGCACAATCTCCGCCCTGGACGGATTCGTCTTCGTCACCCCGCAATACAACTGGGGTATTCCCGCGGGCCTGAAGAACGCGATCGACTACCTATACCACGAGTGGAAGGGGAAGCCGGCCATGATCGTCAGCTACGGCGGTCACGGAGGGGGGAAGTGCGCAGAGGCGTTGAAGGTTGTTTTGGGAGGCGGGGTGGGGATGAGGGTTGTTGAGGAGACGGTTGGACTTGCGTTTCCGGATAGGGGGGTGTTGGGGAAGGCTGCTGGAGGAGGGGATTTGGGACTTGATATGGGGGAGGAGAGCATGTGGGCTGGCGAGAGGGGGAGGATTGTGAGGGTTTGGAAGGAGATGGAGGGGATGCTTGGGGCTTGAGTCTTGAGTGAGGAGGCATGGTATTGTCGGGTCTTGGGGGAGGATAGAAGAGATGCTTTTGAGCTGGTATTGCGGATCGTGTTGGAGGGTTTTGTTTATCTGAGGCTCGATATCAGATCTGGCGTGGCTTGGTGTTGTTGGTTTGGTGATCGAGATATCACATGTCGTGATGTCGACAGCCGTCAGCTGTATCCATACTGGACCAATGCCAAGTGAATGAATTGGTCTCGACCATGGACATATCTTGCTCGTCTTTCAAGACATTCCGAAACCCTGGTTCAGCCGTTGCTTAATGCCTCGACATAATGCAGCGCTTATATCGCTTGAGGAACAATACAGGTAGGTAACTAGCTGCTCGAGCTCTAGAAACAAACTCGCTCAATTGGCCAATCCCTCTTCAACTCCAACAACAACCATGCATCTTGACTTTTCGTGAATGGACGGTGAGAGGTTGAGCAAGTTTGAGAAGTTTCGCCCAGCCGCCAAGCATGCAGGGTCCGAGCTGTCGCCCGCGGTTCGAGTGCCTGCCAAGCCCGAGCCCGGTCTCGACCTCCGCATTCTTTCACTTCCCTGATGTCTTTCCCGGCATCTGAAAGGAACAGCTGCAGAGCGAGGCTTCGGAAGCTGGTAAACTTGCTCAGCTGGGGTTGTCGTCCGGACTTCTCATTCGTCAGGAGTCGAGCTATCGGCTCCCCAATGTGCAAGCTATGGCGCCATGGGTGGTTGGGGAAAGCGGAAATGAAGTCAAAGTCAAAGTCAAGATACTGGGCAGAGAGAAGGTTATATATACTTCACGCCTGCTTTCTGACTTGTGTGTAACCACCGTCATACTCCACTCCGCATTCTTCTTGTGATTCCAAATACCACATCCATCTTCAACCTAACAACTACCCTACACGGTTATACGCTCGACAGCCTGAACGTACAGTGTGATTGCATTCGCCATCCGCATCTAGACCGTCCATCTCCAGAACAACAGAGCACACCAGACAAGATGCTCTCCACACTTCTGCTCCTCACAACAGCCAGCCTGGCAACCGCCCACTTCGGCATCGAGTATCCAGAGTGGCGCGCCAACACCCTGACAAACGACAGCTACAACCAATACGTCTGGCCCTGTAAGCTTCTCCATCCCCCACCTCCTCTCCCCTCTGTCTCCTTACTAACATCCCTCCCCCCCACCAGGCGCCGGCGTCCCAGGCTCAAGCGGCAACAGGACCGACTGGCCCCTAACAGGTGGCAGCCTCAAGCTCGAGCTGCACCACGCCTGGACGTACATCTTCGTCAACCTCGGTCTAGGGAACAACGTGACGAACTTCAACTACACCCTCACGGAACCCTTCTGGAACTCGACGGGCAACGGCACGCTCTGCGTGCCCGCCCTGAAGCTGCCCGTGGGCCTGACCGTCGCCGACGGCACGGAGGCGAGCATCCAGGTCGTTACCACGGGGGAGAAGGGCAACGCGCTGTACAACTGCGCTGATATCACGTTCCGAACGGATGCGAAGGCGTTGGAGGGTGGGGAGTGTGAGACTAGCGAGGGGGTGACGGTTGCGCCTATTGTTGTGGGCAATGGGTCGAGCACTGAGGACGGTAAGGGTGGGAATGGTGGGAGCAGCCAGAACACGACTACTGGCGGATCGGGACAGAATGCCGCCCCGGGCAGGAGTCTGGATCGGACTGCGCTGGGATCGGTGGTCGGGTTGGCGCTTGCTTTCGTTTTTGCGCTGAGTATTTGAGCTTCCGCTGGGACGTGATGGTGATGGTCCGGAGTCTTTGAGTTGGTGGTTTACACATGCATACATGTTTTCGCTTCGTCTAGTGGTTTTCGAACCACATTAGTTAGCAACGGCCTTGATACCACAAAATATGGACGAGGGAGGCAATGAGGAATAATACACAATTTTGATGCATTTTCCCCTGATACACTGTGGAAGAAACAAACTCACAGATGCTGCTACTCCCTCGCGAAAGTGGTATATAGAGCTGCCACAACAACCTTTCCCCCCGTAAAGACAACGCGCTAAAACCGGGTATCGCTTGCGTATAAACAGGTTCGTCATATGTCACATATATCATCCCTCCATTATTCATTTCTCAGCCTGCTTCGCCGTGAACTCCTTCATAACCTGCCTCATCGTGATGCGCTGGCTCGGCTGCGGCGCCACCATGTCGTGCACGATGCGCTCGAGCTTGTCCTTCCTGTTCAGCCTCGTCCTCGCCTCGTTCACCTCGTTCAGCCACTGCTGCATCTGCGCCACCGCCGACGTCGCCGCACCCCCATCCCTATGATACCTCGGCGGCCGGTTCAGCTCGGCAATGACCCAGTACAGCCGCTTCGGGTGGTCCCTCCTGCCGCGGGCGTCGGGAAACGCGATCTTGCGGAGGATGAACAGCATCGTCACGCCCAGGGCGTAGACGTCCCCAGCCGCGCCGCGCAGCTTGTGCCCGATGAACTCGGGCGGGACGTAGTAGGGCGTGCCGCCGCTCGTGGCCGGGTTGCTCGCGTGCGTGGACATGCCCATGTCGCAGAGCACGGCGCCGCGCTCGCGGCTGTAGAGGATGTTGGCCGGCTTGATGTCGTTGTGCACGAGGTTGCGGCCGTGGATGTAGTGCAGCGCGCCCGCCATGTCGTGGAGGATGCGGATGGCGTCGTTGCGGTCGCCGCGGAAGTGGTCGGTGGACGGGTCCACCCACGACGTGAGGTCGCGGGAGGGGACGTGCTCCATGTAGAGGGAGAGGTAGCGCGCGTCGCCGCCGTAGAGGCGCGCTATCTGGCCGTGCTCGAGCTTGCTGTGCTGCTGGAACTCGCGGAGCCAGATGTCTGCTTGGCGTATGACGTTGCGCTCTGCTTCCTGGGGTTTGGTGACGACGCTGGAGCTTGCTGGCGGTCGCGTTTTTAGGACTTTTACGACAATGGTTTCTTCTGGTACGCTGGAGTGGTTGCCCTTGAAGACGGTTGAGAGGGAGGTCGATGCGATGGGCTCGCCCTTGGTGATTGTGTAGCTCTCCATTTCGCACCCGGCCGGGATTTCGACTGTTTCGTCCTTCTTCATTTCGAGCAGGGCGTGGCCGGTGAAGGCTTGGAGCTCTTTCCTGTTGTTGGAGGCTGTAGGGAGAGGGAAGACGAGCGGATCCGTCTTTGGGCGGAGGAACATAATCACTCCGTCGTCTTTACCCCCTGACGCCTCTGTGATTCTCAATTTCCGATCTGGCCCCTCCTCGTCGTCTGCCAAGAACGACCTCTTCCCGGATGAGTTGACCATATCACTCAGCGTAGATGCCTCGGACGAGGAGGTCGACGGAACCCTGTACGGCATGTGCCGTTTCTCCAGTATCCTAAAGTCCAGCACATCGACGTCGTTGACATTGATCCGCCACGTGCCCGGCGACAGCGCCTTGGGTGATCCGGGATTGACCACACATTCGAAGCCGCCGGGACTAGTGGCAGGTTGCTGAGACACCCTAGACAGGTTTATAGGCAGATCGGATCTGTTCACCAGTATTTGGTTGTCGCTGGCCGGGTCGTAGTATAGCTCGCACCACAGCGGTGGACGAGGGGTGCTGGCACCGTCATTAGGGCCCGTAGGAACTCTCACGGAGAACTTGATATCCCTCGACGTCTGCGTCACGGCCAGTACCTTGTGCTGCGGCTGATCCTTCTCGGCAACCTCGGCGTGTAAGGCCAGCCATTCACAGTTATCCTGGCTCCCGGGGCTGACGGACCGGCTTCTCGTCAGCGGCCGGACGAGGATCCGGATGTCTTTGTCTGGCGGGACAACCAGTGTATCCAGCGGCACGGAGGATGCGAGACCAACACTGATCTCCTCGAGACGCACGCTCTTTTGTAGGCGCCGTGCGTGAATCTCGGACTGTGAGAACGGCTCCGTCTTCTCCTCCACGTACTCGGAGGGTGAGGGTCCAACCACTGGTTCAGCCATGGCTAGCGGTGGAGCGGCGGGTATGACGGCGTGAGATGAGTTATACCATAGAGGGTGTGTGAGAGGTGTGACTGCAAAAGGATTGACTTAGGCCTCGGCGGCAACACAATCACAGACACGATGACAAGAGGATTGCACAATGTGACAAATGCGTAGGACGTGCGGAATGAGAGAGGAAACAGACAAGTAACTGGGCGCCGAGGAGCACAACGGTAAGCGGGCCGAGATGCAAGGAACCCCTACTTTTGAAGCCAGAAAAGTGTAGATGCAAAGAGGCAACCAGGTTGTGGTTCTCGGGAGTATGAAGCTAGACAGCAAAAGCGATAGGACTTTGGCAGTAGTTGAGGCGGCTGTGCTCTGGGTTTTGGATGCCCCGGGGACAATGTCAAGAACTCGAGAAACCTAGGTCAACCGTCCAGGTCAGAGACAGAGAACCGGAAGAGCAGCGAAACAGGCGGAAATGCCCTGCGCCCTTCAGTGCCCGTGAGCCATGATAGCGGGAGATAGAAAAGCAAGTGACAGGCAGGAAACAGGAATTCGCAGAGAAGAACAGTGAATACGCTTGCTCACAAGAAGCAAATGCAAGTCAGAAGAGCAGGCAGAGACGGAAAATGACGAGGGGCTTGTGAGATACAGCCTCACTGCGAGGTACTGCCTCAGCTCACCGATGCGGGATGACTTGGCGGGGGAGTCATCGAGGCGATCCCAGGTGCCTAATCGAGGGTCTGGCGGGCTGAGAACTGCGCAGCATGACCGGCTGTGTTTGTATCTTTGCGAGGTAAAACAGCTGGAAGAGGTACTTGAGCCCCTTAAGCGCTTGGCTTGCTGACAGTTGCCGCCAGGTGGCCTTGTTGTCTTGGAACACGAGGTCACCACCGTCTGAGCAGTTCAGAGACACCGAAGTCGACATGACACGTGAACACTACAGATGATATTGCATTGACATTGGTGTAGAAATAGAAAACATATAAAAACATCAGAATGCCACAGGATTTAAAACTTTGCTTGAACAAAGGTGAAAGGGTAAGGTGACCGTCTCGGCGGGATGAGCCGCACGGCAACTGGCAGCTGGCAATTGGCAGCCCGGCAGCATTCGGGCAGCCGGCACAGTCTCCCGTTGCACTCGCCCCGGGGTGCTAATAACAGTTGCCCGAGTTTAGACTCACCGCTCACGAGGACAAGTCATTCGTCATGCAACACCAACACCTTCACCCGACTGCATCGTCACGAGCTTCTTGGAAGAGGCACCACTGAAGAAGAGATGTCATGTCAAATTCAAGTAGTCGCCCTCCTTCAATCTCATCTCATGCTGGAACATATGCTCGAGGTTAGTCGGTCTTGAGCTTCTCATGCCTTCACTTCCACAATGCCCTCCATCATGACCATCATCACCAAGTGGGATGACGACATGAGATCGGGGTGTAGAATGTGATGCAAAGACCCCCGAGAGGCTGGCTGAGCGCACACCTCTCTCGTCTCGTCAGACAAGAAGCCGGCCTATCCCTGTAATACACGGGTCCCAGGGAGGCGCTACTTAAGCGGGCCAGTATGATTGGCAGGCACTAGGCAGGACACTGTGGCAATGCAGGACGCTTGTGCATTAGCGTTGCAGCACCAACCCGTCCGATTGGTCCCTCATCTCTGGCATGCGCTTTTTGCCCGCATTATCAGGCAAGAATGCATGCCGGCTGAGACCAGTTTTCGTTGTCCGTGTTTGACGGGGATGCTGACGGGCCCCCGACATTCCATGAGCCAGAATGAGCGAGACTCAAAACACCGCCAACACCAGCCCAACTCATCGCTTCCTCGCCTCTTACACCTAATCCCAACAAGCGTCTTGCCCGCTGCTGCCCTTCCTCTCGTCACCGAAAACACCAGCTCTCATCGTCACGACAATCCCTCTCAACCCGACCCCTTTACAGCAGATTATCGAAAAATACAGAGGCACGATGTTTGGTATATTCGGTGCTTAGATGGCTTCGGCACGCTCGCAAGACCCAAAAGATACCCCAGTTCTCTCCCTTTTCTCTCTCAGCAAACGACTTCACTTAGACGGTTCTCCTTCGGTTTTGGTCTTATCCGGTGTTCACCCTGTTTGATTGATTCATTGATACCCCATTTGCGTTTTACGACTCTTATTATCACATACCACTCGCCTTCGATGGACTTGGATCCCGACCTGGCCTGGCCGTTCTGGAAGTTCGGCCTGAAGAAGGATGATCTCTATACCAAACTCCACGACCAGTACAACACGTTCCCTTCCTCCATCCAGGACCCCGAGGCCTTCCACCACGATGTCTACGAGTGCTCCCAAGAAGCCGGCACCACGGACGAGTTCCACCGCCTCCTCTCTTCCCGCAAGGAACAGCGTCTGAGGGAACTCAACGGCTCCCTCGAGTCCGCCTCGCTCGAGATCATCGCCAACCCCAGCCTTGTCGGCACGGAGCGGTGGCAGTACGCCCTACAGCTCTTCCGCACCAAGTCGCTGGATTCGCTCGTTCGATACTTCTCGTCCTATCTCCCCGACGACCACCCCTGGCGTGAAGCCGGTCAACAAGAGACCGGCCACGACAACAACGACGTCAAGTCCAAGATTCATCATACCTCTCCCTCGGCCTCGGATGAGCCCTCGTTCTTCGACGACGACGACTCCAACGCCATGTTGACCCACGAGCCGTTCTCCATGTTGAGCAGCTTCCAGTCTCATCTCCCTCCCTCTCCCCGCTCGATGACCATGTGCTCGGACGAGTCATCTACCAGTGCACCCCATCACAGCACCTACGCCTTCCACAACCTCACACCGGCCAGGACTTTGTCCTTCTCCGAGTCGGAGAGCGAAAGATTCACCATGCCAACCGGCCTGGACGATTCGACGCACCTCCATCACGACGAGTCCTCCCAGCCCGAGTCTCCGATATCAGAGTACTCCGACCAAGCCTTCTCCGAGAGCGCCACAGCATTCGAGATGGTGGAGAAGGAGGACGCGGTCACCGCACAAGTCCACGACAACCCCTCGACAACGACTCTATCCCGCCAGATGGCGGAGATAGAATCCGACACTCCCACGCCCAAACCCCACCCCCACCACGCCGCACCTTTCTTCGACACGAGGCCATCGCCAGTCGTCAGACGCGGGCACAGCTTCTCCCCATCCCGTCCTCACCCGTTGGCACAGACACAAAGTCTACAGCCAACCGACGTCGACGAGGAGACCAAGCACGCCGTCTCGACGCGCCTCCGTCGTCGCGATCACAGCCCTGGCCGGGGCCGGAGGAGGAGTCCCGGCGAGCAACAACAGACGTCGACGCGGATCCACAAGAGTCTGCCGGGCCATGTGGGGAGTAGACACCGGGATAGGGGGAGGAGGAGGTTGGTTGAGGAGAGCTAGTATTTATGGTGGTGGTGGTGGTGGTGGTCCGTGGGACAGTTGTGGTGGGGTGGAAGTAGTGGTGATGATGATGGTTGTCTTGGTGTTTTGGGCGATTGGGGGACGGTCTCGACAACGATACGATACCCACCCTGTGTGCATATGTCCGATAACGGCTGTACATACACCCCTTGAGAGTTGCGTGTTTAATGTCTTGTTCCAGAATCTTGGCGGTCTCTCTCTACACATCTTGACTGGTGATGGTGCTGATGTCGTGATTGTCGTTGTCGATGTTGCTAGTGCAATGGCGCAATGCTTGTCGTGATGTCTTGGCTGGTGTTGGCTAAGTTTCGTCACCTCTTAACCATACCACAACTCCCGTGCTCTGTCAAACATCTTCCAGGTTTGTTGTTCTCCGTAAAAATACTGTGTTGGTTCTTGCGTCCTACTCTTTGGTCTTCCGTGATTGCCGTTCTATTCGCTCTCGACGCTGGTGATGCTCATGCTCACCGAGACGTTTTAAGCCGACTAACCTCGCCCTGTAAACTAGACTACATCGCACTCGCTGCACCTGTGATTCTCTCCCCATCTCATCTTCGTGTGGGCTGATGACTTTTGCAATTCAGTACTAGTAATGATAATTGATACTCATCAACTTGCCTTCCTGCCGTCCCTCAACCCAACATGGCGGTCTTCCATCCTGCTTGACTTGAAACAGAAGGGTTGGTTCCCCAGCTTGCCTGCTCTGTCTAGATCACAGTGGGTAACCTGGCTTTGCCATGGGCAAGGGTATCTTCATTTACTTAATGTACACCCAGGTATCCCAGAAGTGCTTCTGCCGGCCATCTGCGACGGGCCTCTAGGCTTGGGCAATGTCTAATGAGTAAACGCCAGCAACAAATCTCCAACCAACAACATATTCCAAGAACTATTGTACATAAATGAAGCAAGATAATGATGCCGTGATATCCACATTCCAAATGCATAAGTAAAACAGAAATCATCAACGTCGTGTGTCATAGTACATCGTAGTGTAAGATCGTCAGACTGGATCATGAAGGGTCGTGGGTCTTTGCCAGGTCAAATCACCGTAACCCATCAGCCCCCTTCTGGACAATAAACCTAACAGGCTTCCTTGTCCGACGCGCAGCACCCATCCCCCTCGGCGGGATGATAGGCTTCATCATCGGTCCGGGACCCAACGGCTTGCCCCCCTTCGCATTCTTACTGTGCGGCAGCTGGACGAACTGGCCGAACGTGCCGCCGCCCACGCCGCCGGAGCCGATCTTCCCGCCTCTCGCCTCGCCCTTCGCCGTGGCGGGGAAAGTGGTAGTAGAGGGTTGTTGGCCCAGCTTCCCCGCGTCATCGAACCCCCACCGCGGTACGCCGCCGCCAACGAGCCACCCAGACAGGTTCTTGCACTGGCTTACGTCGAGCCACTCCAGCCTGCCGCAGCCCTCGAGGACATTCTCCACGCCCACGCCGGTGACGCGGACGCAGCCCCGCACGGACAGGCCGCGCAGCTCGTTGAGGTGTAGGGCGATACAGCCCAGGCTCGCGTCCGAGACGGCGGAGCCGCAGAAGGCTAGCCGCAGTTCTTGCAGGAGCGGGAGGCCGAGGGCGACGACCTCCGTCGCGGTGTCCGACAGGGCGCAGCAGAAGGAGAGGTCGAGATGGGTGAGGTTCTTGGCCGCGTTGACGAGGGCTATGATGCTGTTGTCCGAGAGGTAGGTGCAGTCGGCCAGGTAGAGGTGGGTGAGGGAGGCGAAGCGGTGCGGGGACCAGGACTGGAACCCGGCGTCGGTTATGCTCGTGCAACGGGTGAGGGACAGGTACTCGAGGCGGGGGGAGGCGTGGGCCGCGAGGTGCGCCATGGAGCGGTCGGTTATGTGCTTGCAGTAGGAGAGGTTCAGGCGGCGAAGTTTGGGACAGCCTATTACCATGCCGGGAGGGGGGAGGTTGGGGTTTGCCTGGGACGTGGGGGTGTCGGGTGGTTGCTTGCGCTGCTGGCGGGTGCGGACGTTGGAGGAGGAGATCACGACGTTTTTGGAGGAGGAGGAGGAGGAGGAGGAGGAGGAGTCGCGCGGTGGCGGTGGTTCGGGGACAACCCACCCTACTACCCGGGCGAGCAAGTTGTCGCCTACCTTGCGGCAGTTGGACCAGTCCACTTCTTCGAGCCCCTTGGCGTTCTCGGACATCTCGAGGATCTGGCTGGCCGACACGTCCCAGACGCTGCGCATCCTCCACACCTTGACATTGCGGCCGCATGTCTGCCAGAGGGCCTGGAACCCCTCGTCCGTGACGTGGAAGCAGTTGCTGATGTCTATCTCTAAGGGCCGGGCGCCGATGAAGGGGGCGAGGATGGTGGTGAGGGACCAGTCGTTTACTTTTCGATTCAAGGGAGAGAGGTCGACGTGCGTGCAGAGTTTGGGCGAGGTCGTTAGGATGTCGCACCAGTGGCGGGAGATGATGCGGAGGATGAGGAGGTCGGGGATGGAGAGGTGTTGGAAGACTAGGATCAGGATGTCGTCGGGCAGGAGGGGGGTGATGTCGGGGGATTGGGAGGTTGAGGGGCGGTCGAAGGTGCGGACGCGTTTGGTTGGGATGGGGGCTTCTTCGGAGGCGGATGATGCCGGGGTTGGTGGCGTTGATGGTTTTGGCGATGGGGCTTCGAGCTTTAGGGGGCTTCCTTCGGATACGGTTGGCTTGAGGCCGTTGCGGATGGTGCTGGCTGGGACGGTGCTGTTCTCTGATTGAACGGCCGGGTTTGGGGGGGCAAGGGAGTTTCGCCTGCGGTTGCGTAGGTTTTCCATGTCCACGCTGAGATAGGGGTCTGGGTCTGTCGGTTGATGCGTGCCTGATTCGTCTTTCGTCGGTGAAGCAGGCTTGGACGGTGTAGTGAAAGTTACGAGCGGCAGTGTCTGCTCGGGGGGAGGAGTGGATGGCTCTTCGTAGCCCAACGTCGGGCTGTCCTGGACGTCCTGCATCTTGACGTCCTCGTCCGGTTTTTGGTATCTCTTCCTTGCCGTCTCCTCGACCTGGTGTTTTATCTCCGGAGGACATCGTCTCCAGAGCTCTTCGAGGGCTTTGCCACCAATGATGAGGCATTCTACTGACGTGATCGATCTGACGGTTGCTGTCCTCCCATCAGACAGACCCAGACTAGCAACCTCTCCAAAGTACTGCCCTTGCCGCAGCCGTGGCCGGATATACGACGACCTCGTCAACCTCTTCTCATTGCTGTCCTCGGGTGTCTCGTGGATGACCTCCGCTTCGCCGCGCACAATGAAGTAGATCTCGTTTCCCGGGGCCCCTTGGCGAATGATATCCGTAAAGGGCGGGTAGGACTTTGGCTCTGCGCTGAGTCCGAGGAAGTGGAGGATATCCGGCGGTAACGTCGAGAAAAGGGGAAGCTCTTTGAGTGTCTTGCGAACATTGACATATCCACTTCCCAACGCGCTGCCGCTGATGGCTGGATCCTCTATCGCGCCGGGGCTGGGCGATTTGCGCTTTTTGCTCTTGACGACAGCTCCGCCCTGTATTGCGCCGACCTCGCCCTTGCTGACCTCACCAGGAATTGGCTCTCTGGCCGCCATGGCGCCATTGATGTCGGGCAACTTGGCCGACTGCCCACCCTCCTGGCGCTTCTTCTTGAGGATGGCGAGCCGTTCCTGGGCCTCTTGCCGAATCGCCTTTTCCATGTCCGGGTATTTCGGCAGCTCTGCCTGTAGGTCCTCCTTCTTCAATACGACCAGCATGCACTTCGTCCTCGCGATGATCGTGGCCGTTCTTGGTACATCCATGAGCACACCAATTTCGCCAAAGAAAGCTCCCGGTTTCAGCTCCGCATACACCGCCTCGCCATCGCGACTGGTGACGGCCACCACGCCGCGGACAAGCCAGTACATCGCTCTCGCTTCGTCTCCTTCTCTCAGTATCTGTTCGTGGGCAAGGTGGACCTGGGGCTTCAGACGAGCGACAATAGCGTTGAGGAAGTCTTCTGGAGCCGCCATGAAGAGAGGGAAAGACCGGATGCGATCGACGAGGTCCAGGGGCATATCAGGTATTGTCGAAGCGGTCAGGGGAGAGGGGCGCATCGGCCGGGTCGGGTTGGTTTCGACATTGAAGGACCTGATCAGGGACGAGACGTTCTGCTGCTGGCCCGCATGGCCTGTGCCCCCGGGACCTTGCTGGGCCAGGTGATGGGCCAGGGTCCTGTAGGGCGTCGGTGAGGACGGGGGCCGGTTCCGCCGCATCGTGCCTGAGTTGGGGAGTGTCCCCCCGGTTTGGAGTGAGTGTGCCTGAGAAGGCAATATGTGGAAGCTCGGTTCCGAGTTTATTGTTGCTATGGGATGACGTGTCTGTTGCTGTCCCGCAGTGCGTTTGGGGTGGTGGTCGTATATTGGCGGGACGGAAGTGGTCAAATGGAGATTAGGCGGGGACAGTTCATGCTAGAAGACGTAGCCGACGAGGGCTTCCCCGCGCAAGGGACACGTCTTCGGGACTGGAGGTGTGTTGGAGAAGCTTGGCTTATGCTCTCTCGTGTGTTGGAGGAAGTATTGCGCGGCGGCCGACTTGGTGTATCGTGTTTGTGCGGAGGAGGTTGATGATGATTAGAGAGCTGGAACGAGCAGCTCTTCCCCGTTTGTGGATGTCAGACGCCGGACTCCTCGACGCAGGTGTCGTAGATAGATTGAGATAGGTCGAAGCTGAGTTCGGGATTGTGCCTCTCCGTTGTTTGACACTTTGGGCGGGCGCAGAGATACTGGCTTGTCAAGCTTCAGCAAGCATGGCGGTGGAACATGTGACGGTCTGGAAGCTTGATTCAAGGCCGGCTTGGGTTCGCGATTGTTCGAGGCTCGACAGGATCTGGAGTAATAGCGATTCTACAAATAGCAGAATAACTTGGTCAGTCGTCAATGCCACTCGTCTAGCTTGCAGCGCAATGGCGGGAAGAGGGAAAGGTGAAACAGAGAAGAGCATGACGGCAGTGGAAGGGACAGAACTGGAGATGGCACGAGCTGGGCGGAATAGGACGGATGCGCTCACCAAGTAATGTTGTGAGACGGAGGATAGAGTGATCATTCGGGCATCTCGTTCGGCAAGGAACAAGGTCAGACAACACACAGTTGACGGAGAAGCTTTGTTGCTGCTGGAGATGAAGGAGTGAAACAAGATGATCGTCCGGATAGCTGCTGTTGTCATGGTGGAGCACTAATAAGAATAGCTGATGAATGACCCCTCGTCCAGTGTCGAGCTTCCACTTGGTGCAAAGGAGACACCCCCTATGTTCAGCAGTACGCGAAGAAAAGGAACAAACATGCAAGGTGATGCAAATACGAGCAAAGGTTAAAATAATATTAAACTATAAAGTGCAACAATGGAACCTATGAGAAAGACAATGGATGGAAGGAGCACTGAGCACTGGAATGTCCTTGACGTACTGGTCCTTCCAGATTATCTACCTCTGATCAGGGATGACTTGGATCATCTCCAGGCAAGAGCGACATGGAACGGACCACTCGAGCGCGCCTTCCTGACGAACTTGAACCTGGAAATCCTTAAGCTTTCCATTGTCATTGCTCCACTTCCGATGTTCTACCTCTTCAACTAGAAAGAGAGACTGCAGCATTTTCGAATCTCCCCAATTCCCATCTTTCAATGCCCGGAAGACACAACACGTTGCCCTCACAGACATTCAAAGTCCACCACAAGTACCGCTGGTTGCCAGCGCACACGACACCCTGTCGGTTGGCACGTTGCCGCCCAGAAAGCCCCGCTCCAGATTGGGTAACAGCCCAGTCCCTGCCCTGGAATCTCGCTGGCGTCGCTTCAGAACTTCTCAGAAGGCTTCGAGAACAATTCTAGCGCTCCGGCAGCGGGGAGACTCTTCGAGCACAGGCCATCATCCCTCCCGGTCTCTACTGTGTAAGTCTAATCTCTCTACTTCTCTTTGGTTCCCGGCTTCATGCATTCGCGGCACAGCACCGCATTGTCCTTTCGAATGTCAGCCTGTGCACCTCGACTGCCACTAGCCGCACGCTAGAGACGGCGGCATGCTTCTAGAAGTCTGGCAGACGAAAGCCATGACCGCTTAGCGATTGGCGGCTCCTCCGCGGTGATATCCGGACGTGGCTTACTGTGGTATGTCGTGCCTTGTACTCAGGCCGTCAATGCCGATGGATCTCCTGCTACGTACCTGAGGTACATCTGTCTGCATGACGAGCTAATCTCAACTATACCCTCCAGTATCCCTCTCTGCCGCTCCGAGGCTCGAAATGTCAGCTTCGGGCTGAATACTAGACAGACAGGTGGTACAGCAGCAAGACACCGCCGGCCGAAGGTTTCTGTGCTACGGAAGATGTGGTTGTACACCCCGTCATTGTTTGTCTATGGTACCGTATTAGTGTCAGCATGACTTCTTCGACTCACTTTTCGCCGGTGCCGACGGTGAGGATAAGCCATCTATCACCGAGACTAGCCCCCACGCTTTGGCAAGATATGACAGCCATCTGGAGAGATACCTATCAGCATGATCCCTCGGTCGTCGGTTGGTACGTCAACGTCCAGAATTGGAAGGAGGAAGTCCTGCACCGCTAGTACCAGTATGGCGCTCAGTTACCCTATAGGAGTAATAGGACACGGCCAATGCATCGATAAGTCGAGTTGGCAATGGTGAGCAATCGAACTAACAGATGGGATGCGGAACATGTACATTGCTACCAGTACAAGCATTAGAGTCGGTGATAATGATACACTTCAACTCTGGCCGTTCTCGAACACTTGGACTCGAGGGCATTCGGCAGACCCCAGCAGGCTGCCAATGCTGGGTCCAGTCCAGTCCATCCAACTACCGCTTTACATGGCATATCTTGACAACGTTTGTCTGGCCTTCAACAAACCTTGCCTGGTATCTACACCACATCAAAACCATCTGCGTTACCCATCCCATCTCCACGTCGTTTTGTTCCCACATGGCCCCAAAGATCAGTCCAACTGCTCCCTTTGGACCTCCTACTCCTTCGCCGTGCTCTGGGAAGTGGTCGGTAACCGACAACACGCCAGAAGGCTCCTGCCTCTCCAAAGCAACAGCTGCTGCCGACGGACCCTCGAATCATGTTGTATCGTCCATCCGCCATCAAGTCGATGTCGTCTTCTCGGTCCGGCCAAGCGGTATTCATGTTGCGCGACTTGGTCCAGAACCAGCGGCTCCTCGCAAACGTCATCAAACATGACTAGCCGCAGAACTCGAAAGTCCTCATCACCGCCCAGCCGCGATTGTTTTCGAACGCCCCCCGACTCACAGAGTCATATGCCGCACACTCCATAGCTACAGCTCAACCCCTGGACGTCATGACAGCATACGGATCCCCCGGCACAGAAGCACGAATGTGGACCGCTGTTGCAGCCCCTGTCTCCTCCCTTCCTGAAGGCGCTCCAGAACGACGTCCAGACCGACCCGGCCGTCCTCCCAGACGTGTTTGATGTGTTCGACACCGTGTCCTTCTTTTCCGAGGGCGGCAACTGGCTGCTGCTTCCGGACTTGTACCCCAGAACCAAGTCGTAAGGCGGTGCCGACGCGTCCACCGCATTGAAGTTCGTTCGCGGTGGTGGCTGTGTTTGTGGTGAGTTCGGTGGGTTTGTCGACTGTTGTTGTTGTTGTTGTTGTTGTTGTACTGCCAGGAAGACTTGCTGCTGCTCCTGCAGGGGGGCTGCAAGAGCAACCGTCGCCACCACCAGGGCGGTAAAGAGTTCGAACTGAAGAAGCTTCATCTCAATGAAGCGAAAGATAATCGAATAACCGGCAAGACCAGGTCCAATGTTCAGTCGTGGCTGAGCAAAACCGTCCCCTTTTGACAAGTGCACCCTCTGCCGCGCCAAAGTATGGTCGTGGAGTATCTCGATTTGTGCCTCTCTTCCCGTACACGATATTCGTCCGATGCGGCTTATTCAGTGAAACTGATGCTTAACACGAAAGACAAAGTTCAAGGCTGCGTCTCCAACACGACACATGGAGAAGGGAGAATCCGAGTGAAAGAAATAGAAAGAGAACACGAGTACGACTCTGGTTAAGTATATATCCAGAAGAGATCTCGGATTCCCCAGTGCCGCGCGGGTATGAGGTGAGCATATGGGTCGTCGCACCCGTTCCAAAGTCTCAGAAAAAGGAATCAGGTACGGAGCCTTCCCACGCGAACTCCTCATGCCGACCATGGCAAGGCGGCAAGAGATTCATGGGATGGTAAGGGCACGGAAAGTATACAACAAAAGCCGGGCCGCCAACTACGGCCAACGGGTGGTGGTGATTCACTATCCATGTCTACACCACATGCAGCCCATTCGCCGGCAAAAGGCGAGATGTCGTATCGGCCGCAACCAACAATAAATTGCAGAATGAGTGAGGGTAATGGATTTAGCCCTTTACTTGGTCAGCATACCACACTCGTGGTAACACTTGTGTGGGAAATGCGACCAGGAGGCGCCAAGCGGTTAGGATGTGTTGTTGGTTGAAGTGTCTGGTGTTGCCGTGTTCGTTTACAGGAGTGGGTGTACAATCACCGTCTCCGGGTGGTTGTCGATCATGGCCCGAGTGTCATGTTAACCTTGGGGAGACGAGCAACACAGCTTGTTGCGCTCAACCTCCCAGATCAATGTGCAAGCATGAATGCCTTCGTGGCAAACAGAAGAGAAACTGCATCCCAATCCATCTCGTAATCTTGACATAGAAACACAAGCAAGCCGGAGGTCAGCTGGACGGCGTCGTGCGGGGAGATGGAGACTTTACCACATCTGCCACGGAGACGGCGCCGAAGTGTGGTACCGATGAAACCCTCGACATAGCCGCCAGGTATCCGAGAAGCTTGGATAACCCGGTAGACGCAGTAGTCTATCGATGCGAGCTCGGCTGATGGCAGAACTGGACTTGGTGTGCTAGAGGGGAAGTGCGCGCTTCAATGAAGGCAAGTCAACCTGGCCAGCTGTGTTGTGGCCCTTCAAGCGGCGTTTCAACATCTCCGTGTTGGCGGCGCAGGCGGCGGCCCACGGAGGAGGCGCCGGATATCACGACCATGCGGCGGCTGCATGTCACGAAATCGGTCACTGACTCAAATGTCATACAGAAGTGAATAGAAGCCAATCCTCCGGCGTTAAGCATCGGGAGGAGGAAGGGCCGGAGTTGATTGGTCAGTAACTGAGCCAGTATCACGTGGCTAGAGTCACGTGCACCTATCGAAGCTTCCAGGGCCCGTTGGAGCTTTGATCTTTTCCGTCGGTATCCGTGTTACCTCAGCCATTCTTCCCTTCTCCGTCCGTTAACTCCACCTCACGAGAAACGTCATCCAAGTTTGCCTCGCCATCCTTCAAAAGGCAACACGCCTCGGCACGACAACCTTCCTGACCTCCATCGATCGTTTCACCTTTAGAGATTGCCGTAGATTGCGTCTACAACCATGTCGTTCACGATAACCGTCCGCCAGGGCCCTGCCCGCATGGCGTCGCGACTCCCACAGCTCGCCAAATCGGCCTTCAAGGCGCAACCCTCTGTCAAGTCGTCGAGCCCGATCGCCGCCACAGTCCGCGCATTTCATCAGTCGACGCCCAAGAACACGTTCTTCACCTCGAGATCCAGCTCGCTGGCATCCCAGACCTCCACACAAGCCAAGTTCGCATCCAACAGCCTGGTATCCCGCCTCACAGGCAGCAGCCGTTTATACCACCAGGGCAGCAGCGCCGCTCCACCCATCGCCGACCAGCCCACGCTCCTGCGCAAGCTGCTTGTCGGAGGCGCCATCTTCGGCGGTACCCTGGTCGCCGTCAATGTTGTCTTCAACCGCGAGACCCGCGAGGATGGCGGCATGCCCATCTTCGAGCGCAAGTACCTCAACAGCACCTTCATGCACACCGGTCTTGGAGTAGGTATTATCGGCTTGACGGCCTACCAGATGATCCAGAGCGGATTCGTCTACCGGATCATGGTCACCAACCCGTGGGTGTTTGCTATCGGTGGTTTGGCCTTGTCTTTCGGTACCATGCTCGGAACCAGGGCTATCGATCCTGACAAGTAAGTTCTACAAAACCTCCCCTCCACATCGCGAAACGGAAGCAGCTACTAACATTGCCTACCCAGCTACGTCCCCAAGTACGCCCTTTGGACCGCCTTCAACGCC
The DNA here is from genome assembly GCA_009194965.1 of Coniochaeta sp. 2T2.1. Lineage (NCBI taxonomy): Eukaryota > Fungi > Ascomycota > Sordariomycetes > Coniochaetales > Coniochaetaceae > Coniochaeta > Coniochaeta sp. 2T2.1. The sequence goes on from VSMA01000014.1 coordinate 314,680, forward strand.
ACCCAGGCCGCCTTCGTCGCTCCCCTCCTCGCCTTCGCCCCTGGCGCCCTCATCGCCCGCGCAGGCATCTACACCGTCGCCATGATGGGCTCCATCGCCTTCGTCGGCGCCACCGCCAAGCAGGAGAAGTACCTCTACATCGGCGGTCCCCTCCTCGCCGGCGCCGCCATCGTCGCCGCCTCCGGTTTCGCCCCGCTCCTGTTACCCGCCACCGCCGTCCGCACGCTCGCCTTCACCGAGAACATCTGGCTCTGGGGTGGCCTCGCCGTCTTCGGCGGCTTCACCCTGTATGACGTGCAGAAGGTCCTGTACCATGCTCGTCTTGCCGAGCGGGGGGTGATTAAGAAGGATCCCATCAACGAGAGCATCAGCTTGGAGCTAGACTTCCTCAACATCTTCATCCGGATGCTCCAGCTTCTCATGATGCAGCAGAACAAGAGGAAGTAAAGGGTTCTTGGATTAGAGATGGGGTTACTTGTATCAATAGGGGTGGTTTACGGCGTTGATTTGATATCCATGGAGTTGGCTGGGGAAAGAGTCGAGAGACGAGGAACAGGACGGCAGAAATGTCGCATAGGAATCACCGCAAAAGATGGATAGATCTCCCCTCTTGACAGGTCAGACAAGAAAGAGTCGTTCCTTTTCAAAAAGATGTTCCCTGTTTTCAAGCAATCACTGTACAAGTAGGAGTCGTCAAGAGTGCTGTCACTTGTTGCTATCCAGTGCAGAGGGAATATTTTCAGCAAAAAAGGATAAATAAATAAAAAGGCAAGAACGTCATAAGTCAATCGTTACAGACCGCCCGGGGAGGTATCGTACTCCGACAAACCATGAGACAACCCTTCTTCGTCTCATGCATCACAACTTCCCCTTCATCCTCTCCCTCCCCTCCTCACCCCCATCGCCCTCTCCTTCCTCCACGTCCTCCCCCATCCGGCGGCGTCATTTCAGCTCCGGAAACCCCCTCAGGTAATGACTAGGGCACTCATACCCAGCCGGGTTCTTATCCAGATACAACTGGTGGTAGTCCTCTGCATCCCACCACTGACCCGCGGGTAGTATCTCCGTGACGACTTTGCCCCCCCACCACTGTTCGTTGACCTTCTTCGTCACCTCCCTCGCTATCCGCTCCTGTTCGGCGTCGTGGTAGAAGATGCCGCTCCTGTACTGCGAGCCCCTATCTGGCCCCTGTTGGTTGCGCGTCGTGGGGTCGTGCATCCTGTAGAAGAACTCTAGGAGCTGGGTGTAGGTTATGCGGGTGGGGTCGTAGAGTAGCTGGGTTGCTTCGGCGTCTGGAGGGGGGGAGAAACAGTGTTAGTAAATGAGGGTTGGTGGAAGGGAAAGGGGGAGAGGAGAGGGGGGACAACGTACGGCCCGTGGTACCAGAGCACACGGCGCGGTAACTCGGGTTGCTCGAGTCGCCGCCTATATACCCCACCCTGGCATCATACAGCCCCTTGCCGCCGAAGTGCTTGCGGTACATGTGCTCGACGCCCCAGAAGCAGCCGGCCGCGATGGTGGCCTTCTCCGCGCCCTCCGGGATTGACGCTGCTGCGCCGCCGGCTGCCGAGACTGACATGTTTGTTGACGACGTGAAGGGCCGGAGGAGGCGGGAGACGAAGGACGGTCCGGAGAACATTTGATTAATATAATGTAATGACGCGATTGCGCGATTGCGACGGTGGATTGATAATCGGTCGGGACGGGAATGAGCGGCCGACTAGTGCGGCTTGTGGGGTTTTGTGATGCGGCTGTCGGGGAGGGTGATGTGGTGATCGGAATGTAATAGCTGGCGTTGCTCGTCAGACGTTGCGAGGTTGTGTATGCTTGCTGATTGTAGGCTGGAGTGCTGTTGGTGAAGTTGAAGACGGTTAACGGTTTGAAGGTGGCTATATATGGGCTGAATGTTTCGAGTTTGATCTTCCGTGACGTCTACACTTCCTGGGTGTGACAAATCCAGGGTCTCAGCTCGAGCAACGCCACAGCTTACCCCACGTCCTGAGCTAAGGTAGTGTAGCGCACAAGCGGCTTGAGCTCCGAGGCCGATGGTAGGTGATTCCAAATGTCTCGGCACCGGCACGGGCTCCGATTACTAGTCATTGACACTTTTGCTTGCCAATTGTGTCTGTAATACCAGACTTCGATATGGCGCCCTCAACAGCAGATTCGACCCGACAGGTGAGAGTCGGTGTCGCATCCGTCATAACCGGAGCCGATGGCCGAATGATCCTCGGCAGGAGGAAGGGGAGTCTTGGTGCTGGTGAGTCACCCCCGGATTTGAGTTTAATGGTGCTGTGAGGCCGTCGATAGTCGTGTCTAGACAATAGTCTGACAGATTGGCACAAGGACACTATGGCTTCCCCGGCGGCCACCTCGAGTTTGGGGAGTCTTACTTCGAGTGTGCCGAGCGGGAAGCTCTCGAGGAAACGGGGTTGCGGATAAAGGCCACCAATGTCTTCGCCGTCGCGAACAGCGTGTTTGACTCAGAGCACCATTACATCACCCTCTTCGTCCAGTGCCACCAGTTGGATCCTGAAGAACGGCCACGGGTAAGTCGTAATCCCCTCTATGACGGACAACCATCAACGGACGTGCTTGTGCAAGTCGGAAAGACTGAGACATCCCGTTAACGTATCAACCACCTAGGTTTTGGAGCCCGAGAAGTGTACCGGCTGGCAGTTCATGTCCTGGGACGACATCAAGAGCATCGTGGCGAAGGGGGAAGAGCAATTGTTTCTGCCGATCGCTAACCTTCTTCGAGAAAATCCCAACCCGGAGCGCTTGATCAAGGACTAAATATCACCTGCCGAAACCCTCTCGTTTGTCGAAGTACCCTGCGCAGCTAGGAAAGGCCTGTGTCTCGGAGCTGCTAGAAGCGCAAACACATAGTTTATGTCCTGGCATGTCTTGAGAACCGATGATTCGACCCCAAATCGGCCTAGTATGTAGATGCTGATGTAGAAGCCTACCTTGTTAGTGCTGCAGGCAATCTGTATCGGCTTGGACCAAGCAAGCTTTTGCTCCCTTGCCCGTCAGCGGAGATCCAGATGATGGGAGCTCAACACCTTGCTTGCCGGGTTGGAGATGCGGATAGTTGTTCGATTCAGTCGCCCTGGACGTTGATCTTGTTTTCGTCCGGTGTTCTGGACACACTGTCCTCCAACCGTCCAGTTGTCAGTAACGTGACACGAGAAGACTGGTTGCCCAACGGATCACTCGCCATTTCCAAACAGATATGGATCAGCCACGAGGGCAATGGGCTGCTGTTGCCATACTTCCTGGCGACAAATTCTGGTATGGTATCACTTGATAATGCCGCTGCCGAAATCGGTAATTGAGTGATTGGCAACCACAAGAGGAGAATCGAAGAAGCAGAGGAAATAGAAGGGAGGATGCTACTTGGTCCACCACAGCGTCGTCGGCCCAGGTTCCGCTGCAGCAACTGAGCACATCACGTGTTTTCACGGCGTATACCGGCCCTGAATCGCGATCCACACGACCGCGGTAGGAACCTGGGGGTCTGATGCCACAAGAGCTTCCTGCCAAACGATAAATGTGCTCTATTTCCTCCAGACTCCGGGGGAGACGCACAAGCTAATGCCCCTTGCGTTCGTGTACGCAAGGCTCAAAAAGCCGCTTCCTGTATTCGTGAATAGAGCAATGAGAGTGGTCAGATGTTGAGCAGATCTCCGTCACTTTCGGCCAGAGACACCGGTTCGACAATCTTTCTCCCGCAACAGCAACCGTCGGACCGGGACGACGGGATGATATTGCCATCTAGCAGCCGCCCACCGGTCGTTAACCCCTGACGAGGAATCAACAGACTAAAGATCGCCAAGAGGGCGGGAAGCCTCAAGACGGGACAGATACCGAGGACATGGGTTGCTAGACTCTGCGGACGAGAAACCCGTCCCCGAGCCAAGAGATCTGTCTCGCTTGAGAGAGCACAAGTGGCTGGGGGAGTGGCTTGACGTATTGTTCGACGTGGAGAGAGACTGGACAGTAGGAAACTTGGTGCCCGGCTGGACGGGACGAGAACGCCGCCAGTAGTAAAAATTGGACTCAGTCAGCAGAATGCGAGGACTGAGATGGCTGGTTTCAGCTGTGAGTATTTAGGAAGCTTGGCAGGGCGCTTGTGAGAGTGCGAAGATGATCATTGGGGTTGTCAACTTCTCTTGTTGCCCTTCTCTTTCATGTGGACGACGGCGGAACAACGTTGTTGGTGAAGATGGTGAGAATGGGATCCAAGATCTAGAACACGTGGGAATGATCCAATCACATGCTTTCGATGAGGCTTGACCCGTACTGTGTGTACACAACTTTACTGTAAGGCTAAACTGTGCTTGAGAGTCTAGGAAGTGGGACATCTTACCTAATCTGGATCAGTCAGCAATTCTTATTTTTCAACAATCACTAACAAACATTATGCATCCAGCTGTGTAAGTGCGTCTATTCGAAGTAATGCACCTTTTCACGTCCTTAGCCCTTTACTAAATGCTGACCGTATGGTCACTAGTTCTGGTCCTAAGGGACTCTGCAGTGAGCGAAACCGTGAGATCCCGCATGATCAAGTACCGAGGACTCGATGAGCGTTGGAACATTTGGAAGTCTAAAAAGTCTTGGTACGAAGGAGACGGGGAGTATGGGGAAGAATCGGAGAAGAAGCTTTGGCAAACCGGCCCTTTTTCAGGACAGTAGCCGGTCCTGGTTGGTTCGAACTTGGCGAACCCGCGCTGACATCCCGTTGAACACTAGGGGCGAGTGCTATTGTTGGGCACGGAGAGCCGTCTTGCGGTTCCATACGAAGCATGGCAACTCGAGCAACGGCTGGTGCTCGTTTGAACCATCGTCGACGCAATCATGAACCGGCGCAATATGTCATGTTCCGGTTCTCTGGCCCATCGGCCTTATTCCCCCCCCCTCATCAGCCAGCAGCCTACGGGTTTTCTCCACCAGTCAAACAGACTGGCTATCCAAAGTCTTGACGCCGTACCTCCTGCTCCTCCTCCAGTCCTCCAATGGCGTCTGATATCAGGCCATCATCACGAACGGACGTACCTGCCATATCGCGGCTGGGCTGCTGTGCTGCATGCAAGAATACCACGGATGACCAGGATGGCGGCATGAGTTGCCATCGTTTCCGAATCGAGCTCAATTTTACCGCGGGGGAGGGCTCTCCGTGGACCGGATCGGGCATAGCGTGATCTTGTCTCGAGTGCGATGCTTGCCAGGCATGCGGTCCTGCATTGGGTGATTGGCTGGCGAACCCCCTGTCAGCCCTCCCGAGGACCCTCACCGTTGCCGTACCGAAATGGGATCATGCTCACCAACGCAAACCCGCCCCTGCGCAGCTCGCTCGCGTGCAGGCAGGTCTGGGGTGCTCGTGAAGAACTGCAAGCCCACCTAGAAGTGGACCGAATTTGTACCCCAGGTCTAGACACTAACAATGTTCGACTGAAACCACTACTCTGGCGAGAAACTTGGGGAAACGCGTGACTTTCAGGGCTCTGGAAAGCTGGCCCGTCATCCCGGCCTCAGTCACTGTTGAAAGACAACTACGTTCGCCAACCAACAGCCCGTGGAAGACGTGAATGTGAATACGCCGCACTGTCGCTTGATCTCCAGTCTAGAGCTCTCGCTTAACCTCACCTGTTACTACTGCTAGTCTAGCTGAACTGCAGCACGGCGAGACCTACTCAGCATATGCATTCTCGTCAGCTTCTCAAGGCGGAAGCACTCCCGCCATGCCTTGAACAGGCTTGAAGCTTCAAAGAGCACCGCGGAATAAGCAAGGCCGCATTCCGAGGCAGACTTCTGCTAAAGGCTGCCCGTGCTTGGCTGTATGAGATTTGTCTAGTGGACTTCAATGCCATTGCTGTATCTCAAATTGTGGTGTTAGTGGCACAAGCGTGTCCGCCCGCTCCTTCACGAGGTTATCCACCCTCTCTCCACGGTTCTAGGAATTTCCACCCGGGGTTGTGGGCCACGGAATCCCTGTCACACACAGTCTGACAGCCACAAGAGATCTTCCCCCATCTTTCCCCTCAGCAGGGGGTGCAACCGCCCCTAGGCTCAAGAGGCCCGGACAATGCAACACATGCCTGACCTCCAACTCCACAACCATGTCTCCTGTCTGTACCGTTGTACACAACGAATCGTGGACTGAAACTGGATGCTCCTTGGTCGAGGCGGTTGACCCTATAATATGACCTTTCCCGCACCGTCGGTATGCCCTCAGTTTCACCCCAGACTTGTCAACTCAGTTCATCACATCCCCTTTACAGCCAACCTGGGGCTTGAGGTTCACCACTTCATCAGAGTCTAGCCAGTCGCTCGCAGACTACTCCTCACAATGGCGGAGAAGAACGACATCAACAACACCGTGTCTCATCAGGACGATGATGGCAAGGTAGGCATTCTCTCACCAACACACGAGCCATGCAATAGGGGACGTTGATGCTGACTCTTGCACTACAGCACGAAATTCAGACCAGAGTCGTAAGAGGCAATGAGGCCTACAATGAGGCTCTCCTCAAGGAGAAACCATACGCATGGTCCAAACCCCAGCTCATGATCTACGCCTTTTCCATCGTCGGCTTCTTCTGCTCGACCATGAACGGCTACGATGGCTCCCTCATCAACAACTTGCTTCAGAACCCGTACTTCAAGGAGAAGTTCAACGTTGAAAGCTCCGGTATCTGGGCTGGTATCGTCTCGTAAGCTTTCCTCCTGTCCTCCTGCCTCTCCAACCGCCCTAAGCACCAGAATGTCGAACCGGACCCTATGCTAACCTTGAACCCCCATCACAGGTCCATCTACCAGATCGGTGGTGTAGTAGCTCTCCCTTTCGTCGGCCCAGCTCTGGACACCTGGGGCCGCAGGATCGGTATGCTCATTGGCGCCCTCTGCATCATCATGGGTACCTGCATCCAGGGCACGTCTCACGGCGTCGGCCAGTTTATGGCCGGCCGCTTCTTCCTCGGTTTCGGCGTCTCCATCGCCGCTTCCGCCGGCCCCATGTACGTCGTCGAGATCAACCACCCCGCCTACCGCGGCAGGGTCGGCGCCATGTACAACACCCTCTGGTTCTCGGGCGCCATCGTCGCCTCCGGAGCCGCCCGCGGCGCCATCGACATCCACAGCGACGCCTCGTGGCGCCTCATCACGTATCTTCAGGCTTTATTTTCCGGCCTCATTATCATCTTCTGCCTCTGGCTGCCCGAGTCGCCCCGCTGGCTCTACGTCAACAACAAGAAGGAGGCCGCCCGGGCCATGCTGACCAAGTACCACGGCCTCGGCAACCCGGACTCGGCCTGGGTATCGCTCCAAATGCGCGAGTACGAGGAGTTCCTCGACATGAACGGCTCCGACAAGCGCTGGTGGGACTACCGCTCGCTCTTCAACAGCCGCGCCGCCAACTACCGCCTGGGCTGCAACATGTGCATCTCCATCTTCGGCCAGTGGGCTGGCAACGCCGTGCTGTCCTACTTCCTCGGCGCCGTGCTCGAGACGTGCGGCTACGGCGACCCCGTCCCCTCGGCCAACATTACGCTGATCAACAACTGCCAGCAGTTCGCCTGGGCCATCTTCGGCGCATTTCTCGTCGACAAGGTCGGTCGCCGCCCCTTACTCCTCTTCTCCTTCACGGGCTGCTGCATCGTCTGGCTCGGCATGACCGTCGCGTCGGCCGAGTTCGCCAAGTCCGGGGGCGGCCTCCACCCGGACGGCTCCGTCACCATCGGCACCAACCTCAACGCCTCCAAGGCCGCCCTGGCCATGATCTTCATCTTCGGCGCCATCTACTCCGTGGGCATCACGCCGCTCCAAGCGCTCTATCCCGTAGAGGTGCTCTCCTTCGAGATGCGCGCCAAGGGCATGGCCTTCTCCTCCCTGGCCGTCAACGCCGCCGGCCTGCTCAACCAGTTCGCCTGGCCCGTGGCCATGCGCAACATCGGCTGGAAGACGTACATTATCTTCACCCTGCAGGATGCCGCCCAGGCCGCGTTTATCTGGTGGTTTATTCCCGAGACTAAGGGCCGTACTGTAAGTTTCGCTTGATACGAATTGTGTCTTCACTTGGGTGGATTCAGTGACTGACCCTTCTTTCTTTCCACAGCTCGAGGAACTCGACGAGATCTTCCACGCACCGAACCCCGTCAAGGCCTCCCTGGCCAAGAAGGAGCTGGCAGTCAACGCGTATGGCGACGTCGTTAACGTGCATGAGGTTTAAGGGCGTGATATCATATGGCCCCGCAACACTTGGGGGTTCCATGGTAATCGACCTGTGTTCAAAGGGGCACGAGGATGAACAACACAAAGACATCAGATATAGTCTCATCTCATTGTTTCAGCGGCAAGCGATTCTGAATACAACTTGTATTCCAACATCTATCTCTCCTGCAAGTCTCCCCAGTGCATCTATCGATGACTTATGTTGTGAGCTGTCCTAGTCGACCCTGATGATAACCAACAAGTCCCTTGACTTAAGCCGCTACGCCCCAGAGAGCATCATCCTGTAGCATCTCGACCTAATGCAAGAACAACAAGCAGCAAGCTGAGGTGAGAACTGGACGGCTGACCACATGATGCCAATGCTACCTTCCGGCAGTTAATACGGCGTAATAAGAAGCATTGTTCCTGTAATAACTTTGCATCCCGTCCCGCGTCCCCAGCTGCCGGATCGGGGTACATGGTAGGTCCGAGGTTTCGAAATCCAGTTCCTCAGGTTGGAAGTGTGACTGTAGCACGATCTGACTATTAGACGATTCGACGGCTAGGCGACGAGACGAGCAACAACTTGGTGTTATTGCACTGCATACCTTAGTAACTTGCGAGATCGGTACCACAGGTGTAAGTATGGGCGACGTCTATGTAGGATAGGTGCTGGATATGACTTTCAGAAAGTCACATCTGATCCGTTCTAGCAAGCGGAATGCTTCGAGGAAGATGTTCCATCAAAGAGCATATTGGCAAAAAAAGCCGAGCTTCTCTTCGATTTGAACTGTCATCCTTGTGCAGGGACAATGCTAATTTTCTCTAACTGACCGTTATGCCATTGCTGACGAAAGAGTCACAACATAAAGTGGTACACAGGTCGAGTGTGTTCGTCCGATGGGAGGGAGGCGCTGCTGCCTGAACAGGGACCTTTCGTCTGAGCTTCGGAGTCATCCGTTATCCAACTTGCAACTCACTTCCGCAGTGAAATTAGGTAATGGCTTCATTCACACCACGCTAAGTAGGGGTATCTTTCCGTTTTGCTCAAGTCATATCTCCATGTCCACATGCAACATCACCATGCTCTAAATACCATACCACACCCCCCAAACCCCGTTAATACCCGCATTCCCGCCTCCGTTGGCCTCGACCTCGAACCTGCCCGCATTCTCCTGCCAGTTCTGCCAATCGAACCCCTCAAGTCCCTCATCCATGTTCACGTCCGCCCCATCATGCCCCGACCCACCAGCAGGCGTGCCCGGGTTCTGGTTGACCTTGTGCACCTCCTCCTGATTCCACAGCCAGACGGGCGGGTTGTCGTCCAGCACCGAGGCGGGAGCTGACCCTTGTTGCTGTAGTTGGGGGATGGAGGTTGAGGTAGAAGAAGGCGGCGCGATCCCGTGGTCGTGCGAGGGGATGTTGTCGGGGACGGCCGAGAAGCCGAAGGCGATGTCCCTCGCCAGCGCCATGTGTTCGCTGCGCCCTCCGACGTCTTGCCCGCGACGACCGAAGGCCAGGGGCATGATTTGGTAGGGATTGAATTGTGGGTCGGAGATGGCTGCGTGGACGAGGTCGTCCAGCTGGTCGGTGTACTGCATGTTCAAGTCGCTGGGTTCGCGGGGCGTGGGTTGGGTTTCTGGCACGGTGTTGACTTCCTCGAACCGGGAGCAAGGGGTTTGAGGGTAGCCTCCTTCGACGCTGGGTAGCGGTGGCGGTATGGGCGGGAGGTTGACGAGCTTCCGCCATCTTTCTTGGGCGATGGAGCATTTAATCGAGTTTGAGAGCGCGCCGAAGCTGGAGGGTGGATCGCGGGCTCTGTTCATCCTGTCGCACTGCTCTGCCGCCGCTGGGTCGGCGCGGAGCCGTATTATTTCGGCGTCGCGGTGTTTTTTTGCTCTGTGGTACAGTTTCTTGAAGGGCAGCCATATGGCCGTGTGGACTGACATCTTCTCCAGGGCGAGACTGTGCGGGCCGGTAAAGCAGGCGTTGATTGCTGCCCAGGCGCGTTCCGACGTCGCGCTCCATGTCCGGTTGCAGAGCTCGAGGAGGAGGTAGGCCACCGCGTGCCATTGGGTGTAGGTCTGGAACAGCCAGCGCCACTGTTGGCATCGCGGGTCGGTGTTGAGGATGTGGTTGTACTCGAATATCTCGACTGCCGAGAGGAAGAGGCGCTCGCGAAGACGACAGGAGAGGGTATCCACGGGCAGGGCAAACAGGATCGGTTGGTAGATGACTGTTATCATCTTGGCTACGATGACGCGGGCGATGTTGCCTGCTACCCAGTACATCGGATTTGACTCGGCGGAGCTGTCCCGCAGGTACTTGGTTTCGAGGTCTTTGTAAACGTCCATCAGCATGTTCTCGCGCTCCTGGAGTAACCTCAGCGTCTCATCCCTTGTCATGTCCGTCGGTACTGTCGTCGACGCTACATGCATCTTGCGCGCCAGGTTGCATATCTCGAAGCGGATGAGGCAGAAAGTTAGGTCGGTCGGGCCTTCACGATTAGGAGGGAAGTCAGTGCTGTCGGGGGCAATGTCCCTGTCATTGATGTTGAGGGGAAACTGCGTGTCGAAGCTGCCGTCGGACAGGATACACTCGGTCCCCTGGTCCTCAGCTGCGCGCAGGTCGAGCATGAGAAGGGACCAGAAGAGTCGCCGCCTCATCTCGACTTCGAAGGGTTTCAGGTGAGGGAAGTTTGTTCCGTCGCGGTGTATGCCGATGGCCTGACATATCCTGACCGCGAGGCCGGTCAGCGTCCAGCTGAACCTGGCCTTGTCGTGGCGCCGGACGAGGACGAGGAACATAACCAACGCCTGGCAAACCGTGACATCGGGGTCGGTGATGAAGTTGGCTTTTGCGAGGGCCTGTTCCACGGCAAAGCGGTACTGATTCAGCAAGACGGACTTGTCCTGCCCTAATGACCGCGTGACATCCTCCGCCTCCATACTCGTCACGGCCGCATAGTATATCGAGAACAGCAACGCTTCGGTTGATGGTGATATTTCACCGGAACCGGATCGCCTGTCGCGGATAATCTGCTCCACGGTAGGTACGTGCAGGATCTTGAGGACCGGGTCGACATTCTCCTGGTAAATCTGCCACATAAACGGTATCAGGGACGGCAGGGGATGGAGAGGTCCCAAGTCGACATCTGCGGAGCGGTATCCCATGATGAAGGACTGGTGGTCGAGATACTGCTCGTCTATAGAATGCGGCGTGCTCTCGTCATCAGAGTCGTCCGTGTCGGTGTCAGCTATGTCTTGTGTAGCTGCGCGCATCTCGTTGAGCTACATGTGTTGCCGTCAGCTTCTTCGTTACCATTGCCGCCCACACCAGGAGACTCACCTCGTCGTTGATCTTGGACCAGAAACCGCTGCTAACATATCTGCTTGTGCCCTTGTCGTTCAACACCAGGCGACCAAAGTTCTTGTTGATTTCGGTAGGCGACCTTTCCAGTCCGCCAAAGGGGGACTTTGAATTTCCAGACCCGGTCCGCGCAAGAGTACTTGAACTCTCCTTCCTACTACCGGCACTAGCAGCGGGAGAGCTTTTACTGTGGCTGCTCGACCCGTGGGTGCTGTCCGCTCGCGCAGGGAGATGACGGTCCCCATCAGCCGTCGCCTCAGGAGAGTGGCCATCAGCAGAGGAGTGACGGACAGCCTCGAGCTCTATCTGCCCGCTCAGCTCCTCGACAATACCCTCCAGCTTCCGCAGGCGCTTCACAAGCTCCACCTCGCGCTCACTCGAGTGCTGCTTGGGCGGCGCATTGGGGTCTTTCGGACGGGGACGACGCGGAGCCCGCCCCGGCGCAGGGAATATGCACGATATATGGGCGCGGCGGCAGTTGCCACATGGCATGTGCTTGTCACATCTAACTTTGCGCCTCCTGCACGTCACACAACTGCGGGGGTTCAGCGAAGGGGCGACGGCCGCAGAGGGCGGGTACACGGATGCGCCCGCCGGTGTGGGTATGCTAGTGAAGCTCTGGGAGTCGGAAGTCGCAGCAGTCCCTGGCTCGAAGGCGGTATTGAAGTTCGTGGTAGGAGGAGGAGGCGACTCGGCGTTCGGACTTGGCTCTGCGGAGTCCATGGGCCCGGATGCTGAGTGTGTGTTCCCTTGACTCGTCATCGTGGAGCGGGGACAAGACGAGACTTGAGACTGGATATCGGATAACACGGGAGTAGAGTTCAGGCCGACAGGACCCCTTCGTGTGGACTCTAGCAGCTGTTCTCTCGCGTGGCGAGCGGAGTCGCGACGGTGCGAACCCTGTCAATGATCCGAATATGTCGTGGTTATAATTCCTCCCGCCGTGTCTACCGAGGGGTGTCTGCGTCTATCGGGGGATGTATAGGGACTTTGGCGTGCTGACTCGGTCGCGGCAGCTGCGTAACTTCGTGTTACACGCCAGGTGGCTTAAAGGTCGGACGGTCTGGTGCTACAGAGGTGATAGGGTATTGTGATGGCCATGACAGCTCGGTGTGTTGTCCGAGGAGAATCAGAACGTATTCGAAAGACGTAAATGCGGCTGGAACTGTCGTCGGGACAGCCCATTTGTCAAAATGTCTCTCTGAAGGATTCGAGGCACAAACAACGTCGTCACAATCTGACCGGATTACTCAGCCGCTCGGCTCCGGAGCCGAGACCGCGCAACTCAGACCCCGCACGAACAATTCCATGGCGCGATTCCGTTCCTTTATCGAGATCAGACATCGATTTCTTGTGAGAACCCCTGGATACCCAGCGTGTGAATACTAACCAGCCTTCACATATACAAGATGGCATTCCCTCCCCTGCCTCAGTCTGTCCGAACACATGACTATGTTCCTGGACATCCAGCTCTACAGCATGTGGCTAGACATACACCTGTGGAAGATGCTGGGCTCTGCTCTAGCCGCTCCGAAATTCCTATACCTCGGAGGTCACAGTCCGGACAGCCCGGTTGTCGAAAGCTCCAGTTCAAGTGAGAGACGGTGGTGCTCTCTGCTCTGCTTCGAGCCCTTGGTCGAGGGCTGCAGGTTATTGACAATTCTCAACCGTCCGTAGACCGTGACTAAGAATATGTACAAGCATGCACCGTCCGTCCGAGTCCCAGACGCTTCGATGGTGGTATAACGTGAGTGCCGCGAAGGAATAAGGCAGCAGACTTGGCACAACGAGCGATGCTCCCTCAGCGGTAGTGGCCCTGCTGAAGGATCTGGTTTGTCAGACCGGCATGCTACACGGTTGTATAGTAGTGTATCATCGCCGTCTTAGTAATACATAGACGCTTTTTCACTCTCATATCGCCCGCCCGACATTAGGATCTTGCAGCACAAGATCTCTACTTCTTCTCGACGTGCCAGTAGCATTCCTAAATGCTTCTTCGCCCCTTTGGATGGTTGTCAGGGCTTAGTGCGCCTTGGACCAGATGTCAATAACACCACCGACTCGGAAACAATGGGCCACGGCCGAGGACTGGGAGAGGCTAAAGCCCCTGATCAAGAAGCTGTACAAGGACGAGTTGAAGCCTCTGAAGGAAGTCATTGCCATCCTGGAAAAAGAGCACAACTTCCATGCAACGTAAGGACAACGCCGCCTCAACAACTGCGATGCTCGGGCAAATGCTGACAGACTATTTACACCAAAGGGCGAGGATGTACAAGAGTAAGCTCGGAGAGTGGGGACTAGCCAAGTATATCCGCGCCACCGAGGCAGTTGCCATCATCAAGGCCATGGAAGCGCGCCAGGCCGCCGGCAAGTCGTCCCAGATCATCCTGCGCGGCGAAAAGGTCGATCTCGACAGGATCAAGAACTACATCCGGAGGAACCGGAACCGCGGCAGGCTAGAGAGGATGCTCGTTCAGGAGAAAGTGGTGTTGGAGGAGGTCGAGCGAGAGCTCGTCTGCCGGACGCCGTCGCCCAGCCCCGACATGCGGTCACCGACACCAGGCTATACTGGGCCAGCAGAGGACCTTTTCCGCTCCATCGCCATTTATATCGACGGCTCTTTGGCAGCTGGGCATTGGTTCTTGCACGGTGACGGCATCATGCGGAGCTCGAAGGGCGCCCCGGAGTGGTACAACACCCACTTCAAGGACTTCTGGAACAGGCTGGACATGGCAATGCAACTCGTCGGCAAAGTGAAACGGCTGGATCTCGTCAAGCTACTGGAGCCAGCATTTGGGCTCATGGTACCCGTCGTCCACCAATCATTTCCTCGGGCGCTTCCCTTCCTGCTATCCTCCTTCGAGATGCTCTACGACAGAGGCCTCGGCGATCTGGCGATCATGTTCGCCAGACATCTAGCTGGCCTGTCAGAGGTGATATGGGGCCACAGACATCCTTACACTCGCATATGGCAGCAGCTCACCATCATATACGAGGAAGACCATGCCGAGATAACGGAGCGCCTGTTCCTCGCCCTGCTCGACGAATTCCGCAAGCAGCGACTGCGATCTGAGTGGGTTGAGATCGGGATCTACAACGACTACTTCGACTGCGTAATGGAGAAGAGAGATCCCGAGACCCAGCTGCTGAGTCTGTCTGCCGAAGTGGCGCGGATGAAAGCTAGGAAAGCCAAGACTAAGCCAGCAAGTTTGCTGATGTTGAGGTACGCCGTAGTTGTCAAAGACCTGGCGTTACAGCAGGAACGGTACGCGGATGCAGCTGTGGCGATGGACTGCCTGCTAGACCACGGCGACTGGGACGGCGCTTTTGGGTTGCAAGCCAGAGCCGAGGCAGCCGTGGCGGCTGAGGATTATGAGGCAGCGGAAAGGTTTTATCGTGAGGCGACCGAGCATGTCGATATCAACACCGAGTTCAAGGACGAGATGTGGGCGAGTCGGATGCTGACAGAGCTCGAGAGTGTGTTGATGAGGAATGGAAAGCTCTGTGAAGCCGACATCGTTGCACAGGCGAGGCTGGACCGCATGGCGATGTTGGAGTCAGGTACCGGCCACAAACACTTCAGATCCAAGTCGGCTCCGGTGTTAGGGGACAAGAGGTGAGATTGCTGAGGCTCTCGCCATGGCCTTGTGTATACCGTCATTCGTGCGCATAGTTGGTCGGAGTTGTCTTGGTAGTAGTGGGAATGACGAGTCGAAAGTCAAATGCAGAATTGGGACACGGCCCTCTCGACGGCACTGTAGCAGTCCAACTCTTCCGCCTCTTTCCTCAACAACTCAATCCGTTGCCTGTAACTCGGAATATCCAGAACAGCTTCGACTGCTGTCTTCACGTCGGCCACCCCAGGTTTCGCAGTGCCCAGGTCAACTCCAGCCCCTGAATATGACACTCTCTTGACATTCTCGGTCTTGTCCTGGCCCTCACCTGCCACAACCATGGGGACACCATTGGCAAT
Organism: Coniochaeta sp. 2T2.1; assembly: GCA_009194965.1. NCBI lineage: Eukaryota > Fungi > Ascomycota > Sordariomycetes > Coniochaetales > Coniochaetaceae > Coniochaeta > Coniochaeta sp. 2T2.1. The sequence continues at coordinate 330,233 of VSMA01000014.1, forward strand.
CCCATGCTGAACGGCTCCGTACCCGCCATTGTGCACCCAGGCATGCGCGTGAGGGAGGACGGCGTCGTAATGCAGATAATCCGTGACTCTGGCATTGGAAGGCAGCGCTTTTCCCTCTTTCGCAGGAAGTGTTGCCCCCTTTCGACCGAGAATAGCCACGACGAGAACATCTTCTCTCTCTGACATCGCCCATATCGTAGGCAGAATGAGCTCCCACGGATCCGTCTCCACGGTGCCTTGTGCGACAACAACGACCTTGACTCCATCTTTCAGCGTCTCGGTAGCAATGTCGTCCCACCACTCGGGGAGCTTACCCCAACCATTCACCGGATTAGCTGCCGGAATGATGCCCACAAACTGGAAGTCCAGAGGCCAGTCCGTCCTCGGGAAGAAGAAGCTCGGTACGCCGAGCTGCATGAAGCCATCATAGTTCGTGTACATCTCTCCGTCCATGAAGACGGCCCCCAACCCCGAGGTCGCACCAGCATCAAGAAGCTTTCTTTCTAGTAGATTCTTCAGAGGAGCGCTAGTTCTGGCCCAGAAGTTCCATGACTTTTGGGTTTTATCGCAACGGGACAGATCCGGATCGTAGGGCAGCGGGAAGCCGAAAGGAGGCAGATGCGCGCTGCGAATCAGAGGCGGCGTCACGGAGAGAGCGAGAGTGGCGCGAGGTGGTCTTACTCCAGCTGGTAGAGACGCCCCGTGGAATAACGGCAACAAGCCATGAAACACGGCTTCGGCAATGATGATGACTTCTCTCTCGGGGTCGAGTTCGTGAAGATTGGACAGCGCAGCCTTGACGCTGGTCCACTGATCTGGTATCGGATCAAGCCATTGCTTCTCAACATCCACAAGCGCTCGACCGGCCCATGAGCAAGCCCAGTACCCTGGCACCGGTGGGTTGGGATTCTCCGGCGAGTAGTACAGCAGATCGTCGTGGTCAGCTGATCCCAGCAGGGGAAAGAAGGCGGCGCCGGAGCTGGTGATGCGGGGTTTGTGTGCCGTTGGTCCCAGGAAGAACACTTCCCATCCCCGAGAGGAGAGGGCTCCAGCTACCTTGGTCGCCGGTGTAAGATGGCCGGTCAAGGGATGGCAGACAAAGAGAATGAATGGCCGCTTGTCCTTCGCGACGCCGTCATGCGCCTCCCTTGATCCCATCGCCGGCGTGAAAAGAAAGAACCGCCCCTTTGCAGAAAACTCAAACCAGGAAGGGAGTAACAGATGACTTTTTGTCCTTCAATGCGGGAAATACGTCGCTGAACCTGCGAAGTTGCAACATTCAATGTTGGTTGAAAGTACAGCCAGTCACGATGCGGGCCACCGAGCGGAAGCCGCACCTGCGCCTATGATTGGCCAGGAGTGACCGTCGTGAACACCTGAGTTCCAAGACGCGTATAAACTGCAATTGTGGAAACGAAACTATCAATCATTACCAATCAACCGCCCCCATGGCCTAATGGCTAAGGCGTCAGACTTCTAATCTGAAGATTGGGAGTTCGAGCCTCCCTGGGGGCTATTGAGTGCTTCAGCACACAAATGCCAATCAATCTCTTTTTTGTGCTGTTTTCTGTGCCTTGGTTCGTTTCACTTCTTTCGGTGATTGCATATGCTCCACATGCATGAGTGCATTTGCCTGTTTTTGCCAAACAGCCACGAGCATCCTGAACATTCGCCTTGCTGTCCTTATTATGTCATGCTCTAGGACATCAACACGCTTCTGCGCGGATGTCCTTTTTCCTTTATTGACATGGGTCACCATGCATGCGGTGACTCTTTGACTCCAGCAGTTGTCTGTAGGGAGGTCCTCGGTGAATAGCCCAGGATCCTGTGCCTTGGACCGTTCGGCATGCATATGTTTGCTCCGGGCGGATATTGACAACGCGCCCCGTTGGCCCACCATTTTATCGGAACTAGTGTAGGATGAAAAGCTGCTGCAGGTGTTGAGGCAATGTCTCTAGGGTTGCGTGCTGTATGTAGTGTGTACTTTGATTGGCTGGTGTGTAAGGGCATAGACCATCCCGCACGCCGCGGCATTTGTGAGCTGGCATGCGGTCGAGAGGCTTCCAGAAGAAACTGAACTCGGAAGGGACACAAGTACCATAGACAACCCTTAACTATTCGGAAATGAACTATCAGTTCCGCGAGGTTGTAGTTGTAGGTCAGTCTACGAAGGCGGTAAGTTGGTGTTTGGTTAGTTGGAAGTGGCTGCCATTGACCGTGTCTTGGCTTCCAGAGAAACATGCAGTGGCCACCGTCCATTGTGGCAGTCTAAGAAGACAAGCACTAAGGGGCCGATAATCCAGGAAGCGAACGGCTGTGCCAGTGAAAGTTGTTATGCTGAGTGACAACAAAGACCGTGAGTCTGTAAAAGTGATCGGTCAGAGAATCCTAGGCTTTGGGGCTGTCATAGGGGGCCACATCGCAGGACGACGTCCAAGGTGGATATATTCATTGCCAAACCAGGAAGGTTAGCCATCTGCCAGGTAATGACATGTTCAAAACTTGAAGCACATGCTCAATGACTGATATTGATTTTGATTGCGACCATGAAGTAGTCAAAGTGGAACAAGATGGAATCTCCGCATAGCTTCCCCGCATTGAAACTTCAAACGGAGTGTCCAGAACCCTAACCCAGCAGACCCCTGTCGGAGAAGACTGGATCCAGTTTTTGGAACAGAAGGGTGGAGCTGCAAACTGCACCCAAACATCCAGATTTACAATGACAGCAAAGGGAACCGTCAATAAGGAAGGTACGGATAGAGCTTGTAAGAACCAAAATTTCCCCTTTCTGTTCTTTCAAAGACGTTTCACCTCTTTTCTCATGCCATGATTTGCTTTCGAAACCCCGAAAATTGCACCCTTCTAGACTGACCAAACTAAAAGACCCACAACTTCGTCCCAAAGGCGGACCCACATTTCCCGCTTGGTGGCATCTTTCGGCTTGGGGGTCGGTGAGTTTCCTGGGAGACTTTCACACTCCTTCAACCTTTTAGCCTTGATGGTCGTGACCATTGACGGTTTATTGTGGACGCCTGGGGCTTTCCACAAAACTGTCAAGCAATAGCTGTTGAGCAGGTACGTTTACCTCTTCTTAAAAGTAGCGGTCTCTTCGCAGAGCTGCACTTCGCCCCCCGAAGTCGTCGTCTGATCTTTCGGCGGTCGTGCCAACGGTGAGACATACTGTACTACACCCAGTGTCATAACCAGGCCGACAACAGCTACATATTATCCCGTCACGCGCTCTGGTGTTTCCCGCAGCCTCCTCGGCCTGTAAGTTTGTCAGAGGTGAGCTTGCCACCAACTATCACCGACGAGCTAACATTTAAATGCACAGCTATCGCCACGCGCTCCATATCCGCATCGCGCTCCCGTCTCTACGGTATTTCGACATCCGACGGCCGGGCTTCTATAACGACACTATCATGGTCGCCGAGGACGAGCTCCTGCGGGACAAGGCTCAATTGGCCGAGTACCGCAAGAGCAACACACTATCCGACATACTGGACAAGTATGTGGCGCTGATCGAAGACCACCAGCGGCTGAGGAGCGACTACGAGGAAGAGCGCGATGCACGTGAGAAGTACAAGCAGATGGCTAGGGGCCAGGAGCGTAACCCATTCGTTCTGGTCCTAGTCGACGGAGACGGCTACATATTCAATGAAGACTTGGTCGGTACCAAGAGCTTCGAGGGCGAAGGTAATGCCGAACGTCTTGCCCGCGGTGGTTCCAACGCGGCACGCCAACTCAATGACGCCATAAAGACCAGCCTCCGCAGAAAGGGCCTGGAGCACTGTCAGGTTATGGTGCGAGTCTATGCCAATGTCGCTGGCTTGTCCAAAGCCCTTTCGAAAGCCGGTCTGGTCGGAGCCGAGAAGCGCTCCTTCGCGCCGTTTATCGCGAGCTTCAACCGTTCGTCCGGTCTGTCCGACTTTGTCGACGCCGGCGAGTTGAAGGAAAACGCCGACTTCAAGCTTCGCTCGCTGCTGCAGCTTTACGCCGATAATGCGCAGTGTAAGCACATCTACTTCGCGGCATGCCACGATGTCGGGTATATCTCCGATCTCACACCGCATGCTGGTAACAGCACAAGGTTCACCTTGATCAACAGTCGAGGTATCAAGTTCCACGACGAGTTTGCAAAGCTGGGCATGGGAGTCGAGGAGCTTCCGGGCGTCTTCAGGTCCACACCGCTAGACGGCCCTGCCTTCTACCGGCCCCCCAATACTGGTTTCGCCAACAGCAACAACATGACCAACAAGGTGGCACCCTCCCTAGTTAAGCAGCAACCACCCAGCACCGATACACCAAGTGTATCGGAGAAAGCCAGGTCCGTCTGCGACTTCTACAAGGTGGGAAAATGCAAGTACGGGGCGCAATGCAGATATCTGCACGTCTCTTCTTCCACCAACAGTCCATCCTGGCGCTCCCCCAGTGGCGATAAGCTGGAGACCAATGGATCAGCGGAATCACAACGCAGCGCCTCGCCAACCGTATCCCTTCCGAGGAAGGAGACCATCCCACCGAGCCTTATCCCGGTCAACAAAAACAACTACCGCCTCGACCCCTACATACCGCCACCAAGTACCGAGACGGTCCAGGAGCTGCGGGCCCGCATCAACAACAAGCGGCTTTGCAACAGCTACTACCTCAACGGATCCTGCGAGCAGGAGAACTGCGGCTTCGACCACGGCCCCCTCAGCCCGGACCTCAAGAATGCGCTCGAGTCCCTCGCCCGCTCCCTGCCGTGCCCTAAGCGAGGCTCGTGCCGGAAGGCGAACTGCACCCACGGCCACATCTGCCAGACACCGGACTGCAAGCACCGCGGCGGGAAGCTGTACTGCAAGCTGCCGTACGCCTCGCATAACGAAGATTATGCGGTCGCCAGCTATCTTCCCGCCGAGACGCGGCCGCGTCAGTCTCGCCAGACGTCCTATGCCTCCAACGGCGGTGGCGGTGGCGGTGGCGGCAGTATTAGGGACGACGATGCCGAGAGTAGCAGCAGGGGCGACGAAGATGACGACGAGCAGGTGGGCATGAATGGGAGCAATGGTGCGTCTATCGGATAGGACCGATGGAGGCCATGTAGATTCTAAACTACTGTGCTGGCTGTCGGTACCTGTTACGCGGTACCCCATTGTATAAGGGTATAGAGAGCATCGTTGAGACGCGGTACCTTGAAAAAGTATGTTTATGGGACATGGGCAAAAAAGCTTGCGAGGCACAAAATAGCCGTAGCTTCATACTTGGCAGGGATAGCGAGAATGCACTCGATATCTTCATCACGACCACCGCGCTACTCCTCTGCTTCCCCATCGTGATTAGGTCGAAAGTATCACCCATCGAAATTGCCCGCCAACCTGAAATAGATGTTAGAGCTGCTGTTGACCACGATCCCGTGGACCGAATATAGTTGGACTGCTACCAATCTCAAAAGCCGGGGATATAGGACAGCACATGAGGGAACCGCTGCCCTTCCTCCACCTGATGCACACGAACTATCGATGTCAACCAAGGCTATGTACTTCGTATGCACCTGCCATTCTGCTCTGCCTATAATACAGGATATCTACTTCAACAAAAGAAAATACTTCCATCTTTATCATGTCTTACAAAGAGCACAAAAAGCCACCCCATCCATCCTAACACCGATCCCCTTTCCTTCCCTATTCCTACGACGACCGCCGCTCTTCAGGCGTCAAACTGGCGATCGTAGCCGCCTCCTTCCGCCACTCCGTCCTCTCAATCTTCAGCTGCCGGCCAACATACCAAAACGTAGCGAGCGTCCACACGCCGGCCCAGACGAACGGCGCGGACCAACCGATAACGTACCCGGCCTCGGCATTAATCGTAAAAATCAGAATCGTGCAGACGACGGCGCACGCCTCCCCGCCGACGGCCCAGAACACGCCAAGCCGGCGCAGCATGGTGCGGAAGATGTGGCTCGCCGCGTAGCGCGTGTCGAGCGCCGTGCGGAAGGCCGTGCCTCCCGACCCGTCGACGGCGCATATGTCTTCGATCAGGCTATATATCCCGGGGCGGAGCTGGGCTCCCTTGGGGACGGAGGAGATGCGCACGGGGGCGGGGACGTGGAAGAGCCGGAGGATGTCGACCACGAGGAGCTCGGTGGCAAGGACGAAGAGCATTGTCGGCACGGGCATGGCGAGGAGGCGGATGGGGGGGAATTCGGGGACGGTGCCGCTGCCCTCTCCATTAGTTGGAGTACAAGGGGAAGGGACGGGGAAACTTACACAATGAGCTCAATCATGACCACTATCCAGCCAAAGCTGTAATTCCAGTGAAAGGCATCGAGATACCACCTTCTCGCGCCGATCACCCGGCAAGTGCTGTCCTTCCTCCACAGCCGCCTCATACGGATAAAGTACTCGAAGATACTGGCGCCCCCCACCGCGGCCGTGACGATGGAGAACACGGCGTTGGCGGACAACTTCTGCTTCTTCTCCGTGGGAGTGTTGGTCCCGGGGCCGACGCCGTACCACAGCGCGAAGTACAGCGCGATGGGCAGCACGACGGAGTCGAAGATGATGAGCGACCAGAAGATGAAGATCCACAGCTTCCTCGTGCGCAGGGTGTAGTTCAGGCTCGGCGGTTCGGGGAGGAACTGCGGTGTAGACGAACCACCTAGTATCATCCCCTGGCCATCTACCCCGGGCTCGGGGGAGGCGGCGGCAGCACCGGCCTGTTTCTCCAGATCTGCTGGCGGTGCTGTAGCACCGGGACTGATAACGCCAATACCGCCGACCGCCGAGCTCTTCCGCCTCGTCATGACCAGACTAGGTCGGCCGAAGGGCCCGTCGAACCGTCTGTCGAACTCCTCGCTCTGGCGCACCGTGCCGCGCCGGCCGGCGGCCTGGGAGCTCTTCCGCCCCCCTGGTAGACCGCCACCGCCACCGCCACCGGGGGACGTGGGCGACGTCGGTATCGAGGCGTGTCTGTTACCGTTCATGTCTCGCGCCGCCGGGGGTAGGGACTGGGTGTCGCGCGTCTGGGTGTCGGATGTGCCGGCCGCGAGGGGGTTGGACTCGGTACGCGTGGGGGCTCGGTCGCGGCCGCGATCGCCTGCTGGTGGTTGCCAGGCTATTTCCGCGGGCTTTTCCGACTCTGATTCTGAGGCCATGATGATGGTTGGGGGGTATGGAGGTTGTGAGAGGAGGTTTGATGGGGCTTTAAATCGAAGGGCTGGCGTAGCGCTGCGCAGGTGCAGCGTCGGGGGATTTATCGCATATGTTTAGTGTCACGCGGTATGACCTGACTGAGGTTGTCGCCAAGACCGTCTCGTTTGATGCCGTGCGCCCGTTGTATCCGTGGGATGTGACTTGTAGCGTTGATTGCTCGTTTGTTGTTGGTGCAGTTGAAGTTATCTTGAACTGCTCGTTCGAGGTAAAATAGGAGAAAATTAGTTAAATGTGGGTGGTGTTGAAGAAAAAAAAAGAGCTAGACTATGTCGGTGTCAAATACGAATATGACATGGCATGGCAGAGTCGAGCCTGGATCATGGAAAGGCAGTGACGGCCCATGGATGGGTCCTTACTACACTACGTAGCCGCCAAGACGACAGACATGCAACAGGTGAGGTTCGGGGTTGATTGGCTGATGATGTCATGCCACCCGATCCCCGCTCTGGGCCGTCGTCAACGCCAAGCCAGCGCCAAGAGGCGAGTCCCAGACACAGGCCCACTGGCCCGTTGCTCCCGCTGTGGTACGAATTTCCACCTCTTCCGTCAAGCCCGCTGCAAACACTGTGGACGGGATTCACCAATGCTTCCATTCTTTTTCTGTTCGTCAAAGACGCTGGCAGCAAATTCCAGTCAGAGTCTTACCCGATGGCTTGGGGGTTAGACTATAACATCAGCGTCTGTCAGCTTCAATTCATCATCTTCTTCGCCACTTTTCGACTCCTGCACTACAGCCCACCAATGTTCAACTGCAAGAACCTGTTGCTGACTGTGACACCGCCTACGCATGACCTTCCCCTTCGACAAAAGCCAAGCTGCAGACAAGGAATCCCATCAATCCAACCATCGGAGGGAGATGCACGCCGAGGCTCCGTCTGCCGCGGCTTACTACAAGTGCATCGATATTCGTCGAGCTTATCGAATTTGGCGCCCCGCTCATGGTACCTATTCGCCGAGGCTGCCGCTGCCGCTGCCGCAGTTTCTGAGCGAGTGCGAGTGCACTCCTTTGATGTTATTGGAGAGTCCTGACATATACCGGCTGTGCCGGACGGTACCTTCGCAGTGAGGGCATCTTCGGAATTGTCATCCTCCGGTTGCCACCAGTCTGGACTCTCATACAGACGGTGGTGTCCTCCATGAGTATGCAGTAGGATACGGCTGCTTTCGTGCTTCAGCATTCTCCCCTGCAGCGCTGAAGGAGTTGTGACTGTATGATATAGCTTCTGACTTACATGAACGCCTCAAGCGCCGCTCACTGTCTTTGATAGTGTCCTGAAGAGCTCAAGTGAGCCTGCTGTCTCTTTGGTCGCGTTGTACTCTGTTCTGCCACAGAGTGTACCACCTTTCCTTAACGGCTAATCTGGGACTCAGGTGCTGACGGTGACCCTAAGCCATTCTTCAGCTTGTCGTCCGATAGAGTGTCTCCGAAGTTGCTCGTCCCTGGCCTGACCACCAGCTCAAAGCCGCCAGGCCCTTCTGCTTCTGTTTTCCGGGAATTGGGGTTCTGCACTGTCGAAGTACGCCCCGAAGACCTCGTTGGACAGTCAGTCTACACCGGACTCCCCTGTCTCTGCCGTCATCCCGGCCCGACTCTTCATGATGGAGTAGCTCTTCTTTACATGCCATCAAGTCCATGCGCGGCTTCCCACCCAGACTCGCACAAGTCACTACTCCTCGGAAGATGCTGTATAGGGGTATATGGCCAGCAAAAAGGAGCTACCGTGGCCGTTGCTCGACCTGTCTTAAGCAAAACGATATGGCGGAGCAAGAGGCAAAAACGTACAACATCAGGCATTCCCCGGTGGTCACCCACCCGAGTACTACTCTGACGATTATTGGCTTGTCTATGGGAGAGCGGACGGGATCCCGAATTCTCCAGTATCTATGGTCGTACGTGGAAGTTTGAGCCGTCGGACTCGTTTATAAGGTGGTGCTGTTGATGACCTACCGGTAGGAGAGGCCGAGCCATAAGAAAACGGAGCTCATTATTTCTCCCTCGCGGAGTTCCCACCGTGAGAGGACACAGAGGCATTCATAGAGGCATCTGTTCCCCACGAGTCATGGACCAGCTATCCACAAAACTAACAATATGGAGCCAAAAGTTGGCAAAACAAAACGTACAACACCAGGGATTCCCCGGTGGTCACCCACCCGAGTACTAGTCTGGCGATCATTTGCTTATCTATGGGAGAGCGGACGGGATCCCGAGTTCTCAGATGTCTATGGTCGTACGTGTCTGTCGAGGTCACTGAGACGGGCTATGGTTGTGCGCCGCGGAACGGACGGCGTCTTCTGTGCACATGTCGCGGAAGCACGGTCTGCGGTTCACGGCTGGCCAGTCTTGGAGCAGTCATTTGTCATAACCACTGATACTGCCTTATCTCCTACGCCAGGCTGACCAGGCGACAAACAAACTTACACAGAACAACGCAAGCATAGCTAGCCTGAACGAGGTATCACCCCCCCAAGCTCGTATCAAACCCTCGTCTTCCGTTGCGCCTGGAGACTCGATCCCCCAACATCCATTTTCGTCACACGCGTGACTCATCCGAAGGGCGGCACCCGGTACAAACGTCTCAGTCACCTTGCTCGAGCCCAGTACATTTCCCTCCTCATCCAGTGCCTCCGCATAGGTCCGGCCATAGTACCCATCCACACGGAATGCAGTCTCGAAACCTTTCTTCGAAACCTCATCCACAATTATCCAAGGGCCATTGCTGCCGTCCGCACTTCCGTGCAGCTTCCAAGTCCGGACTTCCGTCGCTCCGTTCCAGCTAACGTACCCCGTCATGCTGCTGCTACCGGTTTCCGACCCATTTAGTGAGTACGTCCACAGCGCCGGAAGGGTAAGCGGGCGTGCCGTCCAGTTCGACTTGTACACGCGATACAGCATCGCGTCCAACCTGTTGTCGAATCCGGCATCTAGCGCTACCTCGCCCGTTTCGGCGTCCACCTCGGAGAAGGAGCCAACGTCACCCCAGCAGATGATGGCATTTCCGGGTAGCGGCAGCTCAGCGTCGAGAGAGGTAGATACACCACCAGGGTCCAGGGGCTGCATGCTGCCGCCCTGCGACGAGCCAAGCTTCCTCCTCGGCGACGGGTAGCTCCTTAGCAGCCGGGCTGTGTGATCGGTATGATTGAGCTGGATGATCTTCCCCGAGGCGTGGCGCCCGGCACTGCTATCTCCAGGTTGGTTGGCAGCGTTGTCAAAGATCGACAACGTGGTCTCGTCGTCTGCTTCGTGCAATATCCTCACATCCTGTGGGAAGGAGAATTCGAGACCGTCGAGTTTCGCATACCCGCCGCCGCCGCTTCCGACACCTTCCACGCGCCACACTATCTCGCCCGTCTTGCCTTCGACGCGGTAGATGGTGCTCGTGTGGCTGGCCGAGACGATGTAGTCCCCATCGGACATCTTGTCCACGCTGTTGAGGTGGAAGTAGTCCCAGGGATCGTCGCTCGAGCGGCCGGTGCCCCTGCCAGTCCGCGACGAGCTCGGCGCAACCAACCCCTCCTCCGGCGGAATGTGGTCGAGGCTCGCCCATTCGAACAGCAGCGCACCGGTCATGACATCGATCTCCTGGAACCCGCTCTCCAATATCCAACCCACGCCAGATTCATGGCCCAAGGCCGTCATGTCCCATCGGCGCGGTCCGTATGTCGAAATGATAGCGGACTCCCCTCCGTCAATCATCTTCAAGACGTGCATGTCCGCTAGCATACCGTCTGAGCCGCCCGCCTCGACCGACGCCGCGACACGGTAGGAGACATCCAGGATCACCCCGTGGCCACGGGACCAGCCGTTGCTCTGCTGCTCGCCCTGGAAGAGACAGAGGTGGGGTATGTACCCGCAGACATGCAAGTTCTGGGACGTCCTGGGTCCGACGGCGCCGAAGCCGGACCATACCAACTCCTATGCTTATTGGTTAGCTAGAAAACGAGGCTTAGGGGAGTGGCGCGGAGAGATGAATGACCGAACCCCGTCATTGTCGTATATATACGCCGTCTGCTGCGCCAGTGACCCTCCGTAAGGGGTGAGGAAGAAGTAGCCCGGCTGCACAAGGTCTGCGTTCTTCTCGTAGATATGGAGAATGGGCGCGCGCAGATCCGGGCGCTGTGTTGGGAGCTTGATGTCAGTATTCTTTTCAGAATTGCGCTGCTTATGTGTTAGTGCGAGACACGCACCGAGTGGAACGTTGAGTATAACGCCTCGGTCTTCTTGTGAGGGCGACTCTCGGCTAATAAAACGCAGGCAATGATTGCCCAGAAATAGTTCATTCCCGATATAGTTGTCATACTGGCATTTGCCAACCTTCGCGGCGGCGTTTGTGTCTTGAGGTTGAACAGATCAACGAGAGGGCTCGGGGTTCAAGACTGGACAGTTGGGGGCAGGAGGATGCAACCCCGTGGTAGCGGAGTTGGACTTACTTACACACCTTCCGTAACAGGTCTGAAGTTGCATATCGGTACGGACAACGGGTTACGGATTAGTATGCATTGGCAATGTCACTCGCTCTTCTCCCATGATAACTGCGAGGGTGTCAGCACTTTATCTTGCTGGTTGTCACAAATGACAGGCTTCCTGCTTGACTGCCCTTAGCATAAGAGAGGGCTGTGAATTCCATCGTACCAGAACCGCCAGTACAAATAAGTTACGCTGTTGGCTAAGGTATACCTGAACACACAATTAGGCGAAGAGACGACAACCAACTCTTTACCGTACTAATAGGTTGGGATTTGGTGGAACATGCCGTTGCTGTTTTCCTAATAACCCTCCATTTTCTCGGTCCAACCTCCAACCATCCAACGTTCCAACCTCGCTCCAAAACCTTTACGCCGATAACTACTGGTACTGTTCATCGTTTTTCCTGCTGCTTTGCAATTCTCGTTCCGTCCTTGGCGACGAGAATAGACCGTGGTCTTACGAGCTTTGCGTCGTTACTCTCTGCTCCTCAGTGCCGTCCTCCGGGTAGGCGATTGTCAGGTCAGCTCAATGAGGTGCAAAATGTTACGCACCGCTCCGTCGCCTGCAGCTATGGCAGCGAGAGAGCCGGCTCACGCAGGCCACACCAGGAGAAGCCGCCCCCATTGACCTGGAACGCTTGGCGAAGCATCAACCGAACCTGGAGCACCCGAGCAACCGCAAGCCACGGTTTCCTCCAACCGCGCCCTCGGCAAGTCGAATATTTGTGACGACGATCTCTTGGACGACGAAAGTCCGCGGTCAGGCATCGCAACTGGCCGAGAGGTTCCAGATCAAATACGCGCAGGAGACGCCATTTGATTTAATGGTATAGTACCAAGAGACTGCATAGTACATTGGAGTTGCTCCGCACTGGCACAAGGACGGCAACCTAATGCTCGACGAAGCGTGGCGCAAAGGATCACCCCACAGCTCCTGAGAACATTGAGAGATGGACCCTGCGGCAAACCATCCTCACGCCGGACCAAAGTCGCCTGCCTTCAGTCCAAGATCTACACCACGCTTCTCATCGTTGCAGGGGCATATGGGCTCTCTTCTCAGGACTTCGACTATTACTTCAAAATCGATTCCCATACAACAGACGGAACTCCCCTCCGGGTTTCTATCCCTTCTATGTTTGTCTCGAAGAGAAGCTAGAGAGTATCAATGGACTTGAGATGACGTCTGGGAGTTCGCCGCCGCAAAGTTGAAGAGGCTGCGCGAGGGATGTAACTCAAGCTCAGAACAGCCGGGATGCGGTGAAACAGAAACCGAACGCAGAGAAGTTCATCATCTGGTGGATACACATCGTGTGCCAACAACTCGAGTTGTTAAGAACAGAGTTGGCCGGCTGTTCACTAGAGGAGATTCGTTTGAATATCCTCGACAGGTTCAACTTCCCCGTTTTTCCATGGAGGACTCACGCTCTGTCAATGTCAGTGTGCAAGAAGCAGAGTCACGGTATTGCGATGCTCTTCAGACCCCGCGGATTTGAAGGAGAGACCGCGTTCGACCTCGTCTCTGGCTTCAACTTCGACAAGTGCACAACCATCAACTACTCGTAACCAACGAATTTGGCAATGTTAGGGTTTGGTCCCAAGAGCTGGGAGTCTATAAAAGAAGCGATCAACAAACGTTCCTCAATACCACCCGCTCCGGAGGTGGACGCAAGTCTGGGTAGTTGCTCCTGGGCGACTGGTGACCGCGACCGAGACGGGTTTCGTCCGCCAATCCCGCCCGTGCCGCCTCGATACTACATTGCTCCCAATCGAGTCATGGATGTCTGGTGCTCAGCTTATAGACATAGTATTCAGTGAGACTTGAACAATGTTGCTGGAGCAGAAGCGCGCAATGCAGGGAGTCAGCGTCGAATGTGTCACGGAGACCTTCGCAAAATGGATAAGGTAAGGTAGTCTGCAAATATAAGTGTTCGGTCGGGATACCTTGGAAGGGCAAACGGAGGCGGATGAATGAGTTAAGGCAGGTTCGTAGGGCTGACGATCGTGGAGGCCACGTCGGGTACGTACCTCGATAACTGACCGAAACCCAGCCAACCAGCGACTACGCCAAGACGGGCCGGCCCGTGTCTGGAGCACACAGTGGGCAAACGGCTTTGCTTCGTTCTCATCAGGGCTGGTAGAACACTTCTGTCCCCTTAGGCTTCCTATCCGCTACTTCTCTTCCACTTTCATCCAGGGCTAGGACCCAGGACTTGCGATCAAACACCTGTCCGAGTCCTGGTAGGATACCTTATTCATCCACATCGCCCGCTTCCTCGTCTCGCAAGGCGAGAGACCACACACAGGTTGCGCCCGGACAACCCCTAACCAAACTTTGGTCTTCGCCAACATACTCCATCACGGCTCCGGTACATTCGACAACACTCACACTGCCATGAAATAAAATGTCAACACCATGTCAAGCTCGGACGACGGATGCGGTTTCGTCTTTAGAATGGACGCGCTTCGCCAAACCCTCCCATCCACCGTTCCACCGTCCACCTGCAGACCCGGTTCCTTCCTCAACGATGGACACGCACGCAGCACCAACCCCCCCCCTCCCCCCCCCGTTGGAGGACCTGTTCGACACGAACGGCATGATGCCCAAAGCATTGCAGCTTCTGGAGTCGCTTTCGCCACGAGATCACAACCGCAAGGTCGCTCTGGATGTCCTGAACCAATACCGCCACATCAGCCGTGCCGTTAACGACTGACTCGGGCAGACCGAACCGCAGGACGCGTGGGTTGGATACGGCCTGGCTGGTGGCGTGCCATGCTTCATGTTAACCCAGAACGACCTGCACAGCATGACCGTACTCGCTGGGCAGTACCGGCAGATCATCGGGTCGGTCGAGGACGCGGTGCTGGACTACCAGCTTATCATGTATCACGCCGTGGCCGGGGAAGAGGAGGGTCGCAAGCGCGCTGTGGCCGAGGAAGACTGGGCTTGGGCTGAAGCTTTGTCGCAACTCAGCAGTTTTTGCCCCCAATGTACGTCATTTTCCGTCTTCAGAAGGTGTAAACCCCGGCTCTGGGATTTTCAGGGATGCATTTCATCCGCTCCGCTCTTACGGACAGGTGATAGAAGGAGAGAAGCTTGGGCGTTTAGAAGGACGACAACCCGGTCTAGGAGGGAAAGAGAGGAGGGAAAGAGAGAGAAAAACAACTAAAAGACAGGGCCGGTCGACGGTCAAAAAGACGGAAAAGGTGCGGCGGAGACAGTCTTCAACCGCACACATGGAGGCCTGTCAGCTCTCTCTACAACTGATTTGCTTCAATGTGCTGCTGGCAGGAAGCAAAAGCACCTATAAGACAGAGAACAAGGAGGCGAGTTGTTAAGAGCAGAAAAGTGCCTCGCTCATAAAAGCAAGCGAGCAAGGAAAAGGGCATGGAAAAGGGGACACGTGTGAAATAGCTGCTTTGCTCGAAACTGGAGTTGTTGGATGCTTTGATTTGGCTTAGAGGTGTCTCAATAAAGACACAGCTTTGCAGAAGCCGTTGACCGAGATGGGATTCAGATAGAGAATGGCTGGCACAGACATAGATGCAAAACAAAAAGAGAAATAAAATGGAAGTAGCCTTCGAAACCGAGATGTGAGGTCCAAATCCAGTGAAGTGATACTTATGTAAGCCACGTGACTTGTTGATCTGTATCCACCAGCCAATCTAGCCAGATAGAGACTAGCGTGTACCTGTCGCGTTCTCTCAACGACGTCTGTTCTGTTGGAAGCTGAACAAAAGCGAAAGAGCTTCAGCAAGCTCCATTCTCATAAGCTACACTGCATCACCAAAGACGGCACCCCTCCATTGACTCAGCTAGAGCAGGCAGTCTCTTCCAGAGCAGGATACCACGCGACACCCATAACAGTTACCACAGTTCCAAGAGACAGACAAGATGGGCAAGAAGAAGCGCGGCCACCCAGACGTCGAGGATCTGATCTCCCGCCCGTGGTGCTACTACTGTAAGGCATCACCCCTAGAACTTTTCATTGCGACCACTAACACCACCACCCCAGGCGAGCGCGACTTCGAAGATCTCAAGCTCCTCATCTCCCACCAGAAAGCGAAGCACTTCAAATGCGACCGGTGCGGCAAGCGACTGAACACGGCCGGCGGCCTGTCGGTGCACATGAACCAGGTGCACAAGGAGAACCTCGACCACGTCGAGAACGCGCTGCCCAACCGGCAGGGGCTCGACATCGAGATCTTCGGCATGGAGGGCATCCCCGAGGACGTCCTGCAGCAGCACAACCAGCGCATCATCCAGAACTACTACACGGCCCAGGCCGAGCGCCACGCCGCCACAGGGAACCCGCCGTCCGGGGCGCAAGGGCCGGCCAAGAAGATCAAGGTCGAGTCGCCCGAGGAGATTAAGAAGAGGCTGGCCGAGCATCGCGCGAGGGTCGCTGCGCAGAAGGCTGGCGGGGGCACTGGTAGTGCCGGTGCTACGCCCGCTGACGGACAGAGTCCCGGGCAGAGCGTAAGTTGGGCAACTGACTCCGCCATGTTAAACACAATGCTGACATACCAACCAGGCCTCTCCCTTCCCCCCTCCCCAAGCCGGCTACCCATACCCCGCCGCCGGCGTGGCTCCCGTTCCCGGCTACACTCCCCCACAAGCCTACCCGCCCACATACCCACCCGGCTCCGCCCCTCCGCCCGGCGCATTCAGCAACCTCCCTGCCCCACCCCCAGGCAGCGGCACACCGACCTCAGCCCTCCCCCAAAGGCCGCCGTACGGCGGAGGAGCCTACTACCCCGGTCCCGGTGGTGCGTCGCCACAAGGCTACCCCGGCGGTGGTGCCTCAACGGTCGACGAGCTTGTGGCCAATGCTGGTAGGCAGCAAGGGGATGATATCGACCAGATGATCAGGATGGCGGAGGCGGGCATCAAGCCGCCCGTCAAGGCGGCGGAGGAACCTGCGGCGGCGACAGACAAGAAGGGGAAGAAGGATAAGGACAAGAACTCAAGGATGGTGTATGCTGATACGGAGGTTAGTCCGGAGGAGAAGATGGCGTTGCTGCCGAGGTATGCTTTTGTGCCTCCTGTATGAGGATGAATGAGCGTTAGGTTGTGTGTGTCTTGGTTGTATTATCGTTGTGGAATATCATGGTGGCGTTTCCTGCCCGTCTGTGTCTCTTGCCCCGGATCGACATGCGAGAAGGTGTTTGATTTTGCCCAGCAAGTTGCTGAAACGTTGTTGTCCCAGATCTGCGGAAGTCACAGCATAGTGCTACTTGAAAGTGCCTTGACACAGTGGGATAGCTTGAGCCTGCCTTTGTCAAGCTGTGAAAGAAACAGGCTTTTGGTTTCAGTTTCCATCTACACTTATACTTGGGTGACACTCAAGTAGTCTCCTGCATAGACGATGCACAATTGCCCGACGAGAAGACGAGACCACGAGAGGATGATCAACTTGTTACTGTATTACCTTGGTTACTATACGTGTTAGTCCACTCGAGTTACAAGCCTCGGTAGGCACGGGACTCCTGTCGGTCTATCCTGGCTCTGGCTGACCATCTTGGCTTCTTGATAGTGCTTTTCGTGAGTCAAACGTGCTCTGAATCCTTCTGAATGGGGACCTGTTTTACTCCAGATGTGCCAAAGTTACGGTTCACGGTGGTGCTCCAGGATGTCTTATTACGGTTGATCACTTTGTCTGCCGTCTGCCCTGCCTGCTCACCTGCTATCCCAATTCGATGCCCGGACTGTCTTTCTGTGATTCCAAACGTGCTTTGATCATGCTTAAGACGACCAGATTTCCTACCGAAAGGCTGGTCTCCTGCCTCACCTGGGAAGGTCAAAAACATGGCTTCACCAGGGTTACCAGGTATTGGATAGCAGGCGAATTGACGAGCACTTCACTGCCCTAACATGGGGTTATTCACGCCTAAGGCGGCCAGATCCATCAAGAAGGTCTAACTTTAATCATCAGGCGGGAATCTCACTTCCACAAGCCTCACTCGGTAGGAGTCGTACCGTACTTCCAGTTGACGAGCACCTCACTACTCTCCTTTCCCGGATTCCAAACAAGCCCTCATTCACGCCTCAGGCGCCCATTCTCTGCCAAAGTGTGCATAAGGTAGCCTAGTTCCTGGTGGTTGAGAACCAACCTTCGTAAGGCTCGCACAGTGACAGCCGCACCTCCAGTTGACGAGCACGTCACTCCTCTCCTTGCCCTGGTGCCAAATAAGCCCCTTATTCACGCCTCAGGGCGACCAGCCTGTGCCACAGTGTGACTAGCCTTGTTCCCAGGACCAGTAGCCCAGCCTTCACAAGGCTCGCACGGTGTAAGTCGGCCGTCGAGTTGACGAGCACTTCACCATTGCCTGGGCTAGCTTCCGAGGTTAAGCCAGACACGTCTTCGCACTCACGCGTCACCGGCCTTTCACTTGGACTCGCACCCAATTTGCGGTTGGAGTGAAGTGCCCCAGGACGTCAAAAAGAGCTCCCGACCTTTCCAACTCCATCTCACCTCTTAACCCTCCCACCACCACCGATTCCTTTCTCTTTCTTCCAACTTCCTCCCAACCCTCAACCAAAGTCAACCATCGCGAGTTCAGACAAGAAGGTATTACCCCATGCTTCCTTTTGCTTCCTTTCCCTCTCGTCGATGACCCCTTTGATTTTCTAACACCGTAAACCATCAGCAATCAGCAAAACTTGTCATCTCAACTCGCAAAGATGACTTCCACTCCCACCAATGACCAGGGTGGCAGCCCCCCTACCACCACTCAGGAGTACCGCGGTCCTCTCGTCGTGTGCGGTACCATGCCTGCCCGTCGTCGCGAGATGCCCAACGAGGCCGATGCTGTCACTGAGGGCATCCGTGCTCCTCACAACACCCCCATCTCGGATGAGGAGCACAACGAGAACATGCCCGGCTATCCTCGTGACTACTCCCGTCCTGCCACCGACTATGGCAACGACCGCGGCTTCGACAACCGTCAGGACACCGAAGCCTTTCCGAAATTTGACAACCGTGTCTCGCAGGAGATGCTGGAGCGCAACTTCGGCACTTCTGACCAAGAGGTATGTTGAACCAACTCCAACTCTGACCCATGACCTCCCATTCTAACCTTGT
Source organism: Coniochaeta sp. 2T2.1 (assembly GCA_009194965.1). Classification (NCBI taxonomy): domain Eukaryota; kingdom Fungi; phylum Ascomycota; class Sordariomycetes; order Coniochaetales; family Coniochaetaceae; genus Coniochaeta; species Coniochaeta sp. 2T2.1. The sequence continues at coordinate 348,972 of VSMA01000014.1, forward strand.
CTTCCTTCCTACCAGACTCGCTCTGGAGAGAAGGTTGACTATGGCCGGTCGACCTACCTAGGCTACATCAAGGGCCCGAGCCCTGACAAGGCCACCCGTGCACCCAAGACCATGCCCACCCAAGATGCCCGTAACATCCCTGGTTACGGAGGCCGCGACTACCAGACCACCTATGGCGGAGGTCCCACCTCCACCTACGGCGGCGGCTCTGCCTATGGCGGTGGACCTGCTACCCCTGCCTATGGCACCGGAACCACCATGTACGCCGGTGGCCCAACCCAGGCCTTCGCCCAGGGTACCACCTACTACGCCGGTGGCCCGACTCCGGACTACGGCCCTGGCGACCGTGGTGCCACTTTCGACATGTCGGGTCCACCTTTCGATGCCTACGACCCTTACCGCTACAACCCTGGTCCCTCAGCTCAGCACGGATACTACGATCCGGAGACTGGGTACCCCCTGCGTGACATATCTGCTTATTTCCAGCAGTCCCGCGGCTACACTCAGCGCGGCGGCCCCGGCGGTACAGACTTCGTCGGTGACGCCCCGATCCGCGTACAGAAGCGCCACGGTCGCGGTCGCATGGCAGCACCTCCTGTCTCGCCCTCTGAGTGGGAGATCCCGGAGGGCCTGAAGCAGGCTTGGCGCGCTTACCTCGACAAGCAGAAGGAGGAGGCCGAGGCCGGCACCGCCAGCAAGGAGAAGGAGGGTGGTGGTTCAGATTCGGGCGGCGCCACCAAGTGAGATGGGATGGACTTTCATTCTCTCACGCGCACCTTCGCGCACTCTCAAGCATTGACAAGACGAACCTCAGGACTTTGAAAAAGGGATCGTCTGTGCACTGCTTCTCTTCGGTTTTGCATTTTCTCAGGGCGTTTAAGGATATCAACCTCTGATATTCAATGGCAGAGGTTTCTCACGGCCTCTCACTCGTTGACCTTTACCGCATCGCCGACCACATCCCACTTTGATGGTTTGTGGCAAGAAGGGCTTAGCATAGGAAATGAATGAAAGCAACGCTGCCTTTGTTCAACACTTGTTTCTTCTTCGGTGCTTGTGAGTGTGAGTTTGAATGGCTGCCACTTGGCCTTTGTCGACTTGAATCCCTCCTCCCACTGACCGGTGATGATTGTAATTGGCACCACTTGACTGTTAACAGTGATTTTGTAAGCATGCTCTGAAGACGAAGGACACTGATGATCATCCTAACTGCTACCACTTGGCTGTCACGGTAACTACTTCGTCTTTGGTCGAGGATGAAGATAGCTGGTGATGGTTCTGAGTTCTGCCACTTGGCTTCTGCCATCCTTCTCGCACCATTGTTGACTAGTTGCGGTGTTGACTGCCGCCACTTGGTTGGCTTCTGGTGACTTTTCGTACCCAGAGGATGGAGACAACGACCTTCCCCGTTTTTATGTAAAATCTTTATACGCGTGAGGAATCCTTTCTGAACGGACAAGAACATTGTCCCCGTAATTCAAAAGCCGTGGCCATATGCCTTTGTGCAATCACGCTGTGAATGAAACTAATCTCAGTGAATGGATAAGAACATTGTTGGACTCATCAAGCACTTTGACTCGCCAACAAAAAGGATTGAGCTCAATGACAGCGTCATTGTGAAGGAGAATGAGTGGAATGACGAAGGGAAGCCTTACAGATCGAGCAACTGCATATAGATGTGCCTTTATGCTCCCGCCAGAGACTCGGAAGAATATCTCATCACTTACATGTTATAACAGCAACCGCAACCACCCTACTCATCATACCATCACACCATACAGCCTCAACACAACCGCAACGCCAACGGCGGGGACGCCCCTACCGTAACTCACAAAACATCACCCAAAATGTCAGACTCTCCAGAACGACGGACCCTCGTCAATGTTCTCGAGAACATCCATTTGCAGGTCGCCGACAGTCCTGGCTCTCAGGTAAGTGATCCTCAACCCGCCAACGAGCAGAACAACGTCACTGGGGGTGACAGCTTGCTCGCAAACTTCATCCACTACTTCTCCTCATCCTCCTCGTCCTCTTCCTCGTCCTCCTCCCCCTCCCCCCCACCGCCACCAGCACCCGGAAACCAGCCCGGGCCAGAGTACTGGTGGCCCAACATCGCGCACTGGATAGCAACCCGCTCCGGCCCCCGACCCATTCTCGGCTGCGGCATCTGCTTCGGCGGCCTCTTCCACCCGCACGTCCGGGCCCCCGTTACCCGGCACACCAGCGAGCCCCTCGAGGTCCTCAACTGCGGGCACGTCATAGGCCGCTCGTGCTGGGGCCTGGTGTGCGTGGACGCCGTGAACAACCTGCCGCGGTGCCCGTTCTGCCGGGCCGAGGAGGAGCGGTGCTGGATGAGGTTCTACGCGGGGGACGGCGAGGACGCGGCTGCGGAGCGGAGGGCGAGGGACCCGCGCGCGAATGACTGGTCTATCGGGGAGTTCGCCGAGTGGGCGAGGGAGCAGGAGGAGCAGGACCAGAGGCGGAGGGCGGAGGAGGAGAGGGAGGCGAGGTTGATGGCGGAAGAGGAGGATGCGGATGTGCTTTGGATGCTTTGGTATGAAGACTCGGATTGACTATATGGAAGGGACGTTATTGCGAGGGCGGCATGAAGGGCGGGTGTAAAGGGGGGTTGAGAGGGAGGAAGAGTAAGTAACATGACATGGAGTGGGAGAACATCCTGTCTTTTGCCGGTTGATGTCAACTTGAGTGATCTCTTGGGTATGTCTTATATATGGGAAATAATAGACTGGCTTCATCCTGGAAGAGTCGCGATCATCTTAAGTGACAAGTCGTAGTTTATAGTTGTGTTTGAGGAGAGGTGAGTGTTAAGTGTTCGATTCATCTTCATGTCCTCGTTGTGATTAAGCCGGCCATAAAGCTTGGGCCAACCGTCATCATTAAGCTCCACTCAAGCTCTCCAGTACCTTTGGTAGCCAAGCTCGAGACGCCAAGCCGTGGACCTCGAACATGACAGCATCAGCAACGCTCAAGGAAACACAATGAAACACCACACCATGTCTTGCCGTCTTGCCTCGCACATTCATGGCTCATCATGAGCGGAATTTAGAAACGCGATTGGAATCCCTCTGTTCATTTGTCCCTGCACTTCTTGGCTGCATACTGGCGACATAATGATGCGAACATGTCGACGGAATCGAACACGCGTCCCCTGCTGCTCCCCCAGAACCGCAAGCTCCGCCATCTGCGCGGCATCTACCTCCGGAACCTGAGCTTCTCCCGCCCCAGAGGACGCACCATAGACGATGCCGCCATCAACAAGTCCCCCAGCAAGCTCGAGGCCCTGCGCGAGACGCCCCAGCTGCACCACGCCATCTCGTCCGAGAGCTTGCGCCCCACGGCCGGCCGGAGACGGAGCACGAACCTGGCCAATGCGAGCCCCCTCACCCGGCAGAAGAAGCTGGAGTACACCGTCGAGAGTAGGATTGCCGACGTGTTCTTCTCCCTGCACTGCGACGGCGAAGAGGATGCCATCTACGTGAGCGAGGTCGCCGAGAGGGCCACGGTAAGCTTACACCGGTCTGCTTGGCGCATTGCCGTGTGCTTCAAGGAAGACTGACGAGATTTGCTGGCCAGAACTTCAACTTCCAGTTCTTCGAACTTGACCAACTCGTCTCCTCCGTTACTCGACTACCGCGGGTCATTGTCAAGGTGTGGACAAAGCGACAGGACAGATGGAGCCTGCTCGTCGAGGAGGACATCGATCTACGCTTTCTCAAGTTCCTGGGCACTGTGGATGACGTGCAGTTTCCTCCCAACTGCCTGGTATTCCACTTGGTGGACGGCATATACACCCTCGAGCTGTCCAGCAAATACCCGCCGCCTAAACGGACATCCTCCCTCCCAACCTCCTCCTACAACGCCCTGAGCCGACTTGCGACACTGGACAACTCGATACAAGATGCACTAGCAATGCGTGAGACGATTGCCGATCAGATAAACGAGATCCTCGGCCGCAGTGCTGCGGAAAGCGTCCCAGAGGCGGAGGACAAGGCGCGCCTGGCCAACAGATATCTGGCCCAACAACGACGAGCGGTGCAAGCGGCGCAGAAGCGGAAAGAGGAGCTCCAGAACTCAATTGCTGCGCGCCGGGCGGCAATCCAGTCCGGCCGTGAGACGCAGGACAAGGTAGCGGCCGACGTCAAGAACGCGACCGATAAACTTGCCTCGTCGAAGGAGCTCCTCTCCGCGACAAGGGAGAGCATTCGCGGCCAACGGCGGCGCATAGCCGAGGACCTACTGAACATCTACAAGATCAACCCTGTACCGATGGGGCCGCCACTGTCTTTCCAGATATGCGGCATACCCCTCCCGAACACCACCTACGATACCTCGCGTTCCAGTGGGACGGGCATGGAGGACGCTCTGTCGGCCGCACTTGGCCACGTCGCGATGCTCACCAACGCCTTGCAGTACTACCTCGGCGTGCCCCTCCCCTACCCAATCACCGCATTCGCCTCACGCTCCAGCATACGCGACGATATCAGCCTCCTCCCAGAACCACAGCGCGAATTCCCCTTGTACCTACCCCGCGGCGGTTCCAGCGCGCAGTACCGCTTCGACTACGGCTGGTTCCTCCTCAACAAGGACGTGGAAGCCCTCTGTCTGGCGCAAGGGTTGAAGGTGGTGGACATACGGCACACGCTGCCGAACCTGAAGTACCTGCTCTTCGTCTCCAGCGCCGGCACAGCCGAGCTTCCGGAAAGAAAGAGGGGCGGAGTCAGGGGTCTGTGGGCGGGTCGGCTTAAAGGAGGCGGTCATGGTGGTGCGGGCAGCGGCGACGGAAGCGATTCAGCGGGGGGCAGTCGACGGGGAAGTGCCGAGAGCGACGCGTTTTCGAAACAGAGGGAGGAACTGAGGAAGACGGCGATCGGTAGCCAGCGCGCGGGGGACACGGGCAGGTCGTTTCAGTCTGCGGTGGGGTCGCCTCTTGCGAGTTCTTATGAGGACGGGGAGGTTAAGCTTACGCTGCGGACGAAGGGGATGAGGGAGAATGTCGTTAAGTGAGGGTGTGACGACGAATCTGTTTGAAGCAGTTCATATTTTGAGATACCCAATTTACTCCTCGATTCGAGCATCAGCTTCAAGTCCCCCTTGACTGAGTGGGACCCGTGTCTATCCGTCCAGATTTCGTGCAATGCCGCGACCGTGCCACCATCGCCACTTCTCATGAAGTCTCCCATCACCCTCTGTGTTCCACTCCGCCTCAGTCCAATCCGTCGACATCTCTCGCCTTAAGCTCCCACGAGACCTCATACACACTACGATCCCCAAACACATATATATTCACCACTCTCGGTTGGACGTTAGCACGCAGATGTAAATGGCAGCCTAGATCGATTACCGACAGCTACCTCATCCAAACAAACGAAACGGTATCTTAACATGCTCTCGCTATACAAATACAATAAAAATGCGCAGCCAAACAGGTCAATACCTCATTCGGCCCGCCCACACCAGAACAAGCCGGCAAAAGGAAATGGGATATCATAAAAAACGCCAGACCACTGTCCATCATCACCAACCACCGTCCCTAGAAATGCATCTCCCTCACAGGCGGCGGGCGAGTGGGCATCTGCCCCCTATAGAACCCGGGGGAATACCCGTCGCTCCCGCCCCGGCCCCCTCCTCCGCTCCCCGACGTCGCGGAGTCGAGATCCAGCTTGCCCAACCCGTAAAGCCGGTCGAGATTCTCGTCCTCGAGCCTGTTGCGCCTGCGGCGGAGGACGTACATCAGCGCCGAGCCGGCTATCAACAAAGCCGCGACGCCGCCGCCGACGCCGATGCCGACTGCTGCCATGCGGGGGAAGCCCGCCGATGAGGGGGAGGTGGAGGAGTTGTTGGAGGCTAGGCTGGCTGTTGTTGAGTTATTTGATGAGGGTGGGGAGGATGAGGATGGGGGTGCGGAGGAGTCGGAGGCGGGGAGAGGTGGTGCGGTGAGGAGGAGCGATGGGGAAGGGGCCGTGAGGAGGGTTGTTGGTTGGGTGGTCGCGGTTGTTGAGGTGGCCTCCTGCTGGGAGGTTTGGGTTTGAAATGAGGAGGATGGAGGAGCGGCTGGTGATGGAGTTGACGCCATGACCGTGGTGGTGGTCCGGGTTGTGAGGGTGCCGGCTGGTTGTTGGCCTGGTACTGGGACTGGGACAACCCCTGGTCCGGAACTGGGTGTGGGTGCTTCTGCGGGTGGTAGGTCGCTGCTCTGGAAGTTGATCTGGATCATGGGGGCGTAGAGGCTGAAGGCCGTGACGGAGGCGTCTGGCACTGTGTTGAAGGCCAGGGCTCCGACCTTGTTGCCGTCGCAGGTTACTGTTGGGATGACGGTTGATGTGGCGATCATGGTGCATGTCTGGCCGCCGAAGTTGGCACAGCCGTAACCGCTATAATGGTCGGTTAGTGTCATGTCGAACGCAGACTGGATAGGTTGGAAGTGGACTTACCTGGGACAACACCCAACAGCAGTCTCCCCAGCCGTCAACTGGAACTGCAACGGCCATCCCGACGTCCCTCCTGCCGTAGCCGAGCAGGCAGTGGCGTATCCCGCCGGACACTCGATACCAGGCGAGTACACCCCCCATCCCCGGAGCGGCGAGGGAGCCGGCGGCGCCCCGCTCGACGTCGCCGGCCAACAAGTCGTTGCATCGGCAGGCTGTCCGGTATTACACGTCTGGCCGAGGAAGGCAAAGTTGCCCGCCGGACCGCCTCCCAGAAGACCCAAGCCGAGAAGACCGCCGTCGACCTGACCGACTGCCACGGTGCATGCTGGCGGAGGGGTGAAGACTGTGGTCAGGGGACCGAGAATGGTAGGCACCAGGCCTACAATCGCTGTCGCTGACATGCTGGAAGGAAATCAAATCTGGTCGTTAACAAAGAGAGAGTGACTGTGGCTAATGGAGAACAAGAACGGAAGCAGAAGAGAAACGATGAAGGCGGGTTAGAGATCACATTTGACGTCTCTGTACGTGGCCCATCGCAGATTGCGCAAGGTGGACTACGAACAATAACTCATTTCGCGGTAAGAATGTCTCCCTCCCTCGAAGGGGGCAGGCGAGATGGGCTCGACCTTCTTTTTACAGAGAGGGTGATCTGGAACTGCAGAACAATGCCGTCGCCCGCAGCGCTGAAGATTGGCAACCGGGTGACGTCCCTTTCCAAGGGTTGGGGACGGTGGGTGTTTCAGTCTCACCGGGTGCAACTCGTTCTGGTTCTGGTATAGGTTCGAAAATATCTTGTGCCTCAAAGGGATCGACTTGATCACCAGAGGGGAGGCGAGTTGGGCTCGTTCTCCCTTTGCAGTCAGTCCCTCGTGGTTGGATTGCTGTGAGTTGTGTCCCTTGGCAAGGGAGCGCTTGGGGACTGGAGATCGTCCGTGCATGACACACACACAAGGAACCCCCTGAAGATCGATAAGGTCAGGCGGCTCCACTGCTCCCTCTGCCCTATGGGATCGCCTATTCTGCGCTGTCTTCCGGTGTTTGCATGGGAATTCCAGTGCAAGAGCACCGCCAATCAAGAACATCGACAAGCCTGTTTCATGGCCTGCAATCCTTCCCAGAATGGCCATTGGCCATGGCATTCGTTTCAAGTCGACTAAAGAAGACGCCTCACACGTCGATTGTCGGTCAGATCAATGCCAGAAATCCTGGGGGATCGGCAACTCTCCGCTCGCCGTGGTAGGCGAAGCCTGGTAGAAGCAGTCATGGGATGACTGGGTGCTGAAGATGCGCTAAACATCAGTGCCCTCAAGGGAGTCAATTCTTCAACCTGCATAGGGAGTGCATCTCGACCCATATCTTGGCGACGGGCAAACACTCCCTTTGGAGCAGGCCAGATGTGCACCTTGGTAAAGCGGAACTGGTTTGAAGAACAGTCTTCATCCGGATTACAATAACCTATCATGTATATCTCTGGTAATCAGGACCATCGTCATCACCGGCACAGAGGCCACATCGTGAAAGTATCCCGCAACATCTGCCAAGAAAGAGACAACACACACTCCGCATGCGCCCTACAGTACTCCATCCGATTGCCAAAACGACGCAGTCGACGGGTCAGTGATCGGCTTGTTGAGCAGGTGATGGCCTTCTTGGTCGTGGTTGCGGGTGATCATCCTCACTCTTCCTCTTCCGTTGGGTTTTTTGTTTATATGTGCGGTATCTGGCCTTGCCACGGCGTTCCTTTTGTCTGTGAGACGACAGGGTGTTAGTAACTTGGAGGGAAAGGAGCAGCGTCCTTTGGTTTTGGAAAGAACTACTGACAGGTAATAACCTCTATTGAAGGCTTGGAGGGTCTCGTCGGTGTCAATGTTCTCGCCGGGTTTGAAGGATGGGTCCGGCTCTATGAGGTCGAGCGCGATGGATGTTATTGACGAGTCGTTCTTCTTCTCGTGCTTGCCGAGCTGAGGCAGAAGAGCAGAGGTCTGGTGCTGGTGGCAGGATGCTTCTGGCTGTGGCGAGCGGGTAGTCGCCTGTTGCAGTTCGACGGCGAGCTCCTGAGACTTCTCAATGGGCGACTCGAACCATCGTTCGAGGGAGTAAGTCCTCAGCAGGCCTTGGTTGTCGTTCTCATCCACGTCTGCCACAGACTGAGCAGTGACAGCTTCATCCGCGGCGACGTCACAATGCTTATTTTCGTGATAGTCCGTGAATTTCACTACGACTCGGCCGGGAGAGGGACTAGGAGCAGGGGATCTTCTGAACACCGGCATCTGGGCAAGGTCACATGGCTGGCCAAGGGCTACCGACACCGCCAATCGTTCGTGGCGTTGCAGGTCTCGACGGTATCTCTCAAGCGGCAGGGCATCACCGAAGCTGCTCGACAAGCTTGGGATCACCGGTACGCCGAGCTCGAGACCCGGTATGTCAGATCCACCATCGGCTGCCATGGCAAGATCATCCGGGACCAGGTCAACCACAAGGGCGGACGGAGATAGAGGCGTCACGGTGAAGACCTCATGGATGTCCAGTGCAGACGCCGTCAAGGTCGGGTCGTGTCTGTGGAGGCAGATGTGTCAGCTTCGTTGTCTCTTCCCGGGTGTGGTAGTAAGACTCACCTTTCGACCTCGTTGCCCGCTGAAGCCAGGCTGATAGTCGATGAGCCAGCGCGTGAGCTTCTCCGCGCGCGACGGCGGGCATCGATGACAATCTGCCGGTCGGCGGCGATGCCGACGAACTCGATATCACTGAAAGCTGCGAGCTCCATGGTGAAAAGCGCCACGAGCAGGTAATCGATGAGTGTTACTTGGTACAGATGGCGGAGACGTCGGATGGGTGGTATGCGCACGACGGAAAAGAGCGAGAGAGGAGGAGAGAAGGTCGAAGGGGACCAAGAGGAAGATATTTGGGCGCTGTCCGCCTTGTCTGCGAGGTTGACCGCTATGAAGGACACCCGCGCCCGTCTTCCCGAAGCACACGACGTATCAATATGGCGAACCACCCGTGGTAGGTTTACTGCATAAAGGAATCCTTGCACCCATCCCACCGGGTCGTCCAGAGAGGGGAGGTATCCAGCCAGTCGGGACCGCAGTGATGCCTCCGCCTAACAGCTTTGACGAGATCCCGACGCTCCGCTCCGCTTGAAAGATTGACGACGGGAAGAGGGGAAAGGCACATGAAGGATGGAAGAGGTGTGGGCATGTGGAACTGAAAACGAGGAGAGAACCATGGAGTCGGGCTCGCACCCTCCACAATATCCTGCCCCTTTCCCTGTCTTGTCCGTCCTGTCGTTGCCTTTCCCTGCAGATTGGCGCATGCGCGACGAGCACGAAAAAGCGAAGCAAACACCGCAAACAACGCAATCAACCCCCCATGTTGGTGTCACTTGGTGCGTCTTGGTGCTGCAACCATGGAACAGGGGGGGCATGTCCGCAGCACCACTGCCCAGGGTCGGGGAGAGGCTTCTAGCCAATGGTAGCGCTCCCTTGCATGGCCTGAGGATTCCATGGCGTCGGACCGGTTCACGGCACACCAGACGGGTCAGATATTCCGGGGTGAAAGACAATCTAATTGTGCATTAGCGCGGTCGCCTTTGGCCTGCTCAGCGGAATACGGCCGACACACTTACCACTCTGCTGGGAATCGTACGCTGCGGATGTGTTCCCCGGCGTCACAATGCTCTCGAGCGTGACTCGACCTTCCTTCCCATCACACTCGCGATCGACAAGTCTGAACTCGAATCTCGAACTGCATGTTCAGCTGGAAGGACTCAGCCACCAGGACCAACAGACGGAGGCGATGCTCACCAGGCTCCGAATCGAGATGACACGGATTCGATTCTCAACCCTCGTTCCAGAGCCTCGTCTGATGTGGGCCTGTCATTCACTGACTATTGATCAATTCATCCTAGGAGATGGGTAGTGCTGTCGACCAGGTGCGCACTCGGCTTCTAGGATGCCAGTTTTCATGGCGCCGGCTGACTCGTTCTTCGCAGGTTTGGAGAGTTGTCCAGATCCATGAACTTGTCTCATCACTTCGCTTGGGTCTTGTTTCCACACTGGTGGCTCCCAAGTTCTGGCTGGCAGTTAAGTTGAAGGATGGCCAAAGCATCTCCGACAATGTAACGGACTCGAGCACGTGCCTTCGAGATACTGTTTGATACAAGCGAGATCGGTCTAGGCTTGCAGACATCGAACGTGTCGCTGTGTTGCTTCGATCTTGGATGGGCCGGTCTTTCGCTCTCCACCTCACCACCTGAACCCCGAGCCTGATCAGCTCTCTACGCATCCAAGACCGCTTCTCTTTCTCTTTGGAAGCCCTAAGTGGCATTTGCGGACCTCTCACCACGGATCTACGCTGCCCGACAGTCTCCGGCATTGCCCGTAGGCGCGCTGGTGGATATTAGCGCGTCTACCGCTTGAAGCAATAGATCGAACGACCGGCTGGCGAGGCATCGTGGTCTTGTGTTTCCACGCAATACGCAAGTCGACCATACAAGGCGGTGCGATGTCGGTCTGTCCAGGAGTTGTATCTTAGACGGCGCCCTTCGGACACATATAATAGGTGATGCCGCTGAGACGCCGCGTCGAAGCGAAGCGTCCTTGTCTGCGGAAGTACCAGACCCATCGATGGGCTTCTTGCTTGCTGTCCGTACCAGCTGGGAGGAAGATTGCCGGAGTGTCGTATGAAGATGTACGTCATCGGAGTCGTCTCCGGTCATCGTCTCTCCGTCTGTGTGGTCTGGATCTTCGACTTCATGCACTAAGCGCCCTGTTAGTATCCCGACTGTATATGTTGGGCCGTCATTATATCAGGTTTAGGCCACTTACCTTGTTCTTGTTTGGTGCTGACATCGCGTTGCAAGCCCCCCGACGAACTCAACTGAATAGAGAGCCGTTCGCTGTGTCTATTATTGTCTCCCGAGTGTCTTGCGATACCAGAGGGCGAGTCATTTCGTACGGTCACCGTATCCGGGCCTCAAGTCATATGAAGAGTGCGAGATGGACCTATCTCAGGAATGTGGGATGTTCTCTTCGGAGACACACCGCGGCCAGCTGGGCAGGTTTCTGCGAGGTATAACTCAGATGAGCTGGGATATCCTTCGCAAAACTAGCAAGGGCTTCCTCCTTGCCGATTTCTCGACCCCACGGACTATACCAAGGGCTAGTCTAGGAGGCCAGACTGAGACACTCGCGCGTCTTGCGTGGCCCAAAGCAGAGGATCGTCATCGTTGTTGTCGTCGAAGATGTCCAAGCAATGTTGCCCGGAAGGAATGAAGGAAACGACTTTGGAGGAAGGGATCATGCATCGGCTAGTCTTCTTGTGGCACTTCGACCTCGCCCCGAAGGAATACAAACAAAACACCACCTGACCGTGGCTGGAGGACTCGTCATCATGGTACCTTCCTTCCATGCGGGTAAATCTTGCTATCTCGAGAAGTGCAATGTGAGTTTGGAGTGATATTGGTTTATCTCGAAGAGGACTAGGCACTTAGGTAGGCTTGGTGGCTAAGTTCCGAGTCTGTGTAGCTTCAGGGGACCAGCATAGTTTTGCTGCTGAGGGATGACCACAGTACCCGCGGCTGTTAGTGCAGTACGACAATTGGACAACGGCCAGGCACGCAGAATACCGCACGTAGCAGTCACTGCACTAACGTGCATGATTCTACCCACTGCGCAACTTACACGACACGGCTCGGTGATCCGAAGCAGACGAGTTACGCAAGCTCCTAGACCGAGGGCTTATTCTAGGGCGGAATATCTGCACCATCTCTGAACCAACAGCGCGCTGCTGATCTTCCATCACAGATATCATGTTTGAGGCTGTGCTGAAATAGTGCGACCTGTGCGTCACTTCTTCCCCATCTGGAGCGAAATCTGGAGCGGGGTCATGGCCATTTCCTGACTGTGCTTCCCTCAACGGTCAGATCCCTTGGCATAAAAGCTTCGAGATCGCCCAGAAGTGTCATCCCATGTTCCAGAAGAGCAAGCCAAGATGTCTTCCCTTTTGAAGAAAGATGGCCCGACTTCCGCGACTCATAACGGCGAGAATGGCAGGACCAGCGAGTCTGATGCTGCACCACCGTCCTACGACGCCTTCTCGACTGACCAAACTGTTGCTGATGGCCGGACACCAGTCGAACAGCGTATCCCGCCAACCGAAGATGAGATCAGCAAGGTGAACCTGACTGCGGCCTTTGACAAACTGTCACTGGGCACCCGGCCCAAGTTTCCTAATGTCGACACGTGCCTGGCCCATCTCAAGCTTCTCTTCGCCATCCAGGCCATGAAGGAGGAGGTTGGGTACACTGACGGCTTATGGAATATCTGGGACACCCGCGCCAACAGCGGCGAAACGTCAGCTGATGGCGATATTGGCGACGCCGCATCAGCCTCTGTGTCTGGTAGCGAGGAGGTATCAAAGAAGAAGCTGGCCATCTTGAGCAAGCTTCGCGAGAAGCGATGGGCCGTCTTTTTAGCGAGAGCAGTCGACCGCTACGAGGCGTGGTGGACCTCGATGCAGAAACCCAACGGCGGGTTGACCGAAACAGACATGCACACGCCGAGGACAGAAAAGTACGACCTGTTTGTGTCTGCTGGCAATGACCTCTTGACATGGGACGGATCGAATCTTCCACCTCTGGGTAAGTAGCCCCTAACAGCGTATGACGTTGCTGGCGAAGGTTCGCATATCGCTGTGTTGCTAACGCATCTGCCAGACGTCGTCATGGTATGGCATGCACACATGCTCAACCCGCGAGCCTTCCTGGAGGATGCCATGCTCGCTGGCCACAGACAGCTTTGGAACACAGGCTTCCCGTGGGCTGCCATCAATTCCGCCATCGACAATAAGTTCAACTACAACGTTTCGGATGACTGCAAGAGCAACTGGACAGTGCGCACCGGGCGATCCTGGGAGAGTGTGGACGACCCAATGTTCAAATCTATGCAATGTCCGGCCTGCAACACCCCAATCCAGATCCCCTGGACTACCTGCGGTCTTGACGAGACCTACAAGGGCGACAAGAAGCCTGGCATTGTCGGCAACGGATATGGCGATGGCAATCTGTTGTATAAGTGTCCCGCTTGTGTCGTCGTCATCGACAAGGAGCTTCTTGCCGTGTCCAAGTTCTGCAAGGACACGGAAGCACTCCTGGCGAGAGGGCGTCCCATGCCCGGCACCGTCCTCGATCCGGTCATGGGCATGCCTGAAATAGTGCATGCCCCCTATACGCAGGTGTACTCACGGACCTTCCCGAACAGGATGCTGCAGCGCGTCCTGCGCATCGAAGTTGTGGAGTTGATACATCCGGGAATCACGCCTCATCCCACAATGCACACGGTCAGGGGCATGATCGAGAATGTCTTGACCAGCAACAAGCAAATCCGCGCTGCTGACAGCGTAGCACTCTCCCCCATAAAGTACAAGCTCTCCGTGACCGCTCGGATCACTGTCCGCAAGATGATGGCCCGCTACTGGGAGAACTTCACCTTATTCGCGCTGGACCTCGGCGGCGCCGTCCTCCGGCAGGGCGCCTTCGTCGAGAAGATGGTCAAGATCGACTGGCTCCACAGCCCTTCGGCAGCGAGCACCATGACCCGGCTCCTCACCAAGTACGAGCGCTTCTTCGACATTATGGCGTCGCACCCGAAGAATACCGCTGTCCCCACCCTCGACGTTGATCTAGCCTGGCACACGCACCAGCTGAGCCCGAGCGACTACTACGCCTACAGCAAGTTCAAAACGACCAAGTTCATCGACCATGACGACAAGATCGACGAGGACAAGCTGAGCGAGAGCTTCGAGTGGACTAGCAAGGTGTATCAGGAGAAATACGGCGAGGTGTACAGCGAGTGCACGTGCTGGTACTGTGAGACGATCCGCTCGGCTCACGTGTCCCCCGTCGGCAAGATCCTGGGCATCTCGAAGCAGGAGAAAGTGGCCGAGACCTTCCACAATTCCGGGGCGGCCTCGTTCTGCCCACCCGACAATTCGGCGCACATCTCGTCGCACAACGCAGTCAAGTCGTTCCAGGACCCGTCCATCCCGCTCACTGGTCGGAGAAAGGTGCAGGCGCAGCTGGCTGCTATACACCGCCAGCGGCTGGACGATGCGTATGCGAAGGCGCAGAAGCGCGCAGAGAAGAAGGGGAGGAAGATCCCGCCGAAGGAGCAGTACTACGACCATTGGGGATATCCATACGCCTTCTACGGACCGTATATGTATCCGATGTGGCTGGCGCCGGGTATGTATTACGGCTGGGCACCCGGGTATGTCGCCGCGTGCGGGTCGGGTGGATGGGCATCTTGTGCCGCCGGAAGTTGTGGAGGTGGTGTGGCTGCTGGTGCTTGCGGCGGTCCAGGGGTAAGCTAGCATTGTTCTTTTACGCCAGAGTCTTACCTAGATTTTGAAGTCATGATCGCTAATCGGGGGCGCTAGGGATGCGGCGGCACTGCTGGTGGTTGCGCCGGTGCTGGTGGGTGCGCCGGTGGAGTTGGCAGTGGTGCATGCGCAGGCGGCGGTGGTAAGTACCTCGAACATCTCGCTGACCCTCTGGTCAAACATCTGACATGACTCCTAGGCGGCGGTTGTGGCGGCGGCGGCGGCTGTGGTGGTGGTGGTAAGTTTCCCTCCTAGCCCGTTTACATGGCAGTTCAACTGTGACTGACTCTTCCACAGGCGGCTCTTAAGCAAAGCAACGATTCGCGATGGTCTGCTACTGACATTTGCTTTTTCGATACGGATGTCCACGATACCTTACTGCCGATTCATGATTTTCACGATACCTACAGCGTTTGCTTGTTTGCTTGTTTCCATACCCAATATACGCCTTTGCTCTTCTTCCACGCGTCCCATGTCTGCGGAAGCGAGTCTGATCTAACAATGCAAAAAGCGCTTCTGCATCTTCGACCGTGGCCGAACAAGACCTCTATGTTGGAACAAGGACGCTGACCTCAAGGGATGTGGCGCACAATGGCTTTCTATCGTGAACAGTCAAGATAATGTGCTTTGTGTCGAGTAGGCCGTCTAGGCCTTATATCAAACACACCCTTCTTCCAGAACTCGCTGTCCAATTTCCTCTCTGCATCACCCCTCAGAACCACACACTTCCTCACAGACCTAACAACTGGAGACGACCACATAACTAACCTACAACCCGCCCCCTTCTACCCTCTCCACCTCAACCCCCTCCTCGCCAACAATGGCTCCCTCCCTCCCAGCCAACCTGGGATCCCTCACCCCCCTCTCAATGCCAGACGAATGCACCCTCCCCTGCGTAATCGCCCTCTGCGCCTCTCTAGTCCTCCTTGTCGTCCTCGCCTACGGCGCAGTTCTGCTAACAACCTGGTGCATCGCCAGACGCGCCGCTCGCGCCCAATATGATCTGGAGGAAGGGCTTCCCGAGTCTACGTCCATCGCCCGCGGCGGACTCGCTGGAGCCGCGACCATTGGCACGGCGTGGAGCATCGGATCCGGAATCCGAGCCGGTGGAGGCGGTTCTTGCAGAGCTACTACTACGGGAGCATTGCTAAGCGTCCGGCCGCGCCTGCGCGTGTGGAGGAGGAGGAGCAGCAGCGCGTTTATGATGATGTTCCCGGTGGGCTTGTATCCCCTGGACTGGTGGAGCAGCACGCTGAGGCTGTGCTTGGTATTGGGGTTGATGTACAGGTAGGTCGGAATCAGGGGGGTCGTGAGAGCCCAACTGGTAGTGCTCAAGTGGGCGGTGATGATGAGTCTGATCATAGTGGACCTGGCGGTGATGGTCCCGCCGACAGCAGTGAACCTCGGGGTGGTCGCGCGGCCCGACCTAACCCGCATATACACGGATATGTTCCTACTGCTGACTGGAGCAGCAGCGACGACTCGGTCTATACCTACGGCAGATGGTCTTGAGGAGGTCGCTTTATCTCTGTTCTTACCACTGACATTTGTGCGGACATTTGCGACAGAGCTAGGTTGAGAGAGGATATAGTACAGAAATTACTACTCCCGTGACGAATTCCGTTACCCCTTTACCTGCTTCGTGTCCCGTTCCAGGTCAATATAGGCAAGTGAAAAGGTGTTATGTGAATCGAATGTTGATTATGCGAGTGAACGCCAAAGATGCTACCTCCGGAGGTGCTTTCCCCCAATCCATATGTATGCCAAAACCCCCCAATGCCATAGTTGTACACGGCTAGATAATACATGTTCTCCAAGCCTTCACCAAGAACGATCCCAATCTCTCTCAAGCAGCCAACTGGAATCCACACTTCTCAATGCCCACGGCACCAATAGCATTGCACTTCCCCGTATCCTTGTTGCAACACGTCGAAGCGCAATCGGCATTGCTGAAGCACTGCCCAGTAATGAACTGGCTGCCATTGGCCTTGCCCACGTTCTGCGACCCAGGCAGGCTAGAATCGATAGCCGGGTTCGCCGCGACGGCGCCATTACCAGCCGCCGGAGCAGTGATTGGGGCGGGAGCAGGGGACGAAGCATCCCCGCCGAAGCCGCAGTTCTCAAGGCCCACCGCGCCAATGGCGCTGCACTTCCCCGTATTCTTGTTGCAGCACGTCGAAGCGCAGTCCGCGTTGCTGAGGCACTGACCGGTGATGAACTGGCTCCCATCCGCCTTGCCCACGTTCTGCGAGCCAGGGAGGCTCGCATCGATGCCGGGGTTGGCGCTCGTGGCAGGGGTATTGGCTGCCGGAGCAGCAACAACGGGAGGAGCGGCAGCACCTGCTCCGCCACCGGCTTGGAACCCGCACTTGTCGATGCCGACGGCGCCGATGGCGTTGCAGTTGCCGGTGTCCTTGTTACAGCAGGCCGACGCGCAGTCCGCGTTGCTGAAGCACTGGCCCGTGATGAACTGGCTTCCGTCCGCCTTGCCGACGTTCTGGGAGCCGGGCCTGCTCGAATCGATGGCCGGGTTGGCGGTCGCTGGTGCAGCGGCAGCATTGGTGGGAGCCGGAGCTGGGGCGGC
Source organism: Coniochaeta sp. 2T2.1 (assembly GCA_009194965.1). Lineage (NCBI taxonomy): Eukaryota > Fungi > Ascomycota > Sordariomycetes > Coniochaetales > Coniochaetaceae > Coniochaeta > Coniochaeta sp. 2T2.1. The sequence goes on from VSMA01000014.1 coordinate 366,384, forward strand.
GGCGGGACCGCCGGCGTTGAAGCCGCAGTTCTCGATGCCTACGGCGCCGATGGCGTTGCAGAGGCCCGTGTTCTTGTTGCAGCATGTTGAGGCGCAGTCTGCGTTGGAGAAGCACTGGCCTGTTATGAACTGGAGTCCGTTGCCCTTGCCGACGTTTGCTGAGCCGGCCTTGCTGGTGTCAACGGTGGTGCTTCCAGCTGGGGATGGGGCTGGGGCGGCGAGGGTTGTGAAGGCATCTGATCGGGGGACCTGGTTAGTATCATATCCATACACCAGTGTCGAGCACAGATATGACTTACAAGCCAAAGCGACCGAGAGGGTGAGTAGTTGGACCATTTTGTAGGCTGAAACGGCAAGGAGAGTATATGTGAGTTGGAAGTGGTTGCTGAAGGAGAGTCTCAAGATTGGTGAGGCAGAAGAGAACTAAAGAAAGTAAGGACACCGGGTCCGTGTTCAGAATGGAAGGAAAGGGATCGACGAAAAAGAAACAAGAATGAATGGCATAACGAGAAACATCGTGAGATCCGGGGAGAAGAACGCTTGTCTTCTTATACCGGACTGAGGATCGATAACAGGCGCAGGGGCTCAGGCCAGATTCAGAAGATCTTCGTGATCGAGGCCATGCAGAAAATCCTCATGCCAAAGTGTATCCCTGACCGACCAGCATCTGTGCGCAGAATACGGCTTCTCACCGGCGCTTCCTGGAGCATCATGGGTGTTGAGGCAATTGGTGTCGCAGAGTTGCTGTTAGTGCGTTTGCGGCATCAAGGCGGGGAAACGCTAACATGCGCAGCCCCTAGCTTGTTGCGGGCCGATGTTCGAGAAGCTTCATCCCCTGTCCCGGTCATGTTTCGGGACGGTGTTAGAGTTGACACGCCGACTAGGCAGGCAAGTTGAACATCGGCGATGGGACTGTAGAAGGAAGATGTTCCCTCTTTCGATTTGACAAGTCTGGGCGGGGAATTCTAGGGCGCAAAATTATGAGGTTCAATGTGGAAGTTGGAGCGGTGGTGATCCATGTCAGGCCGCGCCGAGACGGGACCCCGTTCGATGCCAACGGTTTGATCGACTACATCAAACGCAGCAAGGGTGTAGGATTTTGATGAAAGACGGCTGTGTCCCCAGAACTTCGAGGACTTGGTAATGGATAAGTTCTTTACGAAGTGTTCACTTTTATGGTGTAGGGTTTATGCATAGTACAGTAATTGTTGTTGATCGGTGAGAAGCGTGACTCCAGTCTGCAGAGTCGAGATGCACAACACGATGGCTGATTCTTTGGGCGATATGCAATAATGAAAATGGGCACGAATATTATTCCATTAACGAACAATATCTGTCCTTCTCACGAGATATATCACAACAAGGGAGTGAGCGATATCGGAACTCCAGGAGCCACGTCTAAGTGAACCGGCAAGCTCCTAACAGAGTTAAGAACACGCCAGAAGTTCAGACATGGACTATGATGGTCCAGCCGGTAGGTCTTGATTTTGCAGTATTAATGGAAACCAGCCCCTCCCCACGGCAGCACAAGACGTGCTGCCGTGGAGAGGCCTTTCCGCAGAAAGACTCGTGGGATTGCCCGTGAAGGCAAGGGAATGGCTGGGGCAAAGTACTGCGTTCTTGTGGAAGGAGATGATAAGAGGAGAAGATACTACCGGTCGGCCACGTGTGTATGAAATGCCCCTTACTGGCCAGAGGAGGCTCGGACTGAATGTTTATGGCGACTTTCCACAAAAAAAAAAGGAAAAGGGAAATTTGGATGAAAGATGTCGCGCAGAAAAACATCGGATTTTAAAGGTTCTTTAGCAGCCGGGCCACATCCGCCTCGACTGGCCAATCAAGCAAGTCTTGAGTTGGCTAGACGGCAACCTCGGCTGACCCTGGTCTAAACCCCAACTTTCTCGCAATTTGGCCCATGCCAGCCCATGTCTAGTCGTCAAGAAGTTCCATTCCGCCATCAGCTTCAAGGGAAGGTACGAAGTGGTGTTTCTCCTGAGACATCTCAGGAGCGTCATCCATATGGCGGTCGGAAAAGCTCACTTTTTGTCCTGGGATCGGCCTTTAAACTTCTCTTCAGGGTTCGCGAATGTCGAAAGAGGTATGTTTCAAATTTTGGAGCTCTCTGCTCACGTGTGTTCGGCGGCCCCAATATGGAGAAGGTTGAGGTTTCTCAATGGTGTCTTTGACGGTACATATATCTGTGTGGATCGAGTGCGCGGCCGTCTCAAGAGATCAAGTAAACAAGATGTTACAGCCTTTGAACAAGGAAGCTTTGAGACGGTCAAGCAATTCAGCGGCGGCTTGACACTACCCTCTTAACGAAAGAGAGCTCGATGTCCAGAGGCTTCTAGCTGTCATTGTGGATGAATGCTGTCAGAAAGCACATCGTCCTTTTTCCCTATTTGTCTTCCTCTCTTTGTGATTTCATACAGCCCCAGAAGATATCTCTTTCTCGGTGATGCCAGTGCTCACAGCCAGTCGATGCATCTTCGAAGACTTCAGAATCATCCCGCTGCGCGCTCGGGTATATAATGTCGCTCGGTGGCCGGCTGCTCACCCACTTTACGTGGCTGGGACGAGACGTGGGAGTCTAGCAGGATCAGCACACATAGTTGTGTTCATCAAGATGGACGTGCCACCTCCCTCCGATGCCTTGAGGAGAGAGGAAGCTCTGGCGGCTCCAGGCGGTGCGGTCATAGCTGATACACCCATCCCCGAACGTTCGACCACTGCGGGTACCTTGGGTGTAGAGGACTCCTCAGAAACTGGACGTCCAAACACCACCGCCATCTTGAAAGAGTACATTCTGAAGCATGACAACTCACGCTCGCTCGCTGAACTGGACGCTCAGCGCAGAGAGGTGTGTCCTTCTCCCCAGGAGAGGCAAGTGAGGATTACGATGAGCTAACCGCCGTCTAGGGATGGCAGAGTACTGAAGCCGAGTCCCACTTTGCCTCCCAACGCGAGGTGGCGGATAATCCCGACGACGAGGCCAAGACGGGGTTCTTCAACATGACCCGCCGAGTAGCCCAAGAGCTGAACAAGGTCACGAAAGTTATTGATGTTTCTCGGCAACGGGTCCGACAGACCACACCGGACAAGGCGCCTCAACGATACTCGACTTGTGCATGGCCCCGGGAGGGTTCTCCGCCATCGCCATCGAAACCACCCCGACCGCTCGCCTCCGCGCGCTGACGCTCTCGCCCGACCAGGGAGGTCACGTCGTGATGCTCTGTCCAAAGGACTACAGCAATGACGTCGTCGTTGCGCTCGCAGACGTGACGCTGCTAGCTGTCGAGATGGGCGTGAGCAAAGACGAGATCCCCGATCACCATCCCGATGCAGGCAAGTTCCGCCACGAGCCCATATTCTCGGACATTTCGCACTTCAATCTCATCTTCTGCGGCGGTGCGGTCACCCGTCCCCACCGCGAGCAGCAGGCTACATATCGCCATCGGGTAGAGGGACTGCGGCTCACCGTCAGCCAGCTCGTCGTGGCCATGTCGCGTGTCCGGCATGGCGGCGCACTGGTGGTACTACTTCACCGCCCCGAAACGTGGAATACCTGCCAAGTGATGTACGTGTTGAGCCAGTTCTCGCGCGTCCGGTCGTTCAAACCTGGTTACGCACACGCCACACGCTCGTCCTTCTACCTCATCGCGGAAGACGTTGAGTCGGAAAGTCACACGGCGAAGGAAGCTGTCCAGCGGTGGAAAGCACTGGGGCGAAGGTTGACGCTGGATACCGAGCCTGGAGAGGTCGTGACGGGTGGCGATAGTGACGACGGCGATGGAGTGAATATGATATCCGGGGAGAACGTGGATGTTGTGCTGGGGAAGTTCGGCAGGTGTTATCTTCATCTGAGTCGGCCTATTTGGCAGGCTTATGCGCGGGCACTGAAGAAGGCTCCGTGGACCAAGAAGGCGGCAGGTAATGGTGAATGTGGTCGTGCTGCGGCTGGCGGACGTCAGGAGACTTAGCTGAGGGGAAAATTCGGTATATGGAAAGCGGATGTATTCACTGGATTGTGCTGGTCTGCATCACAGAGACAGATGACCAACATGCTGCTGCGGCACAACAACGTATGTACTTCTCCTTTTCCCCAGGCAGTATGCGAACTCAGTTCCATGCCGGTCACATATCTGCTGGTCGAGTGCATGAACAAATGTCGACAAAATCATGCGACACGTAGAACAGTTCCGCCGCAATAGGCGAGCAGGGTGATAGTTGTCGACGAAGTAGCTGCAGATCTCAGGTTCATTACCAGGCACTGTGTCCGAACAGCGACCGAGATTCAAGATACACCTCGTCAACCCACCCGCCAGCCACGCCTACGCCGAGCACAACCCATTGTCAACACTGGGCGGGTTACTGCTCGCATCCCCCCACGCTAAACTCCCCAATGACTGGCCCAACGCCGTGCCCCCGTCCGCCCTGAGATAATCCGCCGCAGTGGGGAAATACCACCAGTCCTGGCTCCGGAAAGCGTTATCCGTCAACTGGCTCAGCACGTCGTTCCACCCGGTGTTGCGGTCGTCGTAGTTGGCGTGCTTGCTCCATGCGATGTACACCTTCGGATGGTCGAGGTTCTGGCGGCCGTTGTCGCCGCCGCGGGGGAGGGACGCTTCGGCCGTGTTGAACGTGTTCTGGATGCTGGACCAGGACCTGCGGCCGTACCCACTGTGTTGACTGAGTAGGAGCTGGCTGGGTGTCCAGACGGAGGAGGAGGAGGATCTGGTCCAGATTACTATTACTCGCTCCCAGTCGCTGCGGGTGGTGTTAGCCAGATCTCGTGGCTGGGATGGGGGATAACCTTACTAGGCATGCCCAAACACCCCAGCAGGCGTGAACCCGTCCTTCTGATAAAACAGATTATACGCCACCCTAATCTCCGAGTCACCACACCGGCGGAAAGAGAAGTACACCGGAAAGCTAGGCCCGGCGTTACCTATCCCAACCCCGGGAGTGCGACAGTTACACCCCGCATCCGGCCATCCGCACAGCGCGGCGGAGGGAGTCTGGCGCCCGCTACTGTCCGTCGCGAAGGTCGGGTAGCAGGGCGGCTGGTTCATGGCCTGGCCGAAGAACCACATCGGCGCTGCTGCTAGGGCGAGGTCCACGCCGCCTGAGTTGAGCCAGGTGGTCATTGTGCTGTCTTGGATTGGGGTCACGGCTTGGACTGTGGCGGTGAGGAGGGCCGCCGTGGCGAGGAAGAGGTGTTTGGGGGACGGCATTGTGGTTGGTTGCGTCTGGCTAGCGAATGCTAGACGGCGGGATGGGGTTGGAGTACGGCATGGAGTGGGAAGCGCGCATCCCGGGTTCACCTTTTTTATATGACTGTCAAGGTCTATGGCTTGCGGTGTCGACGGCGTCCATTCCCGTGCGGCGCAACTACGACCGAATTGACTCGTACTCCGATTGCATGCCCCTCGGGGAAGAGGAAAAATAACAATGCGGCGGTAATCTTCTAATCAGATCTTCTACATCGTGCACATGCATTACACAGTACAACCGCACTACGAATTCACCAATCGGGTCTTTTATAGCTCGCGGTTTCTTGTCCCACGTGCCATTGAAGAACTGCTACATAACACGTTGCGGTCAGTGATCACTACGAACCGCAGGGGTGCTGGCGTCCAATCGATCACCACGAGTCATCCCGAACTGGAAGGTCACGCCGGCTCAGACCAGAGACGGCCCGTTCTTGTTGGCCAACTCTACCTAGTCAAACGACCGAACCAGTCATCGCAGCGTTTGTAGATCGTGTTCAACGACTGTGGTAGAGGTGGGAGTGGGGTGGTGAAGCAGTGATCTCAGTACAGAAGGACACTGGACACATAGGCTTTGAATAAGACACTAAATGTATGCCAATGAGATGGTCTAGACTCTACCAGTCTACATGTGGCTGTATCTGACTAGCAACGACTCATCCCTTCGACCTCTGAGGACGATGCATGACTGCCAATAATAGCCCCCTCCTTAGTGCTCTGCCGCGAACATGGTTGGCCTCGAAAGCCATACAAACGACTTAGTACCCATATTCCGACAGTCACACCTCACTCATCCTCTCGGGAGATCTCGTCGCCTTCTGTGCCTTATCATCCTCCGCAATACCTCCCTCTTCAATGTCCTCGTGCACTCCTGCTTCTTCGCCCGCGAAATCATCATCGTCGTCCTCGGTCTCACTATACTCCTCATCCGAGAGTCCTTCACCCTTATACTCCCCCTCGTCCTCCCCCTCGTCCTCCTCGTCCGGGGTCTCTTTCTCAAACAACTCGGCATACTCCTCGGGTGACCAATGGCAGTTGCACCACGACGTGTACAAGTCCCAGAATGCATACCCAGTTGATCGCATGGCGGCCAGCCGCCAGGAGCCCGGACCACACTCAATATCTGCATCTCGTGACGCCACTGGGCATCTACTCGCGACAAAGTACGAGTCCCAGTTTACACAGGGCCCGTTGTCCCTCTCGCGGTCATGATCCATGCTGAGGAGCTGGTGGAGAACAGCCGGACTGGAATACTTGGCCCGGTTGGCCGCTGCGTTATTGATTCCTCCATTTGCCGCCGCTTCCTCGTCGTGCTCGGAATATGCTCATTTTTCCAACAGCACCGACCAGGGGACGCCCTCCTCGAGGATGAGCGTGTACTTGTACATGCTTTCCATCTGGTCTTCCACATCATCTTCATCGTCAGACCAGTGATCAAACCCGCCGAAGATTGAATGTCTGAGAAGCGACGGGTCGGGAGAGAACGCCACTACCCGAAGCATCATTCTCTTCTTTGAGACAGGACATTTCTGCCATTTCTGCCGTGAACCCATAGTATTCCATCAGATGCGCGAAGACAGGGTCGGAATCGTAGGCATCGAGTAGAGATCGTGACTCTGCCTCAAAGATATCGGACAAGAACGTAAAGTCTGCATCTCATCCAGATACCGTAAGTGGTCAGCCAACGCTTAGAAGGTAGAGAGGAGTACGCAAGCAGATGCTTACCATAGTGAGTGACGAAAGCTAGGATGTCGCTGACGCTGATGATTTGTTCCTTCTCCCACGGCGTGAGATGCTGGAAGAATGACTTGGACACAGCGGCCGCCTCCTCATATGGCATTGCATCGGCACCCTGATGGATGCGAAATGCGTAGGCACGGAACTGGTAGACCGCCAGGACGAGACGCACCAGCTCTGTCTTTGTGAGCTTGTCATCAAAGGAAGCACCCCTAATGTGGCCAATGGTGCCGGGAAAATCGAAGGCGTTACCCTCCCTCTCACTACATATGCTCCAGTTCTTATTGCAAGCTTCAACGATCAGATACACCCACTCAGCTTTCTCAAGAACATCAGGAATGTCCGAGAAGGTGATTGCAAGACGCGTCTCATCCAGCGTCAGCCCTTTGTTCTCATAGAGCGCCTGCTTGCATACCATGAACCGAGGCCAGTCAAAAGAACTTGCTGGGCGCCGGTGAAGTAGATGGTCTGCTGGATGGTTAGGACTGACTCCAGTGTTCCCTCATGTAGAATGTGGTCCAACTGCGTGGCCATGAACACATGGACGATTGAGCACTCTTTCTTGGGGTCATTGGTGGCGATGGCGAGGGCCAGGATGTCGTAGTCACTGAGACCGGACTCGAAGTGGATGATGTTCCGAAGCTCGGGTGGGAGCTTGCGGAATGGGAATGCCTCCGGATTGGCAGCGGAAGCTAGGTATGGATTGTGGTCAGCAAGACGGTCTGTCTGATGGGCTAAAATGATAGGTGACATACGTGCAGTGGACGCCATGATGTGCGGTTCGGTACCGGACTGCTGTAGGCGTGGAAGAGTTGGATCGATAGATCAAGCGGGTTAAGAAGATCTGGTGGTGATTTGATTGGAAGAAAAGAAGAGAGGAAAGGGCAGGCATTGCCATTCAACAAACGGTGAGAATATGGAAGGGAAGGAGAAGCATGCCGCTATCGACGAGGTTGAGAGGCGGCGCGTTACGTCCTTCTGATGAAATGGTAAGGTTGAAGGAGGAAAGTTTGGAGTTGACAAAAGGATTATGGGAAGGGTCAGGGATTTTGGAAGTCAGAGAAGAGGAAAGAAGTAGGCCACCTTCCTCCTACGAGGGATTTGGGTCGAGGACGAGCCGCAGACGAGGCGCACCTTCCTCCAAAGTTGAGTAAGGTATTCGGAGCCGCCACCACGAGTGGCAGGCGCGACCAGGAATTTCGTGGAAGAGAGAGCTTCGACTGGGAACAGGAAGTTGCGCACCAGACCAACGTGACGCCTGGGTGTGCCTTCCACTTCAAGTTGAAAGGGGACTGAGCAACAAAAACCTCCACTCTTGTCCAGTGTCTTTCTCCTTGGTCGACCTGGATTTCGTCTTCGGCTCCCTTACCATATCGCCGTCAGATCGAGCTTCCAACTTATCACCAGCATAATAACAGGACACCATCATACTCATCATCATTTCTATATACTCACCACATTCATATGTGCTCATCATCAACTTCTCCATTGAGAACTCTTCGCAAGAATCATCCAGCCAGGTCACATCAACCTTTGTCAGACATGGCCGAGCCACAGTCTCCAAGACTGCCACATGGCACCTCTCTGGCAGAGGATTGTCCCATCATCCTCCAAGAGTGCCACGTATTCGACACCACGGCGAATAGCTGGACTCCGTTGAGCAATGTAGACCCGTCGAGTGAACAGCCTCCGCATTTGGCCATACACCAAGACAAGTTGATCCTTGTGACCTGGAATGTCGACGCCATCTCACCGGAGCCCGAGGCACGCACATCACGCATTATCAACCACATACTCAACGGACAGCCAGCTCCTCACATTATCTTTCTCCAAGAAGTCACCCGTCGCGCACTCCAAGTCATCGAACAGCATCCGCGCATCCGCACCGACTGGTACCTGAGCCACGCGAATGCGAACGGGGACACGTGGGGAGGACGTTTTTGTGGGAACGTGACGCTCCTGTCAAGGTCGCTTTTCAGGCGCACACATGAGGAGGGCGATACGGCCAGGGTAGCAGACGACTGCATGGCTACAATCCAGTACCCCAGCAAGTTCGGCAAGGCCGCCCTGGGTTGCGATGTCTTCATCCCCAACTTCGGCGGCCCGCCGGGACACCTTGTTCTCCTCCAATTGATCAACGTGCAACTTGACCCCCAAAGGAATATCGACTACCGCCGCTGGCAGCTCGCGATCGCCTCCAGCTTCCTCCGACACGAAGGCCGTGGTTTAGTGGCGGGAGACTTCAACGCGATGCAACCGGAGGACAGCGAAATAATAGACGACTGTGGTCTGGTGGACGGCTGGACCGCAACCCACCCGGGAAAAGAGGGCTTCACCTGGCACACGGTGGGAGACTCGAGGTACCCGCCTACTCGGCTGGACAAGGTTGCGACGTTGGGTCTCCAGGTCGTGGACGTCAGGTTGCTTCATCCGGGAACTGTCCCAAGCCTTGGAGCAGGTCCAGTTGAGCAACAGAGCTTGCCATGGAGCACCCATTCTGGACTTCTTTGCATTTTCGGAAATGCTACCTGAACACACTTGGATGTTGTCTTCTTGGAAAAGGAATACACGGACTGCTCAGGACTTGTCCTCCGGTTAGCGAGGGATTTTCGGTACAGCGGTAGAGGGTTGTTTTTGCATGAAAAGATATCGTCTTTCTTCAAGTAGATGATTCATCAGCGAAAATAGAGTGCATTATCACTGGAGCCGTACCGCTTTGGCAAAACAAAAGGGATCATGGTGATCTTGAAATGAGTCAAACCTACAACTGCGGTTCTTACCTGAATGATCCTCGGCGGCCCGGTAGGACAAAAGAAGACCTCCAGCGGGCGGTGAACAAGCGCATCTTGACACGGTCCAAAAAGAGACCAAAAAGAGAAACAGAGCAAAAGAAGAAGTTGGACTCAAAGTCGCATTTTGATCTTGGCAGGGGTCGAACCTGCAACCTCCTGATTCGTAGTCAGACGCTCTGCCATTGAGCCACAAGACCTAGGTTGTTCGATATTCAACATGGCGCTAATTCAACTTATTAATGGCAGAGGCTACAGGATTTCCCCTGCGGGGCCGGAGCCGATCATGCTGTCTGAGTACGTCCCAGGTCACTATCAGATGATCACCACGATTGCCATGATGAAGACCATCAAGGTGCCCCGTTTTCGATGTCGCTTAAGGAGTGGGACCTGCAATTTGACTTACATACCCCAAGCCTGGGCACTATCCACCTTCGTTCCATGTCCATCCTTGTCAGCCTGGCTGTCCTGCGAACCGATGAAGCTGTATTGATCAACAAATAACCTGATAGAGGCGTAGGTACACAGTAAGACGGCGCCCTAAGCGTGAAAAGCAGTGGGCACGGCTCCTGAAATCGCTAAAACTGGGCCAGTGAAGCTATCGCGATATTCTGTTAAAGGTGTAGAATGTGAGGTCCGGGGTGGTTTCAATAGTGCAGATCACTGCATAAGGTGTGGGTGGAGAGAGGCTGGTGTGGGTTAATTTCGGAGACTCTGATTGGCTCGGATAACTGATCCCGATTCTTCCATGCTAGCGCCAAATATGTTCAGTCCCAGAACCTATGGTAATCCTCGTCCTGTGGTACGTACAGTCCATATAAGTCAGAGCTGCAGCAGGCGAGCATCCTACATTTCTCGATTTCCTGATCGTCAACGACTTACATTACCCGCAGCTTCACCGCATCCCCTGGATCATCAACCAGCACGGCCTTCCGCAAAATGTCTCCCAAAAAGACCAGCAAATTCTCTCACCTCCCCCTCTCCACCTCCGGACCGTTAGAATGCGCCCTCCGCGGTACCCCGGTCCTAAACCACCCCTACTTCAACAAAGGCAGCGCCTTCACATCCCCGGAGCGTCAGGAATTCAAGCTCACGGGCCTGGTCCCGCCGCAGATCCAGACGCTCGAGCAGCAGGTCGAAAGAGCCTACCAGCAGTACTCCACGCGGTCCGACGCGCTGGCGAAGAACACCTTCCTGAGCAGCATGAAGGAGCAGAACGAGGTTTTGTTTTTCAAGTTGCTGCACGACCACCTGGCCGAGATGTTCAGCGTCGTGTACACCCCCACCGAGGGGGAGGCGATCCAGAACTACTCGCGGATTTTTCGGCGGCCGGAGGGGTGTTTTTTGAATATCCATGATGTGGAAAGGGTAGAGCACGATTTGAGTCTCTGGGGACATGAGGATGAGATTGATTATATCGTTGTTACCGGTAAGTCTCCCCTCATGCATGCATGTCACAAACGATAGGCTGGGGGCTGTTGGCTGTCTGAGCGGAGGAGACTCACTGACGCTCCGTGGTTACCAAGATGGGGAGGAGATACTCGGCATAGGCGACCAAGGCTGCGGTGGAATCTTGATCTCCATCGCCAAACTGGTGCTCGCCACGCTCTGCGCGGGTATACACCCCAACCGCGTCTTACCCGTCGTGCTGGACTGCGGGACGGACAACGAGGACCTGCTGAACGACCCGCTCTATCTGGGGCTTCGACATAAGCGGGTGCGAGGCAAGGAGTACGACGAGTTCGTCGATACCTTCGTTCACGCTGCGCGGAAGTTGTACCCTAGGGCTTATCTGCACTTTGAGGATTTCGGGTTGCCGAATGGTTTGTCTCCTTCCCGTGCCCCGCCCATCCAGAACAGGTAGCTAATGACAAGGACAGCTCGGAGGTTACTAGAGAAATACCGCCCCCAAATCCCCTGCTTCAATGACGATGTCCAAGGAACGGGCTGCGTGACCCTCGCCGCGATAATGGCAGGCCTGCACGTGTCGAACCAGAAGCTGGGCGACCTGCGCATGGTCGTCTTCGGCGCCGGCACGGCGGGCGTGGGGATCGCGGACCAGGTGCGGGACGCCATCGCCACGGAGCGGAAGATCAGCAAGGAGGAAGCGGCAAAACAGATCTGGTTGATTGATAGACCCGGTCTGCTGACTACCGAGACGGAGTTGAATCCCGCGCAGAGGGGGTATGCGAGAGAGAAGAAAGAATGGGAAGGGGAGAAAGGCAGGGATCTGGAAAGTGTGGTGCTCAAGGTGAAGCCGAACGTGTTGATCGGCACGTCCACCAAACCGGGGTCGTTCACCGAGGGCGTGATACGCGGCATGGCGGAGGGGACGGAACGGCCCATCGTGCTGCCGCTGAGCAACCCCACGAGGCTCCACGAGGCGGTGCCGGGGGATATTCTGAAGTGGACCGAGGGAAAGGCGCTGGTGGCCACCGGTTCGCCGTTCGACCCCGTCAAGGGGCCGTGGGGAGAGGACGGACAAGAGATAACCGTCGAGGTGGCGGAGTGCAACAACTCCGTCGTCTTCCCGGGGATAGGGCTGGGCGCCGTGCTGTGCCGCGCGAGTAAGGTGACGGATAAGATGCTGGTGGCGGCAGTCAGCGGCGTGGCGGAGCTGAGCCCGGCGCTGGGGGACGAGACGGCGCCGCTGCTGCCCGGGGTGGATGTGGTGAGGGATGTTAGCGTGCGGGTGGCGAGGAAGGTGGTGCTGGCTGCTGTCGAGGAGGGGGTAGCTACCGAGAGGGAGATACCAACTGACGAGGGGGAGCTGGACGAGTGGATTAGGGAGCAGATGTGGGATCCGGTGTATCGGCCGCTGAAGCTCGTGGAGAGGGAGGGGGCGAGTAGGCTTGCTAGGGGGGAGATGAGGGTTGTTGGGAGTATTGGGGCAAGGGAGACGAGGACGTAGATGGGGAGAGATGGGTTCTGTGTACCGAACGGGGGTAGAGTATTGATTTGAGGTTCAGCGAGCATGATGGGACACACGCTTCATGCTATAATTGCGTCAAAATACGTCTAACATGCGGTTCGACGATGGATGCTTTTACACCGAGTCTAAGACTTGAGACCGGGACACCGAGCGGCTCTATCATGATGCCCGAGTATAATAACCAGACGTTGGCAAGCGTCGCAATATCATGTCCCAACCGCATGCTTGGCTCTCAAAAGACTGCCTAACCCACCATGCCGTCCGGGGAAACGCTCACATCACAAACAGCACATCGGTATCTGTTTCAACGTTAGCTTCAATGTCTCAACGGCACGCCTCTTCTGTGCACGGACACCAACTTACCCAAAGGATGACTACACGACAACTGCGGTTTCTGCGAGTACTTCGTCTCCAGGATATCCCGTATGCTATTCAGCAGCTGGACATACGTCTGCTGCGAGTTCTGGTTCATGGCCGTGATGAACGCCCACGACATGGCGCCCGTGGCCTGGCTCGCGATCGTCGCGTCGGCGCTCGTCTGGTCGTCCTTGCTTCCCGACCACATGATGACGTCGGCGGGGCTCGTGCGCGTGTCGATCGTCTTCTTGTAGGCCGCGTCGCCGCCCCCAAAGGCCGTCTTGGCGAAGCCGAAGACGGACTTGGCCACCCCGCCCAGGTCGCCGCGGGCGTACGACGTGATGGCGCCGAGGAGGCCCTCGCCGGCCTCCTTGGCGAGGTTGGGCTCCTTGAGCACGCCCTTGGTGGAGTAGATGTACGGCAGGTCCATGACGGAGCCGGAGTGGCACGAGTCAAAGATGGCGGTGAGGCGCACGCCCGCGCGCAGGGGCTTGACGACGTGGAAGTGGATCTCGTCGTCGACGATGTGGCCGGCCGTCTTGTAGTCCACGGGATAGATGACCTCGTCGTTGCCGTCCTCCTCGTCGCCGTCGAAGTCCTCCGTCTGGCCGCCGTGGCCGGAGTAGTGCAGGAACAGGGCGTCGTTGGGCTGGGCGTCGGCGACGAGCCACTTCATGGCGCGGATGATGTTGTCCTTTGTGGGTTGCAGGACCGGGTTCGACTGGTCATCTGTGAGGATAACCATGTCCTCGCGCTTGTAGCCATAGCGCTCCATGAGGAAGTTGGACACGTTCTTGGTGTCGTTGATGCAGCCGCGCAGCTCGCCCTTCTGGCCGAAGTAGTTGATGCCGATCAGCAGGGCTTTGCGGCGCCCGGTGCAGTTGCTGTACTGGAATGTGTAGCCTTGCGGGGCGCCGTGGCCGAACTCCTGCACTCCCGTGGGAGGCGCGTGGACGGTGTAGCTGTTTTGTTGTTGGCGCGGAGGGTAGTGCGCCGGCGGGGCGTTCTGTCGCTGCTGGTTCGGGTAGCCGTAGGGGTCGAGACCGGGAGGAGGGCGGTTGTGAGGCGGAGGGTAGTGCCCCTGGTGTTGCTGAGGGGGAGGAGCATGGTATTGTTGTTGGCCATAACGTTGTTGCGGTGGGGGACCGCCGTACTGCTGGTGTCCCCCTCCGTAAGGAGGTTGACCGTACTGTTGAGGAGGAGGTGCGCCGTAGGAGGGTTGTCCGTAGCCCTGTTGCGGCGGCGGCTGGCCGTAGCCCCCGTGTTGTGGTGGGTATTGGGGCTGGCCGTAACCGCCGCCGCCGCCGGCTCCGTGGTAGCCCTGGCCGGGGAATCCTGACATTGCTGTGTTCGTGTTTATTCAGTGTCTCGAAGGAAGTGCTGGGGTCACGGGTGCAACACAGGGTTCAAGGTAGAGTTGGGAAGGAGAGCAAGAGATAGAGGTCGGCGGGAGTTGTTGATGTTTGTCGAAAGGAAGACGGCACGGCTGTGGAGGCCGCCGAGAAGACAATAATGCGGCAATGCGGGTCGAGGAGCTGACACACCTACCTAGCTGGTCACTTCCAGATCGTCAGGGTCCAGTTAACAGGCTTGGCGCTGCAACCTGTTGTAACCTTCACTGGCCCGAGTCCGATCGCTAACCGCTGGGCTGCATAACCGGGTCACCCACTACTACATCCCGCGCTGTGGGCACATGAATTCGCGCTGTCGTGGCACCTCTCAGCGGTTGCGCATGTGCTGCAGTGCGCTGGAGCACAGCGCGATATGGGGGACAGAGATGGGAGGCAGCCTTCAGATCCGACAATGGTACTCTCTTGATGTGACAGAAAAGCACTCGCTATTCCTTCCCCTCAGGTGAGTGATGCACTTTGCATGTTCTTCTTCAGAATAGAGAAGCAATTCGCAGTGAATATGGCGTTTTACTCGACTTCAGCAGACGATTATTCGCGAAGAAGGGAAGCCGAAGACAGTTACGATTCGGGCTATTCAGGCGAGTCTCCACTTCAACTTCGGGCCAGGCCGGTCCCCGTCTTTCACCCGATCGCTCCTTCCTTCTGATCCAACACATTGCATCGTCACGTCTAACTCGAAACCCTCCAACTAATCCAGACATCACAGGAGAGCGAGAATTGTACACCGAACACCAGCCCCACGGCGACCAAGCGCGCAGTCCCGTGTACTCTCCTCCCTTAGACAAGCCCCCTATCCCAACGGGGTGGGTGCCGCAATGGGACGAGCAGTACCAGAGGTGGTTCTACCACGACACCACCACGGGACGCTCTCAATGGGAAGCTCCGGGCTATGAAGCGGCTCTTCCTGATCGTGGTGTTGGTGGAGTAGGCGCGTATCAGGGGGGGTACAGAACAGGCGGAGAGCACGGCTACGGCTACGGCTGCGCCGAGGAGGAGAAGAAGAAGAAGAGCAGCAGCGGACACGGTGGCATGCTGCTCGGTGCTGCTGGCGGACTTGCTGCAGGTGCACTTCTTTCAAATGCTTTGCATGGTATTATGCCCACTCTCTCCACCTTGTGATTCGTATTCATTGCTGACAAGTGGCTTGTAGATGACTCTGATGAATACCGCTCATACCCCCAAGGGGCACCGGTGCAGGCTCCTGCGTACGCTGAGTCCGTCAGCAGCAGTGACCGCGAGTCGCTCGAGGAGGCGCGGCAAGAGTATGCCGAAGCCCTGGATGATGCGAGGTCCTCCTCTGCCAGCAGCAGTGACCACGAGCGGCTGGAAGAGGCGAGGGAGGAGTACTACTCCGAGGAGGAGGAGGCGTATGGCTCGGACTGATGTTGCGAGTCGCAGTCCCCCGGTGTTGCAGATCCACCATCCAGAATGTGTTTTGATTCCCGGTGTGCATACTGCTGCCATACGAAACACAGTCTCAACGCATCGTTATTGCCCTTCGCTGCTATCACGTCCTGAGAAATTGTTGCTCCTGCAGAAACTTCTGAGAGGCCACTGAGACCTGTACGCAACGGGAAGATGCGAATGTCCATCTTCTGCGGTCCAGCGACTCCGCATCAGTCTCCAACAGATCCCCCGGCCTCAACGTTGAAAAACACATCAGCACGATTTTCTTGGGAGCTGCCCTCGTCGGGACGCCGTGAAAGTCTTGTCCTAGAACCGCCGCTCGGACTTCTCGAGGCTTTGATCGATATGTCTCTGTCTCCGTCTCCTGACGGCTTATTGACAGTGTCATTGCTTGATGTTTCCCGTTGCCGTGAATGACGGAAACTGCGTTCTCTGGCTTGAATGTGTCTTTAGGTAGCCGCTGAATGAAGTACATGCCCTCCGAACATTGCAGAAGTAAGTCGTGACTTCGTCAGTCCGTGAAATAGCGATAGCCTCTGTCTCGCTCTGTCTCTCAGCAGCATTTAACGCAGCACTGTGTAAAGAGAAAGCCTGTGAGTATTCGAAACCTGTTGGTCTAAACAGGGCGTATCACAGTCTTAGTGGCCATTGTCAATTATGCCTCGTCACGTCCCGTTCTGAAAGCGATGTCTGCTAGAAGCCTGCAAAGCCATGTCTATTGAAAAAAAAAACATGTCTTCGCTTCGGGAAATTCGGAGAGACTCCTCCGTCCGTCAGGTCTCAAAGGAACCAGTTCAAATGCGAGAGACGAAGTGTAAGGTAGCTCCAGGCCACTTCTGCATGTGGAATTCTTCCGTCAGAGCTCGAAACGAAAGGAGTCCTGATGTGCCAGATGCTTCGAGCCGTGGTCCCCTTGGGACTGGCACCAAAGCGATCTTTGCTCTTCTTTTGGGAGGTTGTCTCCTCGTCAACAACAACACACCGAAGTTTGTCGTGATTGTAGAACGAAGATGCCATAATGATCATTACCTGTTCAAAGACCCTCGTTGCGACCCTCCATGAGTATAAGTAGGGAGTACTAGGTGATCCCTTCCAGCAGTATAACCAGTTGTTCGCAGGAAATTGCTCGCAGCGAAAGCCACATCACCTCCACGCCAACTTCAATCGACCATGTCTTTAGGTTGTTGGGTGCCGGAACCTGTGGCGAAGACACCGGCTCACTTATGCCTAGGGAAAATATACCTAGGAGACTTCCCTTTCCCAAGGAATGGCCTGGCTTACCATGACGATGTCATTGTCGTGGAAGCCGATGACGAGTTTGCGGTCCGGTACTCCCTCTTCAAAGGATATGAAGGGGAGTATGGCCATCCACCTTCGCGAAATTGTTGCCGCGTCCAGCGCGCCATGGCTCGCTCGCTGGAGGGCTTGCTTCGCTCCCACGCCGCCAAGCACTACCCCTACAATCCGGATAGACGATATCATGGGTGTCGGAGAAGACATGGGCTCCCTATCGACGAGGACGATCTGGGACCGGCGGATAGCTTCGAGCGGCGGTACCTTGGCTCGCTCCCGCAGTTGTGTGACGATGTGGATGACTCTCTGGCGCAGCTCTTCACGGCCCTCTATCATGTCAAGCAGGTCTTCGTGATAATTCAGTGCGAGTGGTGGAAGGTGGATTTGGTCGCGTTCGGTCTGGAGCAGGTACCGCACATGATGCCGGAGTGGGTGCGAGCCGTGCCAGCCGAAACTGTGAGAAAGATGACAACGGCACTTGAGGCTGCTCGCCGGCTCTTCACCATGACAAGCCAACACGTCGCGTTGCACTCTAACGACGCTAGCCTAACGGCCAAGGCCATCAGCAACTATATCGGTCAGTTGCCAGCGGTGGTTCCAGCCGGGATGTACTGGACTCCTCGTAAGGGACATTGGGAACCCCAGCGGGAGAGGGCCAGACAGGGAGACAGATTCTTGGGAAGATTCGGAGACTGGCAGACAACACAGCGGAAGAGGAACGAAGAATCGACGGCGCTTTGGGATGCAATGCACGTCGGCGTGCGGGACCACGGGACGGAGGATACAAAGCGAGTACCCGGATTCGAGACTGTCATCGTCCCGCTGGTCCTTCACCGCGTCAAACATCCTCGCAAGCTGAAGAGCTCTGTTCGCGTCTCCGAAGTGCCCCAGGTATCAGACGTGGTCTCATGCAAGATGATGACACGGGCTGGCTGGCAGCTCGTCCGAGGGCCTCGCAGACCGGATGAGGGAAACTGGAACCACCAACGCTGGACCTGCGAGCAGGCGCTGAAGCCGAAACAGGTCGATGACGAAGGGTGTCATGTTCGGTGAAGGAGACTGGGATTGATCAGGAATTGAGCGGGAGGAGAATAGAGTTGGACATGCTGCCAGAGAGCACCATCTCTCGGCCATGTCTGAAGACGGCAGTGCATGGAAAGGGGTCTGTTGAGGTTTGGCAGAAAACACAGTAGCTTAGGAACAATATCATATCTTCATCGCGACACCGTCCACTTGGACGCCAGTGCCTTGCATGCTAGAGTGATGATGGCCCTGATTGCATGAAGCCTGGCACCCGGGTTGGAACAGCATCAGCAAGGCCATGAATCAGCATGGTGAGAAAGACATTGACATTTCCGACGCGGTAGTTGTGAGAGAAGATGGGGAAAGTTGAAGCATCTCGAGTCTTGAGCGTCCTTCATCAATCTGCAGCTGCCAACATGAACCAGAATTGAGTGGAGCGCGTACAAATAATGACTAAGCCCGCTACCCACCACAACACGTGACCTTCCTCGCTAGTGGTGCAGTAGGGTTTTCTGATTCCCTCCATCTCCGCACCAATCCCTAAATTTTCGGCCCGCCTTGTTGAAATTGTTCGCGACAACCTCGACAATCCACGACGACTCAACACCGACCCAACCTAGCCGCCGGATTCACATTTAATCAGTCGAGATGGCCAAGATTTCGTGAGTAGCCCAACGCCCTCGCTATCCTCGAATACCAGCAAGCAGCCTTCAAGTTTCGAATTGCCTGATTTCCACGATGTCCAGCCTGTCCGAGAGAGCGAAAGAGAAGAAGAGAGCAAAACGGTCCCTGCAGAACAAGAACGACGACTGGATTGTGGCATTTTCGGCCAGAGATCAGGAACAGCACAACGCCCGTTCTGTAGGATTATTCGATTGGGAACTAGACTCTCTCTCGCTCGAACAGGCTGGATCTCTGGAACATGGGGCATATCGGACTTGGGCGCAAAGCTGGCACGACACAATGTGCAGGATGCTAACTTTCTCCTTCTAGCCGTGGTGCCCCCGGTGGCAAGCTGAAGATGACCCTGGGTCTCCCAGTGTACGTGACATAACCCCTCCCGCAGCATCAATTCGACCCGAAACCCCCTTCCCTCGAACATCGAACCCCCCTCCCAGCGAGCAACCACACACGACCAACACCTGGAATAAATGGAGGAACAATTGACTGACAAGCACACAACAGTGGTGCCATCATGAACTGCGCCGACAACTCCGGTGCCCGC
Source organism: Coniochaeta sp. 2T2.1 (assembly GCA_009194965.1). NCBI lineage: Eukaryota > Fungi > Ascomycota > Sordariomycetes > Coniochaetales > Coniochaetaceae > Coniochaeta > Coniochaeta sp. 2T2.1. Next base: position 385,829 of record VSMA01000014.1, read on the forward strand.
AACCTGTACATCATCTCCGTCAAGGGTATCGGTGCCCGGTTGAACCGCCTGCCCGCCGGCGGCGTCGGTGACATGGTCATGGCCACAGTCAAGAAGGGCAAGCCCGAGCTCCGCAAGAAGGTCCACCCCGCAGTCATCGTCCGCCAGTCCAAGCCGTGGAAGCGCTTCGACGGTGTCTTCCTCTACTTCGAGGACAACGCCGGCGTCATCGTCAACCCCAAGGGCGAGATGAAGGGCTCCGCCATCACCGGTCCCGTCGGAAAGGAGGCTGCCGAGCTCTGGCCCGTACGTTTACACTCTCCCCCCCCCTTCCCTCTCTCTGATACACAATGTACTGACACAGTCTCCAGCGTATTGCCAGCAACTCCGGTGTCGTGATGTAAAGTGGGTTTCTTTGGGTCGAAGGAGAATTACGAACAAAGGGACAAACGACAACTGCAGCGCGCGGGGTTGAGTGAGGGACGTGGAACTCGCGTGTCATGACAACATCTGTCTTTCCGGAGCTGGGGGAATACACATTCAGTTACGGAAAAGAATGACTGGCCAACCACCACAAGAGGAGCTTGGCTGGGAATCGGCAGGCTTTTGCATTTCGGTTTGCGGCGTGACATGGGATTCATACCAAATGCATGATATAACGGTCAATTCACAGATCAAAATTCCTTCACCGCACTTTGTTTTGTCTCGCTCTATGTGATAGTCCTGGGTGGTAATGAGGACGGCGTTGCTTTGCTGACGGCTGCTGGATACAACTGCCCCTGAAGTGTTCAGATTTCCCTATGCTGTTGAAATACCAGTCGCAACGGAAGACCCATGTCATTGCCTATCAGCCTCTGCCACACATGCAACCCAATCCGGAAGTTCATCGCCATACCAATCGATAGAGTTTCACCATCTGTGCATGCTCCGGCATGACTGGACGGTCAAGATGGGGCACTCATCTGGGCACTACCAAGACTTACTGCACGCTTCCAGCCTTGGCACTGTGCAAAAGTTAACAGCATGAACATGTTTGTTCAATACCCTTACGCGACTGAACATCGACATGTCAAACGCTGGAGCGTCATGATACCGAGCGGACCATTGATTGCGGAACGATAAAAGCAGAAGCTACTAGTGTGCAAACATTGTTTTGGTGCTTCGAAAGCCATTGAGCCTACCCGTAGGCCACAAAGACCAGACCCGATCCAGCGATGTGTGAGTGTGCGTGTCAAACGTGTATGGTTCGTGTATAGGGTAGCTCACCTCGCTCGACTGAAGGACTGCGCTGGCGGCCAAGTCGCTGCACAAATACACGACATTTTGTAAAGCCCTTTGGCTCCCACCCTACTACAATGTTCTCCTTACTCAAGGGTCCATACAGAATGTATTACAACTCATGTGGCTAAGGTACCTTGGTTGTGATGGGTGCACAAGATGGCAGCTTTTGACACTTGAGTGAGTTCTATCTGTGCGAGTGTGATAGTTTTACACTTATGCAGATAGGAATGAGAACATTCAACTTCTCCCTAAAGTATCTGACTTTGCCTTCATGGTACCTTACAGGTTTAGCAACATCCGGAGTCTTTCCCCGGTGCCAGCATCTTCTGGAGTGCCCAACATCAATACCTGGGGATGTATGAGCGGTGCAACAGGTACTTGTGACTGACGCCCAAGAACTCTGTAGCGGCGAGTTGTAAGTTTAGTGCCATATATCGGATACCCACCCCCCCTCCACGTATCACACAACAGAGAATTGCCAAGCACAGGTGAACATAATGAGAATTGTCACGGCGGGTCTATCACAGTTACAACTTCAGACACATCGGGATATTTCAGCTCTTCACTTATCTGCCTCTCTCGCTGCCATATATACAGCCTCTCTCTAGAATACAAGCCAGAGAGAGAGAAACCTGCTCTCTGTCATGAAAAGCCCGATAGGCCACGAATCAACCCTCTGAATCCTCCTGAAATCCTTATCCTGGATCATGCATTGGTCATCATGCCTTCCTTAAGCCCCTGTGCTTTTGATGCCCCCCTTTTTAGACCAAATGATGATGTTACAGACCGACACCCTGAAAATGCAAAGGCCGCTGGTTATGCTGATATTTCGATGCCGAAACCAAAAGCAGGTATGAAAGTTGGTAAAGAGGGTAACGAGGAATGTGGATGAAGTAGAAAGAAACGCAGTGATGCTCGCTGGTGATCTTTCGTCCTTACGACGTCGTGGTACATGTGAGAAGGACGAACCGTGGGCCGCCCTTGTTGGTGGTTGGTTATTTGTCGACCGGTCGGAATGTGGTGGTGGTGATGCCTCACAACATGGGAGGACCGGGAGGTGGAGGGGGTGGAGGAAGATATTGTTGCTCGTGAAAGACGTGATGATGCTGCTGTGGCTGACTCGGGACACCAGCGGGCACACCAGGGGGTGCACTGGCGGGCGAGAGCGCAGGCGGCCCAGAAGCAGGCTGGAGAGGTTTGGGTGTCAGATCGGGAGGAGGAGCGGCGGCCTTGGCCTCTGCTTTCCGGGCGAGAGTGTTCTTGCGCTTCTCGACGGCGGATTGCATCTCGCCGCGTTGCCAGCGTTCTGTGGATGTTGTTAGTTGTTGTTCCAAAGTGGGAGGGGAGAGATTGGGAACTAACGCTTCATGCTCCAGCTCATCTTCTCCGACTTGGACATCTCGTTGTAGGCCTTTTGCTCCGCCGGCTCGAGCGATGGTTTCCTTGATCCGCCCCTGCTGGTTGGGGATGGCTTCCTGGACCCACCTCGGCTTGGCGGTCTGCTTGCGGGCTTGCTCATCGACTGATCGGCCGGGGTAGGCGGGGTCTGTGCTGGAGACTGAGCTGCTGGTGACGGCACTGCGGGAGGAGCAGCAGCAGCGGCCGCCGCCGCGGCAGCGAGACCGTTGTGTCCGATGACCTTGATCTTGAGCATCTTCCTCGCGGGAGGACCCGGGACCGGGTCGGGGTGGGCGCTGAAAGTGTGCATCATGCCGGCCGCAGCGATGGCGGGACTAGCTGGGCCAGAGGGCGGGAACTGAGGAGTGGACGGGGACGAGTTCTCGTCCACCACAGCGGCTGGCTTCTTTGTCCTCACACGCACACGCTTCTTCTTGGGCGGCTCCTCGGCCTTCTTCTCTTCGACGGGCGGAAGGGGATTCGGCTTGGCCCGCTTGGGGCGAGGCTCCGCGGCGGGATCGTTCTCGACCGCGAAGTTGCGCTTCTTCTTGTCGCGGAGGGAGTAGGAGGACTCTACGGTCGCGACGGTGTTTGCCGTTCCGTTGGAGGAGGAGGTGGAAGGGCGACGCTGAGAGTTGGTCGTTGGCTGGCTGTAGAACGAGCCGGCTGGAATCTCGGTGCCGTTGCTGGTGGCCTCCTTGGACTTCCTCTGCCTCTTTGATGGAGGCTGAGGTTCCTGCTTTACAGGCATGTCTTCCTCGGGCTCTGCATAGGTCGTGGTGGCGAGAGGATGAGGAGCTGCTGCGCGACCACGCTTGCGAGTGACCTTGGGCTTCTCGGGTAGGAGAAACTCCTCGGTGATGCCGTTCTGGTTGGCATCCGGCGGAGGCACATCTTCCTGGACAGGCGCTTTTGCCTTAGCGCGTGGACCACGCTTCTTGGGCACTGGCTCGGGTGTAGCCTCTTTGGCTCCCGACTGGGCATCATCTGAGCCAGCGGCAGCAGCAGTCTTCCTCTCACGTCGACGCGGGGCGGGCACGGGAGTAGTTGCCCGTGATCCAGGCGCGCTGTGGTCATCACGAATCCTGGGCTTGCGCGTGCGTTTGCCCTCGACGATCACCCCCTCTTCTGCAGCATCGGCCGCCTTCTGGGTCTGTCGGCGGTCGCGGAGGCGGCCCTCGGTTGTCTCCCACCGTTGGCTGATCGGATCCTGCTTGCCGATGGAAGCCTTGTCTGCCTTGTGATCGAAGCCGTATGCTTGGGCCATGATCTTGTCTTCCTGACGCTGATGCTCTTGTTCTGGGTCATCGACGTAGGGCTTGGGAGCGCGGACGCCCTTGACATCGAATGGTGCCGGAACCTTCTGAACGATATCGTCGAAAGTGCGTCTCCACACTGGGGGCTCGTCGAGCTTCTGCCTAGCATCCCAGTTCTCAATTGCCTTGTCGTTCTGAGCACGGCGTTTGGCGTTGTCCTCGTCATCCGTGATCTTCTTTAGCTCACGATACTCGTCTTCGTAAGCCTTGAGCGTCTTTGCGGCTGATTCGAGCATCGCATAGAGAGTCCTGTCGTCGTGTTCCTCCGGGTTCTCCAAAACCTCTTCCATTGTAGTAGCATCTTTGAGCTTCTTGAAGAGATACTGCTTCTTGGGATGCTTCGTCACAAACTCGGGCTCAGCCGGACCATTCTCGATCTCGATGCCGGCGACATCAGCATCGACGTCTTGGTCGATGTCCACTGGATTTTCGAGCTCCGGTTCGGCCTCGGGCTCTGGAGAAGGAGCTGCCGTTGGGGGTTGCGAGTCCGGCACAGGCGAACCGCGAGGTGTTTCGTCAACTGGTGCTGCAGCAGTTTGTGCAGGTTGAGCCTCGGCCACTGCAGGGGAATCAGCCTCGAGTGAAGATGCTGGAGACCTGGCCCTCTTCCCCTTCCCCTTAGCCTTTGCCTTCGATTTGGTAGCCTTCTTGGTGACCACAGGCTCAGGAACCGGTCTCCGGAGAGCTTCCTTGTGTCGGCGCGCACAAGTGTCGCGGAACGCCATCAGAGAGATCCGTGGCTGGTTGCTGCGTCTCCGACGTGCCGCATCCTCTTGGTAGAGGGAAAAGAACTTCTTGGTGCTGAGGGGCTGGATTGGATCCCAGATGTCTGAGAAGTACACCGGCTCATCCTTCGGTAGGGGAGATGCTTGAGGCGTGACAGTGGGAGCAGGAGTGGCAATGCCATTCTCCACCGTCTCTTGCGGGACGGCCTGCTCAACCCAGCTTGCAGGGAGAACGGCATCTTCGTCCTCATAAGGCACGAGGGGTTCGTGATACACCTCCTGCTGGGATCGCTGGTAGACCTTGTCAATCGCTGGAATACGTCTTGGTTGAGGGACTTGAGGCTCCGATGACTCGGGAGGAGTGGATGAGGTTGATGTTTCGAGTTGCTGTTCATCGTCGGTCTTTGGAATCAGAGACTGTTTCTGTTCATCTTGTGTTGCGCCACAGTCGGTAGCTGGCATATCTGAAACCAGCTTCTGCTTGTGAGGCGTATCTTCGCGATCCCCATGATCCTGGTTGATAGCCTGAGCGGACTCCTCACGAAGCTGAGTCTCCACCTCATCATCGTTATTCTCGGTAGTAGGAAGAGCAGCATAAGAGTCAGCCGAACGAGAGTCCTGGTCCTGGACGTGCTCCAATTTCATGGAGCTCACTGAGGGTCGACGGAGGGACTCATCATCAACGAGCGTTTGGTTATTAGAAGCCGGTGTTGGGGAGCTGGTGTCTTCCACAGTAGGTTCCTGGGATTCAAAAGCTCCAGCCGCATTCTCGTGTAAGTCTTGACTGTTGGCTGGATGCTCAGAGCTAGCAGTGCGAGGTGTCACTCTCTTGAGCTCCGGAGAAGACTGGGGGTCCGAGCTGCTTTCCTCCATGGCACCGCCGACGAGGATGGTGTCCTGGACCTCGTTGTCGGAACTGGGATGTACAGTAGAAGGTCTGCTGTCGGCTGTGGCAGCAGGCTGCTTTGATGAAGCCTTGCGGCGAGATGAGGTTGGGCGAGGTCCGGAAGGTGTCTTGTCTATACGACGGCGCCTCTGAGTGACGCTTCCCTCATCAGAGTCATCCCCCGACAGACCCAGAGAGTGGGTGGCGCGTCTCCTGCGGGTTGAGCTGGTCGAAGTAGGGGCCGGCTTCTTGCTCGCGTCTGACTTGAGCTGCTCGCTAGCTAATAGGTCGTCATCGACGGTCTCCTCGAGCTGGGCGTAGTCGATGCGGCTGCGTTTCCTCAGGGTATGGCCACCCTTCTCGGAGGGTGCCTCATAGGCAGCGCCATCGTAGCCCATGGCGGATGCACGTGATCGCTTGCGGGTGGAAACACCGGCAGAGGCAGTAGCCGAAGAAGGGTTGAGAGAGTTGAGAGAGTTGGGGGTCTCAAAGGAGGATATCTGGCGAAGATTGCTGGAAGGGCTGAGGCCACGGAATGGAGTGGCTGGTTCGTAGTGAGGGGAGTTGGATGCTAACATGATGCCGGCATAGGGATGCGGCTGGGCCTGATGACGCTGGTGAGGAAAGGAATTGGGAGTCGTAAAGGGTGAAAATTCCGAGTTGTCATTGTTGTTGCTGTTGTATGAGGTTGCAGAGGGCGAGACTTGACTGCGGCGTGCCCTGTTGGGCGCGCGACCGCGGCCTCGTTGACCACGGTCCATGGTGAAGAGACGGATGGATGTCTTTGTTCGACTTAGAGCGGAGAAGTCGAACTTGACTTGGCTCAGGGCTGATGTGACGGTTGCAATACTGCTCCAACTAAAAGTCCAGAAGACCAAAGGACGTGATCCAAGGCTCCTGAAGAAGATGATATCGAACAGGTAAAGTACTTTGGTCCGGTATCATTAAGTCCAAGAGAGAAAAGACGAGGCGAAAAAAAAAAGGATTGTAGGATGGTCCGGAAGTAAAGAGAGACAGATTTCTGCTGAGTGAGAATAAGAGGCGCAGGTGACTTGACTTATAAGGGCAACTATTGTGCCTGTTGAAGAATAGGTACCAAACTGGAGGGATGTAAAACGAAGTGCAAGTGTTGACCAGGAGTTCACCGTCTATTTGACAAGGCTTACAATAGACCGTGCCGGTGCAGTGACTGACAATAGCATGAGGTTCGAGTCGTCTTATTGATCTCTGAGTGTCTCCTTTTGGCGCCATCAAGTTTTAGGTGGTTCAAGCTTTCGAGTCTGTGCCAGCTGCCACCAGCCGGGGAACCTTGCTGTGACTTACACGGCTCGGCGCCCCAGACCAGATAAGGTTTAGCCGCCAAGCGTGAATCTCTCAGTCTCCACATCTGTTCTCCCCAGATGCACCGCCCGCAGCTGTGCAGCTCGGATGGAAAGCAACATCGAACAACCTCAACTCGGTACCCTAACACTACTGCCCCCTCTCCTGGATATTCACCCCTTCTCTCCGACCTTCAAAGGCTGTCTTACAGCTACACATAAGAGACCTTATTGCATCTACCTTATGACTCTACTGTGACACGGGCAACGATAAGACGAACCACGATCATGGCGGGCAAACGCTCCAAGGTCGACGCCAACGACGAGCTGGACGAGCTCTTCAAGGACATCCAGGACGATGCCGCAGTCAAGAAGCCAGCCAAACCCAAGGCACCCGCCTCTGCCTCCAAAGGTAAGGCTGATGCCGCCGACCAGGACATCCTCGCAGAGCTGGAGCACCAGCTTGTCGACGAGAAGCCCTCGAGGCCACACACTCCCCGCGTTAGGGAGACCGCAGCCAAGGGCGCTCCGGCCAAGAGGACATCAACAGAGACGCCGCCTCCCACCGACGACAAGCCCCTCAACGTGCCACGCAAGTCTGCCGAGAGCACGCGCTCCTACCATGCCAGCTTCACACCGAGCGCCACCAGCTCTGAGCTCCAGGAGCCCGAGAAGAGACTGCCGACCGAGCAGACCAGCGCACCGGCAGCAAGCACCGGAGGTGGCTGGTGGGGAGGCATCCTGTCTTCGGCTACGGCGGCTATGAAGCAGGCCGAAGCCGCGGTCAAGGAGATCCAGCAGAATGAGGAGGCCAAGAAGTGGGCTGAGCAGGTTCGAGGCAACGTTGGAGCTCTCAAGGGGCTGGGTACGTCTACTGTTTCTATTCCCAAGAATCCAGAGTGCTCTATCAGTATCCAAACAGTAGCTAACCCCTCGGAACTTGCAGGCGACGGAATCCGCTATCGCGCGCTCCCGACCTTCAATAACATCCTCCACACCCTCGCGCCGCCCATCTCCTCCCACGAGCGCCTGCACATCCACATAACCCACGATCTGTCAGGCTACCCCTCCCTCGACCCGCTCATCCACGGCGTCTTCAGCCGTGTCATGTCGCAAGTCGAGGGCGGCGAGCTGCTCGTCATCCAGCGCGGCCAGGAATCCACCCTGCGCAGCCCTTCCTCGGAAAAACAAGGCTTCTTCTCGGGTGCCGGCCAGTCCAGCGCCGGGTGGCGCGACGGGCCCTGGTGGCGCCAGGCCGATATCCCCCGCGACTTGGGCATCGTCAAGGGCCTCGCGGAGGGGACGAAGCTGTGCCGCGCCAATGCGGAGGCGTACAGTCACGATTACTTCGCTGCGCACGGCGGGGTGGAAGGTGCGAAACGCCGGGCTGTGGAGCCCGTTAGCGAGAGCAATCCCGTGCGCAGCTCGGATTTGTTCTTGTCCGTGCAGGCTCTTAGTATTGAGGCCGACAAGGGCCTGTTCGGCGGCAGCAGCGCGACGGAGAAGCACAAGGAGGCCTCGGCCGTGCACGACGAGGAAGACGTCGACGAGCAGGTGTATTTTGCTGTCTTCATCCTCGACCCGGTGCACGAGATCGAGTATTACAGTGTCAGCCAGGCCATTCCGGTTAAGTGGATCCACTGGTTGGATGCCGCGGCGCCGTTGACGCCCGCCAGCGGAGATGAGGGCGCGGAGTACTATAGTGCCGAGAGGGTGCCTGAGGAGATCCGGGAGATTGTGGAGGGTGGCGGTGTTGACCCCAGGGAATGGGTTGCTGAGTGGGTTGAGGAGGCGCTGAACCTGTCTGTTGGGGTTGTGGCGCAGAGGTACGTGGCGCGGAGGATGGGTGTGGGCGAGGGGGGGATGGGCAAGGGGAAGAGGAGGATGGATGCTGTTATGGAGGATGGTGGTGGTGAGGCTGCGAGGGCTGGGTTGATCTAAGTCAGTGGCGGTCTCCGAATGGCAGCATCAACATGCGTTCGGCGACGGTCACGGATTAGTCGGATCCCGGAGTCGAGTTGTGTCGGAGGCCGAGCGTCTGCTTCGACGATCACCTCATCGTCAGACCTCCCAGCTGGCCTCCTTTCTTGCCCGGCAGTGTAAAGTCGGTTGCACTGGATACGAAGGATGGCAGCTCTATGGTCCATGTTTTTGGGTTTCCTATAGCCTTTTCTTGGAGTTGAGGGTATTGCTTAAGGATATCTGGTTCTGATTCACTCTCATTCTGCGATATATTTGCCATTGCGAGTTATGGATGAGTTATTTGACAGTAGGCAGGGCCAATGCAAGCACATCTTGAAGCAAGGCCTGATTTGGCATCCCTACCCGAACTCCCTCCAGTCCTAATGCAAGATATTGGATGGATCGGATGCTTCATCCATCCTAGATTCGAAGATCAACCACCTCTTACATATTCAGTGCGACCCACCCAACCAACCACTTCAAAACGAAGCGTCTTCCACGATATGGAAGGCACAATAACATCCCCAGCCAGCTGACTGGTCCACATCTCAGTTCAGCCATGGCCTAGCTAGCGTTAAATTTGGCTTTTAGCACAGGACAACCGAGGAATCCCGTCGCGCCGTTCCATCCAATCCTTCCATCCATCCTTCCGTGATCGGGATTCCCGTACCGTACCCACCAACCTTGGTGTCGCTGGGCCTGACTGACACATAAAAAGGGTCCGTTTCCACCCGGATCAGATAAAGTCCCACGAACGGTCGCTCGCTCTCGCTCTCACTCACTTCCAGGTTCTTCAAGACTTTGCACTCCCTTTCAGTTTGCTTGTTTGATCGATCTTGCAAGTACTTCTACTTCAGATTACTTCAGACTACGCTGTACCAGAGTTGACACCGCACTACACATCATCAACCATATCTTCGATATCTTCGATATCACACATCTCACCCACCACCACCACGGCAGATCTCACCATCTCACAGTCGAGATGTCAACCCTCTTCACAAACGCGCGCATCTTCCTCTCCGGCGTCCAGCCAGGAACCAACCCCTCCCCCACCTCCCCGCCGCAATTCGCCTCCGCCCTCCTAATTCAGGACTCCGTCATCACAGCCGTCGGCCATGTCTCCGACCCGCTCATCTCCTCCGCGCTGGCCTCGCCTTCCACCACCACCCACGACCTAGGAGGCAAGACGATTCTCCCCGGCTTCGTAGACGGGCACATGCACCTCATGCTCCTGGGGCAGTCCCTCCGGAAACTCGACCTGGGCGGTTGTAAGGACCTGTCGGAAATCCAGGAGACCATCCGGCTGTACGCGAGGGAGCATAAAGAGGTTGAGCGAATCTTGTGTCGGAATTGGATGTGGAGCCAGACGCCTTCGGGTGTAACCGCTAGGGATTTGGATGGGTTGGATGTGGAGGGGATGGACAGGGCGGTGCTGGTTGATACGAAGGATCTGCACTCTGCTTGGTGTAACACGCGGGGGATAGCTGAGCTGGGAGCGGAGGGGTGGGCTGATGTTCCAGGGGGGGTAATCGAGAGAGATAGCGAGGGGAGGGTGACGGGTGTTTTCAGCGAGAGCGCGAATATCACCTACGTCTGGCCGTACCTGGCCAGTGTAGCCAGCATGGAGGAGCGCATGGGCGCCATCAAGGCCGCCGTTGCGGCGTACCATGAAGCCGGGTACACGGGAATGGTGGACATGGCCATGGACGAGGGCGCGTGGGAGGCTCTGCTCGCGCTGCGGGAGGAGAGTGGAGCGGGGGGAATCGGGACGAGGGTCGCTGCTTACTGGCTTCTCCGGCCGAGCAAGACCGGGGAGGAGAACTTGAAGCAGGTGGAGCGCGCGGCCGAACTGGCGGGGAGATATAACAAGGATACGACGCCCGATTGCAGGGTCGTGGGGATCAAGGTTATCGGGGATGGAATCATCGACGCGTGTACCGCCGGACTGTCGGAGCCGTATGAGCATGACGGGCGGGGCTCGTTCCCCATGTGGACGAGGGAGGAGTTGGCGCCCGTTGTGAAGAGGGCGGACGAGTTAGGCTTGCAGGTGGCGTTGCATGCTATCGGCGACGAGACGATCAAGATGGCCGTCGACGTGCTGGCTGAGAATGTGTCTCCGACGAGAAGGCCGCGGATAGAGCACATCGAGCTGGCGAGCAAGGAAGACGCCGAGCGGCTGGGCAAGTTCGGCATCACGGCCTCCATCCAGCCCGTCCACGCCGACCCGGCCATCTTGCGGGCGTGGCCGAGGCTGATCGGCGCGCACCGGTGCAAGCGCGCTTTCGCGTACCGGGAGTTCGCCGACGGTGGCGCCCCGCTTGCGCTGGGGTCAGACGCGCCGACGGCACCGCACAGCCCGCTGGGAAATCTGTATGTGGGCACGACGAGGCGGTCGTATCGGGAGCCGGAGTGCACGGAGGTCGTGAACGAGCACTTTGCGCTGGGGCTGTGCGAGGCCGTGGCTGCTGCTACGGAGGGGGCGGCGTACAGCTGTTTCGACGAGGGGCGGGTGGGGAGGTTGCAGGTCGGGCTGAAGGCGGATTTTGTTGTGGTGGATATGGCGTGGGAGAAGGAGAAGTTGATGGAGGCGCGGACGAAGGAGACTTGGTTTGATGGGAAGAGGGTGTGGAAGAGCGAGGAGTAGACTGCACTATGGCAGATATACCCTTACAGTTAGGGAGTTAGTCGTACCTAGGGATAGTACTGCCTCGGCCAGATGTTCATAGCCGTCTTCGTCCCCTCCCCCAACGGCAGACCAGCATGCATCGTCCTCATATCCCCCGTCCCGTTGGGATGCAAATTCAGCCAGAAGATGGCATTGCTCGCGACCGGTCTAAACGCCAGTCCACCGTCCTCATGCTCCCTCCATAGCGGCCTCAAATCCTCCTCTCCCCGGGCATTAACCCACCCCCCAACCCACCCAGGTTCCCGCCTCGGACTCTGCTTGGCAATCCCCTCCACGTAGGGGAAATGCGTCTCCCCTCCCGTACAATTCCCATCCAACACGGCAAAGAAGCTAGCCACCCGATTCCACCTGCGCTGCGTCCCATCCGTCGCCCAGCGCGGGGTATCATACCAATCGTGATGGAGGTTAAACCTCTGGCCCGGTCCGTACCGCACGAGCTGCGGCGGGCCCATCTCGTCCCACCCGTCGCGGAGCATGGTGCCCATGAACGCCCTCGCCCTGTCCAAGACGCAGGCCACTGCGGGATCGTCGCGCGGCAGGCCGGCGGAGCTGGAGGTGCGGTCGGTGGTGGGTTGCTTCTGGCCGTTGGGGAGGACGACTTCCGAGGGGGCGAAGCGCGGGGCGGCTGTTGATAGGAGGGAGGAGATATCGCGGGGCGAGAGGAAGGAGTGGATGTAGATTACTAGGGGGGAGAGGGAGACGAGTTCGGTTTTGTAGGTGTGGGAGGGGTCGCAGGTGAAGGGTTGGCTGTCTGGGGAGGGGGAGGGGGAGGGGGAGGAAGAGGAGCGGCGGGAGGGGAATAGGGGGTTGATCAGGGGATGGTCTGGGAGGGGGAGGGAGGGGGTGAAGTTGAAGAGCCAAGGGGATAGATGGGAGAGGAAAGGGGATAGGAGTGCGAGGAAGAGGGTGAAGACGGAGAGGAATGCAAGCTTGGAGGTGGTTGACCACGCCATGGGGATGGATGAGGCGATGCCCCTTTCAAGAGTTGATGGAGCTGAGATGCGACGACTTCCCCAAGGATGAAGGCGTAAAACAGAGGAAGCAAAAAAGAAACGAAAGCGAATGCACCCACCGCCTTCACTTGTGTTGACTCATCTAGTAATAGCCTGGAGGTCAGGAGCTTGATGCTCCGACACACCCCTCTTGAGCAGGTCAAATGCCGGGCTCGTGTCACCGTGACTGGCCCGGAGCGGCATGGCGCTTGGAGATATCATTGGCATCTCGTTGGCCAGATCATAACCGGGTGAGGGCACGTAGATTTACCCCTTGGGTTGCTATTCCTCGCCGATCAAGCCTGGCATCCCACTCGCCTGAGTCGAGAAGTGCTCAGTTCGACTCAAGCAGATACTTGACTGCCTGTATCCCGGATGTCGACCCGAAGCTCCCCTTGTGGTGAGGTTAAAGGTGCTGAGGGTTTGATAGGATCAGAGTCGCAATGGGATGCAGTCCGCCGAAGATGTCATGCATTGTGGTTCGAGGACACGGACCGAACAAGCATTTCTCGGTACCACATCCGCCGTTGTCCTGACCTGGATTTGGCGCAATTTCTTACGCCAGAACGTCTCTTCTTATGGTACCCACCCCTTGAGTTATTGATGACTGGTTAAGGTAGAAGTAGGATGAGCCGGATCTTGAGCCCGAGAAAGTGTTGAACCTGATCTGTGTTGCGGACAGGAAATAATGCACATTTATGCATGAGTAAACCGCGGCCGTGTCTGTCTCCACCGGGAGCAGCAGGCGAGAACCCTAACCCTGTTACCGAGAAGTCTGGGGTAGCCTTATCACTTATCTCGACTTACCTTAGCGGGAAGCCACATCTGAAACGGCCTGACGGACAGGAACCTAAGGTAATATCAGGGACGGGACTACTTCCCGTGACGTCAGCCACCAATCCGAAGCGCGCTTCGCGCCCCTGACGCCTGACGACTAACACCTGACGAAAGTTTTGTGTTTCTTTCGCGGAGCCGGAGATGCTTCCATCGAATGGATCTGCAAGATGTGCAGAAGATGTGCAGAAGATGTGCAGAAGATGTGCCGACTCGTCGGTTTCAGGTTTAACTTTCCAGGTTGTTGCTGGACTGCGCCAGTTGTACTTGAATACGAAACCGTATGTCTTGGTGCGACGGCAGGATGGCCAATGACTTGTACTAAAGAATGAGAGCTGGGCGACGAGGGCATTCTGGGGCATCAACACTACACGTGTAGAGTACCGATGATTGTTAGTCTCCAGGGTCGGTCCATGAAACCGGAGGATGCCCAAGTCAGTGTCTTGATCAGTTTTCATCACTGCATTCCAGAACCCAGAGGGTTGCCACGCTGCCGGCGCCCAGCTTCATGCGCCTCATTTGCGGGAATGAGACTTGTCGCGAGTTTGTTTACACGCCGGCGCATCCACATACCTTCTACGTACCTAACCTTATCTCGGGAAAGGGGGCTGTGAATGGTGATGGCATCATTTTTAAAAGGCAACAACCGGCTTTGTAATCGTCAGTGTTGAAACGTGCCTTCCCTTGGGACCTCAAAAGGTTCAAACAGGGAAGGGACATGACGCTGGGATCTACGTCACTGCCCCACTACTCCAAAGCCCGCAAAAGCAGGGGTGCACGCCTAGGTACGACGTATCTCCCCTCAATTGCTGCCCCTCCATCGTCACTTTTCATTGCTTGTTGCTGTGTCATTGCTCCGAATATCTCCTGAATTATCTCGCTGTTTGCATTTCTCAGCAACTCTGCATCAGTCCTACTATTCTTCACTCGAAAAAGCCAGAAGTTAAACCTCGACATCTATCTGTCGTCAACTTTCAACTCTCCTCACAGTCGTACAGGTCTCTCTTTCACCTGCCACCTGCACGAGTACTTCCGGCTGTCAACCCGCCCGTTTCCCTCAAATACCCGGTTTTTCCAAGGTCCTGCCTGCCCTCCCAGCCGATAAATTGGTGCTGTCACTCCCATTTTCTCGAGGATCAGCTGTCATCACTTGCCCGTGCCCGATGATGAAAGCGATGACGCTTGAATAAATACCAAAACGGAAATATCGACAACCTTTCTCCCTTCCACATCCAAATCCACAATCTGGCACTTCCATCTGGACTGTTTCTCTCTCATCACTGTCACTGCCACTCGTCACCCCCGTCATAACAAGGATAACCACCACTAGGAGAACCCTTTCTCCCCTCAACTGTCTTGTCCTGTGCCTTGGTTCAGAACTTGCAGCCACAGTGATCCAATTACCCGTCGATTACATATCTTGTTCTCCAGAGACTTACTACCTTGGCCGCTTCTTCCCGCATCAACACCAAAAACCTAACTTCTTCTCCCTCCACCTCATCCCCTCCACTTTACACCGTCGCTCCAACGTCCCTACTGCCGCAATAACCCTGCACGTCCACGGCTTCAATCCAACTTGTCATCAACCTAAATCCCCCCGACCTTACTCTCTCTTGATCCTCGTCCTCTCAAGAGGTTGAGCTCGACTGATCTCGACCGGAAGCTCCCTTCAGCTCATCCCCTTGGACAGCAAACTCGCATTGATATAACCAAGAGAACTTTGCGTCAACAATCCGAAGCCAGACATCACCGCCAGCAAAAGTGTCGCAGCTCTCTTCAACGAACCCGTTCGGCTTCAACATTCAATCATACCCACCCACCGCCAAAATGTCGACGATACAGAGTTTGAAGAACTTCATCCGCCATGGTATGCATTCTCCGTCTCAGATCGCCTTGGCGGAAACCAATACTGACACTGGTCTGGCTGAACAGGAAAGCAAGCGCGCGCTGCCAACGATACTTCCCCCACATCCGCAGCCCAACAGCACCAGCCTCTCCAGAACAACGGGCCGCCACCAGTGTCCGAGCCTGCATTCGGAGCAGCACCGCCACAACAACATGCTCATGAAGCCTATTCCATCAGTGTCGCCACCGAACCCTATTCCATCAGTGGTGGCGACGCACACAACCGCGTCGCCCAGGCAGGGAACGTCGCTGCCCACCATGCCGAGGCCGACCAGCACGTGTCCAAGGCAAAGAACAAGCGCATAGATGACAGCAGTATCGCGAAGCTGGTAGCCGAAGAGAATGCCACTAAGAACAAGTTTCCAAGGTACCCCGGCCTCGAGAGGTGGGAACTTATCGAGAAGATGGGCGACGGTGCCTTCAGCAACGTCTACCGAGCGCGGGACCTGGAGGGCAACGCCGGCGAGGTCGCCATCAAGGTCGTCCGCAAGTACGAAATGAACAACATGCAGGTATGTACTAATCCGGGGGACTAATCGCGGCTCGTTTCTATGCCGACCCCGTTTTCTTCTTCTCCTTTTTGTCTGTCTTGGTTGTTCCCTTTACCAACTCGAGGGGATGTTCTAGGGCAATAAGCATCTACATCCGGATTTCAAGCCAAAGGTTCCAAAAGCTGCAGAGGTGCGAAATACTCCTTTCTTTACTGTCCTGTTATTCATCTCTCTGCACGGCCTCCTGACCACGCTCCGGTTGATCCCGCGCCCTGCGCTATCATCACACGCCTGCCCCGACGCAAGTGCTCTGGGCAGGAGACACGGATTCGGTCCTCAAACAGACAGCCTCGGACATTGTCACTAACCCGGCGGGCACAGCGAGCGAACATTTTGAAGGAAGTGCAGATTATGCGTCAACTGGACCATCCTAATATCATCAAGTTGGTCGACTTCTCGGAATCCCGCCAGTACTACTACATCATCCTCGAGCTCGCTCAAGGGGGCGAGCTCTTCCACCAGATTGTGCGGTTGACCTACTTCAGCGAGGACTTGTCACGCCACGTCATTACGCAGGTGGCGGTGGCCTTGGAGTACTTGCACGAGGAGAAGGGTGTTGTTCATCGGTAAGTTAGCTTCGACACCCCTCCTCCTATTGAGCGAAGATATGGATCATTGGATTCAGTTATGCACCAACGTCCGGCTGCAGTAGATGGCGTCCAGACATGGCGCTCATACTAGAGTGTTATAGCTAACAAAAGTCCTACAGAGACATCAAGCCCGAGAACATCCTGTTCAACCCAATACCGTTTATGCCGTCAAAGTCACCAAAGCCGAAGCAGGCCGGCGATGAGGATAAGGTCGACGAAGGCGAGTTCATCAAGGGGCTTGGCGCTGGCGGCATTGGCCAGATCAAGATTGCAGACTTTGGTCTTTCAAAGATTGTGTGGGATAACCAGACGATGACGCCCTGCGGTACGGTTGGTTACACGGCGCCTGAGATTGTGAAGGATGAGCGGTACTCAAAGTCGGTCGACATGTGGGCCCTGGGATGCGTGTTGTACACGCTTCTCTGCGGTTTCCCGCCATTCTACGACGAGAGCATCGAGGTTCTTACGGAGAAGGTAGCAAAGGGACAGTACACCTTCCTGTCGCCGTGGTGGGACGATATCAGCAAGTCGGCACAAGATCTCATCTCGCATCTGCTGACGGTCGACCCCGAGAAGCGATACACCATCCGGGAGTTCCTCGACCACCCATGGATCCGGGGACAAGCTGGGCCAACCCCGCGGGACGAGAAGAAGACCGTCGGACCAGACGGCCTGCTTCGCGCCTTCGACCACAATAAGATCGTGGACGGAGACAAGCGCTACGACTTCCGGTCTCCGGGCGCTGTCAACCTTCGCGAGGTGTTCGATGTCGGATATGCCGTTCACAGACAGGAGGAGGAAGGAAAGCGCCGTGCACAAGTCGGTGCCAAGGCGGCGGGCGGTGCGCCCACACGCCTTGCCGAGCTCAACGAAGAGTCGGACGAGGAGATGGCCGACGACGACAATGCGCAGTATTCTCACAAGCCTGCCGGGCCACACGGCACGCAAGGGATCGAGCAAGGCATGCGGAACGCACGCATCGGCGAGCACGGCGAAACACGCGGCCGCGAGAGGGAGAGGAGGCACCGCGAGGCCGCCGAGGCCGAGCAACGTGGCTACGGACAGCATTCTGCGACTGTCACTGCTGCCGCGAGACAGCAGGTGCGCGAGCGCAACAAGCAAAAGGGCGCCTTCGAACTTAATCTGGACGGTGCAACCTTACTTGGTCGACGCGGCGTGAAGCCTTCTGCACGAGTGGCTTAGAATGCTAGTCAGGCAGCACCGGTGGATGTTGAAGGATCGAAGACGCCTGGGACGCCCCAGGACCTCCCACCCCATGAGAAGCAGTTTGACGGACACAACTCACCGAAAAGGTTATCGACCACACCTCTGGCGCCACCGCCGTCGCGTGTGCCTCTGCTTCCTCTGTCCACCAGGTCTCCGCGCGAGGCCAGTGTCAGCGCCATCCTGCGCGATACGGCGGCAGAGGACAGATACGACGATGAGGTTAAGAAGGCGGAGGAGGCAGTGGCTGCCTTGATACTAGGGTCGCCGACGCCTCGAGACGAAAACAGTCCCAGAGACTGAGGCTAGCAACAAAGCCGTGGGGCTTTCCGAGGACGCGAGATGAGATATGGAATGGGCATTGGACTTGTATCGCTTTTCTGTTTCACCACTTTCTTCTTTTCTTGTGGCACGGTAATCGGGTGGCAGCAGCAACGGAGCGTGTATCGGCAAGCATGACTCACTGGTCTGTTCTTTTCGGTCATTGCGCACTTTCCAAGTTTTGATCCTCTGGGCTGCTGCGTTCGCTTCTTCCGCAAAGAGGGGGACGACAGGAAGCACTTAGCGAGACACACCACATTTGCACATACATTCATAGGCAGGGAGTTACGGTTTCGACTTGATAGGTAGAACATTACCATCGCATTCCTCACTTGCGTTTTTTCGTCTTATGTCCACTCTTGGTTTCACCGTTTCAACATCTAAAGCTGAGGTGTGTCTACTTGTGGCGTCGATGGTGTCGCAATCGTTCCACGCATCCCTTGACAGCGGCGAACGGCACACATAACGGTGAGTTTCAAAATACTAAGATCGTGCTTGAGACATAGGTCGCTTTAATGGTGGCTTCAGGAATAAATCCGACATCCGTCACTGTGCGCAGGAGTAGTTCTACCGACGTGTTTGGCAGGGATCATTACCCTTCGACGACGTGCCGCACACCAAGAAAGATGCCTTTACTTCCGCCGAGAGCATCGAGTGTTGGACGGAGCTGGCCCAGCCGAGGAACATGTCTAAGTATGCCACAACCTATCCTTGACAGCAGACAAGATCCAGAGCCATCACCACTGCACCGCCATCATCTGTTCTGCCTTTCTCCGTCGGCAATGAACCTCGCTCGCAGGAACGCATCTTCAGTCTCCGATCCCTTCAGCTCAATACCTCCCATCTCTCTCGTCTCGGATACTCCTAATACCGGCCTTTTACATCACCACTCGACAATGTCCCTCATAACCACCATCTCAATCCTCCGCAACCCGGGCGGGGTATGTCCGATCGACGTGACCGCCCTTCTCCAACTCTGCCGCGGCGGCATCGACATCATCGTCGGCGAGCAGCCGCATGCGGTGGACGTGCAGCCCAGCACGATCTCTATCACGCCTACTCTCCCAAGTCCTCCTGTCAAGATGCTTCACAGACGAACAAACATGAGAGAGGCTAACATATGGGCAGACGACACGCGAGCTGTGCCATGAATGTACCTGGGATACTTCGACGTCTCAGACGTCCACACCAGCGTCGACGACGTTTTCGGACGGTTTGGCCGTGTCCTGATGACGAAGAACAGACAACTAGCTCGACCACGTCGGTCGGTATCAACCAGCTCAGCTACTGACGCGTCCACCACATCCACCACAGCCTGCACCGACTCAACCACAGCCAGCACCACCGCGAGCAACACCTCTAGCGGCACTTCCAGCGGCACTTCGACAATCGGCGTCCTCACCACGTCCTTCACCGACTCAGCTCACCCCCGGGAGCAGCACCACAGACTCGACAACGCCATCGGGCAGCATCACCACCCTATCCACCACTTGCACCGACTCCCTCTCCCCCGGTCCCACTGCGCCCACCAGCAACCACCACCCCGACGTTCCAGGTACATGGCGAGGAATCAGATGGTCAGTGGGAGGGTTCAGGGAGTGAGAGTCGGAAAGGGGGATTGGCGGAATGGACATTGGGTGATGGAGAATGAGAGACCAGCGTAACGAGACGGGACATGGTGTTTCGAGGCAGGATAGGGAATGGCCGAATGGGTTACATTTGTGCGCAGTTGAGAGTCAGCTTTCGATGGGAAGTTGCAGGAACCGGGGCTGGCTTGGTTATGAAGGCAGACTGATACTTATACTTCTTCTGGTACCATTATTTAACATAATTTAAATCACAATACATCCCCTCTACACCTCCGGAAGCCCAAATCCCGCCTCATAGACATGCCTCTTCCCGTTCCCGCTGGTCACGTTCCCCTTCACAGTCCCGTTCCCATCCTCATATCGTGCCCACGCACTCTCCAGTCCCCAGACAGCAACGCTAACCTTCACCCCCTTCGGCATTCCCTTCGTCCCCATACTCAACGTCGTAAGCGGCTGCGTGGGATAAAACAAGAATGTGCCAGCATGCACCCCAGAGTCGACAAAAACCTCGTACACCGACCTGTCCAGCACGCCCTGGAACCGCCAGTTCCCCGATGTCGTATTCCACACGTTCGCCGTGCTGAACTTGTCCGTAAAGAAGACGTTGTCGAACCCCCTTACGAGTCCGCGGTCGACGTAGAACGGCTGGTCGCCGCTGGGGTAGTAGCCCGAACGCACCGTCTCGCCCGTCTCCGGTGAGGAGAAGGACAGGGTGAAGAGAGACGTAGACGATATCTGACTAGCGTTGAGGCCGGTGACGTTAACATCCACGTACACGGCACCGGACTCGATGTGCGCATAATCGACCAGCACGCTCCCATTACCCTCCAACTCTCTCTCTTCCAACCTCTCCCCTAGCACAGGGGAGATATCAACAAGCTCGTCGACCATAACCCAGCCCACCCTCGTCGCATTCGCCAGGTAACTCCTCCTCGCCAGCGTCATGGCGCTCCGCCACCCCTCCTTCTCCCCCGTCGGCACGTCCTGCGCGTACTGCCAGTTACTCGCCCAGCCGATACTGATCGCCTCCTTTTGCGAAGGCTCGTAAAAGAACTGCGCTGCGTAGTTATCCTTCCCAAAGTCCGTCAGCCGCGTGGCAGCATCATAGGGTTCGAAGTGCGTCCCGTTGAAGGTGCCGGGGAAGTACTGCGTCGCCGACCCGCCCAAGGGAGCGCCGGGTTGGACGGATATCGTCAGGACGTATGCTTCGTAATCCGGCAGAGGGTCGCCGCCGACGTGGGACTGGACCGGGATAGGAGCTAGGTTGGGACATTCGTACTGTGTCCCTAACAGGCCATGGTGGGAGAAATTGCTCGCGTGCGTCCAGGACTTGAGGTCCGGGCTGGTGAAGATGCCGACGACGAACTCCTGCGCGTAGGCGATGACCGCCACCCATTTCTGTGTCGCAGAGTGCCAAATGACCTTGGGGTCGCGGAACTGGGAGCTCGTGCTGGCAATGACCGGGTTGGCGTCGTAGTACTCGAAGGAGTATCCGCCGTCGAGGGAGTAGGCTATCGCCTGCTCTTGAGGCCCTGCGGAGCCATCTTCCAGATACCGGGCGAGCGTGAACACAGCCACGACGCCGTTGGTCTGGTTGGGGAAGAAGCCGCTGGTGTTGTTCGCGTCGACGACGCAGCTGCCGGAGAAGACGTAGACGGTCTTCTCGGGCGGGAACAGGGCGATGGGCTGGTTGAGCCAGTGGTACAGGTCCGTGGACGTGGCGTGGCCCCAGTGCTGGTTCCCCGCGCGTAGGCCGGTGGGGTTGTACTGGTAGTATAAGTGGTAGACTCCCTCGGCGTCGAGGAACATGCCGTTTGGGTCGTTCATGAAGCCTATTGGGGGGGAGAAGTGGACTTGTGGGCGGAGGGGGCCGGTGTAGATGCCCGGTACAGGGACACCTGTTGGTACGGAGGGGTTAACATAGGTCGAGACGGACTGGGCGGTCGTGAGGCCGGCGAGAGCGGCGCCTAGGAGGAGGTTGGAGGTCAACATTGTGTTTGAGAGGCTGGGACACACTGGTGGGACGAAGATGTTTGCTAAGCATGAGGGGACGGAGCAGAGGGAGTTGATGCCCATGATATCTTTCTTGTATGTAAGGTAGGTGGGTTACCCCAACGACGGGAAACCAGAATGTGACAGTAGCAGACGTCATGGTTGGAGAAGAGGGTGTGCTTCCTCGAAGTGAATCGTGCTTCTGGTTGCAACAAGAAGACAATCCCAGGATACTAGGGAGGTTGATCTCCGCGAACTCCGCGACAAAAATGGCGACAATTGAGGCGCGAACCCCGCTGAGATTGGAGAAACAACCGGGCAGTTTGGGGTAAAATGCACCCCAAGATCGAAAATAGCTCCTCTTACAACTGCCATAGAGCAGATCTCGGACCGAGATGCGCTTGTCGTTCATGATGTTGCCACATCTTTATCCTCCAGCTCAACCCACGACTCGGCATTCGATACCAGATCGTCCAGTAGGACAAACTCAAACCCGCTCTCCTTGGCAAACTCGGCCCAGGACTCGAATACTTCCTCCGGGACGAAGAAGTCGCCCATTTCCTCGTCCATCCCCTCCGCGATTGGGGCTGCCGTGGATTTGCCCTTGGCCCTCTTCCTCCGTGTTGTCGTGGTGACTTGACGAATGCTATAAGCCGGCTCATCATGCCATATATCGCCCAGTCTTAAAACCCCCCGACTCGGCTCGGCCTCGTCGTACAGCAACCCCCGCCTCCGCAGCTCCTCGAGCTCCTTCTCCTCGCTGTCGGGCGACAGCACCCTGACGCCCGTGTGGAACTGCGCGCTCTTGTCAGGCGGCAGCGGCATCCTCTCGTCAGCCGCCATGGCCCGTCCCTCCTCAATCGGATCAGAAGATACCATCGGCCGGGCTCTGGGCCGTTTCGGACTCCCCGGTTCAGCAGGTACGTATCGAGCACTCAGCCTCTTCCGCTTCTCCTCCACCCACTCGTCCATGTCGATGGGGGCGTTTTCGCGGAACTCGATCTGGCGGTGGGCCATGTTCTCCGCCTCGGGGGAGAAGGGCTTCGGGTCCCTGCATGAAAGGAACCTGCGCCCGTAGCGGTTCCATGTACGGTGCGCGCAGTCCATGCCACCCTTGTTGTCGGTGCGCCATGCGTACCAGTTGCCGATGTGCAGGCAGCAGGTGAACTCCGGGCGGTAGGCTTTGTAGCCGTTGTCAAGCGTCATGCGGACGATGTAGCCGCTCTTGGTCTTGTCGTGCCTCATCCAGGCTTTTGGCTTGTTGGAGTTCTTGGAGTCCGACATGGGGGGCTTTGTGCCTGGTGGTTTGAGTGCAGCTTACAGGGAGGTATGTGTAAGTCTGTGTTGTTTGATGATAGTTGGAACCGGATGTCGAAGCGACCGACTTGTCGTTGATTTCGGAGGAGGTTAACCAAATTGTTACTTCAACAGGTTGTCCCTCACTATCTTCTTTCTGTTATAAATGTATGTGTCCAGGTCAGTGCTTCGAGTCATCTCCAGGTGAGTCACCACCGAGGAAGCGGCACAGCCATAAGCGAGGATGACTGGTTGCCTCCGAACTTGGCATGCAGCCATGCGACTATCAGTCTATCATAGGTCCGGTCATCCCAATTGATGTCGTGCAGCATCTGAATTACCATGCATTGTTGGTTGAGCTGCGAACCGGATTCGACAAGTGTATTCGACAACCCTAATCGTGCTAACGATAACGGTGAGGGGGGTAGGATATTGACTGTTGTGTTGACGGCCGAGGTTGCAACGACTTAGACTTACACCGACGATGAGTAGTCGGCTCCAGACTTGCACGAGTGTCGCTTTACTTAACGAGTAATATGCAAGTTACAACACACAATAACATGATCTCGTCTGGATGCAATGCAGGCCCAAAGATAAGAACCACCGGAATCTAACAATCGTACCAAGAGCTAGCCAATGGCGGGAGGTCCTGGTCCCCCGTTGGCTCAAAGCGCAGGCATGAAGGTCTGCTGCATGAGATGACAAACTGCAGGGGTATGCAAAGAGTCTAGCTCTTGGTCGTTCTGGCCCACAGACTTGCGGAGCTGTCTTCGAGGTGAAGCCAGTAACACAGCAGACCGAAGCGGTGAGGTTGCTCCAGTCTCATACCTTACATGATGAAGACTGGACCCTCAATATGCCGGATCTCCTACCGAGAAGAGCCATGCCCCCGGTACACGGTCTGGGTTTCGCGATGTCCACGTCGATGCTGCAGAAAGGAATGTTCGTCCGCTTTAGGTCATAGGTGAAGCACATCGTGGTGGAAACCTCTGAGCAAAAACCATCCATGCGGACCGACCCGGGGAATGAGCGCTAGACGCTGTGGGTTAGGCCCTCGATTGCGCCCAGCTAAACACCCCATGCCCTAAGTCTAGTAGTTACGGCCGGGTTGTTCCTTGCTAGCCCAGGTCGTCGATGTCGAATTTTCGAATCATCTGTGTACACACCTTACCCTCATGCAACTGATTCCGAGGCCAGGGGTGGTGATTGTAAACCGTTGAAAAAAGCGGAGTTCGGACAGGACCCTGGATGGATGCACGCATACGCCATACCGATGAATCCCCCGCGACCACTTGCTTGCTAGTAGTCTCCTCTTTCATCATCTAACCCCTCCCCCTCCCCTCCCCCTCCTCGCTTATCCCGGGGGACCCCTCAGGCCAAGGGAGGCTTGGACTCTACTAGACACGGGTGAGCGCCATGGACATCACCAAGAGTGTCAACGAGAAGTCGTCCGAAGACCTTGCCGGCGCCGAGACCTCGTGCAAGGAGTCCGAGATCGATGTCTTCCCCGATCGAGACTGGACGGACGAAGAGGAGGCCCGCGCTTGCAGGAAGTGAGTCTACAACCTACGCCAAAGGAGGACGGCATGGAAGACTAACACGGCGACAGAGTGGACTTCTCCGTCCTCCCTCTCCTCTGCATCGGCTTCCTAGTCTTCCAGTTCGACCGGATGAACCTCGCCAGCGCACTAACGGACGGCTTCGCCGAGTACATCGGCATCAACCAGGGGACCATCAACCTGGGCAACAACCTGCTGTATCTTGGGACGGTCGCTCTGGAGATCCCGTCCAACATGCTCCTGCAGAAGATCGGTCCGCGGAAGTGGCTCTCCTTCCAGGTCCTGCTGTTCGGTTTCGTGGGCATCATGCAGATCTTCATCCGCAACCGGGCCGGGTACATCGCGTCCCGACTGTGTCTGGGGCTCGCCGAGTCGGGATATATCCCCGGCTCGATATATACCGTTTCGACGTGGTATACCAAGAAGGAGAGGGCGAGGCGGGTGGCCATCTTCTTCTTTGGCATGTTTGGCGGGAATGCGGTCAGCCCGCTGTTTGCCTCTGGCATTTTGAAGATGGGTGATCTTCGGGGATTGAAGGGTTTCCAGTGGCTGTTCCTGAGTATGTGTCTGACCCGCCTCTGCAAGGATTATGACAGTCGACTGACAAATGCGTTGGAAATAGTCGAAGGGATAATAACCCTATGCATCTCAATGGCGTTCTTCTTTCTCCTGCCGGGCTCACCAGGCAATGCGCGACCACTGGCGGGCCGGGGCATTGTTCGCTTTACTGACAGGGAGAACTACATCCTCCAGAGTCGTCTGGAGAGAGATAGCGAGAGGAGACTGACCGCCAAGGGCATGCACATTCCGCTGCGCGTGGTGTGGAAGACGGTGAAGCACTGGCGCCGGTGGCCGCACTTCATCTCGACCTTCTGCGTCTTCTCCACTTGGTCGCCGCTGACCACGTATACCCCCTCTATCGTCATGTTAGTATCACCGTAAGTCCCAGTCAGTGTCTCTATCAGAGTGTGTTAACCTCTCCATAGGTCCCTCGGGTTCGACCGAATCTCCGCGAACGCGCTTTCCGCCGTGGGAGGAGCACTGGCGCTGGTAGTGGTGTTCCTCTTCGCCTACGTCAGCGACCGGACGAACCAGCGCGGCATCTCCGTCATGGCTGCGCAGCTCTGCTACCTCGTAGTCCTGATAGTGGCGCGGAGCATCCATTCCCATGTCGGGAAGTGGCCGAACTATGTCCTCTGGACGACCATCAATGCCTTTGCAGTCGGGTACCACCCCGTCCACAACACGTGGCTGCAGCTTAACTGCCGGGAGCCGGAGGAGAGGAGCATTAGCATTGCGTGAGTTGTGCAGTGAATCTCGATCGGATTGATGCTGACTGGAAAGCAGAATGTGGGTGATGAGCGCCAACACGGGGATGATGGTCGGCACGTGGTACTACCGCGCAGACGATAAGCCGTCCTTGTAAGTACCTGTTCGTTTCCGAGTCTCCCGGGAGTGCAGACTGACAACAACGCTAGTTATGACAACGGCCTCCGAACGCAGATCATCATGGTCGGTGTGGGTTTCATCGCGGCGCTGGTCCAGGAGGTGCTGTATAGAGTGCACAACAAGCGTGTGACCAAGGGGAGGCACCAGGCTTCAGAGGGGAAGGTTCCACGTATTTATATCCCATGAGTAATGATTTGTATTCTCGCTAGCCCCAAATCCTCCGCCAAGTCGAGAAGAGTTTTATTTTCCATGGTGAAATACTCATCTGATGAAACTGCGCAAGGTGCGGATTTCGTCACGATCCAGTCCCGAATGACTATAACAGCTGTTACTTATGGGTTCGCCCGTACAAGTGGCACGAGAAGATGGGGCTTGTGTTACGGGCCGGGGCCAAGATCGACCCCTGGGCCAGCTTAACCCGGGGAGGCGTATTAACGAAGCTCCTACAGCTTGTGCAAGTCAATAATCCTGAGATGTTTTTATTCCTCATGAAGGGGGCCAGACCGTCGAATATGTCGCACGAGGCTTTACGCACCCTGTCGCTTGGGATTCTTTACTCGCCAGAGAAACTTTTCCACATCGTCCTAGACCAGGGGTGATCGAGCGACGCTCTACCGTTAGGGTCATAGCCGAGATCCAGGAGCCTGAAGACGAGACGATACCGTGCCTTCTCCCAGCCATCTCGCGAAAACTTTTGCTCGTCCTTGCGGGAGATACTGAAGCAGATGTGTTGAGTGTATCGTTGTCCGCGTGACTTGCCCTCGAAGGCACAGGCAAACTGAAGCAGGAAATCCCGGCAGTCCTCTCCCAGGCCAAGCCTAGTCCTCTCCAGACTCTCCAATTCTGCACCTAGAGAGAGAAGGTAGTCAACGACGGCGAAGTTTCCCTGGCGGAAAGCGATTTCGATGGGGGTTCTGTTCGTCTCGTTGGTGTCATCTGATAGGCTCGCTCCTGCGTCCGCCAGCACATTGAATATGCCCAAGTACTCCTCCTCCCAGACGCGATCGGCGGCATGGTGTACCTTGCTCCCGTGGCCCGCCTCGAACGTTCTTCAATCCAACATCCTACAATAATTAAGGAGAGTCGTGACCAGCTGCCTCCAGCCCTTCGCACTTTCAAAGATCTCGGAATGAATGATGTCGTCGAACCAAACGATATCCACTCCCCCTGTACCGTGATGTCGTCCGTCTCGAAGCAGATCCCTCGAGTTGTAGGACCGCGGCTTGAGCACGTCATCGTTTGAGAGGTATTCCTGCAAGGCGAACGGGTCGATGATGATGTCCTCGCCCGCCAGTGCGACCGTGATGGCCCAGCCCCTCATTTCGTCCTTCCACATGACATTCTCGGACCAGTCGAAGCGACGAGTGACGGTGTGCGCCACGCCCATGTCAGTTGAAGCAAAGTAATGCAGCTGCCACTTGCTTGCCTTGCGCGGAGGGCGGTACAGAAAGTTGTACGGAATGCCTCCCCAGTGTATAGAGAGGGTGACGGGGTCAACCAGGACCATCGGCCCAACTCTTCCCGTGTCCTTCAAATGCTGCAGGATGTGCGTTGCTATGATTGTCCCATAGGAATGTCCCACGAGTGCAAACCTATCCCATCCGTGATGTTGCAAGATTTTCATGTTCTCGGCCAACATCTCGGATCGGGGCGGCATACCCTTTGTTATGCGCATGCTGATCTGCATTAGTTCTATTGAGATGATGCCGGTCTGGCCATCTCCCGACGCGTCCGCTTGCATGAAATCACGAAAGAATCCGGTATAGGTGCGCATGCCGGCGCCGATTCCGTGAATGAACAAGACCGGCAACCCTGTCCCAGACGTGTGTGGACGGTACCAGTAAGAGATCCGAGTGGAGGGAGACTTGTGCTGGGTGACGAGGGTGTGCGGTCGAAAGGGGAACACAGTAAAGAAGTCTCTCAGGGGCAGACGGCAATGCTGGAGTCCAATGTATCTGGCCGTCAAATAGGTCATGAGGTCGTCGGCTCCCACCGCGAACTGCACACTTTGTTAGGCACCGCCCGAGGGTAGGTCGTGTTGCGTTGGTCACTCACCACGTGAAACAAGAAAGGTTTGTGCTGGAGGTGGAGAGCATCTGTGGATACTTGCGAGGCGCGACACAGGCCTCTTCCAGGCGGGAATGTCCTTCCTAGAGTTTCCTCGGTTCGGCACACGTAGGCTTCAAGTTCGTCGTCGTCGCTCGCCGTCGCCTCGGTTTTGTACAGAAACCCCCACGCCAAGAGGTCCTTGAAATCGTCGCGATGAATGCTGTCCAGGGTCGCGCCCCTGAACCAAACGCGCAGGAAGGACTCGAGATCTGGAATGCTCGACCAGCATCGCTCAAAGAGCTGCTGTCGCTCCCGGAGGCTTCGCTGGACTGGTTGTGGACGGGACCTATCAAGCTCTGGGAAGGCTGACGCAAAGATAGAACAGGGCTTCTGCAAAGGCCAGGACCTCCAGCGGCCAAAACAGAAACCCGCGCCCTAGGCCCCAGGCCAGGCAGTAGATGATGCTGGCTGGGGCGATAGCTCGAAGTGCCCAGATCGACAGGCGGATAATAGTAAGGAAAGCTGTTGGGTATCATCTGTGACAGGGACAGAAAAGATCTTGGGAGATGATAATTAATCAGGATAGATGGATGCCCATGAGGCAATGTGGCAAATACTCTTAGAGAGGAGGGTCAGTCGCTTTGCAGGAGGTTTTCCAGAAATGCAGACTGTCGATCTGGAGGCAAGAGATTTAAAGAGTCTTGAGCCAAAAACAACTGTTGGTGCCGACCCCAACGTTAAGAATTGCAATTGGTCGCCATCATGCCCAAGCAGAAATGCAGATTCGCCCGGGCGGACTAACATATGCAACCCCTTCGTCCCGTGCTGTGTTTCAGCTTCCGATCTTGCACCCTCTCTCGTACATTGCGGATGAGGAGCGCCTACGATAGAATGTCCCTCAGGGGCTGAAGCTGCAGGACCAGCGCCACGTTTGAAATGTGAGCACCTCTCCAGCCTTGTAACGCAGCGCTGGAGGTGGGCGCGCCGAACGACTCTGTACTGCGCTCTCAGGCCGCGACAGATTTACCCATATTGACCAACATCTCCCGGCTCGAATGTCGAGGGTTCGTGTCTGTATGATGCTTTCTTTCGTGGAATTCACCATCTGTGCCCTAATTTGTTCATCGTGCGGTCCTGCGTTTATCATATGCCCCCCATCCAAGGACCAAGATTGATCCGGAGATTCGTGGGTTACAAATCGACTGGAGCGTCCTGAGACGCCTTCACAACATCATGGCCTCTGTCGGCGATGCCAGTGACCCTGGAGTGAAGCTGGGGTTCGTCTCCGAACCAGATGGTCGAGGAACCTTCGGGATTATCTGGATTTGTCTTGCGGTCATGGTCCTTAACACCTGGACTGTCATCCATCCCAACATCCAGCCCGCATCCCAGTCAGAGTGGCGCAGCTGGCTCCACAAAGCCAATCTTGCCTTCATCGCCGCCTTTGCCCCCGATGCAGTCGCCGCTTCGGCATTTAGTCAATGGCGGGCGGCACGACGTGGCCTTCAAGGCCTTGAAAGATGAACTGCCGTGGTGGACGCTGGAGCACGCATTCTACGCCGAGATGGGTGGCTATCGAGTCGTATGCAAAGCCAGCAGTCAGGCGTATGCATTTCGGAATCCGCAGCTGGCATGGTTGCACCGGCGGAAACTGATCATAATCCCGTACGTCGACAAGAGGCATATCGAGGAGCGGAGCAAAGCTGAACCGATGGGGAAGTTCATCGCCTGCCGCCAGTCTGCGTGGTTTGTCCTGTCCACGCTCGCACGCATCGGCCAGCGGCTGGAGCTCACTACTCTTGAGACAGAGCTGTTCCCTTATGTCCTCGTGACGTGGTTGGTCTACTGGTGGTGGTGGAAGAAGCCAATGCAGCTCACGAGCTTCACCGAGGTACCTGCCAACGACCTCGCACCACAGCTCCTGGAAGAGATGGCAAGGGCGACTTGCTGCTTCGACGAGGCTCCTCCGTGGTGGCGACCGATGCCGCAGGAAATGCACCCCTGGGGTTGGGACTACTACTGGATGACCAAACGAGTCGAGATGAGGAAGCTTCGATTCGAGAAGACAGTCCACCTCGTTCCCCCCTCGGTTCGCGAAGCCGTGCGGATGACTATGGCGGAGTGGCAAGTGGCTGGCTGGTATCGACCGAGCGTTAATGAAGGCCATCCGAACGAATGGGACGTTTGGGACGGTCTGGTCATTTACCTCGTTGGAGTGTGGCTGTACGGCTTTCCATTGATCGTGTGGAATTCAGACTTTCCCACCAAGACGGAGAGACTGATCTGGAGGATCTCCAATTCTGGTCCCATTGTCCTCATCACGCTGGGGGCGCCGCTCGGATATGCCCTGCACCTATGCGGGGGAAGAAGCCCGACACCTTGGAAGGAGAGCGCTTACTATTTCATCGTTACCGTTGTGTTTCTCGGTCGTCTCTTTGTCATGGTTGAGATCTTCATGGGTTTGAGGCTGAGTCCCAGTGGAGTGTACCAGTCAGTCAACTGGTCGGAATACGTCCCTCATTTTGGGTAAGCCAAAAGCATGCGACTTCGTGCGAGGTAAGGTACCTTAGCTAGAGGTACCACCCAAGTCTAGGTGCCAGTTTAGAGCTTATGTAGAGGATCGGCCGGCCCCACTTGTCTTAGAAGGTATGAGAAGCAGCTTCTGAAGTAAGGTCAGGTAGTATAACATACGAATAGGTATTTGTATTACGTTGAATTTCTGTTAACTTCACTTTAACGATATAAACTTGCACTCCTGCTACTCCTTCCGAGCGATTGAGCCTCGCCTCTGGCGGCTAACTACACGTGACGGGTGTTATCGGGCTGCAACTGCTCCACGTGAAACGGCATAGGCTGCGAGGCAACCGCGCACGCCTATTGGTGAATAGAATATTGTGCGGGATAAGTCTGGTAGCACCAAAGCAATTATTCTTTTCTATTTTTACACCTCCAACAAAAAACGTGGTGTTTTCGGCGTGATCAAACATGTCGTTCTCGACGTCGAACTGGCTTCCTGCCGGCGTTTCCGTCATCGCCGCGCTGACCTTGGTATATCTTGGCTGGGTGAACCATATTCTAAAAGGTGTCCCGAGTGAGGCCCGGAAGCTTTCGGGTTCGCGTTGGACGGCTGAGCAGCTCGAGAGAGTGTATCGAGCACTTGACGAGCAACCCATCGACTACACGAGCAAGCTTCCTCCACGCTTGGACCGCCGATATATAGTCACAGGAGGCAACGGTGAGACGGGGTCGACGGCAGTGCGCCTCTGGTCACACGTGCACCTTGATCTAACATCCTTCTTCACCAGGTCTCGTCGGGGGCTTTATCGTACTGCAGCTTCTCACTCTAGCAACCCCCCCTGCTAACATCCGAATCCTCGATATACGCAGCCCTGAGCGCAGGGACATGGTCGAAGGCTTGGTCACAGCAGTCGAATTTATCCGGACAGACATCATGGCGGTCGATGCTGCCTTCGTTAGGCCTTGGCACTTCTCCGTAGCTCACCTACCTCTCACTGTCTTCCACACCGCCGCTGTCATCCTGGCGTCCGACAGGTCCACATATCTCTACGGCTTCCCGGAAGCCGTCAACGTGAACGGGACCAAGCACGTCCTAGCAGCTGCAAGGTCTTTTCGTGCCGACATTTTCAGCTCGACATCCTCTGCCTCCATCTGCATATGGCCCGTGGATCCCTTTGTCACTGCAAGAGAACCCAGGAACTTCTGGCAAATACTGGACGAACGGGACTTTTCGCAACCCTTGCAGGCCCGAGACCAGTTCTTCGGAAATTACCCGGCCTCGAAAGCCGTGGCCGAACGGCTAGTCTGCGCCGCAAGCAATCCGTCGTTTCGCACCGGCTGCATTCGACCGGCCAACGGTGTGTACGGAAATCCCACCGACAATACAGTTGGCGGTCCTCTCAGCCGGTCTATCTTTCCAACGTAAGTGAAGGACTCCCAATCATGTCTTAAAGGCGCAAGATTTGCTAAGACGCACGTCACGGATACGCAGATGGGTGCCGCACATCGTCCAGAGTTTCGTTCATGGAGCCAATGTTGCCATCGCGCATCTCCATCATGAAGCCGTCCTCCTGAACAATGGTGCACCTCAAGCTGGTCGTCCATTCGTGGTCACCGACCCGAATCCTCCGATCTCATATAGTGACTTGTACACGGCCATCTCCACCCTGTCGGTACACCCTTTCCGCACCATAACCATACCGCCGGTTCTAATAGTGCTGCTGTCGTATGCTGTCGAGTGGTATCATTTGCTGCCGTACCGAGTTCCGTTGTTGAGAGGAATTCTTCCAGAAATAAAAGGAGACCTGAGGCACTTACATCCCGGTATCATCTCTATTTGTACCCATTTGATCGGGCTGGATGCGGACGCCCGACAGGCGGTTGACGAAGGTGGGCTCGGTTACAGCGGTGTCATCACGACGTTGGAGGGGATGGTGTTGGAGATCTTGGAATGGAACCAAGAGCACGAAGCCGAAGACGGTGTTGTGAGAGCAAAAAGGGTGTACACGACTTCAATCTCGCTAGCCGAGCAACTTCGGCAAGTTCTAGCTGTGGGTAGCGTTGTCGCGGAGTAACGCTGGCTCCTGATAGTGGGTAAGACAGAAGTCAAGGAGTGGCCCCATTCTAAGGTAGTGACGCACAACAGTGCCACCGATGCCCGCTCGGTGTGCCTCTCGAACTTACATTGACTGACTTGCTTCCAACCCCCGAGTGCCGACTCATGTTGAGCAAAAGTCTAAAGTACAGTTTAAGTTATCGGGGAGCGTTCCCATACACACCCGCCCAAATTATCCCTTCTAAGAACTAAGAACTAAAGATAAAGGGAGTTGTTGGAATATCTACGCCGGGCGCAGTAGAATATGGGGGGGAAGAATGGATGTGGTGACGGTCAGGGAACCCTATTCCTGAGCCGGCCTTATGGGGCTACGTTACGTAACCTGCGGCGTAGGTGCGCTATCTTTACTCCCGAACTTATCGGGATTGATGTCTTCGAAGGTGTGGAGCTGGAAGCCATCTGCGGTCTGGTCAAGGATCCTTGAGGAGCCATTACCGGCCTCACCAACGATATGAAAGTCGTTTGAACTCAACTGCGCTTCAATGCTTCGGCAATCCTCCATTTTTCTGTTTCAGGACGGGAGAAGATTTATCTGGGCCCGTAACGCGTGTTGCTGCCCACTTGCGCTTGTACGATAGCCGTGTCTGAATGTTTCGAATCTTCGCATGATGCTTTGTATCTCAGGCTGTTACACTTGAAGCCATCTATTCTCCTTCTAAGTGTCCTATTTAGACAGCTTGATTTCGCTTAGTTACACCAGTCAGGTCAGAATTTGCCATCATAACGGTCATGCACAGCTATCAACAGCCTAATGACACAAGTGCCTCGCACGACGCCGGATCTTCTTGCTCACGTCCTACCATCCTCTAGAGACCTCACGAAATATGAGGAGTCTACTTGGCACAGCGTGTGCTTTTGCTCTGGAAGCCTGCCGTCGAATAGGAAATTCTGGACATGCTGTCTAGCACAAGTGGCTTCGACTGCCATCGAGCAGTGTCCATAACCCTGCACCTCTACCATCTTGGACCCTTCGAAGGCCTCGTTAGCCGACTCGGCCGACACTAGAGGGCAGATGGGGTCGAAGGAAGTCGACAAGATGAGCATCGGCTCCGCCGTCTTGACCCCCTTTCGCGGCTTGTAGAGGTGCGTTCGAGGGTACAGCCACTGTTGCTTCGTATAGTGTATCTGGAGCGATGATGGGCTGAAAGAACTCTGGTTCATGAGGGGCGTGAGCTCTTCGACCAAAGACTCCCGGTCTTGGGCCCAATACTCGGGTCCCGATAGGCCATCGTTCATCATCACGAACCGGTTCGCATCCCCTTCGAGCTGCCAAGCCTTGCGCTGCCCATACGCCAAATACGCGTCAGTGGCGTTGCCTTTCAGCAACTGTGCGAGGTTGTTTGCGAGACCGTACCAGCTCTCGGGAAAATACAGAGCCGGAAACACCCCGTTGAGCCACAGCTTCTCGAACGTTAGGACCCCATAAACGGTATTGTTGACATACACCGCCACTGGTTGCATTTTTATCTCCTCCAATTTCGAGTCCACCAAGTCAGCTAGCTTCTCTTTTGAGTCAGCCAACGAAGCAAGGGTACAGTTTCCTGGGCCAGCCTTGAGACACTCGCCATAGAAGCCGTGAAGAACTCTGTCCGTATCGGCCAATGCCTCCCAGTCGATATGGCTCTCGTACCACATGAACTGATTTGCAACCCCGTCAATGATCATACGTTTCGCTCTGTCCGGGAACATCGTAGCATATGTCTGCCCGAGGAGCGTGCCGTAGCTGAATCCCCAGTAGAACATGTCCTTCTGGCCGACAGCATCCAAGATGCTGTTCAAGTCCGCAGCGGTCTGAGGTGTGTTGACGTAAAGACCGTGTTCTCCTGTGGTGTCGCGACATGCCTGGACGAAGTTCTGAGTCCATGCATACAACTCCGGGTTGTCCGTGTCTTTGGAAGATCGCGCGTCAGACAACTGCTCCATCGCCTTGGGGTCAGGGTAACACGTCGCCAATGGTGTCGAGCTGTTGACACCCCTAGGGTTGAATGCTAACAAGTGGAACTCCTCGCTAACAATGGCTTTGATCTCCTCGCCGCGCCATTGCAGCATCCAGAAGCCGCCCACACCTGGACCACCTGGGTTTAGGAGTAGGTTCTGTGTCGCATTCCTGCCTCTCAACCGGACTAGAGGGACATTGAATGTCTTGTTGCCGGAATTTTCTGAATCGAACTGATCCATGGGCACATCAATGCTGCTGCACTCGAGCGG
The DNA here is from genome assembly GCA_009194965.1 of Coniochaeta sp. 2T2.1. NCBI lineage: Eukaryota > Fungi > Ascomycota > Sordariomycetes > Coniochaetales > Coniochaetaceae > Coniochaeta > Coniochaeta sp. 2T2.1. Next base: position 420,576 of record VSMA01000014.1, read on the forward strand.
GCGACCCTTGAGATCTCCGCACCAATTCCATGCGATATGTTCTCCAGCATATCGTACAGAATTCCGATCTTGGCGGAAGAACGATGACACCAGCCAGGATAATTGCAAGAACAACAAGCACACGGCGACAATCACGAAGCATGACGGCTTCCAGCTTTTTCTCGGTCTTGTTGGCTGTTGTCGCTCAAGGAGCGGGAGCTCTTCGTCATGAACTTGCGCCGCTTCCATGACGGGCTTCTCGTGTCCCCTGCTGTCAGAACTGGTGCTCGTCACTGGCGCACGCAGTGTCACCAAGCCCTAGCGACAAGGACTGGAAGCTGAAGTCGAGGAAGGGCCGGGAGATGTGAAGTGGAGGAGCGAAACAGGAAGGAAGACAGGAGATGTCAGATTTAAGAATCTCCACTCTGCCAAGGAATCCCCGCCGTGTCATCCACGACCCCGAACTCGACATCAAGCTCAAGCTCCCAACTCATTCTCTCTTCCTAGAAATGCAGCTTATTATCGGAGGGCACCCTATGATTGAGCAGTACTAACGAAACTTCAAAAAAACACTCCTACAATTCTAGACATGCGTCGGAATTCCTTCTCGTGTCTTCCCATCTTCAACAGCCGTCGCAACTCATCAGCAGCCACTGGCGACTCGGGATCTGCTGAACAGCAACGGCGCACGTCACTGATTCAAAATACTCCCGCCGATGAAGAACTGGCTCGCCTTCTGGAGGCCCCCGAGGACTTGAGGATGCGACATTTCTAGAAGCCTGCTGCCTCCATCTGGCCCTCGACAGATCCGGATCCGACATATCCAAGCACTACTGCAGCTGGCGAGGATGTTGCCAGGATTACTCCGTCCTCAACCGAGTCATTAGGGACTGATCCTGGTCAAGAGATACAGGCACATATCTTACTGCAGTATTGCAAGGAGCCTTTGTTTGCGAAGCGCATGTTGGACTTACTCGACCTCAATCGACATCACGCCTCCAGGCTCGAGAATGACTATTTTGAGCATGAGAAATGGAAGAATGCGTTGAGAAAAGACATTCAGGAGAAGAAGTACACCTGTCACCACCGCCATTCGGTCGGTGGTGTCGGCCAGCCTTCCGGAATTAAGACACACGAACCAGATATTGACTCTTCAATGCGCGCAGGACGTTCGCGCAGCTCCATCTCCCATCTTCTCCCCGCAAGAACTGCTTCGGCTACCATCACCTCGGAGGAAGGCCACAAACGCCACCCCTGCGCCATATGTGCAGCTGTGTCTCCCATACAGGCCGCTTGTCTAGCCCACAAGACGGACGCAGCGTACCGTTCTGATAGGAAACGCACCGAAGTCGAGCAGGAGGCCGAACAACGCCTCCTGTTCGAAGAGCTAGCTGTTCTGAACGCGATGCGGAAGCCAGGATGGAGCAGGCGCAGTAGCGCAATAACTACCGGTTCTGCTGGTGTCAGTCAAAGGGGCAAGGGGAGAAGATGGTCTGATGTGTTTACAGGTAGCAAGCTAACGGGAGACAGCCACTTGTCTGCTCGTTTGGAAGCATGTCCGGTTGGGGTCCAACATGTGCGGCCGTTGCCGGAGGGGAGACGAATGGTTCTTGATAACGATTGATACTATGGAGAAGCATGGCCAGGAGAATAAGTGTACATGGTGTTGAAGTCTACACGGCAGGTTCTATCCTCTCGTCAAAGACCTTCGAGCGTCTACTCAATGTCTTCGTGACCTGCGAATGTGCTTTCCAGGGTATCCGGAGCTATCGGGCCTAAGGCTTGAGATTCAGACATAGCTCGAGATCCTGACGGAGCTAGTCTCAGCCCTACAGTAGTGTCGCTCCATCTTGGTGGAACCCCTCATCCATGATCTGCCGACCGGATACAAAAGCTAAAGACGACACCCTTCCATCCCCTCCTTCCTTTCCGATACTCGTCGCGACATTCACATAGCAGTGATCTGGGAGTAGAAAGATAGCAGCATGCCAGACGCACAAACAAGGGACACGATCCCGGTAGAACCGCTCCACAAGAAGATCGCCTACGCAGCAGCAGTATCGGCGCTTCAAACACTCCTTATCGCCCCGGCATCCTTCGTCCGCGATGTCAAAGCCAAGATCTCCCGGCCGGCAACAGCACCGGACTTGATCAAAACTTACCCCGTCCGACCTAGTCTTCCCGTCCGGTAATACTCGCTGTGTTTGGTCGTCTCTTTTTTTGCCCCTTTCCCAGACTCCCAAGGCCTCAGCTAACATCTGTCAGCATCTTCTACCCCAAAACCTACGACCGCACGAGCACCACTCCCTTGCCCACCCTCTTCACCATTCATGGCGGTGGCTTCGTGATGGGTTCGTCGTCCGACAACGACTACTGGAACTCGTCTTCCGCTAGCGAGCAATCAGCTCTCGTGGTGGCGCTCAACTACGCCAAGGCGCCCCTGAACGCCTACCCCCACCAGACAGCCGACGTCGAGGCTCTCTTCCTCGCTGCTCTAGAGGATAAGACGCTACCCATTGATGCTGACAGGGTAGCCATGGCCGGGTGGTCGGCAGGTGGCAACCTCACCCTCTCGGTTGCTCAGCGCGGCACGGTAAGAGATCGTCTCAAGGCCGTGGTACCGATCTATCCCGTCTGCGACTTCAGTCTGCCCGCTAGTACCAAGCCTGCGACGCGGCAGTTCAAGCCAACCCTCGGCGGATTCAGGGGTAAGGACAGCGACTACCTGCTGGCCATGGCGCCACTGTTCGACTGGTCTTACTGCCCGGCCGGAGGCGACGCGAAGGACCCCGGGCTGAGTGTAGGTTATGTAGAGAGGGATGTGCTGCCGAAGAATGTGTTTATCCTCGGCTGCGAGCTGGACATGCTGGCTTACGAGGATTGGAAGCTGATCAGCAAGTTTGCTGGGCGGACTGTGTCTGCTGATGTGGTAGGACGGCCGGAGGTAGCTGGGAAGGGGGAGTTGGTTTTGGATGACGAGAGGTTTACTTGGGAGGTGAAGGGGGAGGATGGGATTCGGTATAAGTGGCTCCTTGTGCCTGGCACGGTGCATGGGTTTGATCACGATTTGTCGGGGTTGACGAGTGACAAGGAGTTGTTGGAGGATGCTGCTGTTAAGGCGGAGAAGACGAGGAAGATTATTGGGGAGTGGTTGCAAGACTGTGTGTTCGGCAAGTGATGCGTAAACGTACCTCTTTTTGACTCACACAGGTCTCAACCGTGGAATACCTCAAGCTTTACCAGTCAGGGTACAAAACTTCGATCAAACTACTCAGCAAAGACTTTGAGGATGAGAGCCGCTACAAGAGCACCAGAACCTCGATCGCAACGTTGAGCAAGTTTCACGAGATAGTCCGCTCGCGGCAGAGTTCCTGAGACTTGTATGCTTCCTTTCCGAGACAGCGATTCCCCAAATCTCTACTGCCGCCGACTGACGATGAGATGACGACCCAGGAAGCGACCGGTGTGTTGAAAGCATATGCCTTCGTCAGTGAGCAGGCGGGGTCTGGGTTATTTGACATGCACCCGCTTGTTCGCTTGGCGACACGGCACTGGGTGGAGAGGGAAGGAAAGCGCAAGGAATACGCTCGGTCCGTGATACGGCGGCTTGCTGGGGTTTTCCCGTTCCCGGAACACGAGAAACGAGGACTATGGGGCTCGTTTCTTCCACATGTCGATGAGGACTAACACCAATACGTTCCCACTGGTTACATTGTCAGAGCCCCCCAGAACGAGATGATATCGTACTTCAACAGCTGATGTCTCCAATGCTCTTGCAACATTTCCGAAAAGATGCTACCTCCCTTGAGAGTCTCCAACACATCATCGCCTTTCTGGAAACCGACTGCGATCGCAAGCTGGGTTGCCATCTTCCCAAGGCTCACCAGCTTCCATTCTCCGCCATTGTGCGGCGTAGCGAAGAACGCCAGTCCTGTAGTTGCGTCCTTGATTGACGTGGATTTAGGGTTATTGTGGGCGTTGATCAGCGCCTGTTTAACCAGCAGCCCGCCCATACTGTGACCGAACAGCAGGATTGGTCGGGACTCCACGTCGTCTCTATTGATCCGGATCGCAGACCGGGAGGCGTACGCCATGTATCCCAGACCAGTTGATTTTCTAGTGGCGGAGGCCTCTGCTGGGTCAAGTTGGAATTGGTGACGGATATAGACACCTTGGATGGATGACGGCCTATGTCTTTTTTTTTGGCCATTCCCTGCGTACCGTTATGCGACGAGCGAGACAAAGTTCTGTGCTATCCATACTACTATCACACCGTATGCCGCTTTATCTCTTCAATGTCCCAACCTCGTTGTTCGCAAACTCATTATCGGTTTTCCTCTTCAAGTGGATTAGCCAAAACGCATCATCAAGGCTGATAGGCCACTCACCGATTGGGGAAATGGTGTGAACATATGAAGTTCTCCAAGAAACTCGAAAGTGCCTTCATAGCGGCGGAGTTTCATACGACCCTTGATCGTCTGTACGGGTAGTTCCTTGGCTGTCTGGCGCCATGTCATATGGTCCAACAGGACTCTGATATCGAAGATATCGATATTGAGTTTCTTGAAAACAACAAGACATTCCAGCCAGGAGGTAAGGAATTTCATGTCGTGCTCGTATGTGCATCTATAGCCGTGTTTAGCAAGCATTGGTCCCACGCCGATCTGTAACATCTCCTTGACATGATCCTCGAATGTTCTCATATTTGCCGTGGTTATTGATTCGAGGCCCCCGTCGCATGTAAGAGTGTACTCTGCTACCTCATAGAGTATCCATAGCCTGGGTTCGAAGGGAGGGTAATACCACACGAATCCAGAGTTTCGTATAATCCCTGATACGCTCTGAAGCGTTCTCAAGAAGTAGGCTTGTTCAACCTGGGTACGAGGATGCTGGGGTGCGCATGTCCAGTCGAGCCATATGTATAACCAAGTCTGTGGCCGGAGAGTGTCTTGAAGGAGACGCAAGTATTTGCCATTGGGATCAGGGTCATCTTTCGTATGCCAGAAGTGGCTAACAAAGAAGCAGAGGGTCCGAGTAACGAAACCGTTCGTAGCAGGAAGAAGAACATAGTCGTCCAAGCGATCACGGCTCCATTTTTGCATCGTCTTCTGCGATAAAAACGACATTCTTCGTTGGAAGAACCAGAACATGAGTGTCTTCGGGGCATCGGTTAGGAAGTCTTCAAGGCTAGTATAGCTCTGCAAGACGTCACGTTGTAACACTGACACCCGGCCTGGGGCGAGTATGTCCCAGGCATTGAGGCTGCGATGTAGAAGTGAGGCCCAAGAGGAGCCAGCGGCCACAGCCCTAGCTGCATCCTGCTGAGCGGAGGTGCTCATGGCGTTTGGCATTACTGTTGTTTCGACGGCAAGTTTGAAAACTACTGCTGATAGCTTAATCAGTAAGCAGGGGGATCAAGGTAACGGCACTTGGTCAGGATCGAGACGTACGGCAGCGCGCTCATATACGCAAATGCGCTGTGTTGTGCGCAACTGCGCACTCGTATGCGCAAATGCGCATTAACGCCCCGAATAGGAACGATAAGGATATAGCGCGAATGGTTCGGTCTTGGCATGCAGTGGGACAATCTCATGTAACACGAATACCACCCGCGTCGACCCTAGGAAGGCGTGCAGTAAGCCGACATGCTATCCTATCCCTTTACTTTCTAGTATATTATTGGCGATTGGAAGATGCGATGCCTGGATGTTGTATCCCATTTTCCAGGCTTATGAGTTTCCATATTCGGCATCTTTTACACAAAAGTTCAAGACTCATTGGAAAACGGGAACTGCTGGTTTTATGGCCGGCTCCGCGCATTACTGCATCAGCCTCAACAACGGCTGAACAACCGCAATTTGTTCATCAATCTGATCCTGGTCTCCTTCCCTAGCTACTGACGGACGAGCCGAACGATGATGTTGAAGTTCTCAGCCTCTGTCACGCCCAGTATATTTAGTCCTCCCATGCCGTTGAGTTCCGGGGAGTATGGGAACTGATCAGCACGCCAAAAATCGAACCACAGACAGTCTCGAGGAATGTCATCCACAAATCTTAGCGATCAACATCGGCAAAATGCATCTCAGCAAGGCGATATTGCCGTTGACAACGTTTGAGACTCACCACGCCATCGTCCTCTCGACCACATAGTTCTCTCTCGTCATTACTTATTCGATCTCGCGTGATGTTAGAACCTCTTCAAAGTACTGGCTCGACGGCGCCTTGCGCAAAAGGATCCCGAAGTCATTTCCATCCTTCCTGGAAGCCGGTAACAGACCCTGAACGCTCCCCCGTAGGATGACCCGTCTCACATCCCGACACGGAGGCTGGCCCCTGGCTCATTCCCAGCGGCGAACCTGTCAAAGTGGCGGGAGCTCCAGCCCAACACGACCCAGCACCATCTTCTCCACCCTTGACATACGGCTCGCCACGTCGGCAATGGTAGTCTTCCGGATCCGACATACCGGCCGTCCCACCTGCAGGTAGTAGCACGGAATCCCGCTGCGAGCAGACGACAAGCATGGCGACTTCTTGTCACAGCGGATCTTGCTCCGATGGTGAAGGTTGCAGGACCGCTCGATCTTTCGGCCGCCGCCGACACCGCTTCCGCTTCCCCCGACCATATCACGATGGGTACCACTGCCGCTACTGCTGCTACTGCTGCTAGCAACCGATGCCGGAGCTCGTGATTGGCGCGAGATCCGCGGTCTCTCGGTGGTATCTGTCGGCGGGTGTCGCTGACGATGGCCATAACCCAATGACATGAGGTGGTAATGTCCGGAGGGCACCATTTCTGTTCAGTGTGAAATTGACGATTGGGCAGAATCGACTCATCTTCTATTGTATGTTGTGACTATCGCCCGCCCAAAAATGCTATGAATGCTGCGTGCAAGGCATCTCCGCCGATGCTAGAGACGAAATGGATAATGGCATCTCTTCTGCCAGTTGTAGCGGGCGTATCAGCGACTAACTCTCCTTGACCGGCTTCTCCTCCATAGACGTACGCGACCCGATTGTTGGCCGTGCTCGCTTCCCAGGGAGCCTCTCCCCTAACGAACTTTATAACACCGTCACTGAACGCCTCCCCTGCGGTCTTTGTGGTTCCGTCGAGGGTATGGTCAAAGTTCTTGAATAAAAGCGCAACATCGAGAATGTGAGTTGCTTGACCCTTGAAGGGCCCTTCCCATGGGTTCGGCTCGTTGAAGCGGTACACACAAGCCGTGCCGGGCCATACAGTGGTGATGGCTACCGTGGGTAGATAGAAGCAGAGATCCGTTGCAAGTTCCAACACTTTTAGATATGCGGACTCGTCCCCATCCGCCGTGGAGATGCCGTACTCTTCAAGCAAGTCAATGATCTCGGGTTCATGATTAGGAATGTTTCTCTTGAAGGACTCCTTTATCTGGATTGCAATATTCGCCTGGCGGAAGCCCAAAGCCAGCTGATAGATATTGCCCTAAACAAATGACTTAGTTTCCTTCTCCAGACATGGCAGGGGTGTAAGTCCTTACATCGAGTTGACAGTCGCCAATGAGAAGCTCGTCGCACCACTGGAGACCAGGAATAGCTCGATCAGTTTTGTTATGCCAGTCTTTGACGTTGCAGTACGTGGATATGGTGTGAAGAAAAGTCGTTGTCCAGCGCTGGAAGAGACGGTATCGAGGGCGGGGTTTTCTGGAGCAGCTCATGACTATCAATCTTGTTCAAGGCTTCAACTCGCTGCGCGCCTGATATATCTGCTAGACCGTGAATCTCGCAGAACTGTTCGTAAAACAGTTCGTGCAGCGACATCGGCTCAGGTCTCAATGCAAGACTCGTGCCGGACATCACAACCATCCTGTTGAACAGAGGTTTGGGGGATTGAAGCAACAGAGTTGCGCATGCTGTGATTGGTTAAAAACATGAATAGACAGGACGTATTAGGTCTGCTTACCTCCCCCAGCACTTTGCCCTACGGCCGTGATTTGTCCCGGGTCGCCGTCGAAGCCTGATATAAATTTCTTGATCCATTGAAAGGCAACGTTCTGACCACGGAGACCGTTGTTTGCGGTGAACCCAGCAGTTCTGAGCTCTTCAGACGTCAGGAATCCATAGATGCCCGTTCGGTAACTTGAAATCGTCAGTACAGGATGGCTTGACATGATCTGCCGAACTTACTTGATATTGACTCCAATAATCGGCTTTCCAAGCTCAACAGAGCGGCGGACAATTGCAGCATGGTCATACTGTGGCCAAGTACCCGAGCCAGTAGTTAGCCCGCCGCCGTGGATAAATACAAATACTGGTAGCTTCTTGCGGCCAGGAGATTCTGGGACCGTGACCGTGAGATTGAGGCACTCGGTGTCCGACTGCGGCGGGAATTCTGGTACAGCCAATCGTTGCTGGATCATTTCATACTCTGCCTCGCAACCGTTAGGAACGCCGATAGCAGCTGGTCTGTTCACGTATACCACCATTAGCATATCTCTGACATTGGGTATCTGTTGGAATATCTACGCCGGGCGCAGTAGAATATGGGGGGAAGGATGGATGCGGTGACGGTTAGCGAACCCTATCCCTGAGCCGTCTCTACGAGGCTGCATCACGTGACCTGCGGCGCAGGCCCGCCGCAGCCCGCAGCCCGTATCTCGTGAGGGCCTCATCTCCCTCCTTACCACTTAGACCAGTCAAGAATATACAGCCGTTTTGACCACCACTTTGCGATGCCCTCTACAGAGGGCACCCACACCTACACGTATACGTGTATCACAACCCTGGTGATACCAACACTGATCAGTGGTTAATAACACCACTGCGAGTACGCACAGTTATCTACAGATCAGCAAGGTCATCGACAGACGAGACGATCCCGCCTCACCCGCCAGATCGTGCTTACGGAGTCCCCCGCGCCGCAGACCGAAGAAGCCCGTGGATACAACTCCAAGACGGTAATCACCCTTCTACGGCGCAAGAACTCCAATCCGCAGTCCGAAGAAGCCGTAGTTGACTACTACGGAAGTTCACCCAACTGCGGCGCGTCCATCACGCCCGACGCCCGCCAAGACAGCTCGCGAGCCGCCATCAAGTCAACCAACCTTCTTTCCATCACTTTTGGCCCTGCGCCGACCTTCCTTATCAATTCTCCTTATACCAATCAATTCTCCTGCTCTCGACGAGCATTTTCATTCTACTTACATCGAATTCCATCAAGTTTTCCATCCGGAAGCCATCACCATCGCTCTGACCGAGCCGCACGGCGTGTCTCCAACCCGCAGTCAACCCTGCGGCGTAGGAGCTCACCGGTTGAGAAACGCCTGGGCTACAGACCACCTAACGATCCTACACGCCCCCGACAGCTGCGGCCTAGGGGAAACGCAGGAGGCGAGACGTAGCTGAGCCCTGGCACGAGACAGCGAGGTCAGCGCGATGACTGGAGCATCAACCACCCCCCTGGAGGGCGTCGAGACCCCGTCCGAGCAGCTACAGCAAGAAGGACGAGCCCAGACGACCCCCGGACCTGTATCGACGTTCGAAGCAGCCCTGGCAGCACCCACAGCCGCGATGCGGGCAGTCCCCATCCCGGGGCTGCTGCTAGCGGAAGACCAAGTCGACCCGACCTTCTGGGGCAGGCGCATCGACCCCGAGGACCCGGACGACTATACTGGCCCCCAGCTAGGCGCCCACATCGCCTTCATGGCCGAGCACTGGCTCAGACACGGCCTCGGCGGCGTCAAACTCTGGAACGCGCTACGCGACGAGTTTGAGGACTGGGACGACCCTACCTGGGACAGGGCACCTAAGAACGCCGTGAGGCACCTCCGCGACCTCCTGTTCGCCCACGGCGTCTACGTCAAGAAGCAAGCCCGCACGAGCATCGCCCGCGCCGTCAGGGACACCGCGAGGCTCGAGGACTTCCACCTGTGGACGGACGACGAGCTCAGTAACGCCGTGAAGAGGAACCACGACCTCGAGGTATATATATCTGACCCTGACCGCCGCCGCCGTATACAGGAAGAACCAGTACTGCAGCCGCTCCCACCACGGGACGGCAGCACACTCCGAAGACACCTCGCAAGCCGCCCCATCGGGGGCGTGGCCAAGCAGTCCGACACCGGCACCACCGCCGGCGCTACCCCAAGCGAAGGCATCACCACCGCCAAAGACAGGCGCGTGCCGGAAGAAGAACCTAACGGAAGCGCTGTGCCTTCCAGGGGCAGCTCCCGCCCCCGAGGCAACCCCGGGAGGGACCCCAGCCACGGACGACCTCACCCCGGTGATGAGCACCCCAACCCGGTCACCCCCACTACCCCGTTCCCGGTACACCCGACGATCAACACTACATTGTCTAAGGCATTGAACGACGTTGCCCGCGCCTTCACGGACGAGATGAGGTACTCCGGCGCACGCTACGACCTCTTGGACCTCACCCTCCTTACCCTGGAAGACACCTGCCGCCGCATGGACCTACCGAACGTTGTCTACATCCGTAGTCTCCCGACGGTGCTGAAAGGCGACGCCAAGCAGTACTACGACGGCACCGTTACCCGTGAGGCTGCTAGGAACCACCTTTCCTGGGACGACCAGGTGGTGATGATCAAGCAACGCTACGAGACCCAGTCGATCCGAGACAGCTACCGGGTCGAATGGCAGACTATCTCCCTAGCCCGGACCATCGAGAAGAACCCCGGCAAGTCCAAGACCGATTGCTTCAACCTACTTCTCGATACCCTTACGAAGCTCCAGAAGTGCGTTCCGAGTGTCCAACAAACTGATGAGGCCCTACGGGATCAGCTACTCGGAGCTTGCCTGACCGCTAAGGAGTGTCGACCTATCCTCCTTAACCCGCCACCCACGCTCACCGAGCTCCGGGACAAGCTTAGCCACGCGCTCGGTATCGACGCCGCACTGCGGGGGCAGCTCCTGACGACCCCCGCCACCCCGGAGAGCTCCCAGGGGTTCCTCACAGACCGCACCTACCGAGGCACCGGAAAACAGACTCGCTTCGGCGGCCGCAGCAGCAACGCCGCCGCACCCAGGCCGCGAGACCGCGGAGGAGGCTACAACGCCAAGAAGTGCTTCGTCTGCGCCAAGGCTGGCTGTTGGTCGACGGAACACCCTAAGGAAGAGAGGGACGCCGCCTACACCCGGTACAGGAACAGCAAGAACGCTAAGGACAAGACTAAGGACGGCTACTCCCAGTTCCTCGCCCACTACGAGGGCGTCAATCCCGACCCCGGAGGCACACTGGAAGACGAGATCGCGGCCTTCTTCCAGGACTTCTCGAGCTCCGAGGACTCTGACGACTACCAGGACGCCCAGGACGGCACCACCTTCTTCACGATACCGGCCGACGACTACAAGATCACCACCCTCCTGGCCGACGCCGCAGTGCGGCACACCCTTACGAAGGAAGACCCATTCGCGGGCCAGGAGAACTTCGAGCCGACCGCCACCTTCACCCTGGAGGGCAGGTACAATACACACACCTTCCAGGGCATCATGCCGGACACCGGAGCGGCCCAAGTCTCTTCCGCAGGCCTCGCCCAGTTCAGGGCACTGCAGAAGGAGGACCCCGACGTTCAACTTGACACCTCCACGGCCGGAGAAACCTCCATCCGGTTCGGCAAGGGCAGCCCGGTCACCTCCGTGGGCACCACTACAGTTGCCACCGCCCTCGGCGATATGCGGTTCCACGTGATGCCAACGGAGACCCCTTTCCTACTCTGTTTACAGGACATGGACCGCATGGGCATCAAGTACGACAACCTCCTGAACCTCCTTATTCAGGGCAATACTGCCATCCCCGTCGTGAGGAAATGGGGACACCCGTGGCTCCTCCGGACCGCCGAGGAGACCATTGCTCAGGCCTACAGCTACCTGACCGAGCCAGAACTGCGGCGCCTACACCGCAGGTTCGGCCACCCCTCAGTCGCGAGGCTACACAAGATCCTCAAGACGACCGGCCACCCGGTGGAATACCAAGCACTCGAGGCCCTCACCGAGGTCTGCCACCACTGTCAACTTAACCAGAAACGGCCCGCCAGGTTCAAGTTCACCCTGCGGGACGACTGCGAGTTCAACTACGAGGTTATCGTCGATATATTCTATCTCGACGGACGGCCTGTCCTCCACGTCGTCGACAGTGCTACCGCATTTAACGCCGCCCGTTTCCTACCGGACCACAGCACCGCCAAGGTGTGGGAAGCACTGCGGCTCTGCTGGATCGACGTCTATCAAGGGCCGCCGGATATAATCGTTGCAGACCAAGGAAAGCAGTTCATCGCCTCCGAACTCAAGACCAACGCGAAGGCGATGGGGACGACAGTCAAGCTCGTACCCGTGGAAACTCACCACGGCATCGGCAAGGTGGAAAGATATCACTCGATCCTGCGGCGCGCCTACGAGATCATCAGAGCCGAGGACCCCTCCACCTCCGCAGTGGCCGCACTACAGATGGCTTGCAAGGCCGTCAACGATACGGTAGGCCCGGGAGCCATGGTACCAACCCTGCTCGTCTTCGGCACCTACCCCCGGATGACAGAGGACTCGGCACCCTCGCCGACGATTCGGCGCCGCGCCGAGGCCATCAAGAAAGCCACCACGGACCTCCGGCGCCTGCAGGCACAACGCCAGGTCTCCGACGCCCTGGCTCAGCGCAACGGGCCCGACATCTCGCACACGCTGCACCTGCCGATCGGCGCGAAGGTGCGCGTCTGGCGCGAGACCAAGCGCTGGGAAGGCCCGTACAACCTCATCGACGCCACCGGCCACGACTGCTTCGTCGAGATCAACGGCCGGCGAGTCCAGTTCCGCTGCACGCAAGTACGCCAGTACTACGACGACCCCACCGCCGCCGACGAACCTCCTCGAGACGGCGACACGCCCCCAGTGGAAGAAGACGCCGTCGCCACGCAACAGGACGACGCCCCGGCGCAGCCTCCGCCTGCGCCACCAGCTGAGCCCCCTGCTCAGCCGCAGGCCCCCGAACAAGGCGCTGAAGCTGCAGCTCCCGCAGCAGCTCCCCCAGCACCTCCCCCGAGACCAGACAGTCCTCCCCCGGAAGATACCATCGTCGTCGCCCCCCCGACAGCCCCCCGACGGCGCGGCCGCCCCCGCAAGGCACCACCCCCGGTAGAAATCTTCCTCCAGGAAGTGGACGACGGGGACGCCTTCCTGTCCGTGAAGGAGAAGAGCGACGCTGCCCTCGCCCTACAACTACGGGCTGAGGGTAAGATTACGGCGCCGGGGAAGCCGTTCGAGGAGTCTGATAAGAAGGAGATCAACGCCCTGATCGGGCGCGACGTCTTCGAGTTCGTCAAATACAGCCCCAACCTCCACCGCAGCCGCATCTTCAAGTCCCGCATGGTCAACGAGATCAAGGGCAAGACTACTGCGGCGCCCTACGAGAAATCCCGACTGGTGATACAGGGTTTTGGCGATGAGGGCAAGAAGCTCATCCTCACGCAGTCGCCTACCATACAACGGGCCAGCCAGCGGCTGATCCTCAGCATCACGCCGGCGCTCCTGAAAACTGGCCATATTCTGTGGCTGCGCGACATTACGCAGGCCTACGTGCAGTCCCATAGCGCCCTCAACCGCGAGATCCTCGCCGACCTGCCTCGTCAACTAGAGGACAAGCACCCCCCCGGCACCCTGATGAAGGTGAAGAAGCCGCTATACGGCCTCGCCGAGGCCGGCACCCACTGGTGGGAGACGTATCAAAACCACCATTTAAGGAACCTCCAGATGAGGACTTCGACGTACGACCCCTGCCTCCTCATCTCGACCCCGGAGAACAAGGAATTCGCAGTCGTCGGCATGCAGACTGACGACACTCTCGGCCTCTCAACCCCCGCGTTCTCGGAGATGGAGGACTCTCAGCTACAGCTCGCGGCCTTCAGCGCTAAGGAGAAGCAAGCCCTGACCCCGGACGAGACGCTGATCTTCAACGGCGGCGTCCTCTCCCTACGGGGAGATGACCTCGCACTGCGGCAGAAGGGGCAAGGCCAACGCCTTGAACTGATCGACGCCAACTCGCCTACTGCGCGACAGCAGTATGTCGAGCAGCGCGCCCGCGGCGCCTACATCGCGTCCATCTGTCAACCTGAGGCCTGTTTTGACCTCTCCAGCGCCGCACAACACCAGGAACCTGCCGAGGACGACTTCAAGGCCCTGAACCGCCGAATCCAGTGGCAGATCAACAACCAGGACCGCGGCATCAACTTCGTCCCCCTCGACCTGCGCACCGCGAGACTGTTCGTCTTCGTCGACGGCTCCTTCGCCAACAACAAGGATTTTACCTCACAACTCGGGTTCGCGGTTATCCTAGGTAACGAGACCGAGATCGCCGACGGCGAGTTCACCCTGCGAGGCAACCTCCTACACTACAGCAGTACCAAGAGCAAGAGGGTCACCCGCAGTGTACTGGCATCGGAGGTCTACGGCATGGTCGCCGGCGTGGACATCGCTTACGCCCTGGGGACTACCCTGCGCAGGATTAACGCGCACCTCGGTCTACCCCCGGTACAGACTGTCGTCTGTACAGACTCGTACTCGCTGTACGAGTGCCTCGTCAAGTTGGGGACTACGAAGGAAAAGAGGCTTATGATCGATATTATGGCCCTGCGCGAGTCGTATGAACGGAGGGAGCTTCACGAGGTACGATGGATCGATGGAAGAGACAACTTGGCAGACGCCTTCACCAAAAGCAGCCCCAACGGCGCTCTCAAGCAATTCATTGATAACAACGCCGTCACTATCCGCGTGGAAGGCTGGGTCGCCCGGTGAAGGCAACCTGCGAGGGGAGGTAGATATTGGGAGGACTTATATGCAGATAGTCTATATGACTGCGGACTCGGCGTATTCCCGGCCTCAAAAGAGAGACTGCCAGTGTTGGAATATCTACGCCGGGCGCAGTAGAATATGGGGGGAAGGATGGATGCGGTGACGGTTAGCGAACCCTATCCCTGAGCCGTCTCTACGAGGCTGCATCACGTGACCTGCGGCGCAGGCCCGCCGCAGCCCGCAGCCCGTATCTCGTGAGGGCCTCATCTCCCTCCTTACCACTTAGACCAGTCAAGAATATACAGCCGTTTTGACCACCACTTTGCGATGCCCTCTACAGAGGGCACCCACACCTACACGTATACGTGTATCACAACCCTGGTGATACCAACAGTATCTAAGTTCATACCCGAGTTTGGTTGCGTTGAAGGTTGCCGAAGTCCTAGAGGCCACGTGCAGCTCCGGAGGGCCGAACCTGTGCTGTAACGAGGCGTATTTGATTCCAATGTATTGAATGACACCGTCGCTGACTCTTCCTTGGATTGCACCAAGTTCCTCATGCTCTAAGACTGCCATGGCCCGAGCCCACTCTTGCAATCGGCTGCAATGATCGAGTCCACGAGAATCCGACAGACACTATTACTTGTGAAGGTTGCTAGGTAAGATGTGAATCGAGTCAGTTCGTTATTGTTATGTCCAGCGTGCCGAAGGACTCGTAGGCTATTGCTGCGGGTGGCACGTGCAATGTCGTGGGAGTGTGATTGTCGACGAATGGACCACTATGAACCATGTCAAGCAAGTATTGATAAAGAATCAAACAGGTACGATTTCAACATGGACCTGATCACAGTCGGCGCTAGGTTTCCCGGCCTTTTAAAGCAATCTTGTGGTCTCGTGTGTGGATTCATGCCCGCTCTGCTCCACAGCCCTGACCACAGCACTTGTCGAGACCCTGGGGAGGCGCTAACAAGCTGTTAAGACAATTATCAAGCGTCTGGATGTTTTCCACTTCCGCGTGATGGCGAGTGACTATGCGTTGGCACTTCAGATTCCAGATCCAGGACTCTGTTTGGCTGACCAGCCCCACCGGAATCCCACCTCCACCGGGAACTCGACCACCCGGGTCCTAGTTCTGACGAACGAACACCAATCCAATTGCCCCGGTCAAGTTTTAAAAAGCTTCGGCACAGCGCAGAGTGCTATGTGAGGGACCTCCCCTCATAGTAGGACGATTGTGACCCATCATGTCGCTGGTGTCAGCACCGTCGGCCGCTTGAACCGGTGTTACTAACTGTTGGAATATATACGCCAGGCCTGTACGCAAGCCCAGGGTAGGTAGTGGAGGATAGGTGTGGTGAGCCTCAGGGAGTCCCCCTGAGGCTCTGCGGAGGCCGGAGGCTGAGTTAATCCGCAGGTCACGTGACCTGCGGACTCCACCAGCCCCTATTTCTTTCCACAGGGCTGGCCACCCACCCACCTTCCTTCCTTCCTTCTACGATGCGTATCAGAATATACAGTACAGGACTCCTGAACTTGGTGCGCCAACAGTGTGAAGCCCTCCCTACGGGAGGCAATATACGTCCTTACGTATATACCCTGGTGAAACCAACACTGATCAGTGGTAAAAATCACCACTGCTACCGCGTAATGGGGGCGCGGCTTCAAGTGAGGGATAACCACGGATCAGCAAGGTATCTACAGAAGAGACGCCCTCGCCCTGGCACCTCTTCCGCAAGGAGACTGTCGCCTCGACGAGGGAGTGCTAAGGAAGCTCCTCATACTGTCGTCTAACGCAAAGGGGACTCCAAGCCGCAGCCTGTACAAGCCCTGAGCCGACTACTCGGGGGACTGTCTGTTTTTCGCGGCGCGTCTATCACGCCCTGACACTCGCCCGGCTACCTTGCGAGCCGCCCACCAAGTCACGGCCCTCTATAGCCGCCAGCCTGTACAAGCCCTGAGCTGACTACTCGGGGGACTGTCTGTTTTTGGCGGCGCGTCCTACAACGTAAGAAGAAGCTCGCCAACGTGGAGGCGAGCCGCCACAAGTTACCTCGGGGAAGAATAAGCCCCCGCCCCGGACCTTCGATTCATCCTATCCCACGGCCTTGCGCCGACCTTTTTCCATCATTTTGAGTAGCCCAGACGACTGCGACGCTCTCTACGATCAGATCCAGCCTACTCTCGCCCGGATCTATCGATTTTTCATCAACTTTTGCGACTTTGAGGGATTTTCTACCACTATTACCGACGACGACCACGCCCGGCAGCGACCACCCCCCCGCCGCGCCCACCACCGGCTCCGGCGCACAAGGACGACCGGCCCGGCCTCACCCACTCGGCCGGCCGAGAAGAAAAGACTGCCAGAGGATGAGCTCCTGCACGGCACCGCGCCGCGTGGAAACGTGACGCCCATCGGCGAAGAAGGAGCTCCCCCACCGGCGAGCCGCCCTCGACGAGAACGAGCCGCCTACGGAGCCGCCCACCAGCGAAGAAGGACCACCCCTCCTCGAGAGCCACCACGTACCGGAGCACCCCCCCGGAAGCCAGACAAGCCCAGCCTACCACCCCGACCCCGGGTGCCCACCAGGCTGCCGCACACTCACTACAAGGGCAAGCCCACTACCCCCAGTAGTGGGAGGACATTTACAAGGCAGGAGACTGAGGTGCGGAGGAGAGATGGGAGAGGAGGATTTGCAAGCGCCGCCACCAGATCTGCCCCTCGAAGACGTCCCAGTCTACTCGACGGAGTGGCTGTACTATGAGGGGAGGTATACTGATGGGCTGCAATGGAACGAGAAAACGGGCCTGTATCTAGTCAACAGTTGGCCTGCGGACCTGGCGTATCCCTGGCCTCAAAAGAAGAGACTGCCAGTGTTGGAATATATACGCCAGGCCTGTACGCAAGCCCAGGGTAGGTAGTGGAGGATAGGTGTGGTGAGCCTCAGGGAGTCCCCCTGAGGCTCTGCGGAGGCCGGAGGCTGAGTTAATCCGCAGGTCACGTGACCTGCGGACTCCACCAGCCCCTATTTCTTTCCACAGGGCTGGCCACCCACCCACCTTCCTTCCTTCCTTCTACGATGCGTATCAGAATATACAGTACAGGACTCCTGAACTTGGTGCGCCAACAGTGTGAAGCCCTCCCTACGGGAGGCAATATACGTCCTTACGTATATACCCTGGTGAAACCAACACTAACCTTCTGGCCAGTTCTCCTTTAAACTCGCGTGAATTATTCAGATATTCAACACAATTCGGTTTCTCAGCTACGTCAAAGACAGAATCATGTCCAAGGCAGTTCATATTATCCGCTTCGTGGTCAACGAGGACAACAGGGTCAATGTCGTCCAATTTGTTGACACCACGCGTGACGTTTCTCGACAGTCTCGAGGGCAAGGATATCAAGGCATACTAGTCAATGGCTTGATATCTAACCAAGAGGTCACAAAGTACGTGTACACTGTCCAGACACTCCCGTCGCCGGTATCAAAGGAGGATTGCAACTACATCCGTTGTTTAGGGCTAAATTACAAAAGCCATGCGGCGGTACGGAGGATTCCCTTTGCAATGCTATCCCAGGCGGCATCAACTGATGACTAGATGCGCACTTCATTTACACTGCTGGGCTGTCTGCAGCTACATAGGCTCGTAGCCATGTACCGGCTACAGGGCGAGTGGCCCCCTTACTCCCAGATTTCAGTTGGCACATCTGGTCCCCATACCTGCAAGTCCTTCGTGGCCAGCGGGTTTGTATCCCATGGGTGTCGAGTTGTTGACTAGATCACTGTGCGCATAATTCTCGACCATGATCCCATGGACGACCCCACCAGTAAACAAATATGTGAGCCCAGGATTTTGCCGATGCCTCAAACAGATCGTACTTCTTATCGGCGAGCCACTGGTGCCCCAATGCCTGCGTATCAAAGTCGTGCACCTCGAATGAGCAGCGATGTACGTGTTCTCAATCTCACCAGTCGGCACGTACAATATGTAATCTGGTACAAAGTTGAAATCTCTCGTATACCAATCCAGCGCGCCCGGGAAGTCTGGGACATTCAAGCCAAAGTGTCCGAGCTGAGTTGAAATGTTAGCAATCGTTCATGGCAAATCCATGGCAAAGAAAGGTGCAGGAACCTTGTAAACGTCCGCGGGACCGGGCTCGAACCGTTGAAATCTTTTCTTCCGTGGCTTGTGCTCCCGCGAAATTGTTTATGAGTGGCTGTGGCATCTTCCTCCGTTCCTTGACTAGGCTTTGGCCCCATGCAAAGTTGAGGGGGGAATCCAATGCGTCTTGGACGGTAACAATGAAGCCACCACCGGGCGCGTCGACCATCTCCTTCGACGCCATTCGTGATGGTTGGGCGCCAGTGACAGACAGGACCTTTTCGAGCTCATCTCTCGATTCAACCTCGAACGTGCCACCGAGGAATTGCTTTGAGCATGGTTTTGCATGGTACACGTACTGGTCGGATCCGTAACCGCGGCCCCAGCCTTCACCTCTGTTCGCTCAATGATATGCATCCCAAAATCTAAATTACACGACATGTCAGTCCTGAGTGCCATCTAGTAGGGGACGGAAGGAAACTGGAGAGTGGCAACTCCAACATCGTCTTACCTTTGAGGGAGATTGTGATCTTGCCAAGATCGGGATGTTGATATCGCATATGGCTGACCTTCGTAACCTTGACCTCCTTTGCCAGGCCGATTCCACATCTCTGCTGCCATATTGGTCTTACCGTTTGGCCTAAGATGTCACCGACATCGGGAACTGATGCGCCCCGGTTTGGGGTCGCGCCCCGGCCCTTTGTAGCTCTGGGTAGACTCAGTCGCATGGAACAGAAAACTGTTGTCTAAAATGAAAGCAAATACGTTGATTGGCTGAATGTCAAGTGCTAGCACTACGAAGTAACGTGCAAGCACTTGTTGATTGTTTCTACCATGTCTGTTGCGACCTGTCACCAGGCTGTTCGGTGCGAAATCTGCGATAATTGAACCCATCTTACGAGCACTTGACACGCTTTAACAGCACGACCACTACAGCGAAACAATCTGCTTCTCGACGACTTCGGTCCTGGTCGGGACTTGGATGGGAGCGTCAATGTGGCAACTGAAGTCGTCTTTGTGATCGCGCAAGAATAAGGAAGCTGTTAGAAGGTAAGAGTTAGCGGATCTTGTATCTAACGCTGAGAGATGCCTTAGGACAAAGGTTTGCTTACCAACTAATGCCACCACAATGAAGGCTGCGGCAGCGATCCAAACATTGCGGAATGCAATTACGAACGTTTCCCGCACCGCCAGCCCACCCGCTCCAAGTATCTCCGGCGTCACGCCAGGAACAGCAGCCAGTGCCGCCGGATCGCCGGCAAGGAGGCCTGGAATCAAGTCGCCCAGGCTGGATGCAGGCAGGCCAAGTGGGAGCGTTGCACCAGCGACCTTTGGGCCCAGGTGGGCGGAGAGTGCGCTGTTCACGATGGCGTTGTTGATAGCGAGGCCGATCGTGCCCCCAAGACTTCTGACGGACGTGGTAAGGCCCGAAGAGGTGGAGATCAGCTCGGGTGGCGCTGCAAACTGCGCAGCGGTGACCAGAACCACGATATACATGCCTAGACCGAGACCAATAAGGATGGGATAGGCCCAGAGATTTCGAATCGGGGTACTTGTATTGACCGTGGCCATCGCGATGTAGAATGCGAGGAAGAGGGTAGCAGCAACGACTGCAGGGAAGCGGATGGATTTCTGGTGAGCAACGTACACACCGGAGAGCAAGGAGGAGACCACAAGGGCGAAGAAGACCATTGAAAAGTGTAGTCCGGCCTGGAAGGCGTCTTTCTGGAACAGAATAATGACCTCGAACGCAAAGTAGTTGTTGACGGAGAAGAAGACCAATCCTTCAACGAAAAGACAACCCAAGGCGATGGCGAAGTTGCGGTCCTGGAAAAGCTTGCGATGAACCATGCCGTCTTTTTTGAAGTACTCGTAGGCGATGAAAGCGATGGCCCCCAGAACACCAACGACAAAGGGCGCGAGAACATGTGCATCTCGCCACGAGTACGGGTTCTGAGACCAGGACAAGCCGATGCAAAAGAGGACCAGTCCAATGGTCAGCAGGGCATACCCAACCCAGTCGAGTGCCCGAAGCTTTTCCCGCAGGTTCAGACGCTGGAGCTCTCGAAGTGGTGGATTGTAAAACATGGCGCAGATGATGGCGGCGAGAAAGTAGATGCCGGCATCGATATAGAAGTACGTTCGGAAGCCGCTGGTGGGGTGGGCAACGACGAGAGCACCGCCGACAAGCAGACCAACCACACCACCGGCAGAGCCGGTCACCTGAACACTGGCCTGTGCCCAGGAGCGGTACTTGCGAGGCAGAACTTCCGAGACAACAGCATACAGAATCGACTGAGCGCCGTATGATATCCCGCCGATGGTGAATCCGGCAATGGCGACTCCGATGGACTCGGCCCTCGAGACGATGATGGCGCCCACTCCGCCGCAGACGGTGAGGACGACGAGCAGCCATTTCCGTCCCCAGTAGTCCGCAGCCTGGCTGACCGGAGGGCAGAGCACTACTGTGGCGATCGTGATGGCGCTCGCGAACCAGACGGTGCTGCCTGAGCCTCCAATAACGGAGACGATGTTGGTAGCTAGTGCACCGGCGCCAACCACGTTGACAATATGGGCAAAATAGATAAAGTTGATTGCCTAAATGGGGCAGGTTAGTATCCGACCCCTGTACACTCGTGTGAGGGCACGTACCATGACAACAACGATGGCTTTGGGTTGGACACGTCCATCGTAGTCATCTGCCTGGAGGCTCTCGATGTGAGAGACATCAAGTTGAGCGGGAGCGCTGGACTTCATGGTGTTCGAGAATTATCTGAAAGAGAAGCGCATAGAGGAGGGCAGCAGGTGCATGGTTGGACTTTTTATGGCGAACGCTGTGATATTTACACCAGTCAAGATCAGCTCGCTACCTTATTCAGGGGTCCAGACTTAACTTTTAAGACGTCTAGAAAACATGATCCACATCCCCGCAAGAATTCCCCCACAAGATCCCGATTGCTAGTCGTGTGCCCGAGTTCCACATCCGAGCGGGGGTGGCGGGCAGATCAACCCACCGGCAACGATAAAACAATCGGTTCCGACCTCCGCACTTTGGATTCCTGCAGTGGAAGGAGAGATACTCGCTCCCACCAATGCAATCCCGACCAGGGACTCACCGTCCGATCCCGATATTGCCGATACTGGACCTGGCTATGTCAGAGCAGTCTGTGCGACATTTCTGCGAGGAATGCGCGCAGAGCTTTGCCCGAAAGGAACATCTGCGCAGACACCAACTGAAACGTACGTGACGCGCCACCATGCCGTGACAGTTGGCTTACATTTACATTGACAGACAGCGCAACACGTCCATATCGGTGTACCCACTGCAGCCAGTCATTCTCTAGAAGGTCTGGTCTCGAATCCGGCTCCCAAATGGGCCACTTTTTGTGCACAGGCTCACGATCCGTCTTAGTGATATCCTCCGGAGACACGAGCTCACACATCCGTCCCCAGAGGATGGGAATGACCCAGTCACCAGTCCAGGCAACGCTCCTCGCAGGCGACAACGAAGAGCTTTGGTTGCCTGCGACAGATGTGCCAGATTCAAGATTCGATGCAATGGCCAGATGCCTTGCAGCCAGTGTTTGCAGAGGTCGTTGGTCTGCACAATAGACCGACCACGCCCTTCCAGAGATCGAGAGATGGGGTCGGCTGCCGTACAGAGTGCTGCGAGCGCTCCAGTTGTCGGACAAGCTGTCGCCCCAACTGAATCTCTATCGCTTCTGGATCGTGCCGTAAGTGTCTCTCCCTCGAACACGAGGTGTTACTGAAGCATATAATCAAGGTACATCCCGTCCCTCTTGGTGATCCTGCGATCAGGTCTGCCTACGCAGGAGTTGTGACGAATCATCCGCATCAAGATATGTCCGATGATGTGTTGCCTGAGATCAGCTCTACACACGCCGGAGATACCGTGGTTTCCGAAAGGATGACCACGTCGAGCGAGAAAGCCTCGGTCGAAGTCGGTTCAGCTCAGATAGAGCCTTACATGCTTGACTCTTGGGACTCGACATCAGGACCCACGTGGGATGACTTTTCTGCCGTGTTTGGCGCCGACAACTCCCTCGTCTTCGAGTATCCCAACTTCCTGTGGCCGCTGGAGGAACTTGCTCCTTCAAGAACGCCTCCCAACGAGTCTGTGGGTGGTAGGGTGATGGAGAATCCTCAAGAGCTCATAGAAAGATCGCCAGAAGTTGCCGCCGCCGCCACCAGGAATACAAGAAGCCCGTACGCAAATTATCCCTTTATCTACCACTTCAAGCCGGGTCGTCCCATCGATCTCGCCGTCATCTGCGAGTTCCTCTATCCCCAGCCATGCTGGAATCGGATCAAGTCGCTAGGAAGCCTTCTTGAGCCCATCCATCTGCCACAGTGGGTCATATCCGGGGCCGTCAGGGATGGTATCTCTGCGCGAGTATACGGCATGCTCTCACGACGCCTCGAACAATTCCATGCCAGGACGATACCACAGTCATTCCCCCCTCTCGAGACCATTCAAGTCTGCTTCCAGGCCTACCAAAGGAACTTTGCAGCACTGTACCCCATCATTCATCCTTCCACCTTCCTGGAGAGTTCCAGGACAAACAGAGATTCATACAACGATACCGGAATCCTATTCACAGCTATCATGACCCTTGGATGCTTGGGGCTTCCTGTCCAAGAGTCTCGACCATTTAGCATCGAACTCGCATATCTGGTGCGAATCACCATTAACGAGAGCGCCGAACGAGATGAGTCAAATCTTGCGAACAAGTGGGTATTGAGCGCATGGGTGCTGATGACCATTTTCAGCGCCTGGTCAGGGGTTAAGCGGCATTCGGAGCTTGCCGAAGCATTCCATGGGGTTTTCTCTACGGTACATAACTGAAGCTACCCATGTTCGTTCATGAATTAATCCATCATAGGTATTCCTTCGGAGGAACTTTTATAACGCCACAGTATCACCCAGCACGGAGGAAACGGTGCCCGACTCGTGGATTGCGTGGGTCGAAAAGGAACGAGACAACAGGTAAGTCGGTAACACTTGCGCCTTGCGCCAGAATGACAAAGCTCACTCAACATATATACAACTATCCCAGCTTATACTGACTCTTTCTGTAGATTGGCACAGGTTTACTACATATTGGAACAGGAAATCAGCCTGTTCTACAGCATACCCACGACGATCAACTTCGCGAGAA
Organism: Coniochaeta sp. 2T2.1; assembly: GCA_009194965.1. Taxonomy (NCBI): domain Eukaryota; kingdom Fungi; phylum Ascomycota; class Sordariomycetes; order Coniochaetales; family Coniochaetaceae; genus Coniochaeta; species Coniochaeta sp. 2T2.1. The sequence goes on from VSMA01000014.1 coordinate 444,599, forward strand.
TCCGCTGTCCCATGCCAACGACTGATGAGCTCTTCTTCGCAGAAACCGAAGAGCGATGGTTGGCCATCCTCGGACAGTGGAAGCAGGAGAACATCCTGGGTCGAAAGCTTTCCCCTCCGTCGCTCTCCAATTTCTACCTCTGGTTTCAACGTCCCGATTTCCACGACCTTGGATATGACACTACGCCACTGCAACTTCGTCTTTTACTGTGCACCATCTCAACACAAGTGCTGCAATTTGCACAGACGAATCGCTTCATTCCGGCCGGTGATCGATATGTTTCTGCGTACATTGGCAAGTCAAACAATGTATGCTCGATGCTCCGCCGGGAGGAACTTGAGGGTATGCTTGGAAAGTGGCAAGTCCTTGCCTCTCGCACTCTTACAGCTGATGTGCCTTCCGAGACGCGACTCTGGTGCAAGTTGACGTACCATATAATCTGGCTCGAGCTGTTGATCTGTTACGAAGACGTGCAGATCATCGCCGGCAAAGAGGGCTACGAGAGTGGCAAATCGCTCCTCACACATCTACAGTGGTGGACACAGTCTTCTCTCGCCCGCAGAGCAACTGTCCATGCTGGCCGGATCTTGAAAATCATACGACAAAGTTCCCGTGATCTGGTACGGCCGCTCTGGTGGCCCTTGGCCGTCTCCCGTGCAGCTCTGGTCCTATGGTGTTATACCGTGGGCAACTCATTAGCGGCAAACAAGCCGGTGCCGCTGGACGGACTTCTCCCGAACGGCACCTTGCTAGTCCCGCTCTACACCTCAGGCGATGACGATTTTGCTCGCGATGTACCAGAGCTCTACCGAGGCGAGGACATGCCATGTATTCCAGATGTCCATGGGTCGCTTGTCCCGCTCTGCAAGGTTGCGGCCTTTTTTGATGTATGCATCCAGCACTTGGATCCAGGCAAAAGCCTCAACGTCCCTATCCGGGACAGCGTGTATCGGTTTCTGGAGGATGTAAAGAAATCTGGGATGCCGTATTTGGAGATGGCACTGTCGGGCATTCGCGAAGATTAAAAGAAGGCAAGAAGGCACTCGTATGATCTATCAGCCAAAGCAATTAAGCAAAAGAAATGGATGTTACACAGACTTTGCCCCCGTGATGCCCGTCTATACTACATTGCCGTTTTTCTCGCTTGCAATCTTCAGCGCATCCCCGCCATAGACCTTTGCCGACCATCCCGCGGGATCATGACCTTCGGTGACGATTGTTCGCTCGTGGATCAACCACGAGCCGTCCATCTGCTTCCGGAAGATGTCCTGCCAGTATCCCCAGTGGTCCGCGAACTTGTATTCGGTTGCTGCAAAGAACTGGGCTTGCGAGTGGGCCTCGTCGTCGGACACGAACTCGATGTCAATCGTGGTGAGGTGGTGACGGATAAACCTGGCCTCTTTGCCTCGAACCACCTCTCGTGCCTGGCCGGGCGGCAGGGCTCGGCCGTCTGGGAGCCGGTAGATTCCCTCTGGCTCGAAGCACTTTGCAATCCCATCCCAATCGCAGTTTTCCCGTGCCAGCCTCGCATATCGATGCATAACCTGCGTGATCTGAGATCTGGCCGTTGCTTGCTCGGTGAAGTCCATGTTGCCGATTGTTGCGTGTCTGCCGATGGGCGATGGCTGATGTCCAGTCTTAAGAATAATTGAGATTGAATTGTGTACTTGACGGTAAATGCGCTTCGTCCAGTCAGCTAATCGTAGCTCACCGTGTTGATTCGGTTGCTTTGCCAGAACCAGCGCGATGAAGCATTTTATGGTGGTGGCTACGGTGGCTATGGTGGCTCTATGCTTCATTGCCGCGGGTTCAGCACTAAACGGCATACCCGCAGACAGTCGAGGTGTTGCTCCACGTCAACACCCCCGCCTCCGCATCCGACTTCCGGAGTACGAGGCCAAATGTTGGTGCACATTGCTTCCTGGTCGACAATCTCTCTTGCCACTGCAATATCTTCGCGCACTAGGCCAATCGCGATCGTGGCGACAAGAATATGATACCCACAACCCTTGTTGAAGTACGATAGTTCTCAACCGTCGCGTAAGAGATACCTCAGATGCTTTATCCCGCTCCATGCAGTGTGCGTAGTCCAACAGCCGTGCCGGAACAAAAGTGAGAGGGACTGCTAGGGAGGTGGGCAGATGTTCCTTGACTGTTTGCACAGAGATGTAGGGGCTCAGCCTGTCGCACATGGCAATCTATTTCCTCTGGCTGGCCCCGCTACTTAACGCTCTTTGGAGGAATTATTGCAGGGTTAGAATTGCCTGGTGTCGAAAAGGCGACGTCTAAGTCTCTCTTGTGGCTTGTTCACTTTTGCATACGCCTCCGCCGGTCTAGTCTTGGGGTCTGTGGTTGATTTGGCAGCACAAGTGTAGATGAAGTTGGTCGATGCAAAGATCATTCATCTATCAAGACTTGTCGATCGACGACTAAATAGCATGGGTGTCACCGAGTCGCAGCTAATGAGGTGTAAGAGAACAGGATGGGACGTCGACGATCCACCAGGACAGCATAGAATGACAAGGGTGAGGACAAAGAGAATCCAGTCAAAGGGATGTGCTGAGCAGGTTGGCAGAGGCTTTGCGCTGGCCCGCAGAACTTTTCCGACCCGGACTACCAGCTCAACGGAAATGATCATGGTACGTGCAGGTGAACCCGACGTTGTCGTCCTTTATCCATCGTTGGATGATGGCTCGTTGGAGGGTTTGACCAATTCTAGACTAGCCAACCTGGGGTACCGGTCGGGGAGGGACATATGCCAGAACGCCAACTGTGGGAGATTCTATTTCTAGAGGCTATAGCGCTGATGTGGAGGTGCCATTTCTGTAGGTTGCCATTTCTGGCTCCAAATCTGCCCCAACCTGGAATGTCCTGATTGCACCGGCCAGTTTGATCTAGGCCTGGGCTAGATACCTCAAGTTGTCGGCGTGGAGCGCCGGTAAAGAATGTCTCGGAATCGTGGGGAGAGCTAACGGTCGGAGAGCCGCGCGGGTTGCGGCTCGACGTGTTGGCCGGATGCGTTGGGATGCGGGTATCCATCCCACCGGGATGTCACATGGCGGCTAGAACGTTCTTCAACTCGTCGCGACGCGGATCAGGGCGATGGATCGCATTGTAGTATAAATATGCAATTGTGATTCTTCGCTGTAGATCCCAGGCCCCGCCGTATCATTGTACCTTTCATTTCTTGTCGTTGTTCTCTGTCGTCCGAGATGGCTTTCACTCCAGATGTTATTGTTGTTGGGGCGGGACCGACTGGTCTTCTCCTGGCGTGTCGGCTAATTCGCATGGGCAGACGGGTTCTTGTGCTGGAGAAGGACGAGGTTCTACAGCCTGCCATCAGAGCGCTGGGATACTATGGTCCCACGCAGTATGCGCTCGACAAAGCGGGAATCTTCGAGACCGCGCGCGACCAGGGCTTCTTCCAGCTGTCGTTTTCGTGGCGCAAGATGATCAAAGACGGCCGATCGGATGAGAAGGTCTGGGGCGACTTGGTGGCCGCGTGGAATCCATGGGAAGATTCGGACATGAAGCCCGGCGACTGCGGGTACGGGATGCTTTGCCTGGGGCAGGACAAGCTGCGCGACATCTGTATGGAGAAATTGACCATGGCGCCGGAATACGCGCAGGTCCTGCTCGGGCATTCAGTTGCGGAGCTGGTACAAGACGACAACTCGGCGACTGTTACAACGGTCGATACCAGCGGAGGGCGGAAACAGTTCAGTGCCCCTTTCGTCGTGGGGGCGGATGGAGGAAAGTCTACGGTCAGGAAACTAATTGGATTGACGCTGGACGGATACACATGGCCGTACACCATCGTGGCGGTGGACATCTACGGCCCCATCTATCCACCCAAGGGCGACCCGCCGATCGTGTATGTGCTGGACAAGGAGCACATTGCATTCTTCTCGCCGTTGCGCGCGTTGCGGGAAGACGGCTGGAACCTGTACCGGTTCACGTTGCCAATGGCGCCAGAAGACGTCGAGCCGGCGGTGTTTCAGGAGAAGCTCAAGGAGAAGATCAATCTGCTGATACCAGGCAAGCGGCCTCTCGACTACGAGATCAAGAACTCGCAGCCATATCGCATTCATCAGAGACAGGTGGCGAAATACAGGGTGGGCAGGACGATGCTGGTCGGGGACGCTGCGCACTTGAACACGGTAAGCAATCCCCCAAGGAAACATGGCAGAGACACAACTGACGGACATGACAGCCGTGGGGTGGACTGGGACTGACAACTGGACTGTTGGATGTGGACGCACTTGGAGATGCATTTGAACTGGTACTGAACGAAGGCAAACCTGATAGCGTGCTGGACATATGGGCTCAAGCAAGGCACGCCGTCTGGAAAAACATCGTGGATCCTATGTCAACGAGCAACCAGTTGCGGTGTCTCAACATTGACCCGGACAAGCCAAAAGAGGATCCGTTCTTCAAGATCCTATTGGAACGAGATGCCGAGCTGCAGCAAATCAACCAGTTGTTTGATAAGGAGATGCTTACGAGGATGAGGGAGCTGGTTGACGCCGAGAAACCCCTCGGGGCAAATGGTATAAGGAGGTGATAGCCCGAGACTAGAATCAACATACACGTGAACTTCATTATTCAGCTATTGCGGCATGTGCGTGGATACTACTACGGTATAGCCTAGAACACATAGCCATACATAACGCTTCGAGTCAGTTGTGGGACACGGGAACGTGCAATCGGGGAGATCAAGTCTACTCGGGCATGATGATACCGGCGAAACTACTTCGGCGCGAATGCGAAACCACTGTGCTCCGACGCTGCCCGAACAGATCGATTGTCCTGCAAAGGCATACTATGGCACTAGACCTATGGCGGCTGGGCAATTCGAACAGCAACTGTGTACGAAGTACCTTAATGACCTCTGGGCCGTGACCAGACTCCACGGGGCGGGGCCAAAGGATCGTTCCGGGGATTGATTTGGGAGAGACTTGGACTTGCATGCTCCTGTGGCATACGCTCTGATGCCACCCCTCATGGCTCCTCAACGAGAGCTTCTAGAGGAAGTCCAATCCTCCGACGGCGAGCTTTCATGCCGGCTTCCAAAACCAGAGCTGAGGATTGAGCAACGACAACTGGTGGTGGGGTCTGATAGAAGTGCCGCAGCTCTTGTATTTTGGGATATGAGCTTTTGTGCGGTATAACGCGTGCCCGGAATACATTATCGCGAGTTGGCCTTTCCGTTAGCCACGAGCTGTCAGTCTACCCGGTACAATCTGTTACCTCGTCTGCAGCACCCTCCTCCACTTCCACAGCACACCCCAACCGCCAAACACAGACGACAACCCAGTGAACAGAATAAGCGGCCCATACGCCGTCCCGTAGCCAAATCCGCCAATCCCTCCAGTCTCCGTCCCAGCTCTGAGCAGTGGAACAGCAGCCAACCCGCCACTGACATACCCTACTCCCCTCGCGCCGTTCAGCAACCCATACAGCATCCCTGAGTCGACCGGCTCGTTCCTTGCTGCCGCCTCGCGCTCCAGCTCGTTGATCACACCGCCCCACGTGGCGCTGTATCCTCCGGCGAAGAAGCCAAATGTGACCGAGAAGAGCACCAGCAGTGCCATGTTTCCCTGTGTCGTCAGGCCCCAGAAGAGGAAGGCTGACAGGGCGGAGCTGACGGCTGATATGGCAGTCACTGTTGTTGCCGAGAGAGGGAAGCGCTTATTGTCGCTTAGGTAGCCGAAGAAGGAGGATGAGGCGATGCCGGGGATGTTGAACAAGGTTAACAGGAGAGTGGCGGACGTTTGAGAGACCAGAGTGACCTCGTGGGCATACGTGTTGAGGTAGGTCTGAGGGATACCGTAGCCACACGTTTGGAGGATAATTGCGACGCTGTAGACCCAGATGGTCCGGTGTCGTAGGAAATGCCAGGGGATCTTCCGGCCACGGTGCGTGTTGTTGATTAAGCTCGAGGGATGTGCAGGTACCATGAATATTCCCAGCATACTTGTTCCCGCAGTGATTGCCATCCATATCCTCAAAGCCACCCGGAAGCTGTAGCGGTCGAGCAGGGCACGTATCAGAAACGGACATACCGAGCCGACGATGTTCTTGCAGGAGAGAACGATACCGTAGGCCAATGCTCGGTTGCTTGTGTTGAACCATTCGCCGAGTGACAGCGTCGCCGGACTATACATAAGAGCACAACCTAATGCCGCCATTACTCCCTGTGTTGCGATGAGGTGCCAGACATTGGTGCTAAATGAGGACAGAAGAAAGCTAAGACATGCCAAAATTGCACCGCACACTGCAGCCGTTTGACGTTGACTGGCCCAACGTTTGGTAAAGAGAGCAAAGAGGAACGGCATCGACAGGTACATGACCCCGTTGGACGTGGTACCGATGACACCGGTTGCTGCTTGGTCTCCCCCAAGGGTCCAGTTGCCGGAATAGTACTCCTGGAATACACCGTAACTCATTGCGAAGCCTGAGCCTGTAAGTCAAGTGCACCATCAAGTCGGTATCAGGGAGTCGGTTAAGTTACCCCATATTGGCAGCTGAAGTAAGCCCGAACCAACGAGGACCATGGCTCTTTTCCTGCTCGACTCCAATCCTCTCGATTCGGCTTCCTCGACACGAACTGCCTCCTCTTGAGTGCCTGGACTGTCACGCTCGCTGGAGTTCGATGGGCGCCTGACTTCACGGAGCGAGATATCATCTGAGCCTGCCATTTTGACCATGTGAAGCATATGCCTCTTACAAGTGAAGTTGTCCAGTGTTGTTCGACGGAAGAGGATGATGTCTTAAAGCTGTGGTGGAGATGTTTTTGCATGCGCCCTTTGGGTTGCGGCACCGGTGATCCATCCCCTTTTCGGAAAAGTGTGTCGTGCACATTTCTGGGAGACGCTCCGAGTACGGCACGACTTCGAACGAAACTGAGCATCTAGAGTAGGCTACATCTCGAAGGGAATTTCGGATACGGAACAGCTTACCCAATTTTGCTGTTGACTGGAAGACACCATGAAGTGCTCCTCACACGTCGAACTTTTGAATGTCAAGTCCCTAGGGCCTGAAAGTAGACATGGATATTATCTTGACAATCACAGAGGGTCTCTTCGTTTCCCCCTTCCACAAACTTCTCCTCAATCACAGAGGCAGAGAAAAACAACACGGGCAGTCTCACTACCGAACCTCGATTAATGTGCGTTTGCCCGTGGGGCAGGATATGAAGCATGCCAAGGCCGTATTATGTTAGTATAGTTTCCTATGCAGAATGGCAGTATCAGGATGCGATGTCTGTTCTCCGCGGCATTGCCTGACCATGTGTCGAGTGTCGAGGCAGATGTCTCGCTGAGAAGTGAGAACCGCGCCCAGAGCTCACCGCGGTTGCCGAAGACATGAAGGCACATCTCCTGCCGTCCGCGCTGTCTCTGTGGCCGTCCTTATAAGAGTGCAATGGGAAGTCACACTTAGCTACCTAGGTCTAGTAGGTAAGTCAAGTTGTCTCAGACCCCTATTCCAGGCCTGCCACTCACTGTGCCACGATCATTTGTGGGATGCCGTTCCCCATAGTAAGAGCGATATGTGACCTGTAGCTTTTGAGATCGAGAATGATATCATGCTACGGCTTCCATCTGCAGGCGGCGGAACGAAATCGTTCTGACCAAGCAATGCGAGCCTGGGTAAATACGATGTAATGAAAACCGGGTCATCCTCCGGTCCTCTCACCGTAACGTGTCACCGTTGTATATGTGACGAGGTTCTGATTCCCTTAACAATGCCATCCTCGCCATAGGTCATAACTGTTCACGGTTTATATTAACCCCCGCCCAAACACCCCGGAGTTCTCCCACATTCCGATACTGCAGGTACAGTTATGCGGCGGCATGGCAATAGATCTTGGTGCCGACCACTATATGTCTGCCGGCTACACTAAGACTTTGGAAGTGGTTGTCGCGTTGTCCACGTAATTGTCCACATAGGCTAAGCTGCCAATGCTGGGATGCAGAGCCTAACCACCGAAATTGTGCTTGCAATAGCAAGTTCGATTGCACCAAGCTCCACGAGGCGATAATATAAATGTTAGGAGAATACCGTTGGAAGATGGAACTGAATCAAGGAGGACCAGTAGCGGAAGTTTCGTGCTAAGTCTGAGAGATGTCAAGCCTCAAACAACTCCTCACCTTCGCCCTGGCCGGGTCGTCCCTACTAGGTGTGGCTTTGGCACACCCAGGGGAGACTCACACCGCCGAGAAGATCAGAAAGAGCATTGTAGCTCGCGATATCGGTATACTTCATTCGAAGCGGCTGGTCGAAAAATGCGCCGCCTCACCGAAGCACCGAGCATTGCGAGCCAGGGCCGCGGCGAGGCGTGCCGTGACTGCTCAAGTGATCCGTGAAACCCGCGAGATTGTGCATAGTAAGACACTGTGTGGCCCTGTATAGAGACGAAGCTTCCAACTGACACCTTCTCAGAACGCATGGAATCCAAGCGGGACCAAGGCCACCTCGACGCCTGGCTTAACACCTGCCACGACCAAGGCAGCCACGTCGACTACGACCTCTCCACGCCAGAGTCCATAATCTTCACCTCCAACGCCACCGCCGCCCTGACGCCCGAGACAATCATCGGCCCTTACTTCGTTGCAGGCGAGTACATCCGGTCGGACGTAACCGAGTCTCAAGCGGGCGTGCCGATCCACCTCGACATCCAGTTCATCGACATCTCCACCTGCGAGGCAGTCCCCAACATGCTCGTCGACATCTGGCACGCCAACGCCACAGGCGTGTACTCGGGCGTCGAGGCCGCCGGCCAGGGCGGGCTCAACAGCACCTTCCTCCGCGGCATCCAGGTGACGGACCACGACGGCGTGACGCAGTTCGACAGCGTCTTTCCGGGGCACTACACGGGGCGGACGAACCACATCCACGTCGCGTCCAGGCGCGGGGGGCAGATACTGCCCAACGGGACGTACACGGGCGGGACGGTCAACCACATCGGACAGCTGTACTTCGACGAAGAGCTCTCCACCGCGATCGAGACGTTCGATCCTTACTCGCGCAACACTGTAGCCCGGACGACGAACCGGGGGGACTTCCTGACGGCAGACGAGGCGACGGCCGAATACGACCCCTTCGTGTCGTACGTCAAGCTCAGCGACGACGCGAATGATGGTCTGCTGATGTGGATTACCATTGGCGTCAACACGACGGCAGACTATGACGACCTGGCCATGGCAGCGGCGCACTACTATAAGGAAGGGGGGAAGTCAAACTCCCCTGCTGGCGGCCCGGGTGGGTTCCCGCCCTTCCCGGTCAATGGCACCGCTTGGCCATCTGGCGTGCCGTTCCCGACGGGAGCGTTCCCTCCCGGGTTTCCGGGGTTTCCTTCGCCGAGTGCTACGGCGACTGCGACGTCGAAGCCGTGGGGCCCTTGTAATAGGAAGCGGGAGGAGGATGAGTAAAGATTTGCTGCGGCGAAAAGGGGGTCATGATGCTCGTGATAAGGGACGCAAAGTCCGGACTGACTGTAGATCGAGGAGTCATGTGAACGCCAAAAAAGGAACGATGCTATCAGAAGCTTTCTTCCACTTGTCCACAATGCCTCGTCGTGACTGTGACTCACCCAACTCGATTGCCAACACCTTGACAGACGTTTCCTCTTGACGAACTAAGCCAACAGAAGCAGGTTGTGAATGGAGTGATGCCGATGTGAGTGTTCCTTCAGTAGCTGACGCGGTGTACCAACTCAACGTACACAGGGAGGCCTAGTGGCGTATTGTGTGCTGTTCACGACGAGAGTGTTCCCGCTTAGATCACCTGCATCCTCCCTTACGCCATTACTACGGCACCGGGCATCGTCAAGCAATTGAGGACTTGTTTGCTCCGGTCCCGAGGCGGGAAAGGGGTAGGTGTTGGTTTGAGCCGGAGGCGACTAGAGGTCAAACTGCAGATATCAAACCGCACGAGTCCAACCCAGGTTCGATATGCATTGCCAAATAGGGTTGCTCGATGCGAAGAGACGCCCAGCGGTCAACTCGCAAACTGTTGAAGATCGAGGGATTTGCTCGCCCTTGCAGTTAAAAGAACACAGCGACGGTTGGCGCCATGGTTGTCGACAAATTGGCAGTCATGAAGACAATTGCCAACCCAGCCCGACAGGAATGCGCACGTATCCGCGGCCATTGAACACTTTTTGAGGCTCAACGGCAAGCAATGTTCCCAACCCAGAGATGACGATTGTAGGGGAAATTCCAGGGACAACCAGCAATCCCTCGAGTCTTGGTGCCATCTATTTTTAGCCACGGAGCCAAGATCAGAACAAGCGACACTCCAATCGTTCGGGTAGCGTCGTTCTCCAGAATGCAACGCTGCTGCAGTAGCCCGAGTTCAGGGGCAAGACTATCGAATTTTCAGTGCGCCTGCTGGGGTCAAGCTTCCACACTTTTAAACAGAAAGCAACCCAATCACGAATGGCAAAACCCAAAAGAATGACAACCTGGAATTCCTACCCCTCAACCATGGAATGATGGAAAGAAAACGGCTGTCAAAGCAGCAGGGGCGAGCTGAAAAGAGATCGATGTCTGCAATTCCGGATGTCACTCCGCTCCTGGATGCAGCCCTCGCCGTTGACCAGGTTTGTCGCCCTGCTGGTGGCTGACAGGCAGGACAAGCACTGACATTCAAATGTCCACATTCCAAGCACCGCTCGCAAGCCAGGGGGCAAACAGGGACAAACACCGTCTGGGGAATTGTCCCAATGAAGTCAAGTGTCGTCCCCAAGGTGTGGCTCTCCGGGCCTCGCCGGCATCACCCCCCCGATGCCATTGAAATTGATCAGGAGTCCATCCATCCCATTTGCATCATGTCGTCGTCGTTTGTTTTCCTTCTTCGCCGTCAGAGTTGACTTTGTCGTGAGCCCAGCTGTTGTTTTTTCTCTCCTCAACACCAGTGACAACTTAATATCTCCCTCACGATGAGGCTGCTACCTCTCCTTTTCGCCTCCGTGGCCGCCGCCGAGATGTCATACACCGTTACGGCCACCCAAGGCGGCAAAAGGATCGATGCGTCGCACCTTACACTCGAGGCCATCCCCTGGAAGTCCTGGACGCACTCGCGCTGGAGCAGCACCACAAATTCCACGAGCAGCAGCTCTCCCGGCGCACACAAGAGCCACCGGAGCAGCAGCGGCTCTAGCGAAATAGACAAGAGGGCCCCAATAAGCTACAGCTCGGGTTGGTGCGGCATCTCGAAGCGCGGCCCGAGCAACGATCCCATCAAGACCGTCGTCGGCAGCTTCACCGCGCCGAACCTGCGCGACCGGACCGGCACGTATCCGCAGTTCGGCGCCGCGTGGGTCGGCATCGACGGCGCGTCGTGCCAGTCGACCTTGGTGCAGGCCGGTGTGACGACTATTGTACGCCCAAGTCCCCTCCGACTCTTTTGACAGAGTAGTATTCTCCTAACATATGTCATTAGCTCAACTCCAACGGCGGGCAGAGTGCATCAGCCTGGTTTGAATGGGTGCCGAACGCGTCTTACACGATCCCCAAATTCCCAGTGAAAGCCGGCGACTGGCTGATGGTTAACGTCACCGCCCTCACGAAAAACAGTGCTCAAATGTCAGTTCCCCCCTCCCTCCCTCGTTCCCTCACCCATCCTCTCCCGTCGGCAAGTAAGTCTCTGACACTGCTTCCCAGATCAATAACCAACTACGACCGGGACTACGCCATGACCGTGACCGTGACCGGCGGCACGACCCTCTGCCAGGCCGACGCGGACTGGATCGTCGAGGACTTCACCAGCGGCGGGAAGCCGGTACCCTTCGCCCGCTTCGACGACATCTGGTTTGAGGACGCCAGGGCCACCACCGCGAGCGGCGGCACCTTCGGCCTGGACAACGCGGCCATGATTTACCTGGGGAACAGCGAGTCGAGTGCCATGTGCATCGCGCAGCCGTACGACGACTCGAACTTTTGGTGCTCCTCGCAGAACTAAACAGCGAGAGGAGAGAGAAATTTGAAAGGGCAGTATTGGATTATCAAGTTCTTGGTTTTTAAAGACGGTCGGGAAAGTTTGTGGGCAATCGAAAGAGTAATCTCAGTGCCAGCACAGGTTAGACGGATAAAGCAGTGCCCGCCCGCCGCGAGTTGGAGAGCCGGCCACGGTTTGGATAATATCTACGATACCCGTTTCGACCTGTCTACAACCACTTCGTAAAGCCGAGTACGGCAGTGCTATGCATCGCTTCGCTTCCTTTGTCTTCCACCACGCACCATGACCAAAACAAAACATCAATGGGTATCACATTCCCTCCTTCATCCAAACCCCAAAGCCAACACCACCACCGCCCTATACCCCCAACCTAGGCCCCATCATGAACCCCAACCTCCTCTCCAACCCCAATCTCCTCACCGCATCCGCCAGCTCATCCCTCTCCTTCCCCTCCATCATACCCGCAACCTCAGCCCCCCCGTCAAAAGGTCCAACATCAACAGCACACCTCTTTTCCTTCCCGATCACACTCCCAGGCATCCCACCCGTCTGAAAATACCCCCTCACAACCCCCGCGACACACCGACTCGGCGTCGCAAGACTGGTATGTCCCCACCCCTCCACAACCAACACCTCGCTCCCCGGAAACGCAGCACTATTATTCCTTGCGCTCACCAGCGGGGTGACGTTATCCGCCCTATTCGCAACAAACAGTATCGGATGCGCCGTCCCGTTCCCCGCGCCGACGGGTTTGTCAATGGCCCATCCAGGCCGTACCCCCGCGCGACCGGCGCACGAGAGGCGGGTAAGGCTAAGTACCGCCCCCGCGGCGCGGGAGATGTCCTGCAGCCGGGCCGCGTATCGCGCAAATTCGGTTGGGGAGGAGAGAAAGGGCGGAGCGTCGGAGCAGTAGATGGCGGGAAACGCGTCGGGCGTGTCCTCGTGTCCCGGGCCGGAGACGGGGACGGTGGGCGGGACGGTGTCGAGGTTGCAGAGCGACGATGGCGGGGGGGAGCCGGATAGGGTGAGGTTGTAGAAGGGTTGCCCGTCGCGGGCTTCTAGTGCCGCTAGGACGGTGGCGAAGGTGGAGAACATGCGGACTGGTTGGTAGAGGGTCGTTGAGATTAGGCGTTTGACTTTGGAGTAGGTTATCAGCTCGGGTAAATCTGGGCCGGATGAGGAGGAGGGGACGATGACCGGGTTGACGGTTAGGTTTGAAAGGAGGGTGGAGAGTCGAAGCTCGATGTCCGCCGGAGTGGCGGCGTGGAAGGCGCATTTCTCGGGTCCGGCGGCGTGGCAAGTCGTGTAGAAGGCGTCCATCACCTTGTCCGTGTCGCGGAGGTGGTTGATGCGCGAGTCGTCGAACCACTCTTCATAGTCCACGTTGCCGTCGCTGACCATTCGCGCGACCTTGTCCGGCCACAGCGTGGCGAAGATGCCGCCCAGCACGGTGCCGTAGCTGAAGCCCCAGTACTTGAGCTCCGACTCGCCCATCTGCGTCAAGATCTCGAGCATGTCCCTGGCGTGGTAGACCGTGCTGCTGTGTCGCAGTAGACCGGAGCTGTTCAGCTCCCTCGCGCATACCTGCGAGAAAGCCTCCGCCCTCGCATACGCGTCGTACAGCACCCCAGGATGGGAGTCAATGACCCCGACCTCCTGCAGCTCCCAGAACCGGCGGCTCTGCACCGTATCCCAGCACTCGATCCGCGGCACGCTGGCGCCCACGCCGCGCGGATCGAACGTCACGAGGTCGTGGTTGTCGCCGATGACGGTCTGCAGTAGCTTCCCGTGATCGCGGAGGGACCATGTGCCCGACCCTCCTGGCCCGCCGGGGTTGAAGAAGACTGGTCCCAGGTATGGGCCGACCGTGCTATTGGGGTTGGCGCGCAGGCGCATGATGGCTAGGACGACGCGCTTGTCATCATCGGCGGTCGGGTCCTGCCAGTCCATGGGTAGGTCGAGACGGGCGCAGTCGTACTGCTTTGCGTAGCAGCTGTGCCATGTTAGTGTGCGACTCGACGGTATGTCGGGCCATTCATTGGCGGAGTCGTGGGGTGTGAGTGGCGCTGATGAGGTATGGTGAGGTATATTGCTCCCCGTGTAATCCCAGATGTGCCCGGTGAAGACGAGGGATACGAGGGCAAGAGAAGTCAAGGCGACTGTTACTTTTGCTGCTGCCATGATTTTGGACTTCCACGACCGCTGCTGGCGCCCAGAAGGCGGTGCTGGGCTGGCGAGCCATGGCTCCCCTTTCATAGTCTCAGAGCCCATCATACTGGCGGTAATGGGTCAGACGGCGAGCTGTTGTAAGCTGCCGATCATCATGGAGGTACGGTCTCAACTCATACGACTCATCAGACCGGACTGGTTGATGAGCTTATGTCATAAAGCGAGGCAGCCTGAACTTTGAAGCCATCCCTCCCGTCCTCGGCCTTGGCACAATATAACAACAGCTTGGCTGAGCTTGTTTCGTTGGTCCGACGAGGGGTGGAGAAGCTCTGGCTGGAATTGCTGGATAAGGAACAGCTGCTTAATCTCCACCTTGATCTGATATAGTTGAGCTCGACCATGGCGCCGCCAAATCCATCGCGGCTGCATGGAAGACAATGCGGGACCTGAGAAGAAAGCGTTCGCTGATAGCTAATATTTACACACCGAATTAAGCCACTCAAAAGACCACCAACAGCCTGAAAATAGATGGGTGCGTCCTGACACGCCACGCCTTTCGCCTGAGCGCCGATAACCCGTTTTCCTCAAGTCATGTCAAAACCTTCAACCGTTACGCGCATGCCAAATGCGAGGAGTGTCCACTCCTGGGCTATAGCCGCGACCACTCCATGGGTCTGGGCGGAACTGAGGGGGGGCCCAATTAGTAAGCCCGAAGTTGCTGCTCTGCATTGCCCTCAAGGTACTCTAAACCTTTGGGGGAGATTTGGGAGCCTCTGCAGCTGTGCTGTCCGCAGCCGGCTTTGCCTGCGCCTCGTCCGTGTCCATCCTGTCTCCATCCGCCTCAACCGTGACCTCATCTCCATTGCTTGGTTCGACGCTGGGTCTTGGAACGTCCGCCGCTGCACTAGCCGCAGGAACAGCTGCCGCAGGGGGCGATACCCTGGCCTCCCCAACCGGTAAAGAGCTCTGCACGTCCGCCTCCTCGTTCTTAACGGTGGCCTCGACGACCGGCTCGGTGGCGTCAACCATGTCAACGTCCTCATCCCCGTTGGCCTTGGGTGACGCAACAGACTTTGCGGGGTCCTGGACCTCCGCAGCAGTGTCGTCAACCATCGTATCATCTGCTGGCTCAATAGAGGCTGCCGGGACCCCATTGCCATTTCTGACAGGCGTAGCCACACCACTGTCCATGTCGAGCTCCGCGTGCGGATTGGGGTGGTCGAGAATAGACCGCCTAGTCTTTCCGCTCTTGTAGACACCATTCGCCGACGCCATCTCGTCGTCATCACTCTCGTAGAGAGCATCTTCTGGGCGTTGGGTGCTCTTCTCCCATTGCCGCTGCGTCATACGCACGTCCTTGTTTTCGTCCGCGTCGAGATCATCCTCCTCGTCTTCTTGCTCGTCCGACATTCCGAGTCCTTGGCGGGGCACGTCTTGCATCTGTACCGAAGGCGCGAACGCTGTCCGCTTCAAGTTCTCAATCACGTTGATCTTGATTTTTTCGAGGTACTCATAGCTGTTTGCATTCTCCATGTTCGATGATCGGACGTCGAGCTCGTAGTCGGGGCCGTAATACTAGAGAGGGGTTTAGCCAGGATCACACAAGGACGAGCACACGTGGGGGCAAGACATACATCGTAATACTCGTTGTACGGCAGGGTCGAGTCCATCTCAACTCCTACAAGACGACCGGTCTCGTATGCCCAGGTACGGGCCACATTGCGCATTGTGTAACCACCACCGCCGAGAACAAGAGTCGGCAGCCCGAAGCTGCGCACAAAGTTGACGCAGTTGGCGTGGCCGCGCATGCTGAGGTTGAAGCAACCAAGACGATCGCCAGACAAGCTGTCCCCACCGCATTGCAGGACCACAGCCTCGGGTTGGTAGTACTTCATGACCGCCTCGATGGTCGGCTCAAAGATTGTTTCGTAGCAGACGTCGTCTATGCCGTCGCGGAGTGGGAAATTGACGGCGTAATTCTTGCCGGGTCCAATACCGATGTCGCGCAGCTCGCCGGTGCCGGGGAAGTACTCGCCGTATTTGTGGAAGGACACGGTCATGACTCGGTCGGTGGTGTAGAACGCCTCCTCAACTCCGTCTCCGTGGTGGACGTCGATGTCGATGTAGAGGACTCGCTTATTGAATCGAAGAAGCTCAATGATGGCAAGAACAATGTCTGGGAGAGGAGGGTGGGTCAGCAAGAGGAGACATTCTCCGAGATTTCACCAAGCCGTCACTTACCGTTCACGTAGCAGAAACCACTAGCCTCGCTCTTCTTCGCGTGATGCAGGCCGCCGGCCCAGTTCACTGCAATGTCGCACTTCTTGCGGTTCAGTCGGGCAGCGCCCTCCATCGAGCCGCCGGCGCTGATACCGCAGAATTCAAACAGACCGTCGAACACGGGGCAATCATCGCCGACATTGTACCTGCCCTGCTCGCGCATGTAGGCGTCCATGTTGTCGGGTGTCACCTTGGCAAGGAAGTCGATGTATTCGTCCGTATGAAATTGGGTCATCTCGGCAAAGACGGCGGGTTTTGCGCGCTGCGACGGACAGGATGATTAGCGGTTATTCCACTCAAGCAACGGAAAGAGAAAAGGGCAATGGGCAGTACTCACATAGATCTCGAGGAACTTGTAGATGTCGTAGTTCATCACCAGACTGTGGGCAAGCCGAATGCGATGCGGCTTCATGGGATGGCCGGTAACGTAGGCATAGTTGCCGATGTCTGAGTCGTAGAAGTAGGCGACCTTCTTCTTGTCGTTGTTGACGACCTTGTAGAGCGGCCGGGAGCGCTCGACTCCGGCTGGATCGGTCGGCATCGTAGAGGTTTGGCGCACCTCGCGATGTGCTCGAATCGTTAAAGTTCGGGGATGGATTTGTAAGGGAGGGAAACAGTTGGATTGGCTGCAGAAAACTGCTGTGAAGCTGATGAGATCTTTACTCGGAAAGTGTTCCGCCTTCTTCGCGCAAGCCGAAGGGGGTGTGAAGATCTGAAAGTGACGATGGTTCAAGTGGGATGGTCTTGAAATGGAATTGCGTGGGAAAAGAGAGAGAAGGCCGAGGGCTGGTCCTGAACCTCTCGTCTTACACCCCTGCTCTTCCAGCTCTTGCGACTGCACTAGATCAGAATCAGACTAGCACATGGCCAAGACAGGGCAGTGATTGGCTGGGTTGCTAGACCTCCACGCCATCCAATGACAACCCTGGACATTGACGCAAGGCTGAAATTCCGAACATCGGCCGAAACGGGGTCCAGGATCCACTCTGTGGCTGGGGAGCCCTCACCGCCTTCCCCCGGAAGGGAGCTCGCGCCACAAGAGGCTGAAGTTGGTAAGCTTCAGGCTGCTCTGGAGCTTCGTCAACATTCGCGTGGAGCATTGTATCTCGTCACCAAACGCAATCCATCTTCAACTCTATCCATTCAACAAACCAGACCAAGCCTCGACATCAACCAGCGCAACGACTTGACGACCGCCCATTCATTCGTTTCTTTCCGCGATATCCTAATACTTACCGCTTACATCGTCAATTAATCTCACCGTCGTCACATTACAATGGAGCGCTTCAGGAACATGCTGGCGGGTGGCATGGGCGGCATGGGCGCAGCTCCCGGAAGCGACAACAGCAACCTCATCGACAACTCCGAGACTGTCTACATCTCCTCCCTCGCCCTCCTCAAGATGCTGCGCCACGGCCGCGCGGGTGTTCCCATGGAAGTTATGGGCCTCATGCTGGGAGAGTTTGTCGACGACTTCACCGTCCGGGTAGTGGATGTGTTTGCCATGCCACAGAGCGGAACGGGTGTTAGTGTCGAGGCCGTCGACCCGGTCTTCCAGATGAAGATGATGGACATGCTGCGCCAAACAGGACGGTAAGGAGCTTCTCGTCCCCTCTTCTAAGTTGCCAGTCTATTGGGAAGAAGCTGACACTGTCTGTTGTCAGGCCCGAATCAGTCGTTGGCTGGTACCAC
Organism: Coniochaeta sp. 2T2.1; assembly: GCA_009194965.1. Taxonomy (NCBI): domain Eukaryota; kingdom Fungi; phylum Ascomycota; class Sordariomycetes; order Coniochaetales; family Coniochaetaceae; genus Coniochaeta; species Coniochaeta sp. 2T2.1. Next base: position 462,704 of record VSMA01000014.1, read on the forward strand.
TCGCATCCCGGTTTTGGCTGCTGGCTCTCCAGTGTCGATATCAACACGCAACAGAGTTTCGAGCAGCTGACCCCACGAGCCGTCGCCGTCGTCGTCGATCCGATCCAATCCGTCAAGGGCAAAGTCGTTATTGACGCTTTCCGCCTCATCAACCCCCAGTCTATGATGCTGGGTCAAGAGCCACGCCAGAGCACATCCAATCTGGGACATCTGAACAAGCCCTCAATCCAAGCGCTGATCCACGGTCTCAACCGCCACTACTACTCGATCGGCATCAACTACCGCAAGACGGCGCTCGAAGAGAACATGCTGATGAACCTGCATAAGCAAGTCTGGACCGAGGCCCTGCAGATGGACGACTTCCGGACTGAGGGCCAGAAGAACAAGGACCGCCTCGAGCGGTTAGTGACACTTGCGGAGGGCTACGAGAAGCGGGTGAAAGAGGAGACGGAGCTCACGAAGGAGCAGCTCAAGACGCGCTACGTTGGCAAGGTCGATCCGAAGAAACATCTCGAGGACGTTGGTCAGGAGCTGATCGAGGACAATATCGTTGCCGTCTCGAGGCAGATGATCGATAAGGAGGCCACACTCCCTAAGAAGGAGCCGCCAGCGGCTTCCAACGGTCTGGAGGAGGACAAGATGGAGGTTGAGGAGGAGCTATGAGGCGCTGCGGCTGCCGTGGGCGTTGGGGCTTGTATGATTATGTGGTTCCGCTAAAGGCAGGCGATCTGTGTCAAGGCATCAAATATACGGTTGGGCCACATTACGGAATGCCCTCTTTTCGGTCTCCATCCTACGGGTTCTTTTCGTGATTCTAGCTGACAGTGCTCTTTGGCATGCAGATCCCAAGTGGTCACCATATCCTCTTGAATCGCTGGCTCCAAAAGCTACTAGATATACGAGTATATGCGTCTGCGTCAAGATCCTTCTGCAAACCTTTAAGGAATGGATATGGCTGGAATTGCCATCCATGGCTAACATGTAAGCCAAGGGTTGGCGGTGCAATCCCGCAATTCTATGCTGACCAAGGTTTGGGGGCCGAGATGGGGCCAAGAGTGTAGGACTTGTAACCCCCAATCACATCTTACAGGAACGGTTGCCGCACCGTCATGTTGCGGGTCAGGTAAGCGATCCTGGCGCATCCTACGTTGAAGATGGATTGTCTGTCACTAACACTTGAGGCATAAGGTATATAAAGCACGATGTGGTCTCTCAGAGTCGAGGGAACCTGACGTGCTTGCTCCTCTCTCTCGCCTCCACAGAACCACAAACCCCAAGCATTCTTCTCACCCATAGCTCTCTCCAGAGCTATACGCACCCTGCCAACCCAAGTGACCAACATGTCTTCCCTCCGCGAAACCCTCCTCCACACAGCCCGGACCTTCACCGAGGCACACACAACCTACGACTTCGACCTGATCCGGTCCACCCTCGCCCCGGGGGCAACCCACTCCTGGGGTCCGAACGAGATCTACGGCCCCCCACGGGACAACGACGCCTACATCGAGATGGAGACGCAGCTCTCGGGCGCACTGAAGTCGCACAGCATGCATATCACGGACATGGTGGTCGACGAGGTGCGGGGGGTTGTCGTGGTCTACTGCTGGAGCACGGGGGAGGCGAAGGACGTCGAGGGCGCGTCGTTCAGGGCTGAGCACATCGTCAGGATTACGTTGACGGAGGACGGGAGGAAGGTCACGAGACAGGAGTTGTATACCGATAGTAAGACTATGACGGCGTTTTTGGGGGTTATGCAGGCGGCGGCGGCTGCGGCTGGTATTCCCTCCTAAGGGAGAGTGATGCACACGGGGAGGATGGGTTGGGATTGGGGGGGCTGGAGAGTTGTGGAATGCTTGTGTGGGTATGCATGACGACGTAGATACTTAGGGTGTGGTTAGAGGAATAGCACTGGCCTGGTTAGAAGTGGACGCTCGTCACTCGAAGGATTCTAGTCGTTGAACATACCATAGGTAGACATGGCTGCACTGCTCCATGGCACCCTCCCTCAGTCTGTCATGCCGACGGTTTACTTGAATCCATCCGGGTACTCGTCCCACAGCTTGGCCTCGCAGGGCTGTACACAACATCCTTTCGGGTACATGTCCCGTATCCAAGACAACGGGCCTCGAGAACAATTGCTTTGGCGTGACTCCTAACCTGGGCTTGCAGACGCTTCTTGGTATCAGACAGCCCTGCATTATGTTTTAGCTACCCTATACGTACGGGGCTCAGTAGGTATGACGAAATTCGAAGACGGACGCACAGATACGGTTTACAGCAAGTCGAAAGCCCGGCATTGAACTCATCATCGCCGACATCAGATGGAGGAAGAGATGAGCTCAACGCCGGGGTGACGTTTATTATACGGCTGGCCTGATGAGGGCACGACAAGTTCCACACGTGGCCCGAGAAGCGGCAATCTCAACGAACCCTTACCATCGAGATCGCTGCTACAGGGCTCGAGATATCGCTGATTTGGAATAGTCGAGTCACGGAGGACAGGACGGAGTGGGCGACTTCAAGTTCGACGTAGTCGACGCTCTGGCGTTCATTTGCACTTCACGGGCTGGTTGAAGCAAGTTATATACACCGCGACGGGATGAAGGATGTTGGAATGGGACCACTGCTAAGCCGTTGAGCCGGAGAGCTCGCTGTGTAGGGGGTATCATTATGCATTATATATGACCGCTAACAAACATACAAGTCGGTAAGCCAGACGCCAATGCCCAGCCATGCTTTAATGCAGCGCAATCTCTTCATCGACAGGCAGACATATCTGCACGCATCCATCACCATTGCGCCTCATCAGGCAAGGAACCCAACAACGCCAAGTGCACCCAGCAGACTCCACACCGCAACAGACTTAGCGCTAAGCCCAGCAGCCGCCGACTTGCCTCCCGCGCAGGCAGTCGGGTTGGCGGTCTTCTCGGCGCCGCCGGTGATGGCGACGTCGAAGCGGTGGTAATCCGTCCCCGAAAGGGTGCTGGTCGTCGACGCGCTGGTGGTGGTCTTGTCGACTGAGCCGCCGAACGTGGCGGAGCAGACGGCCTCGGTGGTGCCCCTCAGCTCGCACGACTCCTGCAGCGTGGCCTTGACGTCGTAGCCGCCCGTCCGGGTCGAGGCGGCGGTGGAAATGACGTATGTGGCAGGGCCTTCGGTGAGAGTCAGGGTCTAGGGAGTGGAGTGGTGTTAGCATGTCGTTTCTACTTTGGTTTGAGGGTTGGAGTTTGGGGTCTTACAGGAGCGTTGGGGCCGCAAGTTGCGCTGCCGACGGAGGGCGGGCCGGACGTGCACTGGATGGCGTAGATGGTGTGGTCCTGGCATGCGTCGACGATGGAGGCGCCGTACTGTTGCCTAGGGCTCATGGCGTCTATGAACAGGTTGACGGTCGGGACGGACTCGTTCCTTGCCACGACGCCGTTGCGGATGCCGGCGAGCCTGGCGGCACGGCCGACGACGGGGGCGTCATGCTGGAAGGCCTCGAAGAAGGCGGGCTGGGCGACGCCAAGGGCGGAGAGAGCGTTGGCGGCCATGGCGAGTGTTGGTCTGGGGATGGATGAGAAGTTTTGTTTGGATCTTCCTTGTTGTTGCAAGATATGTAACTCGAGCAAGCTGAGCCTGGGTCCAAGAGTCAGGCTGTCAAGCTCTTAAGTATCCCGACCACTCCACCGAGCGAGGGTCAAATCTCAATTGGCTTGGCATATAATCCTTCAGAGTGTGCCGATGGCTTGTGCGCCGTCAGCCCCCTACACCGGCGGACAGTCATCAGGCCTGGATAATGTCTCGATCGGCTGGCTAATAAGGCGTCTAAGTCTGTCTTGCCTCGGTCTAACGTCCACCGTGACTCAACGCACCAAAAAACGAGTTGGAGAAACAGCAGCTGCCTAACTGTCGCAGCGGTGCTAAAGATAGGTAGTGTCAGCCCAGGATCGCCAGCTGAGGTGGGAAAAAGGCCTGATCTGCAGCGTTGGGGGCCTTGGGGGCCGGAAAATGCAATTCGACGTCAGAAATAAGGGGAAATTAAGCTTGTTATGACCCCTGTCCAGGTCAGGCAGCCTTACGGCGCAGTCAATGCGAGCGAATCACTGCCGCTCTTACCGCAGCGCCCCCCCGCAGAATCCTACCTTGACCTTTTTGGGAAGCTCGGTGTTTGTGTGTTGGAACTTGGTGTTATGGTACCGAAGAAATGTCGGAGATTGACACCTCAGTCGGTCACTCGAGTCAAGTCGTGACTCGGCCGAGAACCCCCAGGATAAGAGAATGTCAACATGGGGAACGTTATTCAAGAATTGAAACAGCGGCGGCTCTGGTCGGATCCTGCAACAGAAGGAGGTGGGGGAAAGCCTCGTGTAGCCCCAACGCTCGCACTGGCTCGGTAACTGGATATGCATTAGCTGACCTTGGCAACGAGGCGTATCGCCCATGTGTACTGATGTGAATGCACGTGTACTGAACAACTTGCTGTGATGGATCAAAATGCCTCATGGTTCCGCACTCGACAACAACCGCGAAAGGTGCCGACAGATCCGTCAGCCGCAATGCGTTCTTGGCTTGAAATGCCGAATCGCCAAAGACACTGCTGGCCGTCACGTCGCCTGCAGGACTTGGCCGGACGTTGGCCGGCTGGAACAAAAAGAGCAGAACAGTGGAACAAATGGGACGGACATCGATGAAGTGAGGCAGATGCGAAGCCAGATACTGACTGACCCAGTAACCTCTCGCAGAGTCCTCCACTCGTTTCTCAGACAACTTCTATTTGCAAATCGATCTTGAAGACCGGCCAGGGGCTCATCTTCATACGATCCTAATCCCATCTTTGCTACAACCTGTCTCGTAAGATACCAGACAAGTACCAGCAAGGAAGACGACTCTTTGCAGCTGGGGGTTGCATCATGGCGACTCCGATATACGCGCTCTTACGACTCCTTGGGACAATTGTACGATAAAGCAGTGGCACATTGTCTCCGAGTCAATGTCGGGGGCGACACTCGCTTCGTCGATTGGGAGGCGCAAACATTATCGAGCCCCTATCGGGGATCTGCAAACAATGGACTGGATGAGGTTCGCAAGAGATGCAGCGTTTTTACCACTGCGTCCATCGAGACAAGGAGTGGGAGGGAGACCCAAGACGTAAATTGAATGAACGGCACAACAAGACACCCTGCACCACATTGGATCAATCTGCCCCAGCAGATCAACTGATATCAGTTCAAAGCAGCCTCGTGGGCAACATGAACCGTCACGCCAGTCTTTGTATGAGCCAACGCAGTAGGAACTGTCACCACAGTAGCCCTGACGTTCGCGTCCGTCTGAGACGGCAAGTCCTTGTCAGACGTGACCGTGATCGAGGACAAAGGCGTCAACGGCTCGTGCCAGAAGACGACACAATATGTCTGCCCGATGAGATCCTCTGGCGAGCCCTGAAACGCATTCCACGGTGAGTGGATGAGGAGACGACGGTCCACGCGGACATTGACGTCTTCTTCTTCGGCTGCTACGCGGGTTGTTGTCTGGGGCATGTCAGTATGTAATTTCTGAGAGGGCAGAAGGCAGGACATGGAGGAGCTGTGTTACCTGGGATATATTCACGTGGCAGAAGTAGCTGTGGGCCTTGGGGTCGACCAGCCCAGGTACTAGGTCGTGAGCTCTGCCGTAACCGGATCCAGCCGATGTCTCGGGGACATAGTCGTGGCTTGGGGCGCTGTCGCGGGAGATACCGTCATCGAGGTACATGTCATATTCCTGGTTCCGTGTTAGCATGCTTGCGGAGGGACCCGTACCGGGCGACTCACGTTGTCTTTTCCAGGGTAGACATGAAGAGTGATGGGATTGACCGGCTGCTTCGGCAGGGATGGATCAGGCACATAGTCACGGACTTCGATCTTGGGGATAATCGCGCCTGTCGAAGGTTAGGTATTAGCCGTGACTCATCAGCCACCAGCCTGGACAAATGGCTTACCTTCCCGGATGTACATGGGACAAGTGTACGGAACTTGGCCATCTTGGTCACTGATCTGGCAATTATACTTGAGGCGGCTGCCACCGTTGACTTTGTTGAGAAGAGGGACCCCAAGAGGCTCGTCTGGCCGCAGGTTCATCTGGAACCACTCGTCTGGGTACGGCAGGTAGATCTTGTGCTGATCGTTGCCGTTCTTCTCCAGCGCCGGTGCGACAAGGAGATCGTTGCGGACCATGTACTGGCTGCGGGTGTACCGTTGATTCTAGCACGTGTTAGGAGATTGATCCAGCTACCATATCAGAGGACTCACGTCGTGGGAGAACAACGAGCGGTCAAGTTCGTCAGAGATCACCTATGTTTCAGTCAGTATTCTCAGCAGGAATCCGAAAGAGAGACAATAACGACTAACCATTGCTCGGGCAATCGGCAGACCAGTCAGCATGTTCTCGAACATGGCATCATACAGGAGCTGTAACAAGCTGTACCGGAGTCGGATGAAGTAACGGCACGTCTTCAGTACACCCCTGTATACCTCGCCATCCCGGCCCTGGAACTTGTCCTGGTTCTGCTCGTAGTGCTGCTGGTAGGCATACGGTTCCTGGAAAAGCTTGCCGTCCTTTCTCATCTGGCCCTTCAGTGGGCCGTCCATCCAGTCGCGGTACTTGGTGTAATGGTTTCTTCACTCCGGTTAGTCAGGTGTAACTCGCGGTAACAAGGGAGACATATGTAGCCACTTACCGGAACCAGGGTAGGAGGGAGTACGCGCAATACCAACGAATGATCAGTTCCGGGTCAGGGTAGTCGTGCTCTTCGGGGATGAATTCGAAGCCACCGACATCAGCGCCGGAAATGGTGACTCCAGACAAGCCAAGTGCAAGGACCTGGGCAACGGAGATCTTGAGGAACTCCCAAGTCGAGCAATTGTCTCCGGTCCAGAGACCGGCGAATCGGTGGCTTCCCACAAAGCTGCCGCGTCCAATGATGAAGTTGCGACGGTTCTCGCGCCACTTCAGTTCATCGCTGATCTGATCAATTCGGTTCAGGCCGTGGTAGGTCGCCTTGTGCAAGTTATAGCTGTAGAGGGACCAAATTTCAATAGCTTTCTTCTTCTCAGATGCATTCGGATCGCCAGACCACCCGTCTGAATCAAGGAGGAGACGGAAGGGGAGCCTTGAGTTGTCTGTCAGTCATACCATTCAACCCTGTTATTGAGGTAAACTTACGACTTCATGTCACCAAACTGCTCCGCAATGCAAGGAGACGTCATGTCCTGCCAGACGAAGTCGAGACCTTGTTCGTAGAGGTACTGGTACTGTTTTCCCCACCACTTCCGGACAGTGATATTGTTCAGGTTGGGGTAGTGGCCCGGATGACCATTGCCCCATCCGTAGTAGACACCACCGTGGAAAGGCTTGCCACTGTCGAATACCGCCGCGAAGTCGTAGTTGTCCGGCTCAAAGTACGGGGGCTTGTCAGTGATAGGAGCTGTGAAGTACGTGCTTCCGGTGCCGTACTGGAGATACTTCTGGTCCTGAGCATTCGGGGCTGATGTGTCACGGTCACGCTTGTCCACAATGAAATAGTTGTTCTCCAGGCCTTCATTGAGCGTCTTGTACGTTGGAGACGGCATGGAGCTGATGTAAGGCGTGATGTTAGTGCTGCACTTGATGCCGAGCTGTCTCAACCTGTTGAACATCTCCTTGGGGTTGGGGAAGTGCCCTTCACGAGTGTCGATGGTAAAAGTGCGGTAGTCATCCTGCATGTCGACGTCGATGTGCATCCCGTCGATTGGGAAACTGACTTTCCTGTATTGGTTGATGCAGTCGAGGACCATTCCATCATTGTCATATCCGTAGCAGCCTTGATGATAACCGAGAACATATCGCGGCTTCAGCTTCGGCTTGCCGACAATGGAGGTGTACAGCTGAATGACTTCCTGAATGCTGTCGCCGGCCACGAAGATGCCGGCAAAGGCGTTGAAGCGGGTTGCTATACGGATGGCAGTCTGGTCCGACATGCCGAGGTCGACACAAATGTGGGAGTAGTTGTCGATGAAAGTGGCCACCTGAGATCTGTATCCTGGCTGAGAGTCAACTTCGAGGAAGTACGGCTCCGAGTGATACAAGGGCTCGCGGTCGTCCAGGGGACCTTGTCCGTAGACATTCTGGTACCGCATGTTATCAAAGTCTATCGTCGTGTAAGCTTTCAGCCGCTTGCTTCAGGGCTGCCGCACTTACTGAAGTAGTTCATGTAAGTCTTTTTCTTGAAGAGACTCTTGCCACCTTGCTCACCGAAACCGATGAAGTCGGCAGTAACACTCTTCTCGAGGACGAGGACTGTTGCACTGTCGCGGTATTGGAGCCCCCGCGGCTTTGTCTTCCAGACAATGGCACTTGCAGCGCCGGTCACAGTCGGAAGCTCGAGCTGCTTGACGCTGTCGCTGTCCAGTAGCTGCAGCTCCGGTAGTTTCTCCGCCGGCTTGAGACTGCTAAGCACACGCACAGCTGTGATCTCAAACGGGTCCCTCCGGATCCAAAGCTGGACCTCGACCTTCCGATCAGGCCCGGTGGGATCGCGGACAGACTGCAGGATGTAATGCTGGGGATCCTTGATCAGCTCAACAGTCCAAGTGATTCCTTCCACGGCATCAAGCGTAGCAATAAGCTTGCTCAACGTGTCCTCGATAATGGTTCGCCTAGAATTGTCAGCGTGGATGCAGGACTTCCGTGGATATGAAGGCATGCTAACGAGTTGAAGTCGGAGTACTGGTCTCCTGACTTGGCCCTTTGGTCGAACCGGATCCTCCATACTCGGGGCCGCATAAACTGGATCAAAATTAGAGACCCATCGTTGAAGCGGAAGATTCGTCCATGAGTGGTTGCTGGGTTCGTCTTCTTGTCCGGCAGGAGCTGGTCATCTTCCCTGTAGGAGAGTTTGCTCGGCTGCTTCAGCCCGGAGCCAGCGTTGTCGATATCCTGGAAGAAATCCTCGGCCTTCTTGAAGATATAAGGGTCCCGGAACTTCGCCTGCTCCCGGTAGTCACCCATAGTGTCGGTTGTATTGGCGATCACGGATATAAGTGGATGGAAAGGGTGTGAAGCACCAAGGGCTACCGACCAGAAAGAGGAATGGAGGTGCTGCTTGCTTGGTTGCTCGGGGAGTCTTAGTTTTATATCGCCTGGTTTCTTGGATCTTATCTCCAGCTGAAACCCCGTCTCTTGAGAGCACACTGGTAAGAAATGGACAACGTGATCCGGACTTCGGATGCACGCCAGGTCCAGTAACCAGTTATTCGTAGTCTCTCGATCGACGTTGGTTACCGGCTAGTTGACCAGTCGGGTGTGTATCCAAAGTCTTAGAGGAACCCAGGACCCGATCTTGGTATACCCTTGATGCCACCTGCTTCACCTCTCCGTTATCGTTGGCCGAGTCAGATCTAGAGAAGTACGGTGTTATGAAACAACTTCGCATGCAGACTCGGGATTTGTGTTTGGGGATACGGGGCGGCCGCAATCCTGTCGGCGTAATACAAGAGCCGGTCTTGGCTAGAGCTCTGTCATTGCAATACAGAACTCTCAGTGTGAGGCTCCTTACTGTTTGTGATCGCCGTTTATAGACGCCCGCAGCGGAGATCCTCATTTTGATGACTAGTAGATCAGCCCATTTGCAACCCATCTAGAACTTGTTAGCTATCACAGCAGCTCACCGGTCTCAACTCGCTGTAATACCCACTGTCGAGTGTGCTTCGTATGCAGCCCTTACCCCACGTCCTGACTGCTATATAAAATGCTGTGCAACGTCGACCCCGCGCCGGAACATTGAAGATATCCTGAGGTTACGTGCTTTCAACCTCGCCGTTGGAAATGAAAGGGTACTGGAAGTCTGGAGGCGAGACACAACGGAAGCACAGCACATCGTAGTCGAGATGCCGTGCCTCGTGGCATCCGCCCGCGGGTGTCGCTCTTACAAAGCGGGGATAGTTGCTCATTCATATCGAGTGGCCCAGATGAACTGGGTGCGGTAGGGCAACTTGGCAAGTGCCTCACGGAACTCGAGCCAAGTTGACGATGGATCCCAGGCCGATCCATTCGGTCAGTCCAGATGTAACACCCTAACTCGGCTGGGACCGCGACTGTGTTCCAGGGCCAATCAGTGCAACGCTCAATCATCTTACTTGGGTCTGATGCATATGAATGGCGTTACTATCAACGATTCTTTTGTCACACTAGATGTACCATGTCTGGTCTCCATTCATCTGGTGATCTTGTCTTCTTCACATGCCGAATGTAAACGAATGAATCAGGACGACGTAGGTGTGAGTGAGCGAAGCGGGACAGAGCATCGTACCACATGTGCGGCGTGCTTAGGCTGTGTGGGGGACACCGACCGTCTCTGCATTGACGCGAGACGGCGATAGCCAGGCGACTATGCAAGACAAAGTACGCCAGCATAGTTGGCCAATGACCGTGGCCGTTAAGTGTTTGTGAAATGCTCCTTGTATGCTGCAGCCCGGTGGGTATACCTCGTGTTAATGGACTGCCCGCTCAGCATATCAGACGCTTGCGGGAAAGTCTATAAGTATTGCACGAGAGGTAAATGCCACGCCGCCGGAAATAGTATGATCCTTTGACTATCAAAGTCGAAAATATCCGCATCTCACTAGTAATGCCTGAGATCTGCAAACAAGTCCCTGTGCCGGTCTTCGAGAGCACGGTTATAGAGACCGATCGAGAAGATGGATACTGGGTTGAAACCTTCCACTTCAGTAAGGACGAGACAGTCCCCGGTGTCATCACGTAAGGGTCGCTCCGGAAAAGGAACCATTCAGCGGACTGACTGAAAAGCAGGTCCGGTCTGGTCTCTGGAATCGTCGAGTTTCTTGACAATCCCATCGCAGAAGCAAACTATGCTGGCATAAGAGTCCCAGAAGAGCCAACAGGAAGTGAGTCACTCATCCTCGGCTCCATTCTACCGTAATGAGGCAAAAGTACTAACATATCCAAGCATGGACAAAGTACCAGATTGCCAAGTTTGACTCCCCCGTCGCGGTCCTCGCTGTTGATGTGAGTGGCGATGATCTGACAGATGTTATCGTTTGTCACGACTATGGCCCTTTCATGCTGGAGTGTAATCCCAAGGGAGGATGGATTACCTGGCTTGAGAACCCTGGGCGGTATGCCTTGAAGAAGGATCCAGATGACGCGGCTGATAACCACTGGAAGCGACGAGACATCGGGCGGGTTGGCCAGCCATGCACCGACTAAAAGCAGGCCATTTCACGCAAAAGTATGCTTGAGTCCAGAAACAACAACCTGTGTCCGGCAGGAACTGACTCTTGAGCAACTAGGTCATACTTCGAAGTAATTGCTGCTTCGGTTGTATATGGTCCACACGACAAGGTAACGTCATTGCCCAGCAACTGACAAAGACAGGGGGAGACTGATGCCGGATAGACCACACCCATCCCGATCATCAAGTTCCAAGCTCCTGAGAAGGTGCTTGAAGCGTGAGTCATTGTCGCATTCCGGACCAGGACCTTGCGTCAACGACTAAAACGTGTCCAGTACCGAATGGCCTAGGAGCATCGTCGACGATGAGAACTTCACTGTTATCCACGAGGTCACGCAGAAGAAGTAAGTGAATGGACTGGTATTGGAGGTAGACCTAACCATATTCGCAGGTTCAAAGGACCAAACGGTCTAGACTCGGTGTTAATCTCCTCCCGCGAAGGAACCACCTGGCTGTACTTCGAGAACGGGTACTGGCACCGGGAACTGATCGGAATCGGCGAGCCGAAAGAAGCTGGACAATCGGCAACATCTGAGTCTCCCGGTTCTGGCGACGCTTGGGGCGCCGGTGGTGCAGATGGTGGCGCGATCGGGTCCGACCCCTTCGGCTACATTGCGACGCTTGATCCTTTCCATGGTATAGCCGTCGGTGTCTATACCAAGGTCGACCGCGGAATCAAGGACACGAAGTGGAAGAGACAGGTGCTCGATGTGTATGGGACACCGGCCCAGCTGCAGAAGACAGGAGATGGGCCTGGTCATTACATCGTTTGCGGTGACTTCGATGGTGAGATTCGCCAGCCAGTTCACGTCTCCCTTTTATGGAACCAAAACTGATTGTCGGGTAGGCGACGGAGAGGACGAGTTTCTGTTGTCGCTCTTCGGGCCAGTTGACAGAGATGACAATGGAGAACTGGTACCGGTGAGTCTGCTGCCTTCCTTGGTGACTCAACAGAGCTGACACCATGACTTTTTTGCAGACCCCGGAGGGTCGCCATCCACAGAAGGGCATCATGTATTACAAGGCCATTGACTCCAGCAAAGGTCTCTTTGCGAAATGGAGAATTGCTGAAGAATCATCTGCCCGCATCGCCGTCGGGTATGTCTCACCAAATATTGCCAGATTCTTCCTTGAATGGCAATTGACTATACTTGCCCAGCAACTTCGGCGGCAACGGAAATCTCGACATCATATCCATCAGTTACAACGTCGCGAGATATTACGAAGAGCCCAACCCGGTGGTAACACTTCATCTAAACAAGACGCCAAAACCGAAGGCCCAAGTAACTGCCAATCCAATCGTCCCAACTGTATGGGACAACGAGGGCCTTGTGTACCTCTCCCTCCCCAAGGAAGTGTCCAGCTCCCAGTCTCTGTCGCTCATCGAAGTGGCCAACTATGCCTTGAGTGTCGAGATCCATCCGCCAGGCAGCAAGATGCCGATCGACACAGACGAAGGGATCAGAGTACTGTACGGTTCCGTCGCAGATACAAACGGGATACGTACGGCTCTCCGAGGCCCTGCGTTTCCTACTATCGCCTCGACGACAAGCGACGACTCGACTTTGAGCGCAGATGCCGACCACGGAGCTATCGTGCTACGACTCACACCGATCAATGACACGGAGGAGGGTGAGTGGGCGTCCGCTGACAAGGTCCCGGTGCGAACGACCTTTGACACCAGTGGCCTTGGCTTCGAGCTTCCGCCGCTCAAGTTCACGAAGGTCGAGGATCTGTGGTGGGGAGAGCCATTCAAGGGCCTTGACTTCTACAACATGAGCGGCTTCCACTTCCGATGCTTGCACGACAAGATTCACATCGCCCACTTGCAATTCTGGACTGCAGGTAAGTTCTCTAATCGAGTCCTGCGGACGTTGGACTCCGCTGACACGAGCACAGGAACAAACGTAAACTGCGGAGTGCACAACCACAGCAACGAGATCTTCCAGGAGATCCACATCTGCCTCTCCGCCGGCACCGGAGACGGCGGGATGTCTCGCCTCCAAGACGAGTATGAGGACACGCCGCCGGAGAAGATCCCGGACTCGGACGAGAGCAAGTTCGATCATATCCCGCTTCCTGAGCTCTATGAGCACGGTGGGCTGTGGTACCGCGACTCATATGACGAAGCAGTGCGAGGGAAGAACGACGTCGTGAACTATCCGTGGCACAAATGGCAGGCCGGCAGCGGTAGTAATGTCGACGTGTGGTTGGCGCTCGAGTTCAACCCTGACCTTGACTTGGCGGACAACTCGTTTGCTCAGGTTGCTGGCAGACTTCCTGTGAGGCGCAGACATCAGTTTTAGGGGGAATGCCATTTTGCCATGGTTAGCCTTGGCTACTATAGCCGCACGTGTCAAGTAAGGTACTAGGTGTTTTCGAATGAGGTAGTGATAATTCGGTTATGGTCGCCGCCGCGCAGCAATTTCAGAGCTTTGGTTTGATGCGCGCTTGTTCCTCTGTCGGCAAATCTGGCAACTGTTTCCCATTCCAGCAGTCTTGGATAACTCCCCAGTTTGCGGCGCATTCTTCAAGGTCAGTCCACAATGCGGCGCCATCGTAACCCTTGCTCCGGCATCCTGTGTGTGACTCAACGCAGCATCGACACCACGAACTTATCGGATGCAGATACCAGGTAATCCTTCGCGCTTGGGTCGTAAGGCCCTTTGGATCATTCAGATTCCGTCGTATGTCCATCGCACCACCGACCAGGCCAAGTCCCTTCAATCCCCTTGAGAATGAAACACGCATGTAAGTGGCCGCGGCACCAAGTCTGTTATTTTTCCTGGGTGGTGGAAGCGATAGCCATATCTCCTTGTAGTCTGTCTCCGAACTTGCATCGGTAGGACAGCTGTCCAAGACAATCTGTCTGAGATGGTCTTGCAGCTTGCAGAACTGACCCTTCTTGTTTATAGATAGATATAGCGAGCTGAACAGCCATATTGCATCCACCGTTTTGATAACTCATCTAGAAGTACAACAGATTCGTCGGAGGGGGCAAAACCATTGTGCCAATTATTTAACGGCCTCTGATTGGACGAGATGTAAGCAACTGGTGGCGCAAGTCCAACAGACTAACAACTGGACGTTGGAAAATGTGATTTAGGTATCTCCAAGGCGTGATGGGTATGTTGGCTACTGCTTCTTTTAGCAGATGTATTCTGTGCCTCACTCAAAAGACGAGCGTGGCTTTCATCGGATTATTCGCAAAGTGTTGGATTTTCATTGACAAAACTTCTCACAGAATTCCACTCAGACACGGTTCTTCGTTCTCTACACCTCAACCTTAGTCTCCATCACATGTGATTGACTTACTCTTTACCTTCTAGGTTCAGCAAAGACACTCTTTTGAAGTGCAGTCTTTGGAAGAAGCAGGTCAGAAGCCGTTCGTTCTTTAATCTTCGCCTCACCTGACAGGGCACAACTGGTGCTTTATCCATAAGTTCTGGCAGAACCCTTCCTGGTCCATATTCCTTCCTCTCTTTCCGCACTTCTTCTCTCTCTCTCTCTCTCTCTCTCTCTCTCTCTCGACAAGATTAACTATCGTCAACCGTTTAACGCGTTCGAGTGCGTCAACATGTTTATTTTTAGTTTACTTATTCAAAGCATCTTGCTCCTCCTCGCTGGTCTTCCTCTAGCCCAGCCGCACGGTGTCATGAACAAACCACGGCCCTACAACTATGCAACTCAACCTCTCCTCCAGGTAAATCCTCTGTCCGGCTTGGACTTCCCTTGTCAAGGCAAGTTCAAAGCCGAGGAGGTAACACCTGTCACAGCAGGAGAGAACATTTTCGTCAACTTCACCATTGGCACAGATCACCACGGAGGATCGTGCCAGTTCAGCGTCACTTACGATGATCCTGCCTCGGCCGACAAGTCGAAATGGAAAGCAATCTATTCCATCATCGGCGGCTGCCCCGCCTCATCATCCAAGGCCTATAATGTGAACCTTCCTTTTCCCTACAACGACGGGTATGGGCGCGTGGCTATCAAGAACTGCGCCGATGCCTCGGACAATCAAATAGACTGCATCCGGCAGTTTTATATACCCTTCTCAAAGGAAATGCCCAAGGGAAATGGGACCTTTGCCTGGACTTGGTTCAACAACATGGGGAAACCTGAGATGTATATGTAAAGTTCACAGAATGACACTGTCACCTAGTGATACTGACTTCTATCTCACTTACAGGAACTGTGCGCCCATCTTCATCACAAACGGAGCAGAAGATAATACATTCTACAATCAGCTCCCACAGATGTTCGTTGCCAACATTCAAGGAGCATGTCAGACAAATCAAGGAATCTTGTATTTCCCTGAGCCAGGCAAGTACGGCAAGGTGCTGCAGGATACTCAGACCAGCATATGGTACCCCTCAACAATAGCCTGTGGCGGCACCTCTTCCTCTCCGGCTTTTGAGACTGGGTACCCCGGTACTATGACTACAGTTCATCCTTCCGGGGCAAGCAGTGATTCTGTGGCGAGCACCAGCCATAGCGTTTCAACCTCGACATCAACCTCAACTTCAAGCTCTCCCTCCTTGTCGACTTCGCTCACCAGCGTGGACCTGAGTACCACAACTACGTCGACGAGCTGCATATCTATCATCGGGATTGACGGTAGCAACCCTACTTGCATTGGCTACCACTCCTCGTCACTCCGCAGTTCAACCCCACTCTCAGTGTCTCTTCCCAGCACTACAGCGGTCTTGAAATCCCAGTCGCTCTCCACAGTCACGAAGTTAGGATACATCTCAGGGGACAGTACTACTACGACCACAGCCAGGGGAACTTCTACGTCGACCATCACGGCCAGCATTGGTCAGGCATCAACTGAACCATCATCCAGCACCCCACCTCCTCGTCCTGGCAGGATATCTTGCAGTGAGACGGAGGGAACTCTGATCTGTTTTGACGATGGGACAATGGGCACATGTTCTCACGGATACGTGCACCAGCTTCGCCCAGCTGCTGGTATAATTTGCTCAGATGGGGCCTATGTCCGTATTCCTACTTCTACAGGGGGCTCCGGAACTTCTGCCTCGGTGAGTACCTCGGGAAATTCTGCCTCTCATGGAAGCACCTCAACCCCAAAGGCCGGTAGTGGCACCGTAAGCCCTAATCATGGTCCAACTTCATCTTCAGGATCCAGCTCCGGATGCTCGGGGTCGAACTCACTCAAGGCTCGTGATGAGACCAATATTTCTCGCGGTACCCCGACCAAGTTGGCGACGGACATCTTGACTTTTGGCTTGCACCGTTTCCCGAGCTCCCTCGGGCCCAAGGTCACGGCCAATAGCAGGCATCGGCCGATGACATCCTCTGAGTCCTGAACAAAGATGGTTTGTGGGGAATTGTCCATGGAAATTTGCATGAGAGAGACGTGCAGTGTCCGAGCGGGATGGGTACCGTGTACATTACTAGCACCATTGGACAACCAAGCAGATAGAAATGATGTGCTGGATCACATCAAGTCCCAATATGATGACATGTGATCGCGTGGAATTGCCCTGTTCTTTTCTTCTGAAATTGACTAAATCTATAGTTAAAAGCTTCTGGAGTCCAGGAGGATATAAGTTCCAGGATCTACCTTAACGTGACGAAACCGGGAGATAAAGGGGCTGCATGGTTATGCCCACGTCTTTCCGTGTGCCTCTGCGCTGACACATTGGCTCCCACCGCCTTCTTCACAGTAGACTCGAATGAAGCGCCAGCATCGCCACAGATGATAACGGAGCGACCAGTTATCTGTTCGGGCTGTTGCAGCTCAGTGCACGCCGCCGGGCCGCTCCCCTCCATCGTGTAACATACCTGCATATCAGCCGAACGCCACAGAAGTTCGCCATCAATTTAGATCCCGGTTGCAGAGCACCAAGGCAGACGCAAGGTTCTGACTGTGTTTAATTTAAGACCAGCGAGCCCGCGCCCAATCCTCTTCCCCTTGCCTTACGTTCCACCTTTCTTTTTGACTCAAACGCATCAACAGGCCCGACACGAGACCACGCGCCATCAAGTGAAGCCATCGCGGCACTGGTGGTCAGATTCTTAGCATAGGATGTCTTCGGAAGGTTCGGGTGGTATAGTACCGGCTGTGTGTTACGATCCGTGTAGTTCGTCGCCTTCCTTTCCCCATACTTCGTAGGAACATTGGCTCATTGTGTCAGTACAGACAACGCGTATATTGAGGCCCAAGTCGTTGGGAAGACACCTAGCCTGTGTGCTCCTAACTCAACCTACTTGGCCTACTACAACACTTGCTTGAATTGCCTCCAGGAGAATGGAAGTTCAAACACATCCGCCATCGGACCACAGTTCGACGAATTCATCAAATACTGCGCCAGTCTTGATGCTTTAGTTCCTGTTCCTATTACTACAACCCTATTTGCTACCGTGTCCGATGGAGTGGTGGTCCCTG
Source organism: Coniochaeta sp. 2T2.1 (assembly GCA_009194965.1). Classification (NCBI taxonomy): domain Eukaryota; kingdom Fungi; phylum Ascomycota; class Sordariomycetes; order Coniochaetales; family Coniochaetaceae; genus Coniochaeta; species Coniochaeta sp. 2T2.1. The sequence goes on from VSMA01000014.1 coordinate 480,364, forward strand.
TCACAGTGTCCTATACCTTAACCAAGGTATCAAGCGGCTACCTGGGAGCAGTGAGCACGACTACGAGTAGCGTCAACTCGACGTTGGCTTCATCGACCTCCTCGACGTCGGCCTCTCAGACTCCTCCGGCCTCCGCGGCTTCTCTTCCACCGACATCTTCTTCGTCCACCCTTCCGCAAGGCAAGCATGCTACATCCCTCGTCCAAATCCTCAACTTACTGATCTCGCGCCACAGGGCCATCAACTAAGAGCAATAACTCCTGGATCGCCGGCCCAATCGTGGGATTACTCGTCGTTGCGGCTCTCCTGGCATATCTAGCCTACCGAATACTGCGGCGGAAAGGGCGTGGCAAGGAAGGAGGAAGGTGGTATACGAAGCCGGAACTCCATGGCGATGCCGTACCTCAAGAGCCGCCGGAAGAATTGGAAGCGCCGCCGCCGCCGGCCGAGTTGGATTCGGGCGGGTTTCAGGCCTCGGAACTGGACTCGTGCTTGCTTGGTGCGACGAAGACGGATACTCCAGTCGAGATGAGTGCCGGCAGCAATCATTGAGGATACATAATCACCCATATGACATGTACGACCAATGTCCACGGTTAATGTTGACGCCATTCGCCACTATCCAGTCTATTTCTCTCGGTTAACCTCAGCTGTGTCCTCCTTCTTCTCTTCATTGACGTTCACCTTCCCGGTATCAGCCCGTGAATCAGACCGTTTTCTCTTCTTGCCCTGAACATTCCATGCCTCGTCCGTGGAAGGAGATGGCTGCTGACCGTCACTTTGGTGGCTGCCGCCAGCTTCCTCGACAGCCGGGTCGATCGGACTCAGTGGAGGCGATATACCCGTTGCAACCATGGCAGGCGAGCTCTGCGTATGAGGTGACAACACGGGGCTTCGTGGAGGCGCCCGGACGTAAAGTGAGCCGTCTTCCTCTTCGTCTCCGGCCAGGGACAAGACCTGACTCCGAGGCGGGGTCTTGACATAGAGAGAGTTGGTCTCGCCGTCCGGTTCGTGCACGGTCTGCGTTCCACTTATCACATGCCCATTCGGCCTGTCTTCTGGTTCCCTTTCTATGCTGTCCTGAGATATGAATGTGTGTATGCGGTTCTATAAATGACGCGAGGTGGTATCCGCATCCGGAATTGGTTGGGGCATTTGTTGCAAGTCGGTGAACATCGCGGCCAACGCCGGGTAGTCACCTGTGCTTCGTACGTCTCTTGTCTCCTCGGGCTTTGTTGTTGGTATTTTGCGCTCCCATGGGTCCCGGAAAATGTGTTGTTGAGCAATTGCATTCCACGGATCATAGCGGTGAAGGTTGTGATCCGATGCTAATATGGGGAAGGGCGGCGATGGTAGAGGCTCCTCGGAAGTGATGAACTCGACCAAGTCGCTCAGCTGCGAATCCAAGAGTCTCCATATGCGGAATGTTGTACGTTTCCTCCCCGAATGGAAGTAAACATCTTTACACTATTGGTTGTTATTAGGTGTATATTGTCCGAGGCGACGACTCTGGGGGCGACTTACTTCGAGTCCGGATGCGCCTCGATCAAACAGTACGATGCCACCAAAGATACGATCCTCTGCCCAATACCCTGCAACATCAGCTAGCCCATCCGGATACTGTTCGTAGTCCATATAATCGATGTGGAAGAACAAGGTTGGCCTCGGCTCGAAGACCGGCCCATCCAGTATTCGGCGCCCTGCTTCACGAGCGTCCTGTCCAGGCACCCTCTTCCAAAAGACAACCGAGTCGATATCTCCAGCATGCAACTTTGGCTGTGAATTAAAGAGGAGAGCTGCTATTTGATGGATCGCGATGGCAACAAGTTCCACCAGTCGCATGTTGAACTGTACAGATCCAACGCTTGAGTCCTGGTACGCTTGGGTGGCCTGGAACCAGTCAGTACACTACTCCGAAGACTCCATATGGAATGTAACGAACGTAAGAGTCAAAAGATAGCATTGTCGGATGGAATGACTGGCGAAAGGCCCTCGTCAGTTCCAGCACCCCATTGCAGAGTGACTCGTGCCCGGTCAACGGATGGCCGCGAAGCAGGAGAGTTCCACGGGCATCCCATCCAGAAGCTGCAAGTGGAAGACTGTCGACTAGCTGAGCCATGGTAAGCTCTACTAGCTCTGTAGAGAGGACATTGCGGATGGCTCGATCGAGAATGTGATAGTGCTCCAGGGCGAGGACCTCAGGAGACACTTTAGACCGTTTCTGCGGTACAAATTGTGCGGTAACCATATCAATTGCTGAGCTTTCTCGTAGCAATCCAACGGCGCGTGTAAGTTGATGGTGTTGTTCAATAAGAAACATCACGCGTCCCAATGTTTCAAGCGCAATTGCTGATTAAGTAAGCCCCCTATTTCCAGAGTGCCCCGCTGTATCTCTCTCCCTGAATGACGACTTGACTCCGTTGACTTGGATGTGTCCGCCACTAAGCCTTGGGGAGCACCACTTAGTGGAACATTGGGTTGGGGGAGGCACTGCTCATTGAACGTCGATCTGGCGTCGCTGGAGTCTGGATGCTCATGTGGAAGCCGTGCTGGTGGGTGCCGTGGAATGACCAGAGCTTCAACCCCAAAAAGCAACAGTCTTGCTACCCTCCATCGGGTCCGCTCACCAAGAGCCGCGGCGCCATGGAGTGGTGCTGGCCATTCCAACCCCGGCACAGTGAAAGGTGTTGTGGTACCAACCCTTCCATGTATGGCACAACAGCTGAGTCTGCCATCGGCCAACCTTTCATCATGCCTTTTGCATCGGCATAAACCATCCACTTCACCTGTCAACCTTCTCGTCACAGATATCAGTCGACTCCGCACTCCCCTCCTCATCCTCCACCTGTCCCTTCCTTTCACCCCTCCTCTCAGCATCAAATCCCTTCTTCTCAACCTTCTTCTGCACCCTCAAATCCCACCCCCCACGCCACCCAACCCATCCAGTCTCATGCGGCCCCCGAACAACAACCAAGAACAACCCAGCCGCGACAAACGCAATCGTCAGCACGCCCGTCGGCACCCACCCCCCTTCGGCATACAACTTATTCCCCGCCGCCGTGCCGCTCATCTGCCCGCAGAAGGTAAAGACCATGTACACCGAGTTGACCGCGTTCTGCGCTTCCGGGTGGACGTGGGCGATGGCCATCCTGTTCGCCACGACGGCCGTGTTCATCCCCAGATCCCCCAAAAAGGCGCGCACGACGAGGCCGCCGACCGAAAAGTCCCCCACAAAAGTGCCGATGCACACGCCCACGAGGCTTATCGCGTGCGCGACGAGGAGGGTGCCCGTGGGGTGGAGGCGGGCGGTCACGAGCCGCGCCACGAGGGGGTTGAGCAGCACGGGCGCCAGGGCGATGAGGGAGAAGAGGCCTATCTTCAGGGCGCTGTAGCCGAACTTGTCGGTCAGCTGGAACGTCAAAACGGTCCAAAATCCAGTGAAATTTGCCATCGTTAGGAAGGCGATGATGCTCTGCTGCGTGAGCACGGGGTGCAAGAAGGGCAGCTGGACCATGGTCCAGAGACACCCGACGTAGCTCGTGCCGGGGCGGCTGACGGGGTAATCCGGCATGAAGAGCAGGAGCAGGACAACGTTGCCCAGCTGCAGGCCGAAGGCAATCCAGTAGACCACGCGCCAGCTCACGTACTGGCTGACGATGCCCGAGACGACGCGGGCGACGGCGATGCCGAAGACGAGGCCGGACATGAGGACCGAGGTCATGGTCGCGCGGTGGCGGAGCGGGGAGTACTGGACCGTCAGGGGGAACATGAGCTGGGGCGTGCAGCCGGTTATGGCTGCCAGAAAGGAGAGGACGATGAAGGCGGTGAAGTCATTGGTTATGATGAGGCCGAGGAACTGGGGGCGGGGGATTGTGAGTATACGCGTGTCAGGATATAGGGTGGGTGGTGAGGGTGGAAACGTACCAGGAGAGATGTGACGAGGATCAGCCCTATGATCAGGGGTCGTCGACGAGCGATGTCGCCGATGGGGATGATGAACAGCAGGCCGCACGCATAGCCGCATTGCAGCAGCGTCGGCACGAGAGAGGCACGCTCGCCGGTTACGCCGAAGTCGTCTGCCAGGAGGTGCAGGATGGGGTAGCAGTAGTACAGGTTGGCGACGGTGATGCCCGTTGTCTGGAGCCAGCCATGGTTATGTTAGTTCTGCAGGGTTCAGCATGCCGGCTGGGGACAGACACACTTGCTTGGCATCAAGAAGCCGATATCTTGTCTTAATAAGGCAATGGCATGGGACTTACAGCAGCATATAAGAAACACAGTCCCCAGCTGAGCTCATTTGTCTTCTCAGCATCCCACCTCAACCGTTGTGGTGTCCAGAACATCTTCTCAACCACCACTGCCGGACTCCCGACACCATATCCACGGCCTGGCTTGACTCTTCCCTCCTCAGTCATCGCTTTTTGTATCTCTCTCCAACTCAGAAGTCAGCACAAATAATGCGACAGACCTGACCTAATCGAGACAGTTGCTGCACAAATGACGAAGCTGAGGGGAGAGACACCTAGTGAATTTTATTTTTTCCCCCTCTCACTCGATACAATATGGTAGGATTTGCAAAATGGGAACCAACAAGTCCTGACTATCTTAGCCCGGCACTAACGCCGGCGCCGTCTCTGTTTTGCCGGGAACGGGGACCCATTGCGGCGGGAGGGCGCCCACCTCCGACGGGTACGAGTCAGTCTACACTTGGGCCTTCGACACTTTATTGTTGTTCTTCTTGAAGTGTCTTGATCTGTCTGAACCATCGCCAGCAATCGGTAACAATTTTCAGAGCACCGTACAATCAATATGTGCTTATCGATGCTGGCTCCACGGCGGCGTCTTGATATTCCAGGCCCAGGCACTGACATCCATCCGGATCCGCTCTCGGGAAGAGTCTGCCGATGACGTGCTATGCCATGCCGAGAGTGTCACGGTACTTGATCGGGTTTGCTAAACGCAACCTCAATCATCATACCATTGCCAGGCGAAAGGAAAGGATCCTGTAGTTGCCGAATGCCAAATCCAATCGATTAGGTACGTACGCCGTACGTACGCCGTACGTATTAAACACGGTCCAGCTCCCCAAACCTAAACGCCAATCAATGCGGGTATCTCCTCCATCCTCTTGTCTATGCACCCATCCAACAGTGAAAGTGAGCAAGACCTGAAAGTCTATCGCTCCCTCTTTGAATGCATCTATGCGCCTTCAACAAATGCCTCGACGATGCCTCCCCCGTGTGCCTTGAACTGCGACTCCCAGTGCCCCTGATATGTACTGCCTCTCCTTATGTACCATTCCATCCCCGCCTCGCTCATCCACTGTCATCTTTGCCTCGAACCTACGCTCAGCAGACTTGCTCACTTCGGCCTCCTAAAGGGGTGTGCCTCAGTGTTAAAAACAAAGTCATCCAAACTGAGCAAAAACGGCGGCGAGAAGATTAGGTAAAAGTACTTGAGCGTCTCGCTCAACCAGAAACTCTGTAGCCACAATGGTCAGCATCTCTTCTTTCCACATCACTCAACTACCCTTCAGCAGGTGAAACTTACATCCATAGCATCCAAATTCTCCCCCCCACCTCGAGTTGTAACATTTCCAACCGCCGAGTTCGCCCACCCCGTCTCCGTGGCATTGACGATACTCTCGAACATCCCCCACGCCACATCCAGCAAAGCACTGGCGCCCGTCATCCTGTACAGCAGGAAGACGCTCTCGATTGCCTCCGGCCGCAACAGATACCGCGGGTCCTGGGCGTTGGTGAACCCCACGGGCAGAGAAGACACGTCTCCTCTCTGGCGGTCCCAGAGCTTGTCATCGAACCAACACGGTCCCGAAAGGTTGGCGCAGGGGATCATGCCGAATTTCTCGGGCATGATCCCCGATTCGAACTGGGAGTAGGCCCAGGCGCACGAGCGGGCGAGGCGGTCGCCGATGGTGACGTGGGTGGCGTTGGAGAAGATCTTGCCGCCGAGCGCGAACATGCCGCCCGCGAAACAGCCCAGGTGTTGGGAGGTCGGGTCCTTGCGGACGTAGCCCGTGCTGTTGACCGCGTCGCAGGTGAAGAGGTGGTCGTGCTCGCCGGGGAGCATGGGCTTGAACAGGAGGTGGGGGATGGCGGCGTCCATGGCGGTGCGGTAGAGGGATTCGTATTTTGGGTCGAGCCCGCCGAGGAGGAGGTGCATCTTGGGGAAGTACTCGTAGAGAGAGTCGGAGTTGGCGCCCAGTGTAAATGAATGGTCCTGCGTCACGTCCTCGTTGCGGAAGTCGATTAGCACGGGCCAGAGGCCGGGTATGTCGCTCGCGTTTTGCGATCGCTCGAGGAAAGAGGTGATGCGGTCGACGGCGTCGAAGAATTTGTTGTCGCCTGTCAGCTGGGCTAGGCGGGTGAACTCAAGGGACAGAGAACCCGGTCCGGCGCCGGGGTCCATGTCGCCTGCTATCTGTGTGCCGGATTTGGCGTCGACGAAGTCGAGCAGGAAGGGAGGCAGACGGTTCGGCGTGTCGAAGGCGAGGTAAAGCATGTTCCCCAGCTCTTCCGCTTTTTGCAAGAGTGCCTTCTCGCGGCTGAGGTCGTACGCGCTCAGTAATCCGCCCAGGTGGCGGATCGTCGTCTCGAAGACGTTGATTTCGTGGTACGTCGTGTTGGCCCAGTCGAGCTGCGCGATCGTCCCGGCCGCGAAGTCGAACTCGTCTCGCAGGCCCATGATGTACAGCGTGTCCAGGGCGTCGATCATGGTCAGCCCCCAGCCGCCGAGACTGTTCTGCCACCCGCCGGATACCGGCAACAGCTCGTCGTACTCCCACGCATTCTCCTTGTAGCTGTCCCAGCCGCGGACGAAGACGTCTTTGACGGCCTGCTGGCGCTGTCGGGAGACGGCATCGGGTCGGTAAAGGGGGAATTCGAACTGGATCTTCGGTATATCGCGCGGTGTCCCAGTCGGGAGGGCCCTTATGCTGTCCGTGACGGGGTAGTACTGCGTCCAGTTGGCCCAATCGACGGTGCTGGGCCGGAAGTGCAGCTCTGGCGTCGTGTCACGTTGGACGAGGAGGACGACGATCAGTGCGACGATGGCGGCCCAGAAGAGGATGAAGAGCGGGTTGGTCGCTATCGCCAGCACCCGCCGGCGCCATGCCGGGGTGGGCTTCTTCGGTTCCTCCAGGTTTGCTGCTATCGGGACGCTGTCGCGATCATAGCGTTGGGGAGACGGTCGAGGCAGAGGGACTTGCAGACCATTGGCATTTATCGAGAATGTCGAAGAGTCGTCTGTAGATGCGACTTGGGGTCCGAAAGACTCAGCGACTGGCTTGGCTGACGATGTGCGCCAAGGTCATGAATGCCACTGCATAGTCATGACTGTGCCGAAGGTCCGAGATGCAGCTGTCATGACGATTGGAGAGGGAAGAAGGAACATGAATTTGGAGAACCCGAGAAAGCGAATCGTACCAAAACCTCGGTCGACTTGGTGGGATGGTATCATTGGACCCTGAGATTCGAGGTGGGGCACCGCGGCACGGCCCCGAAGATGGGTACCCGGTTTTGTCGGGCATGGAGGATGATCCCTGCGTCAATCACTGAAGGGGATCAATCATTATCATGAGATACATAACATCTGTCTCAGTAAACCACCAAATGTCTACCACATGGAGACAAGACCGCTTCGCTTCCGACAAAGCACAGCTTAACCAGATAACACGTCACTTGCATCCATCTGCCCCAACGCCTCCGTACCACCAGACAACCAGACGACGCACACCAAAGCATCTCATGGACATCTCAGCTTCAGAAAACCGCTTCATCACCACTTTACCCTCTCACTTTACCCCCTGAGTCCTCAGACCAATTCTCCGCCCGGCACCGTCCAGCCACTTCGCAAGGCATTATGCACTGCACGATCTCGACTTCCTAGTTCTAGTCCCGATAGCCCGGCGGCGGTGACTCGGGTCTCTCCACCTGCCTCTCTACCCGCGTACTCCTCCTCGACATCGCCGGACTCGGGTTCAACTCATCCCCCACGCCCAAAGCCCCATGCGCCCTCAGCGTCCTCAGTATCTCATCATCCCCCCACACCCTCGCGAAGCCCACGGGCGTAACCGCCCCGGTCTGGTTGACATCCGCGCCGCGCTCGATCAGCAGATTAACGATATCGACATTCTGCTTCTGCATCGCCACCAGCAGGGGGGTCCGGCCCAGCTTATCCGCCTTGTTGGGGTTCGCGCCGTGCTCGATGAGCAGGCGCGCCTGGTCCCAATTCCTCTTGTCGATGGCGTTGACGAGGAGCGTGTCGCCGTGGATGAGCTGGTTCGGGTCCGCGCCGTGCGCGAGGAAGACGCGGATGAGGTCTAGGTTGTCGCCCGCCGTCGCGTGGGCTAGCCCCGTCAGGCCCCAGGAGTCGGTCACGTTGGCGCTCGCGCCGTGGGCGAGGAGGAGACGGACGAGGCTGTCTTTATCGCTGTCGGAGAGCTTGTCGCTGCGGACGGTGGAGAGGAGAATGGACGTGCCCATCAGGTCCTTTTCGTTAGCGTTCGCGCCGGCGGTGAGGAAGAACTTTGCTATGTCGGCGCGGCCGCGTTGGACGGCGTCGACGAGGACGGGCGTGCCGGTTATGGTGCGTGTGTTGGGGTCCGCGCCGGAGGCGAGGAGGAGCTGGACGAGTTCCGGGTGGCATTTGTTCGAGGCGGCAGCGAGGATGGCGTGGCCTGATATGTCGCGCGCGTTGGCGTCTGCGCCGTGGCCGAGGAGGAGGCGGACGAGTTCCATGTTCCCCTTATTCACGGCGTAGACGATTATGGGCCGGCCGGTGATTTCACGGGCGTTGACGTCCGCGCCGTAGCGGAGGAGGAGTTTGATGAGGTCTAGCTTTTCGGATTGGACTACGTCGATGAAGTAGGACTGGCCGACGATGTTCTTTTCGTTTACGATGGCGCCGTGGTCTAAGAGGTACTGAGCGATGGAGAGGTCGTTGACGTCGAGGGCGTGGTAGAGAGGCGGGCGACGTTTGCCTGAATTTGAGCGGACGGATTTGTCGGCGCCCAGCTCGAGGAGGTAGATTGCGGTCTTGGGTTGGTTGGATAAGATTGCACAGATCAGGGCGGTGTTGCCGTCTTCGTTGCGGCCGTTGATGTTTGCCCCTTGGTCGATGAGACCTTTGATCTGCTGGATATGGCCGTGGGTGGCGGCCTGGCAGAGGGCGGTGACGAAGGGCTCAGGCCGAGGGCGCATACCCGCTGCCATTGCCTTGAGGGAGTTAGTCAGGGACGAGAATCCTTTTGCGAGGGGGCTTTTGGCCGTTTTCGGTGATGATGTATCGGGAGATAGTGAATCAAAGGGCGGAGGAGGCACGGCGTCAGTGATGAGCGACGGAGACGTACCGTCGGGGTATGACGCGCCGTTCGTGGACGAGTTGTCTGATGGTACGGCCAGGATGTCGACGCCGTTGAAGATCCGTTGGGACGAGGCCTCGGCCGTGACTATGAGATCTTGCGCATCGTCATGATCCAGTTTGGAGTCTTGAGATGCAGCGGATGGTCTGCATATGCATTAGCACACTCGTATATGGCCATCTCTGACGAGAAGACTGCACTTACACAGACAACAACTGCGTCGCCAATATAAACACCCTCGAGTGCGCCACCAGTAGCTCTTGGAAGGCGTCGAACGCATCCGGGTCAACCCTCTCCAGACTCTGAGGATGCAGCCGCTTAACCTGCTTCTCCACCACAGCCAACGCGGCATCGCATTGCCTCAGTGTCCTGGTGACGACGTCCTGCAGCGTGGGCGAGATGAGAGTGGCTGAGGTGAGACATTCTAGAAGGACATCCGTGTGTTGTCTGAACTGCTGAAGCCTCGTGCCCAGGAACCCCAGCGCCTCTAATGCAGGCCCATCGTTACTTGACGGACTCGCCTTCCGTAGCTCGTCGATCTCGACGGCGGTGGACAGGGCGCGGTGCGAGATGGATGAGCAGGTGGATGAGAGCGAGGCTACTGAGAAGCCGTTCATCTCGTTGTTGGCAGACGAGACGGCAGTAGATAGTGTCGTACGGTGTGTCAAAGTTCAAGTTTCAAGGTTAAAGTTAAGGTGCGCAGAAATATCAGGATGTCAGGCGAAACGGTGGAGATGGATGTCGTTGTCTGTCATTGCATGTCAAGTCTCTCGGCCGGGGACCATGTGGGGTTAAAACTCGTTTACCGGTGTGGGGAAGGCGCCAGTGGGGGTAAACCAGCTAGCCCGATTGGGCAGCAGCTCTTCACTTGGGCGGCATCGGGGCGCAGCGCAGGTGAAACCTAAGCTTCCAGGCCCCAACCTACCTAACCTGGAAGGGACAGAACGCGTGGTCTCAACATGAGACTCCATCAATCGAACAGACGAGATGACGCGGCCCTCTCAGCCCTGCGTAGATCTCCAGATGTCAACGTAGATTACAAGGGCAATCCAGACGTTTATTGGACGCAGGTACGGTGAACGTAAGATGGGCTGTCATTGATCCGCTACAAAGGCACCAGCGCCGCAGCATGAAGACAGGCCCGGAGGACTCCAACGCCATGCATCACGATGCGCCTAACGCCTAACAAGACGCATCTAATTCCGAAAACCGCCTGAGCTGGATACAGTCGACGTCATCCCAGCCCCGAATTGCATCCCATCACTCTCTCTCAGTACGTATACTGATGTGATTGAGGCTGTTGCATCCCTTGATGGCCCCCGGTAGTCCCATTCGAAATCCCCTTCTCCTCCTGCGTAAACAAAAACGTAGTGTTGGCCATGTTAGCTAGTGTCCCCCGGAAAGAGACACCGCCGGCATCAGCAAAGTCGAGCCCACCGAGGGCCATGTCCTGTAGGCTAGGCGACATCATCGGAGTGCCGGAGATCATGGCTGACGGAAACCCTATTGTCGTGAACGCATTCGATGCATGGAACCCCTGGGTATTGTTGTCATTGTTGATATCCATGAAGCCGTGTGCGCCGCCCCCTGTCAATGGGCTGGGGAAGTACTCTTGCTCGAGGATCGCGCCGAGGTGACGATTGTGGTGGTCGTGGGTTTGCGCCCAGGGCTGAGGGTAGTCTGCAAGTGTTACTTCGGGACTACTACTCTCCTCATGCTTAGGAATCAAGTCCTGCGGTTGTAGTGCCATGGAGGTGAACTGAGCTCCTATCTGTGCGGTGTTGTGCGAGTCCGGAGAGTTGACCATGCTGGTTGCTGGGCCGGTACTTGCTGCCGCACTTGGTGGCGCGTCATCCCGGGCTAGGAGCTGGGCGGGCACGTGGTCGAGTGCCTCCTGGAGGCAGGACCGGATGATATCTGGCAGCTGGGCCTGGACAAAGCCGCTCTGAGCACCCGGTACTAGCGTCAGCCGCTCTTCGAGTTCGCGTGCGACTCGTGTGGGTAGGTCATCGTCGAGGAATCGACGGAAGGCAGCTGCAACGGCCGGGTTGAGGAGCTCTTCGCAGCTCTTTAAGTCGTAGTCTAGCCGAAGGGTTAGTCGCAGTCTGGTCGTAGTCAAATACTGCGCGCCATAAACTTACATGGCGACGGTATCTCCTCCTTCAGCACCTCCGGAAACAGGAGGGTGTAAAGATCCGTCCATTTCTCCGCCTCAGACTGGTTTGCGTCCCTGTTGGTCTTTCTCCGGCTCTTCAGCCGAGCGCGCTGCTCGGGGGTTATCCCTTGGTGACCGAGAGGGCCCTTCCGAACTGTGCAAGGGGTTTCCGCTTGAAGATGCTGCTCGAGTATCTTGTGGTCGGTAAATGTTGCATGACACCTTTGGCAGTATGGATGGTCATGCTTTCGGTAGACATGTTCCCTGCAATTATTCAATATTAGTCCCGGTCAGACGGTTTGGCAGTTGATGGTCGTACTCACTTGATCCTGTGGACCGTCGTGAAACCTGGGCCACAGCACGCTCCCTTCCACTTTGTCCCGGGATACCTCTTGAAAAAGGGGCACGCGAGCCTGGTATACCGCACCTCGAGGTCGCTTGGCATTGGCGATGCGGGCTTCGGCCGCTTGCCTCTGTCATCGTCTTCCTCGTCCCGGGACCCGTCATCGCTATCATCCAGTTCTCTTTTCCGTCTGCCGCTGCGTTGGCTGTTCGGAGTTTGGCCTTGAGCAGAGCCACCGCTGGGAGACCTGCCACTGGAAGAGCCGGAAGCTCGACCGCTCGTATGCTGTGTAATGCCCTTGTCGTCGCCAAGCTGGAGTTTGATGCGAGCAAGGACGAGATGGAGCACGTCATCCTTGAAGGTCAGAATGATCGACAATAGTAGAGGGTTGGAGAGTTCGGGTCCAAACGCCTCGACAGCGTCCAACAACGATTCCTCAGTGTAGTCAGTAATGTCTGACAAGTTATCGTCCGATTCATCGTTCATGTTTTGAGCCAGGTCGCTCATGCTCATCTCCGAGACTCCTGCAACGGAGGTCTCAGGTGTGCCGCTGTCCACTGTCGAGTCCCCGGTAATCGTATGGGACAATCTGTCGGTTGACTCCGGCGAGCTAGGTACACTTCGACATGTAGTAGCATTGTCGAGTATTACTCTCTCATCCGTGTTTGGCAAGCTGCAGTTTTGAGTCAGCCTCCGTTCCGGTCCGTCGAGTTGCATCTTCTGATTAACAGAAGCACCGTCGTCCGACGCTGTTTCCGTGATTGGGGCCAAGTCTGTGGTGACAGCGCCGGTTGTTGCAGCGAAAAGGGACGCCTTGTCGAGGGGCGGTAAACCCACATCGACAGGTGACCGAGGGTTGACCCGTCGCTCCTGGGCCATATGTCCCATCTTCACCACCTGATCGATAATGACGGCAGCCTGCGAGTTCCCCAAGTCCATACCAAGAAAGGTCGGGTGCGATCTCAGGCCATTGAGGTCAGGGACATTGGGCAGAGGGTGTTTGACCAGCTCGTCGAGGTCCTCTTGGCGACCGAGCGAATTAAAGGAACGCGTGCGGGAAAGGAAGAACTGAGGTGATGGCGAGCTCGGCGCGATCGACGATCTGGGAGATGCCCTGCTGAAGAACGAATAGGACCGGGAATCGGCCTTGCTCCGGCGAGCCGATGTCAATGCCAGGGAGATTTGCGAAGGGCTCGTCAACCCGGTTGCGGCGGACGGACAGCTAGAAAAGATAGAATCTCTGAATGACACATGGCTGGCATGGCTGGTCGTTGCAGTCGAGTCTCTCCTATGTATGCTATGCGGCTGAGGGGAGGACGTCACGCCCTGGGGCTGTAAGTGGTAGATGCTTGCACGGCCATGACCGATTAGGTCCAGTATTTCTCGGTGGAGCCCTGCAATGCTATTAGTGAGGCGGTTTCTCTCCCTTTGTGGTGACAGTCTGTAGTAAAACACATATCTTACCAGCGGCAACCGTCGAAGCACGGCTTGGGGAGGAAACCGGAGGAGCATCACCGTTGATGTCCGTCGTCGCCAGCGGCAACGGAGAGGAACATCTTCGGCTGCTATCGACTCCCGGGAGCAGCTGGGACGATGTTGCTACATGGGGACCTCTTTGTTGATCGACCCATTGCTGGACGATGTGACGTTTCTCAGGGTCATCGGCAGCCGGTCTCGACTTGGGCTTCAGTGGGAAGGGTGCATCGTCATGCTCTTCCGGTTGTTTGCGCTTCTGGCTGGCAATGAGTGACGGGGAATACATATGTTCTTCAGTCCGTTTGGTGAGACCATCTGGTAATCCAGACTCGAAATCCAGCGCCGAGTATGGGTTAGGACGCTGTAGTTGCGACTTTGTGTCGTCGCCGGGCGGTGACAGGAGGGAGGATGTAAGCGACGGCTTTATCTGACCGCCGTTTCTGGTCGAACCCAGAGTATTTGCTGCCGTCTTAAACTCCTTGAGGCGAGAAACGACCAGGTCTGGGATGTAGGATGTCCTGAAGCTCTTGAAGGTGTCCAGCATTGACCTCCTCGCCTCCTTTCCGTCGCTGCGGGCAGCCGCCGGGGCCGCGTCGCGCGAGGTAAGGCGAGGTTCCCGATCCATTGGCGAGCCTTGTTGCCTGTGCGTTGTGGCAGGTTGGCTCGGTTGGCACGGAGTCTCGGGTTGTGCCTGTCATGCGTGTCTAACGGACAGATATGTTGCGCGAATGCGATGTATGACAACTCGACGCAGAAGAAAGGATGCAAGGGAGAAGTCAGACGCCGTCATTCAGACATGGCCGCCTGCGTAAAACAATAAATCATGGAATGCTCAATTGAGAGTTCACAGGCCTCCATAAAGCTGCGCAGAAGTGCTGCTCAGCTCTGGAAGCTAGACTTAGTGCTGTATGACGGTGCTGACAAGGGTTCTCACCAATGAGGGCATCCGCATTCCGCCGAAACGCTGCACACTGCCACATCACGAGCGCATCAGGTTTCGCGCAATGCGCAAAACCGCACCTGCGCCGATTATTCCCGAATTGAGCAATTGTTCGTCCGTTCCGCAAGTCAATACCCTCAACTGATGACTTGGACCTGACGTTCCGGCCACATTGACATTGACCATTTCCCATAATCCTCCTCAACAAGAAGACTCCATGCTTTGTCACAAAGACTCTATTGAGGGGATCTCCAGAGGCACCGCCGTCTGATCCGGGTGACAGAGATCAGCACCGACGAGTCTGGGATGCTTCATGCGGTCTCGGACATTGCGAGACGGTGTAGTTGATGGCTTGCTTGGCACTAAATACACGTGTATCAGACAACTTGCGTCGCCGTGTGATCGTTGGTGGCGGCTCAGCCAGATTGTTCTTCCTGCTCTTGTTTTCGCCGTCGTTGTTGTTCTTCTTCCCGTTGATCAAGTCCTCCCGTCGTTCTTCGCATTCCTGACCGCATCGCATCGATATGCACAGGCTTCAAAGCGTCACCCTTGGACCTGAACCGAGCCGGTACCCCGTTGAACCTCCTGCCCCTGTCCGGCGAGGCAGACCTGCTGGACATAGGTACGGCTTGATATGAGACACCGTGCTGGCGGCCAACGCGCTACAGGACGAGAGAGCCGAGTTAATGGCCATCATTTCGGAGTGCATGGTCAAGGCCTGGTTGGCAAGGTGGCCGCCTCCGTTGACGTTGCTGGCCTCAAACGGGACAATGTCGCTGGGAACGGACGAAGCACGCTTCACGCCCGCCTTCAGCTTGGGCTTGGGCTTAGAACTGGACTGCGCTGCTTGGCCATAATGGCGCTTCTGCAGCTGATCAGTCTTCAGAGCGCCACCGTCATAGCCGGACCGATAGTCATTGTCACCCTTCCTTATAATCTTGCTGTCCCTGACGGCGGTGGCGGAGGGACGAGAGCGAGGCCTGCTCGAGGCAGAGATTCAGATGGTTTCGGACGCCGAAGTAGGCGTTTTATAAAACCGACTACCGAGGCCGCCGCAGACTTTCGACGGTCCGCTGTTTAAGAGTCGCGGACAATGACGTGACGCATGACCTAGGCATCCGAGCCCTCGACAATTCC
Source organism: Coniochaeta sp. 2T2.1 (assembly GCA_009194965.1). Taxonomy (NCBI): domain Eukaryota; kingdom Fungi; phylum Ascomycota; class Sordariomycetes; order Coniochaetales; family Coniochaetaceae; genus Coniochaeta; species Coniochaeta sp. 2T2.1. The sequence goes on from VSMA01000014.1 coordinate 495,797, forward strand.
TTTCCACTCTCATCCGAAGCTGCGGAACCTACCCGCTGCGGGCCGAACCTGAAGCATGCCGCGAGGAGTCATGACAACGGATATCGGCCAAGGGCTGCAGCGGCGTCGAGTCACATATGCAGCCATGTACGGAACTCCCAGGGCTCATTGAGCATAGACACTCGTGGAGGACCCAGGTTGCGAGCAGTTCCTCTATAAGACCTAGCCCAGTTCTTCGACCACAGCGAATCCTCTCTTTCCCTTTCACATCTTCGACTCGATAAAATCGTTTGCTAAGATCACACTCACACACACCTACTATATTCATCATCAAGCCAGACAAGTTACTGAGCATATTACTTGTAACTCGTTCACTTTCCACAAACGGAGGGAGACACTGTCCACCAAACCTAAAATGACACTGTGCGACAAGGCCCGAGACCAGGCCACTGAGACCGCGGCAGAGCCGTCCGCTGCCGCGGCGACGACAACTGAAGCGACCACTACGATGACAACAGCTGCAGCGACAAGCACCTTGGGCGCCGGCACGTACGATGGCGACGTGTCGGCATGCACCTGGTGCGGAGCCCTGTCCGAGCCGGCCACCGCGGCCGAGATCGCGGCAACGACCAGGACCTCGGCCAGCACCGAGGCCGAGATCGCGGCCATGACCGAGATCGCAGAGGCAGCCGACCTGCCGTGTCTCGACCTCACCAGCCACTCGACGCACATCAAGCACCAAGACCAGGGCAAGTGGCACCTCTCCGCCGTCGGCCGCCTCAAGATGGGCCGCACGGCGGACACGAAAGTGATCAAGCGGTGCGACAACAGGATGGGGTCGACGTCGGCGTTCCTGCACTGCCTGTGCGTCGATGACTTCAGCAAGCTGGACTGGGGCTGCGTCCAGAGCGAGGTGTTCGAGTCGGTAACGCGGTTCGTAAGAAGGACGAATTGAGGATAGACAGGATCTCCACCGACATGGGGCCGCAGCTCCTGGTCACGGACGTCGCCGTCAGGTACGACCGGAGCTGGGCCCTCTTCAGCGCCAAGCAGGACGAAGTCTTCAATGTCGCGTGCGCCAGCGACATGCCGTTCGACCGCGGATACATCTACCTCTCAGGTGGAACATATGTTCATCATTCATTAATAAGGACCGACGAAGTCCTCCCGGGCTTGTCGGACCTGTCCGACGGGGTCAGGCGGCCGTTTAGGAACCTGGCCCAGGTCACGTCGGGAATGGACGTGTCCTGGACGCACAACCTGTGGTTCGTGGACTACGACATCCGTCGCGTGGCCGGGGAGGCGAGGTTGGAGGAGCGCCAGGAGTGCCGCACCGCGGCAGGCACGTTTGTCGAGGTGCAGCGCGGCGACGCGGGCTGGGATTTTGGCGCGTCGAGTTCGCATCGCTTGGCGGAGTCGCTGATGCAGGTTGAAGAGGTCATCACGTTTATGCTTGTGCTGGGTATCGAGATGTCCGACGATGATACGAGTTCCTGGGTCCATGATGTGATGGGGGATGACTATGACTGGGAAGAGTTTGCGGAGAGACAATATGTTGGGCCGCGGCTTAGGGTGCTCGCTTGGGAGCCGGGGACGTGTGATACGTCCGGAGGGTAGTGTGCGGACGGTCGACTAGGGAGGCAGACACATTAGCAACCACAAGGTCTGGGGCTCAAGAGTACCATTGTTGCAAGCCTACCGTGCGGCGAGTGCGTCGGCTGGGCATTTTGCTACAACCTGCGTTGTCGGGATTAAGACAGAGCATGCAGTCATATCCTGTGGTTGTCTTACGTTGTCGTGGTGGTGGTATTCTTTATCGGCCGTCGAACCCGCGCAGATATCGTCGCCGCCCAGGAGTACAGGCAAGACAGGCCGCCAAGGTCGAGAAGGATGGACGATGGCGAGGGACGTGTCGGATGGGAGGAGGGGGAGCATCGGCGCAAATGCTGATTGGGATTAGGGAAGAGCTGCTCGAAACCGAGAGCCGATTGAGGACTTACGGGAGGAACGCGCTTGATCACGGTGGTCCCTCGGTCTACGGCTGCTGCGCGTTGACCTTAGAGCTGTTGCCTTGATGAGGTGAGGCAGTGTGGTAGACGCAGGCGTTCGGAGGACGAGACGGTCGTTATGGGTGTCAACTCATGGAGCGTTGACGATGAGGTTCATTTTGCTGAGGTGATCAAACGATTCCACATTCAAAGGACGGGGACTGTGACAGGATTGTGAGGGACGCCGCTAGCGGAAGGATTCTGCCCCAAATCCCCTCTGGACGCCCCCGACACAACTAGCCGTGCACGTCAGCCATGGCGTGCTAATGGCCGTGGTCTTCGTCCTCCTCCTCCCGCTGGGCGCCCTGACACCCCATCTCTCCTTTCTAGGACGGCAAAAACTTGGGGTCCGCATCGGTAGCTGCTCGCATGCGCCCTGAACTTATGGGCTTCGTATTTGGTCTGTGGGTCGCTGTCGGGGCGCAGGATGTAGGTCTCCCTCTTCTGCCGTTTGCCAAGTTGGGGTGAATGGATGAGGGTGAATGGCCGTCTGCGTTGTTCGACTTGACACAAGTGAATCAGTGACTGGGCCGGCCACCTGTAGTAAACAAAGCAGTTCGAGGTACTGCATTTTCGTAGTAGGTGGTGTGGCTCAGTGGTTCTAGCGGTCCCCGGTCGGCTGGCACCGCAACGGGATAGCGATGAGCAGCTAGTTCCGGACCCGAAAAGGGTTCACTCTGAGTCTTCTTTTGCCTTTTTGCAGGGGTTTCCACGATCAAGCTGTTGACCCAAGCAAGATAGCCGTTCACCCGGCAAGTGTATCTGGTGGCAAATGCATTATCATCTTTGTTGCCTAAGTAAGCAGGGTCATCCATCTAGTCCATTTGTCTGATCCGTCTCGTCGCCAATCTTGCGTAATCCTGCCACTGGGTTATACCCCGCAACACCTTGTGCAGCCGACTAGGTGTAACCTAGGAAGTCTTCGGCATATTCCTCATACTCCTTCATGAACTCCTCCAGGCTGGGTTTGTCCTCCATTCCCCAAATCTTCAGTATGGCCGTTCCGGCGCCCATATACTCCTCCTTGAACGCTCGCGTAGAGCTCGGGACTCTTGGCATAATGCGGTACGAAGAGCTGGTTGTCACCGGTGACTGGCACCCTTGAATGTCTGGTATACCACATCCTTGTCTTCTGTCTCCAGGTTTAGGTCTACCTTATCACACTGACCGAACGGGAGGACTAGTCAGCTTTTGCTGCGTTACCCTACAGCTAAAGCTCCGCCAAGATAACCCGAACCCTACTAGGTATTCGACCCTGAATTGTGAAGTTCCAGAAAAATTGGCAACTTTATTTGGACACCTCCAATCAACAACCCGCAATGGCGAAAGCCTCCTTTAACAACAGAATCAAGCCATGCTCTTGATCATTGTTAACAGCTTGGCATTACTACCTTACTGCCTCATGCTTATTTCTCTCTACAGGCTCTTCCTCCACCCTCTGTCCAGTGTCCCAGGCCCCAAAAGTGCTGCATTGAGCAACGCATGGTTGGCTTGGCATGCGCGTAACGGCCGCGTGCGAGAGCTGGGCAAGACGCTGCATCGCAAGTACCGCCCGGTAGTCAGGGTTGGTCCGAACGAGGTCTGGTTCGACTCCAAGGAGGCTTTCAAGTTTATATACAGTGAGTAGCGTCGTCGGGTTCTCAGCGTCAGTGTATCAATCATGAATGCTGACATGGACTCCCAGATGCCAGCAATGGCTTCGAGAAGTCGGACTTCTACCTCGCAACGGCTCTCAATCGACCGCAAATCGACTGGAAACTCAAGGTCCAGCCAGACCCGGATACGCTTGACTTCCTCTCTGAGAGGGACATGAAGAGGTACCGCCTCCAGAGACGAATGATAGGTCCTGCGTACCACCCATCCAACCTGGAGAAGTACGGAAGTGCTATTGATGCGGTGCTCCGGAATGCCGTTGCTCAGCTCAGAATCTTGGATGGCGCGGAAGTCGACTTAAAGCAGTGGATGCACATCATCACTGTCGAGTGCTTGGGAGCCGCTGTCCTCTCTTGGTCTCCTGGGTATATCAGGGCCGAGACAGATGGCGGTACGAGCAGTCATGCATATCTGAGCTGGCGGCACAAATCTGTCTTCGGTATGTTTCCGTTGGCTGTCATTGCTGGGACGTATTCCCGCACTCTCGGCAGGCTCTTCGCGAGGGTCTGGGGGATAAGGTATCGGACTCCGAAGGGCTTCAAGACCTTCTTCACAGTACGTCCCTATTTCCTGCTGCCATTCCCCGATCACCCTTGTGCTGACAGCATTTTAGCCAGTTTACCAGAAAGCATCAAGACGAATAAATTCCAGTCTGAGGCCTAACCCGCCCAAGGATGCCCGTAAAGACCTCCTGTCAGACCTCATCCAGCTCCACAAGGAGAAACCAGCCTTCAAAGAGGCCTATCTACGACGACTTGCAATCACAAACTTCGGTGCAGGTCACGAGACCACGACCTCTGCTCTGACAGCCACCATCGCCATGATCTCATCCCACCCAGCTAGCAAGAACCGCGTCCTAGAAGAAGTGGACCACGTCCCAGCCCCCACCAGCTTCGACACCACCTCTTCCCTCTCTTACACACAAGCCTGCATCAAAGAGGCGCAGCGCCTCCATCCAGTAATCGGCATGGCGCTTCCCCGAAGGGTACCAGCCGGAGGAGCTTACATCCACGGACACTACTTCCCGGCCGGCACCACTGTCGGATGCAATCCCATCTCCCTCCACCAGAACGGCGACATCTTTGGGGCAGATGCGGATGTCTACAACCCGGGCCGCTGGTTCGACGAGACGCTCGATACAAGGGCCATGAAACGGTACAATCTTACCTGGGGCGGCGGAGCGAGGACGTGCCCCGGTCGACACCTGGCTGAGCTTATTCTGCACAAGGTTGTGCCCACGCTGATGAGAGAGTTTGATATTCAGGTCGATATCCCGCCGGAAGAGGACATGCCCTTTTACTTTATGGCTATGCTGTCTGGGGTGAAGGCGCGGTTCTTGCCAAGGAATGTCCCAGAGATTGCTGTGACCTATTGAAGAGGCTGCTTCGACTTTGGCGACTACTTTGCATTATACTGGCCTGGTCGTCCGGTCCCGCGATCCGGGATCACTTCGATTTCGGGACCCGGTACGCATGTCATCCGCATGGTTACCAATCTCTGTCAAACGCCAGTTGCGGGCCATCTTAAGTGCTTAGCTTCGCGTCAGCCCTAACGGTTTTGTGATCTGAAATCATCACGACTGTATCGGAGAAAAAATCTATTGATCTAAACCTCTGGTCCGACTCAGGGACCGCAGCGGCATACCAGGCTCTCAGGCTCGGACTCTGACAACCAATGTCAAGGCTTCGCCAGTGGCACCGTTCGGTGTCTCCTGGATCTCCTGCTGCTGCGTAACACCCGATGCGCACTGTGTGATGGCTGGCATTGCCGTCGACAATTACACGACAGCGAGGCGATATCATATGGGCTGCCATGCGGCAGTTGGTACGACGGCACAATGCCCTTGTGCACTAACTATAAGTGTCTGGTGTTATGCCGGGAGCTAGTCTCCGCTAAGCTTTGTGCCGTCGGCCGTCAGTCCACTTTACCAGGAAACGATTGCCCTTGCAACCAGATCAGGCATGCTGCGCCGGGACGAGTCGCTCCCGGGGGAGTTATGCAGAGTCGAAGTCGCAGTTGGTGTCTTGTACTGGGCGGGGACCAATTGGGTGCGGATTTTGCGACATACGCGAGGTGGTACAGGGGCGGTATACCGTGTCGTATCGTGCGGTTACATAATGCACAGCAACGCGCATAGCCGATATCTCCTCATATGTCTGAATATACGGTTACGCCCGCCCGCAATCCTCCCGCAATCCAATATCAACCTCTCGTAACGTTGACCGAGAGCTTGGCGGGCGGGACAGGACATCGATGGCACTGTTCACTCGAGGTCCGCTCAATATCTCCTTGGACAATGGGCACGTATTTCGGTGCTAAGTTAGATGACATGTCACCCAAGCGGCCGATGTCTAACGGCTGATTGACCTTGTGGTGCGGGCCAGACTCAGAAGGGGGCACATGTCGGTGGTGTGGAGAGACGGTACATGGCAATAGCAGCACCAACTGATTACGATACATAACGGCTCGCACCCAGCTTCCTTGACTCTCATCAGCACGAGTTATCCCGTTGACACTCGCCCTTCTTCTCCTCTCGTTTCACATTGTCAATAACACCTCTCTCCGCGGTGTGCTTTTTCTACTTGTCCATCAAGATGGCTTCCAAAGTCACCAAGATCACCGAGCTGGTCGCGGACCGCATGCCACTTATCGCTACTGCCGTCTTGGTCTCCCTCCTGGCTATCATCGTCCAACGTCTTTTCACAAAAGATCCCCTCTCAGGCATTCCCTTCGCTGGACTCGCATTGGGGGATGAGGAGAAGAGACGCAAGGCATACCTGGAGGGCGCAGGGAAGATTTATATGGAGGGCTATGAGAAGGCGAGCCTTGTACCCCGTCTCTCAAGATAAAAACATTACTAACAGTTGCTGCGAGGGTGTAGTTCAGGAACAGACTCTTCAGGGTCACTAACCCGCGTAGGTGAACGCCTGTCTCAGCCTTGACATGATACCTAGCTTATACAGGCCCACGGGATGCCAGGCTCTACACCAATCATTGTAGTGCCATCTGCTTTTCTGCCCGAGTTGCGGAACTTGCCAGACGACGTCCTCTCCTTTCCAGAGGCGGTCACTGAGGCAGGTCTCTCATGCCAGTACCGCGAGGAACATGCCGGCTAATGACTCAAACAGACATTGCAGACAAAGTACACCGGGCTCCTGATAGACGTACCGACCGCCATCCATACCATTAAGACGAAACTCACACCGGGACTCGGTACATCCTATCCCGCCTACCCTAGACACTGTGCGCCGTCGAATGTATACTAACAACCCCACAGTCCGCCTCAACCCAATAATTGCAGAAGAAGTATCCAACACCATCCGGCTCGAACTGCCCCCCTGCACAGACTGGACCGAAGTCAACATCTCCAGCAAACTCAACCGCATAGTCGCCCAGGTGTCCGGCCGCCTCTTCCTGGGAAGCGAGCTGTGCCACGACGAGGCCTACATCAACGCGGCGATCAACTACACCGTCGACCTCATCGGCGCGGTACCCGTCATCGAGCGCATCCCCGCGTGGCGGAGGTGGCTCACCGCCTGGTCCGTGGCGGAGGTAAAGCGCGTGCAGAAGCACCAGGAGGAGGCGACGCGTTTCCTGCGGCCCATCATCGCCGCCCGGCGACGGGCGGCGCTGGAGCAGCCCGGGTATCAGAAGCCGGACGATATGCTGCAGTGGCTGCTCGATGATCATGTTGGGTTGGATGATCGGTGGATGGCGAAGATCCAGTTGATGGTCAGCTTTGCGGCTATACATACCACTTCTACGACGGCGACGAATGCGTGAGTTGCCACCTTGACACACACCATGGTAATGGGTCATACCCGCTGACTAAAACAGGTTCTACAACCTCGCCGCACACCAAGAGCTCATCCCCGAACTGCGGCAGGAGATCCAATCCGTTCTCACCGAACACGACAACCAGTTCTCCTCCGCCGCCCTGCAGAAGATGAAGAAACTCGACAGCTTCCTCAAGGAGACCATCCGCTGCCACCCCAACGGCCTAAGTATGCCACCCCCTTTCCCACCCTCCTCCACCCCCCTCCCCCCATCCACTCCCAACTAACCGTTCCCCAACCCACACAGCCTCATTCACCCGCAAAGTCCTCCGCCCCTTCACCCTCTCCAACGGCGAGACCGTTCCCCCCAACGTAACCATCGAAGTCCCCCTCCACGCAATCTACAACGACCCGACCATCTTCCCCGACCCCGAACGCTTCGACGGGCTGCGCTTCTACCGAGCGCGCGAGGAGCAGGGGGCAAAACTGCACAACCAGTTCGTGTCGGTGCACCACGAGACCAGTCTGTCGTTCGGGTACGGCCGGCACGCGTGCCCTGGACGTTTTTTCGCCGCCAACGAGATCAAAATGATTGTTGCGAGGATGGTGCTGGGGTATGATATTAAGAATGTTGGGGTAGGGGAGGGGGAGAGGTATGATAATTTTTGGGTTGGCAATGGGGTAAGTGTTTCTCTCTCTACCTGGATATGGTGATGGTTGAGGAGATTGTGGGCTGACAGGAATACCTAGTGTTTCCCAGATCCGAGCAAGAATTTGTTGTTTAGGGAGGTGTGATGGGTGTGGTTAATGGGTGTGGTTAATGGGTGTGGTTAATGGGTGTGTGTCGAAGGAAGCGATCTAAGCGGTCGTAGCTGAGGTAATTGGATTGCTCAATGTTCATGTTCATGTTCTGCTAAGGTGGCAGCGAACTGAGTGAGAATAAGCGAAGTACCTACCATCCAGGTTACCTTACCAGGTACCTGGTAGGTACCTTAACTGAAGGCCAGTGCGCCGGCTGGTCCGCAAGACCTGGAGTCTCGATGGATGGTTGTAGGTCGTAACTGCCAGATTCGTCTGCGTACAAGTTCTAGGAAAGAGCGAGTGGTAGACCAGCACCAAATACGAAAGTAAGAAAACTCCTTCCTCCAACCCTCGGCATCTAATAGCCAGACCCATTCAAGTGACGACTCCCTTTCCATTCCTTCTCCTCTTTTGACTTAGCAAAAGCTTGAAGCCTGGGCTGCATCCTCCGGTCCTTATCCTCTCTCCGTTTACTTCTCCCCCCAACTCACGATTTCATCTAAAGCCCAGCACTCCACTTCGACGTCAACAGTCTCTCCTGTCATCAACATACAGCACGGCAGTCAAAATGCCTGGAATGAAAGTGACCATGACCATCTACGAGCGTGACGGAAGACACGTCATGCAGATGGTTGCCACCGGTGAACCTCCTCGTAAGTGTTTCTCCTCCTCTTCGAGACCTCACTTGATCAACGACACAAAGCTCACCATCCCTGAACCAATTAGGTGTCGGGGCTCGCTTCAATGGAGAGGAGGCCACCTTCTCCTCCAACAATATGCGCAGGCAATTCGTCAGCGCGCACAGGAACATGAAGGGCGGTAAGCGCAAGAATGTACGCATATTATCATTTTTCCTCCTAGTTTCCAATTCGGCAACCTACACTACAAGCACAGGTTAACAATATCTCAGGTCCAGCTGGATCTCTTCGACATCTCCAGCGACCAGGCCGCCTCCTACCGTGACTGCGCCAAGAGCGGCTCGACCAAGCAGTTTGACCTGTCCAACACCAAACGGAACATTCCCAGGATCGTCAAGGCTTTCGACATCATCAACACCGTCAGCATCTCCCAGGCCATGCACGAGCTCGTAAGTCCACTCTTGTCCAACCTGTTCCCACTTCACTTCTACCTCCGGGCGTGTCAATTAACAATTACATCTGCAGACTAATGTCATAGAGACAGCCAAGGAGGTGCGCCGCCAGCGCGGTCAGGCCTTTGCCGCTCGCCAGGCCCGCAAGGCGGCGGACGCGAAGATGGCCGAGGAGATGCCCGCTCAGGCAACGGAAGGATATCAGAACGCCGGTGCCAAGTTCGAGACCGACAGAGCGGAGATCAATGATGGATGGACTCCGTATTAGGGGCTAGGACGCCGAGGCTGAACCTGAGTTCAAATAGGAGACTTTCTGAGGAATAATATGGATACCACTAGTCCGGGTCGTGTCGATAGCTGTGCAGGAGACTTGTTCATGCTTTGAAGCACCGGCGCCGTCATTTCAATCGTATTGCCGGAAAGCTGTAAGGGAATATTTTGGAGGAGACTTTACCAGGTAGGTATTCTGACCTAATATTCATTATGTCGGATACTTTAGCTGCTGAATCAGACAACATTTTCAAACGTGTGGGTTTCGCTCTTCACATAAGATGAAAACTCACTACCTACGGCTTGCTCAAGAACACATCGGGACGTAACCTCCGTTCTCGCTCAGTCTATCGCAATCTACGCCCGGTGATGATTGAGCCGACACACCGATCCAACACTGATCATAGGCGGAATTGAAGATAACGGAACCTGGGCACTCGGTTCGACAATAAATAAAGCGGTTTATCCGGAACGAGCCCGGTAAAGGGTCATCACAACGATGCGACGGAGCCAAGACCTGTTACGGATATATAGATGTCAGAACATTATTTGAACGTCGAGACTCGGTGTGATTCAATGGTCTATCTCAATTTCAAGACAAGCAACGATGAGATCCAACGGCCTCCGTCTTGCGGCCCTAGCGGCCGCCAGCTTAAGCAGCACAGCCAATGCCGCCTTCGGCGTGACCACAAAGGGCAACAGCTACAGCGTCGACACCAGCGGCGGCCTGGTATTTGACGTCAGTAAGTAAGTTCGTCTACATACGCCCATATTGCTTCCCACATCCCTGACCTGCCCTCCCCAGATCAACAGGCGATATAACGTCCCTCCTCTACAACGGAGTACAATACCAAGGAACCTCCAAAATGTCCCAGATCAACTCCGGGCTGGGCACATCCACCGTCACAACCGAGACTATCGCCGGCCAGATCAAGATAACCGTGAAAGCCGGCTCGCAGCCCGTCACGCACTACTACGTCGCCAGACCAAATGACCCAACAATCTACATGGCGACGTACATAACAGGCGAAGTCGACCCGGGCGAACTGCGCTGGCTCGCGCGCCTGAGGCGTGCGGCGGTACCGAACGGATGGCACGGGAACGTTGCTAACTTAGATGGGTGCACGGCGTTCGAGGGGAAGGACACGTTCAAGTGTCCCAGCGGGGAGACGAGGTGTAAGATGTACACGAGCGATCGGTTTATTGATGACCTGGTGCATGGTGTTACGGGCAAGGTGAGCTTGCCTTCATTGTAGAAGATGTGTGAAAAGGGAGGGGCTCGCTAATAACGAGGGAGGAACAGAACGTGGGTATATGGATGATCTTGCCCGGCGTCGCATACGAGACGAGTTCCGGCGGGCCGTTCATGAGGGATATCATCAGCCAAAGCGGCGACGATCAGGAGCTGTACTGGTACATGAACAGCGGGCACGTGAGGACCGAGCCGTGGCGATTCGGGCTGATGGGTCCTTATGCTATGCGGTTTACGTATGTCCCTTCATATCCTCCATGTATTAAGCATTGTACTAACAGACCTTCCAGCAACGGCACACAACCCTCAGGCAACCTCGACACATCCTTCTTCGACCAACTCAAGATAACAGGCTACGTCCCCGCCTCCGGCAGAGGAACCGTGTCCGGCGTCACCTCGGGAGTGCCCAGCACATTCGAGCCCGTGCTGCACTGGTACAACTCGGCAGCGCAGTACTGGACCCGCGCCTCGCCCAACGGGAGCTACACATCCCCCCCCATGAAACCGGGGACTTACACCATGAAGCTCTACCGCGACGAGTTTCCCCTCGCCCAAGAGACGGTAACCGTCACTGCCGGCGGCAACACGCTCAAGTCCATCTCCTCCACCGAAAAACAACCACCTCTTGTCTTCCGCATAGGCGACTTCGACGGCCAGCCCTTCGAGCTGAAGAACGGCGACAAGATCGAAAGGATGCACCCTGCTGACGTGCGGATGGGGAGCTGGGGCGCGAGTTACACGGTGGGGAAGTCCGTGGCGAAGGATTTCCCCATGGGGCTGTTCGCTAAGCAAGGGGGAACGGCGACGGTCATGTTTAATCTTGCTGCTAACCAGGTTGTTGATACCGTGCTGAGGGTGGGCACGACGTTGAGTTTCAAGGGCGGGAGGCCGAGTGTTAAGATTGGCGGGTGGACGGGGAAGGATCCTGGGGCGCCGGTGAGACATGTTTCTCTCCTTTTGCTGTTAAGGGTGGTGTGACAAATGGTTGCGTGCTGACTATGAGTTACAGAAACTGATCGACTCGCGAGGCGTCACTCGAGGAGCTTACCGTGGGTACGGGGAGGTGTACACCTGGAATGTCCCCGCCAGCGCGCTGAAGCAGGGGAGTAACACGCTGACTCTCGGAGTGTACGGCTCGGGAGACGCTGCGTTCCTGAGTGCGAATTATGTCGTTGACGCGGTCGAGCTTCAGGGTCCAGTCGGAGCGGATACTCCGCCTGCCTATGTGTAGCAAGCTAGCTATTGGTCTCACAACGACGTTCAGTGAGGGAAACGGGTAATGACGAGAGCCCAGTATCAGCAGCAACAAGAACTCAGCATCATCTGAAAGGGTCGAGGAAATTCCTGATGATGAAGAGACTTCCTCTGATAACTATTGCCTCTAACGCAGCAGAACTTCTTAGCCCTGGTATAGAAGGCGGGGACGTGGTTATGTCAAGCACTTCTGATGGTACGGTGAACGGTCCTATTATGCTGTGCAGCAGAGGTAGATGTGGTAGCGAGGGTTGTCATCCCGGTTGTGAAGGAAGGGCTGAACGGGAACCGTCAGGACAAAGAACATGTCGAATGCATGCTCGACAACACGGACGTTCCCCGTTGTTGTCAGTTGAGACGACCGAGACAGTATATCATCATGCGTGAGTAGCTTCGAATAGGGACTTGTTTGTCAGTCACAATAGTGTATACTCATCAAGATACGCAAGGTACCTCACCATGTATGTAGACACATGTCACCGTTGGTGCCTTAGCCATCTACGACAGGAGTTCTCACGCGAAGGTCAGCCAAAGTGGCGTGACCCGGAGATAAGGTGCAAAAATCTCGTGGGGGATAAGCTTCCACGTGGGACGGGCATCGTGGGACGGGCATTACATCATCATGTCGGACAGCGGCAAGCTCCCGTGGGTCCGGCCCCGCCAAGGGCAGAGGCTGCCGCAAATCTTGTCAGCACCTTATCTCGCGGCAACAACGACAGCCAAGAGAAATGCATCGCACTTTACAGATAAACGAGAATCTATGCCCACAAAGGATGCTCCTGCTTTTTGACCAGGGGGCAGCTCTGTGCAAGCATTGGACGGTTTATTGTAAGGTGACTCTTCCGTACGATTCTGTCGATGCAGGACAATGAAAGACGTCACCTCTGAATCGGACTCGCAAGCTTTTCGCCGTTGATGTGGGGACACCAAGACAAGATGCCGAGGCGCTTCGAGTCGTAGACGGGCTAACCCAACTGCCCGTGTCAAGCAAGTTATGCTATATTGTAGCAGGGAATTTCTAATTGCCATGGACAGAGACTTTCTCGCCTGGTCTTGGATTGCTAAGCAGGGACATCGGTTGAAGATACAAAAGGAGTGAGGTGCTAACTTACTTAATGTGAAATCTGCATACACGCTACCACTGCATTCCCATACCTACTGTTTACTCTCCCCTGAAGTTGACATTACCCTACACCATCTTCATCTCCTGCACAACCACCCTTGACCTTTCTTCCCCGTTTATAACCACCACAAACCCTTAAAATGGCAGTAACAACAGACCTCAAGCTAGCCCAGCCCATAACCCTCCCATGCGGCCTCACCCTCCCCAACCGCCTCGTCAAGGCCGCCATGACGGAGCAAATGGCCGACAAGAACTTCCTCCCGGACGAGTCCTTCAACGCCGTCTACCGCTCCTGGGCGCAGGGGGGCTGGGGCATGGTCCTGACGGGCAACGTGCAGGTCGACACGACCTACCTCGGCGGGCCGGCGGACACGGCCGTCAACGCGCACATCTCCGAGGCGCAACTACTCCAATCGTGGAAGACCTGGGCCGAGGCCTGTAACTCCGCCAACGGCACCCCCACGGTGATGCAAATCAACCACCCTGGCCGCCAATCCCCCTACGGCGCCGGCACGCGCGGCTTCTTCGACAAGAACCTCGCCCCCAGCGCCGTGCCTCTGAAGCTAGGCGACGGGCTCCTGCAGTCCCTCACCTCGGCCCTCGTCTTCGGCACGCCCCGGGAGATGACCGTCGCGGAAATCCGCGAGGTGGTGAGCCAGTTCGCCAAGACGGCGCGTCTCGCGTCCGAGGCCGGGTTCGCGGGCGTGCAGGTGCACGCGGCGCACGGCTACCTCCTCGCGCAGTTCCTGAGCTCCGCCTCCAACAAGCGGACGGACGACTACGGTGGCAGCCCGCGCAAGGAGGCGCGGATCGTGGTAGAGGTTATCAAGGCGATACGGGAGGTCACGCCCAAGGGTTTCGCCGTGGGGATCAAGTTGAACAGTGTTGATCATCAGAGCGAGGAGGCGCTGGCGGATTGTATGGTTCAGCTTGAGGAGATTAGGGGGGCCGGGGTGGACTTTTTGGAGATCAGTGGTGGGACTTATGAGAATCCTTCTGTGAGTTTTCCCCCTCTCTTTCCCTTCTATCCGTATGCAGGGGGCATATCAAACTAACAACGAAAACCAGATGTTCCTCGGCACGGTAGAGGCAGTAACGATGGAGAAGCCCACCCGCTCCAGCACGCGCGAGGCCTTCTTCCTCGAGTTCGCCAGGGCCATCAGGCAAAAGTTCGGCGACATCCCCCTCGTCGTGACGGGCGGGTTCCGCACCCGCCGTGGCATGGAGGCCGCGCTCGAGGAGGACGCGTGCGAGATGATCGGCGTCGGCCGGCCCGCGGTGCTGAACCCGAGCCTGCCGAACAACGTCATCTTCAACAAGGAGGTTGAGGATGCGGACGCCAAGGTCTTCGCGAGGAGGATCGAGGCGCCGTGGATCGTGAAGAAGATCGGCGGGCGGGCTGTGGGTGCTGGTGTGGAGAGTTCGTGGTATAGCAAGCAGATGCGCACTATGGCTGAGGCGAAGGCTTAGATTTAGTTGTTTTCTGAGAAAGGAAGTGTGGTGGTAGGGAGAAATGGAGGAGTGTGCAACGTGCTATATTCAGCGTTTATAGACTAATACCCAACATTTCTGGTTCATCGTTCGGCTTCCCGCATCTTGAATTTGACCTGGCGAGGTTGGTACAGAGGTGCCTGCCTGAGTGACATCCATCACGACCAGGACCGTCCGTGCAGATTGTTTCAGGTGCACTGAGTACCACTTTGTGTCTGATGGGAAGTGCCCTCGGATCATGGTAATCATGAGTAGATATCAGATTTCGGCCATCACTTGCAAGGAGAGTTTAGAGAAAGAACAGCGCTTCTATTATTGTTTCCTCGCTTTTTTTGCCTCCGTTTTCACTAATACCCCATGCCGTTGTTGTACTTACATACTCCAAACCCTGCAAAGGAGAAACTGTCGCTGTACCCAAGAATGAGAGTGACCCTAACTAAGTCAATGAATGTTCATGCGCCACATTCCCCTTATGCAAATCCGTTCTTGATCGCCATCACCCTCATGCAAACCCGTTCTTGATCGTAATCGCCGTGGAAAACACCATGCAAGCCGTCCCCGCAACCATCATCGTCACATCCCCGACCTTCGCCGCCCTGCTCTCCGCCACACCATGGTAATGCAGATACGCCGGGTACAGATACACCAGCGGGATACACGCCACCGACCCAATCAGCGCCACGAACCTGTCTAGGTTCTCCGAGCCCGCGATCGATATGCCCACGCAAACCCCCACCAGGAAGGTCCGAAAGGCGTTCTTCTTCCACTTCGTTAGCAGGTCCTTCCTGCCCGAGCGGTGGCCGAAGATCTTGGCCTCGATGATGCGCATGGCGGGAAAAAGCTGGACAGGGTTCCCGATCAGCACGGCGAGGGCGTACATGAACTGCACGGCGTTGACGAGCTTGCTGTCCTGGGGGAAGTTGTTGATCACCTCGATCTGGGTCTCGGAGCCAAAGGTGGCGTAGCAGAGGGCGCCGACGGAGGTGAAGACGATGGTGATGATGACCATGACCACGGCTAGCAAGGGTTCGAATTGCTGCGGTTTCTTCATGGATGATTGGATGGGCAGGATGAGGCCGATGCCTTCGAAGGTGAAGATCGACGCGCCGAGGGTGAGGGTGTAGCCGCGCGGGTTGAAGAGCTCGACGGATTTGTGGATGCCGTTGCGGGCTAGGGCGGTGAAGTCGTACTGGTAGATGTAGACGAGGCCGATGACGATGAAGACGTCGGCGAGAACGGCGGCGGGTCCGAGCTTGGAGATGTTGCGGATGAAGGATAGCGGAACGATGAGCGCCGCCTGGATGGCGATCAAGGCCTTGATACTGGGCACGTTGCCCTCGCTCGAGACCGCTTGGAAGAAGGAGAACCAGTTGTCGGCGACGAAGACGAGGCCAGCGCACACAAAGCCCAGCTGGGACAGTGCGATCGAGCCGAGGATGATGGCGCGCATCTTGGGGCCGACAATTTCCCTGCCCATGTCGCCGTAGCTCCCGCCGTACCTCGCCTTGCACTGCAGGAGAAGATGGAAGGCGATCATCGACACGACAGCGACGAAAATCATCGTGACCGACGAGAACAGGATACCGCCGTTCTTAAAGGCCTTGGGCAAGAACATGATACCCGTGCCGACGAACGCCTTGATGGTGGTGAAGAAGGTCTTCGCGAGGCCCGCATCGCCTCTCCGAGCGGCTCTGGAGGATTTCCTCTTCCCCAGCAGCGGCCGTTGCTCCGCAGGCATGGCAGCAATCCTCTCCGCCTCGGCCTCGGCCTCTTCCTCATCTTGCTCATCTTCGATGGCCTCTTCGTCCGAATCCGCTAGGTCCTCTCCCGTAAAATTGCTGTAAAGGTCCAGGAACTCCACAAAGTCTCGGGTGACAGGTATGTTGGCGCTGCTAAGCCGACGATATCGCTGCATGATGTACTGCCTCCGGAAGCCCTGCGGCTGTTGTAATGCCTCAATGGGCGGTACAATCCCATCTCGCTCGGCCTGGCTCACCCTCTGTGCCGGGTGTGAGAAGGTGTTTGACCGCTGAAGTCTGATTGGACCTGCGGCCTGCTTGAACAGGTCGCGGTGGATATCTCCGCCCTGTAGTGTAAGGGAAGACTCCTCTTCGGGGCCCGGTAGAGTAACCGAAGACTGCGACTGGGACGTCGGCGGCGTCCCGGAACTGGACGGCGCGCCAAGGCCGTCGAAGCCAAGGCCATATCCGGCAGGGAGATGCTCCGCAATCACCTCCTGCCGTTGGCGACTGATTCCCGAGGATGGTGATTCCGACATTATGGCATCTTATACTTGATAATGGTCGAAATGCTAAAAGAAAATTGCAATGATTGAGCTGTCCGTTACGATCTTGAAACGTTGAAAGTTGGAAAAGAGTTTTTGTACGACATCTTACGTACATGATTGCATCGTGGTCAGATGACTTGAGTGGGGAGACTTTTCCCCAGGTTCTGGACCCGCGCTAAACGTCATGCTTCCCGAAGCTTCGGTACGTACCCTTTTACCCCTTTTTTCCTTCCCAAAGCAGGGTCATTGTTGACATTCGACGTCCTCCTTGCAAGGGATCATCAAGACGCAGTGGCATGGCAAACGACAGAAAATCACCGAATGCATTGATCTAACTGACTACCCAGTACAGTCTGCTCAGGGGAGAACAGCCACGTGAACGGAGCCCTTCTCGAACTTTAACACCGCGAAGGAGCATTCAACCTCTCATGCCATCTCCATCCGTAGGCACTTCTACGTCGCAAAAAGCCCAGCTTAGAGCCTGCAACCTCCTTCACTGACTGCCGTTCCTTCACCATTTCCCTCCTCAATCGTGGACAGACTTTGACAGTTTCGCAGCCCGACATAGCTGCTCCCTCTCAACCGAGGCCAATCACACCACCTGATGGCAACAAGACCGGGTATTCACACAAAAGCAGAACAGAAATAAACGTTGACACCCTCGAACCCACGCTGCAGGTGTACCACTGAGCAACTCGCACACCAAACCAGCTGCAATCCCCTTAAACCTCGATAGTCATTATCTGAATCGAGCAGGGCTCGTAGAACTTGATCTGGATTCGAACAGCCAGGCCAGGCTTGGCCATCACAACTCCGCCCTTCCCCAGAACAGTCTCTTCTCCATCCGCAACCTTGACACAGGCGTGACCGGAAAGAATTGAACACAGACGGTCCTTGTCGGCATGCTGGTCCTCAAGGTGCATGTGCAGAACCTCCGAGGGTGCGAGAGTGATTATGCTGAGCGATACAGTCTCGCAGATGCGAGTCTTTTGCCGCGAGGCCAGGTAGGGTGCCGAGTAGACTACACTCTGACGGACGTCGCCATCTCCAATGTCGATGTGGCCCGGGGCGATCTCCCAGTCCTGCATTTGGTGTGCGCGCTGGGCGACCTCGCCGGTGAACGCGGGGTTGAGACGGGGCGCCTGGGGCAGGTCGGGTGCTCTCTCTGGGTTGGGATCAACGTTGTCTGCCATGAAAACGTCGTCTTCTTCGGCTGCCGCGAGGCGAGTGAAACCATTGCCTCGGCGTCGTGGGCCTCCTCTCAGAGGATAGGTCGCAGAAGGCGGGGGCTTGCGCGCTGCCTTGTTGCCCGAGCGCGAAGTCCTAGCACATTTGGCTCGAGAAGCCGGGGTCTTCGTGGGTAGAGGTCGTCGTGATGTTTGGAGGATGCATGCCTCGACGAGGTACGCTTCGAGGGGGTACAGTTCGAAGCGGGCAAGCTACCAAGCTCGTTGTTGTCGGGCTTCCGTGTGCGGCGCGGCGTGAGAGTGGTGTTCTTGTTAGCAACCCCCGCAGTCGTGGCTCTGGAATGACTCCAGTTCTTAATACTGCAGGTGATAACCTTGGCCGTAACGTATATACAGTTGGCGCATTGCCAGCGCTTTTGGCGTGTCGCAGAACTCGCTGTAGATGGCACCACAATGCAGCCAGTGAACGGTCCAAGGCCGCGTCGACACACGGTACAAGGGTTCGGAGACTCCTCGCCGGTTGCTTGTATTACCAAGGCCAGGACGTCTTGCTCGTTTCGATCGACGAAGTCGTCCCCAAACGTAGGGTTCCATTGCACATCTCGGACACGGGGAAAGGTCAACAGCTCCCTGATAATGTCATTATCAGGAACTGTTTCAGTGTTCTGGAGGGCTGACTTGATATATCCCCAAACTGAACCGAGGCCTGCAAGATCTTCATTGGAGCCCTGTTGATGGTTTGACAGGTCAAGTGTCATCTCTCCAGTCTGTGAGCGTTGTCCGTCTTTTAACGGAGGCGTCTTTTCGAAAATGCTGACACATTGTGGATTTCCATGCCTGTAATGGGGCGTCTGGGTTGCAACCATCGGTGGTTCGAAAGGATCCAATGGATGGTCGGTAGTGATGATGGGAGCACCAACTTCGCTCAGCCTACCACGCCCGTCGTCGGGAGTCCTCTCAGCGGCAGAGATGAGTGATAGAGTGCCGTCTCTATTGTCATTGAACCGACATCCTCTATGAAACCTCTGTACATGAACACATTAGGTTGCATTCTCCTTCAAACTTTGCTTCGCAACTTACGGTGAAGTGTTGGCCAAGGTTTCAAGCTAGGTCGAACAAATGCTGGCACGAGCGAACGGGGCAGATCCATGGTCTGCCAGGTTCCGAGTCATCCAGCTTGTATCCGTGTGGAAGAAGGGCGCCGTATGTAGTGACAAGAACGCCGGATTCATCTGAAAGAAGTAAGTTCATGGTCAAGGATTCCTTTTCGAAAAGACATACCAGGCCACATGATATAAGGATGGCCACTGTGCGATGTGACAAGTCGTTGAAGGGGGGGGTCAGACGTGGCAACACTCTTCTCTCGCTCCGACAGTCTTCGACGCGAAGCAGGGCCACGGTCATCATCCCACGAAGCGCAACCGTGTTGAGATGCATCGTCATTGGCATCGTCTCGGGCTCTCTTCTTTGGGGTGGTGTTCTCCTGATAGCTCGCATGGGGCTCCGGTGCTGCCAGGGGAAACCCTCGACTCGACATGAGACCAGTGGAAACCACGATCGGTGGCTTGGGTAAAAGCACAAGGCTTCCATTGATATCAGGCTTCGTCCTATCCGCATACTTGTCGAGCTCAGTGAATGTTCCATCCAGGTTGTCGTTCAAGCAACAACCTCGATGTACAGTCTGTTTCTTCGTTAGTCAGTCATTTATACCGAACATGTAGACACATACCTTGAAATGATTGCCAAGGGCGCTGATACTTGGGAAAAGTCTACGACACGATCGCACGGGGCAGATCCACGGGAGTTCCTCATGCTTCCATTTCATATAGTGATCCGGAAAGAGTGCACCGTACGTGCTTATGACCTGTCCTGACTCTGAAAGCCATTAGCAATTGACCTGTTCAAGAGGCAACACCAAGTCTCACCGTTCCATTGCCGGTATGGGCGACCGGAAGGCGCGAAAACAAGGCTTTGGGGATCAGTGACCGAGGACGCATACGCCGGGACGCTCATCGCGCTTGACTCGTCAGGCTGTCCGTCATTGTCGTGGCTATGATCCGTGTCGCTCCGATGCAAAACCGAGGCCGAAACAAGATCATGCGGCTTCGAAAGTGCTTGCCCTCTTGTGGTTCGAGCACTGCTGAACATGGGAGTAGGCGTTGAACTCTTGCCCACCTGTGGTGAAAAGCCACCGGTGATTTGGGGTGAGAAAATGCCTGAGCCCGGTGTCGAGACTGGACGAGTCCGTGCCGAAGTTGAATTAGAAACTCTCGGGGGTGAAGGGCCATGGCTCTCCGGAGAAGACGGAGTCGTCTCCTGCCAAGCTCGCTGAGCCTGCGATCCCCATCGGGGGAGCATTGCGTCTTCGGGTTTGATTGAGAAGGTTGATGGTTGTCAATGAATATGATTAATCTCACATATCTCGCTGAAGTCCAAAGACCGCGTCAGCCACTCGAGAACTCGGCTACTCAGCCGATTGAATTGGACGAGATCGTCAAAGGTTATCCGGGTCCGCGGCAGGTTTTTCTTACCTGGCCGTTGTTTGGATTTGGGGGTGATGAAGCAAAGTTTCACTCAGCTGGATGCGAGAGCGCGGCGAAGGAGGAAAAACGTCCCTCGTTTTCCAGCAGGTTTTCGTGGCTGGTTTGAAACGAGGAAATCACCAAACAGGCTTGACAACCGATAAGGTCAACAACAGAGGAACATCTGAAGAAACCAAGGTGAGGTGATTGTGTGGTCGACAAGGAAGGAGAGGGAAAGGTGGAGATTTTGGCGTGGGAGTTGGAGGTGGTATAAACTTGGGCAAGTAACCTCAACTCACCAGGCGCTAGAAACGAAGTGCCTGCTTGCACCAAGACAGACTAGCCAGTAGGAAGGCAGGAACGATCAAGCTGGAATATCGTACTCCCGAGGGCCCTCGGTACAATAAAGCACAACGACCGAACTCTCGTCAAGACCCAGTTCATCTCGCTTCTCCAGGACCGCCCTCCGGAGAGCGGCCAAGGTTGCAGCACCGCATGGCCCAGCCTCGACCCCCATCGCCTTCAGATCTTGGACAGCTTGATGAGATTCGCCATCGGTGACGACGACGCTGGCATCCACGCCGGCTTTGAGTATCGGCCAAGCTGTGGTTGAGACGGTGCCGCAATTCATGCCGCACATGATAGTGTCCTCTGTCGCGATTGAAGAAATAGCCTCGGTCTCCAGGGACGTCTTCAGGGACGGTGCCGTAGTCGGTTCAACCGTGACGACTTTTGCGTGGCCAGTCGTCCGCTTTGAGTCCTTAAAGTGCTGAGTGACGGCATGAGCGATGGAGCCAACCCCCACGGGCACGAAGGCGTGTGTCACAGAGCTGCTTCCGGTCTGGTCAAGGACCTGCCCGTCCGACTCGTTCAGCATGGTGCTGTAGCCTTCGACCACCCACTGGAGTCTCTGTCAGTATATCCGTCTCTTCAAAGTCACAGAGGATTGCCAAACCTGCGGGACCAGTTCGTATCCCTCCCAGCCAAAGTCCATAACAAGTAGGGATCCTCCCGTCTCAGACTCCTTCTTTGCGGCAGCCACACTGTCGTCATAGTCGCCGTCCACGACAACGACATCAGCCCGTTCACCCCTAATCTTCGCCCGCGTCGTCTCCGGCATGAACGACGGCACGAACACCTTAGCGTGTATCCCCAGGTACCGGGCCATACGCGCCACCGCCCGACCCCAGTTGCCTTCCGTGCAAGTCACGAGGGAGATCTGACGAGCTCTGGCATCGGAACCAAGCGCATCCCAAAACCCCTCGGAGTCGGCATGTACAACAGGGTGATCACCCTCGCGGTAACCACACTTGTCGGCAACGGCACGGAAGACGGCGTACGATGCCCCCAGAATCTTGAACGACGGGAGGCCGAAGCGGTTGGACTCGTCCTTCAACAGGACATGGCCCAATCCGAGTTCAGCGGCTAGTGCAGGCAGTGAATGGAGCGGCGTCTTGCCATAATTGGGGAGGGTCCGGTGGAGGTCGAGCACTGAGATGGAATTGCGGGAGTAGGAGCTGACATGGCCGCCTCCATCCCATCTCCAGCTTATTGCTGATGGGTTGAGTCGGAGGAGGTCAGACATGGCCTGGACTGAAAGACGTTGTTGGCTGAAAAAAGGAGGTTAAGTGGAAGTTGTGGTGGGTTGGGTTAAGCTTCCCCTTACGTGATCCAGTTGGGGTATGCACACCGTGCGTCTGCACCGTGATCGCAACGCACTCGCACTGGGCTGGGATGTCTTTGAATATTGTCATTCCTGGCACAAACATCATTCCTTCAGGAGTTCTGGGGCGCTGAATCACTCCCAATACCCGCACACCTGTATACTTTCAGCGACAAGTGATCAGTGGCTGTTCACGCTGCATGATGGTGACAACAGATTCGCCTAGCCAACGGGGACGAAAGGAGTCAGCCTTTGAAGGGATCTTGAACATTCGACTTATGTGCTCTCCGCTTCTGTCTCGTCCCACCGTCGAATTCCCAGGTATATCCACAACCCTTCAGCGTCTCTAGCAAGCAGCGAAGCACGCCTTCTCCCTCAATCGCAGCAGATACCCAGCCTTCTGACAGGCGACTCTTCTCTGTTACACCTCGCAGGAAGCAGCGCAATATCCCGGATGAAAGACCGGACATCCGGTCCCGAAACCTTTCACTTGCCCTCACTCACGCCAAAACCACTCCTCGAGGTCCTCGCCCCCAAAACCCCGGAGGCACACTTGTCGTCCGGCAGTCGTAGCAGGGAGCGGTGGAAGAGTCCACCAGACCGGCCGCTGGATCCACGATCATCCGGTATGGGTAGTTGCCGAAAGCACTCGTCCAGGGCCTTGATCATGGCGCCGCGCGCTCGTCGCTGGCTTCCGGCTCGGGGGTGGGGGGTTGGGGGGGTGACTATGTGACAGCCGTTGTGATCGTTTTACATGCTGTGGGGAGTTGGGACTGCAGCTATGGTTGACGAGACAAATGGTTGTCGTTGTTGAGGAAGAAGGCACTGCCACTGTTGATCCTTGGGTAGTGCCCTGATCTTGGGGACGAGGTCGACCAGCAGCGTTGGGAACGAGGTGATGGGAGCCGCGACCAGGGCTTGTCTTGAAGGATGCGGGCTCCCTCGGGGCTGTTGACGCGAGGCACCAGGCCCCGCCCTTTGGCTGAGGTGGGATTTGCTGGATGTCGAAAAGGGGCGTGTCCCGAGTGGTCGTCGTGGCTTGAGTCTTGGACCCGTCGGTCTGCTGAATTTGTCAGTGGTAGGATGCGAAAGGGACGCGGGAGTCTGGGCGGTATGCGAACCCATGCTGTAGCTTCGGATTGGGTCGTTGACCTCGGACCAGTCTTGGACGCCACCCTCGCGCCATGCCTGTCCCATGGTACTCCCACCAAATCGAATGCGGGAACCAGAATACTACCTGGCAATGTCGACAAGCTGCCGGACGTGGTGCTCCGCATTGGTTTCCGAAGCAATCCTTCCGGTGACTTTGAGCTGAACCGCAGGAACTTGTGGCCATCATACGGGAGTAGTGGATGCTTCCCGGCGTTGAATTGGATGAAGTGCTGCTTGAAGTCGACGTTGTCGTCTGCGGAGTAGATCGTCTTGACCATAGTGATGAATCCCTGACACATCTCCTTGACCCCAGTGTCTTGCGACAGCCGCGGCACCATGTCGAAACCGGCGTCGATACCCATAGTTGAAAGAGAAGATTGGTACAAGTTTCGGAGATGGATATCTTGGTGGAAGAAACAGTGGTAAGTAGAGAACGCAATGGGGTCCTCACATTGCTTTCGTACAATCAGTGCAAATGGCTGGAAGAGACATCATTGGGTTCGTCGTTGCACGCTGAGGATGGGAGGCCTCCCGCAGCACTGCAGCCATCCACGTCCTATCCAGTCAACAAACGCTATCCTCGAAGAATAACACGATCAGAGGGCACGCTGTGGTCGTTGCTTGGAGCTGTGAGCACATGTACCTTGGCCTGGTGGATGGATGTTCCAGCGAGCACCGGCCTGTAAGTTCCGTTTGAATAACTATGTCTGCTAGGTTCACCATTGTCAAGCAGACTTAAAGGCTTTCAGTATAACTCCGAATCAAGGTTACCAATACGCTGGCATCTCAGCTCTGCCTTTTATTGCGTCTCTTGAACATATCTAGAATGCAATAAGACTCTTCCCCGTATAGATCGTGTCCGTCGTTATCAGAGAAGGCAGTCTCTGAGGTAAGTCACGAAGCAAAGCTGCCAACGCCAACGCCAACCCAAGTTTGCCCTCGTCCATTACACGGAGCAATATATTGTACGTAAAGTTAAACGCCCTATATCCGAAGTCGAAGAGGAAAGAGAAATAGAAAGGTATCTGCGACGAGCACCTGTTAGCTCCGTCGTCGGCGAGTATCTTATGCACCGTGTCAGGAGCCTTACCAAATAGGTATTATCCAACAGTTTATCCCTCACTTGAACAACTTGGACAGTTTACTCGGCTTCCGATGCTGCCTGTCCTTGAGAATAGGCTTCTCCAGCGAGTCGATGGTGGTGACGGACATGGCGTCCGACTTGTCTTGGGCAACGGTGCTTGAGCTCTGCTTTGGTGCCTTTGGTGCCTTTGGCGCCTTTGGCGGCTTGAGACCGGTGATCTGGTAGTACCGGGGCGAACCGAAGACGACGGGCGGTTGAGGCGTCTCTGGGGCGTGGTACTTGCCGAGCTCGAGGATGGGTGACCAGACCATTGTGAACATCTATGGGTATACCGTGTGTAGATCGGATTTGTTTGTTTGTTTTGTTTGGTGCGGAAAGGAGTAAGCAGCTTTGCTTCAGAGGAGAGCTTGACTGGAAACTGTGTGCTTTGATGATGAAGACAACAACCCAAGCTCATCCCAAGCCCAGGGGGAGCTCTTTTCTTATAGCAACGGGAATGACCATTACACCGCAACATACCGACATACCGATGCCTGTCAGACGGCCCAACCATCAGAGAGTCAACTACTCCTCTTCCGGTGACCGGAGAGGAGCTATCGTCAGGTTGGTGGTTGAAGCTCCCAGGTTAGGTAGTGGTTGGCACGCCCTTACGTGGACTAGCACGTTATTGATGGCTGCTAACTGGTAGGTCCAAACTCTAACCGGGGAGTGACTCCCACCCGAAACAAGTCATTTCCCCAAACGGGGTGCAGCCTCTAAACCTCGTGCGCAGCGCATCACGCTGCAATGATGCGAGGCATTGATGCGAGGGCCCAATCGTCCGCCGTGCCGAGAAGCGGGCGGTGCATCCTGTGAAACCTTGTAAGTCTGGTTGACACTTGTCTCACGCTGGTGACCTCCCAGTCTCGGCAGCTCCATCGTTTGTAATCCGGCTAACCCAGTGCTCACTGCTCTGTAGAGGTTCAGTTAAGCTTTATGCCAGCGTAGTAGAATTGTTGAAATCTGACATGACCAGCGTCCAAGTGCGTTACTGCGGATGATGACGAACGTGTTTGCCCATAATTGTTTGTAAACGTCGTTGTAAATCTCTCACCAGACATCCAGGCTCAGTAGAGCTTGTTTGACGGGCGTCTCTTACCAGAGAATGGAACATTGAAGAAAAGCGTATGCGCCATCGAGGTGGCTTAATTGCGGCACAGGAGAGCTGATTCAATGGTTGCCGGCGAGACGAATCCGGAAATGGTCTCCTGGTCGGCGATAGGCCGGCCCCAGATTCGGGGCCCGCTCGGCGGAGCATCCAAGAACCTAGACTTACACAGCAATTCTCGTCACGGCGGGTGAGTCAGACGGAGTGTTCGGATTCATCCTCCACAATGCGGGAGCCGAGTTACCACGGTGGTCTATCCTTAAAGAGGTTCGTTTCATCGCGAAACTCTGCGAATGCGAGTTTAATCCATCCAGGCAGACAGACTACCTTGGACTCTACAACTTGGATATTGAACTGTCTTCTCTTCCAAGTTGCAAATGGTGAAATGTCTTGGCACTGCCTCCTCGCCTTGCATAGGTAGGTATTGAAGGATGCCGGACTCCATTGACACACTCGACCAGAAAAGACGACATTAGCATCTTCCATCGTCATTTCTTGTCTCTGGACGTTGTATCTTGACCACTGCTAGTTCCCGGTTTCGGCCTCACTTAATCCTTGACACCCCAGCTCCAGCACCATGTTTAGCCAGGTACAATATCCATGTCACCACCTCATTCTACCAGGTGCTTCACTAACACGAAAACCCCATTCAGTTGCACCTCGTCGTCCTCCCCTCGAAGCTTGGTAGAGATCACTGCACCGTGAACCTTCCTAACATCGACCGTCATCGTCCCTTCGGCCACAGCGATATCCACTACCCTTCTTCTGCGTGTATTCGGACCTACGGGTCACGATGACGGCTTCGCAGCCGAACTCTCCTCAAGTCTAGGCTCCATGCTCACGTTCCATCTTGCTCGACTACAATGTCGACGCTTCGTTACCGTCGTGCTGCATGCAGGGTAATTGCCGGCGACGGAGCGGCATGTCGGGGCCGGAATCTCCATCTAAACCCGGCTCGAACTCCCTCGTGATGGAATCATCGACCCCAAACCCGTCTCCCCCGGGCGCAACTGCAATAACGATGCAACTAACTTGTCGACCTTACGCCCTTGCACGGAACGTCCGTCATCGGCGGCCGGGTTCGGTCGTGAGAACTCCGGGCCTTTGGTGGCTGGCAACAGGGCAGATGCACCACATGAGAAAGGACAATATCGGAAGTTTCAAGGCTTGACACGAAGAGATTACAAGAGCCCGAACCTAGTGGCCAATAACCGACGCTTCCTTCTGGACAGCAAGGACCAGAATCCGCTCGTCCCCGTCTATGTCCCCGGATGGTCTCCAACGCTCCACCGCGTCGCCATCGACTAGGTAGGACGTGCTCGAACCTGTGCCACTGGCTTGCAGAAGGGCGTCGGCGATCCAGGCTTGAGAATACATTGCGGTCCGTCATCGGTTATAGTACCACCTTCCGTAAGTCAACGCGCACCTCTTAGTCGATTATCTCATGACGCGGAGCGCCTGGCCCTCGACCTCCACCAAGCCGGCCACCACGTATTCACAACGCGTGGCGATCCAACCAAGCTCTATCCGAACCTACCTGATTGGGTTGGACAAATCTTGACGCAAGATTATCGAGTCGGTTTAATACACGAGTAAACCTGTGCCTGACGTGCGGGTTGGCGAGTCCAGTTACAAACCAGTTGTCCTCCTGCTCAAAGTTGCGCCCGGTGATCTCCCTAGCCTTCTTGGGGCCATATCGTTCTCCTCAAAAGGGGTGGTCTTGTCACCGTCTCTCTCAGACTCGATGGGATTTGCCGTGTGGAATGTTCTTTCGGACACTGAGTGTCCTCCTCGCCTCTGTCGTCTGATCGCCGTGCTACGGCACGCTTCGCCATCAAGCCATCGCCCAGACTGGAATATTGCGCCCAGCTACGGGCATCCTTGTCACAAATCTTGCACAATACACGTACAGGTCTTGTGCTATTTTTTCGCGTCGACGACGAGATAACAGCACGGGCTCGCCTCGGCTGGGTCGTCGTGGTCGTCGTGGTCTCTGTTGAAGTCGCAAGATATTGTCGCTCTCCGCCTAGGGGAAGATGGTCCGGCGGCCGACAACTTGGCCGCCAATTTAACAAACACCGAATCGAACCTACCTGATATCGCCTAGTCTGGTTGTCAATAGCTGCCACGCCGGGTCAGCAAGGACGGACGCAAGTGCTGAAAGACTTATCTACCACTTGTGGCCGAGAACTGCCGATCAGCAATAATCTAACGCCGGGCCATGCTGCTTCTACCTAAGCAAACAAGGGAGCACCATGTCTGAGTGTACCGGTGTTGACGCCACACGCATGACATATGCACCGTCCCCCTTTTCCGGTGCTTGTGCTGACAATCCCTTCTACACTGAGCAGAGTCGAACATCAACAGCTTTATCACACGAGGTTCCTTGACCACTTGCAGCCGACGTTGCTCAGTCTTTGGGCCCCTCGAGGGCAAATATGTCGGATGAGCGACAAAGCCTAGCATTGACCGGGCCCCCCTGGCGAATCTTGCAACATTCGGATATATACTTTCTGCCCCTTAACGGGCCCGGGGGGGGGGGGGGGGGGGGGGGGGGGGGGCAGAACACAAGTTCGGCTTCGACGTTGCAGCTGGCAATGTGTCATTCCTCCCCTGTTTTTCTTTTGCTTAAGCCAGGTATGGCAAGCATGGGAGAACAATGAACCCCTAGCGGCTCGCCGGTCTCAGGATCAAGTCCCCTCGGACAGGTTGAGAGGAGTCCGGCCGGGAAAATCGACCACCCCGAGGCCTCTCGTCAGGTTGACACACCATTTGCTGACCGATATTCGCTGCGTCAGAAGCAATTGAAAAGAGGGGGAGCACTTCCCGTCGCTGGTGCGGTCAGCTAAGGCATCCGGGCATGTAGGCTAAGCTGGCTGACATGGCCGTTATCAACGTATATCTGACAGTTTCCCCGAGCGTGTCTAACTCAGTCACGCAACGTCCGACAGAAGTCCAGAGTGCCTTCTCACACATGCCTTCCGCTTTAGACAGCCGCATCGCATATATGCACACGCGTACGGCCCGAACCTTGTCCTGGATGCCGCTACCGTACAGCACCATACGTACAGACGCAACCTTGCTCAGAAACCGGCCAGTTCCACTTCGGACGCGGGAAACCTCCGTTATATTGGAACTAACATGAATAACTTCCTTAGGCGCGGAATGCCCGTAGCGGAACATAGCCCACAAAGGCGGAATTCTCCCACCCGAGAATTTCCTGGAGCAGGCCAGTCGGTTCTGCACGTTCATCAGTCTGGCCATGGGGCGAAATGTCCATGTCTAGCCCTATGACGACCACCCCGGAGCGAGTCGTCATACCTCGGCAGCTACCTCGCCGTCAGCCCTGCCGGTCTTAGATCGTTTAACACAAGATCTCCGGTAAAAATACCGATATCAGTAAGGTAGTAATGGAAGGCCACCCACTACCCTTACCCAGAACCCACTCACTACACCCTCCCCTAGCAGACCCTTGCTACTACCCTTACCCAGATTAGCAGCCCAGGACCTTCGGGCCCCATCACCTTGATCCCCCTTCATGCCCCATATTGCCCCAGTGTCAAGCCATCAAATGGCTCCCAGCGTTCGGGGATAACCTACCCTAATCGCAGTGTTGACCCATCGTCGTCATCCGCCAAGTCCAGAGGAAGAGCGAATGAGACGGCGCCCCGGTACGAGCCGGTTGGCTTGTTACCATCTTCCTTTACACACATCTGCCGGACCCAACAAGAAAAAACAAGCTCTCGGGTCCATGCTTGTCAGGTGTACCCTGGGAACAAGCCTCCCGTCATCGTCATCTGCCAAGTACGGAGAAGGTTATAGCGCATCAGACGTGCGCCTGGGTTACGAGCCAGCTCCAGTTCCAGCTCCAGGGACACGGGAGAGCAACATCCCCGAACCCAGATGTGGTAATCGCAAAATCGGAGCAAGCCGCTAAGTTCCGATTTAGCACGCCATGCAGATCGAACAGCCGCATGGCAGGTAGGTATGAAGCCAGTCCCCTCGGCCAACATGGCCGGCCGGGAAACAGGGTCAACACAATTGGGTTAGGTGCGGTATCAAGCGGACGCCATCTACCCGACCCAGCGATGGAGCGAGATCTGGCACGCCATCAGTATCGAACCGCTGGCTACACCCCGACAGGGAACCAGGCAATCTCCCTCCCGCAGGGTAAGGTACCTATGAAGCCCGTTAACGAACGGGCGAATCGGGGCGAGGGCATAGGAGCAAGAACCAGGAAGATGTAACCACCTCCGGGCAAAATGGCCGTGAACAAAGGTGTCCCATTCGCCCCCAGGCACGCGGCCGAACCGAACCCGTTACGAACCATCTCCTTGGCACTGGGAAGACCACAAGGACAAGAGCAACCCAAGGCGAGTGATAGGTACCTATGCACGTCATACCCTTCGGCGATAGGGGACCCGAGCGGGAGGGAAGCGCGATCCTCCCGCACCTGAGTGCACCTGAACCTGCAACCCCACGTCAGCATTTCTAAACTGCCGGCGGAAGGGAAAAGCTTGTCTCTCAACTCCGATGGATGTTTTGGTGGGTGCTTATTTGTTGGGGAGTCATCGGGTAGATGAGTTCAATCGCCCGTGACAGGAGATCATGTGCCGCAATCTAGTGGATGTAAGTGGCGAATACTATTGTTTTGTTTTGTCGATCCGGGTTGTCGAGGCGGATTGTCGAGGCGGCCGCGGCCGGATTGGCAGCGCTTGAGGTGCTGACCGGGCCACGTGAGACGTATATCCCAAACTATCGATATTCGGGAAGGCTTGGGTAAATGTATCTATAACAAAAATCAGCAGTGATCAGTTAACATCGTCGATGAAAGAAAGGGATGGAAGGAATGAGAGCGAGGCATCATCACTGGTCACTGCAACAAAACACCATCCATGCACCAACGTTTTCTGTTTTCAACACTGTTCCATAAACACCGAGAGTCAAAGTATATATATATAAAGCAAAAGGTATCATGGAAAGAGAAGTGGAATACAACTTTTCCTCTCGCCGTCAGTTAAATGTGAGATAATACCCGCCCCTATCCAAGGGTAAAACGAGAACAACCCTAGCAAAAAGATGTAATAGTGAATCCCCGTCCTTTCCTCAAAACAAGTGCAAAGTTGAATCAAACACGTCCATCCGGTGTCCCTATCAGGCGCAAAGTCTATACAATCGTGACCAGCACCGTCCGTCGTCATGAGAAGTCGTATCGTAACAAAGCAGGAGGTGGCTGGTGAATTTAACCGGTGTAGCCGACCTTGACGTGGAACGAGGCCTTGCCGGGGGGCTTGTTGATGCCCAGACCGTCAAGCTCGGCGGTGCCGGCGATGAAGGAGTTGGTGCCGCTGCCGTCGGGGAGGATGGTGGAGCAGGTGCCATCGTCGGGGTCGCAGGCGTCGCAGCCGAAGATGGGCTGGCCGGGCTCGGAGGCGGCGACGAGAGAGGAGCAGTCGGCACCGGACCAGAGGTTGTTGCGGGCGCTAGCGAAGTCGAACTCGTAGTAGGTGCCGGCGAGCTGGCCCCAGTTGGTCTTGGGGACCTCGTGGGCGCCGAAGGTGCACAGGCCCTGGGAGTCGCCGTCGAAGGCGACCGTCTTGCTCTCGCCGGGGTTGAGGGTGAAGTCCATGGCGGTGTGCCAGAAGCCGTCGATCAGGCCGGTGGGTCCGATCTTGTTGGTGCAGATGACCTTGTAGGGGTCCTGGGCGACGTTCTTGAAGATGGTGGTGTACTCGCACTTGTTGACGGCGTCGTTGGCGATCAGCTTGATGTTGCTTCCCCAACCGTCCCTGCCGGTGTTGCCCTTGGAGGCGATGTCGGCAAGGCTGGCGCGCTTGGTGTTGCTGTTGGCGTTGCCGCAGAAGCCGGGTACAGGGGCCGAAGAGGAAGAGCTGCTGACGGCAGCAGGGGCGGCCGAGGCGGTGGTAGCGGCGGGTGCGGCAGCGGCGGCGGTAGTAGGGGTGGCGGCGGCGGGTTTGCCGACCTTGCTGTGCCAGGCCTTGTAGAAGGCGGGCTCGCGCTTCTCATGGGCGGAGCGGTGGAGGTGAGAGTGGCCGGATGGGACGGCCATGGCGCCGAGGGCAGCGCCCAGGACGAGAAGGCTGGTAAGCTGCATATTGATTGATGATAATGATCTGTGGTTGATGCTGAGAAGTTGAATGATGTTGATGATCGTCGTTGATGTTATCTGATGATGTCGTCCAGTTGAAGGTTGTCGAAACCAGTCGATGCTTGTGTCGCTGAGGTATCAAACCTTGTTGGCTAAGAGTGAAAGTTGAGGTGAGGCAAAGTTGTTGATCTGCTGGCGAACCCTAGGGTTTGTTTGACTCGTACGTCGGAGAGTAATGAATGTGGTGGTATGGTGGTCTGGAATCGTCTGTGTTGGACTGGTCCGATATATCTGCTTCTTTAAAAGAGTGACTGCAAGAACTTCTTGGGATGAAGAGTCTTGCGAAAAGAACCGGATATGCAACGCAACAAAGGAGTGTTGACGCGTGGCTGGACGACGGGGTGGTGAAGGGGGAAGAAAAAGAAGGTTTTAGGAATAAGGGACGGAAACGTCTCTTGTTGTTATTAAGGGCAAGACTGGGGGCCACTGGGGGGCGAGCAGCCCACACACTAAGGTGGTGGAGTTCTTGTCCGGTGGGCCAAGAGAAGCAAGGAAATGAGACCGACATTGGCCTGATTGGCTTTAATTAGGTAACCCGTGCCTGGGCCGTGCTAACACACTGCCAATACCGACTAAAATGACACTCTGCGACTGGTTGGTTGGGGAGATGCTCGCACTCAAAGAGCGGAAAAGCGACCCAGTGCTCGGACCCACTCACATTCTGGATGGACTCTGCTTCTTGCTGGCTGGACCTGACCTAGCGGCTGAGCTCTTATTATTGGCTTGTACCTTTTGAGATTCAGGCACGGAGTTCTCATTGGCCTAGTGGCTTTCCTGGTTCGGCACGGCTAGACCGCTTCATGCCAGGGTGCGGCGTCGTGGCCGTTGGCTTAACTTGGCTCTTGCCCGGCAATCAGCTAGGCGAGGCGGGCGGGCAATGATCCTTCTGTGTCGAATCCCACTCCGATCGTTGCGGCTGGCTCTGATTGCAGTGATTTTGCTCGCTGGAACCAGATAATCTGCAAGTGGTGAAAATGTGTTTTCATGTTTTGCAACCACCACAACACACCACCACACACCACCACACACCACCACACACACATCACGACATCAACAGCCAACCGTATTGCATCTCACGACTCAAATGTTGGGAGACCGAAGATCAACACGTGGAGTCGTTGGGTCGAGGCCACGCAATGCTGTGCGGGCTCTTTGCGTCCTGTTGTGGATTCCCAATCTGCTCCTCACGGACTTCCCATTTTGGAATCACACTGCCGACAACTTATTTAGACTTCGGCACTGTATTGATCAGCAAACTCACTTGCGGCACTGTGAAGTGAGGGGAAATTCAATCCACCAGTCCCAGTCCTCCGAATCTGCAAGTAGCAAACATTGTCATGTCCACACTTAGGGCTGCGTAACAAGTACAGAGAGACGACAAATGCCATAATGGCGCGAGTCATTCCTGAAGGTGGCACAGTTCCTCACCACTGATTGAGCCACCGTGACCCACGAGACCACGGTGTGCGCAAACTGTGTCAGGTACTACTGTGGTATTTACGGTGTACGGTGAGCCCGGAATGACCATGATTCAGAGGAGCGGGGAGTGATAGTCAGGTACAGACACGTGCAACCGCCAGCCACTGACGCGTATGAAGTCCGCCGTTCTAGACCTTATCTCACATTTTAGTGAGACTGATAGCGTCAAAGTAATTTCTCCATAGTGTTGTTGTTAGCGCAAAGTCTTGTCTCACCAAGCACTCACCTGGCCTCACCGGGAAATGCTGAGTAAGGCTAGACTCTTGCCAGCACGACCTAGCCACTGTGGCTGAGCTTGGCACTGAGACAAACTTACGAAGTATATTCGTAATCGCTAATCTCTTATCCGATATACCCCACTTCGAGATAAGAAGAAGGTACGTACCGGCTTGGCGGTTTGACGTGCCTTCAATTTTTGTTTGGTTTGGATGATCCAGTAGCTGTGAGCTACGACGTCGGCTTGAATCATCATCCCGAGGTCAAGAATCCGGTCAGCGCTTGCAGCAAGACGACTCAACCCACCAGCCGAACTCCAGCTTACCAACTCAGCTGACAGTACGGTATACGGAACTCCAGCGCTACCAGATCAGCGGCATCTTTTCCGCGGTGCGACAGCTTGCCATCGGACACCATTGGCTCCAGCCTTGCACGACAACCGACTCAACAGCTTCAGAACAGCCACAATCCGACTCTCCCACACCACCTCCCAGTCAGGTTCTACCTGCAATACACCGCCACAATGCCCCTAGACACATCAGCATACTCCCTCGCCCTCCTCCGCGTCGACGGCCGGCGGTGGAACGAGCTGCGCCGGCTGCACGCCCAGATCCGCACCCAGGCCGCCGCCGACGGGTCCAGCTACCTCGAGATGGGCCACACGAAGGTCATGTGCGTCGTGACGGGCCCCAACGAGGGCGGTCCCAAACGGGGAGGTGCGACAGCCTCCGCCGCCGCCGGAGCAGGAAGAGAGTCGCGGGACGCCGAGGTGGCCGTTAGCGTCGTCGTCGCCGGGTTTAGTAGTGTTGATCGGAAGAGGAGGGGGAGGAATGATAAGTGAGTTTTCTTTTTGGTTTTTCATTTACTGCCTATGTTGGGCTTGCGGAGGTGCTAACAATCGTGACAACAGACGCATTCTAGAACTCCAATCCACAATCTCCTCCGCCCTCTCCGCCTCCCTCCACACGCACCTCTTCCCGCACTCCACGATCACCATCTCCCTGCACGTCCTCTCGCAGGACGGCTCGCTTTTGGCGGCGCTTATCAACGCCGCGACTCTAGCCTGCGTCGACGCCGGCATCCCCATGACGGACTACATCGCCGCCTGCACCGCCGGTTCGACGTCTACCTACGCGGCGAACGACGAGGCCGCCGACCCGCTGTTGGACCTGAACCATCAGGAGGAGCAGGAGCTGCCTGGTTTGACGGTCGCGACGCTAGGAGCTAGCGATAGGATTGCCGTGCTGGTGTGCGAGAGCAGGGTGCAGATTAGTAGGCTGGAGGGCATGTTGGCTGTGGGCGTGGATGGGTGTAAGCAGGTGAGGGAGATACTGGATCGCGTGGTGAGGGAGAGGGGGAGGAGGATGATTGCTGAGGGGGCGGTTGAGGGGGGGAGTGGAGGGGGAATGGAGCTGGATTAGAGGGGGGTGATGGGAATGGTGGAAGAGGAGGGGGCAGGATTTTTGTTACGAAGGTTTACAGATACCCATGGAGGTGAGATACGGATTCTCAGTTTGTCGGTTCAAGTGATGACAGAGGAGTTTGTCATTGATTATGGTCAGCAACTGTGCCTACGTGACTAACAAACATGTGCTAAAGGTTCAAAAAGGAGACTAGCATCACAGCTCGTCATGAGCCGCAGTCTCGGGCTCAGGTGTGGGCTCAGTAGCCTCCGTGGCCGCCTCCTCGGTCGGTTCCGCAGCTGCCGTCTCCTCAGCCTCGGGCGTGATAGGAGCGGGCTCATCACCGACACTCTTGTCCTCGGGCGTTGCCTCCGGCGTCTCCTCTGGCGTGGCCTCAGGCGTAGCCTCGGCAGTAGTCGCCGACTCCTCCAGCGAAATAGCGACAATCCCCTCAGGCAGCTTCTTCTTGACACCCTCGCTCAGCCTGATAGCGTCGATCCACGCCTCGACAGCATGCTCGCTAAAGTCCTCGCCCTCGTACCGCCTCCACCAGCCGCGACGGGCGTTGATGGCGATCAGCTCCACGTCGTTGGTCAGGTCTAGAGACTTAATGAGGTTCGCCGCGCCCTCGTTCTCCTTCGCCACCTCGAAGAAGGGGAAAAGCTTGTGGCCCTTGGCGTACTTCCACGCCAGTTCGCTCAGGCTTATGAGGGCCTGCTTGGCCTCCTCGCCGTGGGTGGTGGGCACGAGAGCTAGGACGCAGGTGGATGACTTCTCGCGCAGGCACTCTTTGACCAGCTTCTCGGGGGTGTTGATCGCCGGGATTGGCGTGGCAGACTCGATGATGACGGGCGCTTCCTTAGTGGGGGTCTCGTCTGCTGCTTCGGTTGCTGTGCTGGACTCGGAGGTCGTGGTGGCGGTCTTGGACTTGGACCTTGACGAGGAGGAGCTGGACTTGTCGCTCTTCTTCGCCTTCTCCTTGCCGGGCGCCGGGTCGGGGTTGGGCTCGCCCACTTGCGAGAGGAACTTGACGATGGCGTCCTTCTTCAGCTCGCCGTCGTAGACTACCGCGTCCCTGTCGCCTCCGGGGAGGAGGACGAGGGTAGGGTACTTCGTAATACCAAACATCTCGACCGTCTTCTCCTCCTTATTCCTCGCCTGTCCGACCGTGACCACACCCAGGAAGTCAATAGCGATACTCTTGATCAACGCCGAAGTGGTGCCCTTATCCGTAAACAAGATAGCCTTGGCCGTCTCGTTATTCTTTGCCAAGAAGTCATCGACATCCTTGTCCGTGATCTTGGCGACGTGGTTGTTGATGCTGCCCACCATCGTCTCGACGATGGCGGCGGCAGTGCGCTGGCCGTTGTAGTCCTCGACGACGGGCTTGCCGCCGCCCGCTTTCCGCGGGCGCACGATCTTGAGCGTGGGGAAGCCCTTGACGCCCATGGCGCCGCAGAACTGCTTGTTCGCGTCGTCGTCGCAGTCCACGGCGGCGACGTGGGCGAGCCCCTTGAGCTTCTCGGCGGCTTTCTCGTAGGCGGGTTGGAGGTTCTTGCAGTGCCCGCACCAGGGGGCGTAGAACTCGACGATCTGGAGGTTGACGTTGTTAGCATACATGGCATCCACCTGCGGTAGGGAAGGGAGACTTACAGAGGTGTGGTTGCTCTTCGCGATCAGCCTGTCATAGCTCTTCGCATCGACCTGGAGAACGGGAGACTTCTTGCTGTATAGGCCAGCCTGGGCACCCGGCAGGGCGGACAGGAGGGCCACTGCAAGGCCAGACAGTGTCTGGTGATGCATTGTGGCAGCGGGATGTATATACCTTACTGACGTTTCGCCGAGGGAGGAGAAGCAAGACAGAGAGCAAAGACGGTTCCGACTTGGACGATGCAAAGAGAGGAAGAGCAAGAGTTACGCAAGGAGAAATGATGGTGGATAGGGTCAGTTCGTCATCGATTGAGAAAGAGAGTCAGATACTCTGGACTACACCTCTGAAGGTTGTTCTTATTATGTGGTGGTGGTATGAGACAGAAACCGATTAGCTGTCATCTTCTTTATTGGGCTCAAGAACACGTTGTTCATTCAATTCACTGTGCTGCCGTGGAAAGCCGTTGGAAGCTTCCATGTTCCATTGGGAAAACGCGGGGAATGGTCCGTGTCTCTTGGCGCCTCACTGTGGCTGAAGCTCTTTTCACCCGCGTGGCTGGAGCTCTCCGTCTCTCGGCGTTACGTAACTGGTGGGTTTCCCCAGCTCCAGTTCACATGTTGCTGCCTCCCCTCATCTAGCCAGCAAACACCATCTTCATCCATCCGTTTTAACTTGATTTACAACTGTTGATCCAGGGCTACCGGTTCTCCAAGTCTAGGTCCTTAATTTCACAGCCTTCTTTCCAGCTACCACCAACCACACCACTTCGCAATGGCGGACGAGATCCCGGCGGCGTTGCGCCAGGCCGAGCCCAACATCTACAAATGCGCGACCAAGGCTGTCCAGCTGCAGAGCGTGAAGCCCATAGTGGCTTATTGGTGTGAGTGCCACCACTATCTGAGGACTGTAGACATGGCCATGATGACTGACAGATATTGTCGCAGGCGAATACTGGGTCGTCAACCAGATCCTCGCGAAGCAACTACACACGGCCAGCGACGAGATGCTCAACTACACGACCAAGCTGATGGATAAACTGGAGGCAGTATGTTCCCCCTCTTTGATACCAGTAGCCTGAAAGCGCCGCTGACTCCCTGTTTCCCAGACCAAGACCGAGTATGCCAACGAGGACGCGATAACCGACGACCAAGCAGGCCAGGCCTACATCGAGCAGTTCGCCCAGGAGACGCTGGACCGGGCAGAGAGAGTGGTCAAAGCGAACAAGGTCACGCAACAAACAGCAATGACCTTCGACGCCGCCGCCACCTTCTTCCACCTCGTCAACATATGGGGTCCGGCAGACCAAGAGACACAGCAGAAGATCAAGTACGCAAAGTGGAACGCCGCCCGGATAGTCAAGGCCCTGAAGGAAGGAAAGGATCCGAACGAGTCGAATCCCAAGCAGGAAGATGCGCCCCCACAACCAGCTCTCGACCCCGACGACCCGGAAGTACAGCAATTCGGCGGTGGTGAGGGCACGACACCAGCACCCTTGCCTCCCAATCCACGCCAAGTGACGGTCGAAGATGCGCCGGACGGAGACGTGGCGAGGGACGCTGCCGGTGTCTCGCTACCGCACAGCCCAATGTCGGCTGCCCAGTCCGACGAGCTGCAATTGCCAGGTGTACCCACGGACCTACAGCCCCCAGCCCAGCAGCCCGGCTACTTCGACGACCACGGGCAGCCCTCGCCCATATCTCCGCCGTCACACAATCCCGCGGCTCACCAACCGCCACCAAAGACATGGACACCAACACCCCCTCCACAAGCACCTCACTTTGTACCACCACCTTCCGCACCGGAGGACCACTACCGGTCCGCCCCCCCGCCTGCAGCAGCGCCACCCCCTACTTGTCAGGCTCCGACACCAGCGGTTGCTCCAGCCCCGGTAGCACCGCCTGCTGCTCACCTGCCCAAGCCGACAATGCCTCCGCCCAGCTCGAGCGTATCCGCCGCCGGGCCGGCCGGTGTCGTGGACGAGGCGGCCATGGCGCAGGCGCAGAAGTACGCGAAATGGGCCATCTCTGCGCTGAACTTTGAGGACGTAGATACAGCTATCATGGAGTTGCGGCGGGCGTTGCATTCGTTAGGTGCGAGTTAGACTTGGTGTTCGTGGTTGGTCCGGCATACGGTTGAAGCGAGTCGGGAGAAGTGGTTGGGTTCATCGTTTGATGATCTTGCTCAGATAATGAAGACGTTTTGTTGCATACATGTTATCACCGCGTTTCGAAACCCTAGCCCTGAACTCCGGACCAGAGAACGCAACGATGAGAAGCCTCCTTTTGTTTCACGTCAGACACTGCGGCGCCATCATCCGACCTCCCACACGACGGAGACACTCTATTCAAACCCTCGCGAGGTTCCAAACCCAGGCCTGGGCTCCCGTCCATACACCTCCCCGATAAACCTAGCCGACTCCCTAATAACCCTCACACTCTGATCAACACTAGGCGAGCTCGGGTCCCCGGATACCCTCTGCCAGCCCTCGAACAGATGCATCAAGTGATCACCAGCAAGCAGCACCTCGGGCCCGATCAGCCCTCTCAGTGCCGGCATCCTGCACGCCGCCAAGAGCACCAACATCGCAGCCGCCATCCTGTTTGTGTGCCGTCTTCGTTAGCCCTCTTCTCTTCTCCTCTGCTTTATCCATCACCGCCTCTCATCTCTCTCTCTGGGAAAAGAAGAACTTACGACAGGGAGCAAATCCACGTATCAACAAGCACCGTATGCGCAAACCCTCTCAGATTAAGGATATGCAGCAAACAAGCGTCCAGACACGCCTTGCAGTTCCTCAGCACCTCTTCGCTAACCGGCACGCGGCCGCCTCCTATCCCTATTCCCCCTGCCCCGTTCCCGCCATCCCCAGCACCGCTCAACATCCACATCAGATAAGGCCTGTAAATCACGCTCCGGCACGTCAAATACCTCTGCCTCAAAAACCCGCCGTGCTCGCTCACCACGCCCCCGCCCCCGCCACCTCCCCCGTGGCGCTTCCCCGCGGTACGCTCGTGATCAAACCCTACATCAAACGCAAACGCCGCAGGTAGCACATCCCTCCACTCCTCAAGCTGATGGTCGAGCTCAGCCACAACAACTGGAAAACGGACGTCGTCGGACGGGTGGGAGGAGGAGGCGAAGTTGCACGCCGAGCCCGTGTCGCGCGCGTACAGCAGCTGGTGGACGCGGTTGAGCAGGCGGCGCATGGAGATGCACGCCAGGAAGTAGAGGGAGGACTGCTCCTCTTCTTGTTGGGACTGGTGGGTCGAGAAGGGGTAGACGCCCGGGAGGGGGATGGACGACTCGATGCGGCCTACGCCTGAGACGGGGACGGAGAGTTCGGCTAGGTAGTCGCTTGCTGAATGTCAGTACAAGCCGGAAGGGAGGAGAAAAGGGAGAGGGCGAACTGGGGGTACCTCTCTAGGATGTAACAACTCCAGAAGATGCGTCTTATCCTCTCCGTCTCCTCGTGTGACTCGGCACTAGGCGGGTAGCTGAGCAAGAGCAGACACTTCGCCGCGGCAGCGTTGATGTACTCCCAGGCTTGCAGCGGCCGCCTCAGGAAGGCGAAGTATAACCTTGTTCCCGTTAGCTTTACCGTCTTTGCCCTTTGCCATCTCTAAACACCCGTCTCGGCCTCTCGTCCCCCTATCTTCTCCTCCCATCTTCCCTCCTATTTTCCTCTACCTCTCTGTCTGAACGGGGCGAGCAAAACTCACGCAACAAAAAGCAAACAATGCGTTGCCGCCGGACTAACATCCGTATGTGCCACGTGCAACATGCGCATAACGCAATCAAAGTACCGGTCCCCGACCTCCCTCCTCGCCCGCCGCCTCTCCATCTCCGCCTCCCCCTCGCCCTCTCCTCCTCCCCCCTCCACCAGCCCACCAATAACCTGACTCGCGCACCCCAGCGCCATAGTCAACAACGCCAAACACCTCTGCACCTCCCCTTCGCCCTCTCCCCCTCCTCCTCCTCCTCCCCTCCCCAGCCCTTCCCCTCCACTGCCGTCGTCTCCAACCATAACCCCCCTCAAAGCCTTAAGCTGCCCCCGACTAACAGTAGGATACCAAAAGTTGACCCCGTGCTCGAAGCCGTCGAACACGGAATCGACTTCCTGCGGGCCGGCGTAGGGACACATGGACATCTGCCTCGTGCGAAAGGCGGGGCGGGAGGCCTCGAGGTGGAAGATTGTGGTGTAGTTTTGTCTCAGGGAGGGGAAGACGTCGAAGTGCGGCCACTGGAGGACGGATTCTGTGGTGGAGGTGTGCATGCTGTCTAGGACTGCGTTTTCGAGGTTTAGGGTGGAGGAGACGGGAGGGGGTGCGGGAGGGCCGGAAGGGGAGGTGATGGGGGATGGGGGGCGGCGGTGAGGGTGGTGAGGATGATGGGGATGGGCGTGGGCATGGTGGGTGGCGGTGGTTAGGGGACTGTGGGAGGAGAAGGAGCCGCGGGGTGGACGGGGAGAGGTGGACTGGAGGATGGGGGAGATGATGGAGTTGTGATGGCCGTTGGCGCCGCCATTGCGGAAGACGGGCACGGGAGAGGTGGCGGTGGTGGTGGTGGCGAGGTTGGCGGAGAGTTCTTGGAGGTATTTTTCGACGCGGAGGACGCCTTCGAGGATGAGGTCGGATTTGCCCCGGCTGTTATCTAGTTCAGGACATGTTTAAGCTGTGAGAGGGGGGAGGATGACTGACGAATTGGCTTCGGACCCGTAGGTGCAGTGGGTGTCGTTCGCCTTACATGTCGTGCATGGGTTGTTCCCATCGCATCTGTGGGAGGAATGTCAGATGGACATGCTCCAGATAGTTACCCCGGAATCACCTAAACCCAACAGCTTGTGAAAGAGTTGATCATCAAACCCACCTTATCTTTCGGGATCGACAGACGTCGCACTGTGGATAAGTCAGTTGTCAGTTGTCAGTGCAGTCAAGTCGCTGGTTTGCTGGGCGTGTAAGTCGACACAAGGTGAGGATGCATCTCAACCACCATCACAAACACGCCGACATGCCCGAAAGTACCAAAAGAACTCACCGCATGCGAAGTCCTCAGTCTCTTCCTAGCCGGTTCACCATTAGGTGACATGGAGTCCTCCATCCCTCAATTGCTCCCTTAATTGGCAGTGAGAGAGATAGCAGAGTAAAGGCTCCTCGCACCGAGACGGACCGAAGAAGTCCACAGTGGCCCCAAGCTCGAGATGTGGGATCTTCAGCGTTTAAGCAATCTGACTTCCCCCTCCCCATTTAGACGTGTTCCATATGCTCCAATGCTCCAACGATTCTCACTGCGGGGGACGGGGGAAAGGCGGGGAGCATACCAAGAGTTTTGGAGAAAAAGACGGGGCGAAGAGCGGAGGAAGAAGCGATCTCGGGGGTCT
The DNA here is from genome assembly GCA_009194965.1 of Coniochaeta sp. 2T2.1. NCBI lineage: Eukaryota > Fungi > Ascomycota > Sordariomycetes > Coniochaetales > Coniochaetaceae > Coniochaeta > Coniochaeta sp. 2T2.1. The sequence goes on from VSMA01000014.1 coordinate 537,868, forward strand.
TCGGTCCGTGAAACCCCATTTTGTACGAAGTTGCCACCGCTATTGGCAGGGCCAAGCTTTAGGGCCGTTGGTAGTAGGCTCTTGGAAAGTGTCACGGAGAGAGTTTTCGGGTCTCTAGCTCCTTGGTGGCAAGGTGGATGCGGAAAGGTTGGGAATCCATGCAATGGTGAGCGATATGAGCCATGGAGAGTGGTAGAACGAACACAATTTGATGTATGATATGGTGATGGATATGACTGGTTGAAGCAGTAACGGCACGATACTAGAAATATAGCCTTAACAAGGTGTGATATAGATTGACGCTATACGTGGTTTTATATGCTCCCTCCTGGCCAGATTAGATCCCTGTACCTTGCTCGATATGCCCCCCTAAACCTCCGCATCAAGCTTCTCATCATGACTAACCCCAACCGCATTGAGCACAGTCTGCGCGCTCCTCTTCTCCAGACTCTTCTTAACCGGGTTCTTGGCGCTGAACACCTCCTCCAGCTCCTCGAGCGTCCGGTCCTTCGTCTCGGGGAAGTAGAAGTACATGACCGCCACCTCGATCAGGTCCCAAAACACAAACACGAGGTAAAAGTAGTACCCGATCTTCTCAAACGCCGGGCCGGAGCTGTACTGGAGCACCGTGCTGCTCGCGGCAGAGGCAAAGTTGCCCAGCGCCGTGCCCTTGGCGCGCGTCGACGTCGGCAGCGTCTCGGCGATGTACATGCTCTGCATGGGCGTCCAGCCGAAGCTGAAGGCGATGCCGAAGATGAAGATAAAGGCGACCGTCGTATTGGCCGCCGTCGTGGCGGAGGGGTCCTCGGTCGCGAGTTTTGAGGTGCCCGTGATGATGGCGAAACACATGGAGCAGAAGACGGTGGTGTAGAGGAGGAGCGGGCGGCGGCCTAGGACGTCGGTCATGCGGGCGCCGAGGATGGCGCCGAGGAAGCAGAGGACGGGGTTGATTGCGTTGAGGGCGAGGACCTTCTTCTCGTCGGTTATGCCTGCTGTTTGGAGCATGGCGGCCATGTAGTAGGAGGAGAGGGAGTCTGAAGATAGAAATGTTAGTGTTGATTTTGGGGTACAAGATGGAGCTGGATGGTGAACTTACTTCCAGAGATTTGTCCGAAGCAGGCCATGCCGAGGACGCAGATGAGACGTCGGCGGGCAGAGTGAGTGTTCCACAACTCGTGGTAATCCCACCACTTCTTGTCCGAGGCATCGCTCCTGATGCTGGCCACCATCTCGGACATCTGCAGCTTGACCATCGGGTGGTCCTGCTGACCATCTCCGTGGTACTTGGCCAGAACATTCTGCGCATGCTCATGCCTGTCCTGAGCCATGAGCCAACGGGGACTCTCTGGGATAAGCCAGACGCCGAGGCAGACGAGACCAGAGGTGCACATCTGGATCCAGACGGGGATCCTCCACGATGTATTGGAGGGCGAGTCGATGTAGCTGCAGCCGTAGACGACCCACGACGCAATGATACTGCCGATGTACCACGTGCAGTTGTACAGCCCCGTCAGAGTGCCTCTCCATTTGGGGTGAGCCATCTCGCTGACGTAGGTGGGCGCCGAGACGCAGCAGAAGGAGACGCCGAAGCCGAGGATGAAGCGGCCGGCGAGGAACTGGCCGTGGCTGGTGCTCGGGGCCTGGACGCAAGTGCCGATGATGACGATCAGAGAGCCGGTGAACATGCCCCAGCGGCGGCCGAAGGTGTCATTGACGGGACCGGTGAAGAAGACTGCCGCCACCGAGCCGATGTTGTACATGGCGAAGACGAGGCCGGTGCTGGAGCCGGCGACAGTCATGTCAAAGTAGCGCTGGTAGGACGTCATGCCGTTGAGACCGCCCATGAGGGAGCCGTCATAGCCGTTCAGGCAGCCTGGACACATGTCAGACATTACAGCAAGCAAGCGGCAGTGTAAGTGAGACTAACCACAGAGATAGGCTACGCCCAGAGCGAGGTATAGGCGGATCATGGTCATGGTCCAAGGCGAGTAGACGGTGTCGTCAGCATCGTGGGCGAGCTGGACAGCGGCATCGGCATCGTGAAGTTCATCACGATGGTCAAATGCCTGCTCTTTCTCGTTGGAGGTAGGCTGAGTAGCCATGGTTGAAGCCCGGGTGGGTGATGATGATGGTGGTGGGTATCACACCTTCGGAGTGCAAAGGGGACCAAGTGAAGAGATGATTCTGGCGATGACCCTTCAGCTCTTGGGAGGGAAGATGGACGGCGACGACGTGGGTTTAAGTATCACGACGAGGAAGGAGATGCGACCACTCGGTCCATCAACCAGGCCAAGCAAGGTATAAGTCAAATCATGCGCTTGAGAAAACGAGGCTAGAGAGAAAGAAGGAACATCAAAGCTGTTGTGATGGATCTAGGGCCGACTCGGGCCCCCGGTTTATGGCCCAAGTATGCGAGGACTACGAAGTAGAGTAGTATGGGCGCCAGGGACATGGATCACTCCATCTCACGACCTGGAGAAAAAGAGGCCACCCCGCATTCTTTTTCGACTTCAACCAAGACAATCCACACTCACAAATCTGTTCGGTGACACTCGCTTCGACCCTGCGAGCTGCCCAGACTCCAGGATGAAGCGACCATGTCTGTCATCTCATTCGCTGTGGCATGCAGACGAGATCAAGTCCAGATGCCAACAGACACCGGTAAAACACAGACAAGGGGGGAATGAGCGGCACGATGTTGAACATGTCGAGGTTGCAGTTGCACATTTGTTGTTGGCGGGAAATGTCAGATCACCCCTCCGCAATCCGGCATAACTATTCGTACCTTAGTGGCAGTTGAATTTTGAAAGTGGCTGGAACTTGCTCCGCGATTCGGCTCCGACTTCCCCTTGATGCAACGCTAGATCCCTGCTAGCTTCCAGACTTGGAGGAAGGAAGCTGATGCACCCCGCCCTATCCCCCGCATGGACTCTGTCGCTCCAATTGTTTGCGAGAGACAGTGCCGCAAGTCCAACAACGCAACTTCCATCTGTCTCTGCCAGAAGAAGCAAAGTGCCGACTCTCCTCTCAAGTGACAAGGAATAACGCATTTCCTGGTTCGACATGTCGGGAGACCCGTTCTGGTGGAACACATCACTGCATCACATGGCCCTGTATGCAGTGGTGCTCGGCAGTATCTCCGCGCAAGCGTCAACACTAGCATCAGCTTACGAAGGCAGTCGTCCAAATAAAAGCATGAGGGCCTTGGTCTGAACGTCTTGCTTTCCCGAACTGGGCGAACTGTCTGTCTGTTCTGTCGTCGCTCGAGCTCACACGCCATTCTCTTGTCTGTTCTCACACACCTCCCCCTCCCTCCCTCATCTGCCCCTATTCAAGACGACCAACCGCAAACATGGGTAGCCTTCAAGGACTCCCTCGCGAGGAGGTCGCCGGCACCCCGGACTACGAGAACCCTTCCGTCTTTGCCAGAAATACTCTCCCTACTCGTTGCTATACCATTGCAGACACTGCCCTCAACCTCAACGGCCACTGGGACTTCCACTACGCCAGCACGCCCCTCGAGGCACCGGAGCCAGACTCCAAGCGCGAGGCAGACACGCCAGCCTGGACAACCATCCAAGTGCCCGGCCACTGGCAGCTTCAGGGACATGGCATACCGCACTACACAAACGTCCAGTTCCCAATCCCCGTGTGCCCTCCGCATGTTCCCACTGAGAACCCGACCGGAACGTATGTCAAGAAGTTCCATGTCCCCTCATCTTGGGAGCCGGACTCTCACCTGCGGGTTCGGTTCGATGGAGTCGACAGCGCTTATCACCTCTTCATGAATGGCAAGCTGGTTGGTTATGCTCAGGGATCAAGGAACGTCCACGAGTTTGATATCTCGCCGTTTGTCGACCGGCAGGGGGAGAATGAGCTTCTGGTTAGAGTCTACCAGTGGTCTGACGGCAGCTACATCGAGGACCAGGACCAGTGGTGGCTATCGGGTATGTTTCATGAACCCTTGAATAAGTGGATGGGCAATACTGACACGTATGAGGAATTTTCCGCGATGTTCATCTCATAGCTTTTCCCGCAAACGGCTCCATCGAAGACTACTTCCTGCGGGCTGAGCTCGATAGTAACTACGAGCACGGGATACTGAGCGGCACAGTTTTGGCTGCCATTGGAACATCCGATACTTACACTCTCCAGGTGACCCTGAGCGAGCTGTCGAAGAATGGCGGCAAGACTCTCACGGTTCTTCCGGATCTGCAGATTGAAACTGCGAGGACACAGTATACCTTTGACTTCAAGGTGGATGTTCCAGGCGTCAAGCACTGGACTGCCGAGACTCCGTACTTGTATGACGTCAAGTTGACTCTCACCTCCGGAAAACAAATTATTTCAACTGTCACCCAGCGAGTAGGATTCCGTACCGTGGAACTCAAAGATGGGTTGATCAAGGTCAACGGACAAGCAGTCAGGCTCCGCGGCGTCAACAGGCACGAGCACCACCCATTGCACGGACGTGCTGTGCCACTGGACTTCATCAAGAGGGACCTCCTGCTCATGAAATCGCACAACATCAACGCTCTGAGATGCTCTCACTACCCTCCTCATCCGCGTCTCTTTGACCTGGCGGACGAGCTGGGTCTCTGGGTCATGGATGAGGCTGATCTGGAGTGTCACGGGTTCTACGATGCTGTTGCTCGGCCGCTTGACATTCCCGAGGCGATGGACTACGAAGAGCGCAAGAAGCTCACCTTTGACCGCGCGGCCGAATACACGACCAATAACCCAGAGTGGAAGGCTGCGTACGTCGACCGTATGGCGCAGATGTTCCACCGGGACAAGAACCATCGTAAGCACCTTCACTCCCCAAAGCAGTCAATTAACGACCTCATTAACGAACCATCAGCCTCGATCATTATCTGGTCCCTCGGCAACGAGGCCTTCTACGGTCAGAACCACAAAGCCATGTACGACTGGGCCAAGGCCCACGACCCGACCCGCCTCGTGCACTACGAGGGCGACACCAAGGCCGCCTCGGCCGACATGTTCTCGTACATGTACCCTCCTCTGGAGCGGCTGATCAACTTGGCCAAGACCGAGGGCGTCGCCGAGGACGGGGCATGGGAGAAGCCCATCGTCCTGTGCGAGTACGCCCACGCCATGGGCAACGGCCCGGGCTGGCTGGAGGATTACGAACAGGCCTTCCGGGATTACCCGCGCATCCAGGGCGGGTACATCTGGGAGTGGGCCAACCACGGCCTCTGGAAGGAGGACGCCGATGGCAAGTCGTACTATGGCTATGGCGGCGACTTTGGCGATGTGCCGAATGATGGGGCGTTCGTCATGGACGGGCTTCTGTTCTCCACGCACAAGCCGACGCCCGGCCTTTTGGAGCTGCAGAAGGTGATCCAGCCTGTGATGTTCAAGGTTGAGGGTAGGAGTCTTACCCTCAAGAACCTGTACAACTTCCTTGATTTGAGCCATCTGGTCGCCACCTACAAGGTGGAGGAGTTCGGAGATGAGTACGTACCGTCAACCTTGTTTTCACCCCCGTGCAACAACTAACCGCCAACAGGGTTTCTACGCTCGCATCTGGAGAACTCACCCTACCCACCATCGCACCCCAGCAATCCGGCAGCGTAGATCTGGACACCTTCCTCCCCACCATCAACTCCAACAAGGAAGTCTACCTCACCGTCTCTCTCCACCTCCGCCACGCCCAATCCTGGGCTCCCCACGGCCACGAGATAGCATGGCACCAACAGCGCCTCTCTCTGCCGAGGGCCAGCCACGCCTCCGCTCTCTCAACTCAGCACCTTGTCTCCAAACTCGCCATCACCAAGGCCCAATCCACCATCACAATCTCCGGCCCGGCGTTCTCCTTCATCTTCGACTCCGCCCGCGGCTACCTCAGATCCTGGACGATCGACAACACCCCCGTCCTCACTTCCACCTCCCCCACCAAGCCCGCCATCAAGCCCGGTTTCTGGCGGCCGCCCACGGACAACGACCAGCCCATCTCTCTGCCGTACTGGCAGCGCTTCGGCGTCGACGCCCTAACCAGCCAACTCCGGGACCTCACCGTCGCCACCTCCTCCTCCCCCACCTCCCCTAGCACCGTGACCATAACCGCAAAGACCTTCCTCTCCCCTCCCATCCTAGACTGGGGCTTCAACCTAACGACAGACTACACAATCTCCACCACGGGCTCCCTCCAGATCTCCGTCTCCTGTTCCCCGAGCGGCTCCTTCCCCACCCACGTCCCGCGAATCGGTCTCGACCTCCGCCTTCCCCGGCAATACTCCTCCGCCACCTGGCACGGCCTCGGGCCCGGCGAGTCCTACCCGGACAAAGCCGCCGCCCAGCGCGTGGGGATCTACTCGGTCGACGACGTAGCGGAGTTACACACCCCCTACGAGGTACCGCAGGAAGACGGCAACCGCATGGCCACGCGGTGGGTTACTCTCAAGGAACCCCAGGGTTCGGGGCTGAGGGCGACCGGGGGTGTGGAGAATGGGACGTTCAATTTCCGCGCGAGTCGGTACGCCGACTGGACGGTGCAGGAGGCGAGACACCCGTGCGATCTGGTGGAGGAGGACGCGACGCTTCTGAGACTCGATGCTAAGGTCGCTGGCGTCGGGACGGCGGCTTGCGGGCCCGGGGTGAGGGAGGATTTGCTGGTGAAGGTTGGGGAGGAGGTGAGGTTTGGGTTCTCGCTTGAACCGGTTGGGGTGTAAGTCACTTTGGGGTTGTCATCTTAGGATCGCATTTTAGAACGGTATATAGAAGATTGAATGAGAATTTTGAATATGTGCTTCAAGAGTCGATTGGATGTACGTCGTTCATCGAGAATCCGTGCAAGTTGCACTAACAGACTTCCACCGCGCTCTACGTGGCGGCATGTTAACAGAATGATAAGGAACCGGGGATGCGCCTTCATTTCAGTTCCAATTACGTAAGCACACTTACACGGACAACGGAGGTCATTAATCCGACACACGGTGTTCCCAGCTCCAATTCACTGTTTCTACACTGTCTAAGCTTCCGCCCCACTCCTAACATCCAGAATCTGTCAAGCACCGAATTTCGCGTCTCGCGCCGACGACCGCTCAGCCAGGCTACCTTACCCACATCTTCAGGCTCACTCATCCCCGACATACAGCCTTGCCTTATCACGACCTCATCTGCTCTATCAACCTCTTTCTTCCCCCACGGTTTACCCAAAACTTTCGTCAAGATGACTGGTCGCGGTGGAGGTGGCGGTCGCCGTGTGCTTCTGCCCCCGATGTATGTCTTCCCCTCTTCTCACCTTCACCCCAAACCGGAGCCGTGGTACTGACTGGTGTGGATAGTAACATGGTTTTCAAGCTTCTTCAGACAGTACGTCTCGCTCTAATTTGTCTGGCTGGATGGAGGAATGGGTGGAGGGGGGCGGTGAATGGCGTTGCTGGCTGCCGTCAACGGTTGCCGGGGTTATGAATGTTAACTAACAAAACCACACAGCACGCCACAGTCAGCGTATGGCTGTACGAGCAGCTCGCCGTACGGATTGAGGGCAAGATTAGGGTTTGTCTTCCCCTCCTCTCCCGTTCAGCTTTTGGATGATCTTGTCGCTAATGGGTATGACAGGGCTTCGACGAGTTCCTGAACCTCGTCCTCGACGACGCCGTCCTGGTGGGCCAGGTGACCAAGACGCAGACTGAGGAGACGAGGAAGCCTTTAGGTGAGTGACTTTACCACTTCTCAAGGGAGGAATGGAGGGGATGGGAGGGCGGATGTGTGAGGTGATGAGGTGGATAGATGGGCGAAGAAGAACCCTGGCTGAAGTGGATAGCAAGCTGACTTGATTGGCAGGCCGGATATTGCTCAAGGGCGAGAACATCACGTTGATTCAGAATGTCTCGCAGTAAGGGATATGGTTGATCATGGCGGTGTTGGGATGGCATTGTGGCTTCCTCTGGCCTTGAAGCGCCAGAGACGACGGGCGATGGACGGGGATGCACTGTGCATTGAGATTGCGGAGGGGGACGAGTTAGATGGTTGAGGGGCACGTTCACCTTGGGATGAGACGGACGACAAGAGTGTTTCTGGATTCAGCACCAGTGTGGGAACCGCGATGTGCGAACTATGCTTGAGATATGAACGAAGGCTGGCATCTTGGACACAGGCGCGGGCACAGCACAGAGAGGCGAACGAGATATGGGCTTCTGTCTTGCGCCATGGGCGGGCTGGTCGGTTGCTGTCGTCCTTCTCCCACGACAAATGGCGAGAACCGTGGCTGTGGATGGGTCGGGTTAGAGAAAACGAGTACAGCTAAGAAGGAAATGGAATCGGTTCGCTGCCAGGTACAATCATGACTGGGCCTACTCTGACTAAGTTAGGCAAACATCATACGTAATTGCACTCCTTTTCTTAGTAGGTAAAGAACCAGCGGGACCTGTTCGACACCAGCCGTTAGTTACCGCACCGGAAAAGCGCACTATCAACCATGCGATGTCACTAATGCTGGAGGTCTTTGTTAAGCACGAGATGCATCTGAAGCGAAGCTGACTATACACACAGAGCTTGGCGTTGCATCGCAGTTCGACCTTATACTGGACTTGGCAAATACCGTTCGGTGATGTGGAGGGGGAGCTGTCAAGCTGAATAACGACAATGCATCGCGACCAGTAACCTGCGAGAAAATCTCGCTCGCTTGTATCAGTCTAGTTTTCGAAGCGATAACCGGGATCGGACGGCATTAGGAAGTATCGCGTGGAGATACCCGTAGTACACCATTTCGCGACAAGGTCAACTCCTCTGGCATCTTGCCGTCGACCAGTTTTCCATCTCGCCATCGGATTTGGAGAAACAGCAGGGGGCCCACCTCCGACATGGAGGTTGTTCCAGCCAATCGGACGACGTCGAGGCACCGTCCAGCTGGAAATCCGACACCCAACTCTTCAACGAGACCCGTTTCCCGATTCGGCGGACGACGGCCGAGTGATAGACTTAACAAACCGAAGGCATGGAGATTAGATATCGTCCGCATCCTTCCGGTACTAACACATACTTTCTACACACCACACGGGAGTAGATGGATGGCTTCGGCTTTCCGTCATGGCTATAAGGTACCATCCGTATCATGGGGGCTAAGTCTAGAGGAGGAGGAGGCGAGCTGTGGTGTATAAAGGTTGCCGTCCCCGTCCCCCGTTCATGAGGGCAATGACACTGCAGAAACACACGCATCCATCACACCCATCTATATCAGCTTCACTGAGCTATATAACACACAAGACATCTGCCATCGTCACGGCATCATACAGTACCAGGCCTCAGAACACTTACACCACTTACACCTACCTCTACCACACCCCCCCGCATCACAATGTCTTCCGCCATCCCCTCAACCTTCAAGGCAATGGTCATCAAGGAGAAGGGCGCCCCCCTCGAACTCCAGACCCTGCCCCTCTCCAAGCCCGGACCGGGCGAAGTCCTCGTCAAGGTCCTGGCCTGCGGCGTCTGCCACACCGACGTCTTCGAGCAGAACGGCTTCCTCCACAACGCATTCCCCATCGTGCCCGGCCACGAGCTGGTGGGCGACGTCGCCGCCGTCGGCGAGGGCGTAACCCGCTTCACGGCCGGCGACCGCGTCGGCGGGCCCTGGCACGGCGGGCACGACGGCACCTGCCGCGCATGCCAGCGCTCGCGCTTCCAGATGTGCGACAACGCAAAGGTCAACGGCGTGAGCTTCAACGGCGGGTACGCAGAGTACACCACTCTCAGAGCCGAGGCCGTCGTGCGCGTGCCCAAGAGCTTCGACCCCGTCGACGCCGCGCCTCTGCTCTGCGCCGGCGTCACGGTCTTCAACGGCATCCGGAAGCTGCACGTCGAGCAGGGCAACGTCGTCGCCGTGCAGGGGCTGGGTGGGCTCGGCCATTTGGCGGTGCAGTACGCCAACAAGCTGGGCTACAAGGTGGTCGCCGTCAGCAGCGGCGCCGACAAGCGCGACTTTGCGCTCCAGCTGGGGGCGCACGAGTACATCGACGCGAGCAAGGAGGACCCGGCGGCGCGGCTGAAGGAGCTGGGCGGCGCGGCGATTATTGTCTGCACGGCGCCCAACCCCAAGTCGATGAAGGAGATCCAGTACGGCCTCGACAAGGGCGGGAAGTTGCTCGTGCTCGCGCCTATTGGTCCGGTCGAGTTCGATACCGCGTACATGGTCACTAACGGCACGTCGGTGCACGGCTGGCCTAGCGGCCATGCGCTCGATTCGGAGGAGTGCTTGGACTTTTCGGCTACGCACGGGGTCAAGTGTTTGGTGGAGAGGTTCCCGCTTGCTGAGGCGGGCAGGGCGTTTGAGGTGCTGAACGAGGGGAAGATCAGGTTTAGGGGTGTTCTCACGATGGAGTAGGGGTTTGTTGGGTTTGAGTTGGTATGCTTGGGCGGGAGACGACATGGTAATAGGTAGATGAAACCACTGTTGCAGCGTTATAGTTTGGAAATAATTACCCTCATTCTGGTTACTAATTTATCTTTTCCACTCAGGTATATTACTGCGGTGCTTTTCCCGGTCGGTTTCTGGTGTTTCTTCAAGCTACAGTACACCCTACTCATTGACGGCTTAGCAGTTGCGCTTCACATTGGTCCCCGGCAATCCCATTCACTCCACCGAGGGGCCCCGAGACAACCCACGACACCACCTCCAGAGAAACCTTAACCCGCCAAGGAGCAAACGAAGCAACATTGCCGCGCCGCCAGGAGACCAGTCCGCATCTTCCCATACATATTCGTCTGCTCAACCCCCCATGCTTACTTTACATACCTTCTGTTTACTGGTCCGCCTGCGCAGAGGTTGTGGAGGTTGGTGGACGGTCCAGCTAAGATGCTGGCTTTCGGTTCCTTCCCGATTGACTGGAAGACGCCCCTGGAGGACACGGCGGCGGGCAGTAAGTTTGACGGTGAGGGCTATGAGAAGTGGCTGTGGCGTCAAGAATGATGACGGGACCTTATCCCTGTGGTTGTTCACGTCGTTGGCTTTAAAGTACATTATGTTGGGACAAGATAGATCGCTTTTGGGTCTTGTCAACGGTGCGCACTGGGGACTCCGATGCGAACTGAAGATCATAAGAACGGCTCCCATAGATCATCATCCATAAGAAGAACGAGAATAAGACAGGGGGAGACGAGAAGAAGTACAGAGGTATCCGGGAATCCAGTTCTCCGGACCAACAAACAAACCTCCACATCCCACCAAGAAGGAGGTCAAACCACCTCCCCCAAATCTCGCGGCATCACGCTACGCAACAAGTCAGCTGTTCCCTCGTACTGGAAAGATGCAGCATGGCTCTTTTCCGAAGCATTGATCACCGTGAAAGCACTGCCCTTACCGACGCCGGCCACTTTGTACGTTGTCTCGGGATTTTCTGCGCGGTTGCCCTCCTTCCGGGTCCCCGCGATGCGCCTCCGCAGCCCCTTGGTGGGACGGTACAGCCTCGCTGCGGTGGACGTGTCGATACCGACCATGTACATGCCATTCCGCGAAGAGACGCGTATCAGACCCATGCTGAATCTCTGTTGTGCCAGGCGAAGGCGAGCTTCCATGTGCCACTTTTCGTTATGCGGCGGGTCGCTGCGGGTATCCAAGGGGTTGGTAGGTGGAAGCTTCTCCTCGAGCTGGTCGTCGTTGAGAGTTATGGTGTTATTGCGCAGGATACTGCTGCAACACGTCCAAGAGAGTAGATCGGCAATGACGAGGCAGTCTCTTGGGAGGTGTCTGCTGTATCCTGCCTCGAAGACTTCATACGGAATGATGACAAGGTAGACCACCATGAAGACGATGACGACGATGCTGAGAGGTGTCGAGAACTGTACCTCACTTCGATCAGGGGAGATCGGAAAGATCTTGATACTGGCTCCCACAATGATGGGCAGTGACCGCTGAAGGGTAGCATATACACCGGTTCGGAAGACCTTCCAGTGCCCCCTGGACGCCGCATCAAACATGGCTATGAAACGAGGAGATCCCGTGTAATTGAGAAGCAGCGCCTGGTCGGCGTCGGCGCCTTCCGGTTTGTCCATCCCGACGAATGGCTCGGTTATTGCTGCGAAGAGGTACATCTCCTCCCAGAAGAAGCTGAAGAGGGAGAAGACGTAGGTGACCACGTAGCCGAGGATGAACGCGGTAATATTAGGGGACACGCCGATGGTAAACACTTTGGTATCGGGTTTTACAAGGGAGAGCGCGAGGACGTAGCCGACGAGACAGACGAAGGCAATGATGGAATAGCGGAGGGCCGCGGATGATCTCATGATGCCGAAGACCGAGTTGTAACGGAGGTTCGATAGCTCGCGGACGGTGAGTATGTGGCCGGTGTCAGATATCGTTTTCAAGATAGATATGGTGTTGGGGGGACTAGCCTTTACTGTCTTGGTCATCGCAAGGGGGAAGAAACGTAGAGAACCGGGGCGACAGCTTGAGATTGTTGTCTTCGTCCACCTCTTGGAAGCCATGCCACCATTTAACAGGTCGGCTCGACTGTGTACTGGTGTCGTCCGGGGCGCTGCTGTCTGTAATCCGAACGCCAGTTCGGTGAGTATCTCGCGCAGTAGTCTCGGCGCAACTCAGGGGCCAATATCCCAGCCTGAGCCGCTTACTCCCCAGCTCAGCGATCATAGATTCACGCGTGGCTATACCAGAGCCTTCGAAGGCATCCAAGAAGTTCGAGTGCCGGAACAGCGCAAGGTGATCCGCGATGTTCAGCGTCTCCCACCCTTTCCGGAATCCCGTGGTTCGGTTGTGGAGATAGTAAGCAACCCAGCCCGTGAAGAGAGTTATCAGGAAGTAGCCCGTGAGGAGCGCGTATACGACCCAGTCTGTAGCCTCGGCACGCCGGTCGTCGAGAGATGCACTGAGCAGAGCACTCCTGAAGGCGAGAGCATTGTAGCCGAGCCAAAGAGTGAGCTTCGCCCAGACTAGATGCCAGTTTCTGCTGGAAATGGACGCGGACAAGCTCAGGATCGGGACTTACGGCATAAGTATTGAAGTGGCGGCCGTGTCGCCATCCGGACAGGCACATCGCATAAACGGAGTCATCCTCGACAGTGCGGAGACGATGGCTTCGGCTTGGCTGCGGTGACGGTGCCAATGATAAGTGGTAGTATTTGCACGACAAAATATTCCCAGTCGCTCAGGAGGTCGAATCTTTGGTATGCGCAAAGGACACCCAGGAGAGTCATGACCGCGAGATTAAAGCTGACGGACATGAACAGGAACCATGGTCTCAGGACTAGAGGTCGGAATGTGAGGGGATCTCGAATCGCATCGCAGTCTCTTTTGCCAGCACTCCCCCCAGTTGATGGGCCGAAGACAGTATCGGAGAGAGGCTAGGGGGGTGTATGTACGGCCTGCCCTCGTCCCTCGTAATATGCAACAGTGGCAGCGTTGGAGATCCGAAGGGAGTAACTGGCAACTGCAGCATCGCGATGTCCCGCTGATGTATGACTTTCAGAACGGTCGCTGTTCATCTCGACAGGTGGTAGCCTGTTGTTCGGTACAAATTGAGACTGCAATGACTGACGCTTCCGCTGTCATGCACCAGGAAGCCGGGAGTTCAGGAAAGCCTCGAACAACCATCACGCTGGCGAGCGGCCCAAGGGCTAGGATTGAAGCGACCAGAAGTATTCTGCGGCTCCGTGACCGTACGATTCTGAGCGTCTCCTTCAATAAGCAGACCATCTGCCGCGGCGGGCAGCTGCAGCGTGTGGTGTCGTCTGTATGATTGTCATTGCACAAGTGTGCCGATTCAGAAAATCGCCGAGACAGTTCAGTCGAGTTCGTGAAATGTTAGACGCCCGGCTCTTGGAGCTGGTTGGCGACCAGAATAGAGATACGGATGCGCAACTGTTGCGGCCGAATTGTGCTCTGCCCTGTGCTCTGGCCATCGAGGGGCATTGTGCAAGTCGTACACGGCGGTGCATGTTGCTCAGGATGATCCAGCGGCTATCATCCAAATCCATCACCAGGAGGATCTCGGGAAGAAGTCAAGGGTCGAAACTGAGACAAGGTGCCACCTGCACAGGGAGAAAGCGTTCAGCAAGCTGCAAAGTCTTATTCCAGAGAGAATGGTGATGGGAAAGTTGACTGGAATTGGGGATGCAACAACCGTGATGCTGTTTGCAGGAGCACCGTTCCTTCCTCAACACACTGACACTCCTGCCTGTCACTACTCCTTCCTAAACCGATCCAAAATCCACAACCCCTTTTCCAATGTAAACAAACACCATCACAGCATCACCGAAACTTCATTTCGAGATATAAAAAGACTAAAAAAAATTGGTAGCTTCTCTTTGAGATTGCGTGTCATCTGGTTAAGGTTAGCTGAGTGTCTTCTTTTAGATTGCTAATTACTTACCCTTAGTGCAGGGGCCATGCTAATCTTCTCTGTATCGTTATAAAACTGCGCCGGGTTAGAATCGAACCAGTGGCTTTGAGTTAAGCAGGGCGAACTTACGACCAAAGTGTCCCGAAGGACGAAGAATCAGCCCAGTAATTTAGTTCTTAGCCTGGCGTTGGAATGGACACGGATCAGCATGGTGGGGTAGAGAAGCTAATTCTCTAGCGGAGGAGACGTGGCAAATAATAATCCGCGTTCACTTCGGATGAAACTCGGGAGAAGAGTCGTTGTTGACACAATGTTGGGACGAACGGGATTGTGTCAAGGCGTGACCAACCACACAAAATTCAGATGCTAACAGAAGTATTGCTTGAACATGTGACCAAACAGCCAGAATGGGTTTGAGCGGACTGCTGGCAAGACAAATCACACCGGCGATGGAACACACTCCAGGGATGGCTGAGATGATGATCGAATCGCAGGCTTCCGCGTTCGTTTCGCTTTGCACCGGAGATCTAAAAGATCGCAAGACTGCACGACTACACGAGCGCAAGATTGCATGCAAGCCTCAGTTGTTGAGAATATTCATCAATCGGAAGGATTGCCAAGGGGCGAGCCGGTTGCTATCTCTTACGCAAGATTGAAGGCTGTCGCGAGAATGGTAACGTTATTGGGGTCATGGTATGTGAGTTGCCCATGGCAGTAGACGAAGTTGTAGACGCCTTCAAGAGACGCTGTGAGCGGGCGTTGGGCCAATGCACCCGCAACCCAGCGTAGCGACAGATACGGCCGTCTCCTCGCGGTGTATTTGTCGGCTGGAGAAATGCTACGATCTCTTCACGAAGCCGCTTGGTAGTCTGTTTGGTAGGTCAGGGAAGAGAGGGCGACGGCGGCGAGATGGTTGTTAGCGTGGTGCCCAGCCTGGCCTCGAAACGGTCCAGTGATGAGCGAGGTGTCCTGGCCGATGCTGTTGGAACAGTATTCGTAACCGTTAGGCTCATCCCCCCTCGCTAAACACCATGGCAGGCTATCCGTCACGACGACCCAAGCATTGCAGCCAACAACACAAGGCCGGCACAGAAGCTATGTACGATGTAAGTAGTCATGGCTGCTTTGGTACAAGCCTCTCGGGCATTTGCTGACTGACACCAACGACCAGCGACCACAGACACCGCAGATGACAAGCAGTCGAAGAAGCCTCGCCTGACTAGTCTATCAGCTGACTGTTCGTTTTTCGACGACGGACTTCACGACGGACTTCAAGACGAGCTCAATAACGAGTACACAATCGGTGGTCTCGATGGTGTCGATGTGTCACAAGGGGATGATGCCAATGACTTTGGCAGACGTGGAAGCTAGCTCCGCAAGTCCAGTCCCTGATGGCTTGGGGAGGGCAGCAAAGGGATATGCCCCTTCGCATTCCGAGGATATTCGCATCGTCCGCCGTCGGTGGCGGAGTCCAGGCTTACCAAGGCAGTCCGCGATAACCTCAACGGCGTCGACTTCGGCTTCGATGGGGCCAGTGCAACGACTACCGGGCGACACCGCGAAGAGAAGCTAGCATTCCTTACCCCATCTTACACGTCAGACGGATATAACAGCGACTTCGGCAAATTTGCCCCTACGACTACAGTTGTATTGGTTGCACTATGCACGCCAGGGCTACTCACAGATTCACTTAAAGCAAGATATCCATTTGTCGCGACTTGGATGTCACGACGCCAACAACGTGGCCATCAACCCGACGGCCCTCGTTCTGGCCAAGAGGCAGCACCCGACGTCGACCCTAGCAATAATTGCGACGTTGCTGAATGCGACTAGGCCCAAATTGGGCATGGTTGTGTGGAAGGAAGCCCATGATAATCAGGACAGGTTTCTGATAGCCGTTTAATGTGCCCCTTCTCCCGCTCAGGTTGTGGACTTCCGACTGGCAAGGCAACCCGGCAGCGCTGTACGAGTACGATGGCTGCCCGGAGAATTTGGGGATTCGAAGACGACGCCAGAAACCGGCATCTCATACTGCGAAGGTTAGGGGTCGAGAGTCTACCCGTA
The DNA here is from genome assembly GCA_009194965.1 of Coniochaeta sp. 2T2.1. Classification (NCBI taxonomy): domain Eukaryota; kingdom Fungi; phylum Ascomycota; class Sordariomycetes; order Coniochaetales; family Coniochaetaceae; genus Coniochaeta; species Coniochaeta sp. 2T2.1. The sequence goes on from VSMA01000014.1 coordinate 554,250, forward strand.
ACGTATACGGAAGCTGGAGACAAACTCACCTCATCGAGCTTGCACAGGGATGCGCACCAAACAGTTGCCGGCCCCCCCAACGATACCAGGTACGAAGAGGAGATGCCAGTCGGTGGAGGAGTCAATGTCCAAAGAGGGCTATAAGCGACGACGAGACAATTGGACGACGAGGCGACCTGGACAACTAGGACATTGAAACGACTAGGACGAAGAGACGACTAGAAGATTAGAAATCAACGAAAGGAAGATCTGATTCCATGGTACAATTGGTAACTCCCACCGACTCCGAGTCGGGAAGCGACCTCTTCTTGTGAGGCACCTGCGTATTTCTACTTGACGGCCACGACCTTCTGGCAGATCCAGTGTGCCATCCAGAAGATAACGACCGCCTCAAGTAACCCCTTTCTCGCGATAGCGAGTCTGTTTAGCGTACTTGTTACACTGCCGGCGCATCCTGTCCAGTCTCTCCTTCGCGAAAAGTTCCAGCATTCCCCAACTCCAGCGTATAGCCTCGGCCTGTGGCATTGACAGTCCGTGGAAAGGGTAGAATACCCTGCAGCCCACGGTAGGTGAGTTGACGCAGCAGCAATGGTCAAACTCCTCTGGTGTGACAGAGTGCTTCGCCGCGATGCCGACCATTGTCGCCAGAATGTTGTTCTCATTGCCGCTTTGATCGTGATCCTTCCGGATTTGACGACTCTGAAGAATGAGGTCTGATCCCACCCCGAGATCTCACTCCGCAATGATACGTGGTCCTCTGAGAGACCTGAAAAGGTCCGGCCATGCAAGAGCTGACAGTTGGGAGACCTGGCCCCATGGTGGCGCCAGCGGCCCATGACTGCTAGAATGTTCGCTTCCCTTGACTCTTGAGCTGGTGTCCTCTCCGTGTTCCCTATGCTCCTATACAATTTCGGTGCTGCTCTATTGACTTCTCTCACATCCCGCAGTGCTTCCAGTACTCTGAGCTGCTTGAAGGCACTGGGATTCCGCCGTCGGCCTCCGCGCCGACGGAGTACAAGTTGGTGTCATACATTGCTCTGCTGGAATACGGTATTGTTTCTATGGAAGAACTGCACGATTGCACGATTGCAAGACTACGGGACGGTATGATTTCAACCCTCCGATCTCGCCGTACAGCGATCGCCTGTTGATAGCAAAGAGTTGCAATTGATAGCAAAAGATTTCCTGTCTCACCCGAGACCCAACGCCAAACCCCGGACACCAAAAAAACCCGAGGTAAAAACCTCACCCGAAGAAAAAAGTCCAGCAAAAAACTTCAACAATCAATGCGCGAGGGCCATGGTGGTGTCCTCGGGGGTGGGGGCGGAGCCCAACGCCTCCTTCTCCTTCTCGGCCTTCTTCTTCTCCTCCTTCTTCTCTTTCTTCTCCTTCTTCTTCTTCTGCTCCTCCTCCTTCTCCTTCTTCTTCTCCTCCTCCTCTTCCGCCATCCGCAGGCGTCGGCGGTGGTACCGCCCTCCGTCCTGGAAATCATGTCAGCGACATCCATCGCACAAGCAGCATAGGTAATGTAAGGTAGCCAGGAATACGTGAGTTCATGTTCTTACCGTCTTCTTCTGCACCCCGGTGGGGCCAGCCGCAGCACGAGCTTTGCGCTACACCGCTGTTAGCCATCTTGCGAAAAACAAACGAAAATCCGAAGGGCGTCATACCGCGGCCAACATGGCCATGGCCCGGGCGGTGGACCCAATCGGGCCCCGTGCGGCGGGAGGGGAACGCGAACTGCCCATCAGGGCCGACTCCGACTGCAAGTACAACAAGTGGTTAGCTGACTAAGTTGCAAGTAGTGGTCTGCTTGCTTAGCTATGAGACAGGGGTGACTTACCAGTGAACTGCTGCTGCTGCTTCTGTTGCTACTGCTGCTGCTTGTTCTTCTTGGCCTTCTTCTTGTTCTTCTTATTCTCCTTCTCGGCCTTCTTGGGGTCGGCCGTCTTGGGGTCGGCCTTGGGGGCGCCCTCCTTGGGCCACTCGAACATCTTGCGTGACCTGATTTGGCAAAGAAATGCCGTTTCGGCGGCGAAGTGACCAGCCAGTGATGGTGACGGGATGTTTGTTGGCTGGCTGAAACCGCCGTTGATCTGGCAGCTCGCTTCGAAGACATTGTGCCGCTGCGTGGATACGTGAAGATGTGGTCTCCCATAAGCATTTGACTTGCGAGTGAGGTGACGGCAGACAGACGCTGAAGAATTAGCCTCATTAATGAGGAGTGCGAGGATTTACAAGGGCAGTTCGGAGCAGCCGAGGAGGTGGTTGTTGAGATTGAGGCTAGGTCCTGAGAGATAACAGTGTGTTGACGGGGTTCATTGTTGAAGGGAAAGAATGCCTGGCTCGATAGAAGGGGTTACCGGCGAACGTCTTTGCCTGACTCTCGGACAGTGAAGTTGAAGAAGGGGCAATGTAATAATGATGCTCGGCCACTACGATAAGGTAAGCGCCTCCAGATATTGTTTGCCCCGGGGAAAGCGCCAGGTAAAAGTTATGGGTGTTGATGGAGGAGTAGGTAAATACCTCTTGAGCCAGAAAATGTTGCGGAAGACAATACAGCAACCGAACTAAGAATCTGACACAATTGGAAAATGGATGGTGGAAGTTCTTTGAAAGATGATAGAAAGTGGCCGTAACAAACTTGGCCGTCTGGTTTGCGCTTTCTTTATGACTTGGGTTTTGACAATAAACCGCAAGGAAGTTACCCGGACACTCCAATCTCATCATGTAGCTGACTGGACTCCAGGCCGCAAACCATCGCGACCTACCGCTAAACACTGGCGCGGCAAGAAACTTTGCGTCCAGCACACCCACGACGCAACCCAATAACCCTCTTAAATCCCACTAGTAATCCCCTTCTTATACGCCGCCAACGCCCTCTCCCTCGCCCCCTTGTGCTCAACAATCGGCTCGGGGTACCCATTCCTCCTCGCCGTCTCCCCCGCCCCGCGTCCATACGGATCATGCACCGCTTTTCCCATCACCCCCTTCAACTCGGACACCCACTTCCGGATGTACTCCCCGTCGGGGTCAAACTTCTCGCTCTGGAGCAGCGGGTTGAAGATCCGAAAGTACGGCTGCGGATCGACCCCCACGGAAGCTGCGAAACCCCAGCCGCCGTTGTTGGACGCAAAATCGCCGTCTATCAGGTGCTCCATGAAGTAGCGCTCGCCCATGCGCCAGTCGATGAGCAGGTCCTTGGAGAGGAAGGAGGCGACGACCATGCGGCACCGGTTGTGGCACCACCCTGTGGCCTTCATCTGGCGCATGGCGGCGTCGACGAGGGGGAACCCGGTGCGCCCCTGAGTCCAGGCTTCAAAGTGCGTGCTGTTGTAGGACCATTCTATGTTTGCGTATTCTGGTTTGAAGGGTTTGTTCATGCTGCGGGGGTCAGTCGGGCAGTAGCAAGGAAGGGGAGAGAGGAACATACCAGACATAAGGCCAGTTGACCAGGACATGTTTGTAAAAGTCCCGCCATGCAATTTCGGATATCCACGTCTGGATCCCCTCGTTACCGCCGTCCAACTTCTTTGTAGTGTTTCGGCCCCGCGCATACCGCACCGCTGTCCTTGCACTGAGCGTTCCAGCAGCGAAGTGTACGGACAGCGAAGACGTCCCCGTCGTTGAGGGTATGTTGCGATTCTTCGCGTACCCACCCACCTTCTCCTCGCAAAACAGCTCCAGCCGTTTCATAGCCTCGTGCTCGCCAGGCGGCCACAGGACGCCGAACCGCAGGAGTTCCTCCGGGCTCAGCTTCTTGCTCTTCGGACCAGCGGGTATCTCGCACTCAAACAGCCTCGCAAACCCAACCCTGGCACTCGCGGGGTTCTGCCCCGGTGGAGGCAGCAGTTCCAACAGCTCCAGGTTGTCATGAACATGCGCCACCCACGCCCTGAACCACGGGCTGTACACAGCATACTGGTTCCCGCTGCCGCTCTTCAGCCGTCCAGGCGGGACAACGCAGGTATCATGCACGACCTCCATGGCTATTCCTTGCTCGGCGCAGAGCTGCACCATCTTTGCCTCACGCCGTAGCTCGTCGACCTCGTACTCCATGTTCGCATACAGATGGTTCACTCCCCATTCTTGCAACAACTCGACTACTCGCCCTGGAACATCGCGCCGCTTCTCGACCATCTCGATCCACAGCGGCACATCAAGCTTTGCAAGATCCTCCCTCATCACGCTTAGAGTCCTGAGCATGAAATCCACCCGCACAGGGGAGGTAAGATGCGCCTCATAGTCCTGTGGCGACAGCACAAAGAGCCCAATAAGGGGGACACCAGCCTCAGCCGCCTTCCGCGCTGCCAGAGCCAAAGCAGTATTATCCCGCATCCGCAAGTCCATCTTGAACCAGTGCACCACCGCCCTTCCAGCCTTGACACTCGTGCGTGCGGCGGTGGTGTCGCTCATGGCACTGATCAGCTCATCGATTGGTCGCCGGAGCTGCCCTGTGTTGTAGGCCCGAGCTCGGGCGTTGGACATCTCTGCTGGGTAGAAGTCGCGGAGGACGATGCCATGGCGCTCGGACTCTAGGTGGAATGGATGGGGGACGCGGAGGGGCTCATCCGTAGGTCTGGGTTGTAGTGCAGGATCTGCGATCGGAGCCTCCGGGGCGCCGGACAGCTGCGAGCTTGTTGATGTGCGGCCTTTCTTGGAGACGTGGCCTGGTGCTGGTGGGCAGCCGCGACGTTTTGTCGGCATCTTGGACTGATGATATTGTGGTTGTTTGTGAAGTTTGAGAGGAGAATGAACGAAGGCTTGGGTGTATAGGATGATTCTTCAGCGTCGGACGTGTGCTCAAGAACAAACGGTGGTGAATGCAGCAGTCAAGTTTGGTCAGGAGCAGACGACAGGAAGACATCGATGACAAAGGAGAGAAGTGAGAGTGAAGTGGCCATCGTGTTGCCGCCTTGATCTACAAGGGTACTTGCCAATGGCATGGTGAATCTTGGTTAGATCTGAGATTCCCGATTTCTTGGACGTCATGATGTCCCTGGGATCGAGGCGCTGAGAATGAGGCGCTGGCTAGCGCAGTCGCCCTTACAGGGACTGGTCCACAAGCAAACGCCTATTCTGTGGGTCGCCCTGTGGACAGTCATTGTTCATGCTGTCTGGACAGAAAGATGATGCCTTCAGTGACAGTCTCACCAGATACTGGGTGCCGAGATTACCATCCATCAAAGGGGTGTCTTCCAGGCTCCCTTGCGAGGTTTAGAGAAGTATGTCATTCCCAACGTTGCACTTGCAATGCCCGCTACGGACACAGATGCACCCCCAAAGGCTGCCCCCAGTCGCTGTCGCATTATAAGACCCGTATCTGTACCATGACGTTTGACTTGTCCGTCACGGCTTTAAAAAGGCCTCTGGTGGTCCATCTACGGCACGGAGGCTATCGAGGTAGCCCCAGAATCCCCGGATGTAGGAGTCACTCGAGAGCGTTACCCGAGGAGACTTGACCAGCCGGTTTCAAATACATCACATAATGGTGAAAGCCAATCGCGAGGAGGGGACGGTGTGTGGTGGAATGCCAGAACGCGAATTTCTCTTGAATTTTCCGAGCAAGAATGACCGATTCGACGCCGTAGAGGTTCCAGTCGGCAAGATTTCTGTTGTTTCCTTGCCTCCGAATGCTCTAAAATCCATGCCATCCGTACCCGGCCCAGTCATTTAACATTGCGAAAAAGTCGACCCTTTTCATCCGCCTGTTGTTGCCGTCATTCCATGTCAGCATCGTGGGCTGCTGAATGGGTCGTAGAAGATGGACGAGAGAGAATGATTATTCCGTACCGCCGGCTCTCCTCCAACATCGCCCACACACCCTCCCAGGCCACATCCTTTCGAGAGTCGCTTATCGGACGGGGTTCCAGACGTTCTTGACCAGGCCATCGCGCTGGGCGAGGCGGTTCAGAGCGTCGTCGCTCTCGCCCATGGCGCGGACGAAACCGCAGAGGGCATAGACTTGGTTCTCGCCCTGGATAGCACGGCCGTTCTCGTCAACCTTGGCGATGGAGATCTGAACCGAGGCGTGGTCCTTGGCCTTGATGATGCGGTTGGTGGCGCTGCACTTGCGCGGGACGTAACTGTTTTGGAGTTGATGGTTAGCCCGCCTTCCTTTCTCCCTTCAATCGTGGGAATCGTGGGAACCGTGGGCTGTCCTTACAGGTCGACGATTTCACCCTTGTCGTTCTCCATTGTAGCGGCTGGTTGTGTGGTGCTGCTTGAAAGAGAGGTGTGATGTTGCGTGGGATGGAGGAGCGATACCGCAAGTTTGGCTGGTCGGATTGGGAAGATGGGGTTTTGCAAAAATTGAGGAATTTTGGTGGGAGTAAACTGACAGGGCTCGGATGATGCCGGTCAAGTGGGGCAGCGTTCTGCCATCACATGACTGCGCGAGCAAAGCACGTGCCTTCGCGACCGGTTTTGTTGATTCCAGTCTCTTGCCCCGCTCTTCCTGTTGCGGCGGAGCTTTGCAAACTGCCCCGATTGCAGACTTACACTGGACAACCACCGCCAATTGTTTACATTGCCATGTTTCCTCAACGGGCTCAAGCTGCCAACTCGTGATAACCCTTCTCCCGACCCTGTCGTCTCTACGGTGCTACCGATGCGCTGGGCGCATCGCGCTTCTTCCCTTCTATCGCGCAATGGAGGCTCGACGCCACTTGTTTTCATCGCCAGTTCGAACGGCCATGGAGGCTGACACCCTGGTTATCTTATCATCCTCCCCCGATTTCCCTTCTATCGACGAATTATTACCGAAGCGCCAGAAGAAACCACCGCTGCGGAGTGGCAGCCGAGCTGTGCCAATACCCGAAACCGCCCTCAAGGCATTCACGACGGCTTCCCATTTCTGGCACTCGACCATTGCCGAGGACAAAGAGAGCGTGGGGGACGCCGGAATACTAGCAGGAAATCAGGAGAAGGACCATGCTCTCAATAAGCGGGCGAGTCCGGACCCCGTGGATGTGACGAGCAATAGCATACCAGCCGAGCCTCTTCCTGAAGTAGCTATAGCAGCTCCTGCAGCGCCAGCCGTACCAGCAAAGAAGCCACGAGCGCCCAGACGTCCGAAATCAAAATCGGCGGAAGCAAAACCGGTGGTGGCAGAGTTACCGGAAAGTCTCGAACTATCGCCCAAAGAGAAGCCGTGGAAGAAGTACAAGGAAAAGGATCCGTCCGATGGCCAGACCAAGATAACACAGGGCAAGGTCACCAAACCAAGTGCTGCCAAGCCGAAGCAGACCAGGAAGAAGGCAGAAACCGCCAGCAAACACTTTGCGCCAACCGCGAACCCTGCACCTCTGGAGATCGATGATGACCCAATCGACCTGGAACCTGCTATGAAGAGGAGGACCGATTGGACCCCAACAAAGAACACTGATCAACCTGCCATAATACTGGATTCCTCTACGGTGAAGGATGCCGTGTCTCCCATGTATAGTGCTGCGGAGTCGACTCTCCACCCACGACAAGATGTTTTCAGAAGCCTGCGCGACACGTACAGCTGCTCAGATGTGGAAGAGCCGGGCCGAGCAGCGACGTTTCTCGGAGAGCCTGCTGATATACTTGGCAAGAGAAAGTTGATAGAAATGGTCACCACTACCAAATCTGCCGAGCAGAAGAGCACGGAGGTATCACCTGTCAAGCAGAAGGCACCCAAGAAGAAGGCACGCACTATCACCGAACTCGCGACCGCTGCATACCGCGTTGTTGGTATCGTTGAGGAAGATCAACAACCGCAGGAGGAAAGCGTGCTCAATTACTTCACGACCAATGAGGAGCCGGAAACGGCCGACGGCGGCAAAGTCAAAGACGCGCCGAGTAAGGCGGTAAAAGGTCCCAAACTCGGGGCCAAACCCAAGGCCAAACCCAAGGCCAAACCCAAGCGAGCATTCAAGAAGAAGGCAGAGCCGCCGCAGCCGATTCTCCTTTCTCCAGAGTCCGCGATGCGACAAGTCTTTCGGCAGGACTTCGTCTTTGGCACCTCGAGTCAATTGACCACGGAGGCAGATGCTGGGCTGTTACGAGATATGCAGCGTGCTATGCGAGAGTCTAATCGGTGGGACGACGACAACCCATTTCTCAGCAGTCCGGTCAACAGCAACATGGCTACGAAGTCGACGGTGAACAGACTATGGCGTGCTGGCGCGAGGGACGAGGAGGGAGATCTACTGGAGGTTGAGGTGATCGATCTTGTCAACTCGCCGGCTATCGAGAAAGACCTGACGAATCCGGAGGTCATCTTATCACTTGCTGCAGATGCAGCCAAGGCCGACCCGAAGAAGAGTGTGGACTTACCACCAGTCGGTGCCACCATTATCAGCATTTCCAGCTCACTTACACCGACGCACCCTGCGCCTCGCCTTTCATTCACGCAGAAGCAATCTACTTCATCTTTACCTGCAGCAACTGTTGCGACTCCTCTCCATCTATCCCTCACGCAGCCTATCGACCTGGATGAGGACCCACCGGCTAGCAACCAGGAGCAGTATCACCAGATGATATCCAGTATGCCAGAACCCTCCGCGCCCGCGCCCGCGCCGCCTGAGATTCCTGCTCCGAAGTACGATTTATACACCGATGCTCAACTTGCTGGCGAGATCCAGTCTTATGGGTTCAAGCCGATCAAGAAGAGGACGGCAGCAATAGCACTCCTGCAGCAGTGCTGGGCTAGCAAAACCCAGATGCAAACGCGAAAGCTTGGGAAAGGAAGCACTGCGTCGTTGTCGACTTCCTCCACAGCAGCACGCAAGGCAAAGCCCTCAGCATCAGCAACAGCGGCATCAAAGCCTCGCGGTCGCCCAAAGAAGAGTGCCTCCGTCGCGGAACCCTCAGACTCTGCGCCGACCACGGTGCCAGTGCCAGCGCCTGAACCCGTTAAAAGGGCGAGAGGGAGACCAAAGAAGGACGCTGCCGCTGCCGAAACTGCAGCTCCCAAGAAGACCACCGGGACCACCACGACAGCCAAGAAGCACCCGTCACTGTCCCCACCACCCGCAGCAACATCGGAAACTACACCAGGCCCATCAACCCCAAAGCGCAGACGGAAAGCCTCCGTCCAACCTGCACCCACTGAGATAGCCGACTCCGACCAGTCCGACCTAGACGACCCCTTCGCCATGTCCTCAGCGGCCTCCTCTCCCGCGCAAGCAAATGAGTTCTCCTCGCCCGTAGCAGGCGTAGACCTCTCCATGACAGAAGCGGACGAGAGCGTCCTCTCGCTAACCAGCAGCCCAACAAACCAGCAAACTCGCCTTTTCAAGTACATTACCGACGCCGTGAGGACGGCGCCGAGGTCGACGGATCCGCAGAATCCGAGCTGGCATGAGAAGATGCTGCTCTACGATCCGGTGGTGCTGGAGGATCTGACGGCTTGGTTGAACGCGGGCCAGCTGGATCGCGTCGGCTGCGAGGAGGAAGTGGGCTGCCAGGATGTGAAGAAGTGGTGCGAGAGTAAGAGCGTTTGTTGTTTGTGGAAGGTTAATATTAATGGGAAGGAGAGGAAGCGGTTTTAGGTTCATTGTATTGGTTTGGCGACTGGGGCAAAGCTTGCTTTAGGCGTGGAGTTAGGATGATGGTGCTGCTTGGAGCAAACCTTAACGACTTATGCGCAGTTTTGTTTTAGCATGCTAGGATTGACATTTGCATTTTACGCTTATTGCTTCGGACTAGGTTGTAAATGAGGCCGACTCAAGGTGACGAGGTGAGCCAAGGTGAGGAATCCAGCGCCAGGACAAGGTGAGGCGCACAGACCCCGCTTAAGCCTAGTGCACGTGACTTGGTGATCGATGCCATCAACTCCCAGAAACAACACAGCCACGACTTTGCACTCGCACCGGACCACCAAACCATTCGAGTCGCGGGAAAGGCTGAAGGGTATCTGATACTTCTGTGACCTGTATCTGCTCACACTGTCCCCCTCTGCCTCACCAAGGCCGCGCGGCTGTCAACCCCTTCAACCTTGTTGTTGTCAGTGGACGGCTCTGAGCGCTGACAGGACGCACCCAGCGCGTCTCGGAAACTGGTTGGAGTCGCGTCGGTTTAACAAGAGGTTATTTCAGGATTGAGAGACAGTGAACAAAGGTTGCTCACTGGTTGCTCCGAGTGACTGTGGTCGGCGATCCGTGTCGCAAGTACTCGCTCGCCCTGCGCGTTCCCACGAGGGGCGGTTACTCGGACGAACCAGCGAGACCGAAGAGAAGGGCCTGCCGTTGAGGAGGCCTGCATCGTGCGTGCAGGGGCCACATGGTCTTTGGTCGCACTGCAACGTTCCTGCATTAAGGCTTGCGGCGTCATCATCTTTCGGCACCGGGCACTGAGCAAGACCATATACCGGACCGAGACCTCGAGCGCGTGCGACAAAGTCAGAGCTCGGAAGACTCCCCGCGATAGCATCGGTGGGGGCTTTGTGAGAGGCGTGTGCGGCAGCGAGGTATATGTCAACCTCGATCGGCAGTAACTGAGCCCTGCTGTACTCCCGTCACACCGCATGCGCGCTTGGAATCGGGCGCGAACCGGCCCTACCCTACCGAACCACACCCCGTCGCACAAGACGCCCTCTCCCTCAAGCTGGGTGCAGCAGCCGCCGCCGGCGAAAGCTTTCCCCTCGAAACGACTCATATCGTGACCCGCCCATACCTCCGTTCCATCTGCCGAATATCCAACCTCCGTCCTCCGTCTCGTGAAATCTGACATGTCAGGTCACCAACGCCAAGCGTCGCCCTCCTCATCATGGCGGCCCCTGCCCGGGGTGGAGGTGAGCGGTATACCAGGCCTGCTGGTATCTACCGACTTCACGGCGCAGTCCTACGCCGTCCACCTCACCGACCTGGCCAACGTGTGGATCGAGTCGCTGGACAAGAAGCCAATCATCATGCGCGGCCTGAAGGAGGACACGAGCATCGACCCGACGGACGGGCCGGATCAGATCCGCAAGCTCCTCGACCTCGTTCGGGCCGCGTTCGACCCTGACGCGCCCGAGCACCGTGATACCGCCCTGACTCTATCCAGGGCTACCGAGACCGACAAGGGGGGAGATGACCTCGAGATCCACGTCACCGTCGTCTTGCCCAAGCCGCTGAGACCGCTGAAGTGGCCCATCTACCTGAAGAAGCTGCCGCAGTCGGCTGTGGCGACCGAGTTTGTGCTACCGTTGATTCACTCGCACCATGCCCGTGCCCGCGAGGTGGACGAGCTGATAGGCAGTTTGAAGGAGAAAGATGCGGTGATTACGAAGCTTGTTGACAAACTGGAGGCGGTCGGCACCGGACTCGAGCACGTCTTCACCGCCTTGTCCGGGAGGAGGAAGGTGACGAGGGCCTTGGCGGAGGAGCGGATTAAGGGTCTCGCGCCTTTCAGGGAGGATGAGTTTCGGAAGCATGCCGAGGCTGCGGATAGGGATGCTGAGGGTGCTGATGACGTGGTCGCGCTACTGGGCAATGTCTTTGGCAAGGGAGGTAGTTTACCGTCTGGTTCTGCTCTGGATATCGGGGATTCACCTGCGTTGAATGACTGGTGGACCAAGCTTGGTGAGGGCAAGACGTCAGCCTTGGTATCACGGGGTAAGGATAGAGGGTCTGCTTCCTCATCCAAGGCGAGTTCACAGTCTGCTCCTCCTCGTCCTGCACCGGTATCGGTGGATGATGACGGCGACGAAACGGAGAGCGGTGATGATGAAGACGACTTCCAGGTTCAATCTACTCCGCCCAAGACCAGCCACACGACCCCATCGAAGAAACCCAAGGATGACATCGAAGACGATGACGAAGACTTCGAAGTCCAAGGCACCCCTCCCAGCCGCAAACGCGACCAACCCCCCCGAGCAACCAGGGTCTTAGAAGACGACGACGATGAAACCGAAGGCAAAGAAGCCGAAATACCCGACAGCATGCCCACCAAGCCATCCCCTCCCAAAGAACCCTCAAAGCCACCAACTGGCAAGCGCCTAGGCGCCATAGGCGGCCGCAACAAGAAGCCACCGCCCAAAGAGGAAACACCACCTCCACCAACCCCCTCTCCCCCTCACACCCGCGCCTACCCCGCTCCGCCAGAGGATAACGACGACGCCTCAGCAACAGCATCCGACTCCTCCCCGTCCCCTCCACCACCGCCTAAATCCTCCCAACCCCGTCGGGGAGGCGGGATAGGTCGCATCGGCGGACGCAAACCCGCCCCGGCAAAGGCTACCACGCCGGAACCATCCCAGCCACCTGCTGCCGCGTCACAGCAGACTCCGAAAAGACGACTCGGGGTGATAGGCAAACAGGCACCGGGTAGTGCGGACAGAGGAAGGGGGAGGACGAAGACGCCTGTTGATGATAACGAAGAGAAGGAGGAGAAGGAAGAGAAGAGGGAGACGAGTCAGGAAAGGGCGGACCGGAAGAGGGCTGAGCTCAAGCGGGAGCTGGAGGCGAAGCATCAGCAGCCTGTTAGGAAGAAGAGGAAGTTTTAGTTTGTGGGAGGGAGAGGGAAGGGGGGAGGTGGTAGGTGTCGAGGAGGAAATGGAGAGGGAAGGGGGGAGGTGGTAGGTGTCGAGGAGGAAATGGAGAGGGACGAGGTGGTAGAGGTGGTGGATGACACCAGGTGATTTGACGAGGGGGGCGATGTGAGGGTTGTTCTGTTGTGGTTGTTAGGAAGCAGGCGAGCGAGCAGTTGACGTTGATTTCTGGCGTTGTTTCACGGTATTTTCCTTGGTAGGTAGAAACGAGTGGTATCGTGGTAGATTGGCGCTTGAAGGTCATCTTGTCGTCCTCTTGCCCGCTGGTCTAACTCCTAATCCTGGATCGTATTGCGTCTTCTCCCCTGACCATCGTGTGATCGTTTATTCGTCTGATCGACCAATTTTCTGACCAGGAATACACTGAATTGTCAGATTGCTTCTTACTGCAGGTACGCATCGAGGCGCGGGATCCTAACACGTACATAGGAACAAGCAAGCGAGCAGTTGATGACAATCGTGCACATTATAAGTTATCTACCCATCTATCTATCCATCCGCCTCAGTTAAACCCCTTGTACAAATCCGTACACTCAACATCCAACGCCGCCGCATTCTGATTCAGACAATACGCCTGATGCGTGCCATTGGGGCTGTACACATCGATATCCGTGGCGTGGATATTCCCGCACACCGACGACGAACTGCACGCAAACGCCGCGATGAGCGGCTGGTACTGCTTGCTCGTCCTGCCCTTGAACCGGCGGAAAACGATGTCCTCGATGGTCAACTGGGAGGGGAACTGCTGGCACAGCGTGATGTTCTTCTGCCCGTAGCACTGCGTGATCTCAATGGCATAGTCAACGTTATCGATTGAGAAGTCCTCGAATCTGTCCCGTTTTGTTAGTTCTGGGAGGTATGTAACCCTAGCCGCCCTGGTGTGGTGAGTGGTGAGACTCACGTTATGTTACGCACGCGGCCGGAGCCGCCTCCGCCCTGCAAGTCGCCAGACATGGCCGAGGGCGCGTTGGGCCAGACCTTGATCCTAGCGCCGTCACTGGCATTGAACATGGAGACGTTGCTCGCCATAATGTTCTCCACGATGTCAAATTGGCCCGGATATTGACCCAGGGAGCCGACGCTGATACCGTGGGATCCGTTGCAGTGCATAGACTGGATCAGAATGTCCGTACTGTTCGGTTTCGCGCTATAGCAATCTAAGAAAACCCCCCAGGGCCGTTAGCAAGGGGTCCCTGAGTCACGCCGAAAGGTAGCTGGAATCGGGTGTGACCCCTTAGCACTTCCTCAAGCACGTAGAGACGATGTGCATATTGCGCGGGAAAGGAGTAGACGAGGCGGCAAGACGCATTGACAGCGGCTGAGCGGGTGTGGTGTTCGCAACACCAAATGCTGTCGTACCGCGAGCCCTCCCTGGCTCGGCTCCGTGCTGTCGGCTAGGGACCCGAGACCGAGATTGGAGGATCATGCAAGGGATGGGGGAAAGGGGGAAGGACATACCATCACCATTGTTGACGACACTGTTCATGATCGTGATGTCACTGCTGCGGTACGTATCCCAGCCGTCCGTGTTCTTGGCCGTGTTCTTGCTCTTGGAAAAGCCGCTGATGTCGATGTTGTTGAAGACGACGTTGGTCGAGTTGGCGACGAAGTGATAGTACTGCGGGCTGTAGCGAAGGACAAGGTCCGAGATGACGCTGTTCTTCAGGCCGTCGACGCCGACCAGCACGGGCCGCAGCGTGTAAATGTCGGCGGCGTACAGGTCATACCATGTCTGTCCGTTGCCGTCGAGGGTGCCACCTATCGAGCCGTCAGTCAGTGTCTGTTCTTTTAACTTCCCTTGTTCCTGAGTTTGTGATGCCGCCGCTTTTCTCCTCCAGGAAGGGGCAAGAAGTGCCACATATGATGCTGATAGCGGAAGAGGACCGACGTCAAAATAGGAGGAAAGGAGAATTTCCGCACGGCATGTCTCAGCACAACGATGAACAAGATTCGCGCAACGGCACACAGAGGGGCTTAGCAGATGTTACAAGTGTCTCTCCTGTAACAAAAGCACAGCGTGGTGACGAATCACCGACACGTTATCGCCATGAGGGATGAAGCCACCACAAGTCCTTGTTCGTGTCCCATCTGAACACAACCAACTAAAAGGGGCGGACAGAAATACTAACCGCCGTAAATCCACACGTCGTCGCCTCCCAGCTTGAAGAATGTGGTGACATTCTGGAACACGAAGCGGAACGAGTTCTTTTGCCAGTAGTCGGTGTCGTCGGTGAACAGAATGCGGCCTTGTATGTCTAGAATTGCCCCTTCATCAGCATATGTTCAAGTGTACCGCAGAATACCAACTGATATAACATGTCCTACCGATATCGATGTGTTTCAGAAACGTCCAGTCCATGGCCGTCCCAATCAAGTACGTCGAGTCCTTGGAGAACAGCACATGGCCGCCGTCGTTGCACTCGTGGAAGGCCGAGAGGATGTAATCGCTATCATCCGTGACACCGTCGCCGTGTGTCTCCACGACGCAGACCTTGTTTCTCTTCGGCGGGCTCGGAATTGGCACCCTGGGCTCGTAGGGCGACGGGTTGATCTCTGGGCGACGGGATAGACACGACTTTGCCGTTGCGCCGGCGGCTGCTGCGAGGGCAGCTAGGCAGATTGACAGCTTCATGGTGTTGATTTTGCCCCTGAACACGCTTGAAGTCGCTTATCGAACCAACGTAGCGGCAGCAATGATGGATGAAGCGAGACCGACAGCAAATATTCGAAGTAACCCTGCCATCCCGACTATTTATCCAGAAGATGTCATCCGTTCCCCGCGATTCAATCCAGGTTTTCGGGTCTGTTGAATCCCATTTTCCACGCGGAGAAGCTGGAGAGATGGGTAATGGAGGTAGTATTTCTCCGCAGTTGCATCCTTGCCCTGGCGATGGTCCAGGGGCGGTTGGAGAATCAAGTGGGCATGATGATGCTCATTCGCAGTATTATTGGAGGGGATAATATCGTGCCGTTGCGGGCACTGAAGCCGTCCATTTTCAAAGTTATATCCGCGAGAACCTCTGCGAACTTGTACTTACATGTCGTCTTGGAACGTGAACATGGTTGATTGGACATATTTCAGTCTCTCGTAACTCCAAGCTCTGGAAGCACCGCCATCACGCATGTCATAAAGCAAGATTGCTCCAATCTGGTAGCGAAACAATTGCTTGATAATTCTGGCTTTGTTGACTCCATGTTGTGGAAGTTCCCACGCCGACAATGTTGGAGATATCGTGGGGTCCCAAGTTCAAGCTTTTGCGGGGGAACAAACCAGCGGCAGTTGTGGAGAATGGCAGAGGTCCACCCCTTAGACCAGACTCTAGCGGTGAAATCTCCCCATTGGTGGAAGCGCATCTGAATTCCGTCCGCCCAGCAGAACAGCCAAGCTTCATTCTCCAAAACAACTCATTTCATCACTCACCTTGCTTCAACAGCTCAACAACCAAGATATCAACATCCTCAGCTCCCCAGGCCGTCTCATCCCGTCTCATCTCCCCTTACTTTATTGACATCATCGTGATCTCCGTGTTTTCTGCATTTCGGCCTTTGCGAAGTCCGGCAACGAGAGCCATGAAGCCACTCCGCGTCAGTTGGCAGCGGGCATGACCTCTCTGGCCGGTGCCGCCGGTACCGACTCACCGTGCCGTAGCCCAGTTGCGTATATCGGCACCTTTGTTCGCGACTACGCCGACACGGTGTCGCAAAGTCTCGCAGCCCGGCGTCAATCCGAGAGATCTGAGACATCCCACACGATTCAGCCTCCACGGCGCATCGCATCAACTCCATTGAGCGAGTCCCGTCATGGTAAGGTAATTCCAACTGCGAGATGTGGCACTGGTACATCAGAGAGGCGCACAGGGCAGGAGGAACGATCCGGTGCCGGTGCCGAGTCGCTGATGACCTCAGACTTGCGGTCTGCTCATCAACGTGTTGCTGCGCGGCACCTTGCCTTCATTCAGCGCCGGTCATGCTGCCTATCACTTGACTGACAGCCTGCTGGGGTTCAGCAAACGCTTGTAACTGCGTTGGTGGCTGTCAAGTCGCAGCCACTAGTTGTTGTCGCCATGGACCCAGGGAGTGATGGATGATGATCTACGCTATCACCTGCGCGTTGTCGCTAGTTTCCGGTGTTGGCGGCAGCATCATTGACTTCTTCAATGTCCATCTTCGACATGAAGGGGAGCAATGTCGTGTCCCGATTTCCAGCCTCGGCGTCCTTCCTATGTCAGCGATTCACCAGCCAGCTCCGGCCACCCCACCAGACGCAGCAAGACAATTTGGGGGGAAAAAAGGACGTGCATGCCTTCTCCTGCACCGGCAACCGGGGCTCGAACCCATTGCATGCCGAGCAACGCAGAGCAGGAGGGCATTCGCATTCTGGCTCTCGTCTCTTCGCCGCCACTGCATGGATACACGGCGTGACTGCAGTCAGTTGCGCCTCGAGTGCCCATTTCGAAATCAGGCCATTCTTCGTCATGTGGCTGAAGTTAAGGTGGTGCTGCTTGCGTTCTGGCAGGTCCATCGGCCGGTTGTGACAGTGCTTCCCGCAGCTAACCAGGGTCTAAGTGACAAGGGGGCTCGAACACTAATGTGGCATTCTACGCTGCGCTTCTTCAGGGAGATGCAAGTCGAGACGTTTTAGGATGAACACGAGATGAGTCCAGGATGTCGCCGCATTTTCAACCCCTCGCAATATCAGAAGATCGGGCGTTGGTTGTTATTTCTGACGATATTTCGGCCCGAGAATCGCCAACAGTCTTGCGTGCCGATGACCATGAAGCACGGGATGGGTGCTTTGCACCAGTCACCGGTTTCAGCGGTTTTCTCCATCACCAGCCTCGATCTTCACCAACTGCATTCTTGAGTAGTACTATTCCAATTTCATTTGGACTTTTAAGTCTACGCCAACGCCAACATCAACATATCGCAGAAAAGATGATCGCCGATTGAAACGCCGATTGCAGATCATCGACGATGCCGACTCAGATCACCTATCCCTTCAACCAGGTTCACTCACGGTCCCATGCCGGTCGCTGGAGTGGACGAATGCAGGTGGCCAGCGAGTCAGTAGAAGAGCAGTTCCAGGTACCCGGTTGAGGGTGCCCTAAACGAAAAGAGTTATGATGCCATGCATGAGCTTTCTCGGGAAAATCCACTGGGGCTGCCCGTCGTCTCGTCAGCTGCAGAATAAGAAAAAGGGAAAAAAGCGACCTGTCAATCAGCAACTGTCAAGAATGAGGGCCAATGAGCAGGTGCGGAAGGGGTTTAAGGGGTGGGACGTCAACCACTGGCCTGCTAAGAAATGCGTTTATCTGAAAGCGACCAAGGCCTTGCATTTCTTTGATATCCCTCGACCTTCATAGGGCGACAGCGGCAGCTGGTGTGACACGCCGCATGCCGGCGCCTTCCTGATTGGACATCCTGGTCTGCCTCGGTGCAAGGAAGTGCCCTGGTTTTTGGCGGCGTATGGCGGCTGCTTTCAAGCTGTCACGGAGAGCCTGCAGGTCACCCACTCATGCAGTGTCCTTTTTGGAGGGGGTGGCTGGCAGGACTTTGCGCGCCAAAGATACCATCATCATGGCGAGAGCTGAGGCACCATTCTTCGTCATTGACGAACTTCTTCAAGTCCAAGGGACAAGTTAACTCCCGAAGGATCACTTAGGACACATTGGCCGGAGGGAAGCATCGGATTTGATCTCGATCACTTTCGCAGGGCTGATTTGCTTTCCGGGCCGTTCCATCAAGTGCAGGACTAGATGACAGGCTCTCCTCTTCCTACTGCAGCACTCAACTTGCATCGACTGCAGCAGTCGAGAACCGTATCTGGACAGGCAGCTGACAGCACCCCGCCGGACTCGACTTCGAGTCTTTCGAAGGGCCCAGTCCAACTGCCCATGCCATAGGCCTGCAGCATATTTCTGGGCGGGGACAGTCCCCCATACATACATAACGGTTGCACCCATTGAAGATCGATGTCTTGGACCGGGTTGGATTGACAGGTCACACAGCATATGGGGGCGATCATTGACAACTGGCTCGACAAGCCTTGTCCACGGGGCCCAAATGGACCACTGGGTTGAGCCAGTTGCTCACCTCCGCGCGTTTGTCGGAGGGGAGATCAGTTACGTCCTAGTCATGATATCGCTGCCACGGCGGACTACTGACCGAGGACACCACAACCACCGGGTTCAGAACCGGTAGGATGTGGGAGACGAAGCTCCCAGGCGCTATGTGAGAGGACGAACTTCACCCCGCGGGGTGCTCCTAGGATCTCAGGGATCTTTCAACTCTCGAGGCCCATCCTCCTTGCGGAAGGGCTAGCACTTCTCGTGCCCTCTCACCCTGGAAGCGCTAGCACTAGACCCAACGCTATCCTCTAGTTCTTTTAGGCCGTGCATCAACCCACTCACAACGGACTTAAAGCCTCGAATTGTCCGCATCTGCAAGTTATTTACGTACTCGAACCTCAGTGGAAAGTCTCGATACCACGTATATGTGACCATTATGTCGATCAGACTAGAATCGCCGGGTCCCCGACAATCTGGATTGAAGTTCGTGTTTGAGTCGCTACACGTACCGGCATGTGGCAGTGGTGTTGCTATGCATACATGTGTCTGCACGACACACGGCTCTGAGACAACTCAGAATAGACACATTCAACGCTGTTGGAAACAACAAGGAACACGCGGGGGCCATGATTCGCCTGTGTCAAGCCATGTGTGACGACGGTGAAGCTGCAGGTGGTGCCAACGATCACCTTACCCAACATCTTAGCCCCCCCTCGATCTTAGGATCTCCCTCTTATGCCTGCCTATCTCAGCGGATCTCAACTATCAAGAGGCGTCCGCCTCCTCGTAAAATGGAGCCAAGGGCCAAGGACCTGGACCTCGCAATGAGGGGGGCGGGCGTTGGAAGATCAACCATCCAATGAGGAGATAAGGTCCGGCCCGACAGACTGGTTAGGGAGGGGAGGGTCAGGGATCTGCTGCTCATCATGGGGGTTGGTTGGTTCGTCCAAATGCCAATGCCCCCAAATGCCGACCATCATCCCAATTGGCACACTTCATTACTCTCCACAATGTTGCTTTTCGACTTCTCTGCCCTGTCTGGTTCTGATTCTGCTTCTGCCTCTGCCGGGCCCCCGCAGGTGCAGCTGTTGGTTTTATTTGATTCGAGAACCAAGATTCGAAAGATGCGTACTTTACTCATTATGGACAGGTGGGTGTACGAAAGCATGGAGACACTGGGACGGGATAAGGCAATATTGTGTCGATCTCATGGCTGTTTGTTGTTGTCTCGTTGTGCGAGAGACGGGGTATCTACAGTAAACGATTGAATTTCCGCGAGAAATGCGGCAGTCCCGTTGGTAGTAGGTAAAGAGTAAAGTCATGAAATAGGTATTAGGACTAACGGGTATCAGGAGGTTGCGCGGAAGGACGGAAAAGCAGACACACATTGAAATGACCATCCTGAATACCATCCCATTGAATCAGAAAGAAGACTGATCCCAACTGCCCTGCAGCCCTACACATGACTTGAATTCTCCATTGCCTTCCTGTCTGTCTCTTTCTGCCATGTCCCACCCCGTCTCGCTTGTACGAGGGGGGAGCATATGCTCCTGAAATCAAAAACGATCATCTCTTTTTGCCTACCAACCCAACCAACCCAACGAAATGCAGCGCCTGTCTTTTGCAAGATCTCCCTTTTTTTTGTCCCTAGTCTAATAACTGTACAAAAAAATGCTGCCCTGTGTTCTCTTATGCCAACCAAACCGTGATGTCGTCCATACTCGTCCAACCCTGGAAACCAGAAAGAGAAAGCAGGTAAAAGAAAATCAAAATAAGTCCCAGAACGCCCGAACAAAATGATGATGATGGTGATGATGGTTGTGTTGTACAGAGCACACAAACATGCCGGTCTAATAACCTCTTTGTTTTTTTTCTTGCCCCGTCTGAATGCACCATCCTGCCTGGTTAATGATTCCGGGAGCCTAATAGCTCCAAAACCTGGGTATCATATGCTGTTTCCTCTCCGTGTTCTTCTTCCCCTGTGGTGTCTGTATGTTCTGTTCGTAAGTGGTATCATGTCATGTTGTTGTTATTCGTCACCCGGCTCTGGCCAGCCAGTGCAGAGGGCGCAGTGCAGAGGGCAACGTAATCGTTTCGCTTTTCGCTTTTCGCTTTTCGCTCTCGAAGTACGGCCGTAAATCCCATTCTGGTGGTAGTGGTGGTGGTGGAAAAGATAACCTGGACCAGGGGGGAAGGGGGGGGGGGGGGGGGGCGAGGGTAAAAGAGACGCCGCCAAGCTGTCGGTAGCAAGGAAGAAGCGTCGATCGAGAAAGATAGAGTGCGGTAAATTCCGAAATGCGAAAGCTGAAGAAGGACGGTAAAGTGGTGCATGTAGCTGTCACTGAGAAAGCTTGAGCTGACACCACCACCCGCAGGGGAGCGAGGCGGCGCTGGAACCGTTGTTGGACCGTCTCCGCGCAGTGGTGCTAAAATTGGGTGGTGGCGGCCGAGGGGTCGAAGGCCCTTGTGGCGTTTTCTCTTTCTGGTGGCGCTGACTGGCTGGGCTGGGCTGGGCTGGAGCAAAGAAAGAAGAAGGGTTCGAGGATTGAGCTCGGGGTTTGAGAGGATGAAAGAAACGTTGAAACCGGCTTCGCACTCTAGCAGAACTAGAGCTAGGGCTCTCGAGCTAGTTTGGAGCGTTTGTCGTACTTCGACCTCTCGGGTTCCCCCCCCCGCGCCCCGGAGTTGCTAGTGTAGTTCCCTTTTTCGCCTCAAAGTTGTCGTCGAGTTGACGAGTCGGCTGTCCCGGTGGGGTTGCAATGGAAGGCTCCTAGAAGGAAAAGTCGTGGGTGGTGGACGTGATGTCGTAGAGAAGTGCTCGCAAAAAGCAAAGTGAGATCCAGAATCCAGAATCCGACAATGAATCGTCTCGCTGGCGTGTGATTGTTGTTCCAATGGGCAGGGGTCTGAGCCGGTGTTTCTGCTCCGAGTGCTTCCTGGTCGTTTGGTCCAATAGCCGTCAGGCTGCATGTCTTCCCTTTTGGTGTGTCTCTTCTGCATGCCCGCCCATCGTGTCGCGCTGGTGCGGGTTGGGTGGCATGTAAGTCGTTGTCTTTGCCTCCTCCGTGATCTCAGTCGGCCCTGGTCAACTGTGTCGATCGTCGGCATGGATCTGCTTTCTGCCTCCCTGATTGTCGCGGTCCGTCCGAAACGTCGCTTGTAACCCCCCTTGCCAGGCTATTGATGAGAAGGTTGGTTGTCGTTCCAGCCGCACGACCTCAGCATGTTCTCGTCACAGACGCCTGCGACGTCACCCAGGGTGTATCGCGGGACGAGCGACTGGGCGTCTGCTGGGTTCGCGCCGTGTTGAGAACCGAAGTATGCCGAACCGCCACCGCTGCCATTATTGTATGGATCACTGGTAGGCCCGAGGTGCGCTGAGCTGCTGTTGCTGCTGTCGCCAGGGAGGAGGACGGTGGGCTCCAGGACAGAGTAGCTGGCTTCTGGTGTAATGACTTCGTTAACATCATCTTCGCTCGCGACGGTCGGCGCCCCGGGGACGGACGGCATGAAAAGCTCGGATGAGTAGTTGAGCGGGGCTAGAGCGTAGCGGCTGCCGTGCATGTTCGCCTCCAACTGGCCCCCCAGGTGGGATGCAGGATGGTACTCTGCTTGTTCGTAGTCGTTGCCGCCGGTGTAGCAGAGCGCACGCCGCTGATGCTCGATCGGTCTGCCGGACAGAGACAAGCGCTGCAACTGGTCTGCTGGGGTGTCGTATGCAGATGCATAGTACCCATAAGACCGGTAGTCGCCAAGTTGAAGATCGTACCGTGAAACGGGAGGAGGTAGAGAGAAGTGAGGAATGGCAGGCCGATCTGAGACCCGTCTCCTTGACGACCTGTGTGACGACATGGGAGCTCTGCTGCGGTTGCTGCGCAGCTTCTTGTTCTGGCTGCGTCTCGAGGCGTTACGGTAGCGTGTTGTGCTCAGGACTCCGTCGACGTACTCATCCACCAGGACCCATTCAGTCGCCGGCTTGGACGTGCCGGAGGGTGAGGAATAGTCACCATCGGAGGCGGCATCTTTGATGGGTCGCCGTTCGAAGGCCTAGCAGGCTTGTTCTTAGTTCTACCCCTTCAACAAAGAAAGGAGGACGGACTTACCCCGTTCATACTCAAGTTGTGGCGGACGCTGTTCTGCCACCCGGTGCCCTGCCCGGGCTTTCCCTTGTCGGTGTTCTGGATGAACCACTGGTAAATCTCCTGCAGCTTCATCGCGTGCCTTGAAGTACTCATGAGCGCTTGGTAGATCAGTTGTGCGTAGGGAGTCTCAACGGGTTTGTTTGTGTTGGGACTTGCTGGGACGCTGGAAGCTCTGCCGAGGTCTTTCTCTTCGTCTTTGGCCGACGGGCTGATACACTCATCAGGATCGGCCGTGACAAAGTGGCCGGAAGTAAGACCGTCGCTGAAGTCATCTTCGTCTGACATTGGCGTCTGCTGTCTTACCTCGTCGTTGTCCAGATTTGGATACGGGCTAGACGGGAGACCTTGGCGCGGCTGTGCCTCCATCGGCCGGACGCAGGGGGAAACCGAAGAGACCGGCTCGTAGAACGGTCTTCGGTAAGGCGGAAGACCTGGAATAGTAGATCCAGCGGCTCCTGCATAGCCTTCCATGGGGATGTCTGCCGGATGAGAGGTGGGCGGTGACATGGTGTGGTAATTGTAGTAGGATGGGTATTCCGTGCTGACAGGAACGTCTCTTGGGCCGGAGGAGTGAGATTGTTCGATGGTTGACCGGTATAGTCCTGGTTGATGGTATGTTGACTGCCCTCTGAACGAGGCTTGTTCGTAGAGCTGTACAGGCATACAAGTCGGAGCACCTCCTTGGTTGAAGCTGTTCCAAGGAAGTTCTCGAGGAGTTCCTGGGCTCGTATAAGCGTGGTTTGGTGTCTCGCCAACCCAGGCTGTAGCTGGAGGAACCGGCCAGGTCTGCTGGCGGACAGCGAGTTGTGACGAGATGGGCGAGCCAAGATAGGTCAAGGGTTCGGGGGCAGTAAAAGAGTTACTCTGCGGCTGGGAAGAGTAAGACACCGGGAGAGACTGAGAGTACTGCTCCGTTGGGGCTTGACATGTTTGAGGCATCTCTTGCGGAAACATCGCCATAATGGTGTTCTCGTCCGAGGAAGCTGGCCCGGGCTTGTTGACTGGATCTGATTGTGTTGTGCGAGACCGACGGTGTGCAGATGACTGAGACATATGACCAACAGGCGAGCTTGAGCAGTCCATGACTGTGGTTGAAGTGATGAAGTGTGTCAAGCGACAGCCCAGGAATGCCTCTTAATAAATAACAGCGGATTCATTCGTGTCGGTGACTATCAAGTGCGGCTCGAGGTGACAGAGGGGAGCGGAAGCCACAGGGGGGTCTAAACTACCAGCTCTCTGGGTAGGAAGGGGAATGATGTCGGTCTCAAGGGGGGGCAGCGGTTGGTACCGGGTAATGATGTATGTAAATCACGATCGTGTTCCCAGTTGTTGGCTGCTGGCAACGGCAGGGCAATATCTTGGAGCAGAAGATGTCGGTCCCGGAACCACAATGGCAGAGATCTCGGCTGGATACCCGTGAACCTGGTTACTACAACAGATATATCATCTCTCATATCCGGACAGAGGTGATCTGAGCCAGGGCGTCTAGCCTCGTCTGGACGCAGATACAAGCTAAGGGTGGGTGGGGGCGTCCAGAGGGGGGCGTCCAGAGGGGGGCGTCCAGAGGGGGGCGCCACGCCAACGCAGGGCAAGAAGTGACGATACTGAGGACAAGATGGAGAAGATTTCGGCCGGTCAACTCAACTTGCGCGCACTGACTGGTGGATAGGGGCGCAGCGCAAGCGTTGCGTGTATCGAACCAGTTGCGCTACCTAAGTACATGGAAGCAATGGACGTGTGAGCTGCCACCGTCAAGTTTTATGTGCGATGTTGCGGGTACCATGTGTGTTTCTCTTCAACAGCACTACACCTGCAGCGGTCAAGCTAGGAGGTGACAAACGAAACATGCTTTGTGCGGCTTCAGACCAAGCCCACTCGCAACTCCCATGGAGCTGAGTGTTGAGTTGGCCGCTGTGTGACATGGATTGGGTAGTGGGAGAGGTACCGAGGTACCCGAATGTGGTGAAAGTTGTGGAGAGCTCGGAAACACTATGAGAGCTGTGCAGGCTGTTCCCCGTTGAACTAGGCTGGCAGACAACGGCCGTTGCGAAATGGCCTGGTTAGGCTCACTGCCATGTTGTGTGCAACCTGACAGGGCCGGTTTGGATAGACACCATGGGGTACATGACGAATAGAAATCGACAGCAAGGGAGCCAAGAGTGCCGGCTAAGCCCCCAGGATATCTCCTCGGCCTCGCGGTTTCACCGTTGAGGCCAGGCATAAAGGGAGATGCCATGACAAGGCTATTGTAGGCCATCACCTTTGACGATTCGATCAACCTGCCAAGGCTAGGGTGAAGACCGTTCCGACCGGTACACGGTGTAAACCAGCATTGTATCGCCGCCGCATCTCGGGTCAGGCGGTAGGCCGAAAACAAAGAATGATCGATTCGGTTGCAGGGATGTTGCTTTCTGCCATGCTCTTTTCGGCATGTTGCAGTGTGCTTCAGTCGCCAAACAGCAGCCAATCAGCTTGGACATGAATGATCGATAGGCACAATGCAGCCAGACCACCCTCCGATGCGAAAACGTCCGAGCTTCTAGAAGGCTTCTGAAGGCTTGATATGTTTTCCCTGCAGCTGTGCCGTCACGACCAACCCCTGCAGAGATGCGATGTGCGACTGAACACAAGTAGCGGTGGATGAATCTTCTGCGGACGACGCCTCTGGAGTCAGAATAGTAACAGCCAAGGTCAGCCACCTCTGATGGCAAGTTTAGGCGCCTAGACGCGATATGACCTTGCAAATTGTTCGATTGTGGCTGCTGCGACTCCGCTCGAGACACCGAAACCAACGGACATGCACACGAGGCAGGACAGAAGGAGACAATGGGGGTATTCCATGCTTGAATTTTGTCCTCCGCCAACTGGATAACGGATTGGTCGTTATGGATTCCAGATTCATACGAGACGATGCAAGGAGGTGCGATGACAGAAGCGGTAATCCTTTTACCACGTTGGTCGGCGTGTGCAATGCGGCAGTGCCCTGCCAGATGGGTTTCACAAGGCAAGGCGTGAAGAATAGGTGCCGGCCAGATCTCTAATTCCTGTCAGGGCAGCCGCTCCCAAAGGATGCAGAGAGCTAAATTAAGGACACAGTTCGTAAAAGGAGAACTGTGTCGGTTGGCATGATGTACGGCATGCACACGAAGTGCCAATGCCGAGCTGGACAGAGCCTAGACGTAGGGCGTCCATCCGGCCAAAAGCGCCACGGCACAAGTATCCGGCTATTTGCGATAGTAAATCTGTAGGCGCCACATGTCAGTCATTGGATCATAGTCCGATGGAAGGGGTATCCATGTCAATGGGGTTTCATACCTTCTTGAATTGGAAGTGCAGTTGGAGAATGCCCTGTTGGTAATGATGTTAGTATGAAAAGAGCTGCCATAACGAATCATGAATAGCAATAAGCGGGACATCATTTCAGCAGTTAGACGCCAATGGCAGTGTCACCGTCGTCTGAAGGCTCGCGACCAACTGAGACGACCCAGATCGGCTGGTTTGCGGGAGGAAATATGGAACGGATATCTGTGTAACATACCTTGTCGAAGCTGCTCTTGAAACCGCGGTCCTTCTTCGCGCTGTAGTCCCACTCACGATCGACGATCCTGAAGGCAATATCCTCGTATGGCGGTCCGGCAATGAAGCGGATGAGACAGGTATCCTCCTCTCCAGCGGGTGCAAAAGTCTCGCCGCGTCTCCTGCCATGCTCCCGGATGATCTTGTACGTTGGTGCCTTTGTCTTGTCTATCAGGTCCGGATAGAAAATGTTGAACTTGTAGCCCTGGACGACCTTGGGTGGCGGATTGTCGTGGTCGTAGTGGGTTTGGTTGTACTTGTTCCACTCGTAGCCCATCTGAACGCGGTTGAAGTAGCGCGGCTTCCTGGGGCGATACTTGTCAGCCCACTTGGGCTTCGCAGCATTCGGGTCGGCCTCTTCCGCAGCAAAGATCTCCTCATTCTCACCAATGCCGCGTGCAACTTCTCTCTCGTAAAGAGCCTTGGTGGATTGGGAGAAGTCCTCTGTCGCGGTTGGCGCAAAGCGAGTGTTGGCCGGTGCGGTGTTGCTCGACGTAGCCAATGCTGTGCTGCTAGGTTGTTTCGCCACCACCGAGGATACTGCAGGTGCCTTGTCGCCGCTGCTCGACGCGGCCACAGCGCTCTTTGGAACCCACTGGGCATCCGCGGCCGCCTGTTCTGCCAGTTCGGGATTCTGCTGCCGGAGAAGTTGCAGCCTCGCATCGTTGATAGACTGGTAGATCTTCTTCAGCTTCGCCTTCGCCTTCCACACGAGCAAGCTCTTCAGTAGCTCCTCCCAGTAGTCAGTGTCGATATGTTCGTCCGACCGTAGCTTCGCCCTGATCTGCTTCTCCAGTGCCTCCAGCTGCTCGTACGTCTTGGGCTCCAGAATCTTGTCGATGTCCGATGCGACGGAATTTACCGCTCTGCCTTCCGGCCCACGAGGGTTCAGTGTCTGGCGGCGGTCACCAGAAAGGGCCAACAGAGACTTCCAGTACTCCTTGTTCGTCGCGTTGGATTCCAGTACTTGGTACGACTTGATGTCATGGTCTAGCTCCTTCAGCTGCGCCTCGTTCAGGTTGCCGATAATATCGTCGGGTGAGGGGACCTGAATGGTCGGATCATCGTCGTGGTCATCAAAGGGGTCTCGCTCAGCGTCTATAAAGCGCAGATTGAAGGCGAGGTAGTCGATGGGTTTGGCTCTGCCTTCTCTGACGCGAATGTCGGCTTTCCTCTTGGACTGCTTGAGCACAAACTTGTCTTCGTCGGCCACAAACTGGCGCGACAGGTCGTCTTGACTTTGGTAGTTGGCAGGTGTGGTGGTCTTGTTCTCGGCGGCAAGGCGGGCTGGTCGTGGGTTGGTCGGCCGTTGTGGCTTCGAGATGCGGTTGTTGGGATCACGCCTGGGCGAAGTGATGTCTCTCTCTCTGGGGCCTGAGGACTTGTAGCCCTCAATCATAGCCTGTCGAGCTGGGTCCATGATTGCGGTCGCGGATGATTTTGTTGATAATTGAGGTTGTCGTTATGTGGTTGTGGATAGAACTGTGCTGCCTTAGACTCTACAATATCGGGCTGAAATTTGGCCTGTGATTTCGAAATCCGATGGATTGATCGTTGCAGGGATCTATGTCAAGACGCCGTCTGGTTAAGCTAAACCCGCTAGTGCAGGCTTCCCACGTGACGTCAGCGGGGCAAGTGGGCAACTGGAAGGTGGAGACGAGCTGTAAGCGGTGAGCCTCGGCAGAAAGCGAGCTCCACGAGAATGGATGGCCGCGCTGTCACAGGCACGCATCGCATTGATTGACAAGATCAACAACCTACAAGTCGCGAGTCACTCACAACACAGCAGATTGCTCTCGCTGCGAGGCTAGAGGCAGCCGCCCAATATTTCATCCACGATGACACCCTGACATCTGAAGCAGACGAAGGCATAACACCACAGACGGTCTCGAGGAACGACCACATGTCCATCAGACCGTCGCATCATCCGCCATGTACAACATCGAGACCAGGGGCAAGATTATGAGGAAGTTGCTTGGGAAGCCTACTAGTGCCGACTCCACCAACGACGCCGGTCTCTCCATCACGAGCACACCTCACTCTACCGCCCCAGGCTACCGTCCGAGTGCCTCGCAGAATGCCGTGTACAACGCCGGCGCCCCGATCAAATGCATCGACACCCTCGACACCTCCCCGGACCAGACACTGGCTGTCCTCGGTGGCCCGTACATACTCAAGACTGTCAAGATCGAGAACACTCATATAAAGGAAGGCATTGACTTGCGCTCCCTGATCACCGCTCACACGACCAGCAAGGCCGGCGCGTCTTCCTCCACCAGCGACCAGCTTGCCATTAGGGATGTCAAACTGGCGACGGGACAGACGAGTCAGGGCAGCTCGACTATATTCACAGCCTGCGCCAATGGCAAGATATTCCAGTATGATTTGGCTCGTGCGGGATCCAGTGCGGCCGGCGGCACAGGGCTCGAATTCATCCAGATCCGCGAGGATGCCCGGCAGATAAACTCTTTGGACGTGAACCCACACCGGGGCAGCTTGCTACTCTCCGGAAGCCAGGACGGCATTGCACGTTGTTTTGACACGCGCACACCTATACAGACCAGGACCGGACTAACTTTCCGAGCCATCAGCCCGCATCCCTTCCGGTGTAACGCCGACAGCGTGCGCCAAGTCAAGTGGTCTCCCACGGAGGGCTTTTACTTCGCATGTTCTACCGACCAGGGTGTGGTCCTGAAATGGGATATAAGGAAACATACCGCGCCTATTCTGAAGATCAAGGCGCATGACAAGATCTGCACCTCGATCGCTTGGCATCCCGACGGCGAACATCTTGTAAGCGCGGGTTGGGACGCTAAATGCCACGTGTGGGACGTGTCCAAGAATGCCGACAAGAGACAAGCAAAGTGGTCCATAAACACGCCTGCGCCCGTCTCCGTTGTGGTGTGGCGGCCCGGGCAATGGTCCGCAACAGCCCAAGGGAAGAGGGCTGCTCAGATCGCCGTGTCATACGATGATAGCAGCCAGAAAAGACATGGCATCAACACCGTGCATATATGGGATATGGCCCGGCCGACCATGCCCTACAAGGAAATACAAAGATTCGACAGTCTGCCCAGTGCCATGTTGTGGCACGATCGAGACCTGTTATGGACTGCTGGGCAAGACGGTCTCTTCAATCAATGCGATATCGCATGTGCTTCTAAGGTCATTGACCGCCGGACAGTCTCGACTATGGCCTTCTCGGCCAGGGGCGATGTCATGATGTTCCTGGACGAGCGGCAGGAATCCCACAGGTCGAGGTCTCACGTTGTACGCAAGGATAACATGGCGACATCATCCTACGGATCGAGTCCCAGTACGCCAATGCTTAGCATAAGTCGCAGCGACTCCGAAGAAGATATTGTCGGCAGTTTTCTCGGACCCAGACGACGTGGCAGTCGACGGCGCCGTCTGGGCACTCGATACACACACGGGCTGAGCAGCACACCACCGAGCGGTCATGGAGCAGACGAGAAGCTCTTGACATTGGAGCAAGCCATCAACTTGACCGGCATCTTCAAGTCGCAGCAAGCAAGGGTCTTTGGCCACGTCCCAGCTGCCGCCGACGTTGATATATACGGCTACCTCTCAACCAACTATCTCGAAATTTTGCACGATGAACTCCCCCATGTCCGGGGCGGGAAGCCTATGGTCGAGCGCATTGCTCTGATCTTGGACCGTTACGCAAAGGCGGCAGAGAGTATAAGCCAATTCCGCCTGGCGCAGTCATGGCGAATACTGGCCTATGGGATGAACATGCTCTTGAAGCGGCGGGCACAGTATCACCTAGAGCTGCGTATGCGACCTAAACCCGGCAGGAAGAAAAGCGCTACGCATCAGGAACACATTCATCACCGACTCGAAGTTCCCAGCATACAAACAGACGGTGAAGACACACCGCGGAGGGTACATTCAACGGCGAGTCTCGACAAGCCGGGCTACGCACGATCTCTTCTTTCCGAGGAAATTGAAAGCACCTCTAATGTCCCAACGCCGCTTGCGCGGCCCGTTCCAGACGCCCATCACGAGGCTGGGGAGGCCTCTGAGCCCGGTCATGCCTATGGAAGGAAGCTTACGCCAATACCGGAGCCGGATGGTTTCAGTTTGCCTCCACCGATCCGTCCGTCCATTAGTCATAGGATACGTCTCGACTCCGTGCCCATGTCTACAACTAGTCACGACAGCGGGAACACAGATGAATCGCAGGCAAGCTTGGAAGGTTACGACTTTTACGACACCGAAGCCATCGCCAAGGCGATAGACGTGCCTGCACCGAAAAAGGAAGAGGCACCAAAGCCACCAGACTATCTGGAGGCGGGCTCCCCAAGTACCCGAAACCCCGTTCTGCGACACGACTCAGAGGAAAGTTTCAGTCAGATGTTTTCGGACTCTGGCGGCAGCCGTCGGTACGCGGGCTTTCAGCTGGGCTCATCCGACGGCAGCAGCGTGCCAAGGCGGCCGAGACTGGCGTCGAACCCGCGTCGGACCCTTCAACGAAGCGAGAGTAACGCCAGCGAAGCTGAGTTTGAGAGCCGTATCCGCGGCGAGAAAATCGGCAATTCCCCTGTCCGGAGCCGTAGCGCGCTTCATCTCACGCTTGAGCGGACCGAGACTGGTATGACGGGTTTCACGGACGAGCATCACGTGATCACACAGACCACGTCCGACAGTTTCACGTCGCAACCGGACGGGCCCAGTGAGGAGGCTTTCAGCACCTCTTCACCGGAAAAGCGGCCCTTCCGTCCCCAACACGCGGACTCGTTCACATCAGAGGACGAGAAGTTGCCCTACATCATTGAAGAGGACTATCTCCCTTGGCTGGATGATCCACCCTATCCACATCCGCTAGAGTCTGACGACGATGGGTTCTTCTCTATGAACCGGAACCCACCTATCCAGCCATATGATTTGGTGTCTCGTGCACTAGCATTCGAGTGTCGAACTTCCGCTCTAAATGCGTCTGCGATAGTGCTACTGCTCAAACCATTACTACCAGCGGACATTATCGACGAGTTCCGAGCAGCAGCAATACTACGTCAGCACCATTCCCGGTTGAGGAGCTTGAAGCTATTTGTGGAAGCGGCACTGTTACGCAAGCTCTGTTTACGTGGCTGGCCGGGCGGTGTCCTCTCGAGCTGGGGAGAAGATTACCCGGCTATCGCCACTCCAGCAACGCAAGGCGTACAAGCTGGATTCTTCTGCGCAAACTGCCACAAGGCGAGAGAGATTGATCGCACAGCCTCTTCCACTCAGTCAATATGGCGCTGCGATCGATGCAAAGCTGCCATGGCGCCATGTGCCGTGTGCGGGCATCGGGACACCACTCCCAACGTCGAACCCCCAGTTTCCGGCACTCATTACACACATGGCCAAAGGGCAAATGATGAGCAGCCCATCCTCTCAACCTGGTGGTACTGCTACGGCTGCGGCCACGGCGGGCACTCGACCTGTCTCCAAGGCTGGCACGGCCCGTCCTTCGACTCAGAGCAGCATAGCGGCTACGACACCCCTCCCGACCTCAACCCGGCAGAATTCTCCGACGGGTGCTGCCCCCTCGACGGCTGCGGCCACGCCTGTCTCCCCGGCCGCTGGCGGATGGAAACCGCGGCCGCGCGCACGGAAGAAGTCAGCCGCGCCGTCCGCGAGATGAACCGCGCCGCTGCCGCCGGTCGGAGCCCGTCGGCGGGGATATCCCCCTCCGGGTCGAGTATCCTGGGTAGCGAGCACCATCGCCGCGCGAATACCTTCTCTGACTTTGGGGTCAGGGGTGACGCGCACGAGGCGGTGCAGAGTCGGGCTGTTGAGAGTGTGAGGGAGACGCTTGCTGCTGAGGGATCGGGGGGTAAGGATAGTTCCAAGGTGCTGAGCTCGAGTCCCGGACGAGGAGGCAGTTTTGCGCCTGAGAAGACGGGCGGCGAAAGGGAGAGGAGAAAGAGTGTTAAGTTTGTTGCTAGTACGGAGGGTGGGCAATAGGAGATGCGTGGGCATGGTGTATTATTGCAGCGGCTTGTTTGAGTACGAGAATGTGGCGACAGAGTGTAATGATAATTGTTGATACCCTTACAGGAGCATTTCAGACGCTGGTCTTGCTGCGCCGTGCGCCGAGACGTATTCGGACAAAGCAGGTATTTCAAGTCTCACGTGTTTTAGCTGCTCCCGAAGCCCTTCGGAGGTTAGCAGCCAGCACCCGGCACTATAACACTCCACCGCATATTATCGTGTCAGGGTATCACCGCCCTGACTCCTGTCGTCGGCTCATAACATCTTCGACGTAGCCTAACTGTCGTGTATTGTTTCAGCTTCGCGACGCCATGGCGGTTGAAGAGCTGTACACCCCGGATTTCGTCGGATTGACGACTTCTACAGCCCCGAGTTTTGTCGGAACGAGGTCAAATGAGCAAGATATAGATATTTCACTTTGATCATTGACTTGGCCGTGCGATGGCAGGACGATGCAAAGCATGCTGCGCCGGATTGTCTATAAGATGGAGCCCATCTCTCAATAGATGGTCACTTTTGCTCATCTTTCACAAACACTATCAACCTCTCCTTCACCAAATCCAACCACATCCACCAAGCAAGCCGAAATGTCCACCCCAACCACCGGCCCTGCCACCGTCCGCATCGGCGTAATGATGGAAAACGTGCAACTCTCCGACATAGTAGGAATCGACATCCTCGGCAACCTCGAGACCTCCTTCGTCTCCAAGCTCGCGGCCCTCTCCCCGGCCCACGCCACCTTCCTCTCCTCGTCCATCCCCTTCGAGTTCTTCTACATAGCCACCACCCTCGACCCCGCCCCGGCCACTCCCCCATCCTTCCACTTCCTCCCCAATGTGACGTACGACACCTGTCCCCGGGATCTGGACATCGTTATCACGGGTGGTCCATTTCTTGATCACCGCCCTGAGCCGGCGGTGAAGTTTATCAGGGAGGCGTGGGGCAAGACGAGGGTGTGGATTACTACTTGCGTTGGGAGTTTGTGGATTGCGCATGCCGGCGTGCTGGAGGGGAAGGGATTGAGGTGTACTACCAATCGGATGATGCTTGGTTCTGCGAGACAGCTGTATCCGGGTGTGGAGTGGGTTGATCAGCGGTGGGTGGTGGAGGGGAAGGAGTATGATGGTGGACGAGGAGGAGAGAAGGGGGAGCTGTGGACTTCGGGGGGGGCTGGTTGTGGTGAGTTTTACGGCCCTGATGTGTAAGTGATGAAAGTTGAATGACGCTGACGAGTTTGATAGGGATCGATATGATCGCTACGTTTGCGCTTCAAAACTACGATGAGAAGATGGTCAGGGTGCTGGCGCTCGACTCGCTGGAGTTTGATCCGGAGGGAAGTCATGGACAAGGCTACAGGACGGAGAAGTACCAGTTCCCAGAGTTCGCGCCTACGCTGCCGGGCTCTGAGGCTTGAGTTGGAGTGTTTACTGGATGATCGGCACGGCTTGCTATTTGCGGCGGAATACGCCTTCAGCTGCCGGCCGCAGAGACCGCCAGTTGCCTGGGACGATGGCGGGATGACAGCACAGAACAATACAACATACGCTGAGGTCGCACAACTTGAGTGACAGCTTTGAAGTGACAACGGCATCACCCCCACCAGACTTACATGGGGGTCATAGCTCTTCCGGACGGCGGGAGCACCAATCCGGTGACGGTTAACGCCCGGGGGGTAAGGCACGCAAA
This sequence comes from Coniochaeta sp. 2T2.1, assembly GCA_009194965.1. Taxonomy (NCBI): domain Eukaryota; kingdom Fungi; phylum Ascomycota; class Sordariomycetes; order Coniochaetales; family Coniochaetaceae; genus Coniochaeta; species Coniochaeta sp. 2T2.1. Next base: position 588,224 of record VSMA01000014.1, read on the forward strand.
GAGGACGGAAAGTGCACCAATTGTACCTAGTACTTACTCTCCCAGGGATATGTGACGTATCAGCAAGATTTGGGTTCGGTGACATGGCTTGTACTCCGGCAAGTGGATATCCCCCTACCTGCCATCCTATGGGAAGCAGAGCCGTGGAAACACAGAGAAGATGACGGGCAGAAAAAGGGCCATGCGGGACGGCGCATGAAAAGGAAAGGAAAGGAAAGGGCCGGAGCCGGAGCCGCGCAGAGTAGGATCGCCTTGCGGACCTGGACAATGGCATCTAACCGCAGAAGAATGAAGAGTGATTCTGTTTTTCACCCCTCGATCGCCCGACTGCATGATCTGAGATGTGAGGTGTCATTCTGCAATACGGCTTGCTGCTTCTGCGTTATTTACCAGGTTGGCTTGTTCGGCTATTGTAAGGCGAGCAAGCAAACGACAGTATCTTAATGATAGTGGAGGCTAAAAGAGTGAAAGTCATGGGTGTGAGACTATTGGTCCACGGTTCAGATGCTAGGATGCAACCATCTATGCAGCCACAATGTCACGGCCAGGTTTGTCGACGGAGCTAAGGCAAGCCATTACTCGAAAAGAAGATCAAACAATGCATGTAGAAGCTTCTAAATCTAGTTCTGGAAGGAAAAAGCAACTTCGCTCTAAATAATGGGAAAGAAGTCATGATAGTGGGGAGACGTCTCACAACTCCTCACTCTTGACCGCTACATCCTTCTCGTTCTTCCAGTCTCCGCCTTCCCCGCCTTCGACGATCTCCTCCGGCGTCTCTATCATCTCTGACACCAGCGTCTCCGGGACGGGGAAGACCAGGCTTAGGATGGAGTAAGTGGCCACTCCCACCACGATGCCGTAGTACCAGCTCAGTTTGGCAAGGTAGGTGGCTCCACCGATGGGCAAGCTCGGATTGACGGCATTGACCAGTCCGGGCAGCTGAGGGACAACCGAGACCAACATTGTCACCACGGCTCTCCAGTTGATGCCGTACCAGTATCTGTAGCGTCCGTGAGGATTGTAGAGCGCCGGCACATCGAGTTTCATGCGCTTGACGATGAAGAAGTCGGCTACTTGGATGGCCTGTTTGTATTGTTAGACTGTCATGTCCTTCCACAAATGGGGATTGATGCGTGCGCTCTTACAATAATAGGGGCTAAGAAAATACCCAGCGAGCTCATGAAGCTCAACAGCGACCCAGCAGAATGCAGGATCTTCCAGGGGACCATTACCCATCCGCCGATGATGGTGATGAAGATCGCACCGCGCTTGATGTTCATGTACTTGGGGAACAAGCTGTTCAGGTCGTTCGCGCCCGAGACGACGGTTGCCGAGATGTTCACGCACATCTGCGCCAGACACCACGAAGCGCCTGCAAAGAAGGCGCCTGCCCTTCCTGCCGGGCCCTCCCACTTGTCGATAATAGCGATCGGGTCCCACAGGAACTCGCCGTAGACGACGTGGGAGGCCGAGGTGACGACGATGCCGATGATGGCGATCCAGGAGCACACCAACGGGAACCAGAGACCCTGGGTTAGTGACTGTTTCGGGGTCTTAGTGTACCTGGTGAAATCTGGTATGTTGACGCCGACGGTTGACCTGAGGTTGTTAGTCAGAGATCCTATCACAGACGTGGAAAGATGGTCACTTACCAACTTGCGGTGCAGCTGTTCAACGCCCACATAATTAGCCAGCTCTTCTCACTGCCAGTCGCAGTCGACTGCTGCTGCCAGATATCGCCCGAGCCCCCAGCCTGAACACAGATCCAGATGACCATTCCCACCACCGTGGCCGCCATCATGACCACCTTAGCAGTGAAAAGCCACTTGTACTTGTGCGGCGGGATCAACAACAGAGGGAATTGAATCGTCCAAATGACAAAGTACGACACCATCTGCTGCGTGGTAATGCCCACGCTGTCGGGAATACGGTTGGGCAGGTTCCGGTAGCTGGGCCAGATAGCGCGGATGGCCTGCGTCGTCGGCGCGATAGCGAGGAAGTTGGTGATGGCGTGCCAGAACAGACAGGTGATCAGGCGTACGACGACGGGGAACTTGGCGAAGTGATAGCCGAAGGATGCACGGGCGAGGACTGGGAAGGGGGCGTGGGTTATGGCTCCTACGTAACCGTTCAGGGTCATGGGGATGGCCATGACACTGGAGCCGAAGACGATGGCGAAGATTGCTTCTCTCCTTGGTGTGATGTTAGTCTCCATGTTCGTGTGTATTTGTTATGACCGAAGACGGAGGGGAAGCGTACCATGTCAATCCCAGTGCCAGAATAGTGCTGCCGGTCTCCCAGCTTTGCATACTGATCACATCACTGACCCAGTAACCTAGTATGGTGAAAGCGGTCCATGTCCGGCGGGCCAAGGGCGTGACGTCGAGGTCCATGTTGGTCCATGTTCCCGGAGGAGCCCAACTGGACTCCTGCTTGGGCAACACCCATCCCTGGACTGTAGACTTCTTCCTGATTTCGATCTCGGCATTTGCCAGGCGGTGACGCATAGCCTCTGCCATCTTGGGGGTCGATTATGCGTCGTATGACCCACGATACCCTCAAGTCATCCCGAGATATAGAGGTCACAACGGAGGGAGATGCGGCCATAGATGTAGCCCACACTTCGACGGCAGACCCTTCGACCTTGGCATGAGAAATTCTATCAGAAAACCGATTACCGCGGCGCGCGATGCCACGTTATCTGGCGAACGGAGCCAAGAGCAGTGGTTTTGCGGGGAGAAGCCTTGCTAGGCTGCTTGGGGATGTCTTAGTTGCGGTCCTCGGACTGCCGATCTCCAATTGCATCGCGAGTTGACATCTCTTGTCAACACGCTAGTCGGAGCCGACCGAAGGATTATCGTCGTTTATCGTTGGGATGCGGGAGGTTTATAGCCGATCCACCTTGGATAAAGATACGAGAGATACAGGCCATTTGGGCTCGTCGATCCCTTGAAACCTTGATTGTCGGTATCACTTCAGGTCGAGGGGGTTGAGTTTGTCAAGGCCTGGGCTCGGACTTACAACAAGCGCATCTCTCTGTTGTCAGCCCAGTCGTTCATCGCATCCCCCATCAACCTGTGTCATCACGGTTGCCCACCGCCACTCCACCATGGTTACAGAAACACAAGCCGCCGCGGCTGCGACGTCGTCGTCCATGCCCATCTCAATTACCATCCCGGTCATCGACATATCGGGATACCTCACCTCCGACCCGGAAGAGACCAAGCGCGTCGCAGCCGCCATCCACTCGGCGGCTATCGCGCCTGGCTTCTTCCAAGTAACCGGCCACCCCATCAGCCAGGACCTCCGTGACCGGTTCACGGCGGCCGTCAAGGCCTTCTACCGCCTACCCAGGGAAGTCAAGACCAGGTTGCACAGGAACAATTCCAACTGTCTCCGCGGGTACGAGGCCGTCGGCGAGCAGAGACTGGAGGCCGGCTTCCAAGACGCCAAGGAGGGTTTCATGGTCGGACAGGAACTCGAGGGCGAGGGCCTGCGGTTCGCTCAGGGGCCGAACCAGTGGCCGACTGAGGAGGAGTGTCCCGGTTTCAGGCAGGTGTATATGGAGTACTTCGAGGCTATGCGGCTGTTCAGTCGTACCATGTTCGGGATAGTCGCTTTGAGCCTGGGTCTGGAGGAGAAGTACTTTGACGACTTTGCGTATGGTCGCGATAGTGAGTATCCGCTGTATTCTCGTGCATATACTATGTGCTAGGATGCTGACAGACCGTAGCTGTCACCATGTGCCGAGCACATAGATATCCGCCAACTACCCCTGAAATGGCTGCGAAGTCAAGGGGTATTGGTGCTCACACCGACTTTGGAGCACTTACACTTTTGCTCCAGGACGACAGTAGGTGCAACTAGTCGGTCCTAAACAGGTAGCATGCTAACGCGACTGTGTAGTTGGTGGCTTGGAGGTCTTCCATAGGCCAACGCAGACGTGGCACCCAGTGTACCCAGTCAAGGATGCATATGTCGTCAACATCGGAGACATGTTGGGTGAGTAGTCGTTCCTAATCAGACTGTTCCGAGCTTGACTAACAGCTATCAGAACGCTGGACAAACGAAAAGTACACGTCGACTCTGCACAGAGTGATCTCCCCTGTCAGTGATCGAGACCGGTACAGCATCGCCTTCTTCAACGAAGGCCTCTTAGACCAGGTCATTGAGTGCATCCCGACGTGCCTGGAGGAAGGAGGGAAGCCCAAGTACGAGCCAGTAAAAGTCGAGGAACACCTCAAGAAGAGATATGGAAACAGTTACTGAATCACTTGATCGGATTTGTAGTAAAGCCCATCGAGAATTAGGTAGTTAGGATCAACTCTTTCCAAAACGCCCCTGTTCACCAGTGTCTGCACCGTCTCGCCGAGCTTGTACTGCACCCCTTGCCCCGGCTGTCCGAACCATGGCGCGATGGGACCTGCGCTGACGGTGAAGGACTGCTTCACCAGGTAGACGTGGTAGTTGAATGGGAATCTGGACGGCAGTCAGTGGAGCTCCATGTTATATGTTGGGGTTTCGTGACCTACTCCGGATTCGATTGGGGCGTGTCAAGGCTCGAAGGCGGCATGGCCCTCTGCATATATGGCGAGGCAGCTGGTGCCAAGAAGTCGCCGTGCGGCTCGAGGCCGAACCGATCCAACACAGCACCATGCTCTATGACGAAATCTGCCTTGATCGCCTTCCCCTTAGTATCCAAGGCAAAGCCATCAAACGGAGGGTAGTTGTATCGCCCCGTTGTGGTGTTGAACCATCGAGCCAGGAACTGACCGGGACAGAGGCCACCGAAGGGGTCACTGCTCAAGCTTTAGTAAGTAAAGAGGATTGCTGCAGTTGATACCGTGAATATTACTATATGTCCGTAAGAGGATCTAGCGGCAACTTGGTAGGAAGTGCCGCTGGGCCAAGCCGGGCGTCGCCACATGTGTAGTTCTTCGTGAGGGCGGCGTTGAAGTTGGTCCCCTTACAGAAGGATGTCTCGTCTAGTCTGCATCGTGTGTGCATTCGTGGGATGGTAGGTAAGGCAAAAGAAATCCGGAGGAAGATGTTGAGGGTCTTCCAGATCTGCATGATGGCTACCGTTTGCCAATGAGTAGTCCTGGGGAACGACGACGGAGAACTTGCATGACTGCCCAGGTTAACTGTCAGGTTTAGCAACTTGACATCCGCTTTATAGACGAAAGGTTGTGTTTGAACTACCTCGCCAACCCAACTGCTCGGGGAGCAGAGCTGAGCTCGAAGTAGGACATTGTATGTTGTCGCCTCCTTGACACAGCTGCACAGGGCAGTGGGAAATGAGCAGCTCGGCTCCATCCGAGAGTGTGGTGCCACAGATATCTTGCTTAGGTATCCATCAGCGCATTTTGATGCCGTGAGAGTCTCGTTTTTTTCTCTCATGGTCTTGTCCTCGCTTCTGTTCAGTCGTTTTGTTGAGAAAGCAGCATGCGCTTGTTGGTGGCGGAGGGTCAGGTATAGGGTAGCCCAGCTGATCGCATGCCGGCCGATGGGCTGAATAAGTTTGCTGACTTGCCTTGTTTATCATAACCCCTGATTCGAAGTATTCTGACATGCAATGAAGTCCCTTTCCTGTTGTTAAGCGGTAGGACCATGTCACGCAAGGGCTAGAGTCTACACCGCTGTTCTAAAGACGGAGTCGGGCTGTGCAAAAGTGCAGAAAGCTGAGTCCTACATACTGGCAGTGCCAGCGGATCACCGCTGCGCCAAGCCTCTACTGGGCTGGGGTTCAAGTCAACAAATCACGTTAAAGAATGAACTTCATGCCCGAAACAATTTCTCCCAATATCGCCTTAAAATCGCGAAGAATATCTCTTCAAGAGTTCGAATCTGATACCGAGAATTTCTAGTCCGCAGTGCTACTTTTTTGAGGCAATTCGCAAGGACAGTTGAACAGGGACTCAACACATCTGATCTGCAGGACCAAAAGTCCTACAATCCTCACATCATTCATTGCATCTTTCCAGCAACAGTCAAGCATCATCAACCCGCCTCACCATCACACAAACCCACCATAACCGCCTTACAACCTCCAGCGACACAGTTCCACGCCATCATCAATAATGGACACCGAGCCCTGCCCAACCTGCAACAACACCCTCCCCCAGGACCCCCAAGCCCAATCGCAACACGCCCTCCTCTGCGCGTCCTTCTCCTCCTCCTCCCTGCCACCAAAGCCCGACTCACCCGCTTCTCACATCCTAGGCTTGCTCTTCCCCGCTTCTTCTTCTTCGGACGACAACAGCACCCCAACACCAACACCGACGTGGATAAAACTCACCTCCTCCACAGACGACGAGACATCCATAACCTTCCAGTCCGTCGACGTCTCCCCCGTCTTCCCCCCTACCTCTTCCTCGTCTCCCGCGCCAGAAGTCCTCTACACGGAACGCAACACCGTGCGCGAAAGGGACACGGGGAGCATGCTTGAAATCTGGACCCCGCCCGCTTCCGATGCGGAAGAGGAGAACGCGACGATCAAAGCATTAGCCACCACCCAAGGCAAACCAGGCGCCCCCTTCCACCGCTGGTCCGGCCCCGTGCTGGCGCTCGCCATGAGCCGCGCGACGGGGTTCATGGTCGACCCGGGCACGTATAGGGATGTGACGCTGGAGGATGCGGGGGACGTGGTGGATTTCTTGCTCGATTACGAGAACCCCGAGCATGGGAGGCGGATTAGGGAGGCGTTGGGGATGTTAGGTCGGGGGGTGGATGGGGAGGGCGGAGGGGAGGCCGGGAAGGTTGAGGGAGGGCCGGAAGAGGCCGGGCAGGAAGTAGACAGGTTCGAGGAGGAGACTGTTGAAAGGGCAGGGGGGAAGCAGGATGTTGTATTTGAGGTGTTGTAGAAGGGGAGCGATGGGGGAGGATAAGTGTGTTGAAACGGTGACAAAGTCATGAAGTTGAGATGGGCATCTCAAGACGTCTACTCCTGCATCGAATGAAGCGGTCGATCGGTCGCCTTCCGCATTCCCATGGAAAGATGCACACTTTTGATTAGGAATGTTTTCATTCATAACTTCTGCATGCGCACTCATTATTTATACAGACTAATGCATCAACTGCATCCGATACCGAGATGCATGCAACCTGCATAGCGAAACCTTGTAAGAAAAGTCAAGACCGCTTTCTGCAGTAAAGACCAGACACCGGGAAACAATCCATGCTTCCGAAATGAACCCAACGTCCGAACAAAGCAGACCCATTTCTACTCGTAGACAAACGCCCCGGCACGATGGCCGATAAGCACCAAAATCACCAGCGTCGAGCAGAGCCCTACCTCCAAACCATACTCGCCCTATTCCCCACCGTCTTGCCCGCCGCCAGCCCAGCACCAGCACCAGCGCCCGATGCCGGACCAGCCGCACTCGCCGCCGCGCCCGCTAGAACCGCACTGCCGATGGTAATCCTCCTAGTCTTGCCACCATCAGACGCAGCGCCGCGATCCTTATTCGGGGACACGCCGTCGAGGCGGACACTGCCGCCCAGATTCATCCTCCTCGCCTGTCCAGCTGTAAAGGCGCGGAAACTATCCCGACCAGCACCAGATGACGGCTCCGAAGGGGGCGAGCACATAATAGGTGGCGACCCGCGGCGGTGCCGGGAGATGCCGTTTGTTGCGGCTGCGGAGGACGGACCTGAGTAGGAAGCTGAGGCGCGATGACCAGAGGGGTTGGAGGAGGCTGAAGTGATGGAGGAATTACGGCGCGCATTGGACGCTGCTGTGCCGGAGGTGAGACTGCGACGCTCCCGGCGCTTGGCGGAGTGGAGGGCTGAGCGCAGCTTGCTGCTCTCTAGGAGGGACGAGGATTCAGAGTCGGAGCCGGAGCCGGAATTCTGGGCTGACTGGGAGGGGTTCCTGGGTGGTTTGTTCTCGTCCGGTTGAGATGTCAAGGTACCCGGGCTACCTGCGCTGCGGGCGGGGGGCGAGAAGGCGTTACCAGCTCGGCTTACCGGAATTGAGCGGAGGGGCGAAGGACGCTCGTCTGTATCGGAGCCGGAGGCGAGGTTTAGTGAGAGGGTGGGTGGGATGGGGGAACCACTCGCTGCCGAGGGCCGAGATTTTGAGAGAAACCCGGCTTGGAACCGGTTGGGCTTAGTCGCACCGAAACTGGAGATGACTGGTGCAGTCAGGGATGGGCTGGAATCAGAGTGTGCATCGTCCTGGTTCAGGTTGGAAGGGAGTGGTGGCAGTGGTGGCAGTGGTGGCACAGCCTTTGCTGGCGAGGCGCCTTCGGGAGTGGAGTCAATCCGCTGGGGCGTCTTCTCAAAGTCTGCCAGGCCCGACTCTGTTTCGTCGTCGCGCCATCGCACCATCCGCCGAGCAGCCGGTGACTTCTTCACTGGTGTAAAAGAGACACCTCCCTTCCGGACGATAACCTTCCGGCGCCGCGGCGACGACTTCATTGGCGACGCAATGCCCTCTTGTGTTGTAGCGGACACACTACTTGCAAATGCAGGAGGTGCAACGGGCTTCGGGTTGATTAACACAGCGGCCTTCTTCCGCCTCGGGGTTCCCCTCTTGGTAGGCGGGAACATTTCCGTCGTCTTGATCGAACCGTCAGGCTTGATGACCTGCCCCGCGGCCGAGTAACCGACTTCCAGCAGCCGGTTGATGATCGACTTCGCGTGGGAAACGGCGTCGCTCTCGCTCATGTTGAGCGTTTCAGACAACGTGGCGATGATGTCGAACTGGGCGGTCAGAAGAACCTGCAGGATAGCCGCATCACCGGCCTTGTCCTGGTCGAGAACCTCCCTGTAGGCATCCCGCATGAAGTTTGATTTAATCATCTCGGCTTCTCGCGTCAGAGTGTCCTTCTCCTTTGCCGCAAGACCGTCTGCCGTTGACAGTTGCGACATGCTATGCTGCAGAGCAGAGTCCAGCGCCCGCTCCCAGTTCGATTTCTCGAGCTTCTGGTGGATATGTTGCCGGCTATGCTCGAGTTCGACCAGAATACCCTGTGCTGTCTTGCGCATGACCGCTAGATTTGGTGGCATAGCATCTTCGTCCTCCCTCGCGTCGCAGATGGCATCGAACGACGCAATCCATGCCGACAACATCCCTATCCTCCTCTCGAAGGACTTCAACTTCTTCATATTGTTGATCTTGTCCTGCCGCTCTGGTGCAGCGTTTTCGTACGCCGTCCGCAACCGCATGATGCCCTCTCGCAAGACTCCCTCTTGCTTGTCCATCTGCTTCCGGAATTTGGCAAAGAAGACGTTCTCGGAGTCCTTTTGCTGCGCCTTCAGCTCGTTGATGAGAGCCATCTGCTCGTCAATCTTCACCAAGAAGTCCTTGACATGTCTGTTGACGTTAAAAACATTCCGAGTGACCTTGGTCTGGATATTTTTGGCGCGGTTAGCGTATCGGAGGGTATTCTGGGTCTCGTCGAAGTGCGAGCTCGACGGGCTCACACAGACGATCATGACCGTCTTGCAGTTGCCACCCAGCGAGAACTTGAGCAGCCGCGTGAGCTTGCTGTTTCGGTAGGGGACGTGGTTCTTCTTTCGCGCGTCGCAGAGCGCGTTGATGCAGCTGCCCAGTGCGAGTAGGGACTTGTTGATGTTGGCGCCCTCCAACAGCCTCTCGCCACGGTTCTTTGTCGCGCTTGCCCTCTCACTTCCGGCAAGATCGATGATGCTGAGTGTTGCCATGGTGTGTGGCTCGCTGATGTCGGCATTTCGGTCCTTCTGGGCGACGTTGATCTGTAGCACCGCATGGGATCTCGACGAGACGGCATTGGCTTCGGTTGGGGAGACAGTTCGGTATTCGTTGCCCTGGACAATCATATCCATAACCTCTTGTACGTCTTTCGGGTGCAGACTTGTCAGGCCAGCAACGGAGACACCCTGGTTAGCGTCCTCGCGCAGCATGAGGCCCTGCTTGCTGCCGCCGGGCACAAGAAGATCGCGGATCGTCTCGTTGTAGATTTCGAGGTAGGACAGAGAAATCTCCGTATGTTTCTCCGAACTCCGCTCGTTGATCTTTTCGAACAGCTCCTGCATGGTAAGGAATATGATGCCAGGTTGCTGGGCCGTGCCGGTGATCGTGTGCGTCTTGCCGCAGCCGGTGGCACCGTAGGCAAAAACTGTGGCGTTGTAGCCGTCTAGGACGCTGTCGAGCAGGTTTTTTGTCGTTCCTTCGTAGACGTCGGCTTGGCTGGCATTTTCGTCGAATACCCGGTCGAAGGCAAAGACCTGGTCTTTGACCCTCTTCCCTTGCGGGACGACCGATCGTGAGAACTTCTGTACTGGGTTGTCTTCTGGTGGGTCGAAAACACTGTGACCGTCAGTACATCTTTCCTTCGAAGCGTGAAGGCAAGCCGGGAGAATGGTGACCTACAGACATCTGTCGTCCACGACCTTGATCACGGGCCTGATTCCGCGTTGGTTGAGCTTGGGAGTGGGTGCCGCAGCGAGGGAGCCGTCACCAAGAAACAGTTGTCCGTCATCTTGTTTGACAAGCTGTGCTGCCTCTCGGATCGTAAAGGGTCGCACTCGAATGGCAACCGAAATGGACGACGCATCCGCGTCTGACCGCAGCATTGCGAAGTTGCCCGGCACTGGTTTGTCCGGGCGAGAACTGCCGAAGACGAAGGGTTGTCAAAGTAATTCGCGAAGGAGTTGGCGTTGAAGAAAGATAGAGGGCCGTGATGTAGACGGGAGACAGAAACTCAAGAGACAGTTTGCAGTCCGCAAAAACGAATGACGTGTGTTGGTTTCCGAATTCTGAAGTTTCCGGTCGCTAGCGTAAATGTTTTGTCAACGGAAGGCGTTGCCCAGCGACCCGCGCGTTCCACATTTCAGGCGGCCCACTTCCTCCGCTAATTTGGCCCCACTGTTTCAGCTCGCGACTTGGCTTCCATAATGGAAGGGTTAGGGTTGGATGGCAGGTCGAAGTTTACTCTTTTTGGTTTCCGTTAAGACATGCTCCTCACATTGATGGAAGCACCATAAGGTACTTTCAATTTACTACTCACCTCGAGTCACAGCGCAATTTCACTTCTTGTTCCGAGCTGGCAGTTCCTTCCTTCCGCTCGATTGCTCCTAGCAGTTGCCGTAACTGGTAGACAGGAGAAGTACGCAGTATAAGGTAGTCTTTAGAGTCTAGACGAGTACCTTATTTTCGTAGATTATTCAATTAGACAGACAAACACCCTGTGCAAGCTGCGTATATACAGCTCCAAAACCCTCTTGTCTCCCTCACACACTCATTACAGCACCATCACCACACCCGCCACAAACATAACCACCATAACCACCCCTCCCACAACCCCCCTCTGTGCACCACCGCTCGTCGCCCTCTCAGCCCTCGTCAAGTTCCCATTCCCCGCTCCACCAACAACATCAACCGTATTAACAAAGCTCGTCTGGTTATACCGTCCCGCCTCATCCGTCCCCACCAAAAAGCTCTCCGGCGGGCCCAAATAACTCGGCCTCACGCCTCCCATATCGACAATGACCTTCTGCACGATAACGCTAGGCAGCAGCGCCCATATCCTAAGCGTGTAAGCGCCCTCCTGCGTGACGTTGAACTTGGTGGTGGTGTAGTTCCCCGTGTGCCCCCACACGGCGTCGGCGACGGCGTACCCCCAGCCGTCGGGCAAGTTGGTGCCGACCGACCGTCCGACGGGGGTGACGATTTTCGGGGTAGGCGGGGAGGCCGAGTTGGAAGGGTAGAGGGAGATGGCGTATTGGAGGGGCTGGCCGTCGCCCAGGTAGTTTTGGGACGGGGAGATGTAGACAGTCACGTTGGCGGTGCCGAGGACGGAGGAATTGGAGAAGAGGTAGAGGTTGTATTCCAGCGCGGGCGCGGTGGAGGGGGTCAGTTTCTCGGTGTCTAGGGGGTAGAGGCCCACGCCGCCGGAGGTGCGGCCGTAGTTGGCGAAGGTGTGGTAGGTTACGTTTGTTGCCGAGGCGCGCTTGAGGAGGATGGTGGAGTTGGAGGAGGTGTTTGAGCTGGAGGCGCCAGAGGGGGGGACGATGGCTTGGTAGTGCGGCCCATCGATGGAGACGTGGCCGTCGGACTCGACGAAGCCCGTGGTGAAGTTGGAGGGGACGGTGCGGAGGTAAACGGGCACTTGCACCATGGGTGCTGGGTAGCCGTACCTGTCTAGGCCGCGGCAAGGGGTGGTGATGTTGATGTTGACAGTCGTCATGTTTGGTGCTCGCGGTGCGTTGGCCCAGTCGATGGAGATGAAGACGCGGGAGTCGCTGCCGTTTGCGCCGGTGGAACCGTTGTACTGTGAGAGCTTCACCCATGGTTGCCAGGGTGAAGCAGTCCAGGAGCAGGAATTGGTGCCGCGCGTGAAAACGTCGAAGTACCGGGTTACAGGGCCGTAGGGGTCCATGGGAGGGACGGCGAGGTTGTTCCCGGAGTTTGTATGCCACTTGTCGTCGCCTTGGACGGTGGCGTTGGAGCCCTCGACGCTGACGCCGACGTGACCGGCTAGGGACGGGAACTGAGTTTGGACGTAGGTCATGGCGGGGAGAGTGTTTCGCATCGGTTGTTGCCAGTAACTGAATACCTACGTTAGCAAGATGGTACTGTCAGGATAAAGTGCGGGAGTTTCTTACCCGTCGTATCCCAGATGCGTTTGATCCATCATATGCGCCCATTTACCGTCCAAGAGATTATTCCACCGCACCGTGAGGTTAGCATCATCGTTCGACGCGGAAAGAACGTAGTTGATCATGTCGTTCGCCGCGTTCCTCTTCTGACCGGCATAGAGTGTGTTCTTGGCGGCGCCAATATGGACCCTGTGAAGAGTCTCACCCCCAAGAACGGGGTGAAGCACCATCTCAAAGAAAGCCGGCTGCGTATCCGCATCCAACTTGTCGTACACAGCCTGCGTCTCCTCCACAAGCACAGCCCATTGCTCGAGAACGGCATCCGCCTCGTTGTAGTTGAGCACCGAATACGTCTGCGGCTCGACAAGCTCAAACTTGCGACGGCTCGCGTACATGCCGAACTTCTGCACGATATCGGAGATGTTGGCAGCGTACGTCGGTCCGAACTCGCGACTCGCCCACGCCTTGGCCCAGTCGCCGGTGTTGTCGACACCCCACATCTCGGCGTCGTAGCCCATGTCGAAGAAGTGGCTAATGGGGATCTCGAGCGGTTTAAGGTCGCCCACGTTGACGATCCAGATCCTGTCGGCTCCACGGGCGTAGGCGAGCTGCATCTGCTCTGCCGTCTTGGAGAGCTGCACCGTGTTGATCCACTTGTAGTCCCGCGGGTCGCCGACGTAGTCGAAGTGGTAATAGACGCCGGCACCTCCCGCCCTGTCGGTTTCGTTGAGGAGCGGGAGACGTCTGACGTTGCCCCAGTTGTCTGTTGATCGTTAACTCTGAGCCACTGCCGATACTGTGATCATAGATCAAAGACTTACCATCAGCCCAGAGAAGGGTGATGTCCTCGGGCACCTGCAAGCCCTCGAACGAGTACGTCATAACTTCCTTGTACAAACACCACATCTGCGGGACATCAGAGATATTCGTGCCAAGCCCGGAGCTGATAATGCTCTGCTGGTTTTTGACCAGCGTCTCGAGCATGGTGATAATCTTGTCGACGCCAAGACCCTCAATAGCAGTGTCACCGGTACCACGCATGCCCATGGTCCACAAACTGTTGCGGGCATACGGCTTCGCTCTTTGAACGCCATAGCGGAAATAGTCGTCGATGGTCTCGTTGTTCAGGTTGTAAGCCCACGGACCCTTGTAGAACTTGCCGAACTCGTTCTGCGCGCGCATCACTGGTTCGGTATGGGAGCTGCCGATCACGACCTCGTAGGCATCGGCGAGAGGCTGGTTGCCGGGATCGTCGACCTCGAACATGGTTCCCCATACAGTAGGCCATAGGTAGTTTGCCCGCAGGCGGAGGAGAACTTCAAAGACAAGGCTATACATGGCTGGGCCATAACCGGCTCCGTATGCTGTGTCGTTCCAGTGTGTGCTTTATGGTGTCAGCCGGATGGTGCCAACAGTTATGGTCACAGTTTGGAGCATCATGGAGGGCAACTTACGCAACCCAGTTTGTCAGAGCAGGCTGCTCATCATTCAAGAAGAAACCTCGGTACTTGACCGAAGGCGGCCCCTGAACCTTCTTGTCGGGCAAGACGTAGATATTCTTGTTCTTCTTCGGTGGCACATCCGCCCAGAAGTACCAAGGGCTCACACCAATCTGCTCGCTGACATCGTAGATACCAAAGATTGTTCCTCGAGGATCGCTACCGGCAATAACCAGCGCCTGAGGGGTTCCCGGTGCTGGGTCCTTGACGAGCTGGCTGGTGAAAGACTCCCATTTGCCCTTGACGGCCGACACATCTATAGCATTAGATGCGATCAGGTTGTCAATGATGGTTGAGTGCCCAATCGTGCCGGCAATGACAACAACGTTCGCTGGCGAGGCGTCTGCGTATTTGGGCCCGGCAAAGTTCGCGGTTCCCGTTGTTGTGAACTATGCATTTTCAGCACCGGCCATCCATCGCATCAGGATCATCCCATATGCCCGGGGACAGCACACGGGAATTCCTGATAGTTCTCACTGGCCCCTTGGGCTTGTATCGGCAAGGGAAACTACTTACGAAGGTGTTGTTCATGTTATTGACGGGGTTATAGACATAGGAAGCCGGCGCGGACGCATTGACGCCATTGCTCAGGGTATAGTTGGTTCCCGTGATACGGCCAAAGTCTAGCGCGAGGTCTCCAGCAGCACGTATAACGCCCCAGTAATCGTTCGAAGAAACAAGGATCTGGCCCGTCGAGATGGAACCGCCCGCTATCTGGAAGGCGCCTTCCGAGCTGTTGAAAGCGACGATGGGTTGCTGGCCTAAACCGCTGACGAGCGATCCAGCTGCTGCAAGGGCCAGCAGAGCGGCGCCCTTAACATTCGAGGACAGCATGTTGGGAACGGCGTCAGCCTGAAGAGAGACGTATTATGCCACTCCTTGAGGAAAGTCCTTCTCGAGCTGCGCTGGCGTGGCCTGAGTAACACAGCCTTGGGGTCAACGCGTCCTAGTGGGATATAACAGGAGTGCAAAACAAACATTTCCCAACTTATGCGGCTTCGATGCAGGGGATCCAGCGAAATATAAATATCCAGGCACGCGGATACGGCAACCCTCCAAGCCGTCGCATTGGGATGAATAGAGAGCATACATCCATTCGGAAGTAAGCGGTCCACCGCGACGGCGTGATATTGCCTTCTGGTAAAATACCTGGGTAAGACCCGTGGCGGGAGAGGGACACGTCGTGGCGATGTCGCACCAGGCACGTCAAGAGAACTCGAGTCGTGATGGAGATCATCCCGGCTTCACGGGTAAAGACACCTCCTCCGCACCCCAACCGGCCGACTTTCTTGGTCCGTTGGTTCGGTTGCAACCCCGCGTGAAGAGCCTTCTGGGATCAAGGGAACTTTGGCCGTCGTTCCTGGAGGCTGGGGGTGAGTTGGTGGGGTGGTCATCGACGACGATCATCCCCCGCACTCCACGGCCCACGATGCTGTCAGAAGTTGGGGAAGCCAGTGGATTCGATATATGTTCTCCGTGTACTCGTACACCTGTCGTACACAGTAGACAGGGCATCGAGCACTTCAGCAGCCATGGTCAGTGGTTGGCTTGACCATGGCTAACTCCTTTCCTCGACATATGCCTAGATCTCGCCAAACCGTCGATATGTCGTCGACGACAATGGTCCAATATGGAGCCTTTGACTTGGCGACGGATTGAAATTTGGAAGATGTGTAGAGAAGACCGTTGGCGTTTGTCTCATTTGGGGTTGACGGAAGAAGCCTTTCTTCCACAAATCGGATGAGGAAAAAGAGCCGACAGGCCCCAGAAAAAGAAGCTCTCATCAAGATGGAAATGCGGAGATGCGGGGACAGATGGGAAGTGGATCCAGCTAGAGTGGGTCCCACATTTAGCCGCAAGCCGTTCGACCCTTGTTTCTCCTCCCCAAGTCCCTGCCAAGTGCACCAAACTCGCTCGATCAATGGATCTTCTGTTATTCTCGGTATGGTGGGACGGGCTTCCCCTTTGGCACTGAAGCAGAAGCACTTGTCGAATCAGAAATTGCCGTCAGTCTGAGTGCGACTCTCTTTTAACTCTTTACCCGGTTCTCCAACTGAATCTCCAACGAGCGATGCGACCATCTCCTCAACCCAAGTCCTCGGTCGGATGGATTGCTGTTGACACTTCTTACCTTATTACCTTGCCCTCAGGGTTCTCACAGACAATACATATACCTACCCTGCGTCTTCAAGGTCCACAGTTGCTACACAAACTTGGCTAGGTCCGAAGGTAAAGTTCCTCTTTCATCAACACCTCTCTCCTCGTCACCTCGGTACATCCAAGTCCATATATTTGATCTTTCATTCTGGTAAACATCATCGCATACGAATTATAAGCACTTACTTGAGATCTCAGTTTGCGATCAGGCAACACACCGGGCATTTCGTTCAGGAGTATCTTTGATTTCACTCTGATTGAAGAGGAAGGCTTGTTGGCCGAGAAGATATTGCGCACCCGACCAACACTCAGGGGCAAGTCAACAGTTGAACTGCAGTAGGCGACCTTGGGATCCTTGACTATCCCAAGGTCGAGCAGTGTCGGAGCATTGGGGCCAATCTTCCCCTTCATGTTGCAAGTGCGACGAGTGGTTGACTGGAATCCTGGTCATCATCGCGATGGAATCGTGCTTTGTTTTTCCGGTTGCCCAGATGCCTAGATGGTTACAGGGAGGATAATACACGTCTCCGGTAGATGTGATTGGCTGGGCATGGCAACCTCTATCCGGATGCGCACACATGAGGATAGGAGCGTTCTTCGACGTTCCCGTTCTCCCTCCTTGGCAGGTGGAACCCTTGAACATTTATAGATTGGACATAGGCTTCGTCGAGAGCGCACAACGGGTCCTAGCATTAGCAATGCCCCGATGTCGAGTGACGAGGCTCAAGCGTAAGTGAAGCGTGTCGTCATCGGTTTCGTTGCACTTTAGATTGTTCAGTCCAGCTCGGCTCCAAGTATATCCATGAACAGTACAGAAAGCCAGATTCAAGAGTGCGAGACATGATTTTACTACTATGGTATGTTTCTCTGTCTGGTCAATGAGGCTAGACTACCTGGAATGCCTCTGAATGCTAAAGTGCGTAGTCGTAATTTAAGCGCACTTCATAGTGATTTCGCTTCGAAATAGTACTGACAAGTGCCGATTTAGAAAACTCGAGGACAGATGGTCTCCACACCGGGTGAAGATGTCACAACAGAGCCATCAAGGCGAGCCCTTGGAGGTGCTTGGGAGGGTTTATCTCATCTCGTTTCCTGGGGGACGGCTTTGCATTTGTCTTCAGTCGGTCTCTCATGAGAGTCATTCGTTCGTTGAGGCGGCAGGCCTCGCTGATTTATGGCCTCTACTCGTTCAAGCCGTCGGCTTCTGACTCTCTATCTATTCTTTTCGCCGTTGTTGCTTCCAAATCCTGCGTGCCGATTCCCTCGTTCGCTTCGCTCGGCTGCTTCACCGATGATGGGGGAACGTGAGTACTCAACGAGAGAAATTGTGCCACCGATGGGATGTCACTCGGAAAGTGCGCCGTCTTCTGCTGGAAGTTTGGGTTTTTCGGTCGTAAGAACGGTCGCGGATGCTACTTCGGCCACTCCCTCGCCGATACCAGCCTCGAGGTCGATGCTACCGAGTGTTCGGCCACATCATGCTGGGGAAGCGTTGCTGAGGGTTGTGGCGCTCTGAACTGCCTTAACCTCTACGCCATTTCGAGCCCTGGGGTCCTGCCACCCGCATCTTCAGTCACGACCAAAAGTTCGACCTCGTCATCACTGACTTCGGAGGCGCAGTCGGAGGCGCCCACCGTCTCAACCGAGGCATCGGGCACTTCCACTGACGTTTCTGCCACCTCGTCTGCTGTTGCGACTACTTCGATCGATATCACTAGCACTACGACCGATATATCTAGTTCATCCGATATCACAGGTACTTCATCAGTGGAACCAAGCACGTCGACGGAAGCAGCAAGCACCTCCTCTGAGATTTCCAGCTCTTCCGAAGAAGAGCCGTCGAGCGCGACGTCAGAGAATTCAAGTACCTCGTCCGACATTTCAGTTACGTCCAGCCGAGACATCCACAGAGGTTTCAAACACGACCGTCGAGGCGTCCACGACTGAGAGGCTGTTACCACCGCTATCTTCGTCGAGGTGACAACCGAAAGCTCCTCGTCAACTCCCACATCAACCACAGTCATACCCACAACGACGGCGACCGAAGTCGTGGACCTCACCACCGTTACGGGTTGTCCTGCCATCCCTACTTACGCCGGTACACCCGACCTGTGCTTCTACCCCAAGCTGAACACGGACTACGACAGATTCCGGTTTGACCTCCGCCTGTGAGGACTACATGATGTATTACGCTCTCGCCTCCTGCATGCGCACCCTGACCTCGTACGGGATGACCGTCAACCGCGCAGCAACAATCTGTTTCCCGACTTCCACGGCAATGAGCCAGCCCGACTCCGACGTGGCAACGTCCACCATGCTCAGCGTCTGGTCCTGTCTGCAGACCGCCTCTCTGCTCTGCTCGATGGACTCCTCCTGCGTCACCGCAGCCTACGCGGTGGGACAAGCTCCCACCCCCACCCCAAGCGTCGGCGTCGACCTCCTGAAAGACGGCGGCTTTGAATCCGGCAGCATAGGCGGATGGTCAAAACTGGGCTTCACCCAGAACATAACCGGCGAGGTCTCCACCGCCCGCACAACGGTACATACGGCTTCCGCTTTCACTTCCCCAACACGAGCGACGGGATCGGATACCCGACGTTCACGGCGACTACTTCGTGGCTGCAGTTGCAGGGTTACCTCCGCGCTTGGACGATGGGGACGAGTGGCAATGCTCAGTTTAAGAGTACTGTCTGGATTGACGATATTACGCTCACGCGGTTGGACTGAGCAGGCGACCAATTGTCCCTTTGGGTAGGCCGGGGTCCAGCGTTGTTATTGTTGTCCTAGACCAACGTAAGATCGTTATCCTGTGATAGAGCAGGTGCATGGAGTTCGTGTAATTGAGATACCCTGACTAGTCTGAACTTGTATGTTTGGCAGCTCTATGCCACCAACCCAAGTGCCCGCCAACCACAGACGTACCTTGACGATGCTCATAAATCCAACCAGCACTAGGAAAAGTGCATCTGCAGTATCATCTCCTAGTCTCATCGTCCTCTTCGCAGCAATATTACAATTTGGCAATTGCCAAGTCGTCCCATCCTCTGTTCAAACATCACAACTGCGAAAGGTGTTATGCGGCATAACTACTAGCACACCTATCCCATCTCCAACTCCATCTCCATCTCATCTGAACCTTGAGGCGTGCAATTCGGAATGTCAAAACAACAGACGGAAGGCGCGGCGCTTCTCCGGGGCAGTCACATAGCAAAGTCTAATTCCAGGCAGCTCTCTCCTGACAAAACGTGAAGCCAGAACTTTACTGCCATGGATCCTCCATCACCTGGGCTTTTCCCATCCAAGTCTCAATCCCATTACGCACCACCATCAACACAACCGCACACAACCGCAAGCCAAACCACATCCCAGGTGAAATTCCTTCCAAATGCTTCCACCATTGACAATACTAACAATTCTTTCACCAAAGACATCTCAAACCCCATCAAATCTCAACCCCAAAATGTCCTCAACAACAATAACCCACACCGTCCCGCCCCAATCCGGCACGCACAAGTACACCATCATCTTCCTCCACGGCCGCGACAGCACCGCCGCCGAATTCGCCTCGGAGCTCTTCGAAAGCGAGACCACAGGCGGGACTTGGGCTGACCGCACCCTCCCGTCCATTCTCCCCACTGTTCGCTGGGTGTTCCCGCAAGCGCAGCAGCTCCCCTCGCAGCGCTTCGGTGGTGTGGAAATGTCACAGTGGTTCGACATGTGGGCCGTCGGGTCGCCGCAGGAGAGGAGCGAGATGCAGGTTCTCGGCCTGCTGGCCAGCGTGGAGAGTCTTGCAAAGGTTATCGAGGAGGAGGAGAAGTTGGTGCCGAGGAGTAGGATATTTTTGGCGGGGATCAGTCAGGGGTTTGCCACGTACGTGGTGATCATCTAGTACACTATTTCTTGGTGTGTGGTTGGCTTTGCTAACAAGAGATACATGTGCAGTGTCCTAGCAACCTTCCTCGCCGACGGCAAGGGTAATTTCGCCGGGCTGTGCGGCTTCTGCAGCTGGTTCCCCCTCGCCGACGCCGTCCAGCAGGCCTGCGTCGACGAGACAGATATTGCCGACAAGCTGGCGGCCGTGCGGCGGGTGTACGGCGGTTCGGCTGTTGGCAAGAGGCGTTTGCCGAGGTACTTCACCGACACGCCGATACTGTTGGAGCACGCGAGAGATGACGAGGTCGTTCCCGTCGGCAACGGGCGGCACATGCGGGATATGCTGGAGAAGCTCGGGTTCGACAATGTCGAGTGGTGGGAGTATGAGGACGGGGGTCACTGGATCAATGAGCCGAAGGGGGTGAGCCGGTTTTATGCTTTCTTGTTGCTTTGGATGTACCGGGGCGGACTTTAATCCTCCATGCACCTGTCGGGTAAGGGTGGTATGGCCTCGCGCGCGAAACGGGTGCCTTACATATGGTCTGGGCGATAATTTTGCAGCAAATGGTAGCTGCACGGCGTTTCGGCGGGTGAGACTCTGAGAATGATAGACACTGGTCTCTCGATGCTTTAGAAACACAACTTGAATGGAAGTATGTCATCTTCGCTTTCCGTTCTAAGACGTGCCAGCAGCTACATATTCCTCCGCCATCGCCGCTGTTAATCGTTATGCGGCGAACCGAAAGCAGGATGGAACGAACGATTATACGACTAGCCGACTAGCCGACAAGGAGACAAGACCACAAGAAGACGACCACATCCCTTCCTCAAACCCCCTGCCGCCGTCGCCACACCTCCTCCCACCCCGGGAAAAAAGGACTCTCGTCCAGCGTACCGACCTCCCACCCCTCCGGCACAACCCCAGCCTCAACCTGCTCGCGCGCCCACACCTCCAACGCCGCCATCGCAACGCGCCTAACGTGGTCCACACACTTGTACGTAATAAGATCCTCCTTCCCCTCCCTCAGCACCTTCAACAACAGGGCCGGCACGTATGCCTCCTCCCTCAGGTCCGTAAAAGGGCAGAACACAGCCTTGAAGTTAAACACAATCGCTCCGCTAAGGGGTAACCTCCGCAGCGTCTGCCAGTCCCACCTCAGCCTCACGTCCTCCGGGGCTAGGGCTTCCGGGTTGGCCGCGAACGCGCTCCTCGTCCAGTCCGGCGCTACCGCGGACCTGGAGAACAGCGGCGCGTGGTCCTCGAGGCTCCAGCTGCAGCGCTGGAAGGGCTGGTCGGCGGGCATCCTGGCGAAGAAGCGGTCCATGCTGAAGGCCAGTCTTTCCTTAAAGTCCGGGAGGGGGGCGTGGATTTCCGCCAAAGGCTTGTTGCGGTGCTGGCCTATGTCCCAGCCCACGCTGGAGCAGACGCGCGCGGCGCGGAGGTAGTACAAACTGTCGTCCTCGTTGCGGAGCATGAGGGCGTAGTCTTCGGGGATGTTGTCGAAGATGACCTTAAGGGGCGGGGTGGACAGAAGGTCGGAGGTCGTGTTGAGGAGGCGGTTGTGTAAGGTGGTGTTATCGTTGGTGAGGGAGAAGTACTGCGGGTAGCGCGTGGTGAGAAATTGGAGGAGCATCTCCATCAGCTCGCGGGAGGCGAGTTCCGAACCCGGGTAGTCGAACCGCACGTTGTCCGGGTGCGTGCGGAGGAGGTCATGGCGGGCGGCCATGGTTTGGTGGTAGTTGCGCTCGAGTTCTACCCACCAGTCCGGGTCGAATTTCATCAGAGCTGTTGGGGAGGTCAGTCGTGGGTTTGAGGATATGGGATAGTCGAGGGAGGTATGTATGCGTACACATGGTCCGGTGGTAGTTCCACCTGAAGGGCCGGAAGGGACGAAAGGTTGCCTTTGACAGTTCGAACGAAGGGTCGACTGGCCTGGGATGGCGCACGCCACTGAGCACCGAGTAGTCGGGGAACCTGCCGAGTGCCCTTATCTCCTGCGTTGAGAACCCAGTCAGGGTATACTGGTCGTCCTTGGACAGGTCTTGGGCTCGAGTGGTGGGTAAGGTAGTGCTTTGGCATGGAGCGTCCTGGGGTCTATGTCATGAACATGGGCAGACTTCTCCAAGGGCGACAAGCCGGCAAGTACGTATCGACGCGACGGAGGAAACTGAAGTAGATGTAGCGCAGTTGGAGCTGCCTCCTTCTTGCGACTTTTCAGTCGGTAGGCCGCACTGAGGGCGATGCCCAGCAGCAGGCAGCATCCTAGCAAGAATTGTGAGAGAGGTGTGTCAAGCCCCAGTTTGTCCACGCCGTATGCCATTTTGCGGAATACTGAAGACTGATAAGGGGCAAGCAAAGATATTCACACTTGATAGGTGTAGACGACAGTTAACTTGGCTATATGTACTATGGCCACTACTACCTCATAGGTATCACTGGATGCCTTTTCCATTTTGAGAGTAGCATCAGCTGCGAGGGGTGAACCCCCAAGCATGATCTGGAGGAGGGGAAGAGAAACAACACCACTAGCACGGTAGATAAGGAGAGCGTAGCCGAATACGCTGATTGGATAGAGGCTGCATCTATTGCATCCGTACCGATCGGCTTCGACCGTACCGCCTCGTCGGCTTTTGTGTATTCGACTGATCCGTCAACTGTGTGTAGAATGCCCTGCTCGTGATCCGTTGATCGTCGCCGAGGTCTGATATCTCGGCGTGAGGCGCGCCTAGGAGGGCATACTTGCGTCCATTGAGTGTTGAGTACAGAATCCTGTGAGAGAAGATCATAAGCAGGGATTTGTCGGAACAATGCTGTCCGACAGCTTAAGGCCAGCACAAGTTGTCGATGCTCCATTCGAAGGAGCTGTGAGAGTGGACATTAAACGACGACGAGTCAGAGTCAGCGGGTTTAATCGTAGCAAGTCATACTTGAGCTGTACTAGACCCCATAACAGCATCCAAGAAAGGCAAAGTGCCAGAGTGGTTAATGGGTTAGCCTCGAAAGCTAATGGCTTCGGTCGCGCAGGTTCGAATCCTGTCTTTGTCGGAAAATTTCTTCTTTTGCCGCTGTGTGCTACCATTTTGCCAAACAGGAGCAGTGTAAGGAGTAGGAAGAGAATCGATGTCACTCATAGAAAATTATGAAGAAGCGAGCATGAGTGGTGTCTCTTTTTGCCAGTGAATGTCGGCCCTGAAGAAGGGGAGTCGGGCGGGGAAGCACTTGGCACTGTCACTTGGAGCTCGAGATTGGCCGGCACGCTGGTGACAACATTTAAGTCTAGTGGCTGACACTGCAATCGCGACCCTTCAGCACTTAGTCTCGTCGTACTTATAAGCATAAAAGGTTGTGTCACCGCTCAGACGCAGGAGGGATTTCAAGTCTAGATGCCATTCCCGGTACACGAGCACTGCAGGAAGATGGCAACACAAGAAAGCGAAACGCCCTGGTGGGCGGCGTTCCCCGAACCAGTTTCACGACCAGACAACATCGAGCCGGTCAAGGTGTTCGACCTTCTCGAAGAGCACTCAAAGTCCCCCGAGAAGCCCAGGGACTTCCTCCTCGTCGACGTCCGCCGGACAGACTGGCAAGGCGGCACGGTCGAGTCCTCCATCAACCTGCCCGCTCACAGCTTCTACCCGACTAGGAAGATCGTGTACGACCTCTGCAAACAGGCGGGTATCAAGAAAGTGATATTTTATTGCGGTTAGTCTACCATCCAAGCCGGGAGATGCCATGTCCTCTCCGCTCACGAACCAACAGGCTCCTCCAACGGCCGCGGGCCGAGATGCGCAGCCTGGATGCAGGACTTCATCAACGATGCCGGGGACAGCAACATTCAATCCCTCATCTTGATGGGCGGTATCAGAGGCTGGATCAAGACGTACTCGGGACGCAGGATGGACGGGTATGACGCCAAGGCATGGGAAGCCAGCTCCAGTTGATAGCGCTCTATTCGGCGTCATGGTTGGTGGTGGTATCTCAAGAGCAGCTGCTCTCAGTCTGGAAATAAAAACTGGGATTGATCAAAAACGCCGTACCGACCAACTCTTTCTTTCCGTTGTTCCCTGCCTTTTGATTGCACCCCGCAAAAACCATGTATAGCAAAGCGGTTCCTCCATCCGACGACTGACGTTGTTGGTGTGTGTCGGGACTACCCTCTCCTGTCGTCACCGCCGATACGCTCGAGGGCCTCGAGCATGACTACTGAGTTTCCACGGATGACCTGTGTGGCAGGAGTGGTTAGTACAATGTATCGAGGGCGATGCATGGGTGACAAGACGTACAATCATTCCCAGCCTGACCTTCTCGCCGCCCTCCTTCTCCTCAACTGCCTCGTCGAGCACGATGTTCAGGAAGACCTAAACACTAATTAGCTGTCTTTCCACATAAATCAGTAGTAACAGGTGAACCGTACATCATAGCCGCGCAGGACGCCGATAACCTTGCGGCTGCCGTTCAGTTGTACGAACAGTCTTTTGTCGAGGTACTGCAACCACCAGAGTTAGCATCTGACGGCATCTCAGCGGTAGCAAAAGGCAGCAGCATACCTTCTTGAGCTCTGGCTGTGCGGGAGCCATCTTGTCGAGCTCTGTGTGGTTTGATCGTGGTGGGATAGGGAGATGCGACCGACGACCAGGTAAAGCTGCCGGACCCTCGAATTGCGACACGAGATGGAGACGCGACCACAAATTGGAGCCGAAGATAAGAGTCACGTGACGATAAGATAAAGCGTCATAACTTCGAGTCGCGGAACTTCCAAAGAAAAGTGAAGGCGACAGGCAAAACCACGACAACCAGCATTTTCACAGCAAAACAGTCGCCAATATGAGCAGCCTAGGTGTAAGACGCAAGGCGCGCGTCATCCAGACCCTGGATGATGACGAGCCTACCGGTGTACAAGATAACAACACCAACCAAGACAGTGAGTTTGCTTCTCTTTGACCCTCCCTCCATGCTTCCATTTTACTGATCCGAACAAGGGTAGCTAATGTGCGGCCGCGTGTTCCAGACTCCTCCCCTCAAGTACAAGTGCCGGTGAAGTTCACGCGCAAACCGAACAAGTCCTCCTCCCTCCGCAAGAGCATCAATGTCGCCGACGTCGACCACGACCACGACATGGACGGCGGCGGCGGCGCCCCCGTCTCCACTGCAGCCGCTGCCGAAGACGATGACGGCGCCGGGATGCCCGTCGTAGTACGGCCGTCTATCAGCCGCGCAGGTTC
Organism: Coniochaeta sp. 2T2.1; assembly: GCA_009194965.1. Taxonomy (NCBI): domain Eukaryota; kingdom Fungi; phylum Ascomycota; class Sordariomycetes; order Coniochaetales; family Coniochaetaceae; genus Coniochaeta; species Coniochaeta sp. 2T2.1. The sequence continues at coordinate 613,561 of VSMA01000014.1, forward strand.
GACAAAACAGAAGAAGAAGCCCGCCTCTTCGCGGCTCTCCTTCGGCCCTGAGGTAGCCTCTACTGAAGATGACGTCTCAACGCCCAAAAAACCACTAAGCCAACGCGCAACCGAGAACGCCCTGAAGAAGAAGAAACCCATCAACCTCCCCGCCCGCCTGCTAGGAGGTGACGACGACAGGCCGAGGTACAGCAAGGAGTACCTCTCCGAGCTACAGAGCTCGACGCCCAACACGCCGCATGACCTGTCAACCCTCACGCTAGACGACGACGGCGACGAGGAGCAGCAACTAGCAGCCATGGAGATCGACCCGTCCGAGCTAGAAGGCGCAACCGTCGTGCTGCCTGCGGGGGATGACACATCCGTATCCACAGCCCTCACCTCCGGCACGCCGGCAGCCACGATCCTCACCGCTGGACAGATACAAGAGAAGAAAGAGCGCCGGGCAAGACTAGCTCTCCAGGGCGGCGGTGGTGGAGAGGGGGGCGATTACATCGGCTTATCCGACGACGACGATGATGACGACCGGCTGCCGAGCAAGAAGAAGGAATCCCGCCTGATAGCCGAAGACGAGGACTTGGGCGAGGGGTACGACGAGTTTGTCGAGGACGGCGGCATCTCCCTCGGCCGCGCGGCCGAAAGAAAGGCGCGCGCGAGGAGGAAGAAGGAGATGGCTGAGCTGATCGCGTCTGCCGAGGCGCCGGAGGACGACGACGAGGGGGAGAATAGCGACGACAGTCTCGACCGACGAGCGGAGTACGAGGCCGCACAACGGAGAAAGGGTATGGGCGTCGAGGTCCTCGGGGATGGGGAAGAGGACGGTGCGGGTGGGGATGTGATACCCAAGATGAAACCGCTGCCGGACCTGAAGGAGTGTTTGCAGCGGATGAACAATTTGGTTTCCGGGCTGGAGAACGAGGTGAGGCAGAAGAGGATGAGGATAGCCGCGCTGCAGAAGGAGAGGGAGGAGATTGTCAGTCGGGAGGTGGAGGTGCAGGAGGTCTTGAACCAGGCTGGGCAGAAATATCAGTCTGTGCTCGGGACTAGGCCTGGTACCGAGGCTGCTAAGCTGGCGGCGCAGAGCCCGTTGAGGACTGCGAGTGTGCCGCTGCCGCCGGGATTGGCTGTGCCGGGGTTGGCTCCTGTTGAGAGGGGGTTGGAGAGCTTTGGGACGACGCCTACTGCTCGGCCGGAGGATGAGGAAATGCTGTGAGGCTGGCTGATAGCATAGCAATGGAGATACCCCTGAGCAAGACTTTGCACATGAGAGAGATATAGGCTGGCCGGCCTCGTTTTTTGGCAGAGTCCCAGAAATACAACCAAGTCAATTTCACAAATTAATGATGACCAGACCAAGTAAGGATTAGCGAACTTCGCACGTGCAAACTATATAAGTGTATGCCACAGGTTCACAGGGCCATGTCTCGTCCCGATTAAAACAATGCAGACGCCAACAAAATGTATCAATACAGGCGGTACTTTAAGCATACCGTATCGTCCCCCTAATACTCTTCGCAAGCCCCCCCCACCTTCTTTACTTCGACGGACCCCGACTAACACCAGCCCCAATAACCCCGGGCAACTTCTCCTCGCCGACGCTATACAGCATCCCAATGGCAAAAGTCACGACGCCCATGATACCGATCGTGAACCCCGCCAGAAGCCAGAACTGCACGCTGATGTCCTTCTTCTGGCACATGCTCCCCGCCCACTGCGTTGTCTTCTTCCCGAAGGCCCCCTTCTCGGTCCCGTTCAGCACGACGGTGCGCATGCAGTGGCACGCGAAACACGGCTGCTTGGCCTTGGTGTCGTTGGCGTAGCGGTCGACGCAGCGGCCGTGGCCGCCCGAGCAGTTGTTCGTGCGCGTCTCGCAGGTGTTGAGGGAAGCGAAGCAGGCGGGGATGCGCGTCTTGGAGGCCTTAGCCTGGGTGTCGGACCAGAAGGCTTCGTTTGAGGAGGAGGAGGAGGAGGAGGAGGGGGTGTTGGCGGATGTTGGGGCGGGAGAGGGGGATTCGACGTCGGATATGACGAGCTCGTTGTCGCGGCGGCGGAGGTCGATGGAGGAGGAAGAAGGTCGGGTGGAGGACCAGGAGGCTAGCTTGGAGTGCCGGCTCGATTCTGGGAGGAGGATCAGGAGGGCTTCGAGTTCGCCGGAGGAGACGAATTTGGCGAGGCGGTTCATGTTTTTGGACAGGTAAGCAACTGCATCGGGCGACTGGACAAATGTCAGTAGACGAAGGGATAGGAACAGATAGGAGGGTGCTGTACCTTCTGCGCATCGAGTCGTAGCACGGCGGACAGAGCAGGTTTGTCCCAGCACGACTTGTCATTGGGGTTGATAGCTCCCTCGATCGTGCAGTCCTTGTTGCTGGAGACTCCCTGGAACAGTAAATCGGCAATGAGGCCGTCGTTCGCTTTTGCCGAGGGCGGCTGGGGTACCGTGAAGGCGGGATCGTGGACGTTCGACATGTCTAGGGCCTTCCTCAGCTGTGCACTGTTATCCGCAGTGACGCCCTCGAGCAGGACGACGAGCTGTGCCGGTTCGACATGCTGTGACGACTCGAAGATGGACGGCGGGCTCCGTCCGAAAACGTTGAGGTATGCGATTGACTCGTCCGTTTCGAGTGTGTCGTAGCCGGTAGGGAGGTCACGCATGGCGACGCTGCCATATCCATCTCGTGATAGCCTCTGGAGGATGATGTGCCGGACGAGTTCCCTTGGAAGCTCGTGCAGCGACTGATGTGGAAGGCTGTCGAGCTCGGTATGTGATGGGAATGGGAGCTTGTACACGTCCGCAGACTCCTTGCCGGCAAGGGCAACCCCAGCCAGAGCCGCTGCTGCTGTTAAGCCTGATAGAGGCCTCATTTTGTCGTTGTGTGTGGTTTGGCTTGCAATGCAAGGTGTGGAAGTTGAGCGGATGCACGAGGTGGATGATGAAGCTCCAGATAGACTTGGCGATCGGACTGGCAACGTCAGGCGCACGGTCCACCAGCCATCGAAGAAGTGCATTGTTATGTAAGCTTCCTCCTGGCGATAAGATAAGGAACGTTGGCGTAAAGTTGGGGTCTCGAACAATCGAGGGCCGACCGGAGTCCAAACCACGTCGTCATATTGCTCGTGCAGCGTTTGATTCCACAACAACGACAACTTTAATCGAATCAAAACTTCGTCGAGGCACTATCCAGACACCCAGCCACCTGTATCTGCCTTGGCTTTTTCTGTGAGCAACGTCCAGCATCTGCAGAACAGCCGCCCTTTCAGTGTCCAGGCCGCCGCGCGGCGCGCCGAAACGCATGCGACATGTCGACTATATTCAGGACGGCCAGGGGTCTGCTCCGTTCACCAAGAGTTGTCTCAAGTATCCCGCAAGGGCAGGCGGTTCATATTCACCGTGTCAAGCTCTCTCGGCCGGCGCGCTTTAATCTCAGGTGCGTGTTGCAGGTGGCCGACTGCTGCCGATTGCGCAACCTCTATATGTGTGCTCTCCGCTAACACCAGGCCATGCAGGAACTTCCTCCTTGGGGGCGCCGTGTTCTACGGATGCTACACCGCCTGGACGACCGTCGTACTGTCGCCTGTGGCTCGATGGGTGGAAGACGAGGAAGAGAAGTTGACGACCGAAGAGCGCAAGGCGCTGGACGAGGCCTCCGATGCCACCGCATTTATCGCATTGCCGTTCACCACACACGCCGTACAACCGCCGCCGTACTCTGGTAGAGACCCGGAGTGGCGCGAGTTCGTCAAGTTGTCAAAGAATAAGGCGCTTCTGCAGAGGATCAGGGATGATCTCGCTTTTACGGTCCGCAAGACGGTGGAGGCCAGCGTGCCGGTCACGATGAAGACGGGAAAACCTTTGAAAGTCCGCAAGTACTGGCTTGACATCGATTACCCCTACCGACCGCCTGTCGAGTACCACCGGTCAGGGTATGCAACGGCCACATGCGATTTAAGATCCCGGAATCACGCTAACTCTGCTCTAGCATACTCCTTACAGATGACGGCATGGAATGGGCCACTCAGCCAGTCGAGTCGTCCGTCGTCAACGCCGTCAACCGGGTGCTGTGGCCGACTCCGCTCTTCCACTCCACCTGGGCATTCGCCGGCACAATGCTGAAGCAGAACGCCCAGGACTTCCTGAAGGCTATCGGGTACGACTCCAACGGCACCCCAACCACACCCCAAGGCGCGCCACCAGCACCAGGGAGTTCGTCGCCCCTCCCATCAAACCACCATCCGGACATTCAGCGAGCCTTGCAGCGTATCCAGCAGCAGGCCACCAAACGCCCGGCAGAAGTCAAGGATCCACGAGCAATGTCAGCGCAGAAGCAGGGCGACAACCCCTACGGCGCACCGTCATCTTCCCCTCAGTCACCTCCTGCACCTACGGGTACAACCCCCGATAAATCAAAATCAGACCAAGACCTCTTCCCGGGCCAAGCAGCAGCGCGCTCCCTCTCCGCCGAGCCATGGAAGGTTTTCACGCAGCAACTACGCCAAAAGTGGAAGCGTGTGCCAGAACAGCCTCCGCGCGGCTGCGTGCTCGTGTCTGGACTGGTGGAACTCGAGGCGCCGAAGGGGTTCACAGTCGTTGATGTCGTGGCGTACTGGGACCCCAAGACGAGGCAGTTTGACACCAAGTCCATGATGGTGCGCCTGAGGCGCTTTCAAATGAAGCAGCAGGCGCCCATAAGGAGGTAGTTTGGTAGTGGCTGGGCGTCCCTCAGATGCGGGGGATAAGGGGCGGCGTTGTACATCAAAATGGTAGCGTTGCATTGGTAAGGCGTTTGACGGATGGGTTGCTTACAGAGCAGGCAGTTCAGCAGCTTTGTGTATTACCAGTTGACACTTTTAGGGGAGCATAGCCAGGTTTCTTCACCGCACTTTCGATTGTTCAAACCCTTCTTTGCTCGAGCATTCCCTGTGACCAGGTTACTCGACGATTTGTATATTCTTAGCGACTGCATTATTCGAGCTGCGGGACAACATCAGTTGCGCTTCACAGGTCTGTCCGCTGGGTCGTTGGAAGGTGTTCGACCCGACCAGCGGATTTCTTGATCAACGTATTCTGTCTCGACAGGCCCTCATTCGTACAATCGCACAGTCCGTTTTCGACCCCAGCAATTTCAGACCGGTTGTTCTATCCCCATCACATCTCTTTACTTCTCTCCATCTCAAGCTATCGGTCTGTTTTCTGGACCGCACCATCAGCAACTCACCCCGCCGGCGTCTCCCCACAAGGATCGGTCTTATTTGATGCTTGGACGACACTTGGGCACAGCATGTGACTGGTCTTCCTGATCACCGGATTACTCGGCTAGGCTGATCGACGGACGAGTATCTTGGATGACGCGAATATTCGTTTGTCGCTCACTACATACTTCTTCCAAACAAGGGATTGGTCGTTCTCTAGACCTCACTCTCCCCATCTCCTTCCTCGTCTCCCCACCGTGTCTCTCCCAGTCCCCTCCCAGTCTCCTTCTCCGCCTACTTCCGCATCTCCCTCCCCGTCTTCCTCCCCGCCTCCCTTTGCCCTACTCTCATACCACACTCTGCGTTCCATCTCTTTTTATCCCCCTCTCGTACCAATTCTTATTCGAATGATCAATCGAAGGCGTTCAACGAGCGACTCTGCCAGCGTCTTCATCAGTTCTAACCTCTTACTCTTGTCCCCGGCCAAACCGCAGTACCCTGCGGCACATTGGATAATGCACATACCTCTTCACACTTCTTTACATTACTACCATACTCTCACCACACCGAGAATACTGCCCGGAAAGACTGCTCCCGTGTCGGTGGTCACCGTGTTACCAACACTCATACCCGCGTCCACTGCGACCCGCAGGCGCACGTTACCGCAGCAGGAGGACCAGCACCTTTGTCAATATCAGCAGGGCTATTAGACACCATATCCCCGCAGGACATATACCACCGCGCCCGCAGGGCCACCCAACGCCGGAGCGGTATCCACAGCGACCCCTACCGGCGCCACCGGCGGCGGCAAGACAAGCAACGCCAGCCGCAACACCAACCACGGCACCCGCTATGCGGGCATCTCCCATCAGCCTAGCCAAGTTGTACGGCGTCCAGGCAGACCTTAACACGAAGATGCCTGTCGCGGTAAAGATCTCTGCCGCATTTGTCAACCGCGGCGGGCTTCTTCTGGAGGTTTACCGTCTGCTACTACGCGCCAGACTCCACACCCACCACACCCACCACACCCACCATACCAACCGAGATACCCGGACAGCCTATCCGCCCCATCGCTGGCCCTGTGTCACACATTTTTATCTCTCCCCTTCTATTGCCTTCTCACACAAGGCCACTCCTCTCCACGCCCTCCTTTCTCCTTCATATCACCAACTACACCACCGCACGTCGACTACAACCACAACACCGACAAAATGCTAGGAGGGCAGATACGCCGTTCCGGTAGCCGCAGTGTTACCAAGCTGTACCCGCGTACACTGCGACTCGCCGCTACGAGTTACCGGTGCAGGAGCACCGGCCCCAATATCGGCAGACTCATGAGCCTACATGACCAAAGAGACAACTACCGCGCTCGCAAGGTTACGCAACGCCGTACCGGTATCCATAGCGACCGCCGGAGGCACCCTGCCTCGGGAAGACACGCAACGCCAACCGCAACACCAACCCCGGAGGGTGTCACATCGATAGCTACGGCAAAAAACGGTAACACCAGTGATGTCCAGCGACCCTGTCACCAGCGCAGCTATTTGCGGGGTGTCCGATTTCCTGCCCTAGGTTATCCACACGACGAGGACGGCGGTATGCCTCCCCTAGTGTGGTTCTACGAATGGGCTCGCCATTACTACCTGGAGTGGTAGAGTCGCCCCGTTACACGGTGTGGTTACCCGTGTTGCCGATGAGGGTGGGGACGAGGACGAGAACGCGGAAGACGAAGGAGATGAGGTAGGAGATCGAGGTGACGGCCGCGAGAGAGAGGTAACGTAGACGACGAGACGAATGACAAATGGGGCGTTTGGCGAACAACAGGCAGGTAAGGGCCACCCGGCTGAAGACCCTTGATACTCGATAGCGCCAGCCGGCATGAGGTCGAGGAGAGCAACCACGGTACTGACCCGGTCTCAGTATTGCCTTGAGAACAGATCCGTCAATCAAGGCAAGCCGCTCGTCAAGCAATATGGTTATCAGGCGTTCAACGAGCAACTCTACTAGCGTCTTTCCAGATCTAACCTCTTCCTCACATTCCCGGCCAAACCCTAACACCCCGATAATACCGACAAAATGCCCGGAAGGTCTGATCGCCCTGTCGGTGGCCGTCGCATCGCCAACCGCCGTGGCCCCGTGCTATGCGGTTTGCAGGTGCGGGTGAACGCAGCAGGACGACCAGCACCGAAGTCTATATCAGCAGGGGTGCTAGCCCCTGTTACCCAGGATATCAACTACCGCGCCGACCATACCACCAAAATGCCCGGGAGGTCAGCACGCCGTATCGGTAGCCGTCGCATCGGCAACCGCACCAGCAATAGTAGTAGTAGCAACGGCAATAGCACCGGCCGCGCCGCCCGCGACGCCCGCACCTACTAGTTACCCGGCGCCCCGTTCCGAGTCCTGTACCGGGCCGCCGCCGACGACGTTGGTGTACCGGTCTGGATGTGGTTCTACGAGTGGGCTCGCCATTACTACCTGGAGCTACTGTGGACCTGGAGGGTTGTGGCATGGCTCACTTGCGGAGGGATTACTCGATGATCGACAGGCTGGATGACGAACGGGCTGGTTGACGAACGGAATGCTCGACGACCGGGCTGCTTGACGAACCTGTTGATCGGTGGACATGTTACTTGACCAAATGAATCACTCAACCAACAAAGGGCAAATCACGTGGAGACTCGAGATCGAACTGCAAAGTTTGGGTTGGCTGCCCGGACTCCGTCCGGCCAAAAAGACGTTTATTGGTGATAAGAATAACTACTCCTCGAGTAGTCTCCGTTGCCCTCCCCCATCTCCCCGCTCTCCCCTCCCCCCAAAAAGCTCCCGCCGACCGCCACACCGCGCACCGCCCACACAGGCCAGCCGACCCCCCAGAAAAGCCGTCCTTGCCGCTAGGCCGCCCGTCACCGCCAGACCGCCCACCGCAAAGCCACCCGCCGACAGACCGGCCACCGTAACACACCGACCGCCCAAGGGCCACCCCGACGCGGACCACCCAGCCGCCAACAGACCGCCACAGACCGCCCACCGCAAAGTCCCCCGTGCCAGACAGCGAAAGCCCAGCCTCCTCACTTAGGTGGGCGTAATAGTCGGCCGTGAAGTTGGGTTGGCCGCAGCCACCAGGGGCGCCGCCACGTCCTTCACCGCGGCCACCGTGGTGGCACAGGTTGCCGCCGCCGCCGCCGTCTCACCGTCAGGCAAGCCGGGCATGGGGAAAATGCCGTAAAAGACCAGGCAGAACCAGATGATGAGCCAGGAGGCCAGGAGGATGGGCCAAGCGACCCACAGGAACTCCACCCAGAACTTCAAGGTGTACAGCTCCGACAGGTCGAGGTATGGGACGTGCCGGCGGAGCTCGGTGAGCTCCCTCTCGGTGAGGTTGCCCCACCGCTCCAGGTAGTAGTGCCGAACCCATTCGTACAGCCACACCCAGACCGGTACACCGACGTCGTCGTAGGCGGCCCGGTACAAGGCTGGGGTCGGGGCGCCGGCCAGCCGGAAGGTGCGGGCGGCGCGGCCGGTGCTGTTGCCGTTGTTGCTGCTGCTGCTGTTGCTGGAGCGGTTGACGACACGGCGGCTACCGACACGGCGTGCAGACCGTCGGAGCATTGGTGGTATGGTCGGTGTGGTGGGTGTGCTTGGTGGTGTGGTAGAGGTGTGTGCGGTGTATGCGGTGTGTGCGGTATGTAGGTTGAGGTTAATGTTGGTGTTGCCGATAGTGTTGGTGTTCTGGCTTCTGCTTGCTGATGTTGCTGCTGAGGCTGCTGACCGAGATGGCTGGTACAAAGATTCAAAAGAAGAAACGACAAGAGAAATCTTTCTGGGGGGGGGAGCATACTTATACCTGGCGGATTCACTTTCACTGCAACTTTCCAGCTTCAACCTCCTTCCCCTGAACTGCTGGATCTACACATCGACTCACCTGTTCTTGCATTACCTATGAGTAGTTTCGCTTATTATAGCCCGATTCAGAAGAGGTATAGGGGCGGTACGTGGGCGTGGCTGCTACTTCAACACTGGGTCCGCCTTCCAGCGATCTTTCTTCGATATATCTCTGGAAGGGGCTGAGTAACCTGGAAGTTGGGGACGAGGAAACAGTCACTCAGGAGAAGGGGCAAGAACGAACTAGATGTCGTACGATGCGGGCTCATGGGCATAGTGCAAGAGCACTGGGTGAGGGATACACCTCCAGCCCTGCAGCTCAAGACGCGGAAGGGGTATGCTGCCTGCTGTCTGTTTGGAGACATCCATTGGTGTATGCGATGCCTCAGGGAAACCATTCAGCCAGCCATTTGCGGCGGGAAAATGCTGAATTCGCTTGCCTTGGGAGCAGACTCGACAGCCAGCGGCAACTGACGTTGCATTTGCTACCTTGCGTCCAGTATCTAGGCAGGAGAATACTACCTCTACCGAGGTCCGTTGGCAGTGGGATTTGAAGGGACAGTGCAATCCTGCATTGCGAACCTTTGGTAGTTTTGAGCACTCAGGGGTAAGTAAACATGTGGAGATGTCCCACAGCAAGCATCGTACCTTCGTCTTGCTGAGGTTCACGACCCGGAAGGTACTATAACGAGAAGTAGGGCGAAGAGAAATTGAACTACCGAGGCCCTCGTTCGATGACTGCAGGGATTGTAAAATCGTTGAGAAAGGCAATGCAGTGAACACGAGTTGAGCAGGATCTGTTCTATTCTAGCGGAAACGCAGAGTTATCTGGCGTGAGGCAGTTACGGGAACTCGTGAGTCATCGGTGAGCTATTGATATTCCAGCGGGACATACAATGAGTCATCGTCCTGGTTACTGAATGTGTGTGACCGGCCGTGCTGACACATGGGTTCCTCCCGGGAAATGGAACGCAAAAATAGGCTGATTGATGATGTTGTCATGTGTATAAGCTCAAGTCAAGATAGCCTGGCTCTGCATCTCAATCCTCGCGCCGGGCCAAAGGATTTTCTTCACCATTATTCCCGTCAGCAGGGGCCTATTGTCCCCCAAGAACTCCTTCATGGTCTCCCCCATGACCATGGACAGCTCCTCCTCGCTATCGCCCTCGAGAGTGGCGAGATAGGCGGTCGCGGAGAAGACGGCATGCCACCCCTCCTGGACGCCCGCCGCCTTCAGCGCGATCTCTGTGTTCCTGAAGCACTGCCGGATCTGCTCCCGCATGTCGGTCGGGACCTCGCCATTCTCGTCCCACGGCAGCTGTCCGACGATGTGGACGATCTTGGCGGAGGCCGGGACTACGGCGGCGTTGCTTAGGTGTCCCATGTCTGCGAGCTGCAGAGGCGGGCCGGGGGCATTGAAGTAGCGGACTCCATGCTTGGATATCGGTGCTTGGGTGTATTCGATTGACATTTTTGTTGACGGTTGTGCTGGTGATCCGACTGTTAGTATCAAACGGAGGCAAGTGTACAGAATGTGGCAGCCGATCTTACGTAGGATGAGCTTCAGTTAAAGACTGTCGGCTTTAGTATGAGAGAGGACAGGGAGCAAGGAATAACATAGGCTGGAGTCTCTTATATACGAGACAGACATGTTCACGCAATTTCTTCACGATGGGAAATGTGGATACGTTCGATGGACTTTGTTTAATCAGGAAGTCTACAACGAGATTGTCCTCCATAGCTACCTTATATTCGGGAAAGGAAGACGCTAGCTAAGTAAGACGCACCCCGAAAGCTAGAGTCGAACGAGCAAGATTCGCCGATTGCCGCACAAAATCTCAAAATTAGCGCGCACTCCTTGCCACTGCGAGGACAGGCCGTAACTAACTGACTATTTACTCAGTATTCTTGTTCTAGTAGCATAAGGCTTCTAGTAAGGCAGTCATTCCACACTTTCAATATTTTATGTAACCAAACCAATATTTGATTGCTCGCGTCTGGGGATGGTGGCGAAGATTGTTAGACTAGGGTCACTGTTTTCATACAATAGGGTTACCTTCGACACCCCGCAGTCTCTAAGTGGCTCGAGATCACGACAAACGATGTCCATGGAGGCTAGTTATTCAGAAGTAATTTATACCTACTCTAACAGATACAAATGTCAATTTGCTATCTCAGTTCTGAAATCTTTGGGAGTCTTTCGTCCCGCAACAATCCCCAATGGCAATCTTGCTTCATTCTCCTTAACTCGAGTGGACCTGACAAAGATAGGTTATACATCCAACAACCCGGAAAATCAGTTATCAGGGGTTATGAGTATCCAGCAGGTCGTATTTGGCAAAGTTCCTCGCGCTCACCTTGCGTTCGAAGAGAAGGTCTAGCTCGTGGACAGGCCGGTTCGTCTCCGGGCAGCAGAAGAAAATCCAGATGGTGAAGAGCAGGCAGCACCCGCCCATGATAAACCCGATATAGCCCTGCAGATGTCCCTGGTCCGGGTTGATGAGGTAGGGGTAGGTGATAAAGCTGACCACAATGATGATGAACTGCGCGATGCCCGCGACTGCGATCGTCTTGGGCCGCAGCCGCAGGCAGGACACCTCGGACATGATCGTTGTCGAGATCGGGGCGAGCGTGGCGCCGAAGTTGAGGCCCCACACCACCATGATTCCCGCCTGCGTCCAAAGGATGTCCGTACGCTCGGAGTAGTTGGGCGTGATCTGGAGGAAGCCGATGATGAAGGACATGATCGTGGATGCGACCTGTGACCAGAAGTAGATGTTACGGCGGTCGTACTTGGCGAGGAGCCCTAGGGAGAGGAGGCTCCCGGCTACTATGACCCCTTGGATACCCAAGGATAGGTTGAATGCCGTCTTTGCGTCGACACCGGCGACTAGGGAGTAGAGACAGTCAGATTAGCTAAGAGCTTGGGTGGTGTTGAAATTGCAATGCGTGACAAACTTACCTTGGAGGAAGTAGGCAGAATTCAAGACCATCGTGACTCCCGTGATGTTCATTGCCGCGTAAACAATAGAGGCAATGACTGTACGCCTCAGGTTGGTGCCACGGAAGCACTCCATGAAACCCGTCCCCTCGTCAAGCTCCCGATCCCGTCGGTCAATTTGCTCGATGAAAAAGAGCGCCGATCGGACGTCGTGGCCCTTGCGTGCTAGCTTGCGCATCGACGCTTCGGCCTCGACGACTCGACCCTGTCGAATCAACCAAACAGGACTACCATGTTGGCACGAATGAGTTAGTCACCACAGTGAAAGACCCATATCTCTCTCAATAACTTTCTGCACACTGGGGGCCAACTCACCTCTCCGGAACGATGAATAGTAACGGCCCCAGAATAGCCGGCCATGCCCACTGAACCGCAAAGCCGACCCTGTACGACGTGTCGCTGGTCATGCTAACTATGCCGTTCGAGACACCGATGGCGATCAGAGGGCCGATGAGCACCCACACGCAGTACATGCCGCCCACGACGCCTCGCAGGCGGAAGGGGGCAACCTCGGTAGCGTATGACATTGAGAGGACTCCGTAGGCGCCGAGCGGGATATTCATCAGTAGGGTGCCGGCGAGGATTGCGCCGAGTGACTCTCCGAAAAACTGGACGAAGACAAAGGCGATCTGGAAGATGAAGGAGCCCCAGAACGGTATCTTGCGGCCGTATTTCTCCTATCGGTAAGGACACCTTGTCAGTCATTTTATCTGTAGCTTCTGACCTGGTTGCTGAAGGGTGTGGGAAACCTTACCATGGCAATGGTAATAAGCGGAGCGCCAATGATCATGCCGATCATCGACGAGGCCGCGATGGCAGCCTGCCACGAGGCTGCGATGATAAACAGATTGTCGTATTCAAACCCGAACTTCTTCGTAAACGCAGGCATAGCGTTCAAGTAGGCCATGTAAGAGGGAGTGTAGCCTGTACTGAAGCGTATAATGAAAGTTAGCCGCCTCATTCTCAATCGTCCGTACCTTGTGTCGCAAGGAGCTGTCTGGCCGAGGGTTGCTTACAGTACCATGGGGCTACTCAGAAGTACTGACCACAGGACGGCATACGGCCATGTCCTCACAACCTGCCAGAACGGCATGTTCCTGTCGACCATTTCGGGGGCCTGGCTATCCAGTAACTCCGTGACAACCCCTTCTTTCGTGCTTTTGGTATTGACGACCTCTTCACCAATCTTGGCCTCGTCGGAGACGGCCTCGTTCTCAGTGTCAGTGACCGCCGGATGGCCGAGGCCAGCCTCATCGTTTATGTGACGGGGAGAGGTCATGTTCGAGATTCAGAAACCAAAACTGATTGCAGTGGTGGGTAGCTGTGCTAACTTACGAACACAGGCCTCCCTTCGTGCTGGCATTATGCCGAAACCAGGAGGTTATATAATGAGTGTACTTAGCTCAATGTGAAATGCTCATGTGCCTCCCACCGCTTGTGGAGGTCGAGCGTCTCCTGCTGGCATGGCTGGTACCGTAGATGTGAGTCTTGGACTAGAAGCTACTAGACTAGTATTAAGGTAGGCGCCAAGGCTGTGATCGTGGAGGACTTCTACTTTGGGCTTAGGTTAGCGTTCAACCCTTGTATCGCTCCCTTGTAGGCCATAATCTCCCCCGGCACTTTAGCAAGTTCTTGATATGTCCCTGAACCCTCAGCGTCCCGTCGTTATCTTAATACGTAACTGTTGTTCATCTTACACGTGCAGCATAGATTCACGACACGGCGTCAGCTGGATCTTAATAGCAGGAAATTATCCGCACAAGCTTATTTGACTTCCTTGGCTCCATTGAAACATTTCCCACCGCGCCTACAGGAGCTACAGACAAGCTGGCAACCGTCATGCCCATTAAATTAATTGAGTTCTAGTAGACAGTAATCATCAAGGTTGTATATTTTATTCAGGTGATTGTAAAGTTCCAGGAGGCCATTGCAAATACGGACAGTTGCAAGCACCTCTGGCAAACAGGAAAAGCAGTCCAACCGCGCCACCCAGCGCAACACAACAAAGACATCGCTGAGCCAGGTGGGCTTTCAAGCCAGATTCACTCCAGCTTTCTCCTTGCTCCATTCTTCTCCACGCAGATACTCGAGCGGGTGCTTGAAGTCCACGTAGCCAGAGAAGGGCTGGTTGACACCGTAGCCAATATCGTGGAGCATACTATCGTCGTAGTTCATCTTGGTCAACTCTTCATATGGGTTGGCGATATACTGGTTCTCCTCCTGCCGCAGCGTTCCCTTGCAGTAGAAGGTGCTGTAGAGCAGACGCTCCTCGTCCGTGGTGTTGTTGGCCGAGGCGCCGTGGTAGCAGCTGGCGAGGAACATGAACGCGTCCCCCCTGTTGAGCTCGGCCTGGACGGTAAGCTTCTCGTCCGGCGGCGTATCATTTTCCCACAAGTGGCTGCCCGGGATAAAGCGGGTAGCACCGTTCTTCTTAGTCGACGGCTTAGCCGCGACGAAGAAGCCGATAGCGGTGTCCTGGCCCTGAGTATACTGCTCTGCCGTCTTGCGGCGACAGGGGTTGTGCGAGATAACGTCGTCGCGGTGCAGGTCCTGGGTGGCGGAGCCCGGCTGTACCGAGAAGATGATGGTGTTGGTGATCCATGGTGGCGACGATACGTGGTTAAGCTTATTGCCGATCCAGAACTTAAAATGGGCGGTTAGAAGCTCGTCTCGCACCGCCTTGAAGATCGGGTGCTGGGCAATGGCGTCCATGTATATCTTAGACTTGGTAGCAAGGCCTAAGACCCGCTTGGACTCTTTGGAAAAGAAACCGCTAAGCTTATCTTCGTCGTTGTCGCGGCCTTTGTGATAGTCGCCGAGATAAGGGCGGGTATCTGCCTCGATCAGGTCGAGAGTCTTTTCGTCAACGGCATTCCGGATTATGACGGCGCCAGTTTTGATCATGGCCGCGATGACCTCTTCGGTCGTCGCCGTGCCGCTTTCGAATACCTGCAGGTCGGGGAGCGGCCTAAGTCGGTCATCGGTGATCTTGGAGAGATCTTCTGCAGCGGTGGCGGGAACCATTGTGTCGTAGTCTTGGAAGAGAAAGTGTACAAAGAGGCGATAGTGGTGGAAAGATGTTGACTCGGTTCATGAGACGAAAAGAATGCGGCGGCGGGCTAAGATTTATATCGTTGCTCGTCTTTAGATGATGTCGCGTGTGCGGGGAGTTCGCTTCGACTCGGCGACCGAAGACAGCATATACGTTTCGGTATGGAGTAAGACTTGTCCAGGCCTAGAGACGGACCTTCACCGCCAAGCAAGTCTGTCACCGTAGTGGGCTTGGGACATGTGTCTCGGAGGCATGGGTAGCTTCGTAGTTGGTCAGGGACTGCTGTCGCGTGGTTGGCTCGCTATGGCTTGCTCAAAGGGGAAATCACTAACGTGTCGAACCCCCTTAGTGGCATTGAGTATCAGCCTCGCTCGACGCGTCGGAACGACAATATTGAAGTCCAACAAAGGCACCGATACGAACAAGCGCCTGATCTCGTATGAACGCTATGCATTAGCAAGATACTTGCCCTGGCGTATCGATTATGAAGTGAAGCGGAATACCCCTCTGGAGTGCAGGACTGTTACAGATAGGTAGGAGGGCGGGGAATTGTATGTGCGTCCTGTCCTCCACGACGGCCCCGAAGCTGGATCCCGCAAACGACCAATTTCGCAACCTCGGTCTCTGTAAGACTCCTACAATCTGAATACGTCGTACCTTTCCTCCTCGATAATATCTTTCCATCTAATCTCGGACGGCTCGTCACTCTGCGCCCGTTTTAGCCATAGCGTATTCATCGCCTCGAGGAAAGTCTGCTGAGACCGTAGCCCGAGCTGGCGCTTCGTGATGAACCAGGAAGACATCCGCAGCTGCTGATCGGGCGAGGACGCTTCTGAAGCAATGACCAGAGCGGGCCACATGGTCATGCAGCCGAGGTGTGCATTGCCGACAGTCTCAATTGCCTCTAATGCCTGGACGCCGGACTCAGTGAGACTGTGGACGGTCTCTAAGGGCAGTCGACGCACCGTGCGATTGAAATATACGAGGCTGGCGTAGTAAAAGGCTTTGGCAGCGTGGTGCTCGGCGAACCCGCGATGATCCCAAATCCCGCGCTGAGCCATGTCGGTTTGTGGAAAGTCGAGAAGGAGGCACAGCTCGAGTCTGTCTAATTCTTCTTCGCTCGGAAAGCGCCGGGCCGCGAGAAGTCGGTTCATGGCCGCGAGGTTCCTGAAGAACTGAAGAGAGGCCCCGTGGAATGGATTTGGTGTATCCTCGGTCGTATCCAGGAAGTCGAGTATGTCCTCTGGGAGATCCCAGTCGCACAGGATAGCATAGCAGACCAGATATCGTATGCACGCGGACAAGTTCCGGACATTACGGGTTCGAGCGCGCAGATCCTTGAGGTAGGCAATGCCGCCCGCCATATGTATGCGCCACCGCTGCGGCGCACCGGAAATAGTATCTACAGTAACGCAAATCAAGATCGCTTCGGTCAGCGCCCGGCTGTTGAAGTCCTCATGCCGACCTATACAGTGACGTAGATGGGTGAGCGCCAGCTGGTCGTGCTTCAACCCGAGGACTTGGTCCCCTGCGGCTCTGCCTCCGCTGAGCTCAAAGAGGTTATAAGCAGAGCACGCGCATACGGCGTGAAAGATGGTTATCTCGGCATTGCTCTCCCTGGAGCTCGACATTATCCCCGCAAGGGCCATGGGCAGGATGAGGGTCCGGGATTCATTCTCCGGTCCGTCCGTCAGCAACATCTTTGCACTGAGGTACGTCACCCAGTGATGTATCAGTCGTTTCTGGTGTGACGGTATTGGGAAGAGATCCAAATGCGTTATTGAGGGGGGCGGGGTTTGCTGCCGGTCCAGGAATCTCTCGATGTGCGTTGCAACTGCAATATCTCCAAAGACAAACAAGTCTTGGTCTGCGCTCTCCGCTTGCCCGGACTCATTGCGAGGCAGTGAGGTGTCCGAGAAGGTGCTGGTTGTGTCTGCCGACCGAGCCGAGTTTCTGATGCTGCTACTCAACAGTGGAGAAGATCCCCGATGACTCGGCGATTGTGGAGATAGACCGACTGTTGTCTTGCTGCATTCTGGGGACGGGGTAGGTTTTGAGCCTCGTAATTGGCGTGACTCAGACCACGAGAGCCGAACAGCATAGCCTTCGCACTTCGTGCCTAGCTGGATGCATCGGTTGCATTCCGGCTTGGCTTCGTCGCACTTCAGGTGGCGAGACCGACATGTCCAGCAGCCCGTGAACGACCTGGTCCTGCGGGTACGGCCCAGGCCACGGCGCGGCCTAAGAGTGTGGGCCTCCAAGATCGGCAAAGACAACTCCATTCGGAAGAGGGAGAAATCAGGAGAAGTTGGATGCGGAAACTGTGGCCGAGCTGTGGGAAGTACCACAACATAAGGTATTTAAAGATAAAGGGGGGTAGATACAGAGCAAGACAGGTATCGGGAATGGTTTTCCCAATCGCTCGGCGATCGTGATTGGGTTGCCAGCTAGTCAATCTTGGCGCTGGGCTCATGTTCCATAACGCCTGGGTCGGTGTGCAAGTGCAAGTGCCGTGATTGTCCACTGGCAAGGGTGTTTAACTGGACTGGAGCAATGATGAAGATTCCGTGCGGTAGTCATATCCTGAACGACGGGGGCAAAGGCCGCTGTGCAGCCTCGTGAGCATACGTCGTGGGGCTCTGGCCACACACCGCCAACTTGCCGTGGCACGTGATACGTCTGATTTGCCTTCCTGCAGAGCATAATATGGGGAGTGCGGCGGTTGACTGGACCGGGGTGCTGTGAAGGTATGGGGTTGTAGTTGGTGTTTGGTAGAGAATGAGGGGAGACCCGGGAGAGGGGACTCAGGTCAAGTGGCTGAGGAAATTGGAATAGTGGTGGTGGGAATGAAGAACTAGGTTACAGCAGGCCAGGCGGTATATAAGGGGTAGGATCGTGAGGTATAGCAGCTGGGCGGCAAACTTACAGCAAGTAATTCGCGTCCTTATTTCAAAGACAAACCGGTCATTAGAGCTGAATCCCGAAGGACCATTACTGGGCTACAATTGTACACCCCTCTATACGGTAAAGCTTACAACCTGATTGTTGCTGTGGGGGTATAGTACGCTGTGTATCCGACCTTGTCCTTAAGGGTATATCTCTCGTTTACCGGCCCCGTCCAGCTACCGTCCGGGCCGATATGAGTGACGCTGCCGGGAGGGCGGAGACTGCGTAGTCGCGGCTATTGAAGGTGGCGCTGACGCCGGCGGGAAGGGTGAATAGACCCGTGACGGTGCCACGCGCAGTCCCGCTTATATACGTGTTGGTGGGGAGGAGGACGGGGATCGTGATTGCATAGCGTTTCTCGTTGGGACTGCCGGGGAGGTGGCGCTGTAGTTGGGGGAAGAGACAATGGCGATCTTCTGGGTTGCGTCTAGGAGAGGGTTACGCCAGTGCAGTAGCCGGAGGCGGTGAAGGCGATAACGAAGCGGGCTTGGGGAGACGGTTGGAGGAAGGCGACTGGGCTTGCCAGGGCCGGAGCCGGCGCCAGAAGCGAGATGGTGGTGAGAAACAGAATTAGACGGGCTGGACGAGTTGGATAAGAGAATGGTTGATGGGTGGTTGGGACTTGTGATGGGCACAAACCGTATGACGATTAAAGTCAAAGTTATACAACAACTGAACATCGCAAACTTGATTACAAACACAGATTGCTTACCAGGTTGGTGGTTCTCCAAAAGCCGTACTTCTCCACAACATTTGTCAACGTTGTTCACATACGAGGGATACCGCATAAAGAGCGGCAATGGACGTTCTTAGGACCAGTGGAATACGAACAGTGACCATGGCTTAGTGCGACATCTGTACCCGCAAGTGTGCTTGCCTGTCAGGGCCGGAATAAGGTCGAAGGTCAGTGATGAGATGTTGAAGAAGTTGAGGAGTTGGGAGATCTGTCTTATAGCAAGAGGAGTCGAGGGACGGACTGGAGAGATGGGTTGGTGGAAAAGGGGTAAATTCGCTTCCCTTGGGAGCAGACACGCTGCTCTTGGGCGTACATGTCGTGATCAACCCGCCCGGGCTCATCAATGAGCGACTACCTCTACTGTGATTTCATGGTAGCAGCTGTGTCTGAAGGGCCCTCCCCCCTTGTCACACACCTCTTATTCAAACACAGGAAGGAAGTAGATATATTTATCGACACGAAGCAAGTCTTCCCCAGAGCCATGGTTGCCAACTTACAAAGTTCCAGCCGAACGCAGTCGCAGTTATAAAAGAAGTTAGATGAAGTGCGGAAGCTCATATTCGAGGGGGGGCTTATAGTCCTCCAGCCTCCTAAAAGTGAACCTTCTCAATGTTTCTACAGGTCGAGCTATTAAGATTCAGATGGAGATCCTCCTCGTCCTTTGCTTAGATCGAATCTGACGATCTGACGGAGGGGAGGCACGTATGGTCAAGTCGTCCGATAATGACGTTATGGTTGTAGCGATGACTAAAGGAGTCAGAAGTACGCCTAAATCGACGGTTGTTACACTTTCTCCGTCGTGAACCTTGGTAAGACGAAGGTACGATGGTTGATGTAAGATATAGTCAGGTATTTACTTATCCCTGAGTGGTCAAGACTAGCAAGAGTCACGACGCAGAATGCAGGTTCATCCAACCCACACTGCCAATGGAGTCCCAGGAACATTTTACTTCCCAGATACAGGACGCAAAGTAGCAAATGAAACACCAGTGCCGCTGTCGAGCCTCAGCCTTCGTCTCGTGACTGCCTCTCAGTGCATCTTACCTAACTTGTCACAATCGAACTCGAATACTGACGGGAGGACACCGCCTTATGCAGACACTCCACTTTCCTACAAGGTTCTCATCAGTGCCTTCTACTACTCTGAAGTTGCGAGATGGAAGGGACACAAATCCACATTGTTTTAGACACTGGAAGTCTCTGACGGCTAAGTTGAATCAACCGCAGACGCGCGAAGACACACCACCTCATGCAGAGTCTCCACTTTCCTCCTCTGTGCCTTCTGCTTCCCCTTCTTCAGCTTGAAGTTCATAGCAGGATAGCACGGTAGGCACCGGCCATGTCGTATGATAGCTACGTCACCTCGTCCCATCGATGGTCATCCAGACCGGGAGAATGCTTAGATCGAGGGCTTGCTCGCCTTCTGATGTTAAAACAGGGCGAAGGTACGATGCATGATGTGGAGAAGCTCTTCGACTGTCAGGCCCATGGCGGACGAAGACACATGTTTACTTACCCCTGAACAGCCGAAGAAAAACATGCCTTCCTGTTCATTCGTCGCCTCTAGCTGCAGGCACACTGGTCAAGTGTGAATGCCTTTAGCGACCGCTCTGAATCAGCAAGACACAATCCTTGTCTCATCTGTTTGCGTTCAGGAGCCTTCAGACGTGAGCAAGTGGAAGGAAGCAGGCCTAACCTTTGCCAACCTCATGTCCTGCGGGCTACCAAGCTCTGCAGAGCTCGGGTGTTCCATTCATTTGAAGACGCTCCTCGTTCCTCATTTGTGTCTTCTACTTCTTCCACTTCGGGTTATATGGAAGGCGTCAATGTACTTGTGGTCCGATCGCCACATCACCTCATTCGATCGAGCGGGTTCCTGTCTGCGTTCATGAGGGGAACAGTCACGATGTTTCCTGTCTCAAGTTTGCCTTCTGACTTTGTGGAACGGTCATCGATGTGAAGTTCACGTTGACAAGGTCAGGTATCCTTTATTCGGAAGACAACGAGGAACTGTCTCAGTGATGATGACCTCCAAAATGCGCTTTCTGGATTCTCAAATGATTTATGCTGTGATGTACCTCTTCTTGCTTTGGCTGAGGCAGATTGTCGTCTGGCTATGAAGATTACATGTGACTGACAGGTATCTACGTGGTAATGTATCACCATGTAGGTAGCACTTTTACTTGCTCTAGTTATCAACATGCAAATATGTTCAGGGGCTGCCCTGCCCTCTCATGTCCGCCCCTCCGTGCATCCTTCCCGCTCAAGCATGCAGACTTAAAGATTGAAAGGTCATATCATCCATCCAGTAGACCTTCCTATGTAGTTCACTACATGGGGGACACAGAACTACCTGTTAACGTCAAGTCTCCCTAGTTCCAGTCTTCATTGCAACCTTACTCCTCATCCTCCAACTCAACCTCATGTTCACATCCTCTCAAGAAACATTGTCCCCTTTCCTCGATCATGAGACCAGGGAGCGTCTGGCGACGGATCCAGAGGTGAGTTCTATCAACGCGCCATCGCCGTTTCCACGTGCTATTTCCCCCGAGCTTCTACTAACTCCTCGACAGATCATGAGCATAATTCAAGACCCTGTCATGCAGACCATCCTCCAGCAGGCACAATTGGACCCTGTTGCACTGCAGGAGCAAGATCCAGAAACTGGTTGCGGCGGGTGTGATCCATATTGCTGTGGAGGACAAGGCGTATCATGCGGGAGGCTTTCACAATGACCTGGGCCATCACCAACCATATGGCAACTTCAGTTCCCCTTTCAGTCTTGATGTGGGGGACGTCGAACGTGGCCGGCATAGGGCATGCCACATGTTGTGGTGGAGGACCGAAGCACGTCTGGCGGGGGCTCCTGCTGGGCAGTCGTAGTGGCTCGAAATATGTGCTGGTCTAGCCGTCGTTAATCCCATTATCTTGGTCGTCATGGTGCGGTCTGGTGTGGTGTGTCTCTCGGATTTTCCACAGCCATGTTGTTCACATGTAACCGCAAGTGTCTGCTGAGGTCAGTACTTCTGTATATATATTGCGAGAAGAACCGCAACGCACTTCTTGACAGCCGTGTCAGGTAACTGGTATGTCGTGACTTTCCCTCGGCTATTCTGATTTTTGGTGGGAGTAGTAAGGTAGCGTGGGAAGCCGAGTTGCCCGGGTTCCAGGGTCCAGCTGACAAGCCCTGAAGGAAAGGAAGGCAAGTACAGCTTAATAAGGTAGTGATGCCTCAAACGAGAAGCAATAGCATTTTTTATTATAAGGGTATCAGATCATAGGTAGTAAAACCATAATATAGGAACGCAGAGCCAACTACAGAGTCACGTCCACTTCACTTTAACCTAATTTCTACCGGATCTTTCTCCTCCAACCTCCAACCTCACAACTCCTCTCTGAAACATTTTTGGATATTCTTAACTCTTCTTCAACATCATTATCTCCATCGACTGGACGATCGTGAGTGCAACCCCGGCGAGGATAATTTAACACGGATAATAACACGCCTAACGAGCGACAGACCAGGAAAATGATCAGCACGGCGTTCTCGGCCCCTGCCATCGCCCACCCGCCAACCAACACCCCCGCACCACCGACAATGGCCGACAGAAACTCTGATGCAGTGCAGGAGAAGACTCCGGGAACTAACTAGTACAAGAAGCGGCCAACGTCACTATCACCATGATCAACGCGGCATTCTCCCGCCGTTCCAGATTCCTCTCCTCTTTTGAGTCTTTCCTTCTTCAACATCCTTATCACCATCGACGGGCCCCGCGTGAGTTTATCCCCTCGAGTACGATTTGGCACGAATAACTGACACGACCAATGGGCGATAGACACAGACAATCAACACGATGGCTCGCCGGTTCTCCCTCTGCCCGGCAATGCTGAGACTCGACTCGTAGGGATTCGACAACGTCGAACTCGGCGTCCTCCCCCCTCCTCCTCACCCCTCACCCCGAGACGAGATCAGACTCATGGACCACAACCACCCCCTCCTCCTTCTGCCCATCCGACGGACCCTTCCCTGGATTCACCATCTCTCCCCCTCCCCCCCCCCCCCCTCCCCCCCCCCCCTTCCCCGTCACCTAGAGACGACATCGGACTCCTGGGCGACAACCTCTCCCTCTTCCTCCTACCTCTCCAACGAATCCTTCCCGGGATTCACCATCCTCTCCTCCATCCCGTCGCCGCCCCCGCGACGGATACGACGGTCGTCGTAGGCCCGCTGGCGCGTCTGGGTTCTCACGGCGGTTCTGGCAATAGTTCTAGCAACTATTTAGGTTATCGTTATAATCGGTGAGTAATCCCTTCGTACAATTGTCTATTCTTCTACCCGCTCTAAGTCGTCCAGTTATCTAATCCTTTACTTAGTTATTCAATTATCTAGTCCCTTAATCGTCTTATCAGTCGTTTAATAGTCTTGTCGTCTAGTCGTCTAGTCGAAGCAACGGCTACTAGTAGAATGCATGGCTCTCGCAAGGCGTGCGAGTAACTTGGACATATTTCGGTTGAAGTGCTCGACCAGCTGCCCGATCATTTAGACGATCCCGGGTCCCATCGTGATTTAAAGTGCTGACATACCGAATTGTTTGGTTAGGCAAACGAGAAGAGATCACCGAAACAGACAGGGGCACAGGATATGGACTCACAGCGGCAGAGGCTGCCAAATTCAGGCTGAGCAATTCGACTTTCGAAAAGTATGTCAGGAGGCAGGTGATTGATGTGATAAAACCTGTTATTCGTACTGATGGATCTTAGTGTCTTGTCCTGAACAGGCAAGGCAATGAAACGGCAGGGGAAGCATTGTTGTCTTGATCGGCCGTGCTCTTCCTCGGTGGACCTCGGCTCAATTGCCCCTCTCTCCTCACATGTCGCACTCACAGCCACAACAACAACAATGGCTCTCTTGATGACCACGACCACTACCGATACCGCATATTGGCCCATGCAGACCTTCGGAAAGCGTATTTCATGACAACAGTCAGATGCAGTTGCGCAATTGTGCGCTGATCTGGACTCGTGGATTAAAGGATAGCAGAGCTCCTCTGATTCGCACAGGTTTCATCAACACAGCTTCAAGCATGTCTAAGAGACACAGCTCCTCAACCTCTGCGGGAGCCAAACCAAGAGAACGCCCGCCTCCCTCTGTTCCTCGACCAAGCGCAAGGCAAGCAACCAAATTGGGACACCCCACTGCCTCTTGGTCGTCAACTTTCTGACATCTACCAGCATCCTCCTCCTCTCACCAACAAACAAGGTGCTCCTTTTACACAGAGTCCGGACATCGACTTCATTCCCCTCAGCACATGTCTTTCCTGGAGGAAACCTCTCGACCTTTCATGAGGGCCCAATCCCAGATGTGCACTCCGCGGGTCGCCATACCGACGGCGAAGCATACCGACTAGCGGCTGTGAGGGAGACATTCGAGGAGAGCGGTATCTTGCTCGCTCGACGGCAAAATGATGGGAGGGTGTTGAATGTCCCTTCAGACATTCTTGAAGACGGAAGGAAGAAGACGCACGGCGAAAAGGTGAAGTTTGGCGATTGGGTCGCCAGTCTGGGTGGCAAGCCGGATGTCGGTCAGTTACCAAGAGTCCAGACTCGCAGAGTTGCCGCTGAGACCGAATGTCCTGACAATATTGCAGATAATATCCTTCCCTTTACACGCTGGGTCACGCCAACTAACGTCCCAAAGCGCTTCACTACGCAGATGTATCTCTACATGATTCCCCTGCCGGATTCCACTTCGGATTCGGGCATTTTGGACGCGAGCAGCCCCAAGCAAGCAGTCATCGTGCAGACACCAACACATGACGGCGGTCTGGAACACACAGCCGCAAAATTTGACTCTGTCTCTGCATGGCTGGACAAGGCACGCGACGGATCCATCATTTTGTTCCCTCCGCAGCTGTACCTGCTCACACTCCTCTCGGAATTCCTAACAGGAGATCCGCCCCGCTCGTCATCAAAGGACGACAAAGTGAAGCACTACGCCCGCCAGCGCTCAGCGGTAACGGCGTTTCTGTCGCAAGTCCCAACGACTCCTGCTGGCATGCAAGTGGCAAAGGAACATCCTGCAGCAGTGGTTCCATGGGCAGAGAAGGTGATCAGCCCGACGGCTCTATTTACGCTGCCAGGGGATGGGAGGCTGGTGCTCGGCCTGGACAAGCCCGGGCCAGAGCTGGTGCAGTCAGGCAGGGCAGGGGACCCTGATCGGGTGGTTCTCGTGGATTTCAAGAAAGAAGGCCCCCGCAGGGTGGAGGTTAGAACTCGGGAGGAGGTTCTGAGGCAGAAGCGAGAAGCAGAGGCGGTAGAGGAGACGAAGAGTAAACTTTGAACAGCGTAGGTTGGTTGGATGGTATAGGCGCTAGACATTGCATGGTCGCCTCAATAGACGCGCGTGATACGGTGTGGAGGAAGAGGGCGTGCGCATTAAGGAAATGCAAAACATTGTAGCGATCAATCATCCAGTTTTACTGTCCGCAAAGAAGGTGAATGTCTCGCCGCGACCGACATCAAACCCGGCTAATATGCAACTCACATGCCACTATTTCCAATGCAGATGCGGCTCTTCCACTTCCGAGAATGACACCTGGTCGCAAGACACCTGGATGGAACTCGCCGTTAACTTCATCTAGCAATCATTAGAAATCGCGGATTATCACTTGTCCTAGCTAGAGTAACAGTACGCATCAAGATTGAATCGTCGAGTTTTTCTGAACATGGCCGACCACCCGCTCCGAGGCAAACTTCCACCCCGTCGTCCGACAAAAGAAGAACTCATCGGCACACATAAATCCCACCTCAAGAAGCAAGACCTCACACCCGACGCACCTCGCCCAGTGAAACAACCTCTCCTGGCCGAGTCCTACCCAGCCTCAACGCGCTCAATTCGTGACCTTGAAATCGTCTGTCATCCTCCCCTCCCCCACCTCCTTACACCACCCATCAGACTACCAACTAACCGACTCCCATAGATCCCCCTCACCGATCTCCGGATCGAAGAGCACCACCGCGGCAAGGGCCTCGTAGTAAAAGTCGTATCTCCGCCATTCATAGGGGCAGGCGTGATAAGCCTGGTCGAAGATGAGGTGGGCAACGCGGACAAGCTGGCCATCTACAACCACAGCGACTCGTCCATCTTGTCGGGCGTGCCCGAGGGGTGCGTCGTCGCCGTCAAGGAGCCGTACTACAAGTACAACGGCAGCGGGGACGACTACATGATATGCGTCGACCATTCTAGCGATGTGGTGCTGTTGCGGTTCGGGGACGAGATTATCCCGGAGGCGCTGAGGTTGGGCCCGCTGTTGAAGGGGGCCGAGGAGTGGAGAGGGGCGGGGGATAGGGCTTTTCTGGAGAGGGATCTTCCCACTGCTGTGTTTTGGTGAGTTACTGTTGGGGAGCCCGGGGGTGGACAAGTGGAGATGTGGCAGTGCTGACAGTATGTGACAGCTACACGGAGGCGCTGGAGGCGAGCGATGACGCATCATTCCGGTCCGGCATCCTGAGCAAGAGGGCGGGCACAAACCTCATCCTCGGACGCTACGATGCCGCGAAAGCAGATGCCCTGACATCACGCACCGGCGCACCATCTGAGTGGAAAGCGTACTTCACCGCCGGCCGCGCGGCGTATGGGCTGTGTGATTACCGCACGAGCAGGGGATACCTCGAAGCGGCACTCGAGCAAAACCCTCCCGCAAGCAGCACCGTGAAGAAGGAGTACACCCGATGTCTAGCCCGTCTCGACGAGGAAGCAAACGGTTCGTACGACTTTACCGCGCTGTTCGCCTCCCTGAGCCCGACAAACGTGCATCTGGACGTGGGCTCCTTTCTCAGCAGCACGCGCGTGGCAGATTCCCCTTTGCACGGACGCGGGCTCTTCGCCGCACGGGACATCAAGGCGGGCGACCTGATCTACGCCGAGAAGGCGACGCTAATGCCCAACCAGTACGAGCCTAGTCGGGCTTCGGCCGCGCTGTATGCGATGATGGTGCGTCAGCTTTACGACAACCCGTCGATTGGCCCGACCATCCTCGGCCTGTACGGCGGGACATACCAGCGTTCCGGCCACGAGGGCGAGCTGGTAGACGGCGTGCCGGTTGTGGACGTCTTTCTGACCGAGAGCATCAGGAACAAGAACTGCTTCTCAGCCCCGCTCTCAACCCTCGAGGACACCAAACCCACGAGCACTTCGAACAGGATGGCTAAAGGGCTGTGGCCGCACGCGAGCTACATGAACCACTCGTGCGTACCGAACAGCATGCGCGCCTTTCTCGGCGACCTGCTCATCTCCCGCGCGACGCGCGACATCCGCGAGGGCGAGGAGCTGTCGCAGCAGTACGTCCCCGTCAAGGCCCTCTGCGACGTCCGACAAGCGCAGTATTTGGCGGGATGGGGATCTACCTGCCAATGCGCGCTGTGCGAGGCGGAGAGCCGGGGGTCGAGGGAGATGTTGCAGAAGAGGAAGGAGGTGCTGGGTAAGATTGAGAGGGCGTGCGGGAAGAAGACGCCGGATAAGGGCATGATCCCGGAGAGCGCCATTCGAGATGTGGAGAGGTTGACGAGGACGTTGGAGGAGCTGCATGAGAGCGAGGTGTATGAGGGACTTCCGAGATTGGCGCTGGTGTACCCTGTAAACTGGCTCATTGAGGCGTATAAGGGCAGGAAGGCGCATGCTAAGGTGGTGAGGTATGCGCTCCGGTTGCTGCGGGAGTTTGGGTTCCGGGCGCCGGTAGATGAGGCGGCGGAATGGGAACCACGGGAGATTTATGGTGGTGAAGGGGGAGCATCGCTGATGACGATCCATGTTGTCACGGCGTTGAAGTCTGCGGGGGAGGCTTACAGAGCTCTTGGACGGGAAGGACTGGCAGCCAGGTGCGGAGAAGCTGGCCGGCTCGGGTACAAGATGGTCACGGGCTTTGACAACGATCTTGGAGTATTGAACGTTTGAGTTTGTTGATTTGGAGAGCTGGCAATGTAGTCTGATATACCATTCCAAAAGGTATGAGTATTGTTTCAAGACCTCCGGTCCCTCACGCAATTGCACCGATCGCCGCCATCAGTGCTGCGCCGGCTGCAACAGCGAAGAAAGCGTTCACCCGCTTCTTCCCGTGCAACGTCTTGTAGCTCTTCTCTGTCAAGAAGTCTTCGGCCAGCAGCTGCACGAGACCCGCAAACAGCAGCAGCCCGCTTGAGATAGCGTTCATGACACCCACCATGAGCAATCCCGTTTGGCTCATGGGATCGTACAGTTTGTGGACAAAGAGTCCAATCGCTTGCCCTATGGGCGTTGTTGTCCCGTACGCCAGAACCATCAGCCACGGCCGAGGGGAAGAGCGAGGAAAGTTGATGGCCGCAATTCGCGAGCCAAGAGCCAGGCCTTCGAAGGATTGGTGGAATGCAATGGCGATCAAGAATACGGCAAATGTCGGGCCGGTGGCGACACTGAGCGCCATGCCGATGAAGACGCTATGGAAAAGAATTCCGGCCTCTAGCAGCAGACACTGCAGGAGTAGTCGTTTCTGTTCCTCAGCGTTGGGTGGTGCGTGAGGTTCAGAGTTCTGACCATTTGCGAGCGATGTCTGCTTCGTCTGGTCGCTCTCTCCGGTGAGGCGGGAAGACTGTCCCGCATCGAGCTCATGGAGGTCCAGCTCCAGATCAAGCGATTCACGAGGCTCCTCAAGCTCCTTGTCGACACCCTGCTCGACCCTGCTATATGAGGCACCGCCGTTCTGGCGCTCGACTGTGGGTGTGGAACCTGGTAGCGGCGACGCACCGGCAACCAAGCCCTGTGTTTCCAAGTCTTCCAGAGCAATATCCGTGGGTCGTTGGCTCGATGTTCTTCGCACTCCAAAACTCTCGGGGTGGGTATAAAGCTGGGTGGTAGTGACCTCGTCCTCGTCACTGTCGTCAAAGATGTGGTGATGCGAATGGGAATGGCCGGCACCACGAGTCGTGAGGTAAGACTCCATCGCCACGACAATCAACGCAGACACCATGGCAATCAACCCCGCGAGGGGCCTGTACCCCTCGCTGAAAACGTATGGTAGGCAAGGGTCGGTCAGCGATGTGAATGCTGTCGGCAACAGGTGGACGAATGCTGTAGCGAGGAGGACCCCTGTTCCAAAGTGTTGACATAGGAATACTAGTCGCGAGGTGTTAGCCTTCGCTTCCAATGGGCGGTGATGCCTATTGATGGTTCGTACTTATATACCGTTGCCGGCGGCCTGTAGTATTTCGTCGAGACAAGAGGGGGAACGCGCAAGCTGAAGATGGTTTCCGTTAGCATCAATTCCTAGTTTCTCTTTCTTTTGTATAACATTGTGACACATCTGCCTTAGAGCGTGGGCAGGACGGGATGATCACCCACCTAGACAACTCAACACCAGTATGAGAAACAACGCGAAGACGTGGATGGCAGTGTCGTAAGATCCGCGCTCTCCCGAACCGCACTCTGGTTTGGCTTGGCCATCCGCACGTCTGGAGAGCTCGACGCGGAGGGCTTCGGTCGGGACATCGGACCACGAGAGGGAACTCGAACCTGTTTGACGACGCGTTACACCGGTTAGCATTGTCCGAGACATCCATGAGCTCGGGGAAGGATTGAGGACAGTTACCTGTATCCTGGAGCTGCCACCCTTCCATCGCACGCATCAACTTGGGTTATTGGCGCAGTATACTGCCTTGCAACATGTCTCGAGAATGAGGAACAAGAATAGCGAGGCTGACGAAAGTGAGCAAGTTGTTGAAGTTGCAATGCCGTCCCCTGATGGATTGGGGAAACCAAAGCCGGCCCGGGGGTGGGGCTCATTGTGGGGTGCATTAGCCCCCACGCTAGCCGCTTATAGTTAAGCACAAAGCCATTGCCGAACCTTATCTCGCCCTGGCGGTCTCGACACCAACCGCCAACATCACTTCACACATTTACAAGCACTTTATAACCTTCAAATCGATCATCTACGCCTGTTTGTTGCGGTACAGAACACATATATTCGAGGCTAGTTACCCAAACGACAATAATTGTCACATATTCTTGGCACAGGTGTACAATGGGGACGTGTGTATCGTCCTGAGCCGACGTCAAGACCAGCAGCATATGGTGATTGCAGGTTATCAATATTGGGCGCCAAACAGCTACCACTTATATCCTAGCAGTCCGTGTCTGCGTATACCCAAATCCAAAATGTGACACAAATAAGAGATACTTGCCCAGCCGGTTACGAAAATGTCCCGTTTGCGCAGTCGACGAACAACACTGCACCCAGAATAATAGACCGTGTACTGGCACAGATTGCCGAGAGCAAACAAAACGAACAACACCCGACCATAAGCAACGAAGAAACTGACGACCCCGAATCCGTAACCAATCAAAGAGGGTGAGACCGTTGCCCCCGAGGTATCGTTCCCAACCCCCCAGAGTACCGCACATGCTTCGACGCTAACTTGTGCCGCAGCCAGATAATGCTACCATCCCTTTACGACCCCTTGGTCCTCTTAATAGACCACCAGACCGTGACCTGATTGTGGAAGAGTCCAATCGAGCAGCGGAAACTCCCCTTAGCCGCAACCCGACGCCATCCGTCACCGGGGTACACGTGGCTGTATTTCAACATAGTGTGCTTGATGGCGTTGATAAGGTCTTGATTCCCAACAAAAGCCCTGCGGACCGCCTTGTTTGGAGCGTCGCAGCCAATGTCGCACGTGCCGATATGCTCGATGCCGCGGAACCCGCCGACGTATCCGGGGATGGCCCAGTCCGCGTCGCCGGCGGCTAGCCGGTAGGCGAGCCACAAGCAGTCGACTGCGAGAGGGGAGTCTTCGGTCGTCTGGTCCTCGGACCAGTTGACGGGGTCGCACATGACTCTGCTATTGGTTGGGAGGTCTTTGAAATCCGTCATGTCGGCTTCTTGGAATATTTCTGGGGTGGCGTATACGGGCTCGGTCTCAGCTGAGACTCGCTGTGCGAATGTCGTGAGAGGGTTGGCCGAAAAAGAACCGTTGTCGGTTATGTTGATGGTTGTCAGCGCAGCCGAGATTGGCTCCTTGGTTGGTACACCAGCCGAGAGAGTCGCCATGGCTGCAAAGAGCCAGGCCATGGCGAATAGGCGATTTGCGTTTGAATGCATGTTTCCTATCACGTGCCAGTTATCAGGTCACGGGCACTACGAGCACTCCAGAAAGGTCGTACCAGGGTGTAGCCGGCATGGAAGAAGGTTATGTGACCTCGAGGATTCTTGATGTTGTGGTAGGTCCGTCACACTCGGAAATTTTGATTTCGGTGGAAAAGTTTGTGGGTGATGTGGGAGATGAAATGCTTTTAGAATCCACGACGGCTAGGCGGTGTCGACACACAAAATCAACCTTTAAAAACCTTGACGGTGACTCGAATGATGGGATGAATAAAAGCTCGTCCCCTGTCCCATTGCCGCTGTTCGGCTTCCTCCGGCAATTCCGCCATCTTGCCATGGTGTCCTAGCTCAAGGTTCTTGAGCGGACTGATGGTCGGTATGCAAAGATGAGACGACTAGGCGACGAGACGGTGCCTTATCTGTCAGTGCCTGGGCCAGGCGTGAGTTTTAGGTTCCGGAGCTGCGACGCTCAGGAATATGCAACAGAGTCCGGAGCTGTTCTTGATTAGGGTTCAACTCCTGGTTACCAGACCTTGATGAATGATCCGCCCACTGCAGCGAGAGAAAGGCTCTTCCAGTGCCTTCTGTGGAAAGTTCGTACAACATTGTAATCTTTGTGAACCTACGAATTTTGTTGGGTTTGTTATGGATTATTGAATTTTGGGTATTTTGGTAGGAAATGAGAGTGCACAAAGACTTTCTGACCATTACTGTACCTCGCTGGAAAACTACATATATGGCTCACCAACCCAGCTTATTCGGTCTTCTCTTTCTTTCGTATCATCTTCTTTCTCGACCAACACTTCAAGGCCCAGATCGCACATCAACCAGTAAGCTCATGAAGAACCAAAACTCCACGTACAATCACACATCCAACGTCACTCACCTCTCTAAGACACACACCTACTTGGTCCCATACAACTTACTCAACACAACTACTTGGTCACCATAACTACTTGGGCACCACAACTACCATGAAGTCCTTCTCAACTCCCATGTTACATCCTGGCCTGGCTGCTTGCATCCATGGCATGAAATTAGTCCGACATGGCAACGTGCGGAACGAGCCGTTGGGTGTAATAATGTGCATCAGGTGTGCAAAGTTCAATGTGGCAGGTATAGAGTTTAACTGAGAATTCCGACGATGTGTCAAAGGCCACATGTTCACGTTGGCACTTGTCACGCAGCAAGGAGACACCGACCTTATCTGCCTGCATTGAGCCTGCGGGACGGACACCAAAGTTTATGGGCCGTATCCGACTTCCGTTCTCGGAGAGTTTGATTAGCCGGGCATATGTACTTAACAAGCTCAGATATTTAGCTTGAGGCTTCAATGCTATGTGTAGAGTCTATGTCAATCGTTGTCTTCGTCTGATCACGAAGCTTTCGGCACAGCGGTACTCCACGGGTACGTCGTCGTCATAGGCGAGCCGTAGGTTCCCAGATTGTTGTAATCCTTCGTCGGCGTGGTGCCGAAGAAAATCTTCTGCACAAACGGGAGAACGGACGCACTAGAGACGGCGTCGTCAGCAGTGTAATCCATAAGCATATGCACGTCAAGGAGAAAAAACTCACAAGCCACTCATATCACAATGGCCGCCACTCCGGACGGACATGCCGATCTTGTCACCGGCTCCGAGGAAGTCATAGACCAACTTCGCCGCCGGATAAACCACAACTGCCCTATTTTGGGGGGGGGGGGGAATTAGCCCACTGATTATACATGGGCTGATAATATTTGTCGGAGTGCAAACTTACGTTCCCTTCGAGTTCGTGAACTGATCCCCGGTCCCCTGATCGATGATTAATGCCCGCGGCGCAATTGCCGCCGCAATCGTATGCGCATCGTACGGCAGATTCTCAGCGTGATTGACGAAGGTTCCGAGCTTGTTGTTGCTCCACCAACCGGCGCCCGACTTGCTGTTCTCCAGCGTCTCGTCTTGCCCGCTCATGCCGTGGTATCGGTAGGGTCCCAGACCCTGGACGCCCGAAGACATGGGCATCGTTACCGTGATCCGGGTGTCGAACAACCCTGCGGCGAGGGCCGCTTTACCGAGACGACTGCAACCCGTGACACCGACCCGTGAAGAGTCAATCTCCGGGACGGTCATGTTTAGGGCATCGAGCGTGCGGTGGAATCCCCACGCCCAGGCTGTAAGGACACCTAAAGTTTGAGTGCCCATATCAGCACACTTTCAAGTGTTTCCCGATGATTTCCTGCTTGCATGCGGAGAGAACTCCAGAAAAAGATCGGCATTGGCCACACTCACCAATATCTTTCCCTTTGTAAATGTCCCAAAACGCCCCAGTTTTGGAGTTGGAATCGGCCGCAACACTGGTATAATCAAACTGAGCAATCGCAATGCCGGCGCTGAGATATGGCTGGTTCTGCATCCCCCCTATGTTGATCAACACTGGCGCAGGCTTGCTGGCGGAAGCTCCGCTGGGGAGACTGATGGTCGCCTTGAACTTGCCGGTCTTTCCCCCTGCCGTGACCGATATGCTGACCGAAGTTCCACTGCGCGTTGCCTCGACCTTCTCCTGGGCATGATCGGGATAGTAGCCGTACTGGTACTCTTGTAGGAAGGTCAAGATCTCGGGTTGCCGGCATTGGTACCATTCCTCCTTGGTTTGTATTCTGTGCGCGCCTTGACCTGTCATGACGGACTGGGCGAACGACGCGGCGCTAGCTGATCCCGCATTGTCCGTCGTGGTGTACTTCAGCGGCAGGAATGGATCTGGCAATGTTGTCTGGGTCGGAAGTTGCTGCCATGTCGGGAAGCTCGAGGGCAGGCCGGCGCAGGTCACGTTCGCACTGGTGCTCCTATCTTGCAAAGAACCTGTCCGAGGAACGGACAGGGCCAGAGTCAAAGTGCCACCAAGCCACGCGCCGGCCACAAGTAAAGGTAGAGACATGATCTGCATATTTACAGGAGAGACAAGATGGCTGCTTCTTAGCTTGTACTGACGCTCGGTTCCCAGTCCCATCCTTGCTGCAGCAGCACATGGGATATGTATCTCCAAATCTCCTCAATCAGGACGCCAGCGGTCGTGCCGTCTGTCCGGAATCCATGGCCCGGTTTCTTGGATTCGTGGGGGAAGATGGTCGATCATTAGCCATGATGCGGAGGCCAATGTTATTGCCGGTGTTAAAATTGATATCTTCCAGATTAACGGCACCCATCCGGCCATAAAACTTCCGCATACCGGCATTCTCTGGCTGATGCTACCCACACTTGCGGCGACGCCTCTCGAAGATGCTCAACTTGAAGCCACCAGAAAGTGAGATTTCTGTAAGTGAAAGGGTCACAATTGGCACCGCCTCGGTATGACGAAAGAGAAAGATGGGGAATAGGAAGGAGAGATGTGTAACAGTAAGGGGAAGAATCATAGGTGAGAACCACTTCAGTTCCCTGTCTCTGTTGAAAGAGACGGCGCCATGGGGACAAGTGAGGAGTCTAATTCGGCCAGAGGGTGCAGGTTATGACCAGAGAAAGACATGGTGATGTCTCGAACTGTGGGATAGCCCAGAAGAAGGCGGACCCACAGGGTACGATGAAATTGTGCTTACATAACACGAGATGGGATGCCTGGACGTTCTTTCCAGGTTCATTTCAGTGAGACTTACAACAAATTCTACTGAAGTGATGAAATAAGTTTTAATTTGTTTATTTCGACTCGCGTCGCAGCGCTGGGATCTATGTATTATATTTGAAGACCCTCAGTTCTTTAGAGGCCAACTCGAATCCTCCTTCCTCGACACTTGGACATCGCTCCTGACCCAGATCACGCCCGTGTTCTGGTTCGGATTTTCCGGATCATAGAGGCTGAATATCTCGTCCACGCTATCGTAACGCGACGGTCCTCCTGCTCTTAAATGCGCACTCGGTGGTCGCATGGGTATATCAACGCTCATCGCGCTCGCACTGCCACATGCCTCGACGTCCGTGTGCGTCGACGATGATTCACGCCCCGACCTGGAGTCGAAGACCGGCGGCTTGGTATCGATCATCGTGAATTCCGGTATTTGCTCCTCGGCGCGGCTGTGGTGTCGGTTGGCATAGTTGCCGTATCCGATGCTCATGCCGCGTTTCTTGAGGTACAGTGGCCGGAGGGTAGGGATGCCGAGGCAGACCATGGCCACGGCGATTTCGGCCCCAGCCCAGACGAAGTAGGGCACGAAGTTTACTGTCAGAAGAAATGTGAGTATTTTGGATCAAGTGGCAATTATAAGGGCACGATTGGACTAACTTGTGTAGTTGAATACGTCGACACGCGCGAGCACGACCGTTCTGATGATGCCGCATGCTCCAGCACTATCACTCTGGCGTTAGCTGACACCCGTAACGGAATGGAAGAAGTCAGCTTACATCACTCCCAAGCTCATGCCACTTGCCAGCATGATCTTATCCCGCCGCGGCATACGGAGAGACCAGATGATCATCCAGGGAAATATGGCAAAGAAGAAGTCGCACGCACTCGACCAGACTACAGCGTAACTGTCAGCACTCCGTCCGTTGATTGGAGCTTTGGGTCTTCTCACCTCCCAACCCGACACTCAATGGCTTGATTTGGACATTCCACTTTCCCGGCGTTCTCAAAGGATCCCAGCTTGCCTTTATTGGTGTCGTCTGATTCCACAGCATGATGGTGAGCGCCGATGACGTGCCGGCGGTGATGATACACAGGGCCCAGAGAGCAATTTTCTGCCATCTCAGCTGGACGACACGAAGCAAGAAGAGGCCCATGGACAGCTTAGCGAGTGCGTTCCCCGTAATGGCGAAGCTGTTGGCGACGTAAGTCCAGAATATGGCCTCTGACGAGTCCTCGATGGCTAGAGTCCAGAAATCTTTGCCCAGGCCATAGTGGCACGACACCTGCAGGCAACTGGTGAAGATGAGGAGGAACACGCCGGTCCACGCATACAGGTGGTCCTCGATGCCGATGAACTTCACGATGCGTACCCGGGTATACAGTCGGAGGACGACGAGCACGAGCGACAGCGTGGTCAAGGTCCACATGGCACACACCAGTTGGACTCCCGGATCCATCTTGGCGTCGTGACAGGAACCGTGACAGAAAGCGAGCCGCTGCAAGACATCAGAGATGGTGAGACAATCCAAGGGGAAGAGCGCGAAGCATCGAGCAACAATGACGACCGGGTCGCGCACAAGTTTTAAAGAACGGTCAATCCATCAGTCTGGGAGAAGGGAATTAGTGAAGACGACCCTCCCCCTTATCCGGGACCCGTCCAAGTGGGAATTGCCATTTGATGCCGAGCCTCATCGTTGGCCTGGGAGGTCGACCAACCGTCCAACGATATGCCGAGGGCTCCTCTTCAAAGCTTGGTCAGTTGCCACCGCGAGCAACGAATCGATAAGAGCATCACCACCAGTTACGAGCAACAGCCCATCTTGCTGAGCGAAGCGATTGGTGGTTTGACTTTTGACGAGCGCTGCCCCTTGTTCGACGTGCCGGATTGGCTGGTAAATCATGTGCGCTGGCCAATTGCTTTGGAGGGAATTCGTTAGCGTTGAAGCTCTCTTGCGGCCAGGGCCGGTTCTCGACGCTGATGGGTGGGACGGCACGAGGCGTTTAGCGCCAGCAGCCAGACTATCGTGCGCCATTCCTTCATAATCCTCATCAGTCATGGTATTGTTCCCCTCCTTCGCGATTCAAAATAAACACATCCGTGATATGGCAGTCGGATATTGATGTCGTCACTATCAGCGGACGGGTTTTCTGTCCCCAGAGGAAAATGCATTGGATTGGATACCTTTGTCATCGACAGCGAACCGATTGCGATACAACCCGCAACGGAAGATATTATTCACATGTTAGGTACTGTGCTGAACCTGATATCTTACACGTACTGACAGACGAAATAGCCGACTATCACGCCTTGCGCAGCTTCACCCTCAAAGCGACCGGCTCGACACTCACAACCTTCCCCTTCGAGTCAATCTCGAAAACAAATTGGTCCAGCGGCATCGACCCATACGCCACGGCCGTCAACGTAACCCAAGTACCGCAATCGGTCGAGAACATGCTGTTCGGCCGCGCAGGCGCCTGCAAATCCTCAAACGTGGCCTTGAACGCGACCCTCCTACTGCCATCCGGTCTCGTCGTCTCCAGGCCCGTGGGATACAGCCTTATCGTCGGCTGCACAGGCGTGTACTGCCCCTGCAGCGCCACAGCAACATATGCCATGTCCGTGCCGTTACTCATCCACTGATCAATACCCAGCCCCGGCCTGTCCGCCTGCGTGGTGATCCGCATGGTCGAGTTGGCCGCTACGTCGTAGTAGAACCCGGCGTACGTGGCGTCAGCTTGCTCCCGAGCCGCTGCTTCGAGCGCAGGGAGGAGCTGCTCTCCTATTATGTCGGCTAGATTGAAGTTCATGTTGCCCGGTATCGCGGGTCCTCCGATGAGGATTGAGAACCCGACGCCGTAGTCCGGCAGGAGGTTGAGCAGGGAGCCGTAGTACCCCACCCGGCCCGCTTTGTTGTACGCATCGATAGTGCGCTTGCCATTTGCCACCGGGAGGAGGATGCGCCGTATGCCCCAGGGGTAGCCGACGCCCGCAACGGGCTCTGAGGTGAGGCTTGCAGGCTTCAGCCATCGTCGAGTCTGCGCCGGCCGAAGGAGGGAGGATGACAAGATGGAGCGGCCCAGTGCTGAGATATCTGCTACTGAGGAGTACATGTTTCCGGCACTACGGCACCAAGTCAGTTTTATCAGATACTGGAAACATAATGGTCATCTGGTTGAGGCAACTTACGGGCTTTCGTCCCCGAGCTGATATGCCCAGCCTGATTCTTTCGGTGTGCCAGGTATGAGGCCAACCGAGTTGGGAGGCGAAGCATAGTACGTGTGGTTCAAGCCCAGTGGCTTGAGGACACTATCCTCCATCATGCTCTGGAAGCTTTTGCCCTTGATCGACTCGAGAGCATATCCCAGGATTTGGAACGCCGTGTTGGCGTATGCTGGGGTCGTGAAGGGCGCATATGACGGGAGCACCTGCAGCAGGCCGTTGAAGAACTCTACGCACCGAGTCAGCCATCCGTTACCGAGCTTGTAGGTCTTATCGAGAACCATGGCTAACTCCAGGGACCCGTACCTGTTCTGTTGCACTGCGGCCATTCTCCGCATTTAGGGAGGGTCGGGTCCGAATTATTGAGGGGCGGAAAGCCAATGGCGACAGTCTGCGTCTGGTTCATCTCCTGCGTGAGCTCCCCCAGCAAGCCATCTGACGCCATTTCAATGTCAGCCACCGATGGTCAGTCACCGTCACGTCGTAAAGACGAACTTACAGTCCCTCACGACACCCGCCATCTGGCTGGCAAGCGCCCCAATGGTAATCTCGCCCCAGTCCGCGTTTCCCACAGGATCATCTTTGGCCCTATCCGCGACAGCCGCCAGCTCGGGCACATACTTTGTGATGGGCTCATTCCACCTCGCATCCCCATCCTGCACAAGCCAAGTGTAGATGGTGAAGATCTTCGTCAGACTTCCCAGCCTATACACTGTGTTTTTGTCCACCTTCCTAACACCCGTCACGTTCCAGCTGGAGGTAAGGTTGGGCGCGGTGTGGTGCCAGCTGAAGATCGTCGTTCCCGGCGCGTCGGTGGCTGACCATACCTCGATGCTGTACGATGTCGAGTATGATCCTGTGCTGTTGTCTGCGTCGCGGGCGGTGAAAGTGGCGGTGAGGTTGGCGACGGCGTTTTTGATGGCTTGGCTTGAGAGAAGGGATTGCGACGAGGGTTTCGGGAAGACTGGCCCTAGGGGTGGGCAGTTAGGTGCTGCTAGGGAGAGCGGGAGGAACAGGGCAGTTAGGTAGGCCGGCAAGTGCTTCATTTTGACGGCGAGGATAGGTTCGCGGCCCCGGACGCCAATGACACGCGAAGCTGATTTGAATACCAGGGCCCTAGACTGCGTCGAACGTGATAATCATTAACGGGTGTTCATGGCGGGCCTCCTCGTTCTATTATGCGATGACAGGCTTGGCACGGCAGCGCCCCGAATACTTATACCAGGTTTTTGGGCTTGCTGGGTTCGACGCACGCATATTGTTGGTTGTGCAGTGCAATATCAGAGAACCAGGCCGCATGGTTATCTCCTATCCTGGTGAGGAGGCTGATGGCTCTATGTTCCCGAAAGTATTGAGAGCGGCTCTACAGTTCGGCTTCGCTGACGGGCTAGATCTCATTGCGAGGTCTGCTTGGTACCTGCAGTGGCGAGATTAGATGCAGATGACTGTATCTTGGTTATATTAAGAGGAGTAACGTATAGGGTCTGGACACAAGCTGTCCGCCTGCTGGCCTATGCAACGTTTGACGGACCTGGTTTGTATCCTATCTCGGAGGTGGGTGGCCGTGTCAGGAGTAAACATGCCACCGACGTAGTCTGTCACAACAAGAATGCCATGAAACTTGCGCTCATTCCGTGTCCCAAAGCGAAGTGGGAGGGAACTAATTATAGTGAGGCCTCAATATCGAAAAAAGCGTGCCCTGGGAGCGCTGGAAGGGATGGATATTAACACGTATAGCTGTTATATAGCTCTCCCCAGAAATCCCCTGATTCCTTCTCGGAGCAAGGCGATCAATATGAAGCACCCTATAGCACTGATATAATACGGTTGCCGGTTGAATTGTCGTTTCCGTGCTTCAGGAATTCCAGCGGTTGCATCCCTTGTCCTCGCGGGCTGGCCCATGGCTCCGGTTAAAGACCGTCGATGGAG
The DNA here is from genome assembly GCA_009194965.1 of Coniochaeta sp. 2T2.1. Taxonomy (NCBI): domain Eukaryota; kingdom Fungi; phylum Ascomycota; class Sordariomycetes; order Coniochaetales; family Coniochaetaceae; genus Coniochaeta; species Coniochaeta sp. 2T2.1. Next base: position 653,245 of record VSMA01000014.1, read on the forward strand.
GGCTCGTGTGGCTCTGGACTGCCACACTGAGTCCACGAAGAGCTTCAAGTCCAGAGGGAGATTGGTACGGTGTATCGCTTCTCAACCACACAATAGATTGGTTCCAAGCGTCGACGACCATCCCCTCGTTATCACAGGAGCTGGAAAAACGGTCTCAATGAACTGGGTCGCCAACGTATCTCCTCGTTGTCACAGAGGCTGGACAAACCAAGAATAGCTGATTAACTACGATTTCAAGAGAATCATCTTTGTACAACTTTGCTTCAACACTTAATGAACAATGGTGTTTCCGTCGTTTTCCAATGCACTAAGGTCGCCCAGCAGCAAAATGATGCCCCTGATCTAGTGACACGAGCTCATACATGGTAATATCTCGCCCATTCCTCACCTTTCCTGTCCCGTGAAATATCCTCATAATACCATGTCACCGGTATCCCAAACTCTTGGGTACAGCGCAGTGCACGTCAGTTGTTCTCCTCCTTAGGCTGCTCGGCCTGCATTGGATCTAGCTTATCTGCATCATTGTAGCGGCCAAGTGAGCGACCATACCGCAGACTTAAGTACTTGAGTGATTCGGCTGGAGTACGTAAAGGCAGTCCCGGCGCATCAGCCCGTCACGGTTTATCTATGGATTTGTACCTACAGCAGCTCTCACCGCAGAGACATTGCTTGTCTAATGCGCGCCAGTAGCTCCTGGAATGGTCGACAGTAATCTCCTCGCCTGCCTCAACGCCCTCGCTCACCAGTATGATTCTCTGGGTGCTCATCCACACAAAGGTTTCAAACTGCGTATTTGGCTTGCAGCTGTGGTTTACGAAGCGCGTGTAGTTCCCCTGCCTTCCCTGCCAGATCTGAAAGCTCGGGCCCGCGGCTGAGCTATCCATCACGTCCACGTCTCTCATGCCCTTCGTCACAAGCCCGACGAATTCTCCAATCGTCGCCCCCCTTTCAAAAGCCACGAGCGCCTGGAGACTATTGTTGCGTCCATCGGAGGTCCGGAATATCTGTACCGGACAGAGTGCCCGGCCCTTTCCGCCCAACAGGGAGAGGAAGCAGTGACAGGCATTGAGTTTCGGATCGTCAGGCTGGTCCTGCCCGCACTTCCAACATGTGTCGAGGGCAGTACAGCCAACAACCACGTCGAGCCGGGGGATCTATCGTGGGTCGTCGCCTCCCCAAGCATTGACGTCGACGAGAGGTTCCTCAAGGTGCTCGAAGTTGAAAAGCTGGTCATACGCGAGGTATGTAGAACGGAGAGACACAGGATCAGAGCCCTCTGGAAAGACGACCCAGTCGTGGGGATGACTTGTGAAGCGACGCTAGGTCGATTCCCCGACGATGACAAGCAGCTGGCGCCAGCTTGGATGAAGGGTGTCTGCCGCAACTTCGATCCTCGAGCGCAACCTGCGGAGACATTGCATGCTTTCCGGGTTTAAGCCGATGCGGTACTTGCATAAGCGGTAGATGCCCATGCCGGCGAGGACGAGCGCGGCCCAGCCCGCCGGCGTCCTTGATCTCTTTGTATCCGCGCCAGACTGCCATCTTGTTTGGCATATCCTTTTCCTGCCACCCGAAGTCTTTGCACGCCTCCATCAAGGGCTGCCCTGCGGCGCTTGGTTGCGGACATTTCCGGGTGCGTGGCGGCGAGGGAGCCGACGTACGACTCGAAATGCTCGACCCACCGTGCCTGCACAGTTACCCCGACAGACCTGTAGGTGCGGCTTGCTTGTGTAATTTTCCGGCACATGTTGTTGATATGGTTGAAGGAGTCATGCGCGTCGCTAGGACAGGCCACGCCATTCCCACCAAGGAAAGCAACCGATCTATGGTCCGACTCCTGCAGAGGCATGGTTCCGGCACCAGTGCTTTTCGGCCAGTGCTCCAATGTGCTGTGGGCGCCCAACTGGGTACCACTGTGGATCTGCTCCCATATACCAGTAACGAATTTGGCCAAGGTGGTTTCCTGCGGACGGTGGACGCCTTCTCGATGGATCTTTGGCCTCTTGGGGAAGCTGTGGTCGGGGATCTGTATTTGCCTCTGGCTAGCCACCGCCTCGACAACACTGTAATCGGGCTGAGCAGGACGGAGCATGCTGAAGGCTTTTCGCCAGCTACTGCTCCGCCTAGACGCACCCGGAGGAGCACTGGATCGTCCATCCGACCTCGCGGCCCCGGATTCGCCCGACGAAACGGCTTCTAAGGATGAGTTCGGTAATGGCTCGAGATGCATCTCCGGGGTAGCTATGTAGCCTTCTGAGGACACAGCCGACATGGGACTTGTTGACGCCTGTTGAAGGTGTCAGCATCTCTTCTGAAGAGATACAAAGTAGCAACTCACTGGTAGACAAGGCTACTACTCCTAGAATAGGACTGATTCTCGGTCGTCGTGGCATGGTCACTGCGGTTGAGCTCCTTGCCACGACAGCCATCCTCCACAAATGCCTCGAACCGCAGCACGGGACTACTTAGGCTATCCGAGGCCGGCCATTGCAGAAGCGCGGTGGCAAGCTCGTCTAGGATGGCACGACTAAGGCTCTGACGGAGAGACTCGAGTTGACCAGGAGATTAAATGCTGCAGCCCATGTTGCAGCTTCCGCGCAATTGCGCTTTCGCTGGTGAAGTATAGGCCACGACTCGAAGTCAGCGGGACCGGACGTTCAAGTAAGGCAGGCCGTCGGTAGGCAGGGTGGTGAGACTCGATTGGGCCATGCGTAGCTGCATAAAGATGTACTAATTGTGGACTTGGTCGTGGGAATGGAACAAGGGAGTCGTCGGGAGCCTTAGCCAGCACCGATCTTCTGCCCCTGGTAACCCAGGAAGTGGCCACTGACGGTAGTTAGTGAGATAGCTAGAGTAAGCCATCCATCCGGGCTGTCCCTGAACCACTTAGAGTATATAGAGCTCAGTCTATTTTGCGGCAAGGTTTTGTCGCAAGGTGTTGACTGAGGAAGTCGAACATCGGTACGTACCTCAAGCCATCTTGTGACGAGATGGGAACAGGCTCCGGGACTCCGCAGCGGGAGCTAAGCCGATGACCCACACACTTGGTATCTTGGCACTTGGCGTCCCTGTGCCGATCGTGGAGATGACATTGTCGAGCCAGATCGACTAACAGTCCGCGATCAATAACTCCTTTGAAGATGGACGACGAATGCCCAGCCCATGGTGAAGCAGGGAAACTCGAAAAAGTGTAAAGACCCAAGATCCTGGTTTCTCCTAAGCCTCTCTTGGCCATGGGGAAGACCTCTACATCTTCATACTACCTTACCTTGCCTTTTCCATCTCCTGGGCCCGCATGGTTGACTGATGATCGGGCCACTTTTGCAGGCAACTAACTGTGAAGACTACCTTAAGAGCTTTGGTCTCTCCTGCAATATCTTAAAATGGCTTTTATATCATTTGTTGTTTCCTTTTATCCTATTTCGAGGTATGCCGTCGTTGAGCCCTCTGTCACTTCTCTCTTTTCCCAGCACTCTCGACGCTCCCTGAATTCCAGGTCGTCTTTCATGACATCACCGTTCATGATGGCTCCCACAGCTACTGCCCCGTCGAGACCATCGTGGGCAGATGGCCCTATCCAACTAATAACCACTCCACAATACCGGACGAAGAAGGTAAGGGACTGACCGGTCGCAACTGTGCGACACTTGCTTCGCGCCTTCGGTCTAACATGCCTACTTTGTCAGACGGATCTCTTCACCACAGGTGCGACGCACATGGCGCTGCTGCACAACTCAATCCTCCGGGGGTACAACTCAATCTACAACCAAATACCGTACATCCAGGAAGCAGACAAGGAAGACTTCCTCGGCTACTCCCTGACCTGGTACAAGTTTGTCAAGTCTCACCACGACGACGAGGAAGTCAACCTGTTCCCCAAGATCGAGGAGCTGCTGCAAGATGAGACCGTCTTCAAGGAGACACACAGCGAACACGGTATGTCAGGACACCGGAGCACTTACTCAAATGCCACGACCTGCCGTGGGGGTACTGACTGATCCAAAACGCTCAGAGTCGTTCCTATCCGGCCTGGACGAGTTCAACACCTACCTCACATCCCTCCCCGCCCCCTCCGCCTTTTCGCCAGGGCACTTGCACCAGATAATGTCCTCCTTCCAGGCGCCCCTAGAAGCGCATTTCCACAGCGAGATATCCACCATCGCTGCCTTGGCAAACCACCCGCGCGCGCCCGAGGAGGGATCGCGCGAAGCAACTGCGGCGAGGGCCATCTTCAAGACGTGGGGGAAGAGCACCGTCACGAAAGCGGGCATGTCGGACGTCGCTCCCTTTTTCATCCTCAACCTTGACCGCACCGCCGAAGAAGGTGCCTGGGCGGACTGGCCGCCCATGCCGGCACCCATCCGATGGACACTTCTCAAGATGTCGGGTGTCCTCCACGGCTACTGGAGGTTCGCGAGCTGTGACGCTACGGGACAGCCGAGGGAGCTGTGGGCGTTGCAATCGCCGCAGATATTGAAGTAGTCGTCAAATATACCCCTTTCTTTCCGCCTCGTGTAGTCCGCTCTTCGTGCTTTCCAACATCGTGCCCTCAACATCGTGCACTCCATCGTCGTTCCATCCACCGCCCCCCGTGCCTCCCGTTCCATACTGCCCCGTCGTGCAGTCCGCCCTTCGTACTGTCCAACTTGGTACCCTGATCTTCGTGACCCCATCTTCGTCCTCGTACCCTCCGGTCTTCGTGCCGTCCGCTCATGCTGTCTGCTTCTCACCTCCAGGCTACTCGTACTGTCTGCTTCTCACCTCCAGGCTACTCGTACTGTCCGCATTCTGACTGTTGCTTTGGCGTCTCCATTCATACTGCCTGCGCTCCAGGACGTCTGCTAGAACCATTCACCCTCCTCCCATCTGCACTTCGCGCCGCCCACTGTACTGTCCGCTGTTTGTGCAATCCTCTCATCGAGGAAGGTGTAAATCGTGTAGTCGTCGTATATAGATACCAAATTCCCCGCCGTTCCAGATCCCTCTCCTTTCTTCTTCTTCATCATCCTTATCACCATGGATTCCGAGCAGCCCCTTTTCGGCGCGCTGTGGCCTCGGCGTTCGACAATTGACGAGGAGGGGGACGAGGGCGTCGAACTTGACGTCCTCGCAGCCAACACCCCTCCTCGTCACCCAGAGACGGACGACGACGGGGAGACCACATCTCCCTCCTCCTCCCCCTCGACCACCATCTCCGCCGGCCCGCCAACCCCCTCCACGGCACCAACGACCCCTCCCCCGGCTCCCCTTCTTCCCGCTCCCCCTCTTCCCCCTCCGATCCCGGCTCTCCCTCCTCCGGCCACACCATCCTCCGCCTCCTCCCCACCAACTTCTTCCGGCCCCCGGCGGGTCGCACGCCGCCGGCGCCAAGACTGGCTGCTGGAGCAGCAGGAGAACGAGTGGTGGCTTCGCCGCCAACGGCAGAAGAGGCGGTTCCTGCGGCAGGCCATGGTGGTGGCGTTGGTGGTGGCGTTGGTGGTGGTGCTGCCCCTTGTGGGCTTATTGCTCAACGCCGGTAAGTCATTCCTTTATATCAATCGTTTCGTCGTGCAATCGTCTCTTCCGATCCCCTCCGAGTCATACAGTTGTCTGGTCAGTCAGTCAGCCGTCCAGACGATTGGGCAGCCATGCAGTTGGTCATTCAGTCGTCCGGAGGCCGTGCAGTCGTCCAGTTGGTGGTCCGGTCGGTCTGGGCCGTTCGTCCAGTCGTTCGTCCCGTCGTTCGTCCAGTTGACTCAATTTTCGGTTATCACGCCCAAGACAGGGGGACGAGAAGAATATCGGACAGAGACGTTGGACAGGCACTACCAAGCGGTGGGAGCCAAAGCCAGGGGGTGGGAGCCAAAGCGAGGTGGTGGGAGTCAAAACCAAACGGTGGGAGGCAAATGGCTTGTTGGAGGCCTTTTTGACTGTCTGAAGATGAGGCTTCACTTCAATTTCCCACAACTCAACCACCTCACATCAATGCCTGGGGCCTAGACCACCACAAGTGTGGAGCCCTGGGACTTGCCCCACTTCAGCTGCAGCAGCTCTCCGTCGAAAGACGTAGAAGCTTCATCAGAGCTTCTTTCGAACCACCATCACACTTCAAAATCAACACCACCTCACTCTCCAAACCACCCTCATCAGACCTGCACATCCCTCTTCAATCTTCAAGCTTCAAGCCTCAAGCTTCGATCACTAACACCAATTTCCAAATCAGTCCAATCAGTCAGAGCAGCCCCACCATCACCGTCACCCCGACCACTCTAACCCTCACCATGGCCGACGGCAACAAATCTGCGGCAGAGGCCGAGAAGGCACAAGGCACCGCGGAGTACAAGAAGCGGAACTTCGACGCGGCAATCAAGCACTACTCCGCAGCCTGGGAGCTCGACAAGGATATAACGTACCTTAACAACCTCGGAGCAGCCTATCTCGAGCAGGGCGATTTCGAAAAGTGCATCGAGGTCTGTAACCAGGCCGTTGATGAAGGCCGCGAACGTTACGCGGATTTCAAATTAATCGCCAAGTCCCTGGCCAGGATTGGGTCAGCTTACGAGAAGCAAGGGGATCTCGCCAACGCCATCGACTACTATAACAAGTCTCTCCGGGAGCACCGCGCCCCCGACGTCGTCACAAAGCTCCGCGCAGCCGAGAAACGGAGGATCGACGAGGCGCGTGCCGCATATATCGACCCGGCCAAGGCCGAAGAGGCCCGGGAGGACGGCAACCGCAAGTTTAAGGAGTCGGACTGGCCCGGTGCCGTGGCTGCATATACCGAGATGATCAAGCGCGCTCCCGAGGACCCACGCGGGTACAGCAACCGCGCCGCCGCTTTCATCAAGCTCCTGGAGTTTCCCTCCGCTCTCGACGACTGCAACGCTGCCATCAAGAAGGACCCCAAGTTCACCCGCGCGTACATCCGCAAGGCCCAAGCCTACTTCGGCATGCGCGAGTACAGCAAAGCCTTGGATGCGTGCACGGAGGCGTCCGAGGTCGACACGACTCACCACAACGGAGCCAACGCCCGAGAGATCGACCAGCAGCAGCAGAAAGCGTTTACGGCCATGTACTCTGCCAGGGAGAACGAGACGGAGGAGCAAACCAAGGAGCGTCTGGCCAGGGATCCGGAGGTGAGTTATTTAACCAGTCATTTGTACTCCATCTCCGTTTACTGACTTTTCGATGTGCTGCAGATCATGAGTATCATGCAAGATCCTGTCATGCAGACCATCCTCCAGCAAGCACAGTCGGACCCTGCTGCTCTCCAGGATCATCTCAAGAACCCTACCATTCGGAGCAAGATTCAGAAGCTGGTTGCGGCGGGTGTCATCCGCATGGGACGTTGAAGCAGAGGAAAGGGACACAAGCACGTGCATGGAAAGGTGTACCAAGGGCATAAGGCAATGGCAGGTTTCATCGCTGGATGATTATCAAGGTTGCTGGAGGATTGTTTATGACTGTTGGAGGACTGCGTATCCTCTGCATGGGCAAGGACAAGCTTTAACGCTGGTTGACCTCAAGGTTGCTGGAGGATTGCTATGGAGCATCAGAGGACTGCGTATCCTGTGCTTAAGCAGGAAAAGGTTCAACGCTGGAGGATTGCAATTGTTGCGTTGGAGGACTGTTATTCTGGGCATAGGCAATGGTGCGCAGGAAACTGTCATAATGAGCTGGAGGACTGCCATGGTGATATTGATTATCACCGAAACTCCTAGGGAACTCTAACGGAAAACCCCTTCATCTTTTATTCTGGTCGTCTCACTATACAATCCTGTGATCCATTCGCAGTCTCGTGGCCTATCGAGGGATGCGAACGCATCGGCAGAATGTCTATCAGCTTCTGAGAGAAGCACCGTGACGGTCAGGGTTAGGGGTAGCGTTGAAAGGATGCCCCGCCACGAGTGCCCCACGTCGACATCCCTTATCCATCACGAACATGTCTTTATCGGACCTTGACATGGATGTGCATCTCAACGAGCGCCATGACGGGACACGGAAAGTCACATAACTTGCTCATCTCATTGAAAGTCCTTCGTAAATGAGCCGCTGGGCTCAGCCAGTTCAGAGATCGAGGATGCCGTCCGATGCCGAGTTCAGACCTGCATTGATTGTGGTAGACTTGCAAGAGGATTTCTGCCCGCCTGTAAGTGAAGCATTGCATGCACTACGATCAAACTTGAAGAATCATCAGCTCTGTCGCCTCACATCCCGGGCACCGGAACGTCTCATCCCGCCGAGCGATGAACATCTGACTGACCACCCCCTTCCACCCAGAACGGCGCATTAGCAGTCCCATCCGGACGGGACATTATCCCGGTGGTGAACGCTCTGCTGCGCCTCCCGGCCTTCGTCACCCGGATCGCCACCAAGGACTGGCACCCGGCCGACCACATCTCCTTCGCCTCCAACCACGCTGACAAGCAGCCATTCGTAGACTTCTGCACGGTGGTCAACCCCTACAACCCACAGGAGACCTACGACATCCGTCTCTGGCCGGTGCACTGCGTGCAGCAGACGGCCGGGGCCGAGTTGGTCCCCGAGCTCGAGGCGGGGCTCGTAGACCGCGTGATCGAGAAGGGGACGGACGCGCGGGTGGAGATGTACAGCGCCTTTTACGACCCTTTTACGAAGCCGGGGGTGAGTGATAGTGGGCTGGGGGATGTGCTGAGGAGGGAGGGGGTGACGGATGTTTACGTAGTTGGGCTGGCTGGGGATTACTGCGTTAAGAATACGGCGCTGGATGCAGTGGCTGAGGGGTTCCGGACGGTTGTGGTGGAGGAGGGGATACGGTGTGTTGATGCCGCTGGTTGGGATGAATGCCGGCGCGAGATGGAAGAGAAAGCCGTGAAGGTTGTGAGTGTGCGTGGCCCTGAGGTTGGACGGTTGACGGGCGGAAGTAAACTTGAGCTGTGAGAATGTGCTCTTTCTTGTCAAATTGTCATTCGATCTAGTCCTGCAGCTGGAAGCAAGGCAAGCAACCTGTGTTCTTCCATCGACATGAGATCGATAGCGGAATGAAAATGACCCCAGAGCCTTTGAGTTTGGGATTGCGCCGTCAGCTGGCCCCGACTCACTCGGTGCAGGTGACGAGGAACAATAACAAGAAGCCGATGGGGGAACAATCGTTAAGCTGTGGGCACTCGACGCCTCCGGATTGCGCTGAACAAAAAGGGATGAAGACACGCTACCAGTTGGAGTATTCCATGCCACATGGCACAAACGGCCTAGGCTTAAACTTTACCTTGGAATTGAGACTCGTGCAGCACTGCAGCACGCCACGCCGTTGATATCTGTTGTAGAAAAGTCGCACTTGGCTTCACGACATATTGGACTTTAGGGGGTGGAAGGGGGCCACGTAATACTGCAACCAATTAGATTTCTCGCTTCCTTCCAAGTTTCAGGCGATTTTGTACACTACATGTACTTCTTCCTCAAAAACTGTCTCCTGCTTTCCTCTGGTCGGATATAACCCACTCGGGCTTAGCTTCTTCGGGAATGGCCAATCTAGATTTTAGTCAACTCAAGCCGAAAAGTGACATGGCAATTGTGGGGTTCAATGTGTGGAGCCGAGGAAGGAAACGCGTGCAATGAATCTCCAACGCCGCCAACAATTTCCGCCTTCACCTCAAATCCTCACCCTACCTACAAGCCCACCGCTACACCACACGTTCACTTTAAGGTTGCGAGTGAGGTATCACCACCACCCAATTCAACATTGCCTTTTTCTTTGTCCTCTCTCTTCACCTTGTACCTTCAAACTCAGGCCTACCGAACAACAGGACACCCCTCCTGTACCGAAAGTTTCCTATCGAAGTCCTATCATAATTGTTCTGCCAACACCCCTTGCGATTAGCCAGACCGCCCCTGCGCCGGACGAAGCTGTGAGGCCACCAACCTCGATCCCAGCCATTGTACTCTGAGCGAAGGATATCTGGACTGTAGAGTACTCTTCCTCACATTTATCTGTTCGGTATGGCTTCTCTCCTTGTTTCCGCAATACTTATCGCAAATATATCCACTCTTGCCCCTATATCGGCCTCACTTTCGGTGCTTGTCCCTCCAAGGGCACCACTGCTCGAGTACTCCCTCACCATGTCGACCCTTCGTGAGAGACGCCGAGTCCGCTTTGAGCTGCCGCCTACTCCTCCCGAATCTCCAAGCTTACACACGTCTCTAGATCATCATCATCCTCCCGTCGACAGCGCCAAATGCCTCTCTAATAGCGCACCCGCATCCCCGAACAAAATAATCGACATGATCGCCTCCTCCTTCCTGCCCTCGAGGTTCCGGGGGGAGCAACCGGCCTCCGAGGCTGTTGCCCCTTCGTGGATCAACAAGAAGATCACCCCTGTGCTCCAGACCCTATCCACCGTCACGTCCTCCCATCCGATCCAGACGATCGTGATCGTGGCCCTCCTCGCCAGCTCGACATATATCGGCCTCCTTCAAGAGAGTATCTTCGACGTTGCCCGCTCCACGCGAAAGGCGGAGTGGTCTTCCCTAGTGGAGGGAAGCAGGAGACTGCGGACTGGTGAAGATACGGCCTGGAAATGGCAGGCCTTTGACGACGACGTGCCCGTCCCTGCCAGTGCCGACAACCTCGCCCTGGTGACCCTCGTCTTCCCGGAGTCTTCAACAGACGCTCCGAAGACCGCCCCTCTCGTGAAGAGCGTTCCATTCCCCGAAAACCTTTCAATCACGGCTCTGCCACCCACTTCCAACACTTTCACCACCTACTCCCAGGACAGCGCTCTGGCCTTCTCCGTCCCGTACGATCAGGCTTCGCAGTTCTTGACCGCCGCTCAGGAGATCCCCAACGATATTCCGGCTCAAGAGACTCGCGAAACCGAGCAAGGCCAGGAGAAGAAGATGTGGATTATGAAGGCTGCCCGTGTGCAGAGCAACCCCAGCATTATCCACTGGATTCACAACGCCTGGATCGAGTTCATCGACCTCCTGAAGAGTGCTGAGACCCTGGACATCATGATTATGGTTCTGGGCTACATCTCCATGCACCTCACCTTCGTCTCGTTGTTCCTGTCTATGCGCCGCATGGGCTCCAAGTTCTGGTTGGCTACGAGCGTTCTGTTCTCGTCCGTCTTCGCCTTTTTGTTTGGCTTGATTGTCACTACCAAGATGGGCGTACCAATTTCTATGGTCTTGCTTTCTGAGGGCTTGCCATTCTTGGTCGTCACTATCGGCTTCGAGAAGAACATCGTCCTCACCCGTGCCGTACTTTCTCACGCGGTCGAACATCGCCGGGCTCAGTCCGAGAACGCCGGCAAGGACAAGGCGCCCGAAAGCTCCACGAGCGTTATCCAGTCTGCCATCCAGAAGACGATCAAGGAGAAGGGCTTCGAGATCGTCAAGGACTACGTTATTGAGATTGCAATCCTAATTGCCGGTGCAGCCTCCGGTGTGCAGGGCGGTCTGCAGCAGTTCTGCTTCCTCGCTGCCTGGATCCTTTTCTTTGACTGCATCCTTCTTTTCAGCTTCTACACTGCGATCCTCTGCATCAAGCTCGAGATCAACAGGATCAAGCGCCATGTTGAGATGCGGAGGGCTCTTGAGGACGACGGCCTCAGCCGTAGGGTGGCCGAGAACGTGGCCCAGAGCAACGACTGGCCTCGCGTGGATGGCAAGGGCAAGCCGGGCACGAGCATCTTTGGCCGGACTCTGAATAGCACACACATTCCGAAGTTCAAGGTGCTCATGGTGGGCGGCTTCGTCCTCGTCAATGCTGTCAACATCTGCACGATCCCTTTCCGGAGCACCAACTCCTTCACCAACATATCGAGCTGGGCTGGTGGCCTGGGCGGTGTGATCACTCCGTTGCCAGTTGACCCTTTCAAGGTAGCCTCCAACGGTCTTGACGCAATTTTATTCAATGCGAGGAGCAACGATAGGGAGACCGTCGTAACCATCCTTACTCCCATCAAGTATGAGCTTGAATTTCCCTCCGTCCATTACGACTTGGGCCGCGAGGCCACCCCCAAGGGCAAGACTGGCGGCTTCGCCCCTCTCGGAGACTATGGTGTCGCTGGCAGGATTGCCGGAGGCATTTTGAAGAGCCTGGAAGACCCGGTCTTGTCGAAGTGGATTGTCGTGGCTTTGACATTGAGTGTCGCGCTCAACGGGTACCTCTTCAATGCCGCAAGATGGGGAATCAAGGACCCCAACATGCCGGACCACCCAATTAACGTCCAAGATCTGGCCGCGGCGCAGAAGTTCAACGACTCGGAATCTACTGCTAGTCTCGCGCCCCGCGAATTCGCCCAACCCCCTAGGAGTGTTCCGACACCTGCCACAACCGACGATGAAGCTGACCGGCGGGCAAGACAAAGGCCAAAGCCTCAGGTTCCTCCACCCGGTACTCTAGCAGTGCAACGGTCTAACGAGGAGCTGGAGATGATGCTCAAGGAGAAACGCGTCCACGAGCTCAGCGACGAGGAGGTGATTTCGCTTACTGTTCGCGGCAAGATTCCTGGATATGCTCTGGAAAAGACATTGAAGGACTTTACCCGTGCTGTCAAGGTCCGACGCGCCGTGATCTCCAGGACCAAGGCAACCTCGGACTTGACACACACGCTGGAGAGATCTTTACTGCCCTACGAACCTTACAACTGGGAGCAGGTTCACGGAGCGTGCTGCGAGAATGTCATTGGATTCATGCCTTTACCTGTCGGTGTTGCCGGTCCCCTTGTTATCGACGGACAGAGCTACTTCATCCCTATGGCAACGACCGAGGGTGTCCTGGTGGCAAGCACAAGTCGTGGCAGCAAGGCTATCAACAGTGGTGGCGGTGCCGTCACAGTTCTGACCGGTGATGGCATGACCCGCGGTCCTTGCGTCACATTTGAGACGCTCGACCGTGCTGGTGCTGCCAAACAGTGGTTGGATTCGGAGAAGGGACAACAGATCATGAAGAAGGCGTTCGACTCGACCAGCCGATTCGCTCGCCTGCAGACCATGAAGACGGCCATTGCCGGCACCAACCTCTACATCCGCTTCAAGACCAAGACGGGCGACGCTATGGGCATGAACATGATCTCCAAGGGTGTCGAGCACGCCCTCAGCGTCATGGCGAATGAGGCCGGTTTCGAGGACATGAACATTGTGTCCGTCAGCGGCAACTACTGCACCGACAAGAAGGCGGCAGCCATCAACTGGATCGATGGACGCGGCAAGGGTGTCGTTGCCGAGGCCATCATCCCGGCGGACATTGTGAGGAACGTGCTGAAGTCCGACGTCGACTCGATGGTGGAGCTCAACATCAACAAGAACCTCATCGGTTCTGCAATGGCTGGCGCGCTTGGAGGCTTCAACGCCCATGCTGCGAACATTGTGGCTGCGGTCTTCCTCGCTACGGGACAAGATCCGGCGCAGGTTGTGGAGAGCAGCAACTGCATCACCATCATGAAGAAGTAAGTCTAGGTAGCCCTTGTGCCACACTTCTGGCTTTTGCTAACCGAACTTCCAGCCTTAACGGCGCCCTCCAGATCTCTGTCTCGATGCCTTCTCTTGAAGTCGGTACTCTTGGAGGCGGCACCATCCTCGAACCCCAAAGCGCGATGCTCGACCTGCTCGGGGTGCGTGGCCCCCACCCTACCGAGCCCGGTGCGAACGCGCAGCGGCTGGCACGCATCATTGGTGCCGCCGTCCTCGCCGGCGAACTCTCGCTTTGCAGCGCTCTCGCCGCGGGACATCTCGTCAGGGCTCACATGCAACACAACCGCTCTGCACCGCCCACGCGCACCACAACCCCCGCGCCCAGCGGTGCGGTGACGCCTTCTGGTATGGCCATGACCGGCGCTCTGGATAGGGGGTTGAACCAGGCTGCCCTTGAGAGGGCACGAAGGTGATCGTCGTTTGCAGACGTGTACGGATAATACAACAATATAGACATTGATAGATATCGGAGTTTTTGCATGGGAGTTGAGAGCGAAAAGCAAGCAGGCTTCAGGGGATTTGGGGGTTTCGAACCTCAAGAAAAAGAAGAGGCTCGTTAACAGCAATGTTTGGGGCGAGGAGAGCGAAATGCATCATCTGGCCGTTTTATTCGAACATGGGAACGGCTTACACCCATGGTCCTGTTGGCGAGGTAATCCCAATAAGGGCATGTGCGGCCAGGAAATCAGTTAGGCAATATTAATGCTGTTGACATATCCCATTTGGTCCCTCGAAACATAGGGCTCAAACACTTGGCTATCTCCCAGTACTCCAGACTTTTCAACAACCAGATCTTCAGGAGAAAACAGACTCTCTTAACCCGATCACATCACGTCTTATCGCGCCATGGCCGGGCCCTCCCGCATGTGCAGCGTCCATTCAGTTCTCGCTTGGCGCTTCTTGGCTTTCAAAAACGTGAGAGGGAGCAAAAGCGAAGCGAAAGGCTCATGGCCAAATCACAACATCAGGTTATACGACACTTCCGCCCGGTCACACAATTAACACCCGATAACCTCATCAAGGACTCGAGGTAAACAGGAGAAAGGCAGCATGCATAAATCTTCACGTTACCTACCTCTCATCTGGCAAATTCCTCGAGTTCTTGTGTTGCCATGTCAAAAGAACGTGGGTTGTTTGCGTTGCACAGCACATGCCGTCAATGCACGTTGCCTTCCAGGTTCCAAAGGACAAGTCGGAATTACGAGCCAGGTGGATTCCGATGCCGGCCAATACTGTCGTGACGTCTTCCATTGACACCGCCTGTGGGGTCGCGTGGGGTCGCATTTAAGATCGGCATCCGGCACGAGATATTGGGGACGTGACGGCATCTGCCTTTTTTGCTTCTGTTCTTTCGTTTGCCTGGAACAACAATCACAAGATATGATGACGATTCGATGTTTCTCCAGGTTGCTTACTGTCAACGCCGCACGGCCCGAGTGAACCTCTTCTCTTTTTGTTGGAGTAACTCGGTCCCCTGCAATGCACAGTACAAGTACAAGCAATTCCACCAGTGCTCCCAAGCAACAAGGGTCTGTCCTGGTAACTGGCTCCAGCTTGGTGATGATGATGTTGCTCGGGGATTGGAGCATCCTTTTCCCACATCCCGTCGGCTTGCCACAGGCCGTTAGTGCACCAGGCGGGTCTCGCCGGTTCCGTAAAGAGCTAGACTCTCACTAAGAACCTCACTGTGTTTCTTGTTAGCTAAGGTAAGGTAATAAGTTGCGACCCTCGGCCTTCATGGCGACAGCGCGAGGTTGTCGTTCCATTTAGTCATTGATTTGATGGTTGTCTTTTTGATGGGTAAAATTCCCGTTCCTTTCTTTCGCCTTTTGAGCTGAAGGTGTGCAACACCTCCGTCTTCAAGTTGTCTCCCTTACCAACGTTTCTCTCCGTTGTTACAGGCCACTGATCGGTTCTCGGCCTTGTTACTCTCCACGTATTTACGGGCAAATAAGTTCACATATCGCCTCTTATACCCCTGATTTGGAAAGGGTCTGTCCAGACTTTTTCTCTGCTTGGCCTTTTATGTCGGGAGCCAGCCGTTCACTTACGTATAAGCCGTCTGAATCTCTCGTAGAGCCGCATTCTGACCTTGCTTCTGTCACGGAGGATATGGCATCACGGTCATAGCACACAATTCAACCTGATCTGAAGAACCTAGACGAATCTGCTTCACTTCTTCTTGTTATAGAAGCAGCATTGCCGGAACAACAAACGGGCGGTGGCATATACTGAGCGTAGCCCAGTCTCGTTTGACTTGGGTATAGCACAACAACGATGACGAAAACGGGATTGGACAAGGGCCTTGTCGGCGCCATAGCAAACGGAGACTTGAACAGGAGACTGGACGATTTGGACGAGAAGAATCTCAACGACGATAGCGCCGACGTAGCGTCAACGGCAACCTCCTCAGTATCGACCAAGCGCAACGACGCGGACCTCTACCCGCCAGAAAAGGCCCTGGAAACACCAGACAATATCACCACCGGCGAGCAAAATGACGTCCAGCCAACGAGTCCCACACCAGGCGACCCCGAACCCGCTCCGGAGCCGGGTCCGGATGCCGTGCTCCCACCCGGCGACGACTCTCATACCCACCCTCCCTCACCTGAAGAGACACGCACCCGGCTGGAGACGACGCTCATTATGGTAGCCCTGGCGTCCGCACTTTTCCTCGCCGCTCTCGACGTCACCATCGTGACAGTAGCCATCCCCACGATAGCGGAGCAGTTCAACAGCACGGCCGGGTACACGTGGATAGGATCCGCCTACCTCCTCGCCAACGCCGCCGCGGCGCCGGTGTGGGGCAAGATATCCGACATCTGGGGGCGGAAACCCATCCTACTATGTGCCGTCGCCGTGTTCTGGGTCGGTTCGCTCCTCAGTGCCGTGAGCGTCAACATGGCCATGCTGATCGCCTCGCGCGCTGTCCAGGGCATCGGCGGCGGCGGCATCGTGATCCTCGTCAATATCTGCATCAGCGACCTGTTCTCCATGCGGAGGAGGGGCATCTACTTCGGCATCATGGGCATGGTCTGGGCCGTGGCGGGCGGCGTGGGCCCCATTATCGGAGGCGTCTTCACGGAAAAGGTCACCTGGCGCTGGTGCTTCTACGTCAACCTCCCCATCTCGGGCGTGGGGATGCTCATCCTCACCTTCGTCCTCAAGCTGCAGAACCCGCGCACGCCCATCCGCGCCGGGCTGGCGGCCGTGGACTGGCTGGGCGTCGTCACCGTCGTGGCCGGCACGCTCATGTTTCTTTTGGGCCTGGAGTTTGGCGGCGTCACTTTTCCCTGGACGTCGCCCACGGTCATCTGCCTTATCGTCTTCGGCGTGCTCGTGTCGGGGCTGTTCGTCGTTGTCGAATGGAAGGTGGCCAAGTATCCCATCATCCCCATGCGGTTGTTCAAGGAGCGCTCGAACATCGCGTCGCTGGCAGTCTCGGCGTGCCACGGCTTCGTGTTCATCTCGGCTAGTTACTACCTCCCCCTCTACTTCCAGGCGGTTCTGGGCGCGTCACCGCTGCTGTCCGGAGTGTACGTCCTGCCGTTCTCCATTTCGCTAGCTGTCGTGTCCTCTGCGACGGGCATTATCATCCGCAAGACGGGCAAGTACCTGCCCTGCATCATATTCGGCATGGCAGTCATGACCCTCGGCTACGGCCTGTTTATCGACCTGGGGCCCAAGGCGAACTGGGCGAAGATCATCTGCTTCCAGCTTGTGGCGGGGATTGGTGTCGGGCCTAACTTCCAGAGTCCACTCATCTCCTTACAGTAAGCTTTCTCCTCCGTCACACTGTCCTGTAAACCTACGCTAACGCCCTGCCCAGAACAACCGTCCACCCCCGCGACATAGCCTCCGCAACGGCAACCTTCGGCTTCATCCGCCAGCTAGCTACCTCCGTCTCCGTCGTCATCGGCGGCGTCGTCTTCCAAAACGAAATGCAGAAGCAATACCCGCGCCTCCTGTCCGAACTCGGTCCCGATACCGCAAATCTCCTAACAGGCGGCAACGCAGGGGCTAGCGTGGGGCTAGTAGCCAAGATACCTGGTCACGCGGGGGAGGTGGCGAGGGCGGCGTACTGGACTAGCTTGAAGACGATGTACATCATGTACGTCGCGTTTGCGGCGTTCGGGCTGGTGCTGAGTTTTGGCATCAAGAGCAGGAAGCTGAGCAAGCAGCATGAGGAGGCCAAGACGGGGTTGCAGGCTATGGAGGAGGCGCGGGCGGAGAGGAAGGCGGAACGGAAGGTTGGGGATGAGGAGAGGGCTGCTCGGAAGGGGGAGAGAAGGGCGGTGGAGGAGGAGGAGAAGAGGGCTAGGACGGAGAGGTGATGATGTGGCAGGAGAGCTGGGTGAAGTGTAGTTAGATGTTGGTTACTGGGACAAGGGGTATTATTGTTTGGCAAGATAGAACGCGGTGTAGCTTTGTTCTTCGAGCGTGCGAGCGAGCATGTGCGTGGGCGGTTTGGGCTGGGTTGTCACCGGTTCGGTTCGGTTCCGGGTACCTGTTGCTGTGTGGGGTACAGTGTATAACTATTAATTACGTACATATGGCTATCGAATTGCTGTCAAACGGGGCCGACCAAATGCGACAATCACGTTCTTGTCTGGATTCTGGACTCGAAGTCTCGCCAGCGGACGGCCCATGCTAGCGAGCAACTGGAGGAGCGGAGAGGCTCAAGCTAAGCATTTAGGCAAAAAGCTTGTTTCCAGACCGCGTGGAGAAGTGAAGACTAGCTGGTGGTGGTTCTGTGTCGTCAAGTCGTCATGACTTCACCCCAACAGGACCAGATGGCGGGCGCCCGCTCGAACGGAAGGACGCCACATCCAGCCTTTGGGTTCCCGAATTGGAGACGCTCGAATGGTTCGCCTCCGTTATCCGGGTTCTGGAAGTCTGGGGTCGCATCGCCACGACAGATACTCCACGAATCGAAGATTCAGGGGTCACATCCTGGATATATGTGGTTAGTCCAACAAGATTATTGCGGTAGGCGGACCTGACAACTTCCCACCCTTCTCAAACTTCCTCTCCGGCCTGTCACCTTCCTGCGTTCCAGACTGCCTGCCGACGGTATTCTATGGCCATGGATACTTCGGTTCGCTACCTTGTCCAGTACACTGGCATGGGTAATGGCTGGAAGGTAAGCTCCCCCTTCAAGCCACTCTGGAGCAGTGTCTAACAAGCGGACAGACTAGCAATGCATCCGCAAGACCGGTTGCTGAACCTAGAGGGAGTGGTCTAGTCGCCTCCCAGTCCCGGCAAAACCCAAAGAGGAGGCTCCGGCGGTCCGCATCCAGCACCCAGTCTCCTCAACAAAACGATTTCCCCGACATCTGGACCATGTCCAGGGTCCGGGTTACAGCACATATATGATCTGCCGTCCGTAACATCGGAATCCTGACCAGCAGCATCCTATGCCCAAGCCTCGATAACCATATCGGACATCGGCCATAACCACCACCGCCAAGATGAGGCTTATTACCTCCCTATCCACAGCCCTCGTGGCCCTTGTCTCCCTCGCCTCCGCAAAGCTATGCATCAAGCGCTCGACCCTAACCCAAGTCGCAGAATTCGGCCGAACACTTCCAACACGAAGATGTACATCTACGTCCCCGCCAAGCTAGCTCCCAACCCCCCCGTGATCGTGGCGATCCACTACTGCACCGGCACAGCGCAGGCGTACTACAGCGGCACGCCTTACGCGCAGCTGGCCGAGCAACATGGCTTCATCGTCATCTACCCGGAGTCGCCTTACTCGGGGACGTGTTGGGATGTCTCGAGCACGGAGGCCTTGACGCACAATGGAGGCGCGGACAGCAACTCTATTGCGAACATGGTTACTTACACGCTGGGACGGTATGGTGGCGATGAGGGGAGGGTGTTTGTTACTGGTACCAGCTCTGGGGCTATGATGACGGCATGTAAACTGTCTTATACGTGAGAGATATTGGATCCTCGGGCTGACTTGATGCAGAACGTCATGGCAGCCACTTACCCTGAGATGTTCGCCGCCGCGAGTGTGTACTCTGGTGTTCCTGCGGGGTGTTTCTACACCGGTACTGTTGACGGCTGGAACTCGACTTGCGCGAACGGAATGTCCATCCACTCGCAGCAGGAGTGGGCTGACACTGTCTTCGCCATGTATCCGGGTTACACTGGGCCAAGACCGAAGATGTTGATCTTCCATGGTTCGGCTGACACTATTCTGTATCCTGAGGTAAGTGCGTGCTGGATTTGGAGCATACGGAAGGAGATATGCTAACTTTGCGGTCAGAACTACAACGAGACGATCAAGGAGTGGTCTGGCGTGTTTGGGTATGATTACGCAGCTCCCATTGCGGTCTACCCTGAGAACCCACAGGCAAATTATACCAAGTATGGTATGTTACTCCCCTGACTGTCCCCGGTGTGCCTTCATATGCGACCAAGGTACTGACAAAGATCACAGTTTATGGGCCCAAGTTGACTGGTTACTATGCCATTGGTGTCGGGCATACTGTGCCTGTGCATGCTGATCTGGACCTCCAATGGTTCGGTATCACTACTTAACTCTCCGGTATTGTGATTCCAGTGAGCGCTGCGAATATGAAGTCGGACCGCCACTGTTGCTCGCTTGGGAGGCGAAAGGCTTGATGCCCGACAATCATTCGCTATGACATATATACTGTACATAATGTTTGGACATAAAATACGCCATTTCGCGGGACAAGCCTCGGCTTCCCATTGATGCGCCAGTTTTCGTCTTCAACACATCACATTCCGGCAATATCGGCCATGCACGTCGACCATCTGTTCCTGACTCCTCACTTCGGTTAAATAGGAAGATCTCCAAAGTCTCCAAACACGGTCAACATGCGGGGTTCGAAGTTGGAGATGCCCCCTGAGATCGTATCTAGCAGTGTCATCTATCCCATCTATCGGAGCGATGTCCGTCATCCCTCGATATTACTTCCAACATCGAACATCTGCCATGCAACGCATACGCCGGTCAGTTGCCGCACGAATAAGAGCACATCTCTCCATAGGGAAGGTTGCATACTGTCCCTCACCTCGACGTCAAACCTGCAGCCTTACTAACATCTATGTTGCAGTCATTGCCGAATCTGCCATTGATCACCATAGCCAGTGTGGGCAACTTGGCCATCACTCGTTTTATCCGCCGTCCCTGAGCAGACAACTGGGCAGCAACAGGCCTTCCTCCACTGTTAGGAAGCAGTACGACGACGTGACGTATTCGGCACATGTCTTATACCGAGTCGGATATGGCTGCTTTAGACGCCAATTTGCCAGCAGCCGCCAGAGTGCCGTTGAGAGAAGCCGACATGACACCGCGTGCGGGGGGTTGTTCCTCATTGAGGTTCACGCGAGGGAAAGACATAAAGCCTGCGAGTCCTTCACCTTGACGGATAGAGCCATTGTCAACGCGGAAGCAACAGGGAGGCTCGTTAGCAATCATTCACCATGAAGACACCAACTTCGACGGTCCTCGGGGCCGGGCTGCTCGCCATATGCCTACCACTTGCTAATGCGACTATCTACCCTGACTGCACCAATGGCCCTCTAGCGAAGAGTGTCGTATGCCATCCGAAAGCCTCCCCGCCAGACCGGGCCGCAGCGCTGGTAAAGGCTATGGACATCTCCGAGAAGCTTGTCAACTTGGTTGAGTACGTCAACTAGTGAGGCGTCCTGGCCGTGGCAAAATGGGAGCTGACTTCTTCAAAGCATGAGTAAAGGAGCTCCGCGTCTAGGATTACCACCCTACGCGTGGTGGAGTGAGGCCCTCCACGGCGTTGCTGGCTCCCCCGGGGTTTCCTTCGCCAGAAACCAAACGGAGTTCCGCTACGCTACCAGCTTCGCCAATCCCATCCTCATGTCGGCAGCGTTTGACGACGAGCTGATCTTCAATGTTGCCAGCATAGTCAGCACAGAAGCGAGGGCTTTCTCGAATGCCGGTCGTGCGGGCTTGGACTTCTGGACGCCCAACATCAACCCCTTCAAGGACCCCAGATGGGGTAGAGGCTCGGAGACCCCCGGAGAAGATCCCTTCCGGATCAAGGGGTACGTCAAGCACCTCCTTGCCGGTTTGGAGGGCGACAAGACGACGCGGAAAGTAATTGCGACCTGCAAGCACTACGCCGCCTACGATCTAGAGCGCTGGATGGGGGTGATCAGATATGGGTTCAATGCCATTGTCAGCTCGCAGGATCTATCTGAGTACTATCTCCCTCCCTTCCAGCAGTGTGCTAGGGACAACAAGGTCGGGTCGATCATGTGCTCCTACAATGTAAGTCTCTCACAATGGGTAGAGCAGTGAGGATTCCCCTGACCAACTGCTACAGGCCATCAATGGAACACCGGCCTGCGCTGATACGTATCTTATGAACGACATCCTACGGGAGCACTGGGGCTGGACAGAGGACAATAACTACATCACCAGCGATTGCAATGCTATTCAAGTAAGAGTGTCCCTAGCATATTTATGACCCAACTGACAATGCTAATAGGATTTCCTGCCTGATAATCACAACTACAGCCAGACCCCAGCACAGGCTGCTGCAGCGGCGTACAACGCCGGAACTGACACAGTTTGTGAGGTGGGTGGCTTCCCTCCAGCAACCGATGTAGTAGGAGCATACAACCAGTCCCTGCTGTCAGAGGCTACCATCGACACCGCGCTGAAGCGTCTGTACGAGGGCCTCATACGGGCGGGATATTTCGACCCTGCGTCACTCGACCCATATCGCTCCATCGCGTGGTCCGATGTGAACACACCACAGGCACAAGACCTAGCCCTGCAGTCTGCAGCAGATGCCATCGTTCTGACCAAGAACGACGGTACTCTGCCTCTGAACCTCAAGGGCAAGACAGTCGCACTCATCGGTCACTGGGCGAATGCGACGTCGCAGATGCTGGGTGGCTATAGCGGCATCCCTCCGTACTACCACAACCCAGTCTATGCGGCCCAGCAGCTCGGTCTCACCTACCATTACGCCACTGGTCCAGTTGCGCAGAACAGCACGTCCAAGGACACCTGGACAGCAGCCGCCCTCGACGCAGCCTCCAAGTCGGACATCATCCTCTATTTCGGCGGCAACGATCTCTCCATCGAGTCTGAAGACAAGGACCGCGTCTCCATTGCGTGGCCGCCAGCGCAGCTGACGCTAGTCAACGCTCTCGCCGCCCTCGGCAAGCCCCTAATCGTCTCCGAACTCGGCTCACCCAACGACGACACAACCCTGTTGTCCAACAAGAACATCTCCGCCATCCTCTGGGCCGGCTTCCCAGGCCAATCAGGCGGGACAGCTGTCTTCGATATCCTAACTGGCGAGACAGCACCCGCCGGCCGCCTCCCCGTCACGCAGTACCCAGCCTCCTACGTAGACGCCGTGCCAATGACAGACATGAACCTCCGGCGCTCCTGCAAGAACCCAGGCAGGACCTACAGGTGGTACGACAAGCCCGTCCTCCCCTTCGGCCACGGGCTGCACTACACGGACTTCAAACCCACCTTCTCCGCCCGGGGGCCATTCACCAACGGCTCCTCCCTCAGCATCACCTCCCTCCTCGCCAACTGCGGCAAGCTACCCCACCCGGACCTCTGCACCGTCGGCTCCTCCCTGCCCATCGAGGTGACCAACGCCGGCAACGTGACGAGCGACTTCGCCGCCTTGGCATTTTTGGCGGGCGAGTACGGGCCGAAGCCGTATCCCATCAAGACATTGGCTGCTTATGGAAGGGTGAAGGGCGTTAAGCCCGGCGAGACGGCGAAGACGCAGCTGCCGGCTCTGACGCTGGGGACGCTGGCGAGGGTGGATTTGGCGGGCAATACGGTGCTGTACCCAGGGAAGTATAGGTTGCTGCTCGATGTGCCGACGCAGGCGGAGGTTGAGTTTACGTTGACTGGGGAGGAGGTTGTGTTGGACCTGTTTCCGCAGCCGAAGACTAAGTGATGATGACGCAAGTGTTGTGGATGTGGGTTGTTTGCCCCTGAGCTGCCCTGCTAGTAACCCTTTCAGAATAGAGATCTCAGAATAATCCTTTGGTTGGAGGGCGCGTACCTAGGTACCTTACCTTGTCTCCCAATAGTACTTTACGGTAATGGGTTGATCGTCGTCTCGCCGTGTAATCGTTCAATCGTACAGTTATGGGTGCTAGGCAAGATTGGAATCAAAACGACGAAGTGTTCCCCACAGCTTGCTTCCCAGCCGTGTAAGGTAGGTGTAGCACTCACCCAGCCTTTCTTCTAGTTTGTACTTGTACGCCGACCAGAGTGAGGGCCAGGGGGAAGCAGTGCAAGGTACGGTAGTAGGCAAGCATAGACCTACTTCCCGTCCTTTTGGCTCCCAACTCCCCAAGGTAGAAGCTTCCTACACTGTACATCCAACGAAATCTTAACTCTAACGCGACATATCCACATGTCTATGTCCTCGTACACAAATGAACCACAGACGCAAATGCGAAAAGCTGAAACGTTCCTCAAATTTTCGAGGCAGCTATCAAGCACTACTCGGCGGCCTCGGTGCTGAAGAACAACATCACATACCTCAACAATCTCGGTGCAGCCTACCTCGAGCGAGGCAATTTCGACAAGTGCATCGAGATCTGCACCAAGGCTGTTGACGAAGGCCGCGAACGATATGAGCTCATTACTCGGCCGCCTGGGGCATGGAGAACAACATCACATACCTCAACAATCTCGGTGCAGCCTACCTCGAGAAAAGCGACCTTCAAGCCTGCATTGAGACCTGCGACCAAGCTGTCGACGAAGGCCGAGAACGTTACACGGACTTCAAATGAATCGCTACGTCCCTGGCCAGGATCGGTTCCGCATATGATAAGGAGGGCGGCCTCACCGACCATGTCGATAACTAAACCGAGAACAAGTTGTAGGGACGGAGTTTAAAATCTTGCCTCCTTTTTATGTCCGCTTCCACGGAATGTTCCCGTATTGCAACACAAGCGGATCGCCAGCGACAACTATGTCCGCGGACATTGACTCCATGTCGCGGGGTGTTTCAAGAAAACGAGGGGAAAAGTTCTGATATAAATACCGACCTTGCGCAATGGCTTGACTGGTGTTGGACGAACATCCCCGGCACACCTTGCCCGTACCAGTCCTGTACCTCCGAAGAAGTCGAACAAGAACCATGTCCAAAGAAACAGTCCCAAGTTTCACAACGCCAAACAGGCCCTTCACCTGGCTCATCACGGGCTGCTCATCCGGCTTCGGACTTGCCCTGACAAGAGAGATACAGAGTCACCCGGGACACACGGTTATAGCCACGTCGCGCAACCCCTCGCGGACGCCGGAGCTCGTCGCCGAGGTCGAGGGCAAAGGGGGGGAATGGCTGCCGCTGGATGTCACGGCCCAGGACTGCGGGCAGTTGATCGATGAGCTGGAGAGGACTGGGAGGCATGTCGACGTTCTTGTCAACAATGCCGGGGGTTCGATCCATGGTGTTGTTGAGCAGCTTAGCGACGAGGAGTGAGTTTCGTCCCCGCGAAAGCTTGCCCCCATTATGCGTCTCCGCTTGGAGTGTGTATGCTGATGATGGTATCCCGCCAGGGCTCGTTCGCAGATGGAGTTGCTGTATTTCGGACCATACCGACTCATCCGAGCAGCCCTGCCGTTTATGAGGAGGAGACGGTTCGGCGTCATCGTCAATATCAGTTCTGGTGCAGCCCTCGAGGGTCGGGAATCCATGGGCGTCTACGCCGCTGCAAAGGCGGCACTTGACAGTAAGCCACGTTGACTCCTTTTGCTTGCCATGACGGAGTGGTGACTGACTGGCAGTACAATCCAGGCTTGACCAAGGTCCTGCATAAGGAAGTCGCACCCTTCAACGTCCGCGCCCTATACGTGAGCATGGGAACCTTCGGCACGAACATGGGCAACGCGGCGGGAGTCCAAACAGCGCCGATGGACGAGGACTACAAGGGCAGCACGGCCGAGGCGCTGTTGAACTTTGTCACGGGCGGCAAGTTCGCCGCCGACGGCGACGTGAACAAAGCCGTGAGGGCCATATACGAGGTCGCTGCCGTCGAAGGCATAGGGGCCGGGAGGGAAGATGAGGTCGCTCTCCCGCTCGGGCGAGACTTGGCCAAAAGGGTGACTGACATTGTCGACAAGTGGAACCACACCATGGAGGTGTTTGGGGATGTTTGCAATAATGTGTATGTCGAGAAATAGACCTGGGGAAGGAAGATGTTGATAGTGTTGATCGTGTTGAACAGTTAGTGTGGCTCAATTCGATGATTTGTACTCTCTGACCGCGTCGACCCTGAGAAAGTTGGAAGTTGATATCCTGTATGACAGTGGCTTGCCATACTATCAATATGCATATTGCAGCGAAAGAAGTGGCAACCATTGTATCACGGATTCCGGGACATCGTGCCGCTTCGTGTCCCGGAATTGCGGCGGTGAAAGTGTCAGTGTTAAAAGGGGGTGGTGTGTCTGGCTGTCCACCTGACCAGCCCCTTATGGAAATGGCAAAGCCAAAAGTTGACCCCGAATCGGCCGATGTCCGAGATGAAGCACTGTTGACCAAGCGCCGACCCCAAGTGCCCCCAACCTCACGTAATATCGACACGAGTACGCAACATGGAGGGCCACATACCCAGACGTTACCAGTAGATACGCAGCGATAGCGCATTTCTCGGCGCATTGGAATCCCAATCCTCTCCTGAGGGGGCCGAGTCCAGCCTTCTTCGCGGAAAACTTCCCAGAGCTACGCGTGTAGCTCCCTTGAATCGGTCTCCGCTCCCCATAAATTCCTTCTGTTTGGACGCGTCTTTTTTCCAAGACATCTAGTCATTCACTGATGATTTTCCGCGCTTTCTAGCATCCCTCGGCAACAGGAGTCCACAGTCCACATAAGAAAAGAGTGTGGCTTGCATGATCTGGCTGGGTTGCGTCTTCTCCGCGATCTCAGGCCGCTCTGATCGTCTTTTTCCCCGGATTCCGGGCAATGGTTAAAATAGATAGTAAAGAGAAATGGCAAGCCCCTGGGACCCTGGTGTGTCACACGAGATGCAAGCCCCCAAAGAGATCACCTGCATCCTGCAAGGTACCATCGAGCCATGCACAGTATGCCTCTTTTGGGGGCAGCCCAACATTGATGGCACGCAGGCACGGAAATGGCGTCTGGCGCCAACAGATCAGGTGGGATGGGTGGGACAATCTTGTCAGTTAACCCCCGGCTAGCTGCATTTGGGAAAATCCGGGGCAGAAGTGGCCAATGGGGGAAGTCTGTGCCGAAGACAAGCGGACAAGGCGGGTATTGTTTAATCTTAATTCCTCTCGGAGCTCAAGTGTGATTGGCCGGATTTTTGTTGTGTAGGATCAACCAAGCAAAGCGCAAGAATGCTAGCCATTGCCAGGGAGTGCCCTGAGTGCCAGGTAGGGAGAGTGTCTTATTTCAGGGGCAACGGGTAGGGAAATGGATCCGAGATGGGCGAAATGGACCCCAACCTTCCAACGGCCACACGAGAGAAGGGAGGACAGGAATAAATAAACGGGCATTCCTCTCAACCCGAGTTGTCTCTTGTCCTCCTCTTCTTCTTCCCTCACCGCCTCTCAAGTTCAAACATACCGACCCATTGTCACTCTTTTAGAACAACAATTCAAGATGCGCGTTCTCTCACTCCTCGCTCTGGCTTCCGGCGTTGCTGCCGTCCAGTTCACCTCCCCCACCGCCAACAGCACCCTCACCAAGGGCTCCAATGTTGAGGTGACATGGTCCAGCGTCGACACCGATGCCGAGTCCTTCAGCATGTGAGTCTGAACAACAGACACTTGACTCATCTCGGCCATGTCCACTGACACTCATCAGCTTCCTGGTCAACTTCAAGAACTGGCCTCCATTCTACCAGCAGCTCACCTCCGGCGAGGTTGAGACCTCTGCTGGCTCTGCCTCTGTCCGCATTCCTTGCGACATCGATAGCTCCTACGGCTACCAGTTGTAAGTTATCCCCTTGCCGGGACACTCTCCCAACGGCGATCTGAAGCCCAGGGCTGACCCTCTCTCGTAGCAACGCCATCAACGGCACCAACGTCTACGTCATCTACGCCCAGACCGAGGTCTTCTCCGTTGCCGGAGACTGCGTCGAGCCGGCGCCCGTTGACACTTGCCCGCCGGCCACCGCCACCGTCACCGTCACCCGTGCCGCCGTTAGTCCCCAGCCCACATGCCTGAAGCTCCCGTGTTGGGGTTGGAACTCGGCCTATGCTCATCCCGTTGGTGTAGGTGCAGTGATCACCGGCGCCCCAACCCCCGTGGCGACTCAGCCGGCCCTTGCCTCCACCCACGTCGTCTACCACACCGTCTATAAGGACCTGTCCGAGGCCAGCGACTGTGCACGCGTGTGCTAAGCGTCTCGCCTGACCAAACACGCACATGAGCGAGTGACCCCTATGCTGAGCCTCAGCTTGCTCAATGGATGGATGGAGGGATGGGAGTCAGTGCCTCTGGTGATCTGATTCATGGATGGAAACCAGGACTGGGTGTTGTATGCTTCATGGATGGTGGCCTCATTGGCCGTCGTAGTTAATTTAGCGAAGAGATACCACTTGGTGACGAGAAGAGAAAATGAGATTATGCTGCATCGTCTCACCCTTGATCGCTTGTTGTTGATGATGTGGTTGAGAAAAAGGAGGGCACGACAGAAGGGATGGATTGGATAGACTTTAAGCTTCAATGCGATAAGGTTAGGTGGACCGTGCAGACCCGTCATCAATCACGTGACCTCAATCGACCTCCATTACTAATCGACACGTCACATGAACTCTCGTCGTCCCATCTTCAATGTTACAACTGGGGGACATGGCCAATCACCTTCGACATCTGTGCCGCACCGGTCTTCTTATGTCGTGCCGTCCCGTTCGGACCGGACTTTATCGTTAAAGACCGTTCGAGATGGATGACTTCGATAAACAATATGTATACAGTGAGGCCCTCGTTCTCCTTTCCGCTCCATTCTCTCCATGATTATGCTAAGTCTTTCATGGAGATGGGGGAGAATAATCTTCACCATGGAGGGACGGAAAACAACAGCCAAATGGGGCGAGGCATGTGCCCAATGTTCAGCAGCCAAAGCCAAATGCATACGATCGAATGATACACCAGGTGCCAAGTGCGACAGGTATGCCACACTATTTCTGGGAGTACACTGAGGTACACTCTTTTGCTGACTGTTTGGCGTTGTACAGATGTGAGAGACTATCTAGAAACTGTGCTAAGCAAGTCCATCGTCCGCGCAAGAAAAGAGCTGTGAAACCTTCGTCAGTCAACCCGTTGGACTGATATCACCAAAAGCAGATTGTACCCTCCAACATCGCTCGGAGACGGAGCTTTGACTTAGATGCCCTATGACTAACAGCAACCCCCTTACAGACGCACTGCTCAGTTGGAAGAGCGGCTTAACGGGCTGGTTGAACTACTGAGTGCTTCGAAAGCAGCCAGGGACGCCTCCAACGTCGAGGCCATATCTACTTCCAACCGGAGGCATACATCCTGTAAGTCTCCCAGAACGCCCCAACGGTTTTCTCCCCTAGTGATACAACAAGGCTAGGGCCTAACCGGCTAGCCTCCAAATCAGATGATGTCTCTGCATCGAGTGGGAGTTCTTCTCCGGAGTCCATCACAGATCCGGGAGACATAGAGGACGACGCAGTACCACTACAGCCTCGCAACCCCCTTCTTCAATCATGCGAACACGACGAGACTTTGCTTTACCTCTATAAAAGCCGCGTCAGCCCCCTGTTCCCGTTCGTGATCATCCCTCCTGGTACTCATTATTACGATCTGCGACAAGAGCGTCCATTTCTATTCGCCTGTATAAGGATGATTTCTTCACTCAATGATGCCAAATCTATGCGGCCGCAAATACGTCTGATTCTGTCATACATCGCTGAACACGCGTTGGTACAGTCCGACAAATCCCTCGACCTACTCCAGGGGATCATCATCGTACTAGGCTGGTACCATCATCACTGTCTGGCCCACGCGCAGATGAACAACCTCACCAGTCTCGCGACCAGTCTCGTTGCTGACCTTGGACTCAACCGCCGGCCACCACCTCCAGAGTTGAAGAGCTTCAATTTCTCTCATTCCAAGGTACCAGAAACCCCGGCGTCAAATGAGGAAAAACGGGCTCTGCTCGCGGCTTGGTATTTGAGCTCATTGTAAGTGGGCTTTGACTGCTGTTCGAGGCCTGCAGAAGTAACACTCTCACAGGGTGGCACTCGGGTACGAGGAGATTGATTCCAAGTTCTTATCTCCGTACATGAAGCAGTGTCTTGTCGACCTAGAAGAAGAGCAAGAGTACGACACGGATGTGAACCTTGTTCGCATGGTCAGGCTTCAGCAATTGAGTGAAGAGATGGCAAATCTCAGGGGTCAAGAGGGCGAGCCGGACTTTTTGAACGACTCGTCGGATCTCAGGGGGGAGGCCGATAAGCTTGCCTTTTCGGTGTCGAACAGCGCATTGGCAAGAAACAGTGAGAATCCGGACCGAACCATTGCTGGCAAGTACTACCTGCTCACTAATAGCAGGCTATCTCGAGCTTTACGTCCTAAACACGAATCTTCATCATCACGAGCCTCCCGTTATCGACGACTCGCTTCTCACAAGATCGCAGAGCTGGTCTCAACTGCAACCTGGAAAGGCTTACACTGCCCTCGGCGACCTTTACCAGTCGAGACATGCACTGGTCGCCTGGTGTGACTGCTGGTTCACGATACCAATCACGTCCTACTACCATCTTCCGTTAAGTGTGACTTTCCAGATAATATATGCCATATCCATGTTGCTTCGCTGGGAACAGCTCGTTCCCTCAGAAAGCAAAGACAAAGCGGAGCTCACGCGCTCCGGCAGGAGGAGGGATCCAGCGGTGGTCTGGCTCTCGCAAAAGTCTTGGTATGAATTCGTCGATACCGATTCAACCACCGATATTAACCCTCAAAATCCTGCGACGCATCCGGCCCATGGTCAACACTTGACCTTGAAGACACTCGACACAGCCGAACCGCAGCAAACACGCCCCGGTTATAAGCAGTGGATGCCAAAGAGACAGGACTACCCCGAGATGCCAGTCGCCGTTCAAACCCTGAGATCTCACCTCCAATCTCAACCCGACCTCTCAATAGACTCATCCGCTATCCTGAGACGGATGATCGAACTCTGCAGACAAGCGAGCAACGAGATCGGTGACTCTGACCCGGACAACTTCTGGGCGGTCGCGGCGAGCAAGTTCGCCCACATTGAGGACACTCTAGACGGAAGATCCGGTGATCAATCCGACGGCGGACTTCCAAGCAGAGGAGCTGACAGTGCAATACCCGAACCGAACAATGACCATCAGTATCCGGGTGAAGGAATTTCTACGGAGACAGAAACGCCGGTATCAGGCGCCGACTTTGAACCTGCGATGAAGGACATCACAATGGGCAGCCATGTCTGCGCGTCATGTCACGGTCAAGGCCCCGCAGCGGCTATGGGCGGCATGCCTGGGCTCCAGCCAGGTACCGGCGGCAGCTGGCCGGTGACAGGGCCTGGCCCTTACGAAGCGCCTCCTAGTCTTGCCGACGAGGCGAATGCCATGGGTCTATGGAACATGATCATATGACTCCCGAGAGTTTATTGGATGCAGTTGCCTTCACATAGTCTACGATGAGCAGAACGTGGTCACCTCTCGGTCAGCCTGGGGAGCCAGTGGGCTGCGGTCGGTCATGCAACTCGGTCTGCAGCCCACCATGTCGGTGAACTGCCACCTGTGTACACTCACACCTGTCGGATCACAAGTGCTAGGGCACCAACAAGTCTTCCGTAATCAATGGCTCCTTGCGGCTCTTCGTCTTCTGTCGACCTCTCACCCGTCTGTTGATGAACCACACTAACATGCGCAGAAGTGCCACGAGTGGGCGTAGCCGGCGAGGACGGAATGGTGCAAACCATATCCGTCCGTACCTGAGATCGGGACGATCCTCAACCGCATTTTGGTGCATCGGGTACGGGATGCATCGAGTACGGGAGGGCATGGGGAAGACGACGTGGAGCTTTTGCGGCCCACGACGGGCATACTTCCTAAGATCTGTGATGCTGGGATGGCTTAGCCAATCGCGGCAAATAAAGTCAACCTCACACCATGAAACTCCCACTACCGGATGGACACCATCAATATCATGATTCAGAGTCACGCTACTCGCGTGGCCTACCTTTGACCTCCGGAAGTAAGTCATCAAGCTGAGATCAAGCTTTTTGTGGCGTCCAAATGTGCCGTATATGAGGTTTCCCCGCGCCCACAAAAAGATCATGATATTGACGTCGACCTCTCCTGAGAATGAAAGACCACCACCCACCCTTCAATGGGATATATAACAGGCCACCGTCTAGAGCAGCTTGTAAGTAACCTCCGAGCTTCCTTGCCACCATCAAGCTGTACACCACAAGCACACTTCAACAACTCACTGAAAACATTAACCCATCCAACACCTACCAATAACACGCTCCTCTCCACGAACAACATGGCCCCCTCAGGTCAAGACCAGCAGCAGCAGCGCAAGGCAGGCGAGCACGGCACCCAAAGCCAGCACCACCCGCACGGCAAACACCAGCACGAGCCCCGGCAGCACCTGCACAACCCGACGGGCTACACGGACGAGGTCGCCAACGAGGAGCGCGAGTTCATGATGCAGGCCGAGCGGTCGGCGGTACGTTTCACCCGCCCCGTGGAACCGGCGTTTGTCACGTCGCACGTGTTTTTTTTTTAGCAATCGCAATGACGAAAAGCTGACTGGTGAACTTTGTGCTTGACGCATAACAGGGCCAGAGCGAGGATACCAATACCTCTTCCCAGTCCTCGGGACAGAACATGAAGAGCAAGAAGGGAGGGCTGGAGAGCTCCATGGGTAGCAGCGACTCCCAGGGCGGTATGGGTCAGAAGGCTGGGGAGACGATGGAAAACGTCAAGAACAAGGCTAAGGATACTATGAACATCTAATGAGCGACCGTTGGCTCTTGAGGCACAGGGACCAGGGCTAGGTCTGATACAGAATGGGCATTTGCAAAGGTAGCATAGGACTAGGAAAAGGAAAAGGAAAAGAAGATTGTGCCCGATATCGCCTCACTACTACTGTTGTCTGCTTTGGGGTTGCATTATGAACTTTCTCGGCTTCGAGGCACAGCTGCCGTGTGGTGTGCATGTCTAAGACTGGCTTTCCGCTTGTGCATCCGCGCGTGCAGATGAGGCGGAGTAAACGAGCAAAAATCAAAAGACTAGAAGTGGATGAGAATGGACATGGTGGGCAGAGCTTGTAAAGGAGGTGGACGGAGGGCAATTCCATACGAGATTGCCAGGTATGTACCTAGTACCTGGAGACGGTCTTCCCGTTGGTGACAGGTTGATACGCTCAGGAGCACAGAGCGAGTATAGGGTAAGTTGGTAAAAGTCTATTTCCATTCCCTGAACATCAACCACAATGCCATTAAGCTATGCTGTGTAGCTACCATGCTGGACCGTTCTACTAGTGATCGCCAGTGTTCTGTTCATTCAAGTTCAGTTGCTCACATATTCCGTTATATCGAACAGGAGTAACCGGCCAGTCCGAGTCAAATATGACACACGGCGACACGGGGCAAACACAGGTCGACTAAGAGACATCGCCAAGAGTGTGCATGTCTTGTTGCCACGCTATGATTAGTGAGCTCAACGTCCAGGCCACGCGGCGTCGAGGTTGACTTAAGCTCGTTGAATGAAGCCAAGTGCCGGAAAGATCGAAAAGTTCGGGAGGTCAAAAGATCGGCCGGGACGGGGACTGATGCGGAAAGTCTTGCCTGCACCGCTCTGGCCGAAGCAATGGAAGCCCGCTGACAAATGCGCCTCATTTTCTTCCAATCAGAAGCCGTGTCGAACAAGCTGATCTTCTGCATCCTCCTTGATGATCCATCTCGCCCTTCCAAGCAACGTCTGCATCACCTTCAACCTAATGTGTCCCCTTACTTTGTCCAATTCAATAAATCTGAGTGTGGAATCGGCCCCCGAACATGGCGACCATGGCAGCACCAATCTTTACGCCGTCCAAACCTAGGAGTTCCGACGGCTGTTGGACATGCCGATTGCGACGCAAGAAATGCGATGAGATCAGGCCGGTATGCGTGGCCTGTTCGGCGCTAGAGATAGACTGTCTCTACAGCGATGTCAAGCCTGACTGGATGGACGGCGCAGAGAAGCAGAAGGACAAAGCGGACTGGTTGAAGCTGGAGGTCAAGCGACTTGCCAGCGCAAGGAGAGAGAAGAGGCATATCCAGAGCCTGGAGATTGGAATGGACGGGCTGGAGGTCACCACCACGTCTGATACGACACTTGTCACGACATATCACACCACGGCGCCGCCCGCCCACGTTGCTGAAACATCACCGGCTGCTGCGTCTCTCACCCACAGCAATGGAACACCCCAGGACTCTGGCTCGGAATCGTGGATGATGGACAACAGCATGCCGTCCCAGTCGCTGCCAAGCTCCACGCCTCCGTCTTCCTTTGGTCCGGCGGCAGAAGCAAGTCCCCCCAACTTCATCACCCTGCAAGTACCCCTGGGCCGCGCAGGTCTGGAGGAGCGCGACCTGAGCTTCATGATGATGTATCTCGACTACACATTCCCCTTCCTGAACCCCTTTTACCGGCCGCCGATCCTGGACGGTGGAAGAGGATGGCTTCTCGTGACCATGACACGGAATAAAGCCCTCTTCCACATCGCCCTGTCCCTGAGTGCCTACTTATTCTCCGAGATCCTGAAGAACGGCACGGAAGCCCACAGCGACTGCAGCGTCCACAACTGGGACTCCCTGCAGTCCCAGCAGCAGCTTGCCATGCGCGAGCTGCAAAGCGACATCCAAGAGCTCAACCGCAAGGGCGTGCAGGGCTACCCGGCTGCGAGCGCCCACGTCATGAGCAGCGTCGTGCAGCTGCTCTCCTTCGAAGTCGCCATCGCGAACACGGGCAACTGGCAGATGCACCTCGATGCCGCGACGGTGCTGTTCGAGCAGATCATGGAGCACCACGGCACCGGCCCCGCCGGCAATCCGTGCTGGCACCGGGTGCTCTACCAGCTCGGCGACGGCCTCGTCCCCGGCCTGGCCGGCGAGGGACACCGCCCTTGGGTCGCCAACCAGGCCTCGTTTCGGTTCTTCACGGCGCACCTGCTGTTCTACGACACACTCGCCGCCACGTCCCTGGGCCGCCCGCCCCGGCTGATGAAGTACCACGACCGCCTCCTCACGGTCCTCCCGCACTGCTGTGACGACCACACCGTGCACCCCACCGTCCCGCACCTCAAGATGGACGACTTCTTCGGCGTCCCCAACTGGGTGATCCAGTCCATCGCCGCCATCTCGTCCCTCGGCGCCTGGAAGCGGGAGCTCAGGGCGACCAACTCCCTCTCTATCACGCAGCTCGTCTCCCGCGCCGCGGAGATAGAACACACCCTCAAGTCGCACATCGCCGAGCTGGACCAGAAGCTGAACACCCCAGACGCGGCCTTCATGACGACCATGAACCCCCTCGTGCTCCTAGGCCAAGCCGCTGCGGCAGCATCCGGCGTGCCTCCACCACCGCCTCTATCCGCGACCTCCACCTGCAAAGGGCATAACTCACCACTGCCAGGCGACCACGTCACGGCCCGTATCTGGGCGCAAGCCGCATTGACCTACCTCCTCGTCGTGGTGTCGGGGTGGCAGCCGTCCAACACCGAGATCAGGGAGAGCGTGGCGCTCACGGCTGGGTTATTGCGACGACTGCCCGCGCCCGCAGGCCTGAGGTCCGTGGTCTGGCCGTTCGCCGTCACGGGCTTTCTAGCTGCCCCCGAGGAGGAGCAAGGGTTCAGGGACCTTGTCAGCGCGCTAGGCCCGCTGCAAATCTTCGGCACGGTCGGGGAGGCGCTGTCCGTTATGGAAAAAGCGTGGAGTCACCGGGGTTGTCTTGGACTGGTGTCTGACGGGTGGGATGTGAGTGTTGCGCTGAATGGGTTGGGGCATGCTGCTTTGTTGATATAGGGCAGCAGCAGGTCCAGGTGATGTCATCAAACGGCAAACTCGGCCGACAGCTTGGATTATGCAAGAATACGCAATCGGAAAAGGTAAGTTATCAAATCATAGTCCCGGTTGTTTTCCGTTCTCTAATAACAGCAATCTAGATCCGCAGCCCTCCCCTTACCAACGCCAAAAGGCAAATCCAGCCCGCCGATTACCGATTCCAATATACATTACTCCCTTGTCCACCCTTGCCCATCAAAAGAACTCATTCTTCCCCAACCTCCTCTCAGGAACCCGCCTCCTCCCCTTAACCGTATCCCCCCGGTTCAACAAGCCGGGTAGATCCCACCACCCCTCCAGCGCCCGCTGAAACAGCGTCTTGCGCTTCGTCTCGCTGCCTGAGCGCCCGCTCTCGGCGTCGAAGCTCGGGATCTTCTCCAACGTTCTGGTGCGAGAAGAACGCTCGGGGAAGAACGGGTCGCCGTTATTGTTGTTGTCGTTGTTATAGACGGTCGGGCTCGGCTGCGGCGACGGTAGATGCTTGGACGATTTGAGGGCGGGGCGGTGTGCGCGCACGTGGGAGAATCTGATCGCTTCTTGGTGGTCTGAGATGGGGGGTTCGGGCATGAAGGGCATTCTGGCGCGGGAGGGGAGGGACGGTTGGGGGTGGAGGAAGGTGGTGTGTTGCTGTGGTTGTGCTTGCGGTTGGTATATGTCTTGTTCGTACTGATTGATGTATGGTTGCGGCTGTGATTGGTGCTCGTGTTGTTGGTATTGTTGTTGTGGTCGGTATTGCTCTGCAATGTGTGCTGTCCCAGCTATGGGCGCCGAGGGGAGTGGTGGTGGAGGACTGGACATGGAGAACCGCTGCGGACCGGGAGCCAGGGCAATGGGTATGTCGCCTCTGTCGTCGCTTGGGCTTATGGGCGAGGCGCCCGCAAAAGAACGGCCAGCGTGGAAGTCATCGCCGTGCACTGCCGCTGGTCTGTCGAGCGGCGATGCGGCGGGTGATTGCCACTCTGAGGTTCTGTTTGGGGTACCCAAGTCCGGAGGCCCGTGAGCCAGCGAGGTTGGCGTAAGCGATCTTGTTCGTGCCCTGTCCGTGTGGTCAAAGTCAGGCGTCGGTGTCCTGGGCATGGCCGGCATGTTTGCCGGCTCCGGATCTAGGTCTGGCCTGACATCCGACCTGCCCATGACGCTCCTGTCTGGTCCATATCCGTCCCTCGGCGCCCCGAGTCCCTATTGACGATACGGGCCCTGGCCGGGCGCTCGGTCGTGGGATTCCTGCTGGTTACCGTCCATGCTTCCCCTCGGACTTCCCCTGGGAGTAGCATTGACTTCCATTGGCTGCTCCCCACCTTGTCCCCGGTCGACAATCCGTGCGTCGCCCATGTCTCGGCCCCCTTCATAACCATGGTTCACAACACGAGGCGACATGGGTGGGCTGCCATCGTCGGAACCCAAGTATGAACCCTGCGAGCCAGAACGCTTGCCCCGCCTCTTCCCCAAAAACAGAAACCCCGCCGCAATAGCGCTGATGGCAAACAAACAGCACAGCGCGATCACCAATCCCCAAACGGCCATGAGCTCGTAGCACGTCGTCTGCCCCGCGCCGCCGCTGAAGACGACGTAGCTCACCGGCTTTCCCGGTAGGGACGAGATGGGCAGGGCGACGTGGCTCGTGGAGTTAGAGGGGAGATCAGAGCACGTCGTCAGGCTCAGGGGCTGGCCAAGGACGATGGCTATCACCATGAAGGGGAGCAGGAAGAGGGAGTCGACGGCCAGGGTGGCGAGGTAGGGGATGTGCGTGTCGTGGTAGGCGGTTATGGAGAGGAGGATCCAGAGGAGGGAGATTGAGGACTGGGATGTGTTAGCTTGGCGGGGGAGTTGTTGGGGAAGAGGGGGGTGGGGAGGGAAACGTACAAAGACTATCGTTGCCGTCAGCTCGGAGGGAGGACTGTGGCGGGATTTGGCGGCGAGGCTGAGGAGGTTGCCTACCAGCCCTATTATGGGGAGGAGGGTGATGGCCTGGGTTATGCGGGCGCCGATGTAGGCGTAGCCGTAGTAGCCGTGGTCTTTGAATGTCATTTTCGCGTGTTGTATGGAGGAGATTGGGCTTGAGAGATGGTTGAAGAGGGCCAGCCTCTGGCTGTTGATCGATGGGGACTTATATATCGGGGGGAGGGAGAGGTGCTCAACGAGTGAGCGAGCGACTAGCGGAGTTGAAGTGAAGAAAAGGAAAGACTGGAAGCAGCTAGTGACGGAACCTGTCTATGATCCAAATATGAGGACGGAAATGAGAGCAGATCTCTAAAGACAGAATAGACTCGAAAGGAGAGTGAAACGGGACGATGTTATGAAATCAACAAACACAAAGGAAAACCCGCGCATGACCAGTAGCACAACCCTCGAGACCAGGACGGACTGACATGCCCGCCTTTTGTATCCTCCAGCTCCCCTCGGAGTGATCGTCTCGTATAGCGAGCTTGCTCATCCTGGTGTTTCCAAAAGAAGAAACATCTTCTCCTGGCCAGTAGACTGCCACAGTCCACCTGACGGTGTCTCACGATGGTGGTTCCACTGGGCCATGATGAAAGCCTGGTTATGGCCTTGAAAGCAGTTCTTTGGGCAGGTAAACACGTCAGGTAAGGAAGAGAAACTTGACCTTGCCCGTATGAAAGGTCTGAGACGAGGAGAGGGCCACAAGCCATGTCCACAGATCCGCACTACCGGCCCGGTGCCGTGGGTTGGTTGTTGCTGAGAAAAGAACAAATGTTCAACCAATTATCTGCCCTGGCCGGGACTTAGCACTTTGGCCTACACGGTAGGTATCCAAGGATTCTGTCGCGTTTGGTTCGACAGCGCTTGTTACAGTCATGCAAGCGCGCCCTCCCATCTCAAGTGTTCAAGGCATCTGTCCAAGCTTATGGGCTTTAAAGAGGAAAAGGCATAAAAGACAGCAAACCGTAGGACGGACCACTAAAACCCGCCGGATCACTTGCACCCTCCATGCCGGCGCGGCAGTTCTAACGACGCTTACAGGGGCTTGGGACAGGCGACAGGGCTCTGATTGGATCTGCTTCCATGCTGGACATCGCCTGTAATCAGCGTCCTAAGCGCGGATGGTGTTGTGGATCCTCGACCCTCGACTCCCGGTCTGTCATCTCATCTTGCTGTTTGGCACTGAGCTCGTGTTGTTCGTTTTCGATGAGCAGGCCTCCCAGTAAGGTAGACTGGTACGAGGCGAGGATATCTGCGACATTCGAGACCAGGTCGCCGGGTCGGTCGCCCTGGCCCGGGAAAATGAGCAGGAAGGCGGCGGGGGAAGTCGAGGGTCAAAGCCGGACCTATCATCCCGTTCTGTGGCCTTTATTTGGGTCGCGGATGTTGTTTCGTTGGCATGTTTTAGGCCCGTAAAGTCGGCCACGAGTTGTTTCTTAACGTGCGTCTGTGCTTGCAAAGAGAATGTTGAGTTGAAAGGTGGAATCACATGCCAATTAATCGTGAGCTCTGAACGTGAATGAAGAGGCTGGATTGACTGAAAAAAACACCAACGGTTTTGCTACGCCTATGCGCCGTGATCGTGATCCAAGTTGACAAAGTAGCTTGAAATCATCAACGCAACGAGTTCTGAGGTATGGCCGTCCGGGACTGACCAAGGTCAAGTGCCTCAATTGCGTCGCATGTGCCATGTATTGCTGAGACCAAAACCAACAACCCACATCTCGTCCCGGATGCCGCTTCGCCGCATTTCCCAAACACCATCTTGAAGATGCGGCGATACAACGTCACAGCTCCTTCCACCGTTTATTCCTCGCCCGGCTGGAGACCGATTCGCTTACATTTTCAAATGGCCGTACGACCGGTCCTCAAACGCCCTCTAAAACCACACTCAACCTCGCTGTTGCAGCTTAAAGCAGGCTGTCTAGACCGTTGCTGCTCGACCCGCCCGCCGGCTTAGGAGCGGGAGCAGCCGCGCCCCAAATGCCAGCCGCGCTCTTCTCCTTCGCAAGCTGACCCATTGCCGGACCGGCAGTAGGCGTCTTATCCTTCTTGATACCGCCCGCAGCCGATGACCACAGAGCACCAAAGGCGTCTCCGCCCGACGAAGGCTTTGCGGCCGGCTTATTGGCGGATGGGCCGAGAGATGCGGACGCCGTGGAACCGGCAGACACAGGTACCGATGTGAAGTAGTTCGGTCCAGTGGGTTGGTAACCGGCTGGTTTCGTGGATTGCGGAGAGAGGGTGGTGGCAGTCAAGGGCGTGCTGAAGGCGGAGTAGTTGGCGCCGGCGGGAGGGGAGGTGGGTTGGGGAGAGATGGAGGAGAGACCGACCATGGAGCCTAGGTTGGCCTGCTGGGGCGCCGATACTGGTTGCGGCTGGGCGAAAGGAGCGTTCGACGCGTGTGATGTGACCTGCGGCGCCATCGGTGGGCTGACGAATGATCGTGGGGGAGGTACGGCCTGCGCTGGTGGGGAGGCGGACTGGAAGTCGTCGAATTCGTCGTCGTCGTTGGTTGAGGCTAGAGCACCGAGTCCGGAGCTGCTGGTTGCAGAGACCGCAGGAATTGACGGGGCTGCTGGCTCGTCGAAGGAGAACAGATCTACCTCGGGCTCCTTCTTCTTGGGTGGCTCGGGGGCCTTGGCTGCTGCTGTGGTTGTGCGCTTGACGCGGGCAGGGCTCGCGGTCGCCTTGGGAGCGTCACCGTCGAACTCATCGTACTCCTCGAATTGGTCGCCTCGTCGCTGTGTGTCTCGGAAATCGTCCGCCTGCCCACCGAAACCGCCACCGTCTCCATATACACCGCCAGAATAGCCGCCGTATCCGGCAGAGCTGCTGCCACCGCCGTATCCGCCCGTCTCGCTTCCGAACCCTCCGTACCTGCTGCTGGACGAGAAACCGCTGCCGGGGCCGCCCTCGACACCTGTGTATTTCGCCTTGTTGGCTCGCGCCTTCTTGCGCTCCTGGCGGATCCGCTCGACGTCGCTGAGGAGGTCGGCCAGCTCCTTGGCGCGGTTGCGGACGTTCACGCCCTGGTCCTTGCCGTTTGCGTCGATGAAGTGGAACTGGCGCAGCATCTTCAGAAGGGTGAGGTGACTCCTGGCATCGTCGATAACGCGCTCGGAGCCGTGCTTGATGAGGAATTCGAGCAGTTGGAGAGCCTTGTAGATTTGTCGCCAATCTTCGGCGGACTTTTCGGTGAAGCGCCGGTAGATCATGGGCATGATCTCGTTGAGGGTTGAGCTGGGGAGGGGCGTAATGTTAGCTTGAATCCTTGATTGACGGTGTGTTGCAAACGAGCGACTCACTAGTTGAAGGTGCCGTTGGCGATCTCCTGCATCAATGTGGACGATGCGCCCCATGGCTCGTTGTTTGTGGCTTCCCGGACCTAGTGGTTCTTGTCAGGGGCCGATCCGAGCGCGCCGGGGCCTTTGCAAATCCGGGCTGGCTTACCTTGGCCTCCATTTCTGTGTAGTTCATGACGGCTTTACGTCCATGTCAGTATTGGACCCAGGCGTCGAGTACTTGGGCGAAGTGGCTCACCATTTTGCACCTTTCGCACGCCGGCCTTGAGGTCGTACAGTGTCAGATTCGACACGGTATCCTTTAAGCTGTCGAGATTCATTTTGTCTGGTTGGGCGCCGCTGGGCTGAGAGGATGGAGAAGTAAGAAAAGGGTTGGTCCAGGGAGCGGGGTCTCCAGCAGCGCTGTCGCTGGATTGGGAATAAAGACAGATGGAGTTGGACAAGCCCCTTGTTGCTGAGGTGTTGCTGCCGGGCCGTCTGGATCGGCGACAAGTGCCAAGACCTTGGGCTCAGGTGAAGGTGGAGCGGCTGAGTCAGGATTCACGTGACCTTGTAGCTCTCTCTAGATTTTTCCAAGGTGGATGAATCGCAAAGATGTCGAACGCAGCTAGAAGAGTAGACAACTTACTGTTCATGAAATTATTCGAAATATATGGTCAAGCTTCGTATTGACTTCGAAGACGTGATATTAACTTTGAACCTTGACCGCACAGTGAAGGTCCGAGCTCGATGTCTTGCCTGAGGCATCCACAGCTGTCGCGCTAAAAGTTTGAAAGCTTCAAAGCTTCAAATCACATCACGACTCCGTGAGACTGAACGGACAACTTCAAGACTTCGATCGTGGTCATTGAAGGTCAACAGCCTTGTATTATAACACTCTCTTTTCTTCAATTCGATTTGTAGTTACCCTTGTACTCTAAACCTACCGTTTCCCGTCAAATTGAGCAGAGGTACGTCAGTTAGCACTTCTTAAAGTCCAACCCATCAACCCCTTTTTCCCATCAAGAGCAGCACATCTCAGCAGGCAGCTTGAAAACATGGCTATCATGTCCAGCCATTGCCAGCGTCAAGTGACCGTTGGTTTCCGGCTCTATCCGGTGCTGTTGAGATCCGTGGCCGAGCTCAAACGGCCTGACTGTTTCCCTGCTCGAGCGGTGCCAATGGCCCAGCAACGTGCCGCGGGTGGACGTGGTTCAGTGGCTCGACTCTCATCTCGAGCTCCCCATGTTTCCGGGCTCAGCGGTTGCAGACCGAGTCCATGTCATCCAATTGGCTTGCCACGGCTGCAACAACTCCTTCCACCCAAGCACGTCTTCACCATGTATTCCAACATGTCTCAACCCGAGCCCCGAGCTGCAGTGGCACCGAGTTGCCACCAGTGTTGTGGGACGGAGTCACCTATCAGACCGGGGAGAGCTCGAGCAGCAGCTTGTCAAGCTAAGCCCATCGATCGATCCATTCCAGATTGCGGCCATGACATGGGACTGTCAGACACAAAAGACAAAACAGCGGTCAATTGGAGTCTGACAAAAGAGATTGTCTTCGACATGTGAGGGAAGACGTCTGTCTCGTTACACTGACAGCTGACCGAGGCCAGCCAGACTGAAACTTCACGACTGTCAGTGTCATGAAAGCTTCAAGGAAGGTCTTACCTGTGAGAGAGTGAGACGTCACTCACGTGGAATAAGCTGCTGCTAAAACCAAGCTTCCCACCAGTCCACCAAGCGCCAGCCCCTCTCTTTGCCCCTCATCCCCCTCCCGTCACTGCCCTCTCGTTCTTTCCTGCTAAGCCGCACCGGAGCAACTCCACTTCGGCAACGATTCCTCGCTCTGATTGGGCTTTGATTGACTCCACCTCAACTAACACGTCGTTGCCCCTCCAAAAGTTGAATCGCAAAAATGAGAGCCAGTGTGCTGCGACCCCTCCTACCCCGCCATAACTGCTTGGTTTCATCAGCAGTCCCTCGATCGACCTTCGTCCATCTTCTTCCTACAACAAACTTTGCAACCACCCGTCCATCTCTTCAAGCTTCAGTTGGCCTTTCTTCCCGCTACTTCTCATCATCCCCAATCGTCAACATGTCTAAGGTGTAAGTCTAACCAGACCCCCCCCAATCCATCGCCCTTGTTGCGAAGCTCTAAAGACTAACTTGCTGCTTCCCCGTCTTGTAGCTTCTTCGATGTTACCTGGCAGGGCCCCGTCCTGGATGCCAGCAACAAGCCTACCCGGGACGTGAAGGGTAAGTCAACCATCCAATGCCATTCAGCAACATCCTCTTCAATTGGCATATCTCCCCCATCAGGAGCCCTCAGCTGCATGCTGCTCTCTACGCAGCAGCTGGTGACCTCTCCTGACGCTCTCCGGCCTGCCCGCGAGCTTCTATGCAACCCACCCT
The DNA here is from genome assembly GCA_009194965.1 of Coniochaeta sp. 2T2.1. Classification (NCBI taxonomy): domain Eukaryota; kingdom Fungi; phylum Ascomycota; class Sordariomycetes; order Coniochaetales; family Coniochaetaceae; genus Coniochaeta; species Coniochaeta sp. 2T2.1. Next base: position 696,410 of record VSMA01000014.1, read on the forward strand.
CGGCCATTGACCCCGCCTCACCTTACGAGCTCTCACTCCTCACATTCTCCGTACCACCAACAGCCATAACCATCAAAGACAGAAGCTAACAGCCACCACAGAGCAGTCTGGCCGCATCAACTTCCTCCTCTACAACGACGTCGTCCCCAAGACCGCCGAGAACTTCCGCGCTCTCTGCACTGGCGAGAAGGGCTTCGGCTACAAGGGCTCTTCCTTCCACCGCATCATCCCCGAGTTCATGCTCCAGGGCGGTGACTTCACCCGTGGCAACGGCACTGGTGGCAAGTCCATCTACGGCGAGAAGTTCGCCGACGAGAACTTCACCAAGAAGCACGTTCGCCCCGGCCTGCTCTCCATGGCCAACGCTGGCCCCAACACGTAAGTTCCACGCAAACACGCCAATCCGGACCGATGCAATGCCACGTACTGACAGCTATCCCCAACAACAGCAACGGCTCGCAGTTCTTCGTCACCACCGTCAAGACCTCGTGGCTCGATGGCCGCCACGTCGTTTTCGGCGAGGTCGCTGACGACGAGTCGATGAAGGTCGTCAAGGCACTTGAGGCCACTGGCTCCGGATCCGGCTCCATCAACTACCCCAAGAAGCCCACCATCGTCGACTGCGGTGAGCTCTAAGCGGGTTGTATGTTGAGCATGGAGAGTTTTTCTCGGCAATAGCTTACATGAGTATGGTTTGACACGAACCATCTTTCTGGAAGCTAGGACGGCGACGTGTACATGACAGTAGCCTATCTGCTAGGTAGTTGAACCTAAAAAAAAAGCACCGCGTTCGGAAGGGAACAGACACTTGAGCTTGCGCTTGACATGTGATTCCAAACCTGCGACTTGGAGCATGACTTTGTTAAATGATACAAGGTTGAATAGCTCTTATCGTAAAGCTAGGTAAACATGCCGTTCTCCCAACACCCACTGGCCTTGTCTATTGATGCACAATCACACCTTAAGTAACTGATGCGCCAACTACGCAAGGAATAATCATGTCCATTCTCCCAGCAGAGATGCATTAACCGTGAAGCCCTTTTGCCCATCCCTCCAAAGAAACGCCGAAAGCCATCCATATCGAAGGCCATAATGCATGCATAACTCATCACCTCTTATACCCGTTTTCTTCCCCCCTTGTGATCTAATCACCTCTCTAACCACCCTAACCACACCTTCCTCGACCAATAACCCCTACTCACTCCAACCCCAACCACCTCTGAAAATAGACACAATTACTCGGATTAACCGGGCCCCCCTCCTCGCAAAGTTCAAACACGGGGCACCGCCCGCAAGGCGCCTCGACGAACCCGTTACTAGCAGGTTGCGGGCCTAGCACGACCTCCTCGCCATTCTCCTCCGCGGCTTTCACCTTGGCCGGGTCGTCCGGTTCCTGTCTCGAGATGCGTGTGGTGCGGTACCCCTTCCTCCTGCCGACGGCAACCTGCTCCACGAGCCCGTCGTAGCAAAGGATGTCGACGAGCTGCTGCACGTCGTCCTCGGAGAGCGTCGTGTTGTTCGTTATGCCCGAGATGGAAATGAACTCGGCTATCTCGTGGGCGGTGGGGTAGTAGTTGTACCCCGCCGGGAAGGGGAGGTAGGAGGAGGGTTTGCGGCCATGTGGTGCTGCTGCTGCTGCCGCCGCTTGGGGGGCGGGGGTTGGTGTGGGTGTGGGGACAGGGGCAGGGGATGCGCCGGAGTCGTCGGCAGCTGAAGACAGCATTTCCGTCGCGGCGCGCTTCCTGCCGCGGGCCGCTGCGCCGGCGGAGCCGGCCACGCCCTTCTTGGGCTGCTTCGCGGGCTCGCGGAAGTGCGCGCTCTTCATGCGGATGAAGTCGAATATGACCCTCTCGAGCCCGAGGATGAAGGCCTCGTCGAGGTTGCTGTCCGTGTACCAGGGCCCGCCGGTGGCGCGGTCAGAGGGGCGGAGGTTGGCCTTGATGTACATCTTCTTGTTGGGGTGTTCGACTGACTTCATGTCCGTGATGTACCCTTTCGTTTCGAGGTGCTTGATGCACGTCTTCAGGACGGACTCGTGGATCTTGAGGCGGCCCTTAAGCGTGCGGGACCAGATTCCGTCGTTGCCTGCTTCGTCGATGAGTTCGTAGACCATTGCTGTTTCGTTGTTTGGGAGGGAGGTATATCTGTGCACATAGGTTAGTACAGGCTGTGGTGTATGGAGGGGTTATGGGGGTTAGGTAGGTAGGTAGGTAGGCAAACGTACTTCTTAGCATCCTCCCTGCTGCGGTACCGCCACGAGATGCCCATCCTGTTGTCGGAAGCAGCAACGAGGAGCCTCTCGTCGCAGAGGCTCTGGACCACCCGGAGGAGGAGGGAGAGGTCATTCTTGGGGATGATGTTGAGGCTGATGAGGTCGTTCTGGTTGTAGAGGCGCTCACTGCTGCCGTGCTGGGTCATTTCTTCGTAGAGAGCATCTTTAAGGATCTCTAGCTTTGGCGTGTCCTCGCCCGTCCCGGCGCGGGAGGAGGAGGCGCTCGCCATGATTGCGGTCGTGGTGTGCTTTGGTGTGACAGAGTCAGGTTGGATTGGGTAGAGCTGGCGAGATTGGATATAGTGTGAGGGGGAGCGGTTGTGGTATCTCAAACACAGATACTGTCACCGGAAGGCCGTTACAGGGTGCTAGACCCCCAATATCGGTACGGTGCCAGCAGGAAGCAGAGGCAATGGTTGGTTCGAGTCTGTTGTGCAATGCAAACTCGAACATCAAAAATTCCGAGAACATCAAATTCAGCCTTGCCGCTAGCGGGTCCCATAGTTACCCGTGAACCGCTCGCAATATGTATCCACCTGCATCAGCCAATCAGTGAGGGCGAGTTAACTTACAAGGCTGGATTTCTTCACCCGCCAAGTTTTGAAGTGAAGAAACAACTACTTCAACATTTGAACATCAAACGAGGACAGTGGTTCCCATGAGATGCTGACACTTCCCATCAGTCACCTTGCCATTCAAATAAGCCGTGACAGCCTCCCAGACTGCGCTACTTTGGTGCAAGAGTTCTACCATATACTTGACTACCCTACTCGTGTTGGCAGTATCGCGGCGGTCACTTATTTGAGGTCACCTTGCAGTGATTCACTATGGAACAATCTCGGATTATTGAAACGGCTCCAAGTCAACACACACTGGCACCCTCAAGTCTAAAATGTCCAAAAGATCTCGAAGCAGAACCAGGGATATCGCACCGCTACCAGCTCCCAACATTAAGTGTCCAAGGAAACGGTCTAAGCCAGTAAAGACGCCGCACCATCGCAGCACTATGGTCTACTCGGCAGGATTGCCGTTGAATGCCAGAGCGTTGATGCTCCTGCCGTTGAGGCCGCTGATGACGCCCTTGGTGGCAGTATCAGCGATATAAGTGCACAGCTCCTGAGGAGCCTTCTTGCCGAGAAGAGCAAGAAGGTAAGCACCGAGGCCAGTGATATGCGGACTAGCCATGGAGGTACCAGAGATGGTGTTCTGTGCCGCATTTCTTTTATCAACAACCGTTCACCCATTCCAACAGATGCTCAGGGAAACTCACGGTATCGTTCTCTCCGCCATTCCAAGTACTCAAGATATTCGACCCGGGAGCAAAGATATCCACCAAACTGCCCCAGTTGGAGTAGCTCGCTTTGGCATCATCGATGGTTGTGGCGCCGACGGTGCAGACGGTCGGCTCCGAAGCGGGCGAGAAGCTGGCGGCGTCCTGGTTGTTGTTGCCCGCCGCGACGGCGAGGAAGACGCCGGCCTTGATCATGGCTGCTGCGGCGGCGTTGACGGCGGAGGATGTGCCGCCGCCCAGGGACATGTTGGCTACGGTGCCGTTGGGGCAAGAGCGGGTCTGGCTGTCGGTTGTTACGAAGTTCATGCCGTCGATTACGCCGGAGCTATGTGATGTGTTAGCGGTGGGATTGGGTATGGCGGCTGGGCTAGGAAGCAGGTCAGGATGAGGGGGAATACGTACAACGTGCCCGAGCCACCTGCATCCAGGACCTTCACGGCGAAGAGGTCGACTTTCTTGGCCACGCCGTAGTCCAGAGAGCCGATTGTGCCGGCGACGTGGGTTCCGTGGCCGTTGCCATCACTGTCATCACCGTCGCCGACGGCGTTGTAGAGCCAAGTGGCGCGACCCTCGAATTGCTGGATTGCGGTTAGGCCAGCTCTCGGATGCTTCCTAGGGAATAATGAGTATTGCTTACCGAGTGGTCGACATAGATGCCAGTGTCGATCACATAGGCGCACACACCAGCGCCAGCACTTTCGTCATAGACATATGTGGTGGCACCCTTGGCCTTGTGGGAGATGCGAGAGATGCCCCACGGCGCGCCCGCCTCCGTGGTATAGTCATTGATGGACATGACGCCATCCTTCTCGATATACTCGACCTATAGTTTCAACCGGGTTAGCAACATCCCGTCAAACCAGGCTCTCGGCAACTCACCTCAGGGATCTTCTGGATTGTCTCAAGGGTCTTAGCGTCCAGCTTGGAAGCGAACCCCCTGAAGCCGGGAGCCTTGTACACGTGCTTGGCCTTCGTGTCACCGAGCTTGCCGAGGGCGTTGCGGAGTACATCCTCGGACGCGCCCTTCTTGAGCTTGACGATGTACTGGCCGGGGATGATGTCGGCCCCGCGGGCCTGGATGACAGGCGCAAGCCTGGTCTGCGGTCCCACTGCCGTGGCAAGACCCAGGGGCAGGGTAGCGAGTAGAGTGGTAGCGGTGAAGTGCATGGTTGAGAGAGGGAGTTTATCCAAATGAATTTGACGGAAGAAGGCTTGATATTGCAGCGGTTGAATTGGATCTGGGGTTCGCTTGTCCTTTTTGCCCGTCATCACTGGGGCGGTAGTGCCGTCATATGTCGTCTATTTATCTGCCGTCGTTCTCTCTCATCCTCCCTCGCGCCATATCGTCCTGGAATGTTCTTGTTCTCTGTCCATTTACCACCTTCCCCCTTCGACTTGTCTGCCCGCTCCCTCGTGATGATGGAATGTTCCCTGAGGGTGAGGGACTCTGCAGCAGCACATCGTCAAAGCGATAAGGGGAGCAGGGACCTTCCATGCTCAGGCTCGTTGCCCGGTGAGGGCGAAGCAACTTCTGTCGCTGCCACGGCGGTGATGTGACGGTGTCATGAGCTTGGCGGCATGAGTGCGAGGATTTCATCCAGATACTCCAAAGCAGGGAGGAAGTATTACCTGACCACCAAACACAACAGACGGTCTGCAAATAGAAGTAAATAGATTGAGCGAGTCCGCCATATGCTACCGCACGCGGGCGAGCCGTCGCACAAAATGGAAGGTGAAGGAGGTTGGTGGATCTGTCATGAAGTTGCTTCCGGCCAAAGAGAGGAGGACTCGATATTAAAGGCCATGGCGCGTGCTTGTTGTCGTGCCGTACGTAGGGACTGTGCAGAACGGCTTATCTGTCGAGTCGATATTGGGATGCAGGCAGGCATGTGCAGTGCGAGGCAGAGTTACATCGCGCGCCGCTCGCTGCCGATGTGATATCCCAACGGTGCTCGGTATAGCATCAGGGCCCAAGACGTTGCATCCGCGTCGGTGACATACCGCCAATTGGGGTTTCGACCTTCCCTTCTGGAAGTAAGGTTGACACTCGGACAGAGTGACGTGATCATTCGTACGGCCAGTCCCGATTAGATGACGAAGCTTGACAGGCACAATGTACCGCGCAGACTGATGGACAAGAAGCGTGGGATGTGTCACGTCCGAATCCTTTGAATATATGGATGCGTTTAGGCCATTTCCAACGGGCAGGGCAACTGATGCAATGGCCCTCAAGGGACCTTCCCAAAGCTATCACACTAGTGATATTCGGTGAAGAAGACAGTCTTCCATCAAAGAGTAGGGGGATGTCAGCAATTGTATGTCCGTTTTCCCTGTGCGTGGCGTTTGGACGTGGAAGGGCGGTTATCACGACCACAGCTAGCTGACGTATCCTCTCGTCTTGATGGGGATGACCGTCTTCTCAAGCTGAGAATGTGGCCAAGGCGCTTCAAGCTGGTCATGAGTATGTTGATCGGAGTACCCCAGAGTGTAGGTTCAAGACAACTTTCGTTAAGCATCTAACATTCCCCGTCCACCTCTTCTGGTTTCCTCGAAAGACCGGGCTGCCTCATCTCAAGGGTGATCCCATGAGCTGTCTGACCTGGGTGAGCACTGGTCTACCCCAGAGGAAGCGTCATTATGTCGTCCTCTTCGCACTATGCTCCTGGAAGCAGGCCTCCAATAGCATGTGCTGGTTTGGGGCCGCCGCCGAACTCCTGGCCATCAGGAGTTGTGGGGCCCAGTCGACATCCACCTCTGATGGTGAGAAACAGGTGAGGTTTCCCAAAACCACCACACCCAACAGTTCTTTGATGCCGCCTGGCTGGTGAGAGCAAGTTGACCGAGCCAGGCAGTAGATATATGTGAATCAACGTGTCGTCCAATGTAATTCACGTGTTGATAAATTTACCGTGGCAAACGTTGTATGGCGTACTGGTCGAGGGGGACCAAGAACACAGCAACCAGCCCGAGGGTGCATCCCACCTGGGAAGCGGTAGGTCGATGGTTCGAACCCGGCGATAGTCATGAGAATGTGCTGTTAAGTCGTTGGGCAACACTTTCGAACCCCATTAGCCAGGCGGGGGCCAAGCTCTTCGCGAGACGAATCCTGACTTCGCTTGACAGAGTGGTGGTAATTACTTTTCTTTTTTTTTTTGGGACGTCTTTGACATTGGGTGGAGGTATGATTTTTCCCTTGCTTGGGAGGAGGATGAGTAGTCAATAAAGCATAAAATTGAACAGGTACGATTGGAGAAACCGAACCGAGAATAATGGAGACAGGGGGTAGTTTCCGACCACTGGGAGGTGCGCACTTGTTGATAGACAGATGGGGATAAATATCGGAGAGCGGAGTATTCGGATGTTGATCTGGTAGCGACTTCGACACGACTTTGATGAGATCACCATACTGTTGAACTTGCTGGTATAGGCTCCCGACTGCGAGACGGGTACGGTGGCCGGACGACGGTGTTATCTCCATATACCCCGTGATGGTGATGCTTCTTTGATTTCCAGCCAGGATAGTAAAGAAGTGGATGGCGTGCTCAATCACCAAAATGTAGTCGGAAGCTAGTCGAGATGCCGATCATCACGACACCATTGGGAGTTGAGCTGAGCCTTGGCAGGCTCACACTCGACAAGGCATGGTGAGGTCGGGAGACTAGATGCCTTCCGGGCGTAGTACCTGATACCGCCATCTGACGGAACGGTTGCAATATACCGAACCGTCTGCGTCACTCGTCCCTGCGGATGAGTGACGGACTCGGGCATGCGGCCTTTGCAGGGGGAGTTGCGGATCGTTCCGATCTGTCGGAGGAGGATGGATTTTTCTGGTTGATCACTGATGCTATGCTTCTCTCCCAAGACAACACTTCGTGATATAACTTCGAATGCTGTGAGTTTTGAGCGGCAGACCCAGGCCAATCCAGTCCTTACCTCTTGCTCAGCCTTCTCGACACCTTGGTGACACTCGACGACCAGATGGCAACGGTCCAGACACAGATGGCACCTTGCCGGGAGACGAGGCTTGACGAGCCCGTGCTGGCAATGTCAACGTTCGAAGCCAAGAAGATTTCCCGGTCGCAGGCTCTAGTCGACGAGACATTCAACGAGATGATACTCGAAGAGCTTGCCATGGAGCCAGTCGAGACGCAAATCCGGCAACCACTGCACAACGACAACAAACACCAAGCTGTAATCTCAGAAACACTTCTTCAAGAAGAGATCGAGGCAAAGATAATACACCGGATAGACTCCGAAGTAGACCTGACGTCGACCGTCCAGAGAGCGCTCGTCGTCACACCGGACCGCACATACCCGACCGCACATACCAGTATCACAACATCTGGCGCCGAACGAGGTCATGATCCGCGACTATGCCACAGGCCTGAACCACATTGACTGGAAGTCGGTCGAGTACAACTTCTGCCTGCCAGAGCTTCCCTGGGTCACGGGGCGGGAGATGGCGGGCGTGGGTGGAGGCTGTCGGGTCTGAAGTGACAGGCTTTCAAAGGAGAGATCGGGTATGGACAAGTGAGTAGCCTCCATTCGACGCTCTCGTGCTCGTGGGGACTCAACATTGACAGTCGATTTAGGCACATACTACAAGGACAGACGGGCCGGATGTTTCCAAGGCCTTGTAGTGGTACCTTAGCACACAGTCTGCCCCATCCCGAGCAATCTGGACTTCGCAGCAGCAGCCTGTCTTGGTGTAGGTGGTCTGATGGCAGCGATGTCTCCATGGAGGTGGCTCGAGGTGCCCATACATCCGCCAACAGAAACTGAACAACGAGGGCCAACAGACAAGGCATTCGAAAAGGACTGCATCTTAAGCTGGGGCGGATCGATAGTGACGGGTCAGTTCGCAATTCAGCCGGCCGCTCATGCCGGGTTGGATGTCATCGCCGTGTGCTCGTCGCGCACTGAGGAAATCGTCCGCAAGTTGAAGCCAAAGCACGTCGTGATATACACGGGCAAGACAGACGACGAACTGGTTTGGGATATCCGCGGACTGAGGGAGCGGCGAATATCCAAAGCCATCGATTTCGTGGGACCCCAGACGTCCAAGTTGGTGTTGGGTGTCATCGCCGAGGACGGCGAGGAGGCGGTGGTCAACTTTGCGCCATTAGCATTCATGTCTTCAAAACAGACGGTGCCGGAGAACGCGCGAGTGCACAACGTGGAGATGAAGCAATTCGTTTTGGACGAGAAGTCAGAAGTGTACTCCAGGCGGCTGAACGAGCGGAAAGGAGCGCGATACGAACCTCAAGGTGAAGGAAACACCTTCCTGGTCAAACACCCAGTGAAGTAATAGTAAAGTACGAATGTGACCGTTCCGACGCTGCCTCCACCGCCGACAGCTCCTTCGTTCTGGCCCATTCCAACCTCGATGCAAGTCAGCCAGCGGGCAAGAGACCAAGAGTGGCATTGGCCTGTCAACAATGCAAGTCTCGCAAGCAAAACTGCGATGGCTGTAGTCCATGTTCCAATTGCCTCTCTCTGGATGTTTAATGCGACTATGTTGTGCCACAAAAGCCGATGCCCTTCGGCAAGAATCAGTACATCCGGTTCCTGGAGCATCGTGTTGCAGAACTCGAGTCAATGCTGGCTGCTCAAGGCAGGTCGGAGCTGAGTAGCGGCCACTGGAATGTCCTCGGGTCAAGTCCAACCACAACCACACCGGCGAGAGTTGGATCTGACGGGAGGACGCACCTGGGCTCTGGACCGGACGACAGTGATGCCGGTGATGCCGATGATGCCGATGATGGAAGACGCGGAAGTTGTGTTGGACTGGCAGGACGGCGTCGACCTCGGTGGTCTCAGTGCTCCAGAGCTTGTCCCTGGACGTCAATGGGTCGGGATACATTGGAGTTTCCAGCCATGTTGGGCTTCGGCGACATATTCAGTCTTTTAGGGAAAAGTGGACATAAACATCCCATCCATGGCCAGCAAGCAGCTGTGGCCATGCCCAAGATCACCGAGGAACCCATCGACTTCTCGGACGTTCCTTCGGAGGCTGCTGATCGTCTTTATGCCGGGTACAAGAAGCACATCTCAACGAGACACCCCGTCGAGTACTCGGTTTGGGTGAAGCATCAGCATGACACCACACCATTACGGGATCCGTTCGAAGTCAGCATCCTTCATCTGGTGTATGCTGCCAGGGGCAGGTTTCTTGAAATACTGGAGAGTTCGCCAACTCCCATTACAAGACGCAGAGGTCGCTGCTCTACCCACAGCTCTCCAAAGGCGCGGTGCCTCCGAGATCCCTCAAAGAGCGCGCCAGAGCGTGCGCGGGAGTGTGCGGAGTGTACAAGAGGTTACACCAGTCCCTTGCTGTGGGCCACTCCATCACGTCCCTCTAACCGTCTTCATGGCTGGCCTGACGCTCGTCTATTGCATCTGGATCTCGCCGGATATCATCTTCGATATCACAACGAGCAACTGCATCCACGACCGCAGCATCGGACTGTGAGATGCCAGCCTCACTTTTGCTCGGTTTAAGTTCAATGTTGTCAATCAAGATCCTATACTTGGAGAGGCATCTAGTTGAATGAAATCCACTCTCAGTTTGCTCAGGAAGCTACACTCTCAGTTCGCTTTCCCGTCATCACGCTCCTCGATACAAGTACGAGGCTCACAGCCCTAGATTCATCCCGTCTGTCCTCGAGCCACTCCCAACAGCATCAAACGCAATCCAGCTCCTCTCGCTCTCCCCCCTCACGGCCAGGTACAGCCAGTATTTTCCCACCAGGAAGTGAAGGTCCTGCTTTCATGAACCGTTGTCTGAGACTGCATCGCAAAGCAATGTCTATTGGAGCCGACCCTAACGTGGCCCCGTGGCGGGCTAGTTGTCCAGTCCCAACAGATTTCGGAAATGTCGTTGAAGGGAGCGTATGGCGGGCGGACACAGGCCTGGTCGGCCCGAAGGGCACGCCAACCCCACTGCTGGTTCCAACACTCGCCTTCCCTATTCCACACAGCCTTCGCACTCCAGGTATGGTCTTCGTGTTGGTTGTTTGTCACTTGGAACCGGTCGCCTTTACAGTTTGGATCCGGGCCCCGGGGTTCAATGCCTGTTTTATTGCTGCCGTGGGCTTGGAGTACCGGAACCGAAGCGATGTTTGCCAGTACCTCTTCCCATGTTGGGTTGTTGACTGCTGCTCCGTCTATCGTAGCCGCTTGGAAGGCTCCGGCAGCGGCAATGAGGGTAAACAAGTTGAGCTTCATATTGTAGAGAAATGGTGGATGTAAGGTAAGCTACTGAATGACGGAGCTGATGTTTGTGAAGGTGAAATTGAAAAAGAGCCCGAGTACAGCACGAGAGAAACCGGGACCCTTTTATTCCTACCGAGTACGGATGCCTTCTTACCAATCCCTAGTGATCCCGGCTCCCTGGATAGTAGACATGCCTGCTTGACAACCCGATTAGGATGGAAGAACCCTGCAACGGGGTCAGTAGCCATCGACCTACAAACGAGAAGGTACCGGCTACTTGACTGGGTTGGCGGTACCTTGGACTTTCGACAGGTTAATTGGGTTATACAAAGGCAGTATGAATGGGGGCGGGAGCTTGGAATTACTGTAATAATCAATAATCCATGCACCTCGGTTAGAAATGGCATCTCACCTGCGTCAAAAGACCTTGCTGCGCGTGAAACTATCCAAGGACGGACCCTTGATATAGAAATGGGGGCCAAAAAAGGCCTCGCCCGCTACAGGGGCAGAAACAGGGGACTTGGAAGCAGGACAGTCTGCTAGAACACACTGTCGTCTGAATGGGGGCCGAAACTCTGCAGGCCCACGTGACAACTGTTGGTCAGATGGAGTGAGAGGCATCTACATGCGAGCTGCAAGCGAGGCTCATGATGATGTTGAAAGCCCATCCTACGGTCAGCAGCGGCATCCCGGCCTCGGGCTCCTTGGCCTCTTAGGAAACATGACGATTGGCAGCGATTGTCCGAACGAAACCTCAAGGGAAGGCTAGATGAAGAGAGAAGATTCAATTCTTCATCTCTCATGGAGAAGCAGAGGCTAATAAAGCCACGTTTATATAAGTGCTACACTACCTACCTTAAGATAGTTTGCCAGAACCAAAAGACAAGGGTGAGCACAGTTAGGTAGGTATCTTAGGTAGGTATATATAGCTAAGGTACCTCACAATCGCACCAAACTTGCACGCTAAACCAACCCACTGCGCCGCGCCTCAGCCCCATATGGAGAGTTCAGTCCAGCCAGACACCCAGGTCGAACTTTTCTTGGAAATCTGCGTGTAAAAGCCGTCATGTTCCCAGACCCATGCAGTGCCTGTAGACCAGTCGAAGCACATTGCTCTGACCTGTGGCCAGGGAATCTCGGGTGACTGGACACAGCCAGTAGCGGCATCAACCGCGCGATAGTAGCCATCACGGTTCCAACCCGCCGTGGCCGTCCAGCTGCCGTCGCTATTATGGACGTTGGTAACGGTGAAAGTATGGGTATGCTCCTCGGCTACGACCGTGGACGCTTGGAATACTACGCCGGTAGCGGCAGCGAGGACTCTCAAGTAGAGTTTCATCTATTATACTGTTAGTTATTAGGGCCTGAAGTGCTATAGAGTCAGGATATAGACCTAGTAAGCTGCCAATACGAGACATGGAGTCAAAAGACGTAACGTTACCTTTTTTCTTTTTTTTCTTTTCTTTCAGTGGCGCGGGAAAGAGAAGCTGGGTCAGGTAGCTTGAAGTTTGAAGAAGGCAAAGGACTGGAGGAGGGGGAAGACTGGACTGGAGCTGATGTGGATTGCTGGAGTTGATGATGGGGATGATGGTCAGGCAAGATTGGAGCTGCCCGGAAACATGGTGACCTTTGGACCATTTTGTAGTTTGGGCACTCTCACACATCCTCTTCTCCACTCTTGTGTATTCTCTCCCTATCGTCCCATATCCAGCACAATCCCCGAATCCATCAGACTGGCAAAAGCCCTGGTCTTCGTCCGCGCTGAACCGCCCCCAACCTGATGTATGTAGGACATAGGTGGGGGTCTCAGATATGTACCTTTTGAATCGGGCCATGGTCTTGGAAGGATTGGCATCCTTGAGTTCTCATCACATCCTCAAGTCCTGGCAGTGTAGCATGGGATTAACCGAGTCCGTGTCCGACATGCATCGCACTACCGTACTGGGTAAGGTACCTTAAGGTAAGGTAAGGTAGGCTGCACTGCGACTTGCGACCCCTGGATTTGGCCTCCAACCATTCATCCTGATAATCAGTGGCAACTCAATATTGGTGAAAGGGAGGTTTCCCTTACCCGGGATGTCGGAGTCGCTAGCGATAATCGGAATTATATCCCGTTTAGGACACCGGCCGGGGAGAAGGTCGCATATCGAGACTTTCCGCCTGAGGAGATGGGAAGGGAGGATATGGAGACGCCAATTATAGATTTTGTTCAGGCTGCGAAGAGGGCGGTGGGGGAGGTTGGGTTCAATGGGGTTGAGATCAATGGGGGAAATGGAAATCGTAAGTCTTCTTTCTCCTGTCCATGAAGTTGCGGATGCTAACAAGGAAAAGCAGTGCTGGACCAATTTCTGCATTCCAACATCAACACACGGGCGGACGAGTACGGCGGCAGTCCGGAGAACAGGTGCCGTTTTTCGCTCGAGTTGATCTCTGCCGTGGTGGACGCAGTGGGTGCATCTAACGTCGGCGTGCGACTCGAGCCGACAGGACTGTACAATCACACCCGCGGTGCCGAGCGCGTCAAAACCTGGACTTATCTCTGCCAGGAGTTGAAGAAGAAGTATTCCGGCCCCGACGGCAATGACCGGTTATCGTACGTCCACTTCATCGAGCCCAGGTTCGACCGCATCGAGTCGGAAAAAGAGAGGGAGGGGTTCTATTCGAGTTGGAGGGTGGGTAAAGACCAGGTGTCGAACGAGCCTTTCCAGAAGATCTTTGTTGGAATATATACGCCAGGCCTGTACGCAAGCCCAGGGTAGGTAGTGGAGGATAGGTGTGGTGAGCCTCAGGGAGTCCCCCTGAGGCTCTGCGGAGGCCGGAGGCTGAGTTAATCCGCAGGTCACGTGACCTGCGGACTCCACCAGCCCCTATTTCTTTCCACAGGGCTGGCCACCCACCCACCTTCCTTCCTTCCTTCTACGATGCGTATCAGAATATACAGTACAGGACTCCTGAACTTGGTGCGCCAACAGTGTGAAGCCCTCCCTACGGGAGGCAATATACGTCCTTACGTATATACCCTGGTGAAACCAACACTGATCAGTGGTAAAAATCACCACTGCTACCGCGTAATGGGGGCGCGGCTTCAAGTGAGGGATAACCACGGATCAGCAAGGTATCTACAGAAGAGACGCCCTCGCCCTGGCACCTCTTCCGCAAGGAGACTGTCGCCTCGACGAGGGAGTGCTAAGGAAGCTCCTCATACTGTCGTCTAACGCAAAGGGGACTCCAAGCCGCAGCCTGTACAAGCCCTGAGCCGACTACTCGGGGGACTGTCTGTTTTTCGCGGCGCGTCTATCACGCCCTGACACTCGCCCGGCTACCTTGCGAGCCGCCCACCAAGTCACGGCCCTCTATAGCCGCCAGCCTGTACAAGCCCTGAGCTGACTACTCGGGGGACTGTCTGTTTTTGGCGGCGCGTCCTACAACGTAAGAAGAAGCTCGCCAACGTGGAGGCGAGCCGCCACAAGTTACCTCCGGGAAGAATAAGCCCCCGCCCCGGACCTTCGATTCATCCTATCCCACGGCCTTGCGCCGACCTTTTTCCATCATTTTGAGTAGCCCAGACGACTGCGACGCTCTCTACGATCAGATCCAGCCTACTCTCGCCCGGATCTATCGATTTTTCATCAACTTTTGCGACTTTGAGGGATTTTCTACCACTATTACCGACGACGACCACGCCCGGCAGCGACCACCCCCCCGCCGCGCCCACCACCGGCTCCGGCGCACAAGGACGACCGGCCCGGCCTCACCCACTCGGCCGGCCGAGAAGAAAAGACTGCCAGAGGATGAGCTCCTGCACGGCACCGCGCCGCGTGGAAACGTGACGCCCATCGGCGAAGAAGGAGCTCCCCCACCGGCGAGCCGCCCTCGACGAGAACGAGCCGCCTACGGAGCCGCCCACCAGCGAAGAAGGACCACCCCTCCTCGAGAGCCACCACGTACCGGAGCACCCCCCCGGAAGCCAGACAAGCCCAGCCTACCACCCCGACCCCGGGTGCCCACCAGGCTGCCGCACACTCACTACAAGGGCAAGCCCACTACCCCCAGTAGTGGGAGGACATTTACAAGGCAGGAGACTGAGGTGCGGAGGAGAGATGGGAGAGGAGGATTTGCAAGCGCCGCCACCAGATCTGCCCCTCGAAGACGTCCCAGTCTACTCGACGGAGTGGCTGTACTATGAGGGGAGGTATACTGATGGGCTGCAATGGAACGAGAAAACGGGCCTGTATCTAGTCAACAGTTGGCCTGCGGACCTGGCGTATCCCTGGCCTCAAAAGAAGAGACTGCCAGTGTTGGAATATATACGCCAGGCCTGTACGCAAGCCCAGGGTAGGTAGTGGAGGATAGGTGTGGTGAGCCTCAGGGAGTCCCCCTGAGGCTCTGCGGAGGCCGGAGGCTGAGTTAATCCGCAGGTCACGTGACCTGCGCACTCCACCAGCCCCTATTTCTTTCCACAGGGCTGGCCACCCACCCACCTTCCTTCCTTCCTTCTACGATGCGTATCAGAATATACAGTACAGGACTCCTGAACTTGGTGCGCCAACAGTGTGAAGCCCTCCCTACGGGAGGCAATATACGTCCTTACGTATATACCCTGGTGAAACCAACAATCTTCAATGTCACTGAGCCCGATGGCGGGAACAAGATCCCGTGCTTTTCGTGCGGTGGGTGGGATGGTGAAAATTGGAAGGGGTTGGTTGCCGGGGAAGGAAAGGGCTGGGATGCGCTGGTATTTGCGAAGTGGTTCGCGAGTAACCCTGATCTGCCGGAGAGGTTGAGAAGAGGTGTTGCGCTTCATGCTTATGACCGGAGCAGGTTCTATGGTGCTTGGGATGGGGTGAGGGAGAAGGGGTATACGGATTATCCTACTTATGAGGAGGAGGAGGAAGAGAAGCTCACCGGGTAGCCGTCAGGGTGCCCGGCTACGAAACCTGCTGTGGTTTCTCCCCATACATCACCCCACATCAGAAGAAAGCACATGGCCGGACATTCCACGATACCAAACTAGCAGACGAGTACCGCTTGTTCATACCTGGGGTTCCTAGCTACTCTCAATGTGGAAAAACTCGCAGGTACTTTATACATGTGGTCCCCTGAGCAAAATCTTCCCATGAGCGTGCCCTCCCTCACCCTTCTGGAACGCCTTCACCACGTCTTTAAAATCAAAGACGGAGTCGACAACCGGCCTCAGTTTACCCTGAACGACCAAGTCCGCAATCTTCGCCAGCTGCTCCGCATTCATGTCCACAATGAAGAAGTCCACTTTCGCGCCGGGCTCGTTGTTCATCTCGAGACCTGTGGGGTCGACGAGATAAAGATGTATGCCGTCTTTCTTGATCAGTTTCCGGGCCTTTCTCGCCGTGTCGCCTCCGACAGTGTCGAACACCACGTCCACGCTCTCCTCGATGGAGTCCAGCTCGACTTCCTTGTAGTTCAGGATCCGGTCCACCCCGAACGACTCGAGGAGCTCGAAACTCTCCTGGGACGACGCGGTGCCGATGACGCGAGCCCCGACCATCTTCGCCAGCTGCACAGCCCAGAGCGCCGTCGGACCAGCCGCACCCGGGATTAACACAGTCTGTCCAGCCGCGACATGAGCATGGTCGAACAAGCCCTGCCACGCGGTAAGAGCGGAGAGCGGGATCGACGCGGCCTCGGTTAGGTCCAAGCCCCGAGGCACGGGTACCACATGGCTGTGGTGGGCTTTTGCATAGCCCGCCATACCGCCATCGATGCTTCTCTTGGTGGGGAAGGCCTTGCTCATGAAGCACATGACCTCGGTGCCGAAATGCAGGCCTCGCTCGTGCTGCGGAACCTTGGACCCGATCTTGGCCACAGTACCGGAGTAATCCTCGCCGAGGATAGGGGTTTTGTATGTGCCGTCAGCGTTCCTGTAGATGTCCCAGTGGAGTTCCATCCAAATGACGCTGGCTGCATGGATTTTGATGAGGACTTCGTCTTCTGCAATGTCTGGTACGTCTTCCCAGACGATCTTTAGCTTTTCAGTCCCACCAGGGGGGTGATGGTGTATAGCCTGCATGGTGGGAGAATTGATCATGTGAGACATTGGTAGAGGGTTTGGTGAGTATTGTTGTGAAGCACTGGAGAAAAGGGTATTTTGAAGCAGTGAAGATTGACGAGATCACATCGTCGCTCTGGCAGGATTGCTACGGGCTTATAACTTTCCACTGTCTGGCTATGTGATGCATCCTAGTATCGCGACTACCGTTGCAAGTTGCCTTGATTACACAATGCGACGGAGGCTTCGGTTACTGTTTTTGGATTCTTGAATTGATCTCTATAAGCGCATCTTGAATGATTCCAAACCAGTTTACGTACAGTCTTCCGACTACAGGAGTGATCTATATAGACGCTTAATAAGGTTTATGTTGACGCATCCTACTACCCCTGTTTTTACGCGACACTACCTCATTCATGGCAACATGGACAGTGTCACGGCACGTCGGTAATAACCTAGTCCTGGGCCAGATACATGACCAGGAATGGACACATTCGGCTCCGACGATCCGTCCGCCGTGGGGCAACATCTACTGTGGTACGGGGAGAGGCGGCTGTTACCGACCCTTGCTTACACCCGACAGCAGGGACACGCACCTCCAACGCACCTCTTAGTAATCCCAACCCCAAGCCGTTCAAGGGTCCCAGTCGGCCAATCCGACTATTAATATAACACGCTTGCAACACCCGGATTCGTAAGCTACCTACATGTCGAAACGTCAGTCTATCATATGATACGAACGAATTCGGAGAAACCTGCCTACAGCGTTTGGAATCATTCGGGTCGGCGATTGTGAGCCTGAATTCTGATCGGCTTTGACTATATGTCGTCTACTTGGGTGTGTTTTTCGATCATATACTAGTTCAGGAGGAGCTATAAACTCTGCGCCTGAAAGTAACGAGCTCGCTCCGAAACTTCCACGTCACCGAGTCACCGACGCAGAATCAGCATCAGAATCCCAAGACCTACTAGGCTACTCCCTCAGTCGTCAACTCCTCATACTCCACGCATAGACACAATGGCGAGCAGAATAATCGTGTCCGACCCTCCACCTTACGATCGCAGGTAAGACCGCCCTCCGTCTAGAACACAGACATGTGGACGTGCTGCAGCTAACTCAATCACTCCAGCCGGCCGCGACCGATCACCGAACTCGCATTCCAGCATAGGCTGCCCAACTGTCCCGGAAAGTCCACAGTTGGTCTCATGGTTACGTTCCCGCCAAACTCGTCTACCCCGCCGCACCGACATGCCGGGGCCTCGGTCTCGGGCCTGGTCCTCGAGGGGACACTGCTCAACAAGATGAACAATGACCCGACTTTTGTGGTCGGAGCAGGCGGGGCATTTTTCGAAGCTCCAGGATGCCATCACAGGGTCAGTGACAATTACAGCACCACGGAGCCTGCCAAATTGCTTGCGGTATTTGTTGTGGATACGGAGATAGTAGAGAAGGGAGGAATCGAGGCACTGGTGGAGATTGATGAGGAATACAGAGACTAGAGAGTTCTAGGTTCCGTTTGTCGTAAACTCGACGTGACCGACGCCGAACATAGTCCTCAGTACAAAATCGAAACCGTTAATCCTGCCGCAATACACTTGCTGTTGGAATATCTACGCCGGGCGCAGTAGAATATGGGGGGAAGGATGGATGCGGTGACGGTTAGCGAACCCTATCCCTGAGCCGTCTCTACGAGGCTGCATCACGTGACCTGCGGCGCAGGCCCGCCGCAGCCCGCAGCCCGTATCTCGTGAGGGCCTCATCTCCCTCCTTACCACTTAGACCAGTCAAGAATATACAGCCGTTTTGACCACCACTTTGCGATGCCCTCTACAGAGGGCACCTACACCTACACGTATACGTGTATCACAACCCTGGTGATACCAACACTGATCAGTGGTTAATAACACCACTGCGAGTACGCACAGTTATCTACAGATCAGCAAGGTCATCGACAGACGAGACGATCCCGCCTCACCCGCCAGATCGTGCTTACGGAGTCCCCCGCGCCGCAGACCGAAGAAGCCCGTGGATACAACTCCAAGACGGTAATCACCCTTCTACGGCGCAAGAACTCCAATCCGCAGTCCGAAGAAGCCGTAGTTGACTACTACGGAAGTTCACCCAACTGCGGCGCGTCCATCACGCCCGACGCCCGCCAAGACAGCTCGCGAGCCGCCATCAAGTCAACCAACCTTCTTTCCATCACTTTTGGCCCTGCGCCGACCTTCCTTATCAATTCTCCTTATACCAATCAATTCTCCTGCTCTCGACGAGCATTTTCATTCTACTTACATCGAATTCCATCAAGTTTTCCATCCGGAAGCCATCACCATCGCTCTGACCGAGCCGCACGGCGTGTCTCCAACCCGCAGTCAACCCTGCGGCGTAGGAGCTCACCGGTTGAGAAACGCCTGGGCTACAGACCACCTAACGATCCTACACGCCCCCGACAGCTGCGGCCTAGGGGAAACGCAGGAGGCGAGACGTAGCTGAGCCCTGGCACGAGACAGCGAGGTCAGCGCGATGACTGGAGCATCAACCACCCCCCTGGAGGGCGTCGAGACCCCGTCCGAGCAGCTACAGCAAGAAGGACGAGCCCAGACGACCCCCGGACCTGTATCGACGTTCGAAGCAGCCCTGGCAGCACCCACAGCCGCGATGCGGGCAGTCCCCATCCCGGGGCTGCTGCTAGCGGAAGACCAAGTCGACCCGACCTTCTGGGGCAGGCGCATCGACCCCGAGGACCCGGACGACTATACTGGCCCCCAGCTAGGCGCCCACATCGCCTTCATGGCCGAGCACTGGCTCAGACACGGCCTCGGCGGCGTCAAACTCTGGAACGCGCTACGCGACGAGTTTGAGGACTGGGACGACCCTACCTGGGACAGGGCACCTAAGAACGCCGTGAGGCACCTCCGCGACCTCCTGTTCGCCCACGGCGTCTACGTCAAGAAGCAAGCCCGCACGAGCATCGCCCGCGCCGTCAGGGACACCGCGAGGCTCGAGGACTTCCACCTGTGGACGGACGACGAGCTCAGTAACGCCGTGAAGAGGAACCACGACCTCGAGGTATATATATCTGACCCTGACCGCCGCCGCCGTATACAGGAAGAACCAGTACTGCAGCCGCTCCCACCACGGGACGGCAGCACACTCCGAAGACACCTCGCAAGCCGCCCCATCGGGGGCGTGGCCAAGCAGTCCGACACCGGCACCACCGCCGGCGCTACCCCAAGCGAAGGCATCACCACCGCCAAAGACAGGCGCGTGCCGGAAGAAGAACCTAACGGAAGCGCTGTGCCTTCCAGGGGCAGCTCCCGCCCCCGAGGCAACCCCGGGAGGGACCCCAGCCACGGACGACCTCACCCCGGTGATGAGCACCCCAACCCGGTCACCCCCACTACCCCGTTCCCGGTACACCCGACGATCAACACTACATTGTCTAAGGCATTGAACGACGTTGCCCGCGCCTTCACGGACGAGATGAGGTACTCCGGCGCACGCTACGACCTCTTGGACCTCACCCTCCTTACCCTGGAAGACACCTGCCGCCGCATGGACCTACCGAACGTTGTCTACATCCGTAGTCTCCCGACGGTGCTGAAAGGCGACGCCAAGCAGTACTACGACGGCACCGTTACCCGTGAGGCTGCTAGGAACCACCTTTCCTGGGACGACCAGGTGGTGATGATCAAGCAACGCTACGAGACCCAGTCGATCCGAGACAGCTACCGGGTCGAATGGCAGACTATCTCCCTAGCCCGGACCATCGAGAAGAACCCCGGCAAGTCCAAGACCGATTGCTTCAACCTACTTCTCGATACCCTTACGAAGCTCCAGAAGTGCGTTCCGAGTGTCCAACAAACTGATGAGGCCCTACGGGATCAGCTACTCGGAGCTTGCCTGACCGCTAAGGAGTGTCGACCTATCCTCCTTAACCCGCCACCCACGCTCACCGAGCTCCGGGACAAGCTTAGCCACGCGCTCGGTATCGACGCCGCACTGCGGGGGCAGCTCCTGACGACCCCCGCCACCCCGGAGAGCTCCCAGGGGTTCCTCACAGACCGCACCTACCGAGGCACCGGAAAACAGACTCGCTTCGGCGGCCGCAGCAGCAACGCCGCCGCACCCAGGCCGCGAGACCGCGGAGGAGGCTACAACGCCAAGAAGTGCTTCGTCTGCGCCAAGGCTGGCTGTTGGTCGACGGAACACCCTAAGGAAGAGAGGGACGCCGCCTACACCCGGTACAGGAACAGCAAGAACGCTAAGGACAAGACTAAGGACGGCTACTCCCAGTTCCTCGCCCACTACGAGGGCGTCAATCCCGACCCCGGAGGCACACTGGAAGACGAGATCGCGGCCTTCTTCCAGGACTTCTCGAGCTCCGAGGACTCTGACGACTACCAGGACGCCCAGGACGGCACCACCTTCTTCACGATACCGGCCGACGACTACAAGATCACCACCCTCCTGGCCGACGCCGCAGTGCGGCACACCCTTACGAAGGAAGACCCATTCGCGGGCCAGGAGAACTTCGAGCCGACCGCCACCTTCACCCTGGAGGGCAGGTACAATACACACACCTTCCAGGGCATCATGCCGGACACCGGAGCGGCCCAAGTCTCTTCCGCAGGCCTCGCCCAGTTCAGGGCACTGCAGAAGGAGGACCCCGACGTTCAACTTGACACCTCCACGGCCGGAGAAACCTCCATCCGGTTCGGCAAGGGCAGCCCGGTCACCTCCGTGGGCACCACTACAGTTGCCACCGCCCTCGGCGATATGCGGTTCCACGTGATGCCAACGGAGACCCCTTTCCTACTCTGTTTACAGGACATGGACCGCATGGGCATCAAGTACGACAACCTCCTGAACCTCCTTATTCAGGGCAATACTGCCATCCCCGTCGTGAGGAAATGGGGACACCCGTGGCTCCTCCGGACCGCCGAGGAGACCATTGCTCAGGCCTACAGCTACCTGACCGAGCCAGAACTGCGGCGCCTACACCGCAGGTTCGGCCACCCCTCAGTCGCGAGGCTACACAAGATCCTCAAGACGACCGGCCACCCGGTGGAATACCAAGCACTCGAGGCCCTCACCGAGGTCTGCCACCACTGTCAACTTAACCAGAAACGGCCCGCCAGGTTCAAGTTCACCCTGCGGGACGACTGCGAGTTCAACTACGAGGTTATCGTCGATATATTCTATCTCGACGGACGGCCTGTCCTCCACGTCGTCGACAGTGCTACCGCATTTAACGCCGCCCGTTTCCTACCGGACCACAGCACCGCCAAGGTGTGGGAAGCACTGCGGCTCTGCTGGATCGACGTCTATCAAGGGCCGCCGGATATAATCGTTGCAGACCAAGGAAAGCAGTTCATCGCCTCCGAACTCAAGACCAACGCGAAGGCGATGGGGACGACAGTCAAGCTCGTACCCGTGGAAACTCACCACGGCATCGGCAAGGTGGAAAGATATCACTCGATCCTGCGGCGCGCCTACGAGATCATCAGAGCCGAGGACCCCTCCACCTCCGCAGTGGCCGCACTACAGATGGCTTGCAAGGCCGTCAACGATACGGTAGGCCCGGGAGCCATGGTACCAACCCTGCTCGTCTTCGGCACCTACCCCCGGATGACAGAGGACTCGGCACCCTCGCCGACGATTCGGCGCCGCGCCGAGGCCATCAAGAAAGCCACCACGGACCTCCGGCGCCTGCAGGCACAACGCCAGGTCTCCGACGCCCTGGCTCAGCGCAACGGGCCCGACATCTCGCACACGCTGCACCTGCCGATCGGCGCGAAGGTCCGCGTCTGGCGCGAGACCAAGCGCTGGGAAGGCCCGTACAACCTCATCGACGCCACCGGCCACGACTGCTTCGTCGAGATCAACGGCCGGCGAGTCCAGTTCCGCTGCACGCAAGTACGCCAGTACTACGACGACCCCACCGCCGCCGACGAACCTCCTCGAGACGGCGACACGCCCCCAGTGGAAGAAGACGCCGTCGCCACGCAACAGGACGACGCCCCGGCGCAGCCTCCGCCTGCGCCACCAGCTGAGCCCCCTGCTCAGCCGCAGGCCCCCGAACAAGGCGCTGAAGCTGCAGCTCCCGCAGCAGCTCCCCCAGCACCTCCCCCGAGACCAGACAGTCCTCCCCCGGAAGATACCATCGTCGTCGCCCCCCCGACAGCCCCCCGACGGCGCGG
Source organism: Coniochaeta sp. 2T2.1 (assembly GCA_009194965.1). Taxonomy (NCBI): domain Eukaryota; kingdom Fungi; phylum Ascomycota; class Sordariomycetes; order Coniochaetales; family Coniochaetaceae; genus Coniochaeta; species Coniochaeta sp. 2T2.1. Next base: position 719,417 of record VSMA01000014.1, read on the forward strand.
CCGCCCCCGCAAGGCACCACCCCCGGTAGAAATCTTCCTCCAGGAAGTGGACGACGGGGACGCCTTCCTGTCCGTGAAGGAGAAGAGCGACGCTGCCCTCGCCCTACAACTACGGGCTGAGGGTAAGATTACGGCGCCGGGGAAGCCGTTCGAGGAGTCTGATAAGAAGGAGATCAACGCCCTGATCGGGCGCGACGTCTTCGAGTTCGTCAAATACAGCCCCAACCTCCACCGCAGCCGCATCTTCAAGTCCCGCATGGTCAACGAGATCAAGGGCAAGACTACTGCGGCGCCCTACGAGAAATCCCGACTGGTGATACAGGGTTTTGGCGATGAGGGCAAGAAGCTCATCCTCACGCAGTCGCCTACCATACAACGGGCCAGCCAGCGGCTGATCCTCAGCATCACGCCGGCGCTCCTGAAAACTGGCCATATTCTGTGGCTGCGCGACATTACGCAGGCCTACGTGCAGTCCCATAGCGCCCTCAACCGCGAGATCCTCGCCGACCTGCCTCGTCAACTAGAGGACAAGCACCCCCCCGGCACCCTGATGAAGGTGAAGAAGCCGCTATACGGCCTCGCCGAGGCCGGCACCCACTGGTGGGAGACGTATCAAAACCACCATTTAAGGAACCTCCAGATGAGGACTTCGACGTACGACCCCTGCCTCCTCATCTCGACCCCGGAGAACAAGGAATTCGCAGTCGTCGGCATGCAGACTGACGACACTCTCGGCCTCTCAACCCCCGCGTTCTCGGAGATGGAGGACTCTCAGCTACAGCTCGCGGCCTTCAGCGCTAAGGAGAAGCAAGCCCTGACCCCGGACGAGACGCTGATCTTCAACGGCGGCGTCCTCTCCCTACGGGGAGATGACCTCGCACTGCGGCAGAAGGGGCAAGGCCAACGCCTTGAACTGATCGACGCCAACTCGCCTACTGCGCGACAGCAGTATGTCGAGCAGCGCGCCCGCGGCGCCTACATCGCGTCCATCTGTCAACCTGAGGCCTGTTTTGACCTCTCCAGCGCCGCACAACACCAGGAACCTGCCGAGGACGACTTCAAGGCCCTGAACCGCCGAATCCAGTGGCAGATCAACAACCAGGACCGCGGCATCAACTTCGTCCCCCTCGACCTGCGCACCGCGAGACTGTTCGTCTTCGTCGACGGCTCCTTCGCCAACAACAAGGATTTTACCTCACAACTCGGGTTCGCGGTTATCCTAGGTAACGAGACCGAGATCGCCGACGGCGAGTTCACCCTGCGAGGCAACCTCCTACACTACAGCAGTACCAAGAGCAAGAGGGTCACCCGCAGTGTACTGGCATCGGAGGTCTACGGCATGGTCGCCGGCGTGGACATCGCTTACGCCCTGGGGACTACCCTGCGCAGGATTAACGCGCACCTCGGTCTACCCCCGGTACAGACTGTCGTCTGTACAGACTCGTACTCGCTGTACGAGTGCCTCGTCAAGTTGGGGACTACGAAGGAAAAGAGGCTTATGATCGATATTATGGCCCTGCGCGAGTCGTATGAACGGAGGGAGCTTCACGAGGTACGATGGATCGATGGAAGAGACAACTTGGCAGACGCCTTCACCAAAAGCAGCCCCAACGGCGCTCTCAAGCAATTCATTGATAACAACGCCGTCACTATCCGCGTGGAAGGCTGGGTCGCCCGGTGAAGGCAACCTGCGAGGGGAGGTAGATATTGGGAGGACTTATATGCAGATAGTCTATATGACTGCGGACTCGGCGTATTCCCGGCCTCAAAAGAGAGACTGCCAGTGTTGGAATATCTACGCCGGGCGCAGTAGAATATGGGGGGAAGGATGGATGCGGTGACGGTTAGCGAACCCTATCCCTGAGCCGTCTCTACGAGGCTGCATCACGTGACCTGCGGCGCAGGCCCGCCGCAGCCCGCAGCCCGTATCTCGTGAGGGCCTCATCTCCCTCCTTACCACTTAGACCAGTCAAGAATATACAGCCGTTTTGACCACCACTTTGCGATGCCCTCTACAGAGGGCACCTACACCTACACGTATACGTGTATCACAACCCTGGTGATACCAACACTTGCAAAGTGACCACTGTATGGCCATGGGCCACAAGCGTGAACCGGGTAGATGGCGCGCCGGCTACAAGGAGCATACTGTCTATAACTGTCTCGAGTAACGGCGGTGACAGCGCTATGCTGTCCAGATATCGACGAACACATGTAGCTGTATGGCGTCTGTCAACATCATCGGCGCTTTTCTACAAAACGTGATGCCACTGCTTCCTGAAAAGCGTGGATAAAGCTTCCGGCAACTGATAGAGCTCTTGCCCACGGGCTGCGGATACGAATAGTTCAAAATCACTCTATTTGATCAGCAATCAACACCTACACTGCTCTAGGAACCAGCAACACAAATGACATGGCCATCCAAACAGTTTGATTGAGATGCGTCATGGCCTTCTATCTTTCAAGTTATCTACCCACTACCCACCCCCATTGATTCATCAACTGCGTCCCCCCTTCTCTGTCTCCTCAGCCGTGGTCTAGTCAAAAGCTGCATGATGCTGCGGTATATGACGCCCTTTCTCAAAACCAGGGCGTTTCAAAAGCTTGAACAACCACCTTTCCAGGTGGGGAAACTCGTCGAGACTGACGCCGTCCGAGTCTTGTGCATTACACGATCAGCTTACAGGATACTTGTGGCCAAGAGGGTGGACCTACTGTGAGAAGAAACCCAGCCCCAGCAGGCAATATCTGCGATCGTGAGTCGGTCACCGACCAGAAATCCATGAGCAGATTTGGCCAGGTGCGTATCCATGGTGCGATAGAGGCGACGGGTCTCGTTGTCGTAGCGGTTGATGGGGTACTCGATCTTCTCCGCTGCGTATCCTAGAAGCACCGAGTTAGTAAACTGAAGAGTGAAGGTAACTGGTCAACAGTTTCTGGGTAGCTTACTCCTGAAATGCTCCAGTTGTCCTTGCATGGGCCCCAAGCCACCCACTTGCCACATCAGCTAAATGGGACTGTCAATTTTGAACCCAGCGACGCGTACAGAGGGACACAGACGAACCCAACTTAGTGTCTCCCAGTATTCGGGAGAGTTTCTTGGATATGAGACCTTGTGATCTTGGTCGTAGCGGTCAACGAGATACTCCATGACGGCTCCGCTCTCGAAAACGCGGATCTGCTTCCCGTCGAATGTATCCGTGATGGCCGGAATCCGGCCATTGGGGTTGATATTGTCAAGGTACCATGGCTCCTTCTGTTCATTCTCCCTCAATTTCATGTGGTGCAACTGTAAAGGGTAGACCGACGTATGAGCATCCGAACAATGTATTCTCATCCTCAGATTTGGGGCGTGGTACGTCTTCGTACCTTGTACTCCAGTCCAAGCTCCGCAAGCAGGATTGGGACCTTGATACCGTTTGGCGTTGCCGCGGTGTAAAGTGTAATGTTAGTTTTGGTGCTCATGGTGAATGCCCTACTTTGATACCGTGTGCTCAAAAGCGTTGTACTGGCGACAATGAATATGCGAGGCGTTCGACATATAGAGAGAACCGAGGCCATGGAATCGCTTGGGAATTGAAGCCAGAGAGTTAGAGAGTTATTACTGATCACGTCCCCCGCTAAATAACTCTGCCGGTGACACGAAGGTAATCCCCGTCACATTTCATTGCAAAGCTTCTCCGCGGGTACCGGGATGCCTTATTCATCACACGCTGCAGGCATGGCACTCTTAGGTAATTATGAGCTACACCTGTAAATTGAAACCCCGAAACTGTATCGCCTATCCCCTATAAACACTGTGGACTTCCTGATTGGTCGGTGTATACCTGCTCTGCTGGCCATTTTGTCCTAGTCCGAAGACAGCGCTGATGATTCCACACAGCTATTGTCGCACGTTGAACTGCCAAGACTGCTTACACGAAACTTGGGTCGTTCCACTTGCCAAGAAATCGTCGTGGATATTAAATTAGCACACCGCTACTACTATCTCAGTGTATATCATGGAATCACTTGTCCAAGTACTGCGTAATGTTCACTTTCCTTGGAATCATGAACTCTGAGCGAACCGCAATGCCGCGCCGCCCGACCAGAGATCAGGGATTTGCCTGATCTTGGCTCAGAGAACTCGGTCAGCTTGGCGCGGCCCGCCCGATGATTCCGCAAAAGATTCCTGTAGCATGTTCCAAAACACTTCATTAGTTGACAAGCAACTGGTATAATATCTAGCAACTTTCCCCAACGGTAGCTCTCAACCTCAGCCTACTCAACTCATCAGAATCATCTTGCAAGCACTCCTCCAAGTCATCCCCAGTTGCTCCAATACGCTCAGCGCTCCTCCATCTCAACATATTTCTTGACAATTCAACCAATCTACACCATGGCTACTCCCAAGGTATGGACATAGTCCGACGGGCCAGTTATAATTCTCTAACTGGAGAAATAGTTCACTCTGTACACCGACTTCGCCTCTCAGTGGGCTTATGTTCCCCATCTCGTCATTGACGAGAACGGGTATGACCCTGCTGGATATGAGACAAAGCAGGTTGGCCTCCGTAAGTGAAGCTCTCGATGTACACTTTATACAGAATGGATGGCTAATGGAGAGATCCAGTCGAGGGCGAGAACTTCTCTCCTGCCTATGTGAAGATCAACCCCAACGGCACCATCCCATCCCTGATTTCGCCAACTCTCACAAAGCCCCTGGTCGACAGCGTGGACATTGCGAAATACATCGACGCCAACCGACCCAGCGGCCCTTCTCTGTTCCCGACGGACCCCCAGAAGCTAGCCAAGATCGACCAACTCATCTCGCACGTCCACCAGGACAAACTCTCGACCAACCTCGTCCTCTTGCAAGCAAGCGGCGCCCAAGAGTTGGAAGCGAAGAAAGCAGGCGGTATCAAGACCTTCGTCGGAAACCGACAGCGGAAACTCGTCGAGTACGGCGCCGCAAACCCGGACGTGCCGCTGTACGCCATGCGCACGCCTCAGAACGGGCAGCTCAATGATCTGTACACCGCCGCTAAGATCGGACCTGAACACGAAGAATTCTTCAAGGCTACGGAGGAAGGGTACAAGGAGTACGCCCAGGGGCTCGGGGAGCTCGACTCCATGCTGGAATTGCCCTTCGCGGCCGGCGACAAGGTTACGGCTGCGGATGTGCATATTGTGCCGTGGCTGGCACACGCGATGTGGGCTTGTGGTGGGAAAGATGCTGGCGACTTTGAGCCTCTCAGGGCCCGCATCGCCAAATCCGTCCCTGGTTTCGAGTTCGGCGAGAAGACGAGGAAGTGGTGGGCCAACATGTCTGAAAGGGAGAGTTTCAAGAAGAACTACCCCAAGCTGCATTAGACAGCTTTTTCGTTAAGGGCACTCTGTTTAGAAGACGCATGGAGACAGAATCTGCAGACGTTTATAGTATTTAATCGCTTCTTATTTTTTGCTATGTTGACACGAAGTCGTAGAGTTTATTATCTGCCTCACGCCCTTTTCGGTTTTAGTACACCGGATGTGATTCACAGACCACCTCCTCCTGTGGACAGGTAGCGGTTCTCAAAGTGGTCTGGAGCTGGAAGCCAAAACCAAAGATTGACCTGGGTTGAGTTAGCTCAGGAGGGCATCGCCAAGCACTGTTTCTGCTCGTCTTGGACTGCTTACCTTGTCATTCAGGCCAGTATGCGAGTATGAGAACGTCACATTGCAGAAGTTGAGGCAAGATCTTCCGGGGTTCGTGTTGTTCGTAGGGACGGTGAAGTTCGTCACAGCATTGGCGGTGACAGAGCCATTCGACGGAACAATTCCTCGAATGAAGTTGTCGGCCAGTAAAGCGGGCTGGACGTATAAAGTCGTGCAGAGATCGGCCAGTGTCGCTGCCCATGCTCCAGCAGCGGAGGCCAGAGTCAATTAAAGTGCGGTGTGCATATTACGGCTTGTTCTCCTGTGACTGCGCAGAGGAGCTTCCTGTGGTCCAAGATGCAGATAAGAAGAGACAATTATCAACGTGATCAAGAGAGATGCCGCCGGTCTGTGCCTCCTTTATGAGGCTATCCTTCCCTCCGGCCGAAGTACCACACTCAAACTTCCGAGCCGGTCCATGCAATCATCGCAAGGGAGGAAAATGGCCGAGCCCAGGATAAACATCGCGATGTAGCGCCACGGGGAAAGGCCGCGTACCCAGCCCAGAGAGCGTTGCCACGTCAGGTCGAGCCACTGCATGCCCGGATAGCGGTTCGTAGCGACGGTGGCTTAGACCGACCTGGAAGGTGTAAAAGAGGTCTTCAGTGTGGGGAAACATGTGAGATGACGAAGGGATAGGAGTAAATGACCGGTGAGCACAGCCGGGAGAGGGCCGCACATTAACCCTGCGCAGTTAGTCGCGACAATGATCTGCCCATGCGCTTCGACTTTGTTCGCATAAATCTGGGTTATGCGCAGGGGAATGGTTGACAACCGGGGATGTGGGGGTTCGTTCCGGAACATCTCTATAATCGGCGTGCGTCGACGTTGCACGACAGACAAATCTCGCTTGGGATTGGTCTCCGATTGAACCATGAGCCCGGTATACGTCACCCTCCAGGGGTGCTGGTAAACATTGTTCCCCATGGAAGCTCAGTAAAAACTGCCCCAGCTTAACAGACTTCTCATATAGACCGCGTTCTGAGTCAACGCTCTCTATTACAACACTATATTCGCGGATCTATCTGGTAACGCGCGTCATGTCATATCCAGACGGTGTACTATGCGTCCTGCGAAAGCAACCACTGCACCATTAAACCATGACACCCGCCTCCTTCTCCCTGATGTTGACGGAGCTGCTTCTTTCTAAAGAGGACTCGCCCGCCTCACCATCCAGTCCGCTCCGCATCTGATGACAGCCCATCAGATATAAGATCATTATTACTATACCTGGGCATAGGGAAGAGCATACAAATGCCATAATGCAGTCCCCCACCCAGAATCAACCAAACAAAATAAGTAAGTTGGTAAATCCTCGTCCACCCAATGCCGACAGGGGTCGTGAAAGCCCCGATGAAGCCTGGCATAAAAGGCCAGAAGCCGAGACAGAATGCCGACATGGCGCGCCAGTTGATGGTGGCGGTATACCAGCAGCTCCCGTCGGTGAGGAACAAATCGGAACCGACTAAGCGCTGCCGGCATATGAGCCAGTAGTCAGAGCACAGGATGCCGGTCATGGGTGTGATGAAGACGCCAAAGATGTTGAGAACGGAGAGGAAGGTCTGGGCTTGCGAGGAAGCGCCAGGGCTGGAAGAGGATGCCGATCATGCAGACGGAGATGGCTCCGCGGCGGATATCGAAGCACTTGGGGACGAAGGACGCGATGTCCATCCCTTGTTGAAAGCCATCCTGGGCTACGTCGACCTAACAGGTTGCTGATTAGAGACAACGCATTTGTGCGAATGAGGATGTTGTTACATACAAAAACTTGAGAGGAGAGTAAGCCGGGTCCGGCAGAGAAGGTACCCGCACGGCATGCTGAGGTGTAGCTCGTCTCCCTGGAGGTGCTGAAACAGCAGCAGAGGAGACCAGAACATGTCGCCGTACAGGGCATAGCCCGTGCTAGTGACGAGGATGCCGGCCAGTGCGTCGGTGGTGTTGATGATGGGCATCTTGAAGCGGGATGACGGGCGAATCACGGCATAAGTTGCTAGTCGTAAGGCTAGTTTGCCGGTCTTCTTGCTATAGTTCTACCGTGCGATCATACGCGAAAAGTCTTAGTGTCTTCTATCGCCCATAATGAAGCTGGGATATGCGAGTCCGGGTGAATGCTGCCTCTACGTCACCGTTGCCTCGGCCTCCTGGGATATAATGAAGTAACGACACTCCGTTACTCACGGCCTTCACGCACTTAAGGACATGCTTCAGCCACTTGCGCCAATCAGCATGCTCGGAAAGAACCTCCCCCGGAGTAACATCTTGACAGCATATCCGCTCAGCCATCATACCCTGATACTCTGCAATCAGTCTGCTAACTGCCATCATTTCCGGCGACGCCACTTACACAACTACATCCACAACCCCACGGCATTCTCGGCACCTGGAATCCGGGAACATTTGGCTCGACAGGCGAGCATTTCCGAGTCCAATGCCCGGGTCCCTGGTAGACACGGGTCTCAGAACAATGGAGGCGTGTCTCGGTTCACTTTCGCTGTGTGGCTGTGTGGTTGAGCTTGTCGACGAGTTGACTCTTGTCCGAAAGCATCTTGTCTTTGTGGACAAGTAGAACCCGACCCAATACGTCCAATTGCTGAACTGAGGCAGATCGTATCATGAACCACTGATACGCTGCAGCAGAAGTCAAGATATCCAGGCTTTGACAGACGCCCTGGGATCTCAGTGCCGTTCTTGGCAACGCTCAGAATGGCGTCTAAGTAGGGGTGTGTGTCCAATTGCCTTCTCAGCTCGCTGTGTTAAGCCACATGGGCGGAGCTGACCTCCAAAGGAAAGAGACGCTGTGTTTGGCCACTGGAGACTGCGTTGGACTCCAATAGCGGGCTCGCCGGGCCGAGCATGTGAACTATTTGACGCATGATCGTGGCGACACATCACCAATACTCGTCGCGGATGGCGGTCCCGATTGCCTTCCACCGCTTCGATCGAAAGCAATCGGGACCGCTTCGAGATGGTACTTTGGATAGTGTCAATAATGCTTCTTCCTCTTGCTTCTTCCTGGGAATCATTTGCAAGTGAACTTGGTTTTCGGCCCGAGAGTGTATCCGATTTCTAGGTCTAACTCGGCATCCCGACTCCCGAGATCGACAGAGTATTCTCCGATTTGCTGCTCGGCCGTCTGGCACCACCTTTCAGCTCCTCGATAGCCAAGGCTGGGCGTAGCACAAGCTCCACGGTAGGCGTACCTTGGCATCACTGGCAGCTCTTGGCCTGGGAGCCAAGCGAGCCAAGAACCTATGAACGTGCGACTGGTATCGTTTAACGCTCTCAGTCCTCCCCATCCTACAGCTCGGGGCTGCGTACCACAAGATCTGATTGCAAAATGCGGAGAGGCCAACTGAGATCGGATCCTAGCCGACTGGGGGTGGAATAGGTGCGTCGCACTGAACTGCGTTTCGGTGGTTTCCGAACCTCGATGATGCACACACATTCCCTCCTCCTCGGCACCAGTGGCTTCCGGGAAAAGGCACGATACCCGGTACGCCACCACATTTACCAGGTTCCTTCGCGGCTACAAATCCAGGGTGTAGCACCCACCCATCAGAAGTTCTGCGACCCATAGGGGCAGAGGAGGAACACGATGCTTTTTGCTGGCTGAACTTTCAATACGGTAGTCTGATATAAACTGCTTACGCTGCGAAGTTGCTCGCCTAGATCGAGCGTGACTCGGCACTCCCTGATTGCGTCGAAGGGCCGAAAACGGTCATGCATTGCCAGGTGGCAATTTCCCAGTTTCATACTTCTTTGTATCGACAGCAACGAGACGTATGCCAAGAGATGCCGTGTCGTCGGGCACGTTGTGTCCCAGAAGATGAGGCCTGAAAGAGGCCCAGGACCCCTGCTGCATATCACCAAGGTGGTGGGCTGCTGGTTGGGGGTAATGTGGCTGCATTGTCTGCAAGGGGAAATTAACTGAGCCAGAGGCGGAGGGTGACGGCACTGGGTGCGGAGAAGAGGAGCACCTTCCACTGCATCGAGACTGTCCTCGAACAAGATCGTTCCTCATGTCTTCTCGCATCTACCGTCTTCGTCTCCATCTGTTCACACCATCGTCCCATTCGCCTCCGCCCTAGTCACTCGTTTCAGGAGCCATCATCCGCGTGTCGTCTGTGACGCGAGGATCTTGCGCGCTCCTCATCTTTTGTTATCACGCTACAGGATCTGAACCATTGGATGCGCCTACAAGATCTGGTTCAATCTCAATGAGGGCTTGGCGTTTTTCTTATAAACTATCGAAGTGGCCCCTGATGTCGCCCGGCATGTTGCACTCCCCTTGACTACTGTCGTCTTCTTCGTCGATGTAAATACCATCTTCAGTACGTTCGTTGAGGCGCTTCTTTTCCTCTGTCCCCTCAACAACTTTTCAGGATGAGGAGGATACTAGGGGCGCTGGTCACCTTGTTGTGGCCGGCTGTTGTACTCTCATATGCATCGACCGACTCTATCCAAGATGCCGTAAGTTGTGCTTTTCTACTTGAACACTAACGGTGCTCCTGTTTGCTAAACTTCGGACCAGGATGCTGCGCAATCCGGGTATCTACCTAATCACAACCTGGATCCCAATGTCGTCGGTGGTTCAAGTTTCGGCATACTATGGTCGATGACCGGCGCTCAAAACGAGGTGTGGTATGCGAAGCCACTTACATACACCCAGAATGGAGGAAGAGAGATGGTCGTCACAGCATCGAATATGAACAATGTCCGGGTACACGACTCCAAGAACGGCACCTTACTCGCCTCGAGGCAACTGTACCCTCCTTTTCTGCAGTCTGACCTCGGATGCGGTGATATTCCGAACTTCATCGGCGTCACTGGTACGCCTATCATCAACCCGGCGACAGACATCGTCTACATGATGGCAAAGGGCTACGAAAATGGTGCCGCCTCCGGCGGGATGCCCAACTGCATCTACAAACTCCATGCTCTGCAACTTCCGTCGCTGACAGACGTACCCGAGTTTCCGGTTCAGATCGACGGACACAACGCGGACAACGACCCAACGAGATACTTTGTCGGCGGCACTGTGTTACAGCGGCCCTCCCTGACAAGTCTGAACGGTGCTGTCATCGCTGCGTTTGGTGGTCACTGCGATTTGTTCAACTACACAGGCATGCTGGTATCCGTGAGCAAGACCCCGGGTATTGGTGTCGTCAGTCTGTACGCTATGGCGGCGTCTCCTGGCGCGCCATCCCCCCAAGCACTCGATCTGACTGTAGAAAAGGGAGGAAAGGCCGGTATTTGGCAGAGTGGTATGGGTTTGGCTACCGACGGATCCAGGATATTCGCTGTCACGGGTAACGGCCAAGGGCACGCGAATGGCAATGTCCCGGCTAGCGGACGTCTTCCTCTTAGCACTCTTGACGAGGTTGTGGGCAACTTTGCAGTGTCATCGTCTGGAAAGATCACGCTGACCGACTACTTCGAGCCTTACGACTACGTCAACATGGATGCCGGTGATCAGGATCTTGGCTCCTCTGGTCTGGCTTTGCTCGACGCCTCGACGTTCAAGACTTCCACTGTCAGTCGCCTTGCCGTGACCGTGGGTAAGAATTCCAAGGTCTACGTTCTGAACGCGGAGAATCTTGGCGGTTTCAAGCAGGGAGCTGGAGGTACCGACAACATCATCCAGACAATCACCGCCTCCAATTCGGTCTTCGGTGGAGCTGGCAGTTATCCTTTGGAGGGGGGATACTTCTATTTTACACCAGTCGGCGACTATACATACGCGTACAAGTTTGCTACCGATTCCTCCGGAAATCCCTTCTTCTCACTTGCGGGAAAGACCCCAATAACTTCCGCTGGAAGGGCCGGTGTTGGGCAGCCTACCGTCACCACCAATGGTGGCCGTGCTGGAAGCGCTATCCTGTGGATCACGGATGTCAACACTGGCCTCAGGGCTTTCAAGGCTGTCCCAGACTCGAGCGGCATCCTGCAGTCGATCCCTCTCCCTGCCACACCCGGCATCAACAAGTACCAGCGTCCAGCCTTTGGTGATGGGAGTGCGTTTGTCACTGCGAGCAACAAGATCATCTGCCTTGGTGCTCCTGTCAACCTTCCCATTACTTGCAGTGGCCCGATCGACTTTGGCAATGTCCAGACAGGAGGTACGAGCCAACAGACGGTGTCATGCACGGTGAATGTCTTGGTCACCAAGGTCAACGGATGCACTACGGGCGACAAGCTGTTTCAGTGCGACAACTCAACACTGCCCCAAGGTCAGGTCGCGGCCGGGACGACGTTCACTTTCCGAGTTGCTTGGAACCTGACGCAGAAGGCGATCAATGACGCTCAAGGAGTCAGTTACGGGCGAGTGATTCCGGCCGTGCTCAACATCTACACCACGAACGGCCTTGCGGGCTATTCCACTATAGTCCCGGTCTCCGTGAGCGGCACTGTCGTCAGTAGTGATCCTTTCCTGTTCATGTCTCCTACTGAAGTCGATTTTGGTGGCCTGGTGATCGGGAGCTCGGAGGGGTCGTCCGGCTTGACGGGCTCAGCTGTCATCCAGAACATCGGTAACGGCACTTTGGCGATCACGGGTGTCGCATGGCAGGACGGCAACACCCCCGGCGCCCCTTACCACAATGTGACTTACTCTGGAAAGAGTGCGACATTCGATCAGGGGTTCACTGTACCTGACTTTGTGGTCCCTGGCCAGACCATCGGTCCCGGAGACAGCATTGGAATGCAACTGCTGTTTAACACCGGCTCGAGTGGCACTTTTGCCATAAGTGTCACGATCTGGTCGGATGGCGGTGTCGACACCGTTATCCTCTCCGCTTCGGCCGGTAACCCGCCTATTGCCTCGATTGCTGTCTCAACTAGCGAAGGAGGCTGGGACAACAGCGTCCCCACCTCCTTGAACTTCGGCAATGTCCGTGCTGGAACAACTGTCACTAGACAGATCCGGATTTGCAATACCGGCGGGTCCGTCCTTACCATCACCAAGTCGAAGCCTCCTACCGGTCCGCAGTTGACAGCAACCAACCCGTATGGAGAGTTGCTCGAAGGCCAGAAGATCGACGTTGGCGCATGTGCCTTTGGCTCCGTCGCTGTCTACGCGGCGCCTGTACAGCCAAATCATCCATCGCAGTACATCAACCTCGTCTGGGTGCTGAACACCGACGGTCTCGACGCTCTCAACCCCAGCCAGGACTTCGGCGCCCACGACGTCCAGACCGACGCAACGATCGTCACCCGCCAGATCGGTCCTACCCTTGCCAACGGCACAGCCAAGTACCAATGGGTCGGTTGTTTTCAAGGCACCTCATCCGCGGGCCGCAATCTGGTGCAGCAAGTCAACACCGCAGCCCAGCAGGCCAACAACACCAACGAGCAGTGCCAGACTCTCTGCGCAGCTGCCGGCTACCCCCTTGCCGGCACGCAGTACCAGAAAGAATGTTGGTGCGGCAATACCATCAAGCACCCCAGCACCTACACCGACGACAGCCGGAACCTCTGCACATTCGCCTGGCCCCGCGACGGCACTGAGTCATGCGGCGGCAATAACGGGTATATGAGCTTGTACGCCGACGTGACTAAGTTCGACATCACCGCCTTCTATCCCTCTCTCCACAGCACATCCAGCACACTGACCACCGCCGCAACTGGGCAGTCGCCTACATCCATCGTCAGCCCCGTCGCAAGCGGGACTCTAGGCCACAGACCCACGATTGGCAAGTACGCGCTCGTCGGCTGTGCCACGGAGTCGACCACCGGCGGGCGCGCCCTGCAAGGAAAGAGCTACGCGGACGACAGCATGACGCTCGAGAGCTGCGCGGCCTTCTGTGCTGCGTACGCTTACTTCGGGACGGAGTATTCGAGAGAATGCTACTGCTCCAACTCGATATCGGGGAATAGTGCCGCAGTACCTCTCACTGATTGCAGCATGACGTGCAAGGGCAACGCGTTTGAGTACTGCGGTGCAGGTAACAGGTTGGAGCTGTACAAAATCGCGCCGGTGGTTGTGAATGCTACTTCCAGTTCCAGCTCTGTATCAACGGCGATGCCGAGTGCTGGAAGTTCTTTGATTGCTGGTTCGTCGGGAGCTCCAAGGGGAGCTTGACCTCGGCCTCTGGCTCGACAAGCTCGTCGACGTCTACAGGTGGCAGTGCGTTGTCGTCGGTACTGGCTACGTATGTTTCTGGGTCTTCCACGTGGATATCGGTTTCGTTGTCAAGCTCAGCTTCTGGCAGCACAACTAGCTCGACTTCCGGCTCAACTTCTGGCTCGACCTCTGCTTCAAGTTCTGGCACAGCTTCCAGTTCCTTTGGTTCCTCATCTCTGAGCTCGAGCCCGTCGAGCAGCGTATCCAGCGACCCGCCGTTGACCTCCAGCACCGTCTCCAGTGACTCGACCAGTGGGACAAGCAGCTCACGATCCGATGCCGCCGGCAGCTCGAGCCCCTCCCCGACATCTATTGTGGCTCCCAACCTCACTTCCTCACCCAACCCAACTGCCAGCACTTCCAGCAGCTCCGGCAGCAGTAGTTCGACGCCCAGCCCCTCGGACGCCCGTCAGAGCACTTCCACTGACGGCTCGACCAAGCCGTCCACGTCGACCTCTGACCCTATGTCCAGCGCAAGCACTAGTGCGACTCCGGTTGGCGACAGCGGTGACACTATCAGCAGTGGCTCTTCAACTTCCGCCGGCACCACGACCAGCGTAGCTGATCCCGCGGTGACGACGGATTCTTCTGCGAGCTCGGGTGATGGGTCAGTATCGTCCGATCCCCCACCCACACCGAGCGATGCCTCTCCTTCAACCTCCAGCAATGGACCCGCCTCAACAGTAGCGTCGACTACTACCAGCGATTCATCGACCGGGAGCGACAGTCCGGCATCCTCATCTGACGCTGCGGTCACCAGTGACAGTTCGACTTTGCCAACATCGACCTCCGGTAGCCCTACATCACCATCTGACAGCTCGTCTTCAACTTCCAGCTCAGAACCCACCATGAGTTCGAATCCATCCACGTCATCGGATAGCTCAAGCTCATCTGACAGCTCGACCTCAATCCTGGGTGTTCCAGCAACTACTACGTTAAGCGAACACCCGTCAGCATCGAGCACTAGTTCCACGGAGAGCACATCCTCAACATCTGACGATTCTGGCTTGACCACAAGCTCCAGCTTGGATCCTATCACGAGCTCGGCTTCCGGCCCGTCTTCTGACTCAAGCTCAAGCTCCGCTGTCGTTCTGACCTCGACTACATCATCTGTGTCCGGAACGGCTACTTTGTCTACTTCAAGTAGCAATCCTGTCTCGTCGACCTCAAGCAGCACATCGAGCAGCGATTCGACTGGCTCCTCCAGCGCGGTTTCCGATCCTGCTACTGCGAGCAGCTCAGATCCCGTCGCTTCTAGCCCATCAAATAGTTCGACTGCGTCAGGCGACGCGACCTCAGCCTCTTCGACCACAGACGATGACCCAGTCACAGCTGTTTCTTCATACTCCGACCCGTCAGCCGCCAGCTCGACGTCGACTTCTTCCTCATCTACCCGGCCACGACGACTTCTTCGAGCTCGGACTCCTCAAACTCAGCCTCGTCTGCCGACTCGTTGATATCGAGCGATGCTTCTACATCCAGTGACATGTCTAGCGATTCATCAAGTTCAACAACTTCTACAGTCGAAGAACCAGTAACGACAACTCCCACAAGCTCAGACTCGTTGACTTCAGCTTCGTCCAGTGATTCTTCGACCTCTACCGATCCTTTTTCGTCAGTAAGCGAAGACCCGTCCTCGGTATCGTCCCCGACTTCAGACGAACCAACCTCAACTTCGTTGAGTGATCCCCCTATGTCCAGCGACTCGTCAACGTCAAATGATCCTTCTAGCTCCTCTTCATCCGCTTCCAGCAGCTCTGCTGAGCCGTCTTCGCCCTCCTCCGAGTCATCGAGTTCAAGCTCGTCCTCTTCTGCAGTCGGGGATCCTGCCACAACATCGAGCACGTCCAGCTCCGACTCGTCGAGCTCACCTTCCAGTTCTTCCAGCTCTGGATCTTTGAGCTCTTCCTCCGCCGACTCGTCCAGCTTAAGTTCATGCAGCTCCGAGTTGTCTAGCTCGTCGAGTTCGTCCTCCTCGAGTGACTCAACAAGCTCCAGCTCTTCTAGCTCCAGCTCCAGCTCTTCGAGCTTGTCAAACTCCAGCCCCTCTAGCCCATCTTCGTCATCGTCTTCCTCTTCCTCCTCCTCGGGACCGGCATCCGTCTCCGCAACAACAACTTCAACCACCAGCACCTTCACCACAGTCACCACTTCCACGTCCACGGGGCCAACCCCGACCGCCACCATAATCAACGGCTACTACCAAGTAGGCTGCTACCGCGACCTGTCGGCAGGCCACGTCCTCCCCCTCCTGGTGGCCAACAACAGCATAACGCCCGAGCTCTGCATAGCAGTGGCCAACAGCATCGCCGCCCGGCGGCCGACGCCCACGCAATTCCCATACGTCTTCCTTGAGTTCCACAACGAGTGCTACGGCGGCACGTCGCTCAACTTCGCCGGGTCGACGGTGACGTCGCTCTACGGCCCCGGCGCGTGCACGGACGTCTGCTCGGGTAGCGTGACGCGGTACACCACTACCGGAAGCTTGACGAGGACGACAACGGTTACTTCGGGCACCGTGAGCACAGTGAGTCGGTATACCATTACCGGCGACGTGACCAGGACGTCGACGATTCCGGGGAACTTGTGTGGTGGCCCGAGACAGTTTAACCTTTATGTCCTGTCGACGCCGGTTGCGTTCCCTGCCACGGGGCTGCCGATGATTACGGAGAGTCTTGCGCATTAGAGGAGGGGTGACTGGGGTAAATGAGTTGGGTTCAAGGGGCCATTTTCTTGCTTCGAACCTCTGATAGTCATCGAACGGTGGTTATAGCTGCGACTCAGGTCGGCCGTTCTTCACATCACATGTTCGTTCGTCACACACCTATACTTCTCAGTCCATCTTTTCTGCCATAACCGGGGTACACACGGGGCGTCAGTACAGCTTTCCACTATACCATCTGTTTCTCATTTTGTTTGCATCTATACTATTTCTTGTCGGTTGCCATAGAAGGCGGAATGCTTTTGGACGGCTGGTGAAAATAGAAGGGCCATGTGGCAGACAACGTATATGAGATAGACATGGTCTGATGTAGTCATCAATGATGATGTCTCTAGGTGACCAGGTCTGCTTCAGCTCGCCTGGAAGGCATGCGACCCCAGCCTCAAGGTCATTGCTCCCTGGAGGATGCCGTCGTTCTTCAAGGCCTTCCCCGGTCGTTAGGATCTGCTAAAATTCGCTGCCGAGAACAATATCTACGTCTTGTCTACCCCTAAGGCTCCTTAGTCTCAGGATGGTGATTCGCAGAGCCAAATATAAGGGGAACAGAGGGTTGTGTGGCTGACCTGCGGCTAGATAACCTGGCTCACTGCAGCTAGGAGAGCGGAATCCTCGAAAAGCCTGATAAGCCCGCGCCCAAGGACGTCTGGACCCCGACTGTCGATCCCCTCGACGCACCCGATGTCCCGACGAAGTTCTCCGCCACCTTCAAAGAGGGTATCCCCGTCAAGCTTGAGGTTACGTCTGCGGCCAGGAACACGTCGACGGCATGGTCGACAGGATGGTCTACAAGGGCGCCGCCACGTCCTTGCCCGGTCCGCTCCTGAGAGTAATCCGTACACCGAGGAGCAGGCTTCCATGGACACCCTCGAGGGCTTCAGCCCCGAGGACACCTGTGGCTTCATTGCCATCCAGGCTATCCACCTGGAGAAGTATGGTGCTGCCAAGATCCAGCACGAGCCCGTGGTTCCCCACCAGTAGAGTGGCAGGCTTGACGAGTGAACGGAAGTAGGAGGCTGCTTATATCCCACGGTTAGATAAACGAAGAAAACCTACAAAGCCAAGGGAACATTCACCGCCTAGTTCTGAGAGCGATGTGACAACACTCCACGTTGCCTAAGGTAGCAGTAGTATGTGGATTCCCCCGACACTGTTTACACGTCCGCCTACGCCGTCGCAATGTCCGGCGGCCTGACATACTGAATGTGCCAGAGGTTGGGATCTCGCAGATTGGCGTAAAAGTCCGGCATGAGACCAACAAGCTGCACCTTCATCCACCCAATGTCTTCCTCCGTACATCCTTCAATGGGTGAGTATTGCTCACCATCGTCCTCATCATCAGTGAAATCGCCCTCGTCGTCGTCATGCTGCGCACCCTGGTTCTCCACGGCCCCGCTCGTCGCTCTCCGTGGTTGCCAGTCGCGCTTGATCAGCTTAACCCACCGCTCACCCTCATCCGAGACGACGCTCCGCATCGAATGCTCATCAACCTGCACACAAAACCTATACCTAACCGGCACTCCCGTGTCCTGCAGTCGGGCATCCTGCTGTTGCCTGCTCCGCACATCCTCCTCCGAACCCTGTTCCTCTTCCAGCATCCGCGCGCACCACTCCCTAAAATACCCCCTTACAACCCCGGTGCTCGCCCCATCAAGCCCACCACTCGCATCCTCAATCACCGTGAGCCGGAACCTCCCCTCCTCCAGCAGGTCGTGCCCGTTATACAGGTCCATGGCCTTGCGGACCGACGCCTCGATGCGACGCACGCACTCCCGCCATGCCGTGTCGCTGGTGTAGGTAGTGCGGTACACGACGAACCCCCACAGGCAGTGGCCGTCGGCGCGGAGGTGCTGATCGATCTTGTCGGCTGCGTTGGAGGAGGCGGAGATGGTATTGGGCGTGCGAGGGGAGATGTCATTGTCCGCCGGTTGTTGTTGGGTGGCTGCTGCGCGGTCTTGATCTAGGCGGTGGAGGAGGGCCTCGAGTTGGCGGAGGTTGTCGTTTGTGGAGGTAGACATTCTTGATATGCGACGACTGCTAGTGCTGATTGTGTATGTGTGATTGAATGGATGGTATGGAAGATTTGCACGGCGAAGTGAGAGTGATGATACAACCCGGAGTGAAATGTATGTAGGGCGTTGGCAAGTTATGAGAGCAGAGCAGCTACGAAAAACGGCAATCGTACTGCTGCGCATTATGGAGGGGAGGTAATCTATTGAGGCATGCTCTGTGTAAGTTGAGTTGGGCAGATTGAATGGGGTGACCGTGTTATATACCTGGCCAAATGATGGGACTGGATAAAAATAGCCCGTCTCCACTTTTGGTATGCCACCAAGGCTGCCCTCTAGTGTCACCGCAACTGTCGCCAGCCGGGGACACCTCTGTCGACAATAACCGATTTCGCATGTTAGTGCGGTAACCTGCTAATCGTAGTCTCAGATACTCAGACTGGAGCCTGGCGTCGGATATAACCCCCTTACACCTACTTAAGCCTTTCTACCTTAGTCCCAGTCAGTGTCTATACCCTATGCCCGTATTTACTACCATCCTCCTCCGACTCCTCCGCCCAATCCCTCAACCACCTCATCCGGTTGGACACCGTCTGCGCGCACGGCGATTTCTGCTGCGGGCATCCCAAGAACGGGAGTTTTCTCACGCAGCAAGTCTTGCAGCTCGATTCGCCGGCTGTGAACGCAGTACCAAGCACCCAACACCAGCCACGACCAGCCGCTTGCAGCTAACTTCAACGGACGAGTGTAAGATATGCCGGTTCGTGCTGATTCTGGGACAGGTGTAGGCTGACCTACTTGACGGTTGAGGTCGAGACTCCTTCTGAGCCTGCATCATATCCAGGTACCGGCGCACGCAAGAGCATGGAAAGGAGCTTCCATATTGTTGATATATCGGGGGCTCCAGGCCAGGCCTAACCCCTTCCTGAGTCCTGACCACTTCGTGACAAAGCATGTCCCTTCATCTTCAGGCAATGTAACAAGTTCAGACAGCACTCCAAGTTGAAAATTGGGTCAGTGTCTTGCAATTAACAGTTACGCATCAAATGGCATTGAACTGTCTCATGTCAACTAAGCAACAAGCCACGCCCAGCTCAAGCAACGAGCATCGCCATCTCAAAGACGATAGGAAAAAAGGAAAGTACAAAACCACCAACTGCAACCCATGATCAGACCGGGAACTGCCCCAATTCCAATTCATCCTCCACTTCATCCCAGCGAATGCTGTAGTCATGCGTGTATTCCCGTGTCAGGTACTCGTAGGCCTTCTGCGCGCACTCGATCCGAGCAAGCCTCTTCTCCTCCTCTGCCACCTCTTCATCAGCCTGCTCCTGGGTGATCCTCTCAATGATCCGACCCGACTTTTTCAACTCGACTAGAAGCTGACGGAGGGCGTACTGCTTGGTGAAGGTCAGTTCACCATTCGCCCTGTTATAGGGCTTGCCAGTCCTAGTCAAGGCCATGAGCTTGTCCATCTGGGCCTTGGACCCAGTCAGCTTCCCGGTCACCTCCTTGTCACCAATGATCAGCAACCCCGACTTCTGCCTGGTGATGCTCACATTGAGTCGGTTCTCGTTGGAGACGAAGCCGGCGGCCTTGGGGGCTAGGCTGGAGGTGCCAAGGATCAAGATACCAATGGTGTTCTCCTCGCCCTGAATGGAGTCGACCGTATCCACGTGCCGCATGCCTTGCAACTCCGGATAAGACGTCCTAAGAAGGCGGTTCCCATACTCCACGTTGGGTTTATGCGCCGAGATGATGACGAAGTGCCTTGGCGAAACGCCGCTCTTCAGCACAAAATCGCCGGCGATGTCGAGCCCTGCCTTGACCTGAGCCCGGTTGAGCTTAGATGTGCCGACCTGGAAGATCTTCGTATCCGGCATGTGAAGGAAGATGGGCTGCAGTGTCCCCTTCGTAGCCCCCCTGAAGTTCTTGAACAGGCCCTTCGCAAAGTATTCCTCAAAAGCTCGGCCCACGGCATGACACTCCAGCGATGGATCTGTACCAGAGCCGTACGCGATGGGATGGTCTGCGTAGAACAGCTTTTGTGCAAGGCCGAACATGTTGGTTGCCATGCGCATCTGTTTCAGGCATCGGAACGTCGGTATGCCAAGGGCCTGGAGCCAGGCCAGCCCGGAGTACGTGCCGGCCAAAGCAAGTCGATTCTTGGCGTTGTCCTGGGCGTCCTTGTTGTGGAGTTCCATCATGGCCGGAGTCAGTTGCTTCACGTCGCCACCGATTCCGATCGCTCTCAGAGTGTTGCCCCAGAAGGAGCAGAGATCCGCTTCTCCTATGCAACCCGCCTCATCAACTACAAGGACCTTTGCGGCAGCCCATGTAGGTCTGTACCAAGCGTTTTGCGAGCCGGCTGGAGTGGTCAAGACGGCATCGGCAACACGGATGATGCGCTGCATTTGCTTGGCAATGAACTGGGTCGACGCCATGTCGGCCTTGCTGTAGTCCTGCCACGTCATTTCACCTCTTGCAACCCGCAAGAGACGCGCGAACGGCCCATTGGTGAGGGCAGCCTGTTCGTATTCGGACCGGAGCTCGTAAAGGAATGCCGCGTCAGTCGGATCGAGCTCTTTCACAGCTTCGCGGACCTCGGTACGGGCGAGCGACGGCGAGCCTACAACCGCCAACAGCCAGTTTGTCACCGATAGGGCGAGTCCCCATCGTTTGGATGCCGACGGAATAAGGCCGCGGTACGCTGTGTCGTCGGCGACTCCCGTCTGTAGGATGGCGAGGAATGACTGGACCTCGGCATCTTTTCCGTACCCGCGCACAACCAAAGGCCGACGGTACCGGGGTGTTGCTTGGTCCGGCACGGTCTCATTGCATCGCCGGATGACTTGGTCGCCGACGGAAAAAAGACGTTTCGCAAGATTAGCGACAGCGGTGTTGGGACCTGAACCGTACACTTTGCCGCCGCCGGAGGAATAAAGACCACCCAGAGCGAAGGTCGCCAGAGCCGTCGTCTTGCCGGTACCGCCCTGTCAAAGGATAAGACGGTTAGCTTTTGCACTGAAAAACGAGGTGGAAGAGAACTGTACTCACAGGAGCTGCCACCAAAGCGATGCCGAGCGGTCGATTGCTCGCATACCGCTCCATCCGTGCCTTGTCTTCGGGCAGTGCTATCTGGAGAACGGATTCGCGCAGAACCGGGTCCTCGATGCCGATGAAGTCGAAAGATGGGAGTGGTCGGACGGCGGGGGGTTCTTGCACGGTCAGGTCCGCCATGGGCAGGCCCTCGACGCTGCCAGATGCGTTGTCGACGATATCTGGCATGGGCATGTCTGTCATGTTGTCGGCGGAAGGCTGTGTCAATGTGGCGTAAAACCCCGTTCCGCGCATGATGTCCCTGTGGATTGCCATGCGGAACGAAATGTCTTCTGGGACATCTGCACCATCTTCCGCAGATGGCGTGGGCTCGGCTCCGGGTAAGAAGGAGTGCACCGCCTCAACCTTCCGCTTGAGATCCGAGAGTAGCACTTTGAAATGAAGCGAGAGGCCGTTCTACTGCCCTTCGCGGTCCTGGATGTAATCATGGTCAGTGACGAACTCGGGCAAGTGTGGGAATGGGGAGGGCATAATCACATTCATTGCCTCTTCTGCCTCGGCGCGGCTCTGGAAAGTCTTGAAGACTTGCCGGTCTTGCCCGTCCACAATAAACCGCACAACTAGATCGAATTCGAACTGGCCGAGCAGTGAATGCCTGTCGCCGAGGCAGGGTATGGTGTCGGCGCGATCCATTATAATGCCTACGAACTCAAGGTCCTCGCGGTCTTCGAGATGGATTTGAATCCCGACGAGGTTGTCCTTGGTGAGACGGGCCCATTGATCCTTGAACTGGTCGCGAAAAGCTTCGGACAGACGGATGATGGCGAAGGTGGCGGGCTTGAGGTGATTGGGGGGGTTCTCGTCTTCGGACTCGGTCACAAAATAGGCGGGGTGCACGGCCTCGAGGATCTCGGACGAAGCCTTATGCAACCAGAAGATGTCCTGGATCGACGCCATTGCCGAGCTGACGGTCATCTGCTGATCATCGTCAAACCTGAAGGCCGGGGCAAAGTGAGGGCCCTGCAGTGCAATGATTAGTCTCGCGAATTCCAAGGAACGGGGTTGGGGAGACACTATGATGCATACCGGATTCGCGATAATAGTGTCTGCGACGGATTCAATATCGAACTCTGTCGCTCCGAACGGGTAATCGTACGGGAAAGTGAACGGGGCATAAGTCGCTGCCTTGGTGATGGCGACTGCCTTTGACCTCGTCGGGACGAGGAATGTCAGGCTGCGGCGACGGAGGAGGCTAAGCAAATCGAGACCGCCAATGATGGGCTTGAAACGATTGAGCCAATCCTCGCTATCATGCCCGGGGTTCGCGAAAGGGAGGCCGAAACCCTCGATCGTGAACTCTCCTCCGTCCAGAAGGTCGACTCGGAGACTGGAAAGTCTGGGCAGAACCCGCAGGGGCTCTGGAAGCTCGGCGTGGCCGTTGACGTCCTCAACCGTCACCTGGTACTTGGCCTCGTCGTTGGGGAACTTGACCTGATCATGGACAGTTAGCATGGGTACCAGTGCGGGTAGGTTCCGCAGCTTCGGATGAGAGCGGAAGGGAATTGTCAGAGGGCTCGGATGCCCAGGTGTCATTCGGTGTGTGCAGAATTGCAATTGAGGTCATGCGTCACAAGGAGCTGATATTTTCCTGCAATGCCGGGCATTGGCTTGCAAACTAACAACGACTTTTCCGCGTGCGAGAGTATTCTTAGATGGGTATCAGTGGGAGCAAGAACAAGAAAACTTACGAGGATCTTGTAGGTCTGGGCTACTAGAAGGCGCCCGAGATCCATGTGAGCAACGTCAGGCTCGTACCGGATGCCGAAACCGGTAGACTCGTTCGTAGGTGCGACGAGGACCTCGAGAGTGAACCCGTCATACTCTGTCGCATGCTGCCGCCTGATGTGGCATATCTGAACCTGGACGTCGCTGCCGAGTTCGCCGAGAGGTATAAAGGTTCTTTTCTTGGGTGTAACACCAGTGTACGACCCTCCGATGTAGGGGCCACCGAATCCGGATACGCAGATGACTGCATCGTCGAACTTTGCACTGACAGCCCCGGCCATGGTCATGGTAACTGGGTGTCTCGTCGGTACCTTAGCTGCGGGTGTGGGGGTAATGAGGTTGCAGAGGATGGAGACGCGAGAGCTCAGGTTTTGCGGGGAAATTTGGAGAAGTAGGGCGGATACCTTGAATGGGGTGACCGTGTTATACGAAGTATAGCTACCAAAATGATGGGACTGGATAAAAATAGCCTCTCACCGCAACTGTCGCGCTAGCTGGTGCGTGCCACTATCGATAATACGATAGTGCCGTAACATGCTAATCGTCGTGTTATCAGCTAATCGTGGGATTGTCCACTCGTCCGTTCAAGTATCGCGCTAACATGCGTAATCCTGGAACAGTTGTACGCCCTAGAAAACCAACCACTCCTACACTACAGTTACATAATTACAAGCCACTCATGGACCTCTCCCATACCTCTTCGTCGAGCTCGAGCACACAGTCCACCCAATCCTCCGCCTCCGGCACCGACCAAGACCCGTCGCCACCACCGGCAGCCCAAGCAGCAGCATCCCGCTTACTCCCGCCGGGCGGCGGAAGCAGCGGCACCTGCGGCAGGCCCGGCGCCACCATCTTCTTGATGTTGTCGGCAAAGGCGCCCAGCTGCGCCGTCAGCAGGGCCGTGGTCGCCGCTGCCGGGCGGCCCGCGTCGACGGCCGCCTTGTTGGCGTCGTAGACGGCCTGCACGGCGATGCGGATGGCGTCCATGGCCCACTTCTGCCCGTTCCGGCCGATGGTGTCGGAGAAGTCGGCGAACCAGACGTCCCACCAGTTCACCAGCGTGCTGATGCCCGTGACCTGCTCGACGTAGCCGAGCTGGAGGCGCATCTGCGAGTTGACGGTCGCCCAGGCCGACGAGATCTTGGGCTGGTTGAGGTACTCGAAGACGGAGAAGCCCTGTTCGGTTTCGGTCAGTTTTTGTTATCGGGAAGAAGAATGGACGGATGACTCCAACGATGGGAAGGAGTTGCTGGAGGATACTCACCGTTCTGATGGCCGAGAGCAGCTTGTCCGCTGCTTCCTTGGTGTCCAGCTTCATCGCGTCTTCGGCCAGGTTTTGGATGATGGTCAAGCTGACGGGCGACGCCTTCAGACTGAATACCTTGCCCTTGGCGATATTAACCGACTTTTGGAGAAGGCTGAAGGGTGCCCGATAGCCGTTGGCGCCTAGAGCGGTCATGACCCGGCCGTTGATGGTGTCGGGCTGTGGTCCGTACTGCCCACCGATACGCGTGAATGCCTTCAGCGCGGTGTTCTTTGTATTCCATTTGTCGAAGAAGGACTGGCTGATCGTTGCTAGGCGAGCTCGATTGCCGGATGGCAAGATGCCGGTGAACATGGACACGAGGAAACTCCCCGCGATGACTTGTCGCTGTCGGTTTCGTTTTGGGTCAGCACACGGAGCTTGCGTACAACAAATGCCAAGGGCGGCAAGGGTTAGGGTTAGGATTCAACAACTTACATCAATCACATGCTCGGACTCCAGTCCTGCCCGAACGATGGAGTCAGGAGCGGGGATGGGGACGTTGATGGGAGAAAGTGATGGCCCCATGCAGTATTGGACAGCCAGCCGGAATGCCATTGGGATTGCCTGAGTGGCGAGACGCGTCGTGTACAGCTTCGTCGGCCCCGGGTACCCTGGTGCCTTCACCGTGACCAATGGACCTCCCGGAGGTGGTTTATATTCCTGCGAATTGCCTCGTTTAACCGAGAATGAGTAACCGCCGTCCACGGCATCATCACGTCTGGTCAGACCATCGCCATCGTCGTCGTCGCCGTCACCATAGTCGATAGGGGGGCAGTATCCCGGGATCACCTTGCACATGTCCGACGAACATGTCGCTGGGTCGGATTCCACCTGGCCCATCTTACAGCACGCGCTCTTACTCCTACCCCAGGAACAAGCCCAGCTTTTACGGTTAGGGTTAGCTTCATCGGGCAGGGTTAGGGTTGTGGAGTGTCTAACCTGTCCTCGTCGGGGTCGCCGTATGCATCCCGGGCAAGCTCGATCTCGTCTTTGGCACAGTGGACGTTCACACAGTCACCACCATCGCCCACCCAGTGACACTCGCTCACGGGCGCGGGGTCGGGACAGCAGTACGTCTTGTAGCGGCCGAACCAGCAGTCGTCGTAGTACTTGAACATGGCCGTGCTGCCGCCCGAGCAGCTGCCGTTGCAGTCGGTCAGCGAGCACTTCTTCTTGATGGCCGCATAGTCGGGAGCCACGCAGCAAAAGGCCTTCGCACCCCTTCTACAGCGATTCGTGTTCCCGTCGTTGGTGAAGCCTCCGCCCCACGAGGACCCTATGCTGCCCACGTTGATTTCACCTTCCTGGCACTCGGCGCTGCAGTCGCCGCTCACACCGCCGGTGTCGTCACCCCGCCACTTGCAGCTGGTTGGGGCGCCCAGGGTAGGACAGCAGATCGGCTTGCCGTAGTGGTGGTTCTTCTTGCCGCAGCCCGCGTCGTCCCAGCCCACGACGGTGTTGCCGGCGCCGCAAGCATCCGCCAGGGCCTTGGGGTCGTTGAGATCCTTGCAGTCTCCGGTGTACGTCTTGCAATTCTCGCCTGTTTGTCCCTTGATGCTCTCTGTCAAGGACAGCTGCTGCGCCTTCTGCAGGAGGTCTTTGGTGTCTTGCAGCGAACTCGTCGCTTCGATCTTCCTCCCCAGCAGCTGAGAATGGGCCGTATACTTGTCGTCATCCAGGTCGGAGGCCCAGATCATGGAACCACCGAGCCCGGCTTTGGTCGCCCAGTCGGCCTTCTGTTTGAAGGTCACCGAATCGTCGTACGATATCCACTGGTTCTTGTCGAAGACCAGGTAGTTGACGGCGGCATCGGTGTCATGAATAGGCTTTGCGCCGCTTTTGAGGACCTGCTGGATCTCATAGAATCCGAGATAGCCACCGGTTGCGGTACAGGGACCTGGGATGCCCATTAGCAACAGTCTTGGATTCCTAACAGAGCCTAGCAGTTAGGAGTGGGCTGAGGTGACTCACCAGGGTTGGAAGCACCACTAAAAGGGCATCCGGGCTTCGTGCAGCTTGGATCAGCCAACGTGAACGATCGGCCGTAGAAACCGAAGCCCAGCACAACCTTGCTTGGTGGGATGTCGACCCGCCAGAGCAGCTCGGTGGCAAGCTTGATCTCCGTCAGGTTAGTGTGGCCCTGGACAATGCTGCCGATGGGGTTCTGAGCGTCCCAGACCCCGTGAAGGTCGTACGTCATGAAGTTGATCCAGTCAGAATACTTCATCATGCCGGGAAGATCGAACCAGCGCAGGTACCAGAAAGAACTTGGTGCGGTGAAGGTGATGCCGTATTTGCCTGTCATTGTGTTACGGGTCGGCCTCGAATACAAGGAAGATGGGCTGCAAGTGTCAGGTTGTCGTATGCTTACCTCCCGATCCGTCAAACGTGGATCTCAGCGTCTTGAGAAGCTGCACGTAGTTCGCAGTGTCCTCCTTCTTCCCACCTCGGTCCGGAGCTCCCGGGTATTCCCAGTCGAGGTCCACGCCATCGAATCCATGTTGTTGCATGAAGTGAAGCAGATTGTTCGCGAACTTCTGGCGCTTCCCGGCATCTGCAGAAATCTCGCCAAAGGTGGGTTGGGTGGCCGTGTTGTTGTCCGAGAATGTCCATCCGCCGATGCTCACCCACACCTCGAGGTCAGGCTTGATGGATTTCAGCGTGGTCAAGTCATCGAACAGACTAGAGGGTGTCACCGAGTCCATAGTCGTGATCTGATACGACTTGGGGTCGATGTATGCAAAGGCGTAGTTGACATGTGTGAGTGCATCCAGGGGTAAATCCGTTGGGCGTATGTTGTGGCATGATTTGCCATTGCTCCAAGACTCGTAGTACCCGATGACCTTGTCGAATACTTTGCCACTGCTCCCTTTTGGTGGAGATGGATGCTCATCGCAGTTGCTCTGGCACTTGTCATCACAGAAATCTTTCGTCGTCCCACAGAAGCCTGAGGATCGAGTATCAGTCTCACGATATGCTGAAGGGATTTGCACCATAATAACGTACCGTATTGCGAGCAGCAGACGTTCAAAGGACACTTCTTCCCTGGCTCCTTGGAGTACTGTCCGCACTCGGCGGTTGCATCACACTGCCCGAGGCACCCAGCTCCGCAGTAAGTTGGACCGTATCCGCAGAATCCGGATGCTCCGCAGCATGCGCCGTTTGAGCAAGGTGCGGCAGCGCTGCACGTATAGTCCTCTCTCCGTGTCAAGCTGGCGTTGGAAGTGAGAATACCATCACTTCCTAAGCCATGGTCTCTGGTATGCCGAGCTGTGATCACGCTGGATGTGGGCCCGGTGACATGGCTGTTGTGCCAGTTCAGGGTGAAAAGAAAGACTGCCGAAACCACGGCTAATAGACTGGCAAGCCTGGCATCTGGTCGCCAGGAGCGTTTGTTAGGCATGGTCACTAAGTGTCCGCTCCAGACCAAGAAAGCTTTGAGGCAAGGAACGGAAATGAAAGCGAATGAAGTGAGGAATGAATGTGCAGTCAAGTGTTGCACACCCGTCCGCTGAAGATGTCAAAAGCAGCCATCTTGTAGGAGTCGGAATGGATAGTACGGCGGTAGACCACCAGGTGCAGTGCAATGGTTAAACCCCTATTCTCGCCCCGCGTCAAGACCTTGGAATAGATGACGCGAATTGAGAAGCGATGGTAACCCTATGCAGGTACTATCGTATGCAGGTACTTTCATATGCAGGTACTTTCATGCGAGGACTTTCTGGTTGTCTAGCTAGTTTCTCGATCTAATAGACGCAGTGTAACACGAGCGTGGGATGATACAGAATACTACACCAATCATAGCACCAACTCGGGGCGGCTGAAGGAAATTACGTCTCGGACTGGACGTACACAAGACCGAACACAACCCAAGTCACGGAGAGGAACGCAATATAGGTACCCTAAGTGACCATTAACATGAAATTGAGGTGCTGACCGGTGTGGTATGATGGGCTATAGCTCGATGCGCCGACCACATAGCCAACCAATGGGAGACCACATAACCAGAGATCTTCCATAGAAAGAGTATGGGGTTCCTGCAGATTAACGCGGGCCTTCCCGGAAATTAGGCACACCGGGTGATCGGTATAGTAGTATTATCACTCGATGCCGCCTGAGCCGCTGCACGCTAATGCACATGTTGTGCCACAGTATGCCGACAGAGCGGCCTGGAACGAACTCCGGACTCAGTTGACTCAGGGGTTAGACTAGTAATCATCTAAAAGGGAAGGTTGCGTTACTATGCTAGCCAAACCGTACTGATCTTTGCCTCGTCCGTATTATTTCTGATGAGAGATCGGCTAAGACTAAGAGGCACATTTCCGCGTCCCCTTCCTCTAGCCACCCCTTGATGCCCGACCACCTCATGTGAGTTATCTTGTCCCCTCGAACCCATCAGTTCCAGTGCTGGACATTCTTGCTGTCTTCAACCTCGACTGGGCTCTACCTTCGAGTATTCCGCAATCCGCATCGAGGTCGGCTCTTCTCATCACAGCAGGCCTTCCCTGCCAGGACAACGACAATATGATTTGTATGAGAGCCTCTCTCATCGCTGTCGTCGCGTTGTCGACTCACTCAGTATGGGCGCAACAACTGAAAGATGGGCATCCTGCGTTCATGAGCTATCCCGGCATTAGCACGGGTTGCGAGAAAGCGCTGAATACCACAGTGAACTGTCCGGCCTTTCTTGCGCAGGCATCAAGCGAGTGAGTTAATCATCAAGACCGGCCGACCTCGGGCATGGTGGTATCCAACGGTCGTAGGAGCATGATAATCGCTGACTCGTATTCTCTTCAGACACTCCATCCTGGACTCGGATCAAGTTGGCGCTCTCTGCTCTGGTACTTGCACCTCAGACCTTCTGGCTGCAAGGAGGCAGATTGCGAGTGCATGCACTGCGAGTACAGATGTGATTGTCTACAGCAACATAGTCTATCCGGCAACGTTCATCGCGGATCAGTACCTCTTCACCTCACAGGTTTCTTGTTTCAAGGACAGGTGAGTACGTCCGCATCAATGGCCCGCTGCGTGCAAGATGTTGACATTTTGAGCAGCACGACAGGTCAATACTGCGATCCGCAGTTTCTTGCTTGGTCCAATGAGAGCACCTTGACCAGCAACCAAACCTGTTCGAAGTGCTGGCTTGGAGTACAGGCGCTCCAACTCGGCAATCCCATTGGTTACGACGAGGGTATGGCAAGCGATTTCACCTCGTTAACCTCAAGCTGTAGTGCCAGCGGATATTCGTACACTGTACCTCCGATCTATGGTACCAATGCTACAACCACCAGTCCCGGCGCCCCTGGGTTCACTAACCCGTCAACATGCACGGGCTCGTACATTCTCAAGCCGAGCGACGACTGTAATTCCGTGGCCAAAGCTATGGGTGTGTCGACTTTCAGCATGCTGTACGCCAATGGGCTCGATATCTACTGCCAGAACTTTGATACAGCCATCAATAGGAGTGCCAGTCTCTGTACACCACCGACCTG
This sequence comes from Coniochaeta sp. 2T2.1, assembly GCA_009194965.1. NCBI lineage: Eukaryota > Fungi > Ascomycota > Sordariomycetes > Coniochaetales > Coniochaetaceae > Coniochaeta > Coniochaeta sp. 2T2.1. The sequence continues at coordinate 749,586 of VSMA01000014.1, forward strand.
TAAGACGTACACCTGGGGTCAGTTCGATACCTGCAGCGCCGTTGCCACCCAGAACGGAATCAGTCTTTCTCACTTCTTGGCCTGGAACCCCAACTTCGACTCCATTTGCCGCAATGCCATCAACTTTGTGGGATACCAAGTCTGTGTCTCGTGAGTATTCCATGTCATGTACTAGTGAAATATGGCCAGGCCACGGCCTCATGACCGGAGACACGCTAATATGTGCCAATGCAGTTCACCGGGAGGAACCATCGACTCCGGTAATCCAACAGGCCCAAGCATAACCACTGGCGCAGGGACGGCCGTACCGGCGCCAACGAACTCGTTCCCCGAGACAAGGGCGTGCGGGGGCTGGTATACGGTCAGTGAACACTCCAGGCTAACAAACTACCAGGAACAGAATATGCTGACCCTCTCACAGGTTCAAACCGGAGACAACTGCGGCAAGCTCTCCATCGCATTCTCGATAACACTCTCGGACTTCTTCTTCCTCAACCCAGAGGTGTACACCAACTGCACCAACTTGCTCCTCGGCGTCGCCTACTGCGTCTTCCCCGTCGGCAACATCGCCACGTATTCCGGGTACATCCCCCCTCCCACAATGCCGATCACCGTGCCGCCGGCGACATTCTCCTCTGTTAACACTGCAAACCCGTCTACGACGGTGTACGCCAACCCCGGGTACGTGTTTCAGCAACTGCCAAGGGCCTCGGGAACAATCCAAGGCTGCGTATCCTACGCCAACTTCAACGACAACACCACGGACGCATCCCTCAACTCGTGCAGCTACATTGCCTATGCTTACGGGGTCGCGCTCTCGGACCTTCTCTCCTGGAACCCCAGCCTATCGAAGGACGCAACGGCATGTGCGCTCCAGCGAGGCTTTAGCTACTGCGTGCAGAAGACGGCGACGACGACGTTCGTGCCCGACGGCAACTGTGTCTCGATCAACGCCACCGAGATCCAGACCGGCACCGCTTCCAACTGTGCTTGCTTCACAGAAGTGTCGGGCTACGACGGCACCGTGGGTGTAGACTGCGCATCCATCGCAGGCGACGCATCGATTCCACTCGCGCAGCTCAAGACATGGAACCCGTGGCTCGGGTCGAACTGCGATACCGCCCTGTTCGCGAATCTCGACGAGAACGACTTCCGCGCCGTGTGCATCGGTATCAACTCCACCGCGCCTACGGGCACTCCAACAACGAAGCCGTCTTCAACGTCCTCGGGAACCACAACCTCCTCTGTCTCTATGGGTGCGCCGCCCCACTTACCTTAGGTAGGTATGTGATCAGTTGGGAACTGAATGTGCTAACGCAGTCTCTCACAGGTCCCACGCAGACGGGAATCGTCCCGGGATGCCAACAGTTCTATACTGTGCAATCCGGAGACGGCTGTGCCGCAATTCAAAGCAAGTTCGGCATCACCTTTGCCGACTTTTACAAGTGGAATCCGAGTAGTAAGCATCCCCTCAGATTACCAAAGGGGAAAATGGTGAACGCAGTTGGAGAGCAACAAAAGCTGACACAAATGCGAACTAGTCGGATCGAACTGCGAGAACCTATGGTTAGGGTAAGTTTCTCAACATTTCTTAGTTCTGGTACCCTGTCCAACACACTGCAACCGGACCTCATCACTAATCCTCCGACTACCTTAGGTATTCCTACTGCGTCAAGGCTCCAGCTAGTACCACGACGAGCGGCGAAGTTGCCCCCCCCGGACCAACCCAGCCCGGCGAGGCGCCCAACTGCAACAAGTACTACGTCGTCCAGAGCGGCGACGGCTGCCCCAAGATCCAGAGCCAGTTCGGCATCACCTTCCAGCAGCTGTACCAGTGGAACCCGGCCATCGGGTCGGACTGTACTAACCTCTGGCTTGGCTATGCTGTGTGCGTCGGTGTTTCTTCTTAGAAACGGTGGTAGTGGTGTTCCCATTGTATGATACTTGGTTGCAGACGCCGGGGTTTACTAGCTGCTGGTTTCGAAATGTGTTAATGTCTGTTCGAACTGTCGGGGATGCCGCATGTGGTATACGTTCACTCTCACCTTGCCGAGGACCACCCCTATCTTGCGTTTCTAGTCACAGATCGTAGCAATGAACGCACAATTGGACGATTCCACGATTAGCCGACGACACGACGATCAGAACGTTACCGCACTAACATGCGAAATCCTGCCACAGGTGTGCAGCCGGCAGTGCTTTGTCACAAGCAACCAGTTCCGTCACAGTTGTGATCTTGCAGCCAACCAGAGAAGGTCCCAGCTCCGGTACGACATTGGAGCAACCACAATCTGCTGACTAAGGATCGCCTGACCCTAACCGTGTCATATTCCTCAAACTTCTTTTCCGCCCAGCTTCTAAATCTATAGTTCTTTCATCTCTTCACTTCCGTCGCCTATTCTCGGGTCTTTTCCATCTCCAGACGATATCAAGATTCATCAACGTCGCACATAATTCTTATATCTCACCGTGACACAAGGCTGACTTCCATTTCGCCTTACGTACGCTCGTTCTAGAAGTATTGGCGCAGATGAATCGAAGCCATCGAATTTCCCACGCCGCAGGTCTGGATTGCAACCCAACCATGGGCACAATTCCTTCGGTACCGCCTTCTTTTCTTCTTTCGCATGAATCAGCACGGATATCGGATGCCGGCCCGCGCTCCTCTCGCCTTTCGGTGGACTGATTCCTCTTTGCTCTGCCGCGTTCCAAGCATCTTAACTTCCCCTTTACCCGGTTCGAAGGATTCACGCTGTGTTTATCCAATCCAAGTGGCGCATTGGGGGTTTCCGGCGGAGGGAAGGATTCAAGGACTCTCTCTTGCTCTCCAACTTGGCGTCGAGTGTCGCCCGGAGCTTCTAGTTTGGGGAAGCTCAGTTTGGCGCCCGAAATGATGGTTGCGCACGAGCTGGTGTGATTTCTCCATGGTTTAGGAATATGCCTGGCGCGGCGGGCGACAGCAATATACCTTACAGAGGTAGCAATGCATCAGGAAACGTGGCTTGGTACTAATAATGCATACCACAGGAGGTGGTGTAGCTTCCTGCAGCTGTTCCAGAAACCATGTCCTCTCCCCTTGGAAAAACATGTGCGACCAAGCCATCTCGGTGGTATGCATTGCCAGATCGAGCCGTTCTCTTTCACCTCACTCCCACTCCCATTCCCGGTGATGCAGTCTCTCGCATATGATCTCGTCAATCTGCTACCCTGCTTCTTCCCAAACCCTATTCCAACGAACGTACTGTTGCTCCTCCCTTCCCGTCGGCACATTCCTCACAATCACTCCGTCGGACATTCTACACCGTCCTCGTCCGACGACAACTCCCCAGTCCTCAAGTCACCGCAAGCCGGATCATCAGGCGATACTTCAAGTCGAATATCGAGCACCACCCAAACGGAGAAGATGAAGAGGATATGAAATGGACGACGAACACGCCGTGGCCGAGAGCCATAACCTGAAATTCATCATCCCCAAGTTAAATCGCCCCCGCAGTACCCAGCAGCCGGGGCTGGAAGTCGCCCGCTATGCCGAGGACGAAGCCAGCAGCTCTCCTCAGGTCCTGGATACGGCGTCGCATTACACCCTCGACTCGTCCGTCGCATCATCATCACCGCACGTCTCCCACCGACAGGTGCTCACGAGGGGAACGAGCAGGTCCTCCACCACCCACCACCCAGGCGGTGCGCCATCCGAGTCCGCCCACTCGCGATATCACTCCTCCCAGAGATCGCATTCCCTCCGCTCGGCGGGGAGCGAGGCGCCCATTGCGGTGGGTGACGATGCGTCGCAGCCGGGGGTAGCGGGCAAGCAGCACCGGCAGCTGCAGGGGGATTACAAGTCTGAAGATCAAGATCTGGTGCCGCCGTCTAAGGGCAGGAGGAGGGAACTACTTGTCCTGGGGCTGCCGACGCTATGGTTCTGGATATTGGTATCGGCGTTGGTGGTGGTGGTAGCTGTTGGGCTGGGCGTGGGACTCGCTGTCGGTTTGGGCAAGAACAACACGCCGACCTCATCGTCAAGCAGCGGAGGCTACGCTACCCCGACTAACCAGGGGACGCAAGGGCTCTCCTCTCCCGCGCCGGTGAATCCTTACTGCCCCGCCCAGAACGGGGGTGTCGTAACGCCTTACGATGCGTCCGGGAGTATAGTAAGTCTCGATCATCCCCCACCCCCTGCCCCTACTCGCTGGTTCACGGAACGCGCCTTTTCCCTCCCGTTCTGTCCTCCGCAGCATTTACCACCCGGCAAGACTAACTCCCCCCACAGATCCGCTTGAACAACGAATCCCCTCAGTCCTTCACCCTCCTCTGCAACACCTACTTCCCGGCCAAATCCGGCCTGAACTCGCACGTGCGGGACATCCTAGTCGTCTTCGCACCGGACCTGTACGCCTGCGTGCAGCTCTGCGCATCCTACAACGCCGGGTATAGCGACGCAGTGGGCGACGACGTGGGCGTGGGGGGCGGGATCTGCGTGGCCGCCGCGCTGGAGAAGGTTGCCGGCGGGTTTTGTCATTTGCAGAATGCCACGGGGGGGATCAACGATACGACTACTGCGGCCGGAGGGGCGGGGGTGGACTCGGCGGTGTTGGTTGGGGAGTGGAGTGGGATGGACGAGGAAGGGTTGGTGGTGGCCTTTGGGGGGAATCTGCCCGAGAATGAGACGGTGACGACGGAGGGGAATGGATGAGGAGGTTGGTGGGCTTGGTTGAAATGGTGGGTTGGTGTGTTGTTGATGATGCATGTGTGACATGGACCTGGGAAGATGGGACATGGAGTTGGAAATGGTCTTGGGGTTTGATGGCGTTATGGATTCGGGAACAACAAGGTATTTAGACAGGTGCTGGAGGGTATGTTCGGGGCTGTAGTATTTGGACGTTAGAGGGACTCTCTGCCAGGAGAGCGGTGCTACACAGCATCAGAAGAAAGTGATTGGGGTTGTGAATAGACATACCCTGTAAGGCTGCCAACTCTTCGGCAGTCGAGTACTTGGAACTGGATGGCCGCGGCAGTTTGGATTTGCAAACTTCAACAAACGCGACAGACACCTTCTAGAGCGGGAGATAGACGCAAGGATTCGGCAAAATTCATCATAGGTATCATTAAGCATGACGTCGTGTGCGTGTCTATCCAAACCGTAGCGATACTCCGCCTTCTAACTCAATCCCCCCAGTAACCCGGATCCAGCGTCGAAAACTCCCAGAGCGCCCTCAGCACCGCCAGCCCTCCAGCCTGCGTCTCTACCGTCCGTCCTCGGCCGCGGTTGTTCGGGTCCGGGTCCTCAGCAAGCCTCCTCCCCAACATAACCGGCCCAAATGGTCTCTGACTCTTTTTCTCATCCAAGACATACTCTGGCCGTTCCACTGTGTGAAAAGCTGCCCCCACCCACATTGCATTGTTCGGGATGCCGAAAGTCCTATAATCAACAGCGCTCGTGTTGGCGGGCCCGAGACCGTGCTGACTCAGACTGCCGTCGCTCGGTTCGAGGATGTCGAGCGTCACATTAAGTAAGCCAGCAGTCCACCACATGCCGAACTTGCCGTGCTCGTCCCGCGTGTACAAGGCGGCGGCGGAGTTGTGCTTTATCCAGCCTAGGTACGCCTGGCAGGCGCGGGCGTGCTCTTTGCGTATCTTGAAGCGTCGTTCGAAGTCCAGACCGGGATATTGTCCGTCAGCGATGTCCAGCGGCGCACAGAACGCTGCCAAATGATGGAAGTATATCCCCTTGAAAGTGTGGCTGTTCTGCGAGCAGTCTCCTCGGGAGTCGCAGACATCTTCCAGGACGCCTGCGCGACCTATTCCACGCCACGGGGGCAGTTGTCCTGGCTTTAGCCTCGACAGGTCATCCATCGGCCTGTCGTGCTGCAGACTGTACCCCGTTGCCCGTATGACGTTCTGTATCAACTGGTGCCCGTCCCTGATGTAAGTCCTGACACCCGTCGCCTTGAAAAGCCCACGCAGACCGGAGAGAAGGACGCCTTGGTTATACGTGTACACCATCTCATTCCGGGCATCGCACTTGGTGTTGTTGCTGCTCCGGTTGTTGTAGCCCGAGATGTGAAAGCCGTCAACGTATAAGCCGTGGTGGTTCGTCATACCCGAGTTCTTGAGCCAGTGGTAGGCTCTTATGGCGGTCTCGAGGAAGCGGCCGTCATGTGCCTCCAATCCCATGATGTTGGTGTCATTAGAGCCATCGAGACCTGTGGAGGAGGGGTTGGTTGTAAAAGGAGAGCTGTTAGAATCTCCTGGAAAGTGGAAGTACATGGCGATGGCGGCGGAGATGAACAGCTCGTTGGTGATAGCGTTCTTGTATGGTTCGAGTCGTGGATTCCATGTCATGCCGCCTCCGCAGAGCTTCTCGTCCCAACCTTTGAAGGCTAAGTCCCAGAATATCCTCGCTCTGTGGGTGAAGGCCGGGATCCAGATGTTGCCATGCCACGTCTGGTTATGGAGAAAGGTGGGATGGTCTGTTCTCACTCCCTTTGGAAAAGAACCGTAGTGCAGCTTCGTGTGAAGGTCAATGAACCGCTTCGTGTCGAGCCAGCCCAAGACCACCCAGAGCATATCGTCGAAGGCCTCGTTGCGGATGGCGAAGGCATCCTGTCCGAAGTAGTACCCTATCAGCTGCGAGAAGTAGAGCGCGATGAGGTTCTCCTTCTGCTTGTATTCGTCATTGGTCCTGGCGGAACGGGCCTTTCCCAGTCCCAGCGAGAGAGATCCCAGAGCGCCTGAGACATGAGAACCTAGCACGGCTGCCGTCCAGTCGATAGAGGTCGGCCACTGCCCGAGCCATGGCTGGAAGTAGTCGACTTGCATGACATGGAGTGCTTCCAGAGCGTGTTCTAGCGCACCCAGGTCCGGTTCCGGGATCGTAACGGCGGCGTTGTTTGATTGGGTGAAGAACGATCCGCCGGATAAGGCTGCGGTGCCGCGGAGGAGGACAACTCCCCATGTGTATGGGAGCAACATAATGATTACTCCACGGTTGCGTCTTGAGGGGCGGCTAACTGAGGATAGCCATCGACGCGTACTAGGTCTGATTGCAAGTCAACGAAAAACAGTTGACGAAGCCGCCGGCGCGAAGACAACAGGCACCATGTACATTGAAGTAAACAGAGAGAATCGATCTGACAAGCCGAGAGAAACAATCCGAAAATTTAGGTAGCTGAGAAGGTCAGAAAACAAACGTCATTATAATTGTCAGAGAACCTGCTAGTGTTGGCAGGAACCACGACCGTGTGGGGCTCGTCAGTGGTTGAAGTCCGGGCAGGTGCGGAGGGGCAGCTGACAGCTCCTCAAAATGCGATGCGACGCGTGTTAGTGCAGCAGCAAGCTGACATGCGGTCACTGCCTCACTATTTGAGTGTCTGCTTGTCAATTCAGATGCCGCACTAACGTCTCTCCTCTTTGCCTCACTCACGGTTCCAGGGCACAGAGCACGGGGAAATGGCACGCGGCCCCACCAGGCGCTAAAGATGCTGTGGATCGGCGGCCTAAATCAACGACACCTCTTCGGCTTCCCCAAACATCACCACCGAGCCATGTCATACACATCACAGCTTCAAAACACCTTGCTCGGCAATGGCGCAGGTTCAACGATATCTGCTTCTGTGTGTGCTGGATCAGTTGACAGGCCTCTGTTATCGGAACTGCCAAGTGGCACTCTTGCTTTTCCTGCTGTCTCAATCTCATCTCATTCTCGGCCGAGATGTTGAAGACGAATTATGCGGACCTCGACTTTCCATCTGGACTTTGTTGGGCATGACGTATATCGATGTCCACCTTCCCTCTCTGCATGGTGTTGTCATCGAGGACTGTTGGGTGGGAGCAATTCTGCCTCCATCGTCAGCTTTGGCGGTGTTTTCATCGCACGACCACCGATGTGCTTATACTGGCAGCTATTCTGCCTATGTTCCTGCGATACAAAGTCTGGATCTTGGTTTACTCTTTATCAAATTGGCGAGAAGTCTCGTCTGAATCTTCAGAATCTGTCACAAATTGCTCAATTGTTGAGTGGAATGGCTGAGCTCTTACCAGACGACGGAGTGCTCGACATAATGAACCCTATTTTGATCACCCCGAGAGCTCCAAAGTCCTACAAATGGAGATATAAATGCGTGACAGGAAAGGAATATGATCCTCTTCAAAAGCTCCTTGGTTGCCTCTTCTCAAGGTCTCTGGATTATCCTGTCTTGGATATATCCACGGCTGCTATCTTCACCTGCAATTCTACCAAACACAGACACCAAGTATGCAGTTCTCTTCCCTTTTTCGGCGCAAGACCGTGGCCGTGGTGCCTGAGTCGCAGAAGAGTGTGGTGCGACAAGCTGCCGTGCCTAGAAAAGACCCAAAGAAGATCGTTATCTCGAAAACGCTTTCCAAGAAGACCAATGCGTTGGGCAACCGCTTCGTGGAGCATCGAGAGCTGCTAGAGGACTACCAGAAGTTCGTCGCAGGCTTGCCTGACACGGTAAATGAACAGGTCCGTAAGACCTCAGAGCAACTCGACGCCTTCTCGGAAGAGGTCGACAAAGCGGCAGCAGAACTTGACAGCATTACCGTGCGGATCCACTCAATTACCGCATGCCTGGACAACATGGAAAGGAGAGTGGACCACGTCGATGACCGACCTGACGCGATGAACGAGCAAGTGCGCGATTTGGCTCCACGACTGGACAAGATCACCAGGCAAGGCGACGGCGAAGTTAAACTGGCCAACAACAATGCCGGACTGCTCGAGAACACAACTCGGGCAGTACGACCGGTTGACGCAGCTGCGATATTGAAGCAAGGCAAGGCAAACCAGGACGCCGGGGCGCGCTCTCCTCCCGAACCAGCGATGACATGACATCCAGAACAAACGACAGCATCCACACACCGTCGATCACGCCATTTTGAGAGAGGCCATAGCCAACACTTAATTTTCGTTATGTACTGGGGAGGGCACTTCGGAAACGGCAAGTGAATCAACGCCACATTCACGCGGCCTTGCCAAGAAAACCTGCTGATTTTCATTCCCACAGCAAAACCGAGGAAACGCCAATACTGTGAGCAGACGGAAACTTCAATCCGTGAATAGACGGAAACTTACAGCCCCGACCTTGTTCCGGACACCGAGGACAGGGCTGGTGGATTGCATGGCCTGAAGATGGCTTGGAGACTTGATAACTTTGAAAGTTTGCTTCCCCATACTGCAGGGCGGAGAAGGGGGCATGTATGTAGAATTTGAGGGCGTCGTCATATCAATAGGGTGTGCCGGGCAGAATTTTGAACTACGAGACTCCAGCGGGTCAACGTATCAAACGTTGCTGAAATGTTGGGACTGATATCTCTCTTTGACGGAGCAGCTTTTTGACAACGGAACGTTTCCGTGCACGGCTGGCAAGGTCCACTGGAGAAGTAGAGTTGTAAAATGCATTTCCAACTTCCAGTGCCTTTACTTCACAGCCCGCCGTTTAGGCCAGGCTGGCGAAGTCCCGCAGAAGATCAAGCCCAAACCATTGTATGAGTTTGGAGTGAATGGCCGTAGTACAGTTAAATATCAGTAACCCTGTCTCTGCTATTGTGTGAACAGAGTTTGTTTCGTCTTCACTTAAAGTCCTCTGTTTCTGATGAAATGAAAAAGGCTGTTACTTCCCTGCTCACCAACCAGGACACTTTCACTCTTCTCTTACTGGCAAGGAAAACTCCCCGTCGTCTCTCTGGTGACCGTTTGGTACATCTCTTTTGGTTCTACCTGTAGACTCACGTATCGTCGACAACAACATTACTGAACCATGAACCGTAGCGGCTTCGTCGTCATGGATCAAGCATTGGACCAAGCTTCTTCTGATGTGATGCCCAGACGTCACAGGCCGGGCCGCGGTATAATGACGGCAACGCTGCCGTCTCTCCCACTATCACGAGAAGGGTTCATCGCTATTACGCAACCCGAAAAGCCCCAGGAGAGAAGCTGCGCGAGGGAGCGCCCGACACACAAATACGTCCTCGACAGGGAACTCGAGAAGAGGAACAGAGAGCTTGAGAGGAGGAACATGGCGGTAAGCCTCCCCTCTATATCATCTTCATCTGCAACAGCAGGAAAAACAACAACAGCTGAGACACATCAGAGGATTGTGCCACCACCTGCCCCAGGCTTCTTCGCCAGGGCGGTCAGAGCCATCAGGCGGGCCCCTGGCCAAGTGGTGGGCTACCTACAGCAGGGATTCATCGAATTCGCGGCCGCGACCAAAGACGTGGCAGAGTTCCACGGCGGCATTCTCCCGCAGGATATCCTCTCGAACGGGTTCGTAATGAGCCCCAACTACGGGGACGATACACCCTGGCCAGAAGAGGCGGATTCGGTCGACTTGTACGTCACGGCAGACACAAGCTTCGAAAAACATTCGTCGTCACGCCCCAACAACTCAACTTACGCCAACCCTTCTCAGTTGCCGCCACCGAAACCCCCCAACAGTGTCTTGCCCATCGACCTGCCGGCCTCGAATAAGCCCTTCCTGATACCCAAGATATTCGTCAACGACGCGGAGTTGCCCGGCAGCGTCTCACCGTTCGAACTTCCCTCTCCCGTGACACCCACGCTCCCGGCCCCTACAACCAAGAAGGCATCCCGTGATAACTTCATCGCAATGCTGAGAACGAAGCCGGAGGCCGTTCTCAACGCCCCCGTCTTCTCGGACGACGAAGACGAGGAGGACCGGCCCGCGAGCCAACCCCCCATGCCAATCCCTGTCGTAGATGACAGTGATACTTCTGCTCCCAAGCAACGCACCCCCGACAACAGCAACAACAACGGCCATCGTGTCCAATCCCGCAATAGCGAGTGGCAGTATGCCCCTTACCAAACCCCGCCCCAGCCCAGGCTTCCGGCGCACATCGAGAACTCCAGCCCGCAGACATTCTTCGAACTACTCGAGAAGAACCCAGACGCGGTCCGAAATGCCTCTGTCTTCTCCTCCTCCGACTGCGACGAGGACCGCTCATCGCGCAGCACCACCAACCCCATCCAAACCCCCGCCTCAACCCCCACCAACTCCTTCGTCACAACCTCATCCTTTCCTCCTCGCATCTTGGCATCCCTCCTCAGCGACGAGGACCGATCATCATCTCGCAGCAACCACTCCTTCGTTGCAGCCTCACTCATTCCCCGTCGCGCCCTGGCCTCCATCCTCAGCGACGACCACCGCCCATTATCGCGCAGCACCAGCACCAGCACCACCCCCCTCCCAACCCCCGCCTCAACCACCACCAACAACTCCGTCGCATCCCCCGTCCCATCCATCAAACCCAACCGCTCCACCCTCAAAGACAGAATCATCTCATCCGACGAGTGGGAGGACATCAGCACCCACCCCAGCACCAACCCCGCCTTCCACGGCCCCAGCAAATTCCGCTGCGTCCGCTGCAAACGGTTCGTCTGTATCTGCGGCAGGATGACGCTCTGGACGGACCACAAGACGGGAGAGGTACGACCTGGACCGCGACCCGGTATTTGGTACCCGACGCTGCTAGCCTCGCGCATTCACGGACCACCCGGTGGTGGGTACCCGGCGCGGCAACCCCAGCGCGGAGGACCACCCGGTTGGGGCCGTTACCGGACGCGGTTCGAGCGCACCCTCGCGCCGAACGAGATGCCGGGGTACGACCCGTTTGAGGGGATTTCCACCAGTCCTACTACGTTCGAGAGGTGGGTGCTTGTTGATGGGGTGTGGGAGAAGCCGAAGAAGAAGCCGGTTGGGGAGGGGGTTGGCGAGGAGTTGAAGGGGCAGCAGCAGGAGCAGCAGGAGCAGGAGGAGGCGGAGATCGAGAAGGAGAAGGACGAAAAGAAGGAGAAAGAAGGGAGGAGGATAAAGCGAAGAAGGAGGATGTTGTAAGCCGGCTAAGTGATGAGTGGCAGTTACACCGGACCTGACACTACGCACGTAGTACCTAGACTTCGTCATGGTGGGTGGGCTGGGAACGGGGCGAAGGAGAAGCGACCGTAGGTGAAAGTGGGTGTAGTGTAGCGAAAGCTCGGCAGGGAAGGAAAAAGGAGGATAGGGCAAGAACGGGATAGAGACAATTGTAGAAGTGGTGTGGTGTCACGTCTGGGATAGATCGACTGTGAACAACCATCACCAGGATCAAGGGCATGGATCAACACGCGGGTAAGTGCATCTCCAGGACCCCAGCATGCCCAGAAACCCGTCTTTCTAACCGTAAGCTTTCACAGCCAGCCCACAGAAGATGACGAGCCCACAAGCCCAACTTGGAAGGGAAGAGAGGAAAGGAATGGCTAGACGAGAGCAAGCGGTTAGAGAAAAGGTTACGGGATAGACAAAGGTAAGGGATAGAGAAAGGATAGGGGATTGAGAAAGAGAAACAAGGGGATAGAGAAAAGACAGTGAAAAGAGAAGGATGGAGAAAAGGGGGTCGGGAAGACAGTATAGGAGGACAAACGGGCATGGACAGAAAACCTGGAGTAAACGAGAGAGGAAAAGAAGGAGGCCAGACAGCCCGAACGGGAAAGGTTGGAGACTGGGCAAAATATAGACTGATACAGAGTGATGCCCAAAAAGCGAGGATCGGAAACAGGTCTCCCAACAAGGCTGGTGGCTCAGTACACCGGAAAGGGGCACACACAAGGGTTGAGCCAGTACCATGATACAACGCAATAAAACTGATTACACTTGGACCATTCCATGCGGCTTGTATCGTACAGACCGTACCTGACCCTCAATTTCGCCCAAGACTAGGCCTCGTTCTCCGAGTCACAATCATTCGGGTCAATCCGGTGACACTCGCCACACCCAAGACACTAGGATCATGATGGTTGGCAGCTGATGCGAGAGCACGAAAACCGAACCCCCTAAATCAAACAAATAGTCCGTTCTATTTTCCAATTCTATCCCCTCTCTATGCTCGCCGTTTACCTAGTAGTAAACATATATCCACGCCCACATATAATATAAAAGAACCCTCAGCCGTAGCTCAGCACTTCAGGTTTATCCCCTTCCTGAGCTCCGACTCCCGAATCTCAAACATGATCTGTATCCCCACAAACAGCGCCGTGCAAGCCGTGACGAGGAACAATATGCCTATAGTGACGTTAGTAAGCACATCCTTTCCCCGATAGCAGGAGGAAGGTAGAAACTCACCACTAAAGTCAGCAAAGATCCCCCTAAGTATACTCTCCAACCCATCCAGCCCAACCGCGAACCCCACAAGATTGGCAGCCATCATCATCAACACGTTGCCCACCGCACCCGCACAGCTGATCATCCTATACGCTGTCGGTCGAGCTTCCCACTTCTTGGCCGGGAACGCCATCCGGCCCGCAACCTCGGGCAGCATGAAGAACACCACCAGCCAGCCCCAGATCAGCAGCCGCAGCTTGATGTCGTGCCACAGCGCCACGAAGGTGAAGATCAAGAGGTAAGTGACCACGCTGCGAACACCCTTCCGCCAGGATCGGAAGTCCACACCTCCCAAGGGGATGTAGATGTACCGGATCAGCCACTTGTTGTAGCTCCTGTGCCAGGCCCGCCAGAACTGGAGGCAGGAGTAGTTGTCGCTCACGCAGCGGACCATGTTCTCGGGGGGGTCGACGCCGTCGACTAGCGCCCAGAGACGGAAGAGGCGCCAGGGGATGAGCAGCTTGAGCCAGATTAAGTGTAGGTTGAAGTACGACAGCATGCTCAGCTGGGCGGGGGTGTAGGACGACCAGTCCGGGTTGGCCTTTGAGATGGCGCCGACGTAGTCGTAGTGCAGGATCACCTCCATTGCGAGGAGGACGAGGGCGAAGCGAATCGCGTAGCGGATGGTGCGGCCGGTCTCGATGGAGGAGGGGCGGTAGCGCGCTTGGGCTATGTAGTCGTTGAATGTGAGGATGGGACCGGTTAGGTATAGGGGCGCGTAGACGGCGTAGGCGAGGTAGTTCCTGAAGGAGTAGTCTTGGGGTAAGGCGGGGATGGTGACGCGGTCGCGCTCCGAGAGGTTGGAGGGGTCGAGTTGTTTCTTCTTGGGGCTGTTAGTGGCTGTGCAAGACGTGAGAAACATGGTCGAGTGGAGAGGGAGGTTACCTCAATGGGACTGCCGCTGCGCCGGTCCAGGCTCCAATAGTAGTCCAGGTTGAAGCTGATCAGGCGCAGGATGGTGATATTGAAAAGGATCTCCCAGCGGCGCATAAGACCACCGTGGCTGTCGAGCCAGTTGCCGAGGCGGATCAGGGTGGCCTGGTCTGAGACCAGGTCGATTTTGGGAGTAGCCGAGAACAAGGTCGCGATGTCGTGAAATTTGTACCCCACGAACAGCTCGTTGGCGAACAGGGTGCCGATGTTGAACACCCACGTTGCCATGGGTACGTGCCGCTTGGGCAGGCTCGTCGCGATGGTGTAGTTGATGTATAAAATCGTCAGCACCTTGATGGCCGAGAAGCCGTGTAGGATGACGAGGAAGAGCAGTGCGAAGATATAATCGAAGGAGATGCGCTGGTTGAGCCTTGCGTCTGCGATCTCGGGGCCGGTTGTTCTCGGAGAGGAGCCGTTCGACGAGGGCAAGGGGAAGACGACGTTCCATAGTCGGCGGAGCAGAGGGTGGAAGACTAGGAGGCCTATCATGAAAGGGATATTTCGGCGGAAGGTGCGGTATTGGTCGTCTGAGATATCCTTCCATGACACACGTGTGTTAGTACTGGCGCGTGCCCAAGGGGGGTTGAAAAGGGGGAAGGGGGAAGGTGGAAGGGGAAAGGGGGAAGACTCGCGATTTGGCGCCCCGGGATCCAGCCTGGGGACAAATAATGCGCGTATTTGGAGTATCTGGGATCCTCGGCCCTCGAGACATCATAGGCGATCCAGAACATGTAGGGGATCGCCGTGCCGACGACGAGATAGTACAGCAAGAACTCGGGCGTCTTCCATTTTGGTGGTTGCGCCCTCTTGTCCGGCTTGTTGTAAACGTCGTTCCTCTTCCCACTTCTGTCCGTCTGCTGTTCAAGCGCCGTGCTGTAGGATAAGGTCGAGGGGGTGGTGAATCGGGTGTCGAGCGTGTCGAGGCTGTAGATACCCCTCACCGAGGAAAGGAGGCCCATGGCGGGAAGGGTTGTGGCTCGTGGGAGCGCGTTGGGTGTCTGGTGTTATTGGGCAGAATGGAATGTTGGCTCCCAACGGTCAAATCACGTCTCCATGATTGACAGATGTGGAAGGAACAATTGAGAAACGAGTGTCGAGAAGTGAATAAAGAAGACACGAGACAGAAGATAACCTGCCGTTTCGTGCTTGTGGGTAGCGTAGCGTGATGCGCAAGTCTGGGAAAGTTCCCTTCCCTGCTTTAAGATGGATGTTCTGGATCGAGGTACGTAAGTCTGTAAGGCTGAGGGGCCCTTGAATTAGCCGCTCCAAGCCACTATCACTGTGGCCAATCGGGCACTGTGGAGCGAACAGCGGACCCTGCATTTAGGGGTTCAGGGGCAGCCTCGTAATCCAAGCCGAGGCATCTCTTGTCCTCAGCGACTTTCGATCAATCGACCATCAAGCTGCATCAATTGTTTTCGAAGTCGGGAACCGAAGTCGCAAGGAAATGGTGTTGCCAAGTATAACTGATCTAGGGTATGCAGAGAGCGTTCTGCTAGAGTAGCTGATCTAATTAGAGGGGGGAGAGTGTGTAAAAATGCAAAACATAAACAGCAAGAGATATAAAAATGCAAAACTGGAGAGACCATCCACCGCACCGCACCGTGAGGTATGCTTGCGCAATCTTAAATCCATCTCTATGTACCATTACTATTACCCTGTTGTCTCCACGTATTCTGTCCGACTGCCATCAATCCGCCGTCCATAACTGTTGCTCATTTGTGGTTGAGTCCTGTTGCCTGTTCCATGTTGGTTTTCATTACCCTGTTGCCGTGCCATATGTTGTTTTCCCTTCCATTCCCCCAAAGTCCGTATCGCCGAATCCCTTGTTGCCGAAACCCCTGCTGCCAATCCCTTGTTGCCGTTGCCAAATCCCCCATGTTATCCAGCCCCCCGTTTGCCAGCCTTTTCCGTCCCCGTGTCCTCATATTACAGGCCATCTGCACAATCTTGCCGCGTCGGTTCCCGTCTCTTATCGTTACACTTCTCCTTCTCTTGAATGATCGTCCTCCTCCTTCAATGATCGTGGGCGCACAGTTGTGCATGTGGGTAGGCAGTTAGCGCTAGCCAGCTCGCCAAATTGTCGTGTATCATCGTGTATCATCGCATCCAATCCGCTCTCGCTCCTTAGAGCACAACCATGCCGGCTCCGAAAACCAGGGCCGCGACAGCGACCACGATGGCCTCGACCTGGAGCCCACCAGCCCCGCCCTTGGGCAAGTTGCGGTTGACCAGCTCAACAGAATCCTCGGTAGACTCCTCCGACTCCTCGGCCTCCTCAACCTCGACCTCCTCATCCTCAGCCTCCTTGTCCTCAGCCTTGACCTCAACTTTGACCTCAGCCTCCTTCTCCCCAGCGTCCTTGTCCTCGGCTTCCTTGTCCTCGACAGCCTTCTCCCAGTCCCACCAAGAGGTGGCGGTGGCCTTGGGCCAGTTGGTCTTGTACGACTTGGTCTTCCAGGTCGAGGTACACGAGGTGCTGCTGGGGTCCTCGATGGCGCCGCGCTCGTGGTGCTTGTTATGAGCCTTGTCGTTGTTGTGAGGAGTGGGCTTGGCGGCCCAGGTCTTGCTGGCCTTCTTGGTCTTGGTCACCTTCTCGGTCTTGGTCTCCGTCTCGGTCTCCGTGCTGGTGGTCGTCTCGCTGGTGGTGGTGCTCTCGGTCGTGGTCGAGCTCTCCGTGGCCGTGGCGCTCTCGGTAGCGAGGGTGGTGATTGTGGTGATAGCGGTGCTGGTGCTGCCCTCTGTCTCCGTGGCGTACTCGACCACAATCTCCGTCTCGGTCTGGACCTCGGAGCTGGTGGCGCTCTCGGTCTGAGTCTCGCTGGCAGTCTCGGTCTCAGTGGCAGTGGTGGTCTCGGTCTCCGTGGCGGTCTCCGTGGCAGAAGCAGTCTCCGTAGCGGTCTCAGTCTGGACATCGGAAGCCGTCTCTGTCTCAGTCTCCTCGGACTCCTCCTCTTCAGTCACGGTGGCGGTCTCAACCTCAATCGCAGTCTCAGTCTTCGTTTCAGTCGAGGTGGCAGACTCCGTGCTGGACGTGGTGGTGGTCTCCTCCTTGACAGGAGCGAGGATGACACGACGCCAATGGCCGCTGCCACCGTGTGCGGCGGCGTTCTGGGTCGCGGCAACGACAACAGCCTGGTAAGTGGAGGTGCTGGTGGTGCTGGTAGTCGTGACAGCGGTCTCCGTGCTCGTGCTGGTTTCCGTCGTGACATCGGTGGTAGTCGTGGTGCTGTCGGTAGTCTCAGTCGCGACCTCAACCTCAGTGCTGGTGGTCGATTCCGTCGCGGTCGCCGTCTCCGTCTCCGTCTCCGTCTCGAGAGCCGTCGTTGTGCTGGTAGTGGTCAAGACGACTACCTCTTCGACGACCGTGGCAATGACGACCTCGGTGGCCACATTGGCGGGAACGGCGGCGCCACCGTGTGCGCCGTTGTTTGCCGCCTTGGCTCCGTGAGTACCTCCACTCCAAGAGCCACTATCGCTCCCGCCGTGAAATCCCCCCCAGCGCGGGCGCAGACCACTAGCCCGTATGTTAGCCGAAGAATATACAGGGAATACTAGAGCATTTTGTAAACTTACCCGATCACGCCGGCTGTCGCATGCTTCACCAGGGCGGCTGCGAGGATGGCGTATGTTGCGCGCATCTTGAAGACTTGCGCTTGAGCGGTTGGTGGGCGGAGGCGAGGGTTTCCCGGGCTCAAAGATCGACTGGAGTGAGAGGCAGGAGTGGTGAGGAGGTGATGATTGCGTGTTGACGGGTGGGATGCTGAATGTGATGAGAGCACAAGATAGCACTTGCGACAGTGACCATATATACTGCCTGCCCTGCCCCTCTGCCCTCCCTGATTTCGATAGGCAGTTCATAGTGTCGTATAGCTTGTGGCACACGTTTTCCCCTTGGCGTTGAAGCTGCTCGGATTCTGTTTCTCTTCTTCTCGGGTTGACCTGTGACGAAACCTTGCCACGGCACTATTGTGGTGCTATTGTTTTGGTGATGGGCACAATAAGATGCAAAACATAAACATGGTGCGGAGGAGCAGCATAGTCTCCATGTTGATGCTGGAGGCGTACTATCCACCTTCGCAAGGGTGGCTGTCACCTCGTCTGCATAGCCTTGTCCATACTTGGCCCCGGTAAGGCTAGGACTTGAGGGTACTGGCTAGACCACGGAGCCTCATGCGGAGCCACACGTCGTTCCTCGGTACTAGTTGGGGCTTATTGCGACTTGTCGTTTCGGATACTCTGCTCCACTGCACCCGACATGCCTATGAGGGGGAACCGATATCTTCCAGTCGGCTGCCCTGTGTGCCATGCTCCGGAATGGGTCTCTGATATCCACTCGCCTCCGACTCGCCAGTTCCGCTCCTCATCGTGCTTGAGTTGCGCATGTCCTCCTGCAGGCCGCAGCCGCCATGCAGGCACTTTGGACGGACCATGATACCTTCGAGGCAAGCTTGAGCCTCACTTCCTGTCGAGTGGACCAGAGTCCTGCACACACCCCTGAGGTCTATTTCCGCCAGTGGCCATCAGTAAGTAAGTGATCAACCTAGCAATCAACCTCGCCCGAACGGACGAAGCATGCTCACAATTGGTGGCGCAAGCAGCGGGGTTACTGCGTCGAGCGTAGTCATGATAGCCCAAGTCAGGACCCATCATGCGTCTCTATCGTCCCAGCCATTAGCAGGATATCGCGGAGCCCCAAGACAATGTCGGGAAACACGTAAGCCTTTATGAAAACGGTGAAAGAAAATGCACGTGGCCATCATGACCTGCGAGAACATCGACTGGCTTCAGCCGATGTAGTTGCCCACACGCACTCGTGCTTCCCATTGATCCTCCCAGGACTCCAGCAGTGGCTCCTCATCGGTAACTACCATGGGTCGAAGCGCTCTAATTCCGCGTCCACGCCTTAAGGCCGTAGCAATGTTGTAGGACTGATAAAGAAAACTTTGTCCAGCAGATAGGGGGTCTGGAATTTCCAAGGAAGCGCCCACGGTGATGACATGCCGCAGTATGGAGGCCTCTCAACGAGGACCTGACTGCAGGACATGGGATGCCTCAGGATTGTTGACAGAGGCCCCTCTCCATCAAAAGCCTGCAAAGTGAGGGACACCTGACGAGTGTTGAGGGGATGCAATGCCCTCACCCATGAGGTCCGTCCGGTCTAGAGAGCAGGCTGGACTGCCGGCAAAAACTTTCCTGTAAAACTGTCATTGCCAGGAGAAAGGATAAACCGACTCCCCGTGCCCATGTCCCTCGGAGGAGAGAACCGGAGCTACTTGACTCCCAGAGTCCCAGCATATGACCCATGCCCTGCCATAGATGAGCCCATCATGGTGTAAAGTTCCCAAGTCAAAGCACATTTCAAAGCAACAAATGCACAGCCTCTGCCGAAAGAGAGGTAACTCTCCGGCGATTCCCGCATTCTCTCTGCAAAATGTCAATATTCTGTTTGGGTTTCACAGTAATAATACTTAGCTGAATCTCTTCAAGCACTTTGGCGTCTCTATCACCTACAGCCAAACAAGAAGAGCAAATAAAGATATACACAAGTTGCACATGAGAAGACAAAAGTGGTTGCCCAAATGGATAAGTTGGCACTGAGAAGGAGCTGGTTTCTATTTGCTTGAACTGTGAAGTCAACACTCAACAACAGGGATTTGATAAAGCTTGAGCACGGACCACACGCATCGCCCCACCAATCACTTTGTATCCCTGTCACGCTTTTCCCTGTTAGGAAAGTTCAAAGTCGAGCGAACTTGAGCCTCAAAGTGACCTCGGTCACTTTGAGACTTTACCCATTTCAACAATTAAATCAACACAGCTTCACGCTCTTCACCACTTTCACTACCCATTTTTATTGTGGCCGGACTCTAGGCCACTAGTACTCTTCCGCTTGCCTTTTGGAACAGCTTGGTCCCCTCTGCTGTTCGCAAGCTATAACTACTCCAGCTACCGACCCGCCTCCTCCCCAATCTGTCCCACTTCCTACATTCGCTCTTCTGCTGCCGATCGTCCCCCCCCTCCTCTTTCCACGATCGCACCACTCACCACAGCCACAGAGGCTCAAAGACAAGATGATGGACGAACGGGAACTCGCGCAGCGCATCAAGCAGCTCAGCAAGTCGGTACAGGCAAATGAGGCGCCCGACTCAATACTCGCCCTCATGAACACCATCAAGAACGACGCCAAACCCACAGAGGAGATGCTGCGCTCCACCAAGGCCGGCATCTTCATCGGCAAGCTCCGCTCCAACCCGAACAAGGACATCGGCAAGCTCGCCAACGAGATCGTCACCAAGTGGCGCAAGCTCGTCGACGCCGAGAAGGCCTCGAAGGGCCTCGCCCGCGCAAAGAACGGCTCCCCCTCCACACCCACACCCGCCAGCACAACCGTAACCTCGCCGGCGCCCCCGACGAGCGCCGCCAACAAGCCGTACGAGGGCGACACGGAGAAGCGCCACTTCAACGTCGACAAGGTGGACATCAACCGGACCGGCAACAAGATACGCGACAACTGCATGGGCCTGATCTACAACGGCCTGGCCTACAAGCGCACCGACTCGGTAGAGGAGGTCCTGGCCAAGGCCGTCGAGGTCGAGCACGCCGCCCATAAGCACTTCAAGGGCGACGGCAACGACTACCGCGCCAAGATACGCAGCCTCTTCATCAACCTCAAGAACAAGACGAACCGGCAGCTGGGGCGGAGGGTCCTTAACGGCGACATCCCGCCCGAGCGGTTCGTGTCCATGACGGAGAAGGAGCTGCTGAGCGACGAGCAGCGCGCCAAGGACGAGGCGCTGGAGAAGGAGAACCTGAAGAAGGCGCAGGCCCCCATGGCGGAGAAGTCCATCAGCGACGCGCTCAAGTGCGGCAAGTGCGGGCAGAAGAGGGTGTCGTACAGCCAGGCGCAGACCAGGTCAGCCGATGAGCCGATGACGACGTTCTGCGAGTGTACGGTCTGCGGCAACCGGTGGAAGGTGAGTCACTTGTTCCTAGGGATCTACTATCTGGAATGCCTTTTGCTGACAATACTGCTTTCTAGTTCTCATAGGAGGGCTACTACTGCCGATACGGGAAAGCTTCATATGGGGGCGCATGGATTGGACAGAGGAGAGGTCGCATTGATCGAGGGTGTTGCCCGGGATGGAGGCGGTTCGATGGTGATCTTTCTTTAGGACTACCCGGACAAAACTAACTGGTTACGGAGTTTTCGGAGGTCTAGCAGCGGAATGGCTTCCGAGTTGCATCTGTTTTATTTTTTCGAGGGAGGAGGTCTGTTCCGCTCTCCATATCTCATTTCTTGCTCGCACGAGACAGGGTCGAGGTCGGTGATCTCACATGTAACATAGAGTGGTGGGCACAAAGCTTCTTTCTACCAGCGGTCACGGGGGCTGCACTGAGATACCAAATACGAGATAAAACATTATTATTGATATTGCTGGAGTCCTAGCGTGGAAATCAGGTCTTGGTGTTCCTCATCTTCTAGTCCCATCTCGGCGACGTGCTTCCAAAACTTGCTCAGATGTCGGGTCCCAGAGTCGGCCAGGACGGTCACCACCCGGCTACCCTTGGGCAAGCTGAGGGCCGTCACCACCGCAGCTACACAGTTGACCGCGCTACTGCTACCCGCAAAGATGCCGTCGTTCTCGACTAACCACCGGGCCATCCTGCAGGCCTGTTCGTCCGTTACTCTGACGGCATCATCCACTAGTTCCCTCCCGGCCTCGAAGTTCTCCGTGATCCGGTTGATACCGATTCCCTCAACGATAGTGTCCACCTGTGTCCTCCGCCTGGTACCCTCTTTCTCGGTTGACGCATACATAACACCGTGCTTCACCCTGTTATACAGCCCGCTCCCTTGAGGATCAGCCAGCACGACCCTCAACTTCGTCATCCCCCTATCTTCCTTCAAGTACTTCGCCACACCAGACAGCGTCCCACCCGTACCCGCACCGGCAACATAGGCATCGAGGTTCCCCTCCGTCTGCGCATATATCTCGGGCCCGGTGGTCTTGAGATGCGCGCGGTAGTTGGCCTCGGACTCGAATTGATCCGCAAAAAAACCACTGCTCTCCGTCTCAGCGGACTCGGTATGCTCCTTCGCCCGCCGCCTCGCCAGGTTGACGAAGTGCTCCGGCGACGTGATCGGGGCCACGGGCACGCGCTCGACAGTGGCGCCGAGGTGGTGCAGCAGGTCCGACTTCTCCTTGCTCTGGTCGTCCGGCATGCAGATGTGCGCCTTGTAGCCCAGCGCGCGCGCCAGCACGGCGATGGAGATGCCCGTGCTGCCGACGGTGCCTTCGTAGATCGTGTCCCCCCGATGCGGCACGAGGAGGCCCTTCTTCTCCGCCTCGCGGATCATGTTCAGCGCCACCCTGTCCTTCGGACTTTGTCCGGCGCCGTTGAGAAATTCCGCCTTGGCCAGGATCACCCGCCCGGTAGCCTCCGACAGACTCCTGATCTTGATTAAGGGAGTGTTGCCAATGCACCCCTCAATCCCCTCCGCAACGGGGCGGTACTCCTCGCCGGCGATGACATCCTCGTCCGACTCCTCTTCGCGGTCTTCGAGCTCCACCGGCAGACTAGCCTGGTCGAAGAAGATGCTCGATCTCCTGAACTGAGCACCGGATGGTTTGCGGGTGAGTCGCTTGCGGTTGGTCTGGTAACGCTTTTCCAGGTCCGGGTAGAAGTCTTTGAAGCCGAGGGTGATGAGGATGCCGGCCGCGAAGGCGACGGTCAGGGCGGCTGTGCCGTAGGCTTTTGGATGGTCACGAAGGGACATGCCTGTGCCCTGGTGTGATACGGACTAGTCTATATGTGGGTAAACATTTAGGTGCATGTGTAACGCTTATAGGTACTGTAGTGGGTGCATTGTGAGATGTGTGTTGAGCGACAATGAAACTGAGCTTTTGATGTCATTCCTCATAGCTGTGACAGGGGGTCAAGCCCCATATTAAAGCTACTGAAAATCGCTCCACTAACTTCAGCCACAGGACCCTGCAGCTTGAGCCACAGAGCCAAACCTCCACACAAGCAACATCAATCTTTAATCTGGCCATCTCAACCGGTGGAGGGGAGCTGTCAAACACCATGGACTCTCCGATCGTGACACAGCTGTTCCGACAGCTCTTCAGGCACCGAGCCTGTCAATCACGACAGAACTTTGTCAAGCTCGCGACGACAATACAAGATGTGCGACGACTCCAACGACGGCAGCAGCAGAGGGTCTACTCCTCCGACCGCGGCTCGAGAAGCACCCCGCGAACCGAGAGCCATTGGCAGCAGAGGACCGACATGTTCCCGGCCGACATGTCGGAGGAATACAAGAAATACCCCATGGTAACAGCCAACGACCTGCGCACCAAAAGAGACCGACCGCGGCGAGTCAAGATGCTCATGCGGGACTTCATCGAAGACAGCCTCTACAACCCTCACTACGGCTACTTCTCCAAACAAGTCGTCATCTTCACCCCCGGAGAACCCTTCCACTTCCCCGCCTTCAAGGACGAGCTCGAGTTCCACTCTCTCTTGTCAAAACGCTACGTCGAGTTCGAGGACGCCCTGGACGCAAACTCCCCCTCGGACACGCGACAGCTGTGGTACACACCCACCGAGCTCTTCCGCCCTTACTACGGCGAGGCCATAGCCCGCTACCTGGTCGCCAACTACAAGCTCACCACCTACCCCTACCACGACCTGATCATCTACGAGATGGGCGCGGGGCGGGGCACGCTGATGCGCAACATCCTGGACTACATCCGCGACGTCGACCCGGCCGTGTACGAACGAACAAAATACAAGATCATCGAGATCAGCCCGCAGCTGGCCGACATCCAGACCTCGCAGGTCCTCTTCTCCCACGCCCACGCCGACAAGGTCGAGATAGTCAACAAGTCCATCTTCGACTGGGACCAGCCCGTGCCCTCGCCGTGCTTCTTCCTCGCCTTCGAGGTCTTCGACAACTTCGCCCACGACGTCATCCGCTACGACATGGCTACCGAGGAGCCGCTGCAGGGCACGGTGCTGATCGACGAAAAGGGCGACTTTTACGAGTTCTACCAGCCTGTGCTCGACCCCGTCGCGTCGCGCTTCTTGCGGGTGCGCGACGCGGCTACCAATGGGCGGTATCCCGTGCCGTACCCGGCTACCAAGCTTGGGCGGGTGCTGCAGTCATCTCTCCCTTTCGCACCGAACCTGAGTAAACCGGAGTACATCCCTACGAGGCTGATGCAGTTCTTCGACGTGCTGGAGCGGTATTTCCCCGCCCACCGGCTGCTGACGAGCGATTTCCACTCGCTGCCCGATGCGATCAAGGGGTTGAACGCGCCCATCGTGCAAACGAGGTTCCAGAGGCAACCCGTGCCGGTTTCTACGCCACTGGTAAGCTCCTCTTAACTGCCCTGTTACCGTGATGAATTATGCTGATGGTTTGCGATAGGTGCACCAGGGCTACTTCGACATCATGTTCCCGACCAACTTCCGCATCACCGAGGCCATGTACCAGGCCATCACGGGCAAGCTGACGCGGGTGCTCTCGCACGAGGACTTCATGCTCCGGTGGGCGGATGTTGAGCTCAGCGAGACGAGGAGCGGGGAGAACCCGCTGTTGAGCTGGTATAAGAATGCTAGCGTTATGTTTACTGTGTAGGAGTAAATTGTCTTATGCAGGAAGCTCTGAGGGCGGTTGGGGACGGGAAGAGATATACGCATTGCGGAGGGAGCTCATGAATGGATGTATCTTGAGCGAAGCTATCGCGCACATGCTACCCGGAAGAATCCAGTTCAGCTGTCCCTGCTTGACTCAGGTCCATCGGTGTAACCTAGTAGCAACAGAGCTTGGGGTCCCTGTGCTTTATCAGAAACTGATCGAGAATGGATATAGTAACAAGCGACTCTGTTTGTTGAAAGAACATATCGGACCCCCTACCAGGCAAGGTAGCTTTGCCAAGACCTTTCCATTAAAGAACCAAAGTGGGGCCCCCCAGCTGAAAAGAGGGGTTCGATCCGAGTGGAAAGTTCTCGACGCGAACCGGCGCGGAGCGGATGCGCCAGTGCGGAGTAGAATCGGATCGATCTTATCGGAAGCTGGTGCAAGCTTATGATGATGACTCTCGGTTCCATCCTTTGCGACTGTTTCCATTGATGACCACATCGGACCTGAGAGCACCCTTTTCAACAGCTGATTCCTCGAACAGCAAATCGGGTTTCTTACTTCCACTTTCTGCAGAGTCAGGGTCCTTCCAATCTTGAACTTCAATCCAACCCACCTACTTCAACTGCAGACCGTTCTTAACTCTTGTATGACCAAAGTCGGTCAGAATCGGCTCTTTGACGCACCGGTCTGCGACACTGCTTTGCGCCGCGACATTACACCACAGGCGCAACACTTTACGCCCTCGATTCATCACGAATACCAAACACCAATCAACAGCATCTCTCCAAGCCACAACGCAACAACAACCACAACCAAAAATGATGCTTCTCCACCCTCAACCTCAACCCTCCCCCTCCTTTACCTCTCCCGTCCAACAACAACCCTCCTCACCACCACCCCCCTCCTCCTCAGCCCGTAAGCGCAAAGCAACCACCCCGCCCGACTCCTCCTCCCGCCTCTCCAAGCGTTTATCCCTCCTCAACCTCGAGCAGTCGGGCGCGAAGCTGTACGTCCCCGTCGAGTCCTCCCAGCGCTCCAACGTCGTGACGACGTACTCCCCCTCGACGGGGACCGTCTCGCGGCCTCGTCCCGTACAGCGACAATCACAAGTGGATGGGGAGGAAGAGCCGATGCAGCTGGACGACACGAAGCACAAGGTGTATATCTACAATATTGACGACGAGCTCAGTTCGGAGTCGGAGAAGGGGGATGCTGCTGGTGGGGATGGGGAGGAAAAGGTCGTGTTCCTGCCGGATATAGAGAAGCATTTGAGGAGGAGGAGGATGCTGCCTGGTATACCGGGCGGCGAGCTGGGAGGACTGGGGTTGGGGCCGTTGGACATGGGAGATGCGGCGGGGAGGGAGATGGTGCTTTACTCTGTGCCCCGGGCGATTAGCGTGCCGGAGGAGCAGGATAGTGTGAGAAAGGCGATTATTGAGGCGCGGCAGAGGATGAGGGAGAGGCAGAAGGGGGAGAGTGAGGAGGTGAGCAGGGATGAGACGGGGGAGACACAACGGGGAGGTATGAGGGAGGAGGCTATGGACGATGAGGGGGAGGATGAGCGGGAGGATGCTGATGCAATGGAGCTTGATTAGAATGATGCCTGTGGTTTTGAAGGATGCATAGGGGGTTGGGTCTGATTTTAGCGATACACACATGGGATGAAGGCGCAAGTCTTGGTGGCGTTACGGCTTTGTATTAATGGCGTTGCTAATGCCTGCTATAACGGAGTGCGGCGAGAGAGCCATCAGGTGTAGTGATAATGGAAGAAAGCCGTTTAAGAGTCGATCCCACCCGTGCATGCGTGCTCCTCAAAATCAGCCCCCTCCGCGGATCAGTCCGATAATACCTGCATCTGCCAACCTGCCAACCTGCCAACCTGCCAACATGCCAGTCTGTCAATCTCTCAATGCCTGAATCGGTCGATGCCTCAGTCTGTCCACGACCGATGTTCTCATGCTTCAATCTATTAATGCTTGAATCTGACTACGCCTCTACTTGTTCATCCCTCAACCCCTCGCTCACGACTTCGTCATCCCATCATTCGGTGCCGCAGCCGGCGCCGCGGCATAAACCGGCGGCCTCGGCGCATTGGGGTCGTACACGGGCGGCGGCATGGGATACATCTGGTGGCTCCCACCACCGCCTTGCTGCTGCTGGTTGTTGTAAAAGGCCGAGTACTGCGGCGCCGGAGGATAGGCGTAGGCTGCGTAACCGGGGTCATACTGCGCCCGCACGCGACGGGGGACGAGCCACCTGTGGTATCTTAAGAGCGGAAGCCCCTTCGCCATTCGCTTCTTGGCGTGGATGTAGCCGCCGATCATGTAGGCGGAGAAGAGGAGGAGGATGCCCCAGAAGAGGGACCATTTGAGGATGACGCCGGTGCGGCTGTACCAGAAGGAGGAGTAGTACCCGTCGTAGTAGTAGACGTCCTCATCGCGGGAGACGAGGTGGTTGTTGAGGAGGGTCGTTGGGTCGATGGTTGTGCCGATGCGCAGGCTGGGGAGGAGCATCCTTGTTGTTTTGTCCGTCACCCTTGGGGCGGGATGGGGTTTGGGGAAACGGTGCTTTTCGGTGTGAGAGTGTGATAGTGGGAGAGTGGTTTGAGAGGGGGTTTAGTCGTCTTTGATGTTGTTGATGGTGTAGTCCAGATGAATGTGATGAAGAAGCGCGAGAGCCCAGCTCACGAGGATGTTGGAATGTGTGGAATGATGTTGTGTTGTCGTTGAGGAGATGCCAAGGAGAGGCAACCAATTTAAAGGGAGTGAAACGGGAGAGTGCATGTGGTACGTACCATTAGTGGGGCGGGGCCGATGCGTCCTTGGCAAAGCGATCGCGCCTTCCCGGATTCAGGATAGCGCCGGGAGGGGCTGCATCTCCACTGCCTGTTCCAGTCGAGTTTCAGCTGCCCCTGCCCCAAAGCTGACGACGACATGCACCGCGCGTGAATCGAACTACAGTGGCGAAGCTCACAGTGAGAGCAGATGGGTCGCCAACATCTCAATGGCGTCATTTCTTCGGCGCTTGCCGTGGCCTGGCCGGGCGTGGAAGCCTCTCACCTTCTCCAGCGCCAATTTTAAGCGGATTCCGGTGGATGAGAAGGTAGAGGAGGAGATGTTCCCGGACTACAAGGCATCACGCTACTATCCGGTCCGCATTGGCGAAGTTCTCAGGGACCGCTATCAGATCGTTGGAAAGCTGGGCTTTGGGACCACGTCGACAGTCTGGCTGGCTCGCGACTTAAAGTGAGATATACTCCTATACTGGTGCACTTCTCCCGCAATGCTAATGGGAAACACAGTGGCCGTCGCCATGTAGCACTGAAGCTGTTCATAACCTCGCAGGCAATGGGTCAGCAGTTGGACAACGAGCTCACCATGTACAAGCACATTTCCAGCTTCTCGACTGCCCATCCCGGCCGCGGTGCGATCAGGGACTTGCTGGACTCTTTCGATGTGACGGGACCAGACGGCAGCCACCGCTGCCTCGTGCATCCTCCGCTATGGGAGAGTATCATCACTTTCCTAGACCGTAACCCGGCGAGAAGGCTGCCGGCGCCGGTTCTTGCCATTGTCCTCCGCCGCCTCTTTCAAGCGTTGGACTTTCTGCATACAGAATGCAAGATCATCCACACAGGTACGTTCGAACTTGTATAGATGACTGGAACGGTACTGAGATGACGTGCAAGTAGATATCAAAGGCGACAACATCATGTTCGGTATCGAGGACGACTCGGTCTTCACTGACTTTGAGGAGCAAGAGCAGCTCGATCCGTCTCCCAGAAAGATACTGGACGATAGAACCATCTACCTGTCAAGGGAGCTCCAGCAACCAAAGAAGGTGGCGTACCGGTTCTTTGCGATTTCGGCTCGGCCGTGGTGGGGGATGTTGAGCATACGGAGGACGTGCAGCTTGATGTATACAGAGCACCGGAGGTCATTCTCGAAGCACCGTGGTCGTATCAGATTGATATATGGAATGCGGGCTGCATGGTAAGCGCTCCAAATGATCATCAGACAACCGAAAAACTGACCGGTTTGCCGCAGGTTTGGGATCTCTTCGAAGGCGGGCATCTGTTCACGGGTCACGACCCAGAACATCGGAAGTACCGTAGCCGAGCACATCTTTCCGAGATTATCGCCTTGCTTGGACAGCCTCCGAAGGCCCTCCTCGATTTGGGGAAGTCGAGCCAGAAATTCTTCACGGATGAAGGTGAGTTGAACGGACATGCGGGTGCGCCGTGGTCTCTTTTGCTGACATATCGTTGCTCGTTTCGCAGGTCAGTTCCGTGCAGAGATTCCACTTCCGGATAGCATATCGCTGGGACAGATCGAGACGAGCCTCGAAGGGCAAAGCCGGCAGGATTTCCTTGCAATGATGCAGAACATGCTCCAATGGGAGGCTTCGAACCGCGCCTCAGCAAAATTGTTGGCCGCCGACCCATGGGTCAGGGAGCAGCTCGGGCTGTAGAGCCAGCCATACCTGCTGCTTCATGCTGGCGGTTGGGTTGTCCAACGGATAGGTCAGGTTCGCCTCTACTTGTCAACGTTGAGAAGGCACACAACTAGACCTCATCGCCGATCTTGTTGGTATCGTCGAGCTGTAGTATTGAGCAAGGAGCCGGGCGACTTCGAGGCGGTCCTGTCCTCGGCGGTTGCGAGGGGTTCCCTTTGACTCACCAAGTCATTGGACCTAGCATACATTGCCCCAAGCAATCCCTTACAGAGTGGCAGTGGACTGGTCCCCATTGTTGTATGGCCGTTATGGGCCGACTTCTCACTCTGACAACGCACAAGCATTCTGGTACCGGAGAGTGTATTGCGGGTTATTGGGAGTCAATTGTGCACCAATAATTAGTACGCACCATCTTCCTGCCCATTCTTCCCCAAAAAATTGCCACTATCGCCCTCCATGCGGGCCGTTGTGGTCACACTCTGTTGGGTGGCACCTCAGAGGAGACTGAGCATGGAATCAGTGTTTCGCCGCAGGGCTTGGAACGTTGGGACCGAGTTTGCAATTCACTATGGGGTCAACATTGCGGAGTTGCTCGGGTAGTGGATGGCACAGCCAATTGTCATGGATTTGATGGGGATTGGCGAGGCAAGATCGGTTCTGCTACTCAGGTAATCAACTCGCGCGGATACATGGCCCAGGGATCCACGGCCCCTGAAGACCAGCCCGGCCATCCCATGTACACAGATCACTGCGTCGTAAATACAGGGATCACTCAGACGGGGACCTCCAATTCTGTCCCAAAGTTAGCTCACTGACTGGCGAACGCGAGGTAGTGGACTTACATCTCAAAATGATATCAAAGGTCTGGTTGATGCCTGGCTCGCGGAGCAAGTGAGAGTTCGCCCTCCCAAACTCAGCGAACCATAGCTCTGGCTGAATATGGCCAATAACCCAGCACCGAAAGAAATGTCCTGCCAACCGAATCCAACGTTCACCCCCAATCCCGCCACTTGTCCTCGGCCGCGTCGTACCCAATAGTCTTGGGATCAATATTCAAGCTCTTGAGCATCATGTGCATCGTGAAGTCCTACCAGCATGTCAGTCACAAGTCCTCATTCCAAAGACGAGTCAATAGCCAAAACTCACCCGCTCCTCGCTCTCCTCAACTTCCTCCTTCTCCTCGACCTCCTCCAACCCCTCCAACTCCTCCCTCTCATCAGCCCCCTCGCCATTCTCTTTCCGTCTCCTCCTCTCCTCCGCGATCTCCTCATCCTCAAACCATACATTCTGCTGCCGCGTCTCCCGCCAAGCAGCGCCGCCGCCCATGGAATCGACCCTCCCGCGAATCAGCTCGAACAGCTCCTCCGCCGCGACCCGGCAGGCGGCCTTCCACTTGCGCACCAGCGCCCGCATCTCCTCGTTCGTCGTCTCCTTGCCTGACTCGATGCGCGCTGCCTGCTTGATGAGTTCGACCTCCTTCTCCACCTCGCGGGTCTTGATCTCGGCTTCTCTCCGCCGGCGCTGGAGGTTGTCGAGGAGAGCTGCGTCTTTGTCGTCGATGCCTTGAAGGGTAGAGGATGGTCTCTGGCTGAACGGTGTTGCCGCGCCGCGCCTTGGTGCGGGTTTGGATGGCGTGCCGAATCTGTTGGTTGCAGTGGAGAGTGCCGGCCCGGGGCGGCGACGATCCGGTATCTTAGACGGGGTCGACAGCCGGCTCAGGTCAACATCCTGTTGGCGCTTTATAGGTGCCGGTGTAACGGGCGAGCCTGCTGTGATGCCTGTGCCGGATGGTGCTTGAGGCCGCTTGACCATGGGCGAGCGGAAGGGCTTCTTCAGCGTCTCGGTGGCGGCATCAACGCGCCTCCGTTTTGCCGATGGCATTGATGAGGAGGACATGGTGAGGTTAATACATTGCGCATCTCATGTAAGCTTTCCGTTCAGGTAAACAGGGTGGAGCCTCTGCTATTGACGACATGGAGATCTATCTAACCTGAGTGTGGTGGTTGGGTGAAGTCAGAGGACTGTGTGTGATGTCGTCCACGGTACGTATCCACCCACCGGGTTTAGCGCGGCTCCATACCTTGTAGGGCTTAGCGTGCCAAGACTCTGGGGGCATCAACCCAACAACACTTCGTCGCTTTCTTTCTCCTCTGATATTCATCTTTCGCATCTACTCAACTCTATCCAGCCACATTTCGACGCTGCCATTTCCTTCACGCCGTGACATTACGGCTTCAGGTTGATATTCTCGTGACAGAACGCTGGCAGAGGATGATCACAATGCCATGGGCAGTCGTTATCTATCTCTGTGAAACACCAGCGAGCCTGTCATATCAATTGCTTGGAATTCCTTTACCGAGTCCAACGACTTCTCCTCGCCTTCAATCCACGCCGATAGCTGGTCTCCCTTCATTCTTAATGACCGCGGGTCTTGCGTTGCATGGCCTTGGCCACAAAATCATTGGATCCAGCCAACCACCCGTAGTCCGGGTGTGCGATAGTGGCCGTTGCAGCTGCATGTCAATATTACAACAGACGGGAATGTCGCTAGGCACAATCTCCGACTGTGATTTCGCGCAAATGCTTCAATGGCGATAAAGGGGAGGGACTTGGCTGCCTTTGGCCGCCCCTTGAGCCTTCCAGCTCACACTGCGTCCTTCCTGGACCTTCTGGCCGGCACCGCGATAGGGCTATCATTTTCTTATGTGTTGTTGCTTCCCTCCCCCCAAATTCGTCTCAGTCGGAGCTTCGCAGCTTGCGAGATGACGACAAAAGTCCTCGCTGTACCCGGATCAACAGAGCTCGAAGGCTTGGTAGCCCCTCTCACGACCGTGTTTACACAATCTTTGGGCTGCAGCTCGTAAATCTTCGGTATCGACGATGTGTTCGGCACGAAAACCAGCTGGGCCTACGCCCGAGTTCTACAGCGTCTGGCACCGTCGCAGCTTCTACTCGCCTGGAGTATGTCCCCGTGGCTACACGGTAGGTTGCAACGCCTATTCGTTGGGTCTGTCTCCCTACCACGACTTGAAAGCCGGGGAGAAAGCATATGCCTGCGTCCCAAGATAGGCGGCCTTGTCTCAACACATGTACTTAGATCAACCCGACTGACATGGTACAGCAGATGGACATGGGACTCGTAATATGCTACTATGGGACTACGAGAACGGGTGCCGGCGCCAGAGATACGATGGCACTCGACCGACCAGACTCTGTTCGGCGATGAGGTTATCACCTCTCTCCCCACCTTTGCCAGGAGACAAGTGAATACTGTGTCTACTATACAACAAGACACGAAACCGACAGAGCCTCCTTTAACATCGGCGCCGCCACCAAGTTCAACATCATCAACGACAGCACGCTCCACAGCAACCACTCCAAGCTCCACAAACCCACCCCCCAGCTCACAGGGCAAATCTGTGGGGATATCAACAGGCGCGATAGCAGCCCGATTACGAGTCGTCCATCTACCATACTTTCAGTCAGCCTTCAAACGTCACTTCCTGAGATTTCTTGCCGTAAGACCTCAAGGAATGGGGGAGACTAGGGGCGGTGAGGTCTTACCAGAGACGCAGTAGAACTGAACTTGCGCGTGATGTACTTCCCGGACGCGTTGATGCCTGCTGTCGCGGCATCCGCGGCCGTCTTGGCAGAGTCGGTGATTGCCTGGGACACGGCCGGGGCCGGGCGGACGGGTACGAAGGCGAGTGCAGACGCGGCTGCCTTCGCCTTGGTGGCCAGGTTTTCGGTGATGGCTGTTTGTTGCTGTAACGTGGTTGATTACGGTTAGTTGGTACGTTACTCAGCGGGCCGATGGTGATGAAAAGGAGACCTTACCGCTTGCACGAGGTCCTTGACTCCTGCGACGGAGTCGGTGTTGTACTTGGCCACTTCGGCGGATCTCTGATCAAGAATCTACGACGGTCAGGTCAGCTTTGTGATGGAGATGGACTTTTGTCACATGCATAGGTCGTGTGGGAAAGTAAGTGTTCCTCTGCTCAGGCAACTGCGAGTCTGGGAGTTGTTTAACTCACCCTTTGCTTCTCCTCGGCGCTGGAACCGCCAGAGTATTCGGCCTGCATTCCGTTGACCATCTGTATCCCCGGAGAGATATACTTGTTGTGAACGTCCAAGTACATGCCGCCGATGTCGCGGAAGAGCTCAGCGTATGCCCGGACACTAAGCGAGAAGTTGAAGATGAGCTGTTATCAAGAATTGACGAACAAGAGTCAGCTTGTGAAATCCCACAATATAAGATACCTCAACGTAGGCTGTATCACAGGATGCTAACTGTCCAACCATACCTGTCGCTGCACATCTGTAAAGGTAAAGTTGAGAAGGGATGCCTCCGTGTGTGGGCCGACGCCGGTGGACGACTCGAGGTACTTGATGAAGGGGCCGACCTGGTCGTCGACCATGTGCTCCACCAACGTCGTCACTGCAGAAAAGAAGCCGACGAGGCGGTTGACCTGTGTCTTGAGCTGGACGAGGATGTCGATGCACTTGACAAGTAGGGCTCGGATGGTCACCTGTAGCGGCACGCACCTGATTAGCGCGGTTCTCCAGGAAAGTCGGGACAACTTGACGACCCGGAGTCGACGAAAGTCGCAGCAATCATTTGGGGCAGTAGTTTCTGCGACTTACAAGATTCATCTTGCTTGCCTTCAACTCGGCGAGCTCCCCCTGTATCTCCCCAACCTTGGTTTGTATGTCTATTAGCTTGTCGCTGGCCTTTTGGAAACTGTCCGTCGTCGTCTGCATGACTTTGGCCGTCATGTCAAGCTGCGTCGTGGCAGCGTCGATTATCTGCTGCCGAAATGCGCCCCTGGTGTCTGTGGGCTGGGTTCCAGCCTGTGTCGGATTGATGAGAGGGGCCTAGAAACAGTGATAGTGGCGCGTTAGTGTGATCAAAGCGATGGAATTGATCCATCAAGCGACGGAGTATGAAGAACGAAAATCGGAGTTTACCGAATGAGGAGTCGCCAGATACGTCGCATCTGTCTCCAGCTTGGCGGCCAGAGCCGTGGCCTTGCCCATGGTAAGCTGCCACCTTTTCACCTCGGGAGAGTTGGCCTTGGGCAAGTCGGCCTGAGGGTTGATAGTTGTCAATCCGTCGAGGACCTTCTGGAGCTCGTCCATCACCAGCTTGGCATCGTGGAAGACAGTCAGTAGGGTTTGTGACGGCGGATCCGGTGAAGGCTTGAAGCCATTTCTGGCGTCGTCCAGCAAAGCCGCCATGACGCCGAGCCCCGTGTTGGCCTTTCCTGAATCCTTCGACATCAGCGTGTCCCAATCGACGCCGTGGTCTGCACCGCCGGTGATGAAGGACTGTACTGTTGTAAGATTAGCCCGGATTAGCCCAATGACTCCGTAGGCCGGGTCATTGGGATAAGGCGGTACGGCCGAGGGCACCGGGTCGGGAGCCTGCGTTGCCGGTTGTACTCCCGAGTGGTCGACAGGCTCGGGCTTGTCGCCGAGAGAGCCGCCCTTGGCACCGCCCTGGTCACCCTTGAAGATGTCGACAGCCTCCTTGACCTTGGCCATGGTGCCATAATTCTCGATGAGAGCGGGAACGGCTTGATTAATGGCGCTAGTAAACGTCTGCGAGAGATCGCTGACGAACTGCTGCGCAACCAGGTCCCAGCCAGAGGGGAAGTTGTCGGCCGCCTTTTTGTAGCTGTCAGTGGCCGTTTTTAGCGAGTCCTTGAGCTGCTCTACAGTACTGCTGGCAAGCTTCTTGCCCTCCTCTGCGCCACCAAGGCGTACCCGAGCGGCGGCGAAGGCAACCTGGTTAGCTGTCTCCTTCTCGGCGGTAGACTGTGACGTCTGCACCACGCATACGTGCACCTCGCATACCATGTCCAGCCAGTGCTGCACTGTGTCCTGCATCTTGACTGCGTTGGTCTCGCAAGCCTTGGAGACATCCGAGAGCACTTGGACTGCGGGTGCGAGACCCGTCCTAGCCGACTCGGGGTCGCCAAGAATAGCGACGATGTTGTTGACCTAGGTTTGAGCGTTCATTAGTGCACATCACTACGGGTATTGGGAGTGAATGGCCGGTTTATTACGCACCGTTTCTTTTATCGTACCAGACTTGAGCGAGATTATGTCGAACGAGTCTGCAGCCGTGGTGTAAGCCTGCACACCGGCGTCGGAGCACTGGATCAAACACGCATTCAAGGAAGCGTCGTCTCCGAAGTTACTGCAGAAGCGAGCTCCAACTGTTAGTTGTTTCGGCTTCCTGGATATCTTTGCCCACAGTACAAACTATCGGGGGCAGAGATGAAAACCACCTACGCAAGCGTCTTGAAGCCCCCTTTGGGCGCAATGATCTTGATCTGAGTTGCGTCAGGCACTGTCGAGGCCACAAAGAGCGAGCTCATGAGAGTGAGCGAGACAGGTGCAGCGGAGAGGATGTCGTTCCAGTTGAAACCGGGACGGAATAGTAGCGAGTGTTTGACGTCTTCAACATAGCTCGCAGTTGAGCTCTGCCGAATATTGTTGTCCTGGATCTTTTGCAGCGCTTGAGCCTGCTGCTCCAGCGTTAACTTGTCGACGGTGGGAGCGACACTCATTCTGGCGTTCTTCAGTAGAAATCAGAGGTAGATGTGAAAATGATTTGACAAGGGAGTCCAGGATGGTGCAATGAGATGGGTCCAAGTGAGAAGCTGAAGATGAATGCGTTCTTGGGATTTCAAGATATACAGCACCTCCTGGAGCTGCGGGCCTTCTTATAGAGTTGATACATGTTCCAGTTAGATCTCAAGTCCTTCACCAACAGCTCGGACGCTACAAGCTCCAAGTTAATGGAGAGTGACAGAGCCCCCGCCGGGTTGTAGAGCTTCTTCATCCCCTCGTCGACCTTCGCCATGCCAGCGATGCCTCTTCCATGCCTGCGTCTGTTTACTGTCCAGTACATCGCCGAGTGCGCATTGGGTAGGCACAGATCGACAGATTTGGCACCAAAGTAGAGCAATCGCTTGCATACGCAGCATACCAACGAGAGATTGCACGTGTCAGTCAATATGCTCATCTCGTGGACCACTCCATAGCGTCACGTTCCATGCGTTCAGTGTCCAATGAGTTCTCAGGGCCGTGATGACCTTGAGCTGGCTCACAAGGGTTTACGTTAGCAAGGTATTCAGAAGTCTAGTTTAGCTTGGCGTGGTTACACAATCTACCCGTCTTTCTATGGCTATATGTTTTTGGAGGAGGTATGGACGATATTAGGATAAATTCCTCGTAAAGTTCAACCTGGGGCTGAAACCATGGGGAATGCTCCTTATATCAACATTCTTGCCGACGTCGCTGCTAGTCCTGGACATGAATGCAGCCGAGTTCTAGGCCTAGGGCATAAAAGACCGTAGGCCTACCAAGACATATCCCACAATGACGTGAGTTTACATTTCCCTGGACAGACCGGACTCGAGACTCTAGTCTTCTATTCAAGGCAATGCTAATGTCGACCCGGTTACCGACCAGCCGTCTTTGTGATTTATGGTGCTACAACATTCAACTCAAGCGATGATCGTCGCGTGCGGCATCAGGCTGCTGGCACGCAACCGGCTGATAATACGAAGTACGCGCCAGAGCAGAGGAATTTTCACATGGAAATGCCAGCCAGGTCAATATCTGACTTAACACATACGTCAATATCCCCTGTCTGTCTGGGTTGATGGCCGTTTACGGCATCTTATCACCAGCGCGGTGCTCAAGTGGTGACTGGTGAGCACTGCACGTAGGTTGTCGAACTTGGGGCCGGGCTCTGGTGAAAATTTGTGTATAAGTACTGGAGGAGAATCCGGTCGAGCCATACTAGAAGCTATTTGTTCACAATACCATACGCATTTTGACTTCGCATATCCTGCGAAGTCACCTTTTTCAATCCACGGTTCGAAGTGGTCCACTGAGTTATCATATATCCCGATAGTAGTTCGACCTTGGTCATCGTGTCACGGACAGGTTTCTCACTATGGACCCCATGCATGATGCTTTGGCTCAAGGCGTTGAGTTAAAGAAGTCTCTGGACTTACTGAAGACCCAATTCGACTCCTCGCAAGCAACCTATAACGAGGACCAAGTGCATGCGCAAGTCGAACTGGCAACGGCGACAAGCCAGAGCATGGCTGCTTTGAAGGCCATCGCAGTACTCCTGCGCGGCGAGTTGGACCATTCTCACCCACCGGCAGGCTTGAAACCCTCCCTTCAAAAGTGTAGCGAGGCATGGCAGACGGCGGGAACTGATGCAGGAAAGTGTTGGGATATTGTGTCGAAGTTCTCGGTCAATGTGCGGCTCCCTCTCCCTATACAGGTGTCTCGCGACTCTTCCTGATCTTGCCACTACTAATTGTGCACCACATTGCTGATCATTAACTGATTTCGATCCACAGACGGCACAGTTCCACGATGCACAGCTGGGCAATTGGCAGACAAATGCCGAGAACCTGAAGTCTACCTTGAATGCCCAGCTGATAGCCACGAATGCGTCCCTGCAGAAGGAGAATGACACCATCACGTCGCTGGTTGCGCATCAGGGTGACCTCAACGGCGTCTTGACCAGTCTGCAAAGCAAACTGGCAGATACACAGCATCAGTATGACACTGCCGAGGAGG
Organism: Coniochaeta sp. 2T2.1; assembly: GCA_009194965.1. NCBI lineage: Eukaryota > Fungi > Ascomycota > Sordariomycetes > Coniochaetales > Coniochaetaceae > Coniochaeta > Coniochaeta sp. 2T2.1. Next base: position 787,416 of record VSMA01000014.1, read on the forward strand.
TCAGCCCCAATTCCGCAGCTTAGTTTTTTTTACCTTTTCACCAGCCCAAACCAGCTGTGGAGGTCTGAAAGTAGGACAGCAAAACCATACTAACGCTCGGCATTCTCCAGGTTACAAGTTGGTTCCCCGTCGCGTGGCTGGCTCTCCAGGCGATTAAGGCCATCATCGACTCCACCAGCCATGCCATTGAGGATACAAAGGAACAAATCACGCAAACTGTTGATTTGATCACAAATTCTCGCCAGAGCATTGTTGATGCCCAGCTCCATGCCGCCCAACTCACTGACCTCATAGCCCAGCAGGCTGCCCTGGCCAGCGAGGAAACCGATCTTATGGCCCGTTGCCAGAGTTTGCTGGGCACTGTCGAGGCAGCGCAGCGCGACATCGCCGCTGTCAAGGACGACCGTTTGCGTGCGGAGGATCTTGTCGCTCGGTGCGCTGCGCGCGCCGACTTGGCCTCGTCCGAGCTCACCAAGGTCAACTACGGCACCATGCTGCTTATGGTAGCCGAGGTGGCAGCGGCTGACGATACGCTCCGCCCTGCGGCGGCTGATTTGGTGGCAGAACTAGCGACTCATGACGATAAGGCAGATAGTATTAAGGGAATCAAGACCGACGACCATCCCGGTGGATTGCTCGCAGCGGTACAGGCGAAGTTGGGTCCGCAAGGCGTTAGTGCTGGCGGTAGCGGTTCTGTCCCCAATCCTCACCCCGAGGACACGGCCCCGGCAGATGGCTCTGGTGGAACTGGCGGCAGCGGCCTGTTAACGTCATTGGCTCTCATGAGAGCTATGGCAGCCCGCATGGCCACCCCTGGTGCCCTGACCGCTGAGCAGAACGCGAAAGCCATGCTTGCCATCAGAAGCTTTCGATTTTGACGAGGATTGAGAACTGAGTACCTGATTTAAAATAAAAAAATTACTACACTTTGGAAGAAATGAGTCGGTGGTCTCCTGTAACCAGAACATATCTCGGGGACGATGGCTTAGGTGTTCGTTATATGTACGGCTTTGAGAGACGGCCGTTGGTAGGACCGAGAAATTGAGGACGAGGTCCCAGGTGACAGACGAGAACCGCAAGACTTTATTGACCTGTACTAAGGCTAGGACGACCATAACTCACACTCCAACGGTGTCATCGCTGCCGAGGGACGCCGTCCCGAAAGGCCAAAACGCAGCAAGACCCGTCCATCACCCCTCGATAGGTTCAGTCCATGTCGGCTTTCACCCCACGAGGTCGAGTCGCCAGGCATCCATGTAGTGCCTCCAGCCGAGCACTCGGCAACCCTCCACATCTTCGGCGCTGAACAGGCGACAGGCGCTCCCTTTTTTCCTTGTCTTTAACAGCAACAGCAACAACGATCGCATCTTCCAGACTTGTAGCCAGCATTGCACCCACACATGGAGCCATGACTACACCTGGTATGTGCACCTCCAGCGCGCCTGGGAGGGCTGTACCTTGTTATATTTGTAAACTTGACCCTCTCACTCAGAGCCGTCGGCTTTTAACATAAGTATCTGGAAATTTCTATGTCTTTTATCATCCCCTCCGTCCCTCTTCTACCTTAAGTCTTCTCGCCTTCCGGCTTCCGCCTTCCGGCTTCCGCCTTCCGGCTTCCCTCGCCTTGAAATGTTTGGCTTGTTCGTCACTTCACAACAAACCTCAGATGTGGCACATGCCAACTTTGGAGCTGGACGAGAGATGCGCCGAGTTGGCTTGGTCTGTATTTCCTCAGTCGACAACAATGTCGCTGTTTGTGTACTCGGCTGGCGAGGCACTCGAGCGGTTCCCTACGAACCATAATCTCGTCCTGGATGAGTAAACAGCACCACTCTGACCAGGTGCTTTCTCGAGGGTCTGCCCATCGCCCAGTGCCTTAGCAGGCCAAACCATCCACCTCTTCTCACTTGCCGGGAAATCCCACCGTCACATCAGCACCACCGCCGTCCTTCCGTCTCTGGTGCCAGCCCCCTCTGACCATACAAGCCGTTTGAAAAACATGGATTTTAACAAGCACCAAAAAGGCTAATGACTTCTGACTGAGAGTGGCAATAGTCCGCATCATGGGACGGGAGATCCACTGGTCGTCTCTTGGAGATGCGGCTCTAGTTGACCGGGCCTGGAGTTATAGACATGGTTGGACTTTGCAAGGTCCTCCAGGCCGCTCATATTACCGGATCTGATAGACCTGTCTACTGGAAAATGTGGGCCCTCGCTGCTTTGCGAGACCTCATTCGGCGATCACCCTAGATATGCATGTATGTGGTCTGTTGGTTCTACGAACTGCCAACAGCTCGCTCGATTGCATCCAGGCGGTGTTTGATGCCCAACGGTCATCCAGTCTCTGCAAGCCGAATGCAGGAAACCTGATTTCACACGCATACCTGCATCCTGCTTCTTCGGGTGACAGCCTCCCACGCACAGGGAAGGAGAGCATATAAAATAGTGCCGATTCCATGCGTCCTGGGTTACAAATTTTTAGACCCTGTTTTCCAGCATTGTCCAGAAATAGCCATCCAAATGACAACAAGGGCTCTCACTGGAGGTGGCTGTAGTTACTGCACAGGGTTGGTAGTGCCTCTTACAACGGTCTTCACTCAACCGTCCAGGTGCCCATTGCCGATTAGGTTCCAATACATCCATCAGGCAACCGATTGCGCTCCGCCAGAGTTCTCGAGCGTTTGGTACGAATGGGGATATTACTCGCCTGCGATTTGCCCGAGTGGCTATACAATAGGCTGCACTCTCTCGCCCCCAGACAGAGCGTGGTATGGAACCTCTACCGAGGGAGATGCCGCATATTGGTGCGTTCCAAGGTACCAAGGAATAACAACCCAGGACTGGCCAGTGCAAGCGTCTGTTAACAAGGTGGCACAGATATTGGGACTGCGTTTGGGGCCAATCTGGCTGGGCGTCGATAACCTCACCGACCCCGAGCAGGGAGCCGGCGATACAGGTTCGATGGCATTCGTCCGACCTGTCTCTTCTGGAGACGGATCCGTTCGACGGCGCGTGGCGGGGACCATTTACCCCCCCTCCGACATCGACCTCTCGAACTATACCGGCCCAAACGTTCTCCGGCAGGACCGGAATCGGCGACGGCTCAGCAACGACTTCTAGCGCCACGACCGAGAGTACTGGAAGCGAAACCTTCCAGTCAGCGACTTTAAAGCCCTCCGTGACCGCGACCGTCCAGCCGACAGCAAGGAGTGGTTTCTCTACAGGAGCAAAAGCAGGCATCGCCGTTGGCGCCATACCAGGCGTCGTATTTGTGGCCAGTTTCCTCGCATGGCTTTGGTACAGGAGACGATCTCACCGTCATGTCACTGATATCACGCCAGAGGTGCCACATCTAGACAGCAACCCCATCTCGGAGCTAGAAAGCAAGAACAATCGGCCAGTCGGCGAGCTTCCAGCGAAACATGATTACGGTGCAGATGGGGTGGTGAGCAGAGGTCCAATGCTGAGGCTGTCGAGCTACCAACGGATCCAACGGACAGGTCGGGTGGAAGTGATTCGAAAGGTCGCCATGCGTCAGTGGCCGAGTTGCCTGCGAGCAATGCGAGGACTGGTAAATTTGGCGGAGAGAAAGGATGAGGGCTGGACGAGAATTCGGAACGCTGATATAGGTGTTAGAAATGTGTAGGCGGATTACGCTGGCATCTTACAACAAGTTTGAGGCCGAGATATCCCTCCGTTCGGGAACGGCAGTTGCCAGTAGGTCCAGTGGGACACACGGGTGGCAACAACACAAGGATATCTGCATATAGCCGTACTGACGAGGTTACAACGCTGCACAGGAGCGTGTCTGTTGGTTGTGCGGTCGAATTAGCCTCCCAATTAATTAACTCCACGACCCGGCTCACGCTGTATCCCCCTTGTACGTGAAACCCATTGCGCTATCGACGATGCAGAAAGCCGTTCGGTCGCGTTGAGTTCCGATGTTTTAAGTACCTAGGCTCTCGGCCTCGTCACCAACAAACAAGCTGAGCCGCCGTAATTCCTCCGCATCAGCGAACATGACAACCCGAACCATCACCACGAGCGGCGACAGCCCTACGAACTTCCGCAACGGGCTGGTACGTCCCCTAACGACAGTATTCACACAGCCGTCGTCGGGCTGCGCGTCCCCAATTCCCGAAACCGACGTCGGCGGACCCTCGACATATTGTGCTCCTCCGGACTTCGCCCAGGTCTGGCCCTTTGGGTTCTACTCACCCGGGGTATGCCCCAGTGGCTATATGATTGGGTGCAGTTATAGCAACAATATGGGCGCGCCCTGGACCATCACGCCCGGCGAGACGGCCGCCTTGTGTGTTCGAACGTAAGAGCCAGAAATTCCCAAAGCCTTGACGGCCATTCTGCCAGAGGAAGATTGGACAATACTGACCAAAACCTACTAGATCCTGGATTTGTGATAACAACCCGGACTGGGCCAGGCCTCCTTTGTTAACAAGTCAAGGGTTACAATTCGTTCCAGCGATCAAAGTCCGGTGGCAGTCGTCCGACCTGTCACTCTTTCAGCAAACCATCTCGGCGGACTCGACCACTTCGACCCTTCCGTCATCGCGAACTTCGTCGTCGATGACCTCACTGATCAATACTTCGTCAACTCGAGGCCCAGGCGCTCCCACCTTAACCACATCCCCATCCGGCTCCGCCAGTGCAAGCCCTCCTACTAGTTCACATCTATCCGTCGGCGCAAGAGTTGGAATTGGCATCGGAGCCTCTCTGGCTTTTATCGCCCTCTCTGTGATATCGATACTTCATCCGGCGCAGGAGGAGACAAACCGAACATGTAGCCAACAATTTGGAACGGGACCCGATTTCTGAGCTGGAAGGGAAGAACAACAACAACAGCCACTCCGCCAGTGAGCACGCTGCGAAACACGATTACAAGGCCGATGCCCAAAGACCGGTTGCTCCCATTGCCGAGTTGGCAGCAGATCCGGCAGGGAGGTTGGACTAGCTTGATGGAAGTGCGGCAGACAGTCCAGCTGTTGAGTAGCCAGACGGACAACCATATGTACCTGTTGTTCTTTTGGGTGCCCCTCGGAACCCAAAATGAGGCTGGGGAAGCACTGGGTCGTCGATTTGTGTCAAGAAACGACACCATTCTGCATATAGCCGCCGCCCACACTAATCGGGACTACCACTTGCATCAGAATTGTCTGTTGGCTCTGCTGTCGGATTATCCTCCGCAATTGATTGGACCTACCACACCCGGCGCGTAACAGAAGACTGTCGTCCGCACGCGCCCTCAATTTCTGAGGTGCCTGTTAAAAGAAATCAGGAAGTCGGTCGGTGTTGATCAAATAAAGTATGTCAGAGATTCCCATGATGGCATCTTCCTCAATAATCTTCTGGCATTTTGCCCGCGCGTTTGGGGAACGAATTCCCTTCACCTCGCGCCATTCAAAATGACAACACGAACCATCACCGCCGGAATGAACTCGAACGGCCTCACCGACGGATTGGTCGTACCGCTCACGACGGTCTTCACTATACCGGAGGGACTCGGATGCACCCTCCCCATCCGAATGGCCGTGCTGTCCTGCGCGCCACCACATTTCCACGACGTATGGAGGTTGGGGTTCTACTCACCTGGCGTATGCCCGAGCGGTTATACGATCGGCTGCACGTACGAGAATCAGTTCGGGACGCCGTGGAGCATCACTCGGGGTGAAACAGCAGGGTTGTGCGTTCCGAGGTAAGAAAGGCCAGCACATGCATTGCCAGCTCGAACCGGCAGCGCAGGAGCAGACTTTTGCTGACAAAAAGGAATGTCAGTTCTTATATCTGTGACACCAACGCGGACTGGGCCGTGCCGGGGTTGATAGGGGATGGGACGTCGGTGGAAGCGATAAAAGTGCGATGGCAGTCGTCCGACTTGTCCGTCCTTGCAGGAGCGACGTCGATAACAACATTCACCTCTTCCACAACGCAGACTTCTTCGCCGAGCTCTCCCTCCCCAACACAAGGCCCTGCCATATCAGGACCGACGGCGTCCAGTACAACAACGACAACAAGCAGCACCCCAAGTCCAAGCCCAGCCAGCCAGCCGCCCACAAGCTCCCCATTATCCGTCGGCGCAAGGGTCGGTATCGGCGTCGGGGCAGCGGGAGTTTTTTTGCTGCTGGTCGCGTTTCTGTGGATATGGCATAGGAGGAGACAAGCAGCCGCCCGACATGCTTCCGAGGAGGCAGACGCCAGCGATCACGGGATTCCGGAGCTAGAAGGGAAGAGAAGGGGGCACAGCATTTACCCACCTGCCGAGCTCTACGCCGGGCCGCCCCCCCCCGGGCGAGTTGTATGGGAACGACACGATGCCAGCGGCGGCCGTCGTTCCGGACTTGATTGAGTTGGACGGGGAGGGCTGGAGAGGACCGGAACCGCCGGCGCGGAGGATAGAAACCGGGGTGGGGGGCCGGGGGTATTGACCGTGGCCATGACACTGGGTCAGCAGAGGGGTGTGTGGTGTGTTGGCGTTGTTTCGACGTGGTTAAAGACGCGATGTTGACTTCCTGCTACCAAGCGCAATGTTCTGCGATTAGACGGGGATGCGGTCTCCGAGTGCAACAGATTATGGGCAACAGCTGCCCGCTCTACTGATGCTTGTAGCATGCTGAAGAGCCCTGGTCGGAAATACCTGATCCGTGTGCTTGAAGGTTAATGCCCGATCCGCTGGAAGGTCTTTCCGGCTTGGAGACGAATGTGCCTCTGGTGGATTGACGGTTGTTGGGAAGAATACATCGTGCAGATACAGCTGCACTTCGAAGGGACCAGCGATCAGCTGAACAATCAACACCATAAACGACGCTGGGCAGCAAGGCCAGGAGGTGAAGGCGTTGGTGGCAATATAATGTATGTATGCGGCCGCATAAGTGGTGTCTGTTGGTTCTCGAACCGTTCAGCCGCTGCATTGTGATTCGAAGCCAAACTGCGTGATTTGACTTGATCGGGCATAGAATCAAACAAAATGCAGGAGACCGCGAGGTTGTGTTACACTGAAATGCCAACGTCCCTATGGCGATGAACAGGGAGGCGACAGCGCAGCAACACAGTGGAAGTGATTTCAACAGTGCCCCTCCTAGCCTTACTGGCGATGTTGTAGACCTCCGGCCCTCTTGTTTCTTCCCTGTCAGCCGGTCTTCTCAACGCACTTTTGACCGTCAAGATGTCGATAACTCGAACCCTCACGGGGAGGATCGGTGGATTTTCCGATGGGCTGGTGGTGCCACTTACAACAGTCTTCACGCCGTCCTCTGGGTGTCCCTGGCCGATGACGTGTTCTGATTTAGCGGTAAGCGATGCGGAGAGACTGAAGGACTGCTGTCCGCCAGAGTTCCAGAAGGTTTGGGCATACGGCTTCTACTCCCCAGGAGTATGCCCGAGTGGCTATACCATTGGCTGTGCCTACACCGAGAATATGCCGTGGTCGGCATGGGACATAACGAGTGGCGAGTCCGCCGGATGGTGCGTTCCAAGGTAAGGGACCGATCCGTTCTGTTACGGCACGAAGAAAGCTCTCCGCTAATAGTGAGACGGATAGCTCATATGCCCGCTGGCACCCCTCTGGGATGCCTGATAAGACTGGGGAAGATACTCGAGCCACTCCTTCATTCAATTGCGAGAAACAGTGCCGGCATTCCAAATTCGGTGGCAAAAGAGCGACTCGTCCTTGTTTGTGGTGGCCACTTCGAGTACCGAACAATCGTCTACGTCTTCTCCCGCGCCGACGCCTGGAATTACGTCTTCGCACGGTCCTTCCGCCACGAGTCTGATAACAACAACAACCGAGACAATCGGTGGCACGCCCGGTGGGGGGCCGACAGCCGAGCCCAGAGGCCGTAACACGGGCGTGTTGATCGTCGAGATCCTAGGACCCATACTCGGCGTATTGCTCATTGTCGTGTTGTGGTTCTGGATCGGGAGAAAAAGGGGTCTTCTCCGGCCGCCTGGGGCTACAGATGCTGCGCCAGAAGCCCCTGATCTGGACGGCGACGGTCCCGACGATGAGTCGGAGGACAAGAGACAGGGCACCGCGTATCTTGATGGCAACCCTATCTCGGAGTTGGACAGTAAGAGACCGGACCTCGTGCAGCTAGACTGCAATCCCGTCTCGGAGCTGGAGAGCAGGAGGCAGGAGTTCGCGTATCTTGATGGCAACCCTATTTCGGAGTTGGGTACCGTCGGATCTCTCTCAGGACACCAGACCATGCCTCTCGGCGCAGGTCCACAAGATCTTGGTCCAGCTGCGGCCTATATCTCCGAGCTGCCTGGTGATCCGCCGGGGAAGCCGATGAAACCGGTGAAGGTACCATCGCAGGGAGCCGAATTCGTGGAACGAAGCCTTGCGACACCTGACATGGCAATGCCGTCTTCTGAAGTGCCTACCACGCAACCGGGCGCCACAACATCAGCAGCAATCCAATCGAATGCCCTGAAGGATGAACTCGATACTCTGCTGAAGAAGGAAGCTGAGTTGCAAGCACGCAAGGCGACTCTTTTGGAACTTCAAAAGATCCACGACGAAGAGGACATCATCCGGCAGAGGATACGGGCATTGCAAGAACAGAGCCGCTCGAGTACTCCTCGATACTAGGTCGATGTATGTATACGCAGACGGAATATATAAGTGTCACTCGTATGACCCCGTGTCAGATGAGGCAGAACGTGCGACGTCCATGCACATATGGCACACCATACGTCGTGTCTGTGTTGTCGTTCGAAGACCAGCTCGTTGCTCCCTTCCGGATTGTTCGACAGGGCTTCCCTAAGATGAATGCCGATGATCTTGACAATCATCAAGTGGGATCTCACCAGCTGTGAAACTTGGTTGTTGCCGTATGGCACACGGCAGTTGCAGTTACCGTGATAATTTGTTACACCGTACGCTGATATGCCGGACGCGACGAACAGAATGCCGGCAGTCAGTGGAGGCGATAACAGTATAAAGGTGTCCAATGCTTGCGGGCGGTTTCTGTGTCTTCTTCGCTTCCGACTCGTTTTCTTTTTGTTTAGTTACCCTTCTTCGTCGACTGATCTGAGCCTGCCAAAATGTCAATAACGCGAACCATCTCGGAAACCGGAGAAGGCGACTTCTCAAACGGATTGGTGATTCCACTTACAACAGCTTTCCGGCCATCCTCTGGATGCCCCTTGCCGATGAGATGCGATGAGACGGATGCGTCGAGGTTGAAGGACTGCTGCCCGCCTGAAATCAAGGCTGTGTGGACGTTCGGCTTCTATTCTCCTGGAGTATGCCCGTCTGGATATACTAGAGGCTGCGACTTCGTACCATGGGGGATGCTATGGGATGTCACTGCCGGTGAGACGGCGGTGTGGTGCGTCCCAAGGTAATGTGACCGGCATCACCCCCCACAGCGATTGTTCTCCGCTAACAGTCAATGGCAGGTCATATGAATGTTTTGGGGGTAAAACCATGTCGCTCGCTAACCGCTGGGCCACAGCCATGACCGATTCAGATATAACTGTGTCAGCTATTCAAATCCGGTGGCAAGCAAGCGACTCGTCCTTCTTCACGGCTGCTGCTCGCGTGGAACAAACCTCCTCCACGCATCCGGCCCCTCCGACACTCGACGTGGCGGCGGCGGCAGCAGCAGCAGCCCAAGCCCCAACGGCCACGGGTCTTGCTACGACCAGCATATCCAGCGGAAACCAAGAGGGCCGGATTGCCGGTAGTCCTCGCAACGTGAATCTGACATTCGAACCGACAGACCACAGTGGCTGGTCCACCTGCACCTTGGTCGGAGGGATCTTAGCACTGATACTAGGCGGGGTGTGCATAATCACACTTTGTTTCTGGGTCTGGCGCCGGTCGAATCCCGGACAACGTCGCGGTCCTGTCAGAGACCGCACGCAAGAGGTCCCGCACATGGACGGCATTTCTCTCTCCGGTCTGGAGGAGAAGAGCCGGACCTAACTCAGTGTAGTCCTGCTCTTACGCCTTCCAAACACCACTCCAACCAATATGGCTCGGATCTCCAGAGACCAGCTCCTCCATATACTGGCAGGTTGTCTTCCAGCACACAGGAAAAGAGTCGAACTGGGGAGGGTGGTGGTGGTGATTCAGGGAGGAGTGGCAGCGGAACGAAGCCGGGAAAGTCAGTCATGGCGATGATGTCGGCCAGTAATTGAACTGGATGGGTTGGTGTCCTGGGTGAAACGAGCTGCAACTACGCAAAACTACTCTGCGTGAGCGAGAGCAAATACAGACTGAAGGAAAGGACAGAATTCGGAAGAGACCAGGATCATTGCAGAGAAGCGGTGTTTCGGCAAATTGGAATATGTGCTGGTCAGTGTCGTACGCAGTCAAGGACTCAAGTAAAGTTGCAGTTTCGAATTGCACAATATGTAGATAGGATAAGGCAGTTTGATATCAATTGGGACGATATTTCACCTGCAAGTCAGCCATCGCCGACACAAAATGTGGGACGCCAGCGCCGCGCGGCAGCTGATTGGCCAAGCAGCTGCGTCCTATCATTTCCGTGTCCCCACTTTGGACGACGACCAACATCGAGCTGCAAATGCCGGACAACGACAAAACACCAGGACACAGCCCCAACTCATCGACCAGTCTCATAACTCTCACCGTGACACACTTCAAAAAGCTCCTCAAACTATCAACGAAGCATTCGTTCCCTTATACATGCGCCCTTACACCGGGGATCAACCACCAACCCAATCCCCACGTCACATCAACCATGTCCCACCACCCCCAACCCTCACCACCCACCAATCCCTCCCCTTCTGTCTCTCACACCCCAGCCACACCCTCCAACACCACCACCCAACTCCAAACCCCAACCCCCTCCCGCATCCCGCAAGCAGGCCTCCTCGCCGCCCGCGCCCTCCTAGCCCACAACCAGCGCGTCTCCTCCCTCAGCCGCTCCTCCGCCCCGCGGAAAAAGATGTCCATCCGCGACGCCGCGACAAAATGGGGCGCCTCCAAGACTGCCATCGCGCGACACCTCAAGGCCTTAACAGAAACCAACAAGCCCTTCGCCAGCGATAAACCCCCCGGCCGTCCGCGCGCCCTGACCGCTTCCGAAGAGGAGGCTCTGGCGGCCTTTTGCGTGTACCTGGCCCAGGGGAACTGCATGGGGAATATCCCCTTAGTGCACAAGGCCGCCAACGAGTTGAGGGCGAGGAGGCAGCCGCCTATGGGCCCTTGTCATCGGAGGTGGGTTTGTCGGTGGTTGATGGAACGGAGGGACCTGACGATGGAGAATATACCGAGGGCGGACCGGCAGTATCGGGTTGAGGGGGATGAGGGGGTTGTTGTGAGGGAATTCTTTGATCGGTATTTTGAGGAGAGGATGGAGAGGGATCGGGTTGCGTTGGAGGAGAGGCTGGCGAGCACGCCGGGGGGGAGAGCTACTGGTGATGGTTGGACGGCGGGAGGACGAACGGCGGCTGGTGAGGGTTTGACGCCGGCGAGGGGTGGGGGGATAACAACGGGACAGTTGAGGGAGACTTTGCCAATGCCGCTGGACCCGAGGTTAGCTGACATGGGCGGGAATGAGGGGACTGGTTAGGTGCGAGGACAGACGGATTTTTGGAACATGCAGGGAGGCTTGTCGCGGGCGTATTTACCGTGTCCATGGATTTTGACCCGATTGCCGTGACTTTTTGGTGTACCACTGGCAGATGGTATCAAGAACAGCCTCACAGAAGTCGACACCGTCAGACAGGTTGGTTGTAATAGGACTACGGAGGAATTATCTTGATCACACCAGTCTCATCCAAGCTTAGGCACTCACGTCTATCGACCTCGATAAGCTGGGTGAGCATGACGGCGGGTCAAGAGATATTCAATAAACAGAAACATATTCAAGGGGCCAAAAGAACGCGCAAGAAATATTATTATTATTATTACTTATACGCCGATGTGCCCGGAGGGCATTCGGTACCTCTACCTGTCTATTTACATAGGAAACCTTACCGAAGTTGGACTAAAACCTACGTACAACGCTCTGGCCGCAATCTGCGGCGACTGCACGTTCTCGGCCTTGCTATACTGGGGTCTCACCACCGCCAGCTTAGTGATCCCATGGCCAACCCCCAAACACCATCCACCCCTGTACACCCGGCGCTCCTACCCCTCCGCCCCCTCCTGGGTCATCTCGTCCTCCCTCGCGATCTCTTCTGCGAGCCTGAACTCCGGGAACCTCCGGAGGCTGAGGAGCCACTTGACGACGGCCCCTGCCGTGGCCGGGCCCGCCGTTAGCGCCGCGAAGTCTCTGCTCGTGCGGAGTGCCCTAGGGCTTACGGCTCGCTCCAGTGCGCGTCTCTCGTTCCGCAGCTCGCCACAGAACACCGTCAGATGGAGAGGCGTCTCCCTCGCTTGGCCGCACTGGCAGAGCGGCGTCCATACGTCCGGAACCCGTCGCTCGAAGAGGAACGCCCGTAGGCCTACCTTCCCGGTCCGTATCTGGACCAGGAGCGAGCTCTCGTGCTTCCGCAGCGTTCTGTGCTTCCGGAGCGCGCCGTCGAAGTCCGGGCTGTCAGCCGGCTGCGTTATGCGTCCCGGTCGTCTCGTCGTCGCCCTAGCGAGTTCCAGGTTCCATCGCGTCTCCCAGTCCCGTCGGAGAGCATCTCTAGTCTCGAGCTCGTTGCACCACGCTTCGGCCCATGCCCCGGATCTCTCGCCTCCCCATCCAGTCCGCGGTTCGTCCCTGTCGCCCGTCGTTCGCCGGCGCCGCCGGGAACGAAGTCTCGACGCTATCGCTGCGCACGCGTCTCGGATTTGCGCGGCCCTACCTGAACTGTGGAGTCGGGCCTCGAAGTCGGCTAGTCGCTTGTTGAGGTAGAGGTCGATAGGCGGTACCGCCGTCTCGACTTCTAGGCTTCTAATGGGTGTGGCCTTGTAGGCCCCAGCCACGATCCTGAGGCTCTTTGACTGCGCCCCGTGGAGTTTCTTCGCGATTCCCTGCTGCTTGTCTGTCGTCGGCAGGTGCCACGCGGAAGCTCCGTACGAGATGGCGCTCCGGATCACCTTAGTGTAGATCTCCCTCGCTCGCGTGAGGCTGCATCCCCAAGCCGACTTTGCGAGCTTGCTGAGGGCCAGCTGCTGTGTCGCTAGCTTCCTGTTGATCTGCTTCAGGTGGGCTCGCCATCGGAGCTTCCGGTCTAGCCAAACTCCCAAGAACCGCGCGGATGCGACTGGCGTAATCTCGGTTGTCCCCAAGCGGATTCGTCGTTGCGGGGCTGCGTGGGCGCGGCTGAAGTGGAGGAGCTCGCTCTTTTCGGGAGCGAACTCCATCCCCCTAGTCACCGCCCACCGCTGGCACGTCTCCCACGCCTCCTGAAGTTGGTGGCAGTTGTCCGCTTCGTTACGGCTGAACGCCATCAGGTTTGTGTCGTCTGCAAATCCTACGACTAGGAGGTTAGGGCTCCGTGCGAGTGCCTGGTATAACGACGCGATGTAGAGAAGAAACAGGATCGGTGAGAGGGGCGAGCCCTGAGGGACTCCGGCCCGGAGGTCGATCGGCGCTGACGTTTCTCCGTCAAAGTGTAGTTGGACTGTCCTGTCCGTCAGGTAGCTCCGGACCCACGATGCGACCCAGCGCGGGTAGCCGAGGCCGCGGAGCGTATCCACCATTCTGGTGTGGTTGACCGTGTCGAACGCGCCCTTGATGTCTAGCTGGAGTAGCGAAGCGACTCCTCCTTCCCGCCACGCGGTTCGTACGGCGTCTGTGACAAATCGTATCGCTACCTCTGTTGATCGTCCGGGGCGGTTGCCCATCTGTCCGTCCGGCAAGAGCCCGTTCTCTTCCGCAGCTCGCGCCACGCGGCGTCCCATCAGTGCCTCGATGACCTTCCCGATCGTGCTGAGGAGTGCGATCGGGCGGTATCCGCCTGCCGTCTGGTACTGGTCGGTCGTCTTTCCGGGTTTGCGGAGTACTACTACCCCCGCTTTGCGGAACCGTCGAGGGAAGTAGGCGAGCGCGAAACTCGCGTCGGCGAGCCGTGCGATCGCCTCTGCTACCGGTTCACCGCAGGCTTTGAGGTATCCGACTGGACGCGCAAGAAATATCACCTATCCAAATCATCAAAATGGAAATCCAAAAAGCTCACCGGACAACCCTCAGGGTGTCCGTCTACGAAACCTGAATCCGAAATTGCAGGTTCACTTCGATAATGTTGTTTTTTGTTGTCGGTGGTCGTTTCTTATTTGGCGGACGGAGGAGCGGGAATTGAACCAGGCACCTCGAGGCGGGCTTCTATCCAGTTGGGGAGGAGAGCGGGAGGGCCAGACCTGTTTACAGGTGGGCCACACAGCCGAGGGACGAACCCATACCGGCTGTTGAAAGAAGGGGACTTTAGTTAAGGTTATATGGTCTGGTGCCTGAGGTGAATCTGACGACGGGGTGAATGCATTCTGGGGACGGAGCTCCCAAAGTGGGCACATACATGTTGGTTGATTACCGGTCCATCTATGCATTACACGTCTGGAAGGGAAGCAGGGGCAAGTCATAAGAAACAAAATCAATCAATGCTACCTCCATAAAGCGTCGTAACCCAGCAAACAGAGCACTCTATACTAAGCTCGCGATCTAATGTCCCACGCCCCCAGGACCAGCAACCCACTCCCATCCCTGAAGTCCGTTTCCATTTCCATTGCCCTGTTGCTGCTGCCCCTGCACCCGTCCCGGTTGTCCATCCTGCTGCCCCATCACCTGTTGTTGCTGTTGTTGTTGCTGCACCGCACCCGCATTCACCCCAACCACCGCAGGCTGCCTCGCCTGCTCCTCCTCCCTCCTAGCCTGCGCCTGCCTCTGCTGACGGTACAGCAACAGAAAAACCAACGCGGCAGCCAGGCCGACAATAACGAGACTCTCAAATATCCCGTCGTCGTCGACGCCGTCACCCGCTATGCCGCCCGTGATGTCCCCGTCGCCGCCGGGCATCATGCCCGCGTCGTCGTAGTCCTCGTCGTACAGCTGCTCGTAGTAACGCATCTCGTCGTCGATGAAGTTTGCTATCCACTCGGAGAGGGACCAATCTTTCTTCGGTGCTGCGGGGAGTGTTAGCTTGGTTGACATGGGGAAAGGAAGAGTTGAAGGGAAAACACACCAGGCTCGTCCCTAATAGAGTTGACCCTCCCATGCGTAAACGTATTCCACGCGCTCCTCACCCTCAACTTCAATAGACTCAGCGTAACCGGCAGGTACGCCTCCTCGTTCGTCTCCAGCGCGGAATCATAATACCGCTTCGCCAGGTGGAAGTCCTGATTCAAACCCACCCCGTTCTCGTGCATCCAGCCTAGGTTGTATAGCGCCTGCGCGCTCTGTTGGTACTCCGCCGCGCCCGCGTAGCAGGACACGGCCTTGTCGACGTCCGCGGACGTCCCGATGCCGGAGAGGTAGTAGTCCCCGACCTTGACGAGGGAGTCGATGTTGCCCTGCTTGGAGGAGCGGGTCCAGTAGATGAGCGCCAGGTCGGGGGATTGCAGGAGAGCCGGCTTTTCCTTGCCGTTGGTCAGCCAAGTGGGAAGGGGCAGGGCGGATTGGTCCGGGTCGAGCATGTAGGCTACGTTGTTCTGCGCCTTTTCGTAACCCTGCTCGGCCATGCCCAGGTACTCGAGGAACGCGAGCTCGGTGTCGCCGTCCTCGTAAGCGAGGTTGGCCTCCGCCCAGGAGGACACGAGCGGCTCCGCCTTCTCGGCCACGCTCTTGTAGAAGCTGGCGGCCTGCGTGCACGACTTCTCGCGCCCCACACCCGTCCAGCTCATCTCGGCTAGGTAGTAGAAGGCCTCGAGGTTGCCGTACCGCGCGGCCAGCTCGAAGTAGTGGTTTGCGTTGCCGAGGTCATCGGCGTGGCCCTGGTCGAGATAGAGGGCGCCAATTTGGACTTGAGCGGGGGCGTAGTCCTGATCCGCGGCGACCTTGAACAGCTCGGCGGCGCGGCCGACGTTCTGTCCCATTCCGTAGCCGTGCAGGAGCATGAGACCCAGGCCGTACTGGGACTGTGCGTCGCCCGACTGGATGCCGCGGTCAAACCAGAACTTGGCGCGGTCGAAGTCGATTGGCACACCGTCTCCTCGGAGGTGCATGCGTCCGAGATAGCCGGCCGCCTTCCCAGCCATCTTGTCGAGACCGTGCTTATAGGTGTCGACAACGCGGCCTTTCTTCCAGTATTTGGAGGTCACCATATAGAAGTATTTCTTGGCCAAGTCGTAATCTGCCTCCAGTCCTCTCTGGCCGTCGTAATACACCCGGCCGAGGTTGAAGGCCGCTTTGAAGTCGCCCTTCTGGGAGATGAGGTCCCAGTACTCGATGATATCGTCTATGGACGCATATGCTCCAGAGTTCGGGTGAGTCTGCTTTGCGTTAATGCCAGCACTAGCGACACTAGCTCCTTCACCGTAGACACCACCCGTCTCGTCCGCGATGCGATATGCTTCATGGACCCAGCTCATTCCACCGGGCGGTCCGGAGCGGTACCACGCCACTGCCTTGTCGGCGACGCGTTTGTAGTACTTCACAGCGCCCTCGCAGCCCTTGGTCGTGCCGATGCCGGCGTGGTGCCGGTGGGCGACCGTCATTTCTGCTCGTGTGTGCCCCTGCAGCGCCGCGAATGTGTAGTATAGCAGCGCCCTCGCTTGGTCTCGCTCGACAGCCCCGCCGATGCCGGTCGAGTACATGAATCCCAGCATGTGCTGCGCCGAGCTGTTGCCGTCGAGGTTCGCCAGCTGGTGGTAGTAGTCGAAGGCGGCATGGAAGTTCTTGGGGTGGGTGAAGTTGCCGTAGAAGTTCATCTGGGCGAGCACGAAAAGCGCGTCGGAACTGTTCTGCTGTACAAGGTGCTCGAGGGCCGTCACTCCTTCGAGGAGGGGACCAGTTATGGTGGAGGTATGCTTCGAGTGCTCGGCCGGTGGGGGAGGGGCGCTGATGCGGAAGCTCGGGACGGCCTTGAGGGCGTAGCTGAGGGCGGTGCCGATGAGCCCTGGTTGCTTTCGTCGTCGGTGCTGTAATGGCGGGTAAACTCTCTTGAGGTTGTTGACTATGTGATCGACCGCATTCGGCGCTATAGCAATGTCAGAAGATGCGACGACTTGGGGGAAATCGGTCATGGTGGCAGGTCCATACGTTCTATGTGTTCTCCGAGCCCTGACGTCTCGCCTCTTGCACCTCGTCCGGTGGCAGTATCATCTCGAGCTTCGGTGCAAGACAGACTGAGAGCCTGTAGCAGCACTGCACACGGTCAGGTCAGCGAATGGCGCAAACAGAGAGGACAACGGCGTTGTTATGGATATCGTACCAAACAACCACAAGGAAATGCGCCTCATGGTGGGCTATTGCGTGGGGTATAATGTGCAAAGACTCTTCATGTCATAAGAAACAGGCAAAGGCAGTCAAAGAGGAGAAGATTATCGTGGCATAACAGCAAAGTTGTGGCAGTGGTCGTTCAGCCACGGAGTTAATGTAGAAGGACTGGAGCTTGTTGCTTCCTTTCCATTGATACAGCTGTCCAGATCGGACGTTATGACGCTGCAAAGAAGGCCCCAGCTGTAGGTCAGCTTCCGTTAGCGCAGCAGTTACGACAGTTGCGTTGACAGGGGTTGTGATTGGTGAGTGAATTCCTTCCGTTTTGGCCCGCCAAAAATTGACGATGGCATCGCCTCAAGAAGTCCAAAAGTTCACTTATAACTACTTTAACTCATTTCTTTGGAACATTGCGTACCGAGATCAGCACACATTAACTCACAGCCAAGATGTACCTCCTAAACTGCACAGACGGATACCAATACCGCGGTGAAGAGGGCATATACGTCCTCGATCTCATACCGCTAGCATCTGGCCTAGCAGCCATAGCCTCAGACCAGACTCTCTCGCTGTTCGACCCCTCACGCCTCAGCACCGGGCCATCAAACAGGATACGGGCAGACCACGGGAATCTCGCAGTTGCCAGAGCATACAGTGCCGCAGACTCGATAGTAGCCACGACGGGAGAGAACGGTGTGGTCTCGTTATGGGATTTGAGGCTAGACCCGTCAAAGGCGTCCGTCATGAAGCTCGAGGGTAACACGGCAAATCTCATGTCGCTGGCGTGTTCGAGTGCGACATTCACTGTTGCTGCGGGTGCCGAGCTGGCGGACTATCAGGCGCCTGTTATATTATGGTAAGTTTTATGTCAGGCCAGAGGAGACATGAGTAAAAGCTCATACTGTGCATCAGGGACACAAGATCACCCTCAGCACCCCGAATCCAATACACAGAAATCCACTCCGACGACGTGACAGAGGTATTCCATCCCCCACCCTCCTCCCCCTTGCTTAATCCCCATTGACTAAACAAACCCACAGTTGAACTTCCACCCAACCGATCCCAACATCCTCCTCTCGGGCTCCACAGACGGCCTGGTCAACATATCCGACACGCGGATAGTGGACGAGGACGAGGTGGTCGTCACGGCCTTCAACCACGGCTCCGTGCACAAGGCGGATTTCCTCAACGACACGGAGCTCTTCGTCATCAGCCACGACGAGAAGTTCGCCCTGTACAGCACGGCGCAGAGCGAGGAGGAGAAGGGGTCCGCCGTGCTGGACCTGGGCGATATCAGGGAGGTGCTGGGGTGCCAGTACGTGGCCAATATTTTCGCTAAGCCGGTCGGGAGGGAGGCTGTTATTGGAGCTGGGTCACAGGAGTAAGTTTCTCGACGGGTGTGTCTGTGGTGTGGTTTGAGGCGATGCTAACAATAATTGCAGTCAAGAGATGTTCCGGATGATTCACCTGTCCAAGCCTGGAGAGAGCTGGGGCTTGGATAAGGACTCGATCGTCGGGTTTCCATGTGGCCATGGGTCGGAATTAGTGCGCAGCTTCTGCTTCTTCCCGGGCCAGGATATCGTATTCACAGCTGGAGAAGACGGATCGATAAAGGGCTGGCGACCAAACTGAGGTGTCTTTCGGAACAGATGTTTGGATAGAATCCGGATTCTGGAGTCCGATCCCTTGATACCCTGCATTAGCGGACGGAGTCTAGACAACGTTTGACGAAGCTATGCTCACCATTCTCAAAACAAACATTGAGCTGCGACCTGTCGCTTCTCCAACCTAACCAACCCAACGATACCTTCTCAACCATACTTATCGTGCTTATTCTTAGTCTTCATATCCAACAACACCTCGTGATAATCACCCTCCCTCCTCGCCTTCTTCAACCTTTTCACCTCGTCATCCTCCAACTTCCTCCCCACGGCCTCCTCCAGCTGACTCCGACTGACCTTTTGCAGCGCCTTCTCCTCCTTGGCGGCCTTGTTCCGCGGCTTGAACCTGGCCTGCATGCGGACGTGCAGGGTCGTCTCCGGCCCCGGCTCCGTCGCGTCGCCCCGCACCTCGGGGGCCGTAGATTTGGAGGTTGAGGAGGGCTCCGAGACGGTGAGGTACGTCTCGCGCAGGGTCTGTATTTGGAACGTGCCCGGCTTCTCGGGGGATTCGGCGAGGACGAACGTCTCGAGCGGGGAGACGGCTTCTGACGTCGCGGAGAAGATGCCGAACTTGTCGCAGCTTAGGTATCTGCGCATAACACGTTAGCGAGGGCCTTAAATAACAAACACATTGAGCCCAAGGTGGTGTACTCACTTCCCATGATGCGACTTAAACCGATAGTGGTCCGTCCCGGGAATCTTGCTCGTCACCCAGACCTGGCGCACATCGTGCGGCTCCGCGCTCGAAGCGTTGCCGTCGACAATGTTCTCAATCGGTATCGTGAACACCTTGCCCGTCACGTCGCACGACAGCGCCGAGGGCGGCGTCGTGGGAAGCACGAACATGGTCGGGCCTGATATGTCCGTCACCACGTCGGCCGAGAGCCAGCTGTCGTCGTTCTCGACCTCTTCCTCTGTCCGGGCCACCTTGGAATTGGCATCGTCGTCTTCTGCTGTAGTGCGCTTCCGCTTCTTGACCTTCTTGTCGCCTTTGAATGTGAGTGGTTTGACCATGTTGCCGGGTGGTGTTGCGACCGGGGTTTGTCTTGTTTTGTTTTTGAAGTTGCGCCAAGTCGAGACGGGGAGCTGTGACGTTGGAAGTTCCTTATCGCGATAAGAAACCAAGCCCCTCTGGGCTTTTCCTTCTTCAGCAGGTGTCAAGCTGGAGCGGCGGCTTCCGTCGGCTGTCGGTGTAGGTATATCACTAAAGGTGTTCACTCCTCATATGAAGCTCTCACGACTCATTCCCACTTGATTTCACCATTATCGATCAAACATACAACTGGCACAATGGCTCCTCTCGCTCAAGCAGTGACAGTGTCCCTTAAGGATCTCAAAAACGGTATGCTGACACCTGCCAAGCGTTTCCCGTTCAGCTGACTAACACTTCACAGGCACCGTCTCATTCGAAGCTCTCCAGGAAGCCTTCGGACCAGACTCACTCGGCATCTTAGTCGTCAAAGATGTGCCCGAGGACTTCGCCGAGTTGCGGCTTCGTCTGCTGTCATACTCCTCCTTCCTCGGCAACCTCCCCAAGGAGACACTCGGTACTCCTTCCACCCTCCCCCCTAACCCCTTTATGTCCCACCACTAACACCCCTTATCTAGACCAACTCGAGAACGAAAAAGCCAAATACCTAACCGGCTGGTCCCTAGGCAAAGAAACCCTCAAGAACGGCCAAGTCGACACCCTCAAAGGCTCCTTCTACGCCAACTGCGCCTTCTACGTCGACCCGTCCCTCTCCTGCGCCGCCCCCACGGCCGAATTCAACACGGACAACTTCCCGGAGTACCTCTCCCCCAACATCTGGCCCTCGCCCCAGACCCTGCCCGGCTTCCGCGAGACCTTCGAGGCCCTCTGCCGTCTGATCATCGACGTCGCCGTGCTGGTGGCCAAGGCCTGCGACCGCTTCGCCGAGAAGGAGCTAGGCGAGAGCTACCCGGCCGGCTACCTCGAGCGGATGGTCAGCACATCCACCACCACCAAGGCCAGGTTGCTGCACTACTTCCCCGAGGAGAAGACGTCCGCCCCCGCCGCCCCCGTGTCGGCAAGTGAGATCGCCAACGGCGCCCCCTCCCAGGACGAGGACGACTGGTGCGCCACGCACCTCGACCACGGCTGCCTCACGGGCCTCACATCCGCCATGTTCGTCGACGAATCCGCCTCTCCGCCCCTCGCGCCCGCCTTCAACCCAGCCTCCCCATCCCTGTCCCTCTCACCCCTACCCGAGCTCGCCGCCTCCCCCGACCCGGCGGCGGGGCTGTACATCAAGTCGCGCGCGGGGGAGACGGTGCAGGTCAAGATTCCGCGAGATTGCATCGCCTTCCAGACGGGCGAGGCGCTGGAACGGATCACGGGCGGGAAGTTCAAAGCCGTGCCGCATTTTGTTAGGGGGGCGAGGGCGAATATGTCTGATGGGAAAATTGCGAGGAACACGCTTGCCGTGTTCACGCAGCCGAATCTGGGGGAGGTGGTGGATAGGGAACAGGGGATTACGTTTGGGGAGTTTGCTGGGGGGGTTGTTGCTCGCAATACTGTTGGTTAAATGCTCTTCAGGAAGGGTGTGTGACGAGTCGAGGAGTGCAAAGGTTTTGTTTCCTTATGATGATATGACGAGAGTACCCCGAGCATGATTGCTGGTCCAAGACACTTCCAACTGAGTGAGGATATGGCAGAAGCCAATGCCAATGGGCATGAAAAGCAAAAAGCAAAAGAGCAACGTACAACATCAGGGATTCCCCGGTGGTCACCCACCCGAGTACTAGTCTGACGATTACCGGCTTGTCTATGGGAGAGCGGACGGGATCCCGAATTCTCCAGTATCTGTGGTCGTACGTGGAGGATTGGGGACCGATAGTTGCTTATATTGTGTTGGGGAGGATGAGTCTGGAGTGACCGGGTGTATCGGGGTGGCTTAGGGGGGTGAACGGAGGTGGCATCACTCACTCTACCTTACTTACTAAATCCAGTGGTAAGCTATGCTGTTCATGTATGGAAATCAAATTTTCTGTAAATTTCTAGAGGTGAGTTTCCCTCGTAGTAGCCTGCGGGTGAATTCATTGAGTTCCTACAATAGACAACGGGGGGTTCAAGTGAGTTTCATCCAAACAAATATCAGTCAGAGACCTGCAATAGGTGAACTACACTAAACACGCCACAAGTGACGGTGAATCCACGCCTATACGCTCTAAAAGTGAGTATATTCTACCTGTTGGAGGCCCTGAACAGGGGGACATTGACATGTCCGGTACAAAGCACTGGTACCAATGAATATAAGAGAGAACGTGCGGACAGTCGGACTGGATTATAGTCTTGTACAATCCGGACAAGTGAATGCAATCTCGTCGTATATCACGGAGTGAAATCACGTACAGAAACTCGAGGGACTCGCAAAAGGTGTGCGTTCAAGAAAGAAACATCGCTGTGACAAACTATGAGCGATGTATGATGTAGTATCTTGACAGTTTACCAGGAGGCTCTTTACAAGACGTTAACTATCAGACTCTAGAAGGCCTCTAAGTCGAAACCAGTGTTATTTGTGCCCAACACCTCGCTAACCACCGATCACTGAAGCTACGTAGACGCCACACTGAGAACCTGGGCCGATAGCTCTAGAAACGAGGATCAGAAAGGTCTCGCTGGATCCTTTCCTTCACATCATGTACCTCACCGTGCCGGCCCAACTTCCCGTACAGATGTGCCAAAGCAAGACCCGAAGATTTGTAGATGCCCGCCGACGACTCAGTATTTCTCATCATCTGTTCTCTTACGTTCACGGCTTCCTCGACGTCTCCTCTCTTCGCGTAAGCATCTGCGAGATTCCGGCCGAACGCGTAATACTGATGCATTCGGGCATCGAGGAGAGCAAATACGGAGGCCTGAAATGTCAAGGCTTGCTTTGCCCCCTTACTGCCCTGCTTTTGCTTCCGCAGCTCCTGAATCACCTCTCTGGCCCAGTCAAGATCATACGTCTCGAGCTGACCAGCATCCGGGACCTCACGAAGGCGCTCCCAGATTTTCAAGACGCCATCCAGCCTGGTAGAATGGCCATCGACGAACAACCAGCTCCATGGCCCGAATGCATTGGATCTTGGCGGTATCTCCCGCCAGACTCTCTCGAGTCCAGACAGCTCAAGCTCAGTCTCCCCTTTCAGCGCTCCGGCTAGGGCCTTGGCTGCGTCGAGACACAGGATACAGAAGGCACCGTCCATGTGCCGGTCGAGGTCCATCTGCCCGCAGAAAGTCCCATGCCGCTGCCATAGTGCTTTGCCGTGACAGTGCGTCAGAAACACCGTCTTCTCTGCCG
Organism: Coniochaeta sp. 2T2.1; assembly: GCA_009194965.1. Taxonomy (NCBI): domain Eukaryota; kingdom Fungi; phylum Ascomycota; class Sordariomycetes; order Coniochaetales; family Coniochaetaceae; genus Coniochaeta; species Coniochaeta sp. 2T2.1. The sequence continues at coordinate 810,678 of VSMA01000014.1, forward strand.
CACACGTCCGCCGTGCATGTCACAAGCACATGGCCAGTCGTATGCCACATTCTTCCTGCTGCTGGAAGCCATCCGTTACCACGGAGGTCGGACCACGCCTGCCGTATAAGTGCTTGTCCATGGGAATGGCTATTGTGCCGAGCACACGCAGCCGACATGCGGCGCAGCCAGGCGAGCTGCGGATCGTCCTATCCCGCGCTGGCCCAATACGACTGTCGATGATGTAACGAGGTGATGAGTCGTACTGTCTGACCCTCGACAGCTGGCGCTTGGTCTTCGAGGCCGGCGGCACGATAGGCCTCGGCTAAGTCGCTGGACCAGGAATAGAATTCGACGGTGCTGTTGAGTTCACCGTCGACCAGTAAAGTCGGCCAGAGGGCCTCGCGAGGGATACGACCGTCCGAAGGAGAGTTGCTGGAGAGTCGCTTGACACGACGGCTTGCGCTGGCGAGGACGAGTCCGTTGGCGGCCGCCGATGCCGGGCTGCGGTATTCTTTGTGGAACACTGTCTGTCGGATGAGGCTTCTCGATGTGTAATACGCGGCGGCGAGGCCACGGCAGGCAAGGATGGCCGATTGGAGGTCTCGTAGACTAATCAGTTCTCCCAAGATACCTTGGCGGATCTTGACAGGAAGGATGGTAAGCTGCCGGTCTATCTTCGCCATGGTAATAGGGTAACACCGGATCTGGCTCGGTTGCTCCGTCTTAGGAGGGATCAAGAAGCTTCAATGGTCGACCGCAGGGAATCCCCAGTTCTATACTGTGTCGTAGGGCGACCTGGACCGCTACCTCGATATCTGGAACGTCCGACCTGTCATACCGTCGAGTGTGACAGGTGCATGCACGCACGCGGCACGAGCCCGCTCTAGATTCCGGCAAGAGCTCTCGTGGTTGTCACTGATTAGCCGACATGTCCAGGGAGAACACCATCCGAGCCGTAACTCGCGAGACTGGGGCGGAGAAGAGAGTCAGAGCGTCAGGGTTGTATGTAGCCTTTGTACATTATTCGAAGAACTGTCATGATATATCATCGGAAGTGTCCGTCAATATGCGCCTGAGAAAGCAGCCAGGCAAATCGACCGTATCACCTCGGCAACCATCAGCCAAGAGTAAGAGGGACCTCGGTGGGTATACTGCCCATATTCATCTTGATTGCAGAAGCATAGGCAGCTCTCCCCGGTGTGACGACCTCCTCTTAAGGACTGCCACCTCGCCAACCCCTAACTCCGTGAGATTATATAACATAGACGGGGGTCCTAATAAATCAATGAAAAGAAGCAAAAAGAAAAAAAGCAAGCTATAGCAAGATAAGGGTATCAAAAGGGCGCCTATACGCAATGCTTCGCAGAAAAAAACGACAAACTTCCATCCCCCCCTTTCCCCCAATTATCGAACCCTCTTGCCATCCAAAAACTTCGGACTCCTCGCCTCATAATACGGATTATGCACCTGTGTATTCTTCTTCGCCTCGAACGCGGCCCTCTCCTCCTCGTCCATCGTGAACGCCTTCTTCAGCCACCCGAACGCGCTCCTCTTCTTCTTGACCTGTTGCCCGTTCTGCGTCGTCATCGTCGTCTCGGTGCTCATCATGCTCAGCCCCATGCGCGAGGGGACGTTCCGCTGGTGCTGCTGCTGGTAGGTCGGGTTGCGCGGGCGGACGGTGTGGGAGGTGTGCGGGCGCTGCTGAAGGGGGGAGTGGGGGGACGCCTGGACGGGGCGGAAGAACTGCTGGTCGGAGTGAGGGGACGGGATGAGGGCTGGTCGTTGGAAGACGTTTGGTGGGGATATGTCGACTAGAGTTGAGTCCATCGAGGCCATGGAGTGGACCGCCTGCCGCTCGACGTCGGAGGCGTAAGCTGAGTCCGGGCCTTGGTAGAGTTGCGGGGAGGGGCGGGAGGCTGGTGACGGCTGGCGGTCGCGGGAGCGGGGGGGTGGGACGAGGATGGATTGGGGTGGGGAGTGTTTTAGAGAGACACGCTGTCGGAGGGAGGTGCGTTGTTTTGGTTGGGACTCCGGGGAGATTGCGTCGGGCTGCTCTGATTGCGCCTCGGGTTGATGTGATGGCCGCTGGGGCTGCCACTCCCGCTCTTCGGCCCTTGGCGTCGAGTGTTGGCGGGTTGGTTTCGGAGCGGCATCCCGCAGTCGAGGAGAGTCCCGTAGTCGAGGAGAGTCCCGGACCCGGGGTGAGTCCAGAACACGCGGTGATGGTAATGGCGCCGGAGGCTGTGGTGTGTATGTGCGTGGTTGTAGGATGAAGACGGACTCGTCCTCGTCGCCATCATTGGTGGGTGAGTCTACTCGTGGTGAGGGTGTTAGGGAGATCCGCGGCGAGTCGACCCCCAGTCCGGATCGACGTTCTTCCAAGGTAATGGACGATCGTCGAATCGCTGGCTCCTGCCGGACAGCCGGCGATCTTCGCGATGCTGGCTCCGGCCTCTGATAGGTCTTGGCTTGTAGGGTCGGTAGAGCCTCTATTTCTCGCTCCTCCACAGGCTGGGTGTGTGGTTGCGGCTCGTCCTCCGGATCGGCCTGTGAATCCGTGTGCGACTCGGCCTGTGCCGCCTGCGACGTCTGCTGTTCGGCTTGTGGCTCGATCTCCGCTGGTTCCTGCAACTCTGCTACCTCGGCCGGCAACTCCTTCGACGAGATAATGGCAGTGTCTCTCTTCCCTCCAGTAAGGTCAAAATATGACGAGACCGATGTGCGAGGCTTGATAATGGAACTCAACCTGAGTGACAAGCGAGGAGGAGCATCCGAGATCTTTGACGGAGGCGAGTCGGCCGCCGTGATGGTCGAAGCCGAACTCTGAGATGACCGAAGCGAAGACCGAGGAGAGTGCTCCATCGGGCCGCTGAAAGGCTGAATGCTGAACTGGAGGCTTGTCAGACTCCGGACGTTGCAGTTGTCAACAGCAGAGCTTGCACTCACCCTTGTCCTCCGGCTCACCTCTCCAGCCTTCCGCTCCATCTCCGCCACAATGCCGTTCAATTTGTTGATCAATACGTTGAGCGCATTGCCCTTGTCCTGCAACTCGAGGAAAGCATTGTACCAGCCCTCGGCATTCCCCTTCATCGCCTTGTATACCGAGTCGACATCCGGCCGCTCGTACAGCCACCGTCCCTCCTCTTCATCCACCAAATAGTACGTAAACTCCTGGGTCGACCTAAGACCCTCGGCCACGTCCTGGGCGGTCTGCATGAGTGCGGTTGTCGTGCGGGACACGATGTGCTCTATCGCCTCGTTGCCGGTGACGATTTGCAGTCGGAAGGCTCTATCCTCCAACATTTTCTCGAAGACCTCCATATTCTGTACCGGTAGGCTCAGGAGCTCCAGTCGGTCGTGCAAGTCCTTCGTGGCCAACGCCATGTCTTCCAGTGTCGTCTCCAAGAACTCGTCCACCTCGTCAATATGGCTCTGCAGAATGGATATGACGTCCACCTTGTTGTTCGCCATGCCCTCGAGCAGCAGGTATACGCCAAAGGATATCTGTGCGATAAGCCTTCGCAGTTCGTGGCAGCTTTGGCCCGGTCGATGGCGCCATTCCTCGGCAGGTGCAGGGTCGTCCCTGCTCTGATCGAGCAGTGCCTCGCGGCGGACCCTTGCATCTCCGTATCGTAACTTTGGCTTCTGGACTGCCGGACCCTTGGTGGCTTCTTCAAGCGACTCGGCAAAGGCTGTCTGCATGGAGGGGATCGGATGGCGGGGCGTCGGTCGCTTGCGTACGGGTATATGCGGTGGCGCTTCTAGTTTCTGGATGGCCTCGTTGGTGGATGTCGATGTCGAGCCCTGAGCCAGGCTCCCGGGTGGCTGCTCACCGCCAGCACGGATTGACCGTGGCTGGCTGATGGTGGCCATTTCTGGGTACACAACAGCAGCAAGTCGTCGGCTGGTATTGTGGATGTCAGATCAGCATTGGCAGGTATGCGCGTCGATCGGCAGGGACCACAGCCGTTTTGTCCCACAGCGGAGGCACGAAAGGAACTGTATCTCGGCCGATCCTTTTTGTCGACAGCGAGCTCCCCAGGTCGACTCAATTCACAGGAGCTGCGCTTCCCCGGCTGTTGAAACTCTCGTCTGGTTGTCGCCTTTGTTGAATGCCTCGTGGCCGGCGACGTCAACCGACAATGGACGGGCTAAAGATCTGCAAATAGGCACCCCAAATAGAAAGAGTGACAGGTAGCAGATCAAGACATTGCCCAATGCGCGTTATTCCAGATATTGTCGTCGGTCGGTGGAGGAATGCGGCGAAGAGCCGACTAACAGGTGAGTGGAATGCAGATAGTGGGCGGTGTGGATTGCTTTAAACGTCGCGAAGAGAGACAGGAGCTGCAGCTGGTCAAGCTAGGACCTGGAAGTCTCGGATGATGAAGATGTCCCTGAAGAACGGTTGACTGTCTCAGATCCCAAGACACAGGCCTAGAGGCGGCTCAACGGTCCTCGAAGGGTTTGAACGGTGACCGAGTGTTTGGAGGATGGTTGCTGTGACGAGGCGCACGTCCGCGCGAAAAGGGATGAGGATACGAGGATGTGAGACAGCTGGGGCGGCTGGAGCTGTCCTGCAGATCTGCGAGGATTCTCTTGTCGCTGACGACAAGCACGCGATCCAAATCACAAAGGAATGGGGAGGGGAGGAGAAGGAACGAGAGACCGTCAGCCTGAGGTGAGGAAGAGCCACGGCTGTACGTAAGGGACGGGAAGGAGAGGTCAGGATGTTCCAGAGGAGGAAAAACTATCGAAAGCTCGCATGGCCAGAATTGCCCATGAGCAGGTGTGTCTTGGCCTTCCATCAAGGGATCCAAAGTCCACCGGTGCCCAGTCTGCCTGTGCACGCTACAGACCTGGAGAGAGGGGCGAATGTGGCCCCTGACTGTCCACCCTGTCACCAACAACATGCAAGGTACACAGCGTCAAGTACCCTGTATCTGGAGAAGAATGTTCAGGGCAAGGTTTAAGGAGTCAGGTCCCTTCCAGGTTGAATGAAGAATGCTGCTTATGCGGAAAATTCATTGGATATATAAAAGGAAGGTCATGTCGGACAGAATTCCAGCATACAAGCAAGGGATCAGCTTGTACGCTCTTTCCCATGTGCAAGCGAAAAAAGTACCAAATCTCAACATGGCAGGCGCTATCTAAATTAGGCCGGCTTCTGGGCCTTCGGATCCCCAGGTGCACCTTCCCTTCCAATCTTCACAACCGGGTTCGCGGGGTTGCACTTTCGACATGACCTCCCGGGTTCAACCTTTCATCTTCACCCGTCCAGCCGTCCCTTCTTTCAATCTTTTTAATATGGAAACCCCACGCTCAACACCCGGGGGTAGTATCGAAGCACAACCACGGGACACAAGGAATGAGCGAACGCTTGGTCTGACCGTTCCATGTGTTCCTACATCGGATGTTGACCTTTTATTCCTATGGCCAAGTGTCCAAGACATAGTCGCTTAGTAGCCGCCGCTGGCAATGCGTTAAAATAACGGCCACTATCTGACTGCACTATCTGTGCTCTGCAGTCTGCAGGCTGCAGCAAGCAAGTGTAGGGTCAATCTCGATCCGCGATCCATCCTTTCTATTGATCCGGGGTCGCTGTGAGATTTGCGTTGGCTAATTCTTTCTTCGTCTCCTGAGCTTTGCAGCGACAAAAGAGGCTCCCGGACTGCAGATTATTCTACACTATGACGAACCTGTCGGCCGTGCTAACTGCCAAGATGCAACGTCTTATGCGAGCTGATATAGGTCCCTGATTTTACCCAATATTCTTTTTGAGCCTTCGGAGATGAGGCGTCCCAAGCCCCTTTCAAATGTCTGTATATGATATTGCCGTTGGCTCCTTCGTGTCATTGCATATCTCGGTCCTCATCCTGTGTTGCGTACAACCAGGAAAGAGACACAGATGTTCAGCTCTGTCGAATGCGGTCTGGCTATTTCACTGCAAGCCAATGTCGGGCATTCTCCATGCATGGCCGAGTGGCCATGTGGCTCGAATAACCCGCCAGTCCCGCCTAAAGGAAAGAAGGTGTGAAGGCTCAGCAAGCCACTGACTGGGGCGCCGCTGCTCGATCCTGGACGACACCTCGATGAGGAAGCGAGCAGGCTGGCCCCCAAGCAGCACCTTCAAGAACAAAGAAACTATTGTCCAGAGAGGCTGTTATCGGGAGAAGGCTCGAAATCTCCTTTTCACCAAGACAGCCGGCTGGTCAAGTGCCGAATGGAACTGCGGTTACGCGTTCCTGACCAGAAAACGGAATCGCCATCTTCAACGCAATCTCAACGCCAAGCGAGTCGATATCACATCGGATACTGGTCTCGAATCCTTCGACTCCAGATCGCTTGTTCTCTCCAGTGCATAACACTAGATTTACCGCGGATAACCAGCCCAACCCCTCGCGCTTAAGGACAGGGAAGACGCGATTCAACGCTGCCGGCACCAAGCCTCAAGCCCTGTCTCACCATCTTCGCCAGATGAAGCTGAAGATTGGCGCGTCGCAACACTGAACCGACCCTTGACCTTGCGCCTCTTGCAGCAAACGTGCCTACGTCCTGCATTTATTTCCGAACCTGTCCACCACTCTTCTCTTCATTTGTAAGATGACTTCATCTGACCGCCTGTCTCTTTTTGCTGTTTGCCTCTAATCTTCTGTTGTTTTGGGCGCGCGTGTCTCCTTTCAACCGTCAGGTTTCCTGACAACAACAACTCGACCATGGCGCGACCATTCGCCCTCGGCAAGGACACCTTCGATCCAACCCACCGTTTCGAGACATCCTGGCTCCTCCCCCCATACCTCCTCTTCTTCTTCCGCGCCCTCTTCGTACGCATGACCCAAAAGTATTCGTCGTTGAACGCCTAACAACTAACCGCATATCCGCAGTGCCTCTACACCTTCGTCGTCGAAATCTTCATCCTGTCCTGGTACTGCGCCCACCCGTCGCTAGGCGGGTGCTCCGTCTCCCGCTCGCAGTTCAGCTACTTCACCGTCCTAACCTACTGGGGTATCGCCTTCTACTTCCTCGCCTCCTCGATCCACACCCTCACCTATGCCGTTTCGGGCCGCCCCCTCCTCTCCCGCCTCCCGCGACCCCTGCAGGCGCTGCACTCCCTCCTCTACACGACCGTGACGATCTACCCCTTCATCGTCACGATAGTCTACTGGGCCGTCCTCTACAGCGGGGAGTGGTTCCCCACCTCCTTCGAGGGGTGGAGCAACATCTCCCAGCACGCCATGAACTCCGGGTTTGCCTTGTTCGAGATCGTCGTGGCGAGGACGGACACGCCGCCGCTGGTGCACATGCTGTGGCTGATCGTGCTGCTGGCGCTGTATTTGGGGTTGGCGTACGTGACGAGGGCGACGAAAGGGTTTTATGTGTATAGCTTTTTGGATCCGGGCGAGAACGGGAAGGGGGCGGTGGTGGGGTATGTTTTCGGCATCGCGGCTGCGTGCTTGGTGGTGTTTTGGGTTGCTTGGGGCTTGATATGGGTTAGGAGGTGGGTTACTGAGGTGAAGATGGGGAGACGGGGAAAGCTTGCCACGAGGGATGCGGCGAGGGAAGGGGGGCCGGGGGAGGGATTGATTGAGTTGGGGGAGGAGGGGAAGTAAAAAGGTCATGAGGGTTTTGGTTTTGGAGGTGAGGGATAGCGAGCGTACTTTGCTTGAGAGACTTGCTTGATTTGCTTTTGGCCGGTTGTTCGAGGGACTTAGATGGGATACCCGGGATAGAGAAGGCCTAATGGTCATTTTAGAGGTCTGCTATAGACTCTGTGTGACGGGCTACTGGCGTCTTGCCGTCCTGTTTTCGTGAACTCAGCGCGCTCAGCTGGCGCATCTGTTCTACATCTAGACAATGAGATTGACGTGTGATTACCTTTCCCGTTTACGAATATCTAGGCTGTAATGTTCCTTACGACCAACGAGGTGCCAACACCGTCGGGCTTGGAGGTCCCCAAGTTGAGCAGACAATAACTCCAAATATTAGCAGACATGACACCAAACACATGCCAGGTCTCAGAGTGCGAATCTTTTTTCTCAATCACCTGCTTCACCTTGAAAAAGAATTGAGGGCCGGAGTAAACTTCTGGCATAGTCACTTTTTGACCTGCGTGCTCCAGTTGCCACGTGATTTACACGTGAACGACTTAATCCGGACCCGCCAAAATTTTATACCTGTCGAACCCTCAAACCTTCAAGGTTCTCTTTCTTCCTCTGCTCTCTTTCACCTATCCATCCCAACCACACAACACATCACATAACACCACAATGTCTCAACCAAGAGACCTAACGGCGGACCTAGCCCTCCACCGGCAACTGCTAGAATCAACCGTCTCCAAGCTCCGCGCCTCCCTCTCCGTCTGGGAGAACTGGTACATCGAGTACTCCCACCTAAAAGAAGACATCGTCGCCCTGCCCCCGCCCCCCCAGCCAGCAGACCTCGCCCGGATACGTCGGGACTTTGACAGCCCTTTGATCACAAAGAAGGAAATCAACGAAATCTTCGGCAAGAACGACCTGCGCAAGCCGGAGCAGGTACTCAGCATCCTGACCAACAGGATCGACTACGTCGAGAAGAACCTGGAGACGCTGGAGAGGCAGCTGGAGCAGGCGGAGGACAGGCTCGCTAAAAGTCAGGTGGTGGGCGAGCCCGACGGAGTGGTGGACGAGGAGAGCGGCTTGCCGATTACGGATATTATCGAGGAGATTGGGGAGGATGGGGAGGTGGTTAACTTTAGGTTGCAGACTGGCGGAGATGTCGGGCCTAAGGTGTTGGAGGCGTTGAGGAAGGTTGGGGTTGATGCGGAGGAGGAAGCTGGGGAGGCTGAGGGGGAGGAGGAGGCCGAAGGAAAAGAGGCGCCCAAGGGTCGCGTACCGGCGAGCAAGCAGCCCCGGGAGATCGAACCTGAAGCAAAGACAGTCATTGGTACCGCGGCCAAGGGGAAGGCTCCCGAGTCTAAGCCGGTGAACGGGACTACAGCCACCACCAAAACGACTGAAGAAAAGCCCAAAACGGACGGCAAGAAGGCTAGCAAGAGGAAAAGCGTATCCTTTGCCGAGCAACTGGAAATCTCCGAGTTCGAGAATGGCGACCTTGATGAGGACGACCAGCCAAAGTCGAGGGCGGCAATGCGGCTGGAAGCCATCATGCAGCAGGCGCGGGGGTTGGAGGAGATGCCCGTGGACGAAGCCAACGTGCCGGAAGACGAGGACGAGGACGAGGCGGCGCTGAGGCGAGACATGCTGGCGTACGGTGCGTCAGAGATTGGCCCCATTGTTGCCGAGCTGGAGCTGGTCGAGGGCGAGACGGAAGACGACGAGGATGACTACGAGTTCGACTACACCGAGGACGAAGACTCGGAAGACGAGCTGGGACGGTCGAAGCATAGCGTTATCACGGATGACTACATCAAGCGGATGCAAGAGCTGGAGAAGCGGCTAGGCGTTGAGTCCGCGTTTGCCAATGAGCGTGCGGAACAGCTGGAGGTTCCTGTGGAGGGACTCGGTCAGATCAGGGTTGTGCGCCCTACCGAGGGCGAGCAGACCGCCGCGAAGGCTGCAGAGCCGAAAACGACCAAACCAGGCAAGAAGGGCGTCCGCTTCGCCGAAGAGCTGGACGTGGCAGACGAACCCGACACAACCGTCCTACCCTCGCGTCCAGCACCCAAGAAAGCCCCCGAAGTCAATCCCGTATCCGAAGTGATCACCGAGCGCACCAACATACCCACTCCTCCCCCCACCGCCGCACCACCGACCAAGAAACCCTCCCGCTTCAAGAAAGACCTCGCCGCCGGCGTCGCACCCCCGACATCCGCCGTCGCCCCCATCGCCGGCCCGCTCAACGCGCCCGTGCGCTTCCTCGACGAGGACAGGAGCGTGGCGCCCTCGGGCCCAGAAGGCAAGACGCTGGCCGACGGCGTGCTGGAGCGGGAACCGACGGCGGCGCCGAAGGACCCGGACGAGATGGACGCCGCGCTGCTGCACCAGGAGGCGGCCGTCGAGTACCACCGGATGCGGAACAAGATGATCCAGCGCGAGGGCGGGTTCAACAAGGAGGACGAGCGGGTGAAGGTCCCACTTGACGAGGAGGAGGGCGGGCCGAAGAGGGTGAGCAGGTTTAAGGCTGCTAGGCTGTCGAGGCAGTGAATGTATGTGCATGAAGGATGCATGAGGGTAGGTTCATATCGGCTGACTGGCTAGAGTGACTTCAATCGAGTCTTGTGCCTGCCGTGTCTCTAATTTTCTCTGCATGTCTCTGTGACTCAGGTGCTTCCTTCTATTGAGAATGCCCTAAGGATGAGTAGCGACTGCTCAACCATATCTGGTATCCGACACCATATCACCAAGGTGGTATTTCTACTGTTTCTTTTCCTCCTCTCTCCATCATCCAACTGCATTTTCAAAGTTCGTGACGTGCAAGCTTCATGTCCTCTTCAAGACGGAACGCTTTCTAATCTGACAATTGATGGTCTGCAGCATCCCCATCTGCTTGCCATTACTAGCGATTCCAAGAGCAACCTATCCGGGATGGGGTTCTCTGACGCCATGACTCTTCATCTCCGGGGTCCCGGCGATTCGTTATACCCATCACATTCTCGCCCTCACAACCAGGTAGCCAATCAATTGAATGAAGAGCATTTGGTTAATTTTTGTACCAGCTAAGGACATTTTCCCCTGATCATAACGCCATGTACGCCGGTGACTTTCGTTCTCCCGCATCTGCCCCTCAGCCATACCTCCTCCTCCTCCCTTTCCCAACCCCCTGACATGCTCCTCTAGCTAATCTTCGCATTACTAAAGTCCATCTCAGGATGCTGCTGCTGGAACTTCTTCAGGATATCCAACTTCTTCTGCTCCTCGCTCGTCGGCAGGCCCATCTCCTTCTGGCGCTGGTCGAACATCATCTTCTCCACCATCTGCCTCGTCTCCCCCTCGAGGTCGGAAATCTTGCTGTTCTCGGGGACGATCTTGCTGACATCAATCTTGGGCGCCCCGGCCACGACGTGCGGCCACCACTCCATCTTGTTGCTCTTGTCGAGGTGGATCTCGACGGTCTTGGTGCCGTCGGGCGCGGAGGTCAGCGTCCAGGTGCTGTCGTCCGTCTTGATTGGGGCGAAGAGGTCACCCTGCACGAGGGGCGGTTGGTTCTTGACGCCTGCGGAGAGCTTGGACTTGGAGATGGCGATGGCGAGGTCCTTGGACTTGTAGCTGCCGGGCACGGCGAAGGTGATGTCGAGGTCGCCGATTGTCTGCGTCCATTTGTAGGGGAGGGCGTCTTGCTCTGCTTTCTCCTGGGCGGCGCGGGCGGCCTCTTGCTCGGGGGTGAGTTCTGGGTGCATGCATGTTAGACGATCTTACTTGAAGTGTAGGCGCAAATGAGAGAGTGTGGGAGGTGTAGTGTGGACTTACCGTTGTCAGCCATCTTGACTTAATTCCTGTATCTGGATGTTGTTTGTGCAGAAAAGTAGAAAGTAAACAATTCTGTTCGAATTCCACCTCAGTTATGACGCTGGAAGCTCGTGGAAAGAGCTGCGGAAGGCTGAGAAATACCAAGCGCGGGGGGATTCCCCGCGGTGGAGCTGACCAATCGATAAGTGACACTCACTTCCGCCAAGAAACCCTAAAAGAGCTGGCCCCTGGCATTTATTCAGCCTTGCCGACGACATCACTTCTTTGTGCTTGGAAACGTCAAACAAGAGCATCCAACATCGAAGTGAACGCCATCGTCCGGTCTCTTCCATAAACTGCGCTTGCCAGGCCATGCAAGAGCTCGGATAGATCATCAATATCACCTTATCTATCCCTACGAACTATCCCTACGAACTATCCCCAAACAAGCCTACCACCATCGCGAACGGTGCGCTCCCGTTTCCCCAAAACCGCCCTTCGATCTCTGATCGATATCTCCCTGGAGCTCACAGATCTCCCTACCTCCGCCAACTTCAACAACAGCCGCACCTCAACACCCTCTTCCTCCCCACCCATCCCCACCGCCACAATGTCCCGCAAACCATCCGCCCCGACAACAACCCTCGGCTCAGGCTCCCAAGACGAGTTCTGCCCCGTCTGCAAAACAGTCCGCTACCTCAACCAGAACATGGAGTTCCTCATCAACCCGGTGTGCTACCACCCGATGTGCTCCAACTGCGTGGTACGCATTTTCGGCGACGGTCCCAACCAGTGTCCCTACGCCGGGTGCCGCGAAACCCTTAGGAAGCCCGGTTTTCGCAAACCCTTCTTCGCCGACCTCACTACCGAACGCGAGGTGGACATCCGCCGGCGCGTCGCCGCCGTGTTTAACCGCGTGGAGGACGACTTCGAGACGCTGAGGGATTATAATGACTATTTGCAGATGGTGGAGGACCTGACGTTTGATCTGGTGTATAGCGAGGACGAAGGAAAGAGGAGGGCAGCGGAGGAGGAGCTGAGGCGGTGGGAGGCGGAGCACAGGGCTGAAATCGAGAGGAGGAAAAAGGATGGGAGGGAGAAGGATGATGCTGCGAGGAGGAAGGTCGCTGCGGAGAGGGAGACGGCGAGACAGAGGCGGCTCGCTGCGGCAAGGGAGGTGGAGGACGAGAGGGTGGAGAGGGAGAGGAGTCGGATGTTGGCTATTGACGAGCTTGCTGGTACTACGACTGGGACAGCAAAAGTGCAATTGAAGAGGAGGGGGCAGATGGGTAGGCCTAAGGCTGGGGAGACGACGACAGCAACAACAACAACAACAACGCAGACCGGGGCGACTACGACGGAAGCGGAGGAGGTTACCGGCGCGGCGGGACGGCTGTCGATCAGGGGTTTGAAGGAGAAGAAGAAGGTGGCAAATGACGAGAAGGGGCCGTACGACCCGTATGCCGGGTTTGATTACCACCCGGATAGGTACAAGCTGCGGGATCCGTTCGTGAGCGATTGGTTGGCCGACACGGCGAGGAAGACGGGGGTTATCGCTGGCGGGTACGATGTCAAGGAGTTTTACGCCAGGAGCATGTTCGAGGCCTTTTCCGGGCTCGGGGTGTTCATCAATGATGAGAAGGAGACGGGCGGGCTGGACATGTCGGCTGCCGAGGTTGCGGAGCTCGGGGCGGGCATGGCGGTTGAGGAGAGGGGTGGGATTAAGATGGAGGTTGATGATGTCTTTCCCGTTTGAGGAGGGGGTTTGTTTGGCTTGGTTTACTTGCATTAGCGACGGCGTTCGGAAGGGTTTACACTGGAATAGGGACCTGCAAAAGGCAGATGGCCAGGGGGGTACACATAGATGGTTACAGGCAACAGAATCGAGACTGATGGGCACAATGAAGTGTGGGCTCCATTCAAAACTGAAAGAATACCGTTTTCTATCAACTCTGGTCCATATCGTGATGTCCAGACCCCCGAAACAGAGAGGCATCGACCACCCATAACGCCGCGCTTGAATACCCTATGCCAAAAAGAAACGGACAAGAGTCCCTCAACCCAACTAGATGCGAATTCCCCTGTGAAGCCTCTTGTAACACCCCCTTTCTCTCTCCAACTCCCATCAACCGATATACCCTCGCTGGCTCCTCGCTGTCCTCACTGCTGCCAAGGCGTCTGCGTCGCCGGCCTCGGGAAGACAGGTACTGACTCGAGTTGATCCAGCCCACCGCCAATAGGCTGCTGGTGATTCTGCCACCCCATCCCCGTGTTGTGGTTCACGAACGCGCCCTGGCGGAAGGGATTCGTCGTGCCTGTCGGTTGGGGCACGAGGCCTGTCTGCGCGGGTTGCTGTTGTTGCGCCTGTTCCGGCTGCTGCTGCTGCTGCTGGGGTTGTTGGAGGGGTTGGCCGAGGTTCTTGGCAAAGGGGTTCGTGCCTGTCGGCATCGCTTGGAGGGGGGCGGGTTGTTGTTGCTGGGCCGGGGGTTGCGACTGGAAGGGGGAGTTTGAAGGTGGGGAAGTAAAGGGCTGAGCTGTAGGTGGCGAGGTGCGGGCGAAGGGGTTGGTTGGTTGTCTTTGCAGCGGCTGTGGGTTTGGCTGGAAGGGTGCTGCTGCGGGCGGGGAGGCCGTCTGTCCGGTCATTTGCCCCGTCATCTGCCCTGTCATCATCATGGACTGTCGGAAGGGGTTAGTCATCTGCGGCGGCGTCTGGAGCGTCTGGAAGCCGGTTGGGGAAGCGGTTTGGAAGCTGGCGGGCGAGGCCTGCTGTATAGGTGACAGCGTAGTCGGTTGGAAGCCCGGCTGCGGCTGGGGAGAGAAGCCGCCGAATCCGGCGCCGGTGAAGTTGGGTTGCATCTGTTGAGGCTGCTGCTGTGGCTGTTGTGGGACAAAGCCAGTCATGTTTGGTTGCTGTTGCTGGAAGTTCGGGTTGGGCACGAGATTCGTCGCTGTCACGTTAAAAGGACCCGTTTGTACTAGGGCTCCCGGTACCGGGAAGCTTCCCCAGGGGTTGGCACCTGTTTGCAAGGGGGCTTGCGGTTGGGGCTGCGGTTGAACCGCCATAGGGGTCTGGTTCTGCTCGATGGAATCGAAGAAGTCGATGAGGTCCTGGTCCGGTCCTTTGGCAGGTGCTGCTGCCGCCGGTTTTGATGAAAGTTGCGAGCCATTGGCTGCAGAGAACGCCTTAATCGTGTCAGCCTTGGAGGCTGGTTCGTTCTTGAACAGCTTCGAACTCCCTCCCGATGCCCCCCCTTTGTTTTTCTTGGCTTCGAGCTCGGCGAGGTATTGCCGTCGATGGATCTCGAAGTCGGGATCTTTTAGGTACTCCTCCAACTGCCGGCCCAAGTTCACTGGCGCGTGCTTCAGTTTGGGCACCTCGACCCTGGTGACGTGCGTGTACTGCCGGGCGATGCTCAGGTATTGGACCACGAAGTCGGTCTGCCGTGTGAAGGTGCGGTAGATGTCCATGGCTCGTTCCGCATCAGGTTTCGACATTTCGAAGAAGTGGCCTGTGGATCGTCAGCCCCGTCCTCTACGAAGGCAGTGCAGATATTCCTACCTAATATGTTGATCATTGCTTGGTTGAGAACCTGGAACAGTTGGAGCAGATCCAGTACCAGCAACCGGAAGACAGTGACTGTGATCTCGTTCTCTGGCTCGTTCTCCATGACCTGGGTGTGATATGTCAGCTCGCAAGTCCTCTAAATCCAAGGAGCGACGGGGTACCAACATCGCATTTCAATAAGGCAGTCAGCTGGGTCTGGACAGCCTCGGTTTCCCGTAGCAGCCCCTTGTCCACCGACAGCTTCTCGAGTCGCCCCTCCTTCGCCCTAACCCAGTCGGTCTTGGTATCGCGGTATGCTCGAGCCCTCTCCTGAAGGTAATTCGAGTAATGGCGTATATTTCGGCCCTGTGTTTGAGCTGCAATAACGCCGTCAGTCCATTTGTCCAGCGCACGGGTCTCCCTCCTTCCTTGCGGGATAACTCGACTGACCATCGGAAAAGACGCTTAGCGCGAGCAAGTTTCTATGTTTGGCGAGGTAGGCCAGTGTAACGTCCGGTGCCCCTTCTCGTATCATCAGGTGCACAGTGATCAAGCTCTTGAAGACGACGGTCCATGTCGTATCATGGAGTCGGGTCGACAGCGCTCGGAAGACTTCGCCTACGCCGGCCTCCCCCGCGTGGGTTGCGACAAGGATGTGCTCGATGTATTTCGTTTTCGGGGGCGCGGCCTGGAATAGAGGGGCATTAGCAGTGTGGCCAGCGGGGGGTTTGGGCCGAGCGGAAGAGAGGACCGACCTTGATCTTGGTCGCGCCTTTGACCGACTTCTCGAATGAGCTCGCCATGGCGGGCTGTCGGCTGTGTTTGAGTCCGGGAGGACCAGGCTAGAAGCCAAAGTTGGTCGCGAAGGCCGCAGATGTCGGTCCGGGTCAATCGCGTCGCATTCACAGAGCTCGAAGATGCTGAGAAAAGGGCGTAGCCAGTGATGTTGATAAGGTACCTAGCAAGGTGGAGATGGAGATGGATCAAGACTGAAGCTACAGGTTCCGATCGGATAGTGTTGGGGGGGTTCCGGAGCTGTGATGCAGTTGAGGCAGTGTAAAAGTTGGCAAAAGCAAATGATGTTGAAAGTTGGTTCGTAGGCTCGAGGTCGGTCAGTAAGGAACATTGCACAATACGTAGTAGCTGGCTAGACTAGTGCATTTTAGTGGTATCTAGCTATCATCTTCAGCCGGGTTCCCGGGGAATGGCATATGGATCATTTGACGTTGATGGCCGGGAAACCCGGCGTTGGCATTGGCTGGCAACGTCACTCAGCCCCTCCAAATGATCTCCACGCGTTCTGCCAATCGATCACTGGGAACCACGTCACATCTTTGCTGCCCGACCAAACAAAGCATCGTTGAACCAGCGCATATAGTATTCTCTCTTTCAACGCAGAAATTTGATCCCATGTGGTGTAACTCATGGGATGAAGCTTCTTTATAGGGATCTTACATCATAGCAGGAAAGCATGGGGATGATCCTGGAAGGTGAGATTTCATACATTCTGCTACTCTTAACATGGAAATACAGAGCATGCATGCCCTTTGCAGAAACACATTCCTGATATTAGAAAGTCTGGACCAGGTTCCTGCCCGCAGACTTTCCAGAAAAACAACCCAAGGGGAAACAGGACAGACATCATAACATGCCAGCATCGACAAGACAAAACAGAGCGAGACATGCAGCCACACCTCCACTTGAAGGTTGACCTGGGGCTTCCCACTGACGTCCTATGAACAGGGTCACCTCCGTCAACGCAGAGGATCACTCCCCAAAACTCCCCGGTGCCTCTCACGCAATGTCTCCCATTCAAAAAGGTCAGAGTTGCCATCATCGCGTCCGATATTAACAAGGTCCTTGGTGTGCCGGACGCTTATTTCATACTCCCCAAATCCCTTTGCAACCAGACCGCATGAGCCTCCGAAGAGGAGAGTATGGAAGCTCCAGGAAATGGCAAGCTATCATTTGGGACACACGGCTTTCATCATCTGTCGATTCTGTTAGTTTCAGAGCAACTGCAGCGGGTAAAACATGGTGGTACATACATTTATTTGAATTGGAAGGATGAAGAGAAAAAAGGAGAAAAGAAGATTGAAATTCTCGAAGCGTTCCAATGGTTTTATCGAGTTCTCTGAAGCGAGATCCACATTACGTAATCTTCCCAGTGCCACCTTCTGCCGAAGATTTTCCGATCTGATGTTCATCTCGAAACTCGGGCCATCAGGGGAAGGAGTTAGACTTATACATCCGCAGGCCAGCATAGGTAGCGTATGAGCTTGTGAGATATGTATCTCAGTGCCGCTGCCGCACGGCACTCTTGCACCAGAGGCAGAACATACCGGCAGCTGGCGCTCTCGAGGCCGCTTGTTTCCCTCTCTCAACGACATTGTCTTCATGCCTCACGACAGCTACTCGATGGGTCCAACACCACTGCTCATACCCCAAATCATGAGTTTATCAACAAGCTGAAAGAATACAAGAAATACTGTGTGTGTTCCATCACCTTCGGAAATATTCACTGTTCTTATTTGCTGACCGTCCATAGTCCACTTCCCGGCACAGCCTGTCAAGTCTCAAGTGGCCGGGCTCAAAGTTGGAGACGAATTCACCATAAACGGCTTCCTGTCCCGCCGAAGAACATCACACCAGAACCTCGTCTTTGCCAATGTGACATCCGACTATGTCCCCGAAATCCAGGTCGCTGCCGCCGTGTCCGAGACGGACGGCTCCGAGTCCCCGGCGGTTCTTGCTCTCAAGGAGCTCAAAAGCATACCCCTTCACTCCCCAGTCACGGTAACAGGACGAGTCACGAGCCTCGAGAGGACTTCCAACCCCATAGGGCGAGCCGTGCGCGTCGACATGGACCTGCAGACCATCCGGCCGCTCAACCCGTTCCCCAAGGACATCATCGTCTCCAAGGGCGTCAAGTTCCCGCCCTCGGCGCGCCATCTGCAGCTCCGCTTCTCCGAGGCCCTCCGCCACAGGCTCCTGTTCCGTGCCGATGTCAAGCGCCTGTGCCAGGGCTTGCTCAAAACCCAGGGCTTCGCCGACTTTGAGACGCCCATGCTCTTTAAGTCCACTCCGGAGGGAGCCAGGGAGTTCCTCGTCCCCACGAGGAGGAAGGGGTTCGCTTATGCCCTCCCCCAGAGCCCGCAGCAGTACAAGCAGCTACTCATGGCGAGCGGGTTCCACAAGTACTTTCAATTTGCTCGGTGTTTCCGCGACGAAGACCTCCGGGCGGACAGGCAGCCCGAGTTTACGCAGGTGAGCTTTGCCGTTTCTCCGCCACTCACATCCCCAGAAGAACCCTGATACTGATTTGGAGCTACAGCTCGATCTAGAAATGGCCTTCGCCACCGGTGAAGACGTCATGCGGACCGTGGAGGTCACGCTCAGAGCGCTCCTCGCAAGGCTCTTCACCGACCGGTACGAGATGAAGGAGATCGGCGACGAGCGGGTCCCCGTTCTCCCGCCTCTCAAGGCATACCTGGAAAAGCCCAACCACAAGGGCGAGCACTTCACGCAGGAGCCTCCCCAAGATCCCTGGCGGCGTATAAGCTACCAGGAGGCCATGGATAAATACGGCTCCGACAAACCAGACCTCCGTGTCCCTTTCGATGTAAGTGCTAACACCCCCCACCACCTCGCCAACACCGCTAACACTCTACCAGATCCAACAAATCGACACCGCACTCCTCCCCGCCTCCTTCATCTCCATGATCACGCACCTCGAACAGCCCATAATAGAAGTCCTCCACTTCCGTCCCTCAACCCCATCCCCCACCCCGCAATCCTCCCGCACCTTCATAACCAAACTAATGGACTCCCTCCCGACCTCCCTAACCTCCAACCCCTCCGGCGCCCCCGCCGTCCTCCTAATCGACTCCTCCAAACCCCTCCAAGGTCTTTCCTCCCTCGGCCACGAAGGGCACGCCGCCCTAACCTCCCTGCCGACCTTCTCCTCCCTAGAAGACGGCGACGTCCTCATCCTGCAAGCCCGGCCCAGCCTCCCCCACCAAGGCGGTTCCACACCCCTCGGCAACTTCCGCAACCTTTTGTACGCCGAGGCCGTGTCCCAGGGCCTGCTACCAAGAAACGACTCCCTAGAATTCCTCTGGGTAACCGACTTCCCTCTCTTCACGCCCACCGATCCAACCTCCACCGACCCCGGGCAGGGCGGTAGCGCGGGCTTCTCCGCGACGCACCACCCCTTCACCGCGCCCCTCACGGACGCCGACTTCGATCTCCTGGCCACCGACCCCCTGCGGGCGAAGGCGGATCACTACGACCTCGTCCTTAACGGCGTGGAGCTGGGCGGCGGCAGCCGCCGCATTCACGTGAAGGAAGTGCAGGAGTACGTCATGCGGGACATACTGAAAATGAGCGACGAAGGGGTGGGACAGTTTTCTCACTTGTTAGAGGCGCTGAGGGCGGGGTGTCCACCCCACGCCGGGTTCGCGCTGGGGTTCGACAGGTTTGTTGCCGTGCTGAGCGGGACGGGGAGTGTGAGGGATGTGATTGCCTTTCCTAAGAGTATGAAGGGGGAGGATTTGATGGTCCGGGCGCCGGGGAAGGTGACGGGGGAGCAGTTGGGGGTTTATCATTTAGAGTTTAAGAAGAAGGAGGGGCCGAGAAGTGATAAGAAAGAGGAGAAGAAGGAGTGAGAGGTGTTAGTTGGCAGAGCATGCTTGGGTTGTAAGATATGTTGTGTCGATAGATATGAGCAGAGATGCCATAGTGTACATCATCACTTATAGAATATAGATGATATAGAAGGCATTGGATTATAGACGGTGACTACATACTACTGGACACGGTATTCACACACCCTGGCTCAGTCAACAAGTATAACTTCCCAGGCTTCACAGAGCTCATCTCTTTTGGACTAACGTTTACCATTGCTATTCTCATCTTGATATCCGAGGTTGTACACAGATCACTGCTGGGGCGGCCAAGACTGGACATCAAAGCGAGAACCTACCCTATACTCCACCACACTCCACATAAAAATATCCACCACAACCACCACAAACAGCGCATTGGCAAAAAAAGAAGCAACAAACGTACAACATCAGGGATTCCCCGGTGGTCACCCACCCGAGTACTAGTCTGACGATTACTGGCTTATCTATGGGAGAGCGGACGGGATCCCGAGTTCTCCAGTATCTATGGTCGTACGTGGAAGAGGAGGCAAGTGGTTATGTTTATATGCGCCGTTCCTCTGTATGCAGCGCACCAGCCTTCAACGGGACCGTACTCCGTACATGTAGCCATAAAACCACCACCACCAACGAGAGCGCCAAGTCCAGTCGACTTCCCCGACTCCAAGTTGAAGATGAATGAAAACAGTCATATGTTGTACAACGTCCGCGAGAACCCACAATATGCACCCGCCGCAGACCATAGCACTTCTCCTCAATCATCATTCCACTCATCCCCGCCCCTAACGCCACTCGGCGTCGTGCTCTTCTGCTGCGTCTGCCCACTCGACGGCCCGGGGGCATCCTCATCCCCATCCTCATCATTCAGCGCCTTGGCAAGCTCATCCGGATCCCTCATCTTAGCATCCGCATCCACCCCCTCCGTGATTCCATGCTCTTCGTCGTCGCTATCGTCATCCCCCACGAGCCCGCTCGCCTCCTCCAACACCCCGTCGTCGGCACTCACACTAATCCCCCTAGCGCCCCATTTCGCCCTAGCCCCCCCCTCTCCTCGCCCTCCGCCAGCACCACCCCTACTACCCCCCAGCGCCGGCCTCCCCTCCTCGTCGTCCTCCTCGAGAGAAACATCAATATGCTTCCCAAAGATCCTATTCAGCAGCCAGCCCCTCCTCAAGTCGTCGGCGTCGACGACGGCGCCGTCGCGCAGCTTGACGCGCTGGCGCGTCCAGTAAACCCAGCCGAAGTCGAGGTAGAGGGCCGTCTGGATCACCCCGAAGATGATGGAGATCGGGTTCGGCCCGCGGTCGTTGACGTCCACCTCGCGCAGGAACCAGTTGAGGATGTACAGGCCCCGGTAGGAGCCGAGGAAGAGGATGTAGAAGGACGTGATGACGGTCGGCACGGTGGTTTGGCGCAGGAGGAGGAGCTGGGGGAGGACGCAGACGGATTCGAGGATGATGGAGAAGGTTAGGAGCCACTTTTCACGCATTGTCAGCTTATTGATTGCAGTTGTGGGAGGGGAAAGGTGCCGGACGTACGATGCGGAAACTCCAGTAGGCCTTGCTCTCAAAGATGAGCATGACGAAGGGGGAGAGGAGCAGCGAGCCGGCGAGCACGCCGCCGCCCATTTTCCAGGCCACCTCGCGCTCGCGGGTGCGCGGGTAGGCCCAGCGCATGATGAAGATGGTGTAGAAGGAGGAGAGGATGTAGAAGATCTTGAAGAAGTAGTTCCAGGGGACTTGGGTCTGGAAGAGGTCGAGGTAGCGGGTGCAGAAGACGGTCGCGTAGAGGATCTGGGTTATGAGGGACACGCCTACGGGATGTGTGTTAGTGGTTGGGATGAAAGAGGGGGGGATGGGATGGGAAGGGGAAGATGGCTACCTTCGGCGCTCCTGTTACGGTGGATGGAGAAGATGAGGATGCATTTCGCCGCCAGGTGGGAGAGGTCGGCGAGGATGCGGAAGATCTAGTTCATTGTGAGTTGCCGTGTTCGTAGATATGCCACTCGCAGGTATAAGGGGGGCAACGCACGTTCCAGTGTATCGCCATCTTGTCTGATGTGGCCGGTGTCGCGGATGAAGCTCAAGCTGGGGGGGGGGCGGGCGCGGAGATGGTTCGGGATGACGTGTTCTTATCGCATCACCGCCGTTGCTCCTACTGATGGTGGGACGCAGGCTATTCAACAGCTTCAATCTACTGTGGCAAAACGCAACTCGGTTGAGAAATGGCGATCCTGGGAATCTGAGCGGTTTTGGAGCGGGAGAAAGTCAAAGGAAGTGAGATGATTGCATTGAGGGAACTTGCCTGTCGGGAAGCGTCGTCACGATAAAGCTACCGCGCGGAGACAGGGACAGGGGTATGGCGACAGCCAATGGTGGCCAGCTGTAGACAACTGGTCGGGACTCGGTTATATAAAAAACAACACCTCGTATATTTCAGCTACACCACACCGAAATCACGGCAACGACGACGACCTCGATATTATCCCCAAATGCTTCCCTGTTGCTGCCAATTCGGCAGGCATTCTCAGTGGCCTATTATCCAATCAATCTGCCGGTCACACTCGCTGTCCGTGTGACCAAACTCTCCAACCAATCCCTCGTTTCCACCGCCCCCGAGGTGCCGACGTCCTGCTTTTTATCCAACCTGCCAGTCGGGGGGCAGCGACCATCGACCTCGATTCTCTGCTTCAGATCCGACCTCGGAATTCTTCCAACAACATGATTTCCAGCAAATCCCAACAGACCGGGGACTCGTTTCCAACTTCCCCGAAGTCCGATCCCCTTCCTTCTTTCTACTTAACCAAGCCCGAACAACGACACAATCAGTTTTGTTTCTTCGCGGCAGACACGGTCTCTGACATGCCTCCAGGGGCGTAGTTCCAATCTTTATCAGGCCAAAAAAAACACAAATTCAGAAGCAGCCCTAAGCAGTAGTGCAAGCGGGGAGGTCACGGTTGTTGGACCACTCGCCACTCCGGTTGTCCGCCCCATTAGCCCTAACAAGGAGTCTATCCGTTCATCTCTCTAATCATACGCCAAAACGTTGGCTGCGCACCTCCGGGGTTGCCCGGTTGTCCGAGCCATGCCTGGAACAAGTCCCACCGCAGGACGCGGAACGATGCGGGCAGGTGCCCGCATGGACAGTTGGCACATCCCGGAGCCGGGCAGTAGCAGAACTGCGATGGGTGGTATATGACCTGCGTACTTCCGATGGCCTGGGCATGGCCACGCACCACCCCCTCGATGTTCAACCAGGCGGAAGACCCAAGGACGATACAGTCCCTTGAGGTTGCCGGGTTCGTGAGCGGCTGGAACCTGAGCCGGTCGACCAGGCGGACGTCGACCCGACAAGAGATGCCCGCGCCCTCAGGAGTCGCCAGCATCTTGTTGTAAGTGGCCTTGTTCATCTTGAAGGACCAGATTTCACCTTGTCGGGCGATCTCTCCATAGGGTCCCTCGACACGCGGCAGATCGTTGGTGGGGGAGGAGTCGTCGCGGATCCAGGCTGTGAGCCCACGTTCCAACACCTGGTTCGCTTCGTCCTCGAGATACTCCGCCGCTGTGTTGAAGGGGTCGATGTCACGGAAGACGCTGCGCACTGTCTGCTCCCAGAGCTTGTATTCCTTCTCGACACGGATTGCCTCCGCCTTGTTTTCCCTGGTGCGGATTTCGTCCGCGGCCTGTCTAAACCTGAGGATGGTCCAGTACATGGGAAATCCATTGATGCCCGGATTGGGCCCCAACTGAATATGGCTAAAGTTATTCCTCGGATTCCCATGGATAACAACAGTCTCCATGTTGAGAGGTAGAAGCGACGTGAGCGGATCGTGCAGGCGTGCTTCCATCCGCCCCAGCGCGATCTCCATTCGAACCCACCAGTCATGCTCGCCGGCGGCGATCCATGCGCGCTCGGAGATGCAGTGCTCGCAGATCCGCGGCCGCCATTCCTGCATACGGAGACGGTCGGTCGATGTGCAGGTCATCAAACGACACCATATCTCGACTTTACCGGCTGGGTGGTCGCATAGGACACCTCTGGCTTTAGCGCAGGGGTACAGCACGTGCCCGGGTTGCCATCCGCAGCAGGGGCACCAGACTCGGTCCAGCTCGCACATGGTTGTCGTGGGGGTGATTCGGCTGTGGCGGTTGTATTTGTGAATGGAAGGTTGATATTGAAGCGACAAGTGTCGTAGTGTCGAGCCTGATGAGGACTGCAACTGTGTTCTTGGTTGGGTTGATTCGTGGCGTTGGTGTGGGTTGATGTGATGCGACAAGTGTCGCGATATGCGCACTGATCAACTCTGTGCAGGTCCACCCTTGGTGTGGCTGATGGGATCTTCTTGGTCGTCGACGTCGAGTTGACGTTGTCGAGTGACAACTTAGGCTTGTTATACTTCTCTTGGTTTGTCTGGGTGACAGGTGGCAAGCCAGGATGAGAACAGTTGTTAAGTGTCGGGCTAAGAGGTCG
Organism: Coniochaeta sp. 2T2.1; assembly: GCA_009194965.1. Lineage (NCBI taxonomy): Eukaryota > Fungi > Ascomycota > Sordariomycetes > Coniochaetales > Coniochaetaceae > Coniochaeta > Coniochaeta sp. 2T2.1. Next base: position 834,722 of record VSMA01000014.1, read on the forward strand.
AGTCAGTCGATTGCTCCGAGAGGGCAATGGAAGTACCCGTTGTCCGAAAGCAAGGACAGGAAAGATGTAGAAGACGAAGGAGAGGTACAGGATCCCTGTGTGTTACCGGTCGAGTGGGACTGTCTCAATGATTGACTCGGAGGGACTGGTAGAAGATCCGGGGATAGGAAGAGGAGGGAAGAGTCTGAGAGGCTATGATGGGCAGTCCAAGAGATGATGAGGAGGATGCTGGGTGTCTGTGGATCTGGGGATCACGGCAGCGGGAGGGCGAGTGCATTCCTAGGGTGTAAGGCTTGCTCGACGTCTACTGGAGTGGAAGGGTGTCGCAATGCGGCCTATATGATTGACTGTTGCGCTGTCTGTGGCCTGTCGAATGATGGAGCAGGTATGGCAAGAGATCATCCACCCGGAGATGTTGGGAACTGTTGACTCGTTATATCGGGGAGATGAACGATTTGAATCGGTGTTGGAGCGATGGAATGGGGGTTGTCGATTGAATGATTGAGAAGTTTTGGGTGACAAGAGGACGGACACATGCGACCAGCTCCCCTTTTGAACTTTAAGGGTGCAAGAATTGGCAACTGACAACAGCAGGCACGAGCATCCCCACCACAGAATGCTGGTCTCTCACAACCCGTACGCCGGGCCGACAAACCTGGGCTATGGGTTAGGGTTGTTCGACATTCGTCGGCCGCCGTGCCATGGCGTGGCGGCCACGTTGTTCCCTCTCCGAGGGCACTTACGTGCCAATTTCTGTGGTCGTTGTAAATGTGCATCCAAGGGTCACGAGTTAGGGCATATGCCCATTGCCGCAAACGCGGCACTGGAGGAGAGACCTAGGCAGTACGGTTCAAGCACTCAGACCCCTCGACTTCCTTCGAATCATTTCGCCCATTACGCCATGCCAGTCCACTGCCCGTCAAAACATGATGTTCCGAGCTATGGCCTACTCATTGTCGCCCTGGCGGACATTCATACCACCGATCGCCATCACCATATCACGTTATATCTTATCCGATATCTAGTTGCCTTCGAAAACAAGTCAAGGCCAACGACGCGGGCACCCCCAGAATGGAACGCGCTTGGAGCAAGTTGACACGGTGTTCTTCTCGACACGGGACGACGACCAGGAGGAGAGTAGTATGGTCGGTGAGCCAGCACATAGCAAGTAATGTAGGTACCGGGAACTTGTATGGTTATCACGGGCGAGGGGTTCAACCGGGGGTCTAGAGTTGCGGCTTTTGTTGGCTCGTGTTAGTGCTGTATGTTGTTAAGGGTACCTATGTGTTTCACCTGACCAACTGGGTGGCCTCCAACTGGACTGTGCGGCGTCATTGAGTCACTTGTCAACTCTACTAAAATTGATGCCTCCCGGTCTCTCTTGAGTCGAAGTCAGATGAAGCAATGGAAGCTTGGACGTCGGAATATCGAATCCAAAACGTGGAAACCCCATTTATGGAGCTAGCGGGCCCATCCGCTGTGGGGCGTTTCGGAAGCTGTGTGGGGTTCCCGTTTATCTGACCCAGGATCCAGGAATGATATCGGAGCTTTCCCGATGACGCGGCCGCCATGTTTCTTTGCACATTCAGGTTGTTTTTAAGGAGCGTCCGATGTTCTTGGCAGCTCTGTTTTCATGGTATTGAAGCTTTCGGAAACTATCTGACTTTCTGATTATCAAAGTTTGATGAGTGTGTGCGGACTGATGGAGGCATATACTTCCAGCTCCGCTGATCCCATGCAGCCAAGTTCTCCTTTCGACTCCTTTTCAACCCGTTAAACTTCCAGGTTTGTTTGATCCAAATCCCTCTGTGCAACCCGTCTCTGATACTCGTCCATTGTTCCTGCAGCAGATATCAATGCTGACCGAACTACCGGCTGGTGTCACGAGTTGCAGTTGACTTGTCGCTTCGCTACTCGATATTTTTCTTTCGTCCCTGCCCGAGCAGCTGTCCGACCAGCTGTCCGACCAGCGGAACCCCACCCGCCATCCCGTCCGGCCTCACCAAACTTAACTCTTCAAGGCTCTGACCGGCTTCGGACGACGGGGACTTAGCAACCCATCTGGACCGGCTTTTCTGTCCGCATCGTGCTCGTGCTCACCATGCAGATATACAGGCTCGCCTTACTTGCGTCACTCGTCGCCAGTGTAACAGGAGATACCAGCTCATTACAGGCACGACATGACCGGGACATATCGACGAGTAAAGGCCCCGGTGGGCCGGAGAATAAATACTTTCGTACGTTGATACGACCCCTTTTACATCCATTGCCAGAACTTGACAGAACAGGCTCTAACACGTCAAGAATAGATGAAGCCAAGTAAGACTGATCTTCACTATCTTGATAGGCCTGGCTAAAACTCTATACAAAGATTTGATGCACATTACGATGGCAGGTGAGTCACGATAACCAAGAACACGATAAGGAGGGGTCGGCAATTCTTACTGTTTTCCCAGATTCGCCGACCATGCACTCAACTTCACAGATCAGACGAAAGCCTTGAGGAACCTGATGCGGACATACCTCAGCACATTTTCTCAAATCGGCATCGACACATGGCTCGTGCACGGCTCGCTGTTGGGATGGTGGTGGGGACAGAAGGTTCACTCTTTTCTAGCTAGCCGTTCTCACGAGTACACTGGACTGACACACTCTAGATCCTCCCATGGGACTCGGACATAGACGTCATGATCACCGAGAGCAGCATCTACTACCTCGCCGGATACTACAACATGACGACGTACTGGTTCAAGACCGGCCATAAGCAAGGGAGGACCTATCTTTTGGAAGTCAACCCAAACTATGTGAACCGCGAGCGGACAGACTTTCGGAACCGGATCGATGCGAGGTGGATTGACACCCAGACAGGGCTGTTCATTGATATCACCGCTGCCCGGTATAACATCACGCATCCACAGGGTGAGGGGATGATGAGTTGTAAGGATGGGCACGAGTTCAGGGTGAGTATGACGCCGTGGCATGGTGTGTCGGGCGTCAACACTGACCGCGGGGGCAGGATACATATGTATATCCATTGCGAAGGACAACATTCGAGGGTGTCCCGGCCAAGATACCCTACCGGTACAAAGACTTTCTCGTCTCGGAGTATGGCGAGGACGCCTTAAATAACACTGACTTTCACGAGTAAGTATGCCTTCCGTCAAGACGCTTGTCAGAGTGTTAAGTCACTAATGGTGAATCATGAAGCCACATGTTTGACGAGGGGAAGATGAGATGGCTCTCTAAGATGCCTGGAGGGGAGGGCCAAGAAGTGCTGAAGGCAGAGGAGGAGCGAGTTAATAGTTGACCTACGAATTAGTTTTAGGCCTTGAGACTCGGGCGGATTCATACAAGAGGTGGCGTTATGGAGGATGATGAAGAATGAGGAAGGATAGAATCCAGGCGTTAATGTCGCGCCCGATATGGCTCAAGGGGATTTGGACTTGGGCCTGATCATGTACATTATTGGGGGCAATGCTTCACTTGTACTGATACTAACGAGTGCCCTCATATTTCGCTGCCAACGTACTCTGCCCTTAATGCAAGAAGCTCGGTTGCACTGACTTCACTCCTGAATTGGATGGATAATAGGCTAGGAAAGCGAGTGGCTACTGTAGATAGGGTAGGCTTTCGATAGACACGCTTAACCCTAACCCTGTGATATAATGACCGCCGGATTACGTCAAGCTCGCCAAAAGTGCTGGCGGACCCACGTCGCGTCTTTCATCGAAGGCGCGTTGACACTCTAGAGACAGACGACATCCAAAGCTCCCAAGCTCCAAAGCTTACAGCAATGACATAACATTGCCGAGCCCCCAACCACACTCTCGACTGAGCCGCCATGGCGACCAGTAAGTCAACCGTTTCTTCTTCCCAATCATTGAATCATGTCTTAACAATGCCCACCACAGGCCGAGAAGAGCGCATGGCCTCGCGCCTGCGCGGAGCAGGGTAAGTCAACACCATCCATCCCCCTGCCATGCCTCAACCCCGACAATTGCTAACCCATGTGTCGCCAGCCGCCACAACGTAGAAGACATATCCTTCGACTTCGTCATACCCGAAGAATCCATCATCGACGAGCCAGCAGCACCACCACCACCCTACGCCGAACCTTCTTCAGCTGCTCCTCCGATCTCCCCTCCTCCGCCACCGGCAACGGCGCCGCGCTCCGCAAATCCAAACACTTCCGCTAAGCGCCGGCGTCTTGATCCGAGTCAGTCACCCAGCACATCCCGTACGCCAGCTGTTGCGCCGCTCGCCCCTCCGCCCTCGGTATCGCTCACGCGTTCCGGTCGGGGATCTTCGATCAACCGGGCGGAAGATGCTGCACCCCCGCGGGCTAGCCCGCGCGATGTTTTACGGCGCTCCGCCATTATGCGCACACCGAGAACCCATCACACCGAGGCGGACGAAGACGAGCTAGAGTCTTTGCCCCGGCCCACACCCCGCAGCGCGACGCGCACGACGAGAGAGGAGATCGTCGAGATCGTGCAAGAAAGCCCCGCCGACGCGCCGGGGAGCGGACGGCGGAAGAGGGTGGTGAGGGTCAGTGAGGTCGCTTCGAGCGCGGGAGCGGCTTTGCAGAGGGCCATGCTGGAGCAGCAGGGACAGAGTCAGAAGCGGAAGACACAACGGCTTCGGGTGTCACCGGAGGAGGAGGAGGAGGAGGACGAGCTCACGGCTGAGGTGGATGTTTCTCCTGTTTTGGCGCAGGGGAGCTCGCCTTTGGTTAGGAGGGCTGAGAGGGAGAAGGGAAAGAGTGGGAAGAAGAGGAAGGCACCGCAAGAGGAGCGGGAAGAGGAGGATGATGAGGTTACAGCGCGTGTGGGCTCGTCTATATCACCGCTAGCGAGGAAGGCTACGAAGAACGCGGCGAAGAAGACAGCTGCACAACGACAGGAGAAGCCGGCACCGGCGATGATGACAGGCAGACGGCTTGGTGTTGGAGCTGCTGGCTTCGGGCTGGACGTCGAGGTCGACGAGCTTTCACCTGCACCTGCCAAGGTGGCATCGCCCGCAACGGGGGCTATGCGGAAAGCCAGGGTTTCGGACGTGAGTGCAGAAGCCGGCGTCGATGAATTGTCGCCTCTGGTTGCTCGAACTTCGAGGCGGAGTATGAGACCTGCAAGGGTTGTGGCGGACGAAGATGAAGCTGATGAGCTATCACCGGCGCCTACGAAGATTGCTAAGCGAGGCGCAAAGCCTGTGACTAAGAGCACGGCAGCGGCAACGGCAGCGGAAGACGACGCACCCACACCGGTCCGGACAGGAAAGCGGACCACGAGACCTCGTGCTGAAGCTGTGGCGGACGAGGATGAAATCGACGAGCTGTCCCCGGCGCCTGCTCAGGCCACCAGGCGAGGCGTCAAGCCAGCGCCTGCCAAGACTGCTCCAGAAGTTGATGCGCCTACGCCTCTATCAGCTCGGAGCAGTCGACGGAGGCCTACTCCACTGGATGATACCGGGGCTGACGAGCTCGACGAGCCGTCACCAGCGCCTGCTAGGGGCGCCAGGCGGAGTGTCAGGGTCTCGGACGTCAGTATGGTCATGGGCGAAGATGAACTGTCACCGGAGAAGACACAGGAGGCGATGGGCCCCCCGCCTCGGCCGAGACCGCAGAAAGACAAATTAAAGTCAAAGCAACAGTCCAAGCAGCCGGCGAAGGCGCCACCTGTGGCACCGGGAAAAGCTCGTAGGAGTGACAAGCAGAAGCCCGCACAGGTCCAAGCCGAAGAGCCAGCTGAGGAGCCCGAAGAGGAGGAGGAAGCGGACGAGATATCGGCGACCGAAGCTGCTCAACGTCTGGGACGCAAACGACCACGACGAAGCCTGCAAGCTCCCGCAGAAGAGGAACACTCGCAGCAAGACGAAGACCAAGAAGAAGAACCGGCCGCCAAACGACGCCGTAAGAAGCCACCCCAGAGCCCTGCAAAACAGCAACCTCACAAAACCCGCAAGGAGAAGAACGGTGCCGTTCCCGCCTCCCAACGCCCACCGAAGCCCCAACCCGCCAAAAAGCGACAGACCAAAGCCTCCGCCGCAGAAGACGAAGCCCCCAACCGCGGAGGAGCAATTGGCATCACAGTCCAGCGGTTCACCGGTCCTCCGCGCTCCCCCGACCCGCTCTCCTCCTCCGCCTCAGCCATCCCCTTCTCCTCCCGCTCAGGCGCGAACACGATCGACGTCCTCTCCGAGCTGTGCGCAAGCATGTTGGACGCCTACGTATTCAAACTCCGCGAACAAGGCCGCGCAGCGGCCCAAGACCCCGCCGCCAGGCGCGAGTGCAAGGCCAAGATCAACGCGCTCGAGCTGTTCGGCGAGGAGCTGCGGACGAGGCTGCTGGAGCACACGATCGCGCTGGACACGCTGCACGCGCTGCGGAAGCGGGTGCGGCAGGCGCAGCGTGAGAGGGTGGGGCTGAGGGAGGAGATTTTGAGGTTGCGGCGGGAGAGGGAGGAGGTCGAGGTCCGGAAGGATGCTGTGCGGGTGAGGCATGAGAGGGAGAGGGAGGTTGCGTTGGTATGTATACATATACCCCTTTTATGGATGTTTGAGCGCAAATGCTAATGGGTGATGAACAGGCGAATATAGGGTTATCGTCGACGATGCATGATATCGATCTGGCGGTCGAGAAGGGGGTGAGCGCCAAACCGCTGTCGGCTGCGGAACAGAGCCAGGCTGAGTTGGCGAATTTGGAGTTCTTGATTGGGAGGGTGGCGGAGCAGGCTTGCTCTAAGAATGGTCAGGGCGGCACGTTGAAGCAGATCAGGGACTTTAACGCGTTTTTGGAGAGGGCTGCTGCTGCGCTGGAGGGGAGATGAGTTGCAGTATGCTGGACGATGGGGAGTGCGACACGGACACAGGGTATGAGTTATTAAGGATTATGGGGGTTAGGATAGACAGGCTATGATACCAAGGGGCGGGCGCGGAGAATATGAATTAAGACGGCAGGATTATCACGTCGGCGAAGTATCCTATTGTCGTCCTGTGTTAGCTTCTAGTCCAGTTACAGATCGATATGACATGGTCGCGAGTTCACAAGTTCACATTGATGAGACAAGAAAGCGTAGATGAAATCGCAGATGAAATCGCAGATGAAATCGTAGATGAGATGTGCCATGTGCTCTGTGAGCTTTTCATTTCACATTAGCTAAGCTGTCCCAACCCGCAAACCGCCACCCATAACTCCGGTCCTCAAAGCACAACAGGTATACACGCATAGCAAAAAGATTACGCATAGAGCTTCTTCTCATAAGACTCCATGTTGACGCCGCCCTCCAGCTGAGCGCTGGCAGTCCGAACCTCGAACCTGACAGCGCCGTTGGTGACGCTCTCGTGCAGCTCCTGCAGGCTCTTGACACCGGCATCCTGCATCGAGTGCTTGAGGCCAGCAGCCAGGTAAGGCAGGAACTTCTGGATCGAACCCCTGTGAGCCACGGCACCGGAGACACCCTGGGCAACCAGGACGCTGTCACCCTCCGAGAAGTAACGAGCAGTTCCGGCGTTGCTCTTCTGGCTGTCCTTGCCGCCGCCGCCGGCCTTCTTGTCCTGCATGGCGTCGATGCTGCCCATGCCGCGGTACGCCTTGACAAGCTTGCCCTCTCGGGAAACGAAGGAAGTACCGGGCGACTCGGTCGTACCAGCCAACAGACCGCCCATCATGACAGTGCTTGCACCGAGGGCGAGACCCTTGACGATGTGGCCAACGTTCTGGATACCACCATCGGCAATGCAGGGGACGCCGAAGCGAGCAGCGAAGGCGCTCACGTTGTAAACACCAGTCGCCTGGGGTCTGCCAACGGCCATAACTTCCTGCGTGATACAGGCGCTTCCGCTGCCCATACCAATACGAAGACCATCAACGCCAGCGGCGATGAGAGAAGCGGCCTGCTCCCGAGTGACGACGTTTCCGCCGATCACGTCGAGGTCAGGGTACTCCTGCTTGATCCACTTGATCATCTCGATCTGGTACATGCTGTTACCCTGGCTGCTGTCCAAGACGACAATGTCGAGGCCGGCATCTACGAGCTGCTTCAGGCGGAGCTTGTCCTCTGGCCTGGTTCCAATGGCGGCAGCGCAGATAAGCTGCTTGGAATCGGGGAGCTTAGAGGCGAGGGGGTAGTGGACGTTTTTGGTCAAGTCAGAGCGAGAGATCATGGAGACCAGATTGCCGTCCTTGTCGACGATTGGCAGCTTGCCCTTCTTGGACTTGGCCAGGATCTTGTTGGCCTCCTGCAGGGTAACGCCAGCCGGGGCGGTGTCGAGATCTGTGTTCATGACTTTGGACACGGGTTGCTCTAAGTCGTCCTCGAACTGGATGTCACGGTTGGTGACAATGCCGAGCAGCTTGGAACCGAGCTTGCCAGATTCTGCAATGAAGCTTGTTAGTCAATGTTTCCAGACTGAAGCATTCATTGAAAAGTGTAATGTTGAGGTGTTTCGTCATAATTTTCAGTGTATTTGTTTCCCCACGACACATAGGTCAATACGGTGGAACGAAAGTTATTTAATATGGTTGTAATCATAGAAACCTTGTCTCTTGTCGGCAGGCGGCGGGAGATGCAGGATGCAATGCAGAGCAAAGGAATGGATAATTAGAACTAACCTGTCACTGGGAAACCTCCGAATCCCCACGTCTCCCTAAGAGCCTTGACCTCACCAACAGTGGTGTCCCTGCTGATGACGACGGGGTCGAGGATGAACCCGTTCTCGTACCGCTTGACCTTTCGGACCATGTCGGCTTGAGCCTCGGGGGAGCAGTTGTGGTGGATGACTCCGAGACCGCCCTGGAGAGCGATGTGGATGGCCATATCGTGCTCGGTGACGGTGTCCATGGGGGAAGACACAAAGGGCGTCTTGAGCGTGATCCTCTTCGTTACCGGCGAGTCGAGCGCGACCTCTGAGGCGGGGAAGCCGATGTAGCCAGGTAACACGAGGAAATCATTGTAAGTGAGACCTCCGTGAATCTTGGTGTCCATCAGCTCCTGAATGCTGAGTCCATCGCGGCTCTCGTACTCCTTGAGGACTTCCTCGGCCGTATTGAAGTCGAGCACCTTGCCCGAGCCGTTGAGGCCGGCGGAGGTATCGTTCTGACCAGGCATAGTTAGGATTGGAATATCAGTAAAGATGTCCAGGCTCCAATGAGTGTATCAAATGTGTGATTGATAGTCGAAGAGAAGGAGAATAGGTCTGATAGAAGGAGGTTATCGGGAGAGTGAGCCTGTTAAGGCCACCGACTATCAGAAAAAGAGAAGGAAAGACTCGACAGAATTTGTGTTTTATGCCCTGCGAAAAATTTCTGCCGCTAACAATAAAGCGGGGACCGACGCGGTGAGCAAGCAGAATGGAGGGGTTCGGGTTGGTCAGCCGATAACCGATAAGGTACGACGGTACAAGAATTTACAGTCGTGCAAGATCCGTGTTAGCGCTGTACCAATAGATGCGCGATTGATTGGACTAAATCAGCCCAGGGTCAGGTGTCACTGTGCTAACAACTCCGCCTTTGGTTGCCATCGTAGCAACGGCCTCCGCAGTTTACTTTCGAAATTCAACAGAGCGGAAGCTGGACCAGGGTTTCGAGTCAAACCTGGAAGTGCCGTGACGTTTTAGGTCTGCCGAAGACATCACCAAGCTTTCCAGCCTAGCATTCCCGCTCTTCTTCTTCCACATGCTGAGCATTTGACCATTTCTGGTGTTGCTTGATTGATTGCGCGCGTTCATTGCTGTGCGCTGTCGCGCTTCGAAGGAAATACCGGCATTTACCACTTATTATAATCAACACCACAAACCATCGCCCCGACTTGACCACCGCAATTCACCCCCGCGACGGAGCTCTAATGTTGTCACCATCTATCCCGACCGCGACTGACACATATCTCAACCGCGATCATCCACCCCAGTGATTGCTTTTACTGTCGTCAACAACGCACCACCGACAATGTCAACATACCGATTACATCCTCTCCGTCACTCCGAGACTTTCGATTACTCGGTCGCCCGTCAGCCCTCCAATGCATCATCGTCGGCGTCTTCAGGCTATTCCAATTCCTCCGGCTTGCACGAGTTCAGCAGTCGACCAGGAACCGGCGCATCGTCGCCTTCCAGCATGTACTCTAGCTACGGACACAAACGCGGCCAGAGCGAAGTCGCCCGCAACCCTCCAACCCTCCGAACCGCAGACAGCTGCCCGGCTAAGCCTATGACGGACAACGTCTTCAACGTCGCTCGGCAATCCCTCCGCCCTCTACCTCAAGCCCCTACGGCTAGCCCTCCCAGGACATCACTACGGCACGAACGTGGCCAGAGTCTAGACATCAGCAAGCTAACGCTCAAAGACCGCCATGAAGAACAACGAGGCCCGTCCACACCGCCAAGGCCGAGCGCTATCCGACCGAACTCAATGCTCTTAACGCGGTCCGACTCTATAAGTCGCGGTAGCTTGGCTGTAGTACATGCTCACTCTCCGTCAGGGAATCACCACTCCCATCCCGCAAATCCCTTAGGACGTCCCGACCTCGAGAAGCTTGGCCGCTCCTCTACCAGCCAGCTACAAACCTTGTCCAGGCTGGCTCAGGCAGGGTCAGCGGATGAGTTTGCGCTCGCCTCAACAGGACAAGAAGTGACGGGTCTCCGCGGCCGACGCAGACTGCAACGCGCCGATGGTTCTGCACTTACCAATGGCCAGCGTACCGGCGGATACGGTTGGGAGGGCCGGAACTGGATGGACCAGCAAAGGCAGTTCCTCCAGGCGTATGAGTATCTTTGCCATATAGGAGAAGCAAAGGAGTGGATTGAGGACATCATTCACCGCCCAATACCCGCTATCGTGGAACTGGAGGAAGCATTGCGGGATGGAGTCACTCTGGCAGAGGTCGTAGAGGCCCTCAACCCTGACCGCCGGTACCGCATATTCCACCATCCGAGGCTACAATACCGGCACTCCGACAACATCGCCATCTTTTTCCGCTACCTAGACGAAGTAGAACTCCCGGACCTCTTCCGCTTCGAGCTAATCGATCTGTACGAGAAGAAGAACATCCCAAAAGTTATTTACTGCATCCACGCCTTGAGCTGGCTGCTCTTCCGGAAAGGCATCGTCGACTTCCGAATCGGCAACCTTGTTGGACAGCTCCAATTCGAACACCACGAACTTGAGGCTGTGCAGAAGGGCCTCGACAAACTCGGCGTCAATGTGCCCAGCTTCGGGACTATGGGAGCAGACTTTGGCGTCGAACCGGAGCCCGAGCCCGAGCCCGTGGAGACCGAGGAGGAGAGGATCGACAGGGAACTGGGCGAAAACGAACACAGCATTGTCGACTTGCAAGGGCAAATTCGTGGCGCCCTTGTCAGGTTGAGACTGGGGAACGAGATGCAAGAACTATGGGACGCGGAACCTGCATTGATCGAGCTCCAGGCTCTCATCCGCGGAGACTTCGCGAGACAGGTCGTCCAGTACCGTCTAGAGAGGCGACGCTTCGCTGTCAATTTGCAGAGTTCTGTGCGTGGTTTCCTTGCTAGGCAACGACTGAACCAAAAGGAGATGTATCTGGATGCGATGCAAGGCGACATTCTTGACCTCCAGAGCATAATACGGGCAAAGAAAGTCCGTAACGAGGTACGAGACGTGCGATCTCAATTATTCAGTGCCAGTGGCCCGACGAGGTTCATCCAGGCAGCTGTCAGGGGCTTCCTTGTCCGGGAGCGAATGCTTGACCAGAAGCACGAGACGAAGTCAGCAGCTGGTGCAGTGCCAGGTCTGCAGAGTGCGATTCGCGGAATGCTGCAGAGGAAGCGTCTGGAGGGCGAACGAGTTCATCTGGCCGGCGAAGCCCAGGCTATTAATGGGCTGCAGGCCGCTGTCCGGGCCATGCTGACGAGAAATCAGGTCGCATATCAACTAGAATCCCTCGAAAATCATATACCACACTGGGAAGTGCTCCAGGCAGCCTGTCGTGGAGGTCTTGCTAGGTCCAAGGTTAAGGCCCTTAAGACGGAGCTTCGACAGCACACCGCTGAGGTTGGCCTCCTACAAGCCGCAATAAGGGGAGGTGCGGCGAGGCGGGAGGTGTCTGAGACCTTGGAACAACTCGGCAACACCGAACCAGATGTGTTGCTCTTCCAGTCGGCCATCCGAGGGATGCTCCTCCGGAAACGTGTCGCCGACGATATCGATGCGCTTGACAGCCAAGAGAACAAGATCATCGATCTCCAGTCAAGAATACGCGGGTCACTCTTCCGCAAACAGCAAGCGGACATCCTCGATCAGCTGGAGGCCAACGAAACCGAGACTGTGGCCCTCCAGTCCTTCGCAAGGGCGATGTTGCTCCGAGCCGAAGTGGCCTCCATCTTGGAACAGCTGGATGAGCAGGAGGAGTCCATCACAGAGTTTCAGGCCGCCGCCAAGGCTTTCATCGTTCGCGCCAAATACGAAGAGAAGAAGCGCTTTTTCAACGAAAACATGCAGAAGGTTGTAAAGATCCAGAGCTTCGTCCGCGCCAAGCTCCAAGGCGAGGCCTACAAGAACCTCACAACTGGCAAGAACCCGCCAGTAGGAGCCGTCAAGAACTTCGTCCATCTTCTGAACGACAGCGACTTCGACTTCAATGAGGAGGTGGAATTCGAGCGAATGCGGAAGACGGTGGTCCAACAAGTCAGGCAGAATGAGATGCTAGAGCAGTACATCGATCAGCTCGACATCAAAATTGCACTTCTCGTCAAGAACAAGATCTCTCTTGACGAGGTTGTCAGGCACCAGAACAACTTTGGTGGTCATACTAGTAATATCATGGCCAACAGTTCGATGGCCAGCGCAAACCAGTTCGACCTCAAGGCGTTGAACAAGGCATCTCGGAAGAAGCTTGAGTCTTACCAACAGCTCTTTTTTACACTACAAACCCAACCTCAATACCTCGCCCGCCTGTTCAAGCGCGTCAGGGAGGAGGGTACCCCGGAGAAGGAGTGCAAACGGATTGAGCACTTGATGATGGGCCTTTTTGGCTATGCCCAGAAGCGGAGAGAGGAATACTACATCTTGAAGCTCATTGGCAGGTCGATCAGGGAGGAAGTCGAGGCATGCCCAACGGTGCAAGACTACACCAGGGGCAACTACTTCTGGTCCAAGCTTCTCAGCAACTACAGCAGGTCCCCCAGGGACAGGAAGTACCTACGAGACTTGCTCGGCCCCCTTATCCGCGACAACATCATCGAAGACCCAGCACTTGACCTCGAAAGCGACCCCATGCAGATCTACAAGTCGGCTATCAACAATGAAGAGCTGCGGACTGGCCGGCCAAGTCACCGTCCCCTCGACATCCCGCGGGAGATGGCGATCAAAGACCCCGAGACGCGAGAGTTGTTCATCGATCACTTGCGAGATCTCCGTGAGATCTGTGACCAGTTTTTCGTCGCTCTGGAAGATCTTTTGCCTCGTATGCCATACGGACTGCGGTTCGTTTGCCGGCAGACATACGAAGCCTTGTGCCAGAACTTCAAGCGCGAGCCACCGCATGCAATGCTGCAAGTCGTCATCACCTGGCTCTGGCGCTTCTACCTCCAACCTGCTGTTACAGCGCCAGAGAACGTTGGCGTTGTCGACAAGCAGCTGAGTCCATTGCAGAAGCGCAACCTGACCGAGGTGGCCAAGGTCCTTGGCCAGATCGCCTCAGGTCGCCCGTTCGGCGGGGAGAACATCTACCTCCAACCACTCAACGCCTTTGTGGCCGATTCCATCGAGCGCCTCGCTCACATCGCCGACCAGCTCATCTCGGTTCCCGATGCGGAAGCTACCTTCGATATCGACGAGTTCAACGATCTCTACGCCAAGAACAAACCAACTCTCTATATCAAGATGACGGACGTCTTCGCCATCCACACTCTCGTCGCAACCGAGCTGCCCTTCATCTGCCCGAACCGAGATGACATGCTGCGAGAAATCATTCAGGATCTTGGTAGCGCGAAGAACAACGAGAGTGAAATGACAGCAGCCGGCTCCTCCGACATCCAAATGTTCCTCACTCCCAAGCTGCACGACATGGAAGACCCCGAGGCGGACATTAAAGCCCTCTTCATGGAAACCAAGCGTTGCATCCTATACATCATCCGCGTCCAGACGGGCACCAACCTGCTCGAGATTCTTGTCAAGCCCATCGGCCCAGACGACGAGCACAAGTGGCGCAAGATGCTGCAGGAGGATTTCGCCGCCGGCTCCAACACGCGCGGCGCGTACTCGGACGCGAATATGATCGACGTCACGCGCATGAGCTACTACGAGCTCAAGCGGACGGCGCTCGAGAACGTCATGCGTCTGGAGCACATGGGCCGCATCTCAAAACACAACTTCTACCAGGACATCCTCAACGCCATCGCGCTCGACATCCGCACCAAGAGTAGGAGGCGGATCCAGCGGCAGAAGGAGCTCGAAGGCGTGCGCATGACGCTGAGCAACCTGCACGAGAAGGCGAAATACCTGGAGCAGCAGCGTAAGAGCTACGACGACTACATCGAGCAAGCCATGAAGACGCTGCAGAACAAGAAGGGGTAAGTCCTCTCTTCCATCGCACTTTATCTTCACAAAGTACTAACCTTTACCATCAGCAAAAAACGCTTCCTCCTCCCCTTCACAAAACAATACAACCACCAGCGCGAGCTCGAGCGGTCAGGCCGCGTCCCCAAGTTCGGGTCTTACAAGTACAGCGCCCGGGCCTTGTCCGAGAAGGGCGTGCTGGTCTCCTGGACGGGCGTGGCCGAGCGCGAGTGGGGGCAGATCAACCTCACCATCAGCTGCGACGAGGTGGGCGTGTTCATGCTCGAAGGCAGCCGGGGCCACATCCAGATCCCCGGCGCGAGCGCGCTGGTGCCCATCGAGGACCTGCTCCAGGCGCAGTTCGAGGCACACCAGTTCATGAATCTGTTTGAGGGGAATTTGCGGTTGAATGTCAACTTGTTGTTGCATTTGCTTTATAAAAAGTTTTATCGGACGCAGTAGGTCTGGTAGCTTTGGATCAAGAAGTGTTGCGGTGAGGATGTGGTAGAGGAGATGGAGGGGAGGACATGGATTGGAGAGACACGTGTGATGACCTGGATGCGGTTTGGAACTTGTTTGCTTGGAAGGAAGGCCTTGGGTTTGTCGATGGATAGCGACACTCGGTGTTATGGTGTGTCGGCGACTTTGTGGTGAACTTCGTCTGCCTGCATTTGGATTTCAACGGGGTTCCACTCTAAAATAAAACCAGACGGCGACAGAATAAGAGGGGAAAGCAGGCGGTTCTGGAAATGGTGCCTGTCTCCATGTTTACGTTGTTTAAGAGGTCAAATCATAGGAGTGTTGTAATCCGATATGAACATTCGTTACGCCTTCTTCTTTCGAGACCCAATTGCCTCAAGGTCCTTCGGCGTAGGGACAGGAAGCTAACATTCTGGCCTTGTAACACTCTGATGAATCTCCAATGTAGTATATCCAGAGCATGACATGAACATCAGTGGTATCATTATAAACTGTCCTAAAGATGCTCAACATTTTACTCGACAAGCTACGCGCACTGTAACGATAACAAACCTTCCACCCGACCATTATAACATCTCGTTCCCGTCAGCCTCTCCTACAAACAAGCTTCCACAGTTCCACGGCCTCGCAACTTGTCTCCTTTCTCCCACCCACCATCTAAGCCTGCTGGTACTGCTGCTGCGGATACCCAGCGGCAGGGACAGCATAAGCCTGCTGCTGTGGTTGGGGAGCAGCATACGACTGGACCGGCACAGTAGTCTCCGCCGGCGCCTGCTTGAACTCGCTCCCCCCTGTAGTCGGGTAGCTAGGGGCCGCCCCGCCGGGGGTGCAGTGCAGCCCTGCCTTGCGATGGCGGTGTAATGCCACGCCGTGTGTGGCCAGCGAGCCGATGAACACGGCGCTGTGATATATAATTCATCAGCCACGATTGACAAGAAACGTCGCAGTGAGGGAGAACATGATGAAAACTTACAACTCCACACCCCCCAACGCAGAGGCAGCAGCCAAACACCCAGCCCAGGCACTAGCGGCCCCCAGACCACCATAACTAGAACCATAATAGTACACGGTGCTCCCCGCATAGCTGTAGATGGCGGCGACCTCGCTAGCCAGCAGGGCGAAGCTGGCGAGCCACATGATGACTAGCAAAATGTCGAGCGCGAGGACGGCCCAGTAGTTGTAGACGGCGGGCGCGGAGAACTCGGCGACGAGGTGGTAGATCGTGACGATCAGCGTCATGAGGGCGACCACCATGATGAAGACGTCGCCGTCGAAGGCCAAGAGGGAGACGCCGTAGGCGGAGAGGGCTAATACTGTTACGGCGAGGACGAGCTGCGGGGGTGGATGTTAGTTGTGGTGGAAAGTGGGAAGTAGGAGGGGGGAAGAAAGGGAAAGCGGGAGAAGGAGGAAGGGGAGGTGGTAGTGGGTGGATTGTACCTGGACGATGCGCACGGCGATGAAGTTCTTGGGGTAGAGGGGGATGTGTTCCCTGCCGGCGAGGCGGGCGGTGGAGTACTTGTTGTTGGTGTCCATGGTGAATGGATTGTGTTGGAGGTGTGTGGCTGCGGTCTTGAAATCGGAGGAGCTGGAGGTGATGATATCGAGTTATCGACAGCGAGCTTTGGGCACCTTACGAGTCACGAAGAGATGAAGGAAAGCGAACAGGTCAGACATCGCAGAGACGAGCGGGAAGAGGGCGAGGCCGGCTTATATGAAACTGCCAGCAGGGTCTGGCGCTCGCCAAGCACTTATACCGGGGGTTCGGGGTCGCGCGGCTGAAGCCATCCTCATTAAACACCACTTGCACAGAGTCTGCCTCTCTACGCTAGACGCTCGGGCGGTAGTGCATCGGCGGGGCGTGTCTTGGTCCAAATGCCCGCATTGGGTACCTGTCGTGAGGCCACGGAAACCTCCTGTTATGCGCGAGTCCACGGGTGTTTCGTTGGGGACGGCAATCTCTCAGAGCCTTGCCGTGTGATGAGTGACTTGGATAAGAACCAACCAGCCACGGGACACAGGGACACCGCGTCCGACATGGTGCTGTGTTTTTGTTGGACGGTAGATGCGGCTGAACATGCACCCCTGGTTCAATTGTGCTTTGGTGGAAATGAGTCGCTGTTGCGGGCTGCATACCCATTATAGTAAGGTCGTTGTTGTGCCATGTTTAAACCACTAAGTCTAGTCCAGACGTCTAGACTCTAAGGTAGTACTAACTCGCACTTAGATAACCTTTTATTTTAACCCTGCAGCGAGTATCAAATATCGAAAATCTGAGGGGAGAAAGGGGGGCCGATTATACTCGGGAGTGAAAACTGCAACTTCATTTTGAAATCAACAATTCTATTCTTGGTCCATGCCCAGCGCCACGAATGCAACTTGAATAAGCCATGGCGTTACAAGAGGTACGGAGGCGTCGAGTCACATTATCAGCCCAACCTCAGCCCCCGTGATGCCCCCTGTTCAAGCCTGCCGCACCGCTCGGTAGTTGCTGGCATGCAAAATGAACTGTGAAACATGAAGCAAAAGAACTTGGTTCAAAACCCCCCGTAGTCTAATTGCACAAAGGTAAGAGTCGGAAAGATAGACGTGGTGATTATGCGGGAGCACAGACTGCAGAGTGTGTCAGTGTGTGACAAAGCATACTGCATCCTCGACCATGAAATGTCTAGAAATGTGCCATTTTTCTCATCAACGATCTCCCCTGGATTTGAAGTCGTCAATACTTATGCTCCCCCAACAAATCAGTCAGCATGAAGTGCAAGGCCGGAGAGAATCCACGCCACGATCTGGAATAGCGAGATCCAAGCTCCGGCGACCGCTACAACGTCCTGTTGCGCATACTTATAATGAGCTCCCATACGTTCACAAGCAGTTGAGAAAACAAGGACAATACAGTATATATCTTACCGTCCACACCATCTCATTCCTGAACCCGACGACATTCACCTCGAACACCTGAAACTGCAGGAATATGCTCGTCTGGCAGAAATCCACAAAGCTGCTCCCGTCGCCGCTGGTATCGCACTGCAGCCCCTTTGTATCCTTGCACAAAGTCTACTGTGTAGGTTGCAAGGCTGGCGGCGGGTTTGGCCTAAGGTGTGCCTGCATTTACGGCTCCTTCTGCAGTACTGCTATCAAGACTGCCTATGAGTGCGGTTGCGAGAGAAGGCTCGAGTGGTGGCTATGAGTTGAGGCTATAAGTGGTGGCTCGAAGTGGTGTTTGTAAGTGGTGCCCTTCATGTCCAACTAGGTGTTGTCATCTTTCTCATTTATGCAGCCTTGCAAAGTCCGCTTCCGACAGTAGCACGGCGCAAAAAGAAAGCGGCAACATCGCTGCACAAGCTGAGGCTGTGGGCGCAGCCTCAGCGATCTCTCTATCGAGTTTGGAGTTGAGAGGGTGTAGTGGCATGCTGCAGAGGAACTCAGCGCTCACATCGGTTACCTGTTCAACCATTCACACTGTTGCGGCTCAGCTGTTCAGTAGGTGGTCGGGTAAAAAGGGAACCGCGGACCGATACGATTTCGTGTCACTGCAGTCTGATGAGCATTGCAATTTGCGAGTGTAAGGGTTGTATTCGCTCCTTCCGGACGGCCACCTCCTTTTCTGAAAATACACAACCAGCACTTACACCTGACGCTTTCCGCAACCAACAACAAGACTGTTCCCAGAAGTGTGCTCTGTCTCCTCTGGCCATGGCTATACATGGCCAAGCCCTACAGCGAGACTTTTGCCATCTTGAGTCTCTATGACTTCGATCCGATCATCAGACAAGTCTCAAACTCACTGGGGTGAAATGTACCGCAACACGATGATATCTTCCTCCCTCTCGACGTTACTGCTGCTGCTGCTGCTGCTCCGGCCAGCAGTCTCACAGAAAGTCTTCATCGACCAGGTACCGGCGTACTGGAACCTCCCAGAATGCGCCGAGCTGCCCCTCAGCACTCTGGTCCGAGACATGACGTCGGGCTGCGGCGACAACCAGAAGACGACGTCCTTCTCCTGCTTCTGCACCGACAGCTTCTCGGCCTTCGAGACGATGATCAGCACGGACGTGATCTCGCACTGCACCAGCACAACCGGCGACGCGCCGAGCGCCCTGGCGACGTCGGCATTGGACGTTTTCGAAAGCTACTGTCGGCTGAAGGTCAGAAACGGTCAGTCGAATTGGTGATTAGGTGTGGTTAGGTCCTCACAAACTAACGAGATCGAACACGTGGCTAGGCACTGCCACTGTACCTCCCGGCCCCGTCACGACCGCCGGCGATCCTCAGGCGACGGGCACCGCTGATGATGTTCCCCCTGCCACCAGCACTTCGACGTTTCCATTTCCTACATCTGGTGCGAACCGCAATGGAGTGGTAATCTGGAGTATGGTCCTTGGGTTGTCCTTGTCGAAAGTGGTACTGTGAGAAGGGAGGGCACAGCATGCAAGAATCAAGTTGCTTCTGGTGGAGATGATCGAGCATGTCCTGTATAATAACTTCTCCATAATCGAATGGATTCTGTCGCAGTTGCAATAAGGGAAATCCCCGCAGCGAACATGCTTCTTAGGCTTCAACACCAATGTCGTGAAGACCCCAATCCTCGCAGTCCCGCAGAGTGACACTCACAGCAACCACCGATCAAAGTCAAACGCGCCCTCCGCCCTCCCAGCCGCTCGACCCGCCGCCTTCAGCGCCTCCCAGTTACTGTCGTTGATCCCCACCTCGTAATCCCACCCGTAATGCGGATCGGCATTGGGCAGGATCTGCCAGTAGAACCACGGGATCCCGGCGGCGTCGATGCTCGCCGCCCACCGGCGTATGTTCTCGTCCCTGACGCTCTCCGGCACGGGACTCCCGCCGTTGCAGTTCTGGTTGGGCGCGTCGGTGTAGCACGCGCCCCACTCCTGCATGATGAGCTTCTTGCCCGCGTTCCGGGTCTTGGTTACATAGTTTGCTAGTTTCGCGGTGTCGAAGTCGCCCGGCCCGTAGGCGTGGATGGCGAGCACGTCGAGCGCCGCGCAGTTGAAGTACGGGTCGAGGAGCGAGTTGTCGAGGTACGAGCCGCCGCCGGTGGTGACGAGGATGGGGGAGGAGCTGCCGCAGAGGTGATCTTTGATCGCCTGGGCCACGGTGCATTGCCATGATGTCAGGGCCGAGGGGTTCTCCTGTTTGTTCGCATTGTCAGCCGAGAACGTCACAAGTACCATCCATGGGACTACCTACCTGCTGGTGCATGGCCTCATTCTGCGCCTCGAAGGCGAATATATACTCTGAACTCTGCGCCCAGGTCTTGCCGCTGTGGGGGTTGACATGGCCGAGGACGTGAGCAATCCGCGCCTTGAAGTAGGCGATGGCATTGCTGTCGGTGTAGAAATATCCGGTCCCGTACCACTTCCCGTAGAAGTCGGTGTGGCTTTCGAGGGCGTTGTAGCTGTGGATGGAGACCAGCAGTTTGATGCCGTAGCTGTGGGCTTTTACCATGAAGGCATCCAGGCGTTCGAGGACGGTGTCGTCCCATGCATCGGGACTATCTCCTTGCAGACTGTTGAAGGGATCGATATGAGTCCCTTTGGCCTCTGAAGGCTGGCCTGGATTTGGGAGAGTTCAGTCACCCATTACCGCATGGAGGAGGTGAAACTTGAAAGGACGTAAAAAACTCACCATCCAGCCACACACGTAAGACCTTGACGCCTGCACTCTGGAGTCCCCGGAGGAGAACTGTCTGCTGGCTGTCCGTCAGTCCCGCGGCGTAGTAGAGGTTGGACGCCGCGAAGGATTTGGCGGCGAACGAGGTTGTTGCATATGACAATGCGAGCACCAATGTCGAAATCAGGTTGAGTAGCTTCATGTTGGTGTCCGTTCAAGCTGATGTGCGTTGGAAACAGATTCCAGTACGGTTCTAGCACCGGTGCAGGGGCTTTATTTATATGTCGAGGGGATCGCAACCAGTAGTAACGTCATTAGGCATAACCGTAGGCTGTCGCTGTATATACACGTACATACCTACCACCTAGAGAGAGAGACAAACGAAGCCTGTCAACCTGTCAGCCTGATAGTCCAGGTGATGCATCATGAAACGTGGGAGGCGAGGCGCAACTGCCGTTGAGCAAGTGCAAAATGTACCGAGTTTTGTAGGAAAGGAGGAACCCTTGGCCCGTTACCTGTTGTGGCGTGCCCTCCGGCGGTTGAGCGCGTCAGTGGCGGCGAAATACGTTACTTCGAGGCAGATCTGTTTGGATGCGGTGCTCGGAAAGTATGGCGGTGGAATCTTGAGAGCACACCGGCAATACTGGCTGAGTGCTTGGGCACTCGTTGGTAGATGATCTGCAGGGACAGCTCAGCCCCCCCATCAGGCTTTCCTCCCTCTTCCGACTCACCACTGTCACAGCACCTGAGGCCGTTGCCCGAGTGTATTCGGCCAATTTGTTGCGAGGATTGGCGTTTATCAGTGGGGGTTTCTCTCTGTTTATTGTGTAAGTCTAGCATACTGCTGGAGTTGACTGGCATTGTTAAGTATTCAGCGAGATGGACTTATCGAGCGCAACACCTTGTGTGACTTGAGTAATATCTATAGTAAGTAAGCAATAAGGTAGTACGGTAACGGGCTAATCGTCGTCTCGTCGCGGTACCGGAAGATGGAAACCAAAACCGCGCGGCTTTTTTGTTTCACACCTTTGTCATTCAGGAGCACAGTATGTGACATCGTCAATGGTGCTCAATCTCCCCTCGGAACACCACAAGAGGTTCAGCTCGAGTTGTCAGTAACATGAAACTCAATACTGACACCGCGACTTCGGCTCAGAGACAGCAAATGCATTGCTTCGGTGCACCTGTAGATAACACTTCATCAATACAGACATCATGGCATGATGCCAGGCTCTTCTTGTTTGTTGTTGTTGCGGTGAGAGATGTTTGAAAGCCATCCTCGGGCAGTTGAGTCTTGATAGGACCAAGATGGCCGAATTGCAAGTAGTACTCCTATATCCTGATCAACGCTGCATAGCTCCGAAATCGCTTCAACATACTTTCAGTGAATCACCTTCCCTCAGCCAGACTCACCGGCCTTCACCCAAGGCTCTCCGCCGCCTTGAGGATGGCATTCTCCGTGATGTCAATCCACTTCTTGAACCTTTCCTCGTCCTTCTCATCGATTGCCTCCATCAACCCAGGGAAAACAGCTGTTCGTCTCGTTAGCATTTCATCCTCTCACATCTCCCCATCCCACAACTCGATGTCAGAGAAAGTACTCACCACCAGCATACCCAGTCCACAACCCCGGCGCAAAAACGATATGCTTGAACCAATTCCTCCCATCCAGTCCCTCGGCATACAGGAACTTCCTCTCGAGCAGCTTGTACTTCGTATTCACCTTCCTGATCTGCCACCCGAGCCTGATGCGCTTGGGCCACTTCCACCACGGAATTTTCTCCTCTTTCGCCTTGCGCTCTAGCTCGGCGGCCCGCTCGTCGAGGGCTACGGCCGCCTTGGTGAGTTTCCACACCGCGTTGTGCAGACGCTCGAACGAGGCCGGGGCGGAGGAGAAGACGGAGGCGGCGGAGATGGACGTGTCGCCCGTGCGGGAGCGGAGGATGGCGAGGTCTTCTTCCGACTCGGGGATGAGGTCCGAGGGGCTGTCCTTCTTGTGCAGCGCGTCCTCGACTTTCTTGACGTACGCGGAGAGGTTATCGGCGTAGTCCTTCGCGCTGAAGGGTACGACGAGGGAGTCGGCCAGTCTTGCGGTCAGCAGGGACAGCACCTGCGTCATGGTGCGGTGGTAGACGAACCCGGGGTCGCCGTAGCGGCTCATCCACCAGAAGCTATCATAGTTACTATGATAATGGTACACGGCGTCCTCGGCGCCGCTGTTGAACCCCACGTCGATCGAGGGGACGCCGGCGTAGTCCTGAAAGGCGGTGAAGTCGCTCCCGCTACCCATGGTGCCGATGTGCTTGTCCCAGTGGTCGAAGACGGTGGAGCCGGGCACGGTTTGGTTCGGGGAGGAGACGGAGGCGGTGACTTCGTTGATGAGCTTGTTGAGGAGCGGCGCAGCGGAGGCTTTGAAGTGCCTGCCGCGCACGCCGACATCGACGTTGACGTAGGCTACGCTTGCTTTGGACAGCCAGGGGAGGTATTCTTCCACCCACTCTGTGCTGCCGATGAGGCCGTACTCCTCCCCGTCCCAGGAGGCGAAGACGATGGTGCGCAGGGGCTTCCACCCGGCTTTGACGGCGGTGCCGAAGGAGCGGATTGCTTCGTTGATGACGGCGCTGCCGCTGTTGGGGTCGCCCGCGCCTCCGACGATCCAGGCGTCGCGATGGTTACCGACTACCACCACTTCGTCGGGGATCGTTCCGTTTATGATACCGATTACGTTCCAGATGGGCGTGGTGATGTAGTCCTGCTCGTTGCGGAGGTTGACGACAACGTCGTCAGGCGTGGGTCCGATGTTGTAGTCCACGCCCAGGTAGCCGAGACCAGTGGACCGGGTCCAATACTTGTTCATGTCCTTTGCACGGGGACCGTGGCCGTTAAGGGCTTTCAAGATAGGGAGTGCGTCCTGGTAGGAGATAGGTATGGAGGGGATCACGGGGATCACGCTCTCGGTTGGGGCACGCGGCACACCGGGAAGGGAAGGGTAACCAGGTGTCGTCGGATCGCCAGGCATTACGCTCAGGAACTCGGCCGAGCCGCGCTGGACGCTGCTTGCTTGCCGGGCTGGGCCGTCCGGGTAGCGCTTGTACCCGTTTGCCTCGGTGATATCACCGTCATCACCGGGATCGGTGTACAGAATTGTACCGACCATGCCTAGTTCTTGGGCACGCTTGATCTTCAGGCCCCGGAAGATGCCTCCGTAGCGGGCGATGGCAATCTTGCCTTTGAGACTGACGTTGGCCTTGATCAGATCATCGTAGTCTTGGTATGTGCCATAGTTGACGTAGACGATGGGAGCGGTCACGTTTCCGCTGGCTGAATAGCCGTGGAAGGTGGGGATGCTGTTTTTCTGTCCAGTGGTGGGATCGTCTTTGAGAACGTCTTCCTTCAAAGATGCTTCGTACTCGACCTTCCACCCCGTCACGCCCTTCTTCTCGGTCTTGTGGAGCAGGGCCAGACGGTGGTCTACCGGCCGATTGAGGTAGACGTCGTAGGTGTTGATGTCGGCCTTGATCCCGAATTCCTCCCACTTCTCCTTCGTCCAAACTACCTGGGAGTAGTTCTGGCCCGCCATGTGTGCTCCGGCGGTGTAGTACCGGCTCCATTCCTCGGCCTTCTTCGGGTCCGGGGTGTCGAGCAGGATCTGCTTCAACTGCTCGTACGTGATCTTTCTTCCCGGACAGTTAGGCCAGGTCCAACCATGAGGGTCACGGTGGTGGGGAGGGTGAGCATGTCTGGCGTCAGGGTCGAAGAAGAGGGTCACAAAGAAGGCGAGCAGGAACCATATCAGTGTTGAGGACAAGGCAATCGTGCAGAAGCGCCTGAACACGTTGTGGGGGTATCGTCTCCTGGGAGGACCGAGCCTCACTGTTGTGAGGAGCGGTGTATGCTCGCTCGACATTGTTGTGTTGTTCTTCTGTGTATGTGTTGTTAGATATCCCGTGAGAAATGTGGTGAGGTCACTATGAGATCTGCCACGATGGCTTACAAAAGGATAGCATAAGATGCGGTATCCTGAGTATCAGGCTTGAAGGGTGAAAGATTTGAATAGGCTGCCACAGTAGTGACCCCCTCTTGAGCTGGTTGAATCCGACTGCGTTCGTGTCGCTAGATAGGCCTTGGTAAATCGTGGCACATCTTCTTCTGAGAGATGTCGTGACCGAACGTCACGAGAGGCTCATGGTTGGAGGTTGAAGTCGGCATTCTGACTGCCTGTTTCGGTTTAACGCGGATGCCCCACTCCTGTGGCATCCGAGCTTCTTATTGGTCGATTTGTCCGCTGTTACAGTTGACGTCTTTCGATCTGATCTTCCTCTTCTCTTCTCCACCTCGTCTGTTTATATGAAATTCATCTCAAGGAACGCATTTCAAGCGGGTTTCTTGACGATTTTTTCTCTCGTCTCTTCGTTAGGTCCTTCAGCAAAGCTTTGTCCTGAGTTTTGGACGATATAAACTTCCACGGTGAAGAAAAGCGGATCCTGCCGGCACACCTTGAGCCGACCTTCCCCCACTCCGGGGCCGGTTGCGGAGTTCATCGCCACGGGAAGGGCGCATCCATGAACCACACCCTTGCCGTCTGCCACTCACCAACGCAGCTGTCACTGCATGACAGTCTGCATGTCGCTCTTCTCTGCATCGTGATACAGAGACATAAGCACCGAATGCAGTAGCCGGTGGAGCAAACTACTTCTACCGGTTCTTATCGGTTCTTCCCCACCGAGAGCTCTCAATGAGGCCGGATGGACAACCACAGCAAAGGCGAGCGGTAGCGGTTTATCCGTCCAGCCCAGGGTCTCGCATTAGCTCCCCATGACATCAACCAGTCACAGGCCGGACCGCGCCGGCCCCGGCTGTGGGCCCCGGATACGTGCGGTCACTGCAAAGTCGCAATGACGAATTTGACGCCGTTATGTCAGCCTCTCTCCGCATGACTCTTTGCTCTTTTCTGTCGGTCGGGGACTGTTTTCTTCGATCTCTTTCTGTTGGGATTTCTTAAACTTTTCACTGATCTTGATCTCATCAACGATCTCTACAGCTCTACTTCTGTTCGGACTCTGTTTGAATCTTCTTGGATCAGGCTGTGTCTTCCTCGCCCCAGATTTCAGCACTTGATCTGAACCTCGAGTGGATGCCTCTGCTTGGATGAGTCCATCGTCTCCAGCCTCTCCACGAGTTTTTCTTCTCCACCAGGCTTCACTACTACTAGTCTACTACCTTGGCATAAGTGGCACTCGAAGTTTGTTCTGACTCATATCGTTCATACCGTCCATACAGTCCATACAGGTCCATACCGTCGATACCGTCCATACACGTCTATACCGTTCCTGACGGTCCCTCGGTGTCCTCCCTGAATGTCCTCCGTATAGAGTCCTGTAGTAGACCATGGCGAGATCAAGGGGATATACACCGAAGCTGCCGGTGAAGCAGCTGGCTATTCTAGGTAAGCTTTGTAGTCTCTCTAGTCAAACTCTTCTGTACCTGTACCTGTTTCCTCTGGAGCAATGAAGTCTTTCTGGCTGCCCGCATTGGTGAAGCTGCACCTGTCAGTTGTGTGCGAGATGTGCTGCGATGAATCAAGTGTTCAGTAGTCTGGGAGCTGAACTCGTCTCACGCTTGATAGCTTCGGCATTCGACATGAATCTTACAATGCATGGCTAGGACGGAGGCAGCAGCGGAACTGGAGTGGATAGACACACATCCCGTACAGGTCCCAACCCCCATATCAAACTCGACGACTAACACACCTTCACAGCTGTCGCCCGGTTCGCCGAGCCACTGGCTCTGACATCCGTCTTCCCCTACCTCCCGGAGATGATTGCGAGCTTCGGCGTCGAGAAGAACGACGTTGCAAAATGGGCTGGTATAACGGGTGCCGTCTTCTCGATAGCCCAGAGCGCCACCGCGGTGCCATGGGGCAAAGCATCGGATACCTTCGGCAGGAAGCCCATCATCTTAATAGGTCTGATGAGCACCATGATTTGCTTCATGCTCTGGGGCGTGTCGACGAGTCTGTGGATGGCCTTGACTGTGCGAGCGATATCCGGGGCTACTAACGGCAATGGTATGTTCCTCTAGTCTGATATCTTGGTAGATCGCTCATAACTAACGGGCCATAGTCGGTATCATCAGAACCATGGTGGCAGAGATGGTCCCAGAGAAAGAGCTACAACCACGAGCCTTCTCCCTCATGCCTCTCGTATGGAGTATAGGGTCCGTCTTCGGCCCAGCATTCGGCGGTTTCTTCGCTCGACCAGCAGAACAATACCCCAGCCTGTTCGGTAACAACTGGTTCCTCAAGAAATACCCCTTCGCCCTCCCCAACATTGTCGCCTGCGCCGTATTCTTCGTGTCCTGCATGACCGGCCTCCTGTTCCTCAAGGTAAATCCCCATCCCCCTATGACCACGCCCATACCTCCGCATCACCCGCTAACTCCACCTCCAGGAAACCCTAGATTCCAAACGCAACCACCGCGACTGGGGCCTCAAGCTAGGCGAGAAGCTAACCGACACCCTCCGGCCCTCGCGAAGACACAACCGCCGGCGCGGCCACCGCCGCCGCTCCTTCGTCGACGACGAAGCCCAGGCGCCCCTGCTGTCGGAGCAAGACTTATCCTCCTACGAGCAACTGACAGCAACACCCCGAGCCGGCCCAAGCCACGCCGAGATCTTCACCAAGCAGACCTGCATCAACCTCCTCTCCTACACCTTCCTGGCCTTACACAGCGTAGCCTACGACCAGGTCCTCCCCGTCTTCCTCAACTATCCCCGACAGGTCCCCGACGGGGACAACACGCGCCTCCCCTTCAAGTTTAGCGGTGGTTTCGGCCTGTCGTCCGACAGAATCGGGTCCATCTTCACGGTGTACGGCATCGCCTGCGGCGTGATCCAGTTCTTCGTCTTCCCCCCCTTGTGCACGCGGTTCGGGGTCCTGAACTGCTACCGCGCCGCGGCGCTGACGTTTCCGTTGGTGTACCTCGTGACCCCTTACACGGCTTTGATACAAGATGACAAACTGCGGTACGCGCTGTTTATGGCGATCATGCTCGTCAAGGGGTTTGTGGTGATCGTCGGCTTCCCCTGCACGACGATACTACTGACCAACTCCGCCTCGTCGCTGCGCATCTTGGGGACCTTGAACGGGTACGCCACGAGCTTCAGCGGGCTGGGAAGGGCCATCGGCCCCGCGCTGACGGGGAGCGTTTTCAGTCTCGGGGTTAGGAAGGGGTACATGATTTTTCCGTGGTGGACGCTGGCGGCTGTTAGTCTCGTGGGGGCGCTGCCGAGCTGGTGGATTGTGGAGGGGGACGGGCCGAGCGGGAGGGCGGTTGATGGGAGTGAGGATGAGGAAGACGAGGAGTTTGAGGAGGATAATTTGTTACCTGCTGCTGATGGGATGGAGACGCTTGCTCTTGAGGCTGAGAGCGAGCATGTGGTGGAGAGGTATAGGGATGTGGAGGAGGATGAGGAAGAAGAAGAAGAAGGAAAGACGAGCGGGACGGATGGATGGGGCCGGGTTGTGGTGCCGAAACGGCCGGAGCAGCAGCGGTTGGTTGTACCGGAGCCGGACGACTCGGAGTTGAGCGACTGTCCCCCGCTCTGTCCGGAGCTGAAGGGCAGTTCCAACAAGGGGGAGAAGGCGCCGCCGCAGGTCAGGATGCGGAGGATGTCGGCTGCCGGGAGGGATATCGACGGTGCGAAAGGACAGAGCGTGGCTAGCAGCCACCGGTCTGATGCGAGTGTTGACTGAGATCATGTCTGACGAATCTAAAAGGATGGAGGGACTTCTGTGGGTTCTTGGGAGTACAGGCGTTGGTTCAAGGCATGTTGATATCCCGATGATATAGTGTGGGATGAATATGTCATGGTGTTTTGGAAGGATAGATAGCATGAATGGGCATAAACAGTCCCTGAAGGACGAGAATACATTTGATCATTAGCAATACTCGTGTTCTTGTTCCGCAGCAATCAGGCATACCGGAGGCTTTGTCCAGCCGGCGGTTGCATGGTTTTTGTCACGAGCCAAAATCGAGTAACGACCGCGGTTGCGCACACTTGACACAGGCAGGACACGCATGCCCCATCAGCCACGAAGCATCTCCAACAGAACTTTGTCCCAGTCCGTCCCCCCCCCCCCCCCCCCCTTTTTACATACAATTACAGGTGCCACCTCGTCTCAGTGGAAGAAGCGCAAGGAATCTCGAAAACTGTCCGGTATCTGGTGCTCGTACATGCCTTGTTTCTTTGGTTGAAGGCCCTGTACATGTGCCCCCTTGTGGTCGGGCTGCGTGATTGGGAAAGGGATATGCTGGTGGCCCACCCGTCTCGTGATGATTCTTCAAAGTACTGAGGAAGGAAGGGGATTCATGGCGTTCTTGTTGAAGAGAGGCACGTAGGTTGGGTACCTAGAAGAAGGTGCAGAGGTCGGGTTTGAGTAACCGGTTGCCAATGCTGCGTCTTATACAAAGCAGGTCTGAAGCTCCGTCGTCGTACCTAAATGATCAGAGTGCGAACGGAGTCTGCTCACAACGAAGAAGAAGCCGGACGGACGCCTTGCGGTATGTTTTCGAACACCCAATCTCTCACAAGACCCAGGTCTACGACTCCGTGTATCCCATCTATGTCTAGAGTATTCATACAAACGCGCGCTCGCTCGCCTGCTCCCGTCTTCTCATGCCAAGTCTAACACCCAAGTCTACATCTAGAACTTATAAACCTGCTCGGGTGTATACCCCAAATCCTTGAGCACACCCACCAACTCGCCCTGGTCCCGGGGACTCTTCTTATCACCACTAATACTCTTCATCAGACCAGGCGGGCCGCACACGAACAACTTAATGTTCTCCGTCTTGGGCTCGGGCAGCACCGTCTTTAGCAGCTCCTTGTTGATGTACCCCTTAGCGCCAGTCCACTCCTTAGGCGGGTTGTCGAGCACGTAAAACGCGCGGAAGCGGTTCGGGTACGTGTTCTCGAGGTGGGCGAGCTCCGACTTGAGGAGGACGTCCTCTTCGGACACGTTGCCGACGACGAGGGTCACCTTTGTCTTGTCCTCGGGGTTGTTGAAGATGGCGCGGCAGAGCTGGTACATGGGGGTGATGCCCGTGCCGCCCGCGATGAGGCCGATGTGGCTGTGCTTGTTCTCGGACCAGGGGTACTTGGGGAGGGGACCCTTGATGTCGAGGCGCTGGCCGGGGACCATGTCGTGCAGGTGGGTGGACATGGGCCCGTTTTCGTACTTCTTGATCAGGAGGTCCATGTGGCCCTTGGTGTCTGGTTTATGGGGGGTTAGCTTTTGTATGTGATGGTAGGTGGGGAAGAGAGGGGGGGGGGAGAGAGAGAAAGACGCACCCTCGTCGGAGATGGGGGTGTAAGGCCTCATGACGGCCTTCTCGGCGCCCTCGGGCTTGAACTTGGTCAGGATGGCGCTGGCGACGTGCAGGCCGGAGACCATGTCCTCCTCGGGCAGCTTGAAGCGGAAGCGCTTGGTGTTGTGGTTGACGATCTCGACGTCGTCGAGGCGCAGCGAAAGGAAGCCCTGGTCGCCGCCGGTCAGGGCGGCCTTGGGGCCCGAGGCGGGCAGGCCGACCTTGTTGGCCGCGTCCTGCACCTTCTCCTCCGCCTTTTTGGCCGCGGGCGTGCCGGACAGGAAGTAGTAGCCTACCCCGCCGAGGCCGAGGGCCGCGGCCGCGCCGTAGAAGAGCGTGTTGTTACCACCACCGCTGTCGCCCGAGGGGGGCTGGGCGGAGGTGCCGGAGGTGCCTGTTGCGCCCTGGGGACCTGGGGCTGCGGACTCGGTGGCGTATTTGCGGCATTGCTGGGTGGAAGGAGGCAATTGGTCAGTTTTGTCACTCGAGTTTATGAAGCAATTGAGGTTGTCGTGGGATCTCCGGAAGGTTGGAGGGGGGAGCTTCCCACAGCTCCCATGGTAGATAAAACTCACCTGGCGGGCCGGCGCGGCGGCGCGGAAGACAGACCTTGCGAACATGGTCATGATTGCGGAGGTGATTGGCGGAATTCAATCGGCGGAAAGGTGCAGCTGTCGAGGTAGAGATAAAGTTTGGAGCGGGATAAGGCCAAGGAGATCGGGAGCTTTCTGGTTGCGAATTGCTTCCGCTAGCGGCTGCATTGCGTCATACACGTGATGTGGGCCGTCAGTTCGACTCAAAATTAGGCACAACCAAATGCGCCAGCTTGATGAGCCGCTTAACCGAGCCTTACTTTTCAATCATTGGCAGGATGGCCGAGCGGTCTAAGGCGCTAGACTCAAGTGTTTCCACACTTCTGTTCCTTCAAGGACAGAGCATTCTAGTATCGAAAGGTGCGCGGGTTCGAATCCCGCTCCTGTCATGTTTTTGCTTTTTTTGCTGCTCCCTGGCGTTTGAGATACGGAACCTTTTCTTTCTACTGCGATGTGTCCTGCTGAACATCGAATGTTGCTTCGCTTTGAGACGGACCGGTGCACCAGGCACTTCGCACAGCCGGACGGTTGGTGACCATCGTTGTGGTAACACCAACATTCATTCGCCGCGGTCGGAAGAGAGTAAGTTGAGCTTTGATGCGGTGTAAGTAAGTAACTACACTTCCCCTTGAGAGGGAGTGCCGGGCGGAATGAACGATGGCAGCTTCATTGCCAGAATGGAAGTACTGTTGAACCAGCAACGACATGCGGTTATCACACAGAGATATGGGAAGTACCTCAACTGGCCTTTCATTTGACGATAAGTGAGCAACCTAGGTCTAGGTGACAAGACGTACGAATACCTCGTGGAAAGTCCATATTCATACTACCGGTGCCCTGTTCATAACAGGGAAGTCCATAAGGACTCACGGGCCTCTTTACTCTCCTAGAAATTCTGCTCAACATCCATCCCGCCTCTTCCACGCCTCCCCCACCATCTCCAACCCAAAGGAGCGCCAATCTCCTGGGTGCTGCTGCCCCTCCTCCACCACACGAGTTTCATAAATCATGGGATGTGTGCCAACTGGTGTTGTTGTTATCTCAACGAGAGAGAAGACCCAACGGACAGAGGCGACCGACCAACCGTCCAAAACATGCTTCTCTAACCCAGCCAAACCAACCCCCCCTTTCAACCCCGCCTGCCAAAAAAATAAACTGCAGTCATAACGGGCGCAAGAAAAGGCAAAAGCAAAGCAACAGGCATGGAAAGCATTAAAAACGACCAAAAAGCAAAATGGAGGGTTCGCTCCACCAAACAAAACGTAGTGTACATTCTCCAGTCCTGGGCTCCAACGCCGCCATCCACGCCAAGCCCCGGTCACTTTGGGTGTAGGTTGTGTAAGAGGGTCAATCCTCACCGGCCTGGGGGTCCTCAACATCATCCTCCATATCGGATTCTGCTGGGACGGGGCGCGGTTGACACGCCAGGTGCTACCTGGCCGCCTCGGCTTTGCCATCCTCCAGCTTCGCGTCGGGCAGCGTCTCGAGGGTTGGCGTGCTATCGTTCTTTTTGCCAATGGTATCTTGACTGCCCCGCCGCATTGTGCCGATGTCTTGATGGAATAACAGCGTCGGCGTGTTGGCCTGGCTTCCGCCCCGTTGGCCGTGATAGTGGACTACCTGCGGCGGCGTCATGCCCGCTTGCGTGCCCAGTAGATGCTGCGGGTACGGGTTGAGGTCTTTGCTCGAGGTCGAAAAGGTCGAGACTATCGGTTGGTGGTACCCGTTTGCGGCGTTGCCCGTACTTGGGGTAGGAGTGTGCCCAAAGCCGCCGGCGTTGGAAACGGTTCCAACGGGTTGTTGCGAGGGCGTGTGCTCTGCTTGGGTCGGCGTGCCGACTTCGTTGTCCGGGCTGTCGGCAAGGTTGCTGGTGAGGCTGCTGATGCCGCCCTCGATGTCCCTGAGGAGGCGCACGTATTCTTCCGGTACCAGCCCGCTCTCTTGCGTCTTTGGATCCTCGGCCACGAGCCAGCCTTGACCGTGCCGGTAGGAAACCCATATAATTTGG
Source organism: Coniochaeta sp. 2T2.1 (assembly GCA_009194965.1). Taxonomy (NCBI): domain Eukaryota; kingdom Fungi; phylum Ascomycota; class Sordariomycetes; order Coniochaetales; family Coniochaetaceae; genus Coniochaeta; species Coniochaeta sp. 2T2.1. Next base: position 867,327 of record VSMA01000014.1, read on the forward strand.
CCTTCCACCAGAGGCAGCTCGTTTTCATTCTCCCGCTCAAAGTCGAACAAAGCGACTGCTTTGCCGTGCATCTCCTCGTCGGGGGAGGTGATTGTAAACTGGTAATCTCGGGAATACCTCGACTCGTCGACTTCCTGAAAGCCTGGGGAAGAGGCGCCGCTTGAGCCGTCCGAGTCGGGATAATCTGCCCCGTGGCCAGCGTAGTGACGCGGTTGTTGCTCTGCTACCGGATAATGCGCTTGTGAATGCCGGGCCTGGCCCGCAGGGTAGGTGACATATTCGCCGCCTGGACCGTTCGCCTCCGCCCCTTGGTTCACATAGTACCTTTCGCTGCCATCGCCGCTCGTGCCAACATAGTAGCCTCTCTCCTGGTCGAAGTTGCCGGGGTTCATCACGCCTTGCCCTCCTTGGCCGTCGCGCGACGGGCGGCTCCTGCCATATGCGGCGCCGCCAGACTTGTGTTTCCGGTGTCGCGAGCTTACCACCGGGCTTTGAAGGTCTTCGTCTTCGCTATATGGCGGTCCGTCCCCGAAGCGAATCGGCGCGAGGTCGTTCGCCTTGCCAAAGCCGTCTGTTGTCCACGAGCCCGTCTCCCAGCTCGACCTACTATCCCACGACGTCGGCGGGTCGGACAGACGTCGGTGTTCGCTCGAAGGAGTGGTCATGCCGGACGGTGGTCGCGACGACTCTGGTGGCGGGCCATAATGCAAGAGGTGGGCTGCCGGATAGGCAAAGTCACGCACCAGCGCATACGGCAAGGTAGACGGGAAAATCGGGAAGATGTGGGAGGGCGGTCGCGAACGCGAGGGGATGGAGCCGGTCGAGTACTGCGACAGGCGGTTCTTGGATGCGTGTGACATGGGGCGCGAGAGGGTCGATCTCCGATTCGGGTTCGGAGGAGATGTTATTAAAGGCGGGAGCGGGGGGTGATTGGGATTCGCGCCGGGTGACGTGATAGCGGGCGGAGATGTAGCTGGCGATGATGTTGGCGACATGATAGCGGTCACCTTTTTGGGGTGATACTGATCAATACTTGAATCCCAATGCCAGTCCAGCAAGGCTGACAATGTGTCTTGTTTATTATTTGCGCGCCGGGAGTGGGCGCTTGGTTGTTTGTGGGTGTCCCTGTGTCTCGAGGCTGACCGCTTCAGCCTTCAGCTGCCTGCCTGTCGCCCGGACCTCCTGTTGTCCTGCCCTTCTCTCAGTCTCGAGTCTGACTTACGCCTTGTATGTGTTATGCCAAGACCAAGAATGTTCGTGACAAGTCGCGGACACGGCTTGTCGCTGCGATGGCGGCCAAGGCGCAGTAGGAATTGAGTGCGCAGCCGGTCGCGGGGAGGTGGATTATGCCTGGCTGGCAGCGAGGGGCCTCGGGTTTGTTATACGGTCGGTTGGCCGTGTCAGAGGACGCAAATGGTGGGTTCGGCGACGTATCACGGGCGCATTTGCGATGAGGATGGCCAGTTGAAGGGAGGAATAAAAGTTTCAAGGATCGAAGATGGCAGACCGGGACAAGGTAGCGGAAGAGCCAAGTGACTGGTGTGTTGTGGACCAATGTAAACGCTTGGTAGTATGTAATGTGGTAAAGACCAGAGTCGAGACAACAACAGTGTTTCTGTTTCTGGCTGCTGGGGGCGGAGGAGCCAGGACCAACTGCGGAGTCCCTTCAAGGTGGTAGGCGCCCGCTCTTTGCGAGTGTTTCAGCTTCTGATTGGCTGACTCAAGCGCGTAAACTAGCTCGAGCAGACGGTCGCTAACTTTACTGCTGTGTTTCGGGGCTTTCCTTGACTTTGACAACATTGGATTGCCTCGACGACATGATTGTTGGAAACTTCCTGAACCACCAAATCCAGGAAGGAAGGAGCTCTGAAGAGGTTCCTTCCACCGGCAACCGTCCGATACTATCCGTCAAGAGAACCTAACAGACATGAGGAAGTTGCAACGACAATCACTTCCTTCGTTCCCAACCTTGCAGCTGCAGAATGAGGGGTCTCTCTGCTTCCTTGCGCAAATCACAGCGAGGCAAGATGCAGCTGAGAAGAGCCTGAGACAAATCGATCCGATGGCGCCTTTCCCGCAACTACCCACCGGTAAAAATAGACTGTCCGGTTCATGAAACATGAAACACCAAACTCTAAAGTCATGTCGTGTTTACCACTCGGTCGTCATCCAAGACACGTATGTCTAAACCGATTTACAGACAGACATGGCCGTAGATAATGTCTATCTTGACCTACCCCTCTAATACGCCGAGTAGCTTGATGAAGCTATCGCCAACATGAAGGCAACTTACTACATATTTGATCTTCATCTGCCGTGCAATGTGCAGCTGCAAGCCCTAGAGTTTGCTTAACTATCACACCCTGATTAACAGAAGCCACTTTTCCCTTGCTCCTGATTTCAAGTCTGTCGACCGATATGTTCCTCAAACTTCTCTCAGTCCCCGACTCGGCAGTTCGAGGCCCTCGTTGACTGTCAGATACGGCGATACATCTTCAACCTCATTCGCTCCGAGCCTTCTTCTCCGAGGCAACTTACTTCCCTCCGGGCATTCGACAAGACTCTTCAGCCCAGCTTATTGGCATAACAAGTGTCAGTAACCCGTCTCCCTCCCTGGTTCTGAAAGGACGATGGTAACCTAACACAACATCAGTGACCATGGGAGACCCAACCAACCCAACAGCCTCATCGACAGACGAAGTGCCGCCTCCGTCGCCTCCCACCGTCCTCCAAGTCCTCCTCACCGTCCTCACCCTACGGGGGATGAACCTCGCTCTGGGTGTTTTCCGTGTGCGTTGATCGGGGGGAGGCAGCTTGGTGGGGTTGGGCGCGGCTGGTTCGTAGAAGAAGCGACGAAACAAGAAGTCTGCTAAGGGATGAATGATGCCTCGGCACTCCTCTCGACTTCGGTCAGGGAGACATCTTGGTTCTTCACTACTTGCTAGATACACAGCCCCAAGTAGCTGTCCGTCCGACTCCCCTTTTCAAAGTTCCAGAGTTATCCACCGTGATGCTACTTTGGTCTTGCGCCCGTCTTCGAAAACCCAGGCATGTGGGATCCAACCAGCAATCCATAAGGTATTTAGAGCTTTTTACACAGTAGGTACGTGGTACACATAACCCATTGGACAAAAGCCCAGTGCGTAGGCTCGTTATTGCGGTCCCGCGGGAGGGTGAAAAAGCAGTGCTTAGCGTCGGCAGCTCTCTGTTCGTCGCTCTCCGTCTCAATGAGGACTGGGCAAAAACGAGCTTGGCAATCAAGAGGGGGGTCTTTCAACCACTTTTGCAAGACAACATCAACTCATATCCTCAGCTTCTCCTTAAGCCACCGTTCAATCCCAACCGTCTCAATCCCGCGCTTCGCATTGATCGTCTCCTTCTCATCCCAACTGATACCCTCACCAGCGCCAAACAGAACCCTGTACTTCTTCAACTGATCACCCGGCTCCTTCTCCAGCTCCTCCCTCAAGTCCTCCAGCGTCCACTCCTCCCTCTCGACCCTCGTATCCTCACCCAGCACCCGTTCCACCACATCCGCCAGTTCCAGATACGTCACCGTCTGCCCAGAAGTAAACACGACACTCCCACCCCTATCATTCCTCTCCCCCTCCCCGAGCGGCCTCACCACCAAGTCCGCCACCACCTTCCCAATATCCTGCACATCCGTCAGCGTCAAGCCAGTCTCCCAACCCCCCAACGCCCTCACAGTAACCTTCTCCCCAACCTTCCCCCCCTCACCCCTCTTCAACCCCTCCCCCAGCCCCTCGACAACACCAAACCACTCCTCAAACACAAAACTCATAAACATCCCCGTGCTGACAACCGTCCACTCCACCCCTGCCGCCGCACTCCGCTCCCTCAGCAGCGCCCTCACGGCGCACTGCTCCCTCATCAGACCCCCCGCCGCCTCGGCCCCGATGACGTCGTAATCCACCCCGAACTGCCAGGGGAAGTAGCGCTTCACCACGCCTCCCCCAGCCTCCAACACGGCGTTGGCAATCAGCAGCTGCGCCCCGCTGTCCGAGCCGGAGCCGGCGAAGCCGGTGCAGCTTATCACCACCTCGGCGTTGGACTCGCGGATGATGCGGAGGAGGGCGTCTCGCGCGTCGGGGGCGCTGAGGTCCATCCCGGCGAAGGAGAGATGCGCGGCGGGGGGCACGAGGGAGCGGAGGGAGGATAGCCGGGAGGAGGAGGGGTTGGAGACGGTTTGCGGGCGGAGGGCGAGGGTGAAGTGAGTTTTGGAGAGGAGGGGGTGGGAGGAAAGGTGGGATAGGATTGCGGTGCCTAGTTCGCCTGCTCCGAGGAGGAGGATGGAGGTTGGGCTTGATGACATTGTAGCGAAGGTAGGTTGTTGGGGCAAGGGGACGGTTTTGTGGTAGACAGGTGGTGAAAGAGAGATGCGTTGGGTTTGGTGCCGTGTGTAAGGTAGGGACCAGTGTCTTTGTTTGAAGAGAGATGGGAGTGACTTGTACCCATCTTCCCAGCATAACTCCGTTTAGAGAGGTTTATCTCCATAGAAGGACCGACCGAGAATAACCAAGTTTGCTTGTCAATCGACGGCATCGCCAGCCTTTGGGCGCGTATTACCAACCAGAATGGAAGTGACTAATCAATATCGCGATCAACAAACACGAGGATGGCGGGCTTGGCCGCCCGATTATGTTCTTCCCACCTCGTTTGCAAACTGGTATTGGGCAGTGCTGAGCGAAGCCCCCCCCCCAGGTCTGTCTTCACTTGAAGATCTTTGGAGATCGTCTGCGGCACCCTGGCTTAACTGCGGCTAACAACGACGTTGGGAATGGGCAGAGCCTTGCCCGGACGACGCATTGCATACCGGGACCTGATAACCCACATCTGACACCCCGGAACACTGGGCCCGCGACTAGTAACAATGGATGGGAATACGTGAAGGACAGCGCTTGTCGTGAAGAAAGTTGTTCATCTAGACATTCAACAAAATGGCGGGACGGGCTGTTTACGTAAGGTTTCTGTTGAAGCACGGACCCATGTTGTTCCAGGCCGCTGGAGCTGGGCCCCACCATTGCGAGCTGCCATTTTCTCAAAGCTCGAAGCTTTGTTTTCCATTTCCAGCTTCGCTTCTCACCAGAACACGCAACTGTTCCCAGAACCTGGGACTCAGCAACGCCTCAGGTAAGCTCAGATCTCTCTATTTCACACACCTTCCACGACATAATGATGATACCCCATTGGAGCTGTCTTACAAGGTTCGCCTTGAGTGCCGAAAACCATATATTACCTATACGCTTTTTTCTGATACAACCAACACAAACACAATCCCTTGATTCGCACAAATTACCTGTTTAGAGACACGTATTAACATTCGTTAAAGCAGATAGTATCTCGCACATCTCTCCAGAGAGACATGCCTGGTATGCTATCGCGGAGTCGCTGCTTGCCCTCCCCAGGTTGAAAGACGCCAATTACAGTGACGATGGACGGAACAACCACCAATGGAGCAGACGTCGCCCTGGGCGATCCAGCAGCACCGGCCCGGGCCGATGCGCAGCAGCAGCAGCAGCCGCAGACCCAGACCCAGAATGGCGAGAATCAGGACGACGGAGGATTCAAGCTCAAATTCTCCACCGTGTGCGCGAGTAACCAGAACAGGTAAGGCGATTAGCGTAGAATGAACCAACAATACCATATCATCCATCCAATACAACAACAACAAGATCCTGACATGTCTGCTCTCTCCCATAGATCAATGGAAGCTCACCTCCGCCTCTCCCAAGCCAACTACCCCGTAATCTCCTTCGGCACGGGCTCCCTCGTGCGCCTGCCGGGACCGACCATCACCCAGCCCAACGTCTACCAGTTCAACAAGACGTCCTACGACAGCATGTACAAGGAGCTCGAGGCCAAGGACCCACGCCTCTACCGCGCCAACGGCCTGCTCAACATGCTGGGCCGCAACCGCGGCGTCAAGTGGGGTCCGGAGAGGTGGCAGGACTGGCAGGTCGGCATGCCGCGCGTCACGCACACCTCGGACAAAGGAAGCGAAGGGACGGAAGGCGGGTTGGTGGACGTGGTCATCACGTGCGAAGAGAGGTGTTGGGACGCCGTCGTGGACGACCTGCTGAACAGGGGCAGCCCGCTCAACAGGCCGGTGCACGTGATTAATGTCGATATTAAGGACAACCACGAGGAGGCGGCGATTGGGGGTGCGGGCATACTGGATCTGGCGGATAGCTTGAACAAGGCCGCTAGGGAGGAGAGGGAGAAGGTCGGCGTCGCGGCGTGGGATGCGGGGGGCGCGGCGAGCCGGTCGAGTTTTGACGAGAGGGTGCCCGAGATCATTGGGGAGTGGCAGGAGAGGTGGCCGCATCTGCCGGCTACGTGGACGTTGGCTTGGTTTTAGGGTGGTGGTACTACGCGCTGGGACATGGATGTCTGCGCAGCGACGTGAGGGTGCTGGGGATGGTTTGAGGTCGTGCACAGCGTATCGCGCGACTAGCTGGACGGTAGTTGAGCGAGCGTCGAGCCTGGGAATGGATTTGCGTGTTGGAGGGCTCAAGAGATACCCAGCAGTACGACGAGCGCGAGCATAACGAGGAATGACTGCTTTGCATTACCACCGGGCATTTTGTTGTCTCATCTAAAGAGATGTGATAGAGTATCGTGTCTCGTAACCCGGAAACACTCGAGCAGCATTCGACAACCCTTCGAGAAGGTCTCGGGGGGTTAACATGATGTTAACGAGTTTACCCGGGTGCATCAAACGGCCACTTTGTGGGGAACGGCAGTCTATGCGGCCGTGATGACCACGACCGACCACCATGATGGGATCTGTCTAATGCGATTCCCAGCCTGACGGCCGTGCGCAAAAGGGATGGAACCCCAGACATATTCGGGAGAGTAAGCAGGTAGCGAGCGTCGAAGCTTTCTAGGCGGATTGAGGGACCACGTAGATTGATTAATGCAGGCAGATTGGCAGCTGAGGGAGCCATCACGTACAATCACATCTCATCCTCTAGTGTCATGGTCTCTCAATTCAGCTGTGATCAGGCCTTCCAACGACACAGTAGCCAGTGACTTTTGCGCTGCTTCACTCAGCTGAGTGCCTTATCTCACCTCGCACACCTTCAGCTTCATCGTTGGCGTCCAGTGGTCCACCGTCGATGGATACCAAGCGCCTGCTAGCTCGAGGATCTCCTGAGTTAGCGCGCGCTCGACTTCGACCGATGCAGCCACTGGTCAGTACTGTAAGGTACCTTAGACAGAGAGAGCCGCTTGTTCAGGGGCCGCTCCACGATCTGGCGTTTTGTGGCTTTTCTCCTGTAAGCCCGTTGTAAATCCCTGGATTCACAGTGACACTCCTTTACACAACTTCTTCAAGCCTTTGTAGATCTGGCAGTTGCATTTACAGAAATCCATTTTCCAATCTCCTGGTGAAATTATTCCTGGCTGGCAGTGTCTGGGCCCGGCCACGTCTCCGTCACGTTACAGGGGTTGAGTCGATCATTATTGGTCAGTCGAGGCCCGCCTACTTCACGTTTCATACAGGGAAACTGCAACACTCCGACTTTCACACCTTCCAGTCTTCGACACATTCCACATTCTTTCCACGCGGCAAGTTGCGAGACATTCCTGTCCTTCACAACACCGTCATACCTGTCGTACAGGGCCCAAAGTAAACACAGCAACACGGCTACATCATCGCAAACATTCCAGTGTCAGACTCACACTATACGCAAAGAGGTCGGCGGGTTCCAACCCAACCAATCGGTTTCACGGCTGCGGCCGAAGATCGACCACACTCATTCACTCATTCACGACTCAACGAGAGACTAGTTGGACTTAGGAGACCCAGAACGGGGACCCCTTTTTACATAAACATTGAACATACCCACAATCACCGGCACCGCCGCGCACATTCCCTACCATCACCAGACCATGAACGGCCGAAATGCACCACTATCACCAGTGTCTTTTGGCGGCGGCGAGTGGAAATACGGCCCTCAAAACGAATACAACCAATACCCGAACCAGAACCTTCGGGGCCAGCAACAGCTACCCATCTCACCCCCAGACTCCGGCGGCGGCTCGATCGGCAATTCGATGGACGGCGGCTTCCCGCCCCGGCCGAGGAGCAATGGCGGCCCCTCACCGCCAGCCTCCATCGGCAGGTCCAGCGTCGCCTCCAACATCTACGCCAGGAGCGAGAGCGGCCGCAGCCAGCGCGACGACAACCACGAGGCCATCCTCGGCGAGCACTACGTATCGCTGAAGCGCTTCCTCTCGGAGAAGACCCGCGACGGCCGGCCCAATGCGCCCCCCAACAAGGCTCGCGACAAGCTGCAGCGTCTCACGGGCGTGCAGTTCCTCGAGCTCAGCACCGACGTCTACGACGAGCTGAAGCGCCGCGAGGCCGTGCAGCGGCGGCCCTCGAACAACAACAACGCCGGTCCGAACAACCAGGGAGGCCCGCCGCCCTACCTCATGCCCGAGAACAACTTCCACCCGAAGCGGAACCAGGCGAGGCAGAAGCTGTCGTCTCTCGGCCCGCCGCGGTTTCGCGACCTCGCGACCGACGTGTTCTGCGAGCTCGAGCGCCGGTACCCGCGCTTCCAGGCCGGGGATATACCGCGCATGGGCAGCCCGATGTCCATGTCTATGCGCGGCCCGCCGAGTCGCTCGGCAACGCCTGTGAACGGGAGTATGAACGGGTTTCCGCCCCCGCGCCCGGGGAGTCGCATGAGGCGACCGTCAGAGGCGAGTTCGATACGGAGCGGACGCGGAGGTCCCGGGCAGCCAAACGGCAGCTTTGGGGGCAATGGGTCGCCAAACCCGGGGAATGGGGAGTATGGACGACCGACGCCGAAGCAGTTTCAAAGTAATACCATTGTGCCGAACAAGAGCACCATGTTGGAGGAGGACGACGAGCCGATAAGCCCCCTCACTCCGGCGCCGCCGCCTGACACGAACGGGTATGGGCTCGACCCGTTGTCGGCGAACCAGGAGAGTGAGCGGAGTTTTGATGGGTTTGGAGACAGGAGTGCGGTCCCTTCCGAGGTAAGTCCCGCTATCCTGGAATGTCGACTTGGAGACTGACGTGACCACAGACGGACCGGAGGCTTATAGACGAGTACGAGGCGCAAGTTAGAGACCTGCGCGAAAAGCTTGACAGCATGGAGGACACAATGAAACAGAAGGAAGAAGAAATGACCAGGAAACTCGACGACGAACGGGATAGGGCTTCGGCGGTAAATGTGCAGAAGAAGGAGTGGGATGACATCCGCGCAGATCTGGAGAACAGGCTAGCCGACGCGCAGAACCTAAACGACTCGCTACAACAAGAACTCGACCGTCTAAGAGACGATCACGCAGCGGAGATCCGCGACCTCAGTGAGCAGCTGGAAGATGCGCGCCAGTCCGCCCCAAGGAACAACATGGGCTCACGCGGCGGAGTCGACCTGGACCTCCAGCGAGAAAACGACGAGCTCCGCCTAGCCCTCCAGGAGCAACAGACAGTGACCGACGAGGTGCGGCGGGAGGCACAAGACTTCCTGCGGGAGATGAAGCTCCTGTCGCAACAAGGCACGACAGCCTGGGAGCGGCAGAGCGAAATGGAGAAGACGATCGAGAGCCTCGAGTCCGAGGTGCGCGACTGGCGCAACCGCTACGCCCGCACCAAGACGCAGCTGCGCAACATGCGCGCCTCGTCGCTGGGCCTGACGATCGAGCAGGACGCGGCGCAGTACGTCAAGTCGCGCGGGTTCACGGAGGAGAACGGGCTGGTCAAGGACGTGCACGTCACCAAGTTCCAAATCTCAGTCGACGAGCTCTTGCGCCGCGCCCGCGTCGACGACCCGGACAAGGTCATCGACTCGATGAAGGCGGTTGTCGTCTCCGTCAGGCGGATAACTAAGGACATCGACGACTCCGGGCCTAAGAGCGAGGCCGTCGCGCAACAACAAGCGAGGCTCAAGACGCGCGTCTCCCAGACAGCCAACAACCTCATCACGGCCTCCAAGAACTTCGCCGCCTCGGCCGGCATCTCCCCCGTCTCCCTCCTCGACGCGGCCGCCTCGCACCTCGTGGCGGCAGTGGTAGAAATGCTCCGCACAGTCAAGATCCGCGCCACGCCCGCGGGCGAGCTGGAAGACGACGACGACGGGACAATAACCCCCGTGGACTCGACGGGGTTCTTCTCCCCTAAATCCAACGGCAACACCACCACCAGCCAGCAATCCGCCGCCTCCTCCTCGACCTCCACCTCCGCCCCCTTCACCCAAGCCTCTTCTCTCCCGCCTCCTGCACCCTTCCAAGGCCTAGGGGGCGGCGGCGCCAACCGCGGCAGCGTCGACTCCTCCACTTACTCCCCCATCTCCTCCCCGCGCGAGTCCTACGCATCCAGACAGCAACAACAACAACAACACCAACGCTCCGCCTCGCGCGGCTTCGCCTCCCTAAACAAAGGCCTCCCCTCCAACCCCTCCCCGGCAACCAACAACAACTTCCGCCAACCCCCTCTCCCACCCCAACCTCAACCCACCTCCGCCTCCCGCGCAGAAGACGTTAAAATCTACCTAGAAGACCAAACCGCCCTCCTCGTGCAGACCATCCAGAACCTAGTCCAACTCATCCGCGGGCCCGACAGCGGGATCGACCAGATCACGGAGGAGATAAACTCCATAGCCGAGGTCGTGACGAGAGTCATCGAAGAGACCTCCACCTTGGGCCCGGAGGGGAGGGACCTGGTGGACAGGCTGGGCGTGTGCAGGGAACGATTACTGGAGGCCGGGGACAGGGGCATGGATCTTGCGGCGGAGGGGAGGGATAGCGCGAGCAGGGAGTGGCGGATGTGGACGCAGACGCTGCCGCCTATTGCTTTTGAGATTGCCCGGGAGACGAAGGAGGTTGTTGTGAGAGTTGGGGGGTTGGGTGGTAGTGGTGGTGGTGGTGGTGCTAGTGGGGGTGGGGGGGATGATTTTAGTTAGTTATGGGGAGAGGCAAGGAGGATGGCGAGACGAGGGTTGGTTGACTGATGAGAGTTTTGACGGACTGGATGAAACTGATGGATGGGTGTGGGAATGGGGGGGTTTTGACTGCACTGTAGTAGTCGTTGGAGATGCCTTTCTTCGAGATGCATTGGAGGGCACCAGTCGACGCATTTGGAGACTTTCGGCAAATCAGTGCTGGATATCCCTTGCTTTTCCCTGCTTTGATACCCCCCGATCATGGCCCTTGCTTGTTGCATTGTTCGTTGGGTTAGACTTGGGCCTACCTACTACCCCTTTATCCATTTCTTTGTTTACACTACTATAAGGGGGTCGGGCGTTGAACGTTTTGCATATGGAAATTCACGTCTATAGCTACCTATTTTACCTACAACGACTGCAAAGAAGGAATGAATAGAACCTAGAGTCACTTGTCTGTCATTTGTGTATGTATGCTTAATGAGATTATCACGACCGTGGCGAATGAGGAAGTGATGTGGAGGTCTTGCGTGAGACTCCAAACCTGCACCAGGACTCCAGCTTATTATCGCTGGCATACCTTATGTAAGAGGAAGTGTTGCTTATATTCCGAGCAATCTCGATCTCGTCTCGCAACCCTGTTGTAGATCAGAGTGGTTGAGTGTAGTCGACTGGTGTGTACTAGGCAGCAGGAGGACCCGCAACCGTATAGCGGACCGGACTGGTTGAGGGCAACAAGGCGTCGATGGAGCACGTGCACAAGTATTCACATAAAGTAGGTACCTATTTCTGAGACTTTGAAACCCGTAATTTACTTTGGTTTCAATGTAAAAGGGGAAGTCTACCCTGAGTCTAACCTGAGTCTAACCTGAGTCTAACCTGAGTCTACCCTGAGTCTAACCTGAGTCTAACCTGAGTCTAACCCGTTGGCTAACGCCCACAAACGACGATGCTTTTCTAAACCTACTTTCGTCTTTTAGGCATAACTCCCAAAACCGTCAAAAACACCCAACGATGAAAGAGTAGCAAGTAACCAGATCGGTCCAGCTGGCCATGCTCATCCCATGCCGTCCCGCCAAACTTACTACCCCAACGACAAGTCTTGCACCGGATTCGACAACTGGTTGAACCCAGCGCGGGTTTCAACCGTCACAACATGGTTGAAGATTATCCTCGCCGCCTCTGCGGGCGCCATCCGCGAGGTATCCAGTGCTATCTCCCTGTCGTCGTGGAGGCGGAATATCTCTACCTTCTCCATGACATTCACCAACCCGTACCAGTTCCTCAGCTTCTTCTTCTGCCCCACGCCGTCGACGTGGCGGTCGCGGTCCTCGAGCCGCTTCTGGTGCTCCGCCTGACTGCTGCAGAGAAGGACGACGACGACGAACGGCACGCCCCTCCTAGCGGCGGCGCCGAGGTAGTCCGGCACCCCGCGCTGGGCGATGACGAACTCGGCGGGCGTGGCGCACCGCAGGTCGGCGAAGATGATCGTCGTTTGCCTGTCGGTCTCGGCCACGTCGATGGAAGCGAGGGCGTGGCGCCGCGTGATGCCGGCGGTGTAGGCGGCGAAGTCGGTGTCGGGCGGTGGTGGCGGTGGTTGTTGCGTGCGGTCCGGGGCGGGATCCCGGTGGCGGTAGAGCGGGGCGAACTTGACGGGGTGTCGGGGCCCCTCGGGCCCGTTCTTGTGGGCGATGAGTACCTCGAGCTCCTTGGCGACGGCGCGGGCGCCCACGCCCGGGTAGCCGTGGATGTAGATGTATGAGGGCATGTCTTGCTTCTTCCTTTTCTGGCGTTCGGCTGGAGGGTGTGGAACTGCTGACCGGGCTTGTAAATCTTGGATCTCGTGGAGAAGTGATGCCGCACTCTTGGAAGTCGACCTCAAGAAAGCTGATTTGTTAAGTGTTGTTGATGGTGTTGATGGTGTTGTTAGTTGAACTGCGAGCTATGATGTGTCCATGTCTTCTGGTAAGAGAGATGGGCATGGAGGAAGAAACAGAAGGACAAGAATGGGAGCTCTTGACCAAGGCATAACTTGTGCGTTGCTTCCCAGTCCAAGCTTCTTCTCCGGTGCCTTCTTTCCAACCCAATACGCCGGCCGCATCATGGAAGGTTTCGACTGTGCTCCCCTCGGTCTGGTCTCCAAAAACATATCGCTGGTTATGGTAAGTTCGAAGGCAGTTAGTTGGGACGAGTCCCCACATCTACAATATCGGATTGTTTGGGTCTGCAATGGCTCCGCATGGCCTCACTCTGCATTCTGTCGGGATATCAGTCATCTACCTACTGTAAGGTACGGACTGCGAATGTTCTGACATTTTTCGACTTCCTGTTCGAGACTTTCACGAGTTGGCGGTTGGATTCCCGGAAGGTTAATGGGTTAGCGCCATGGGGCCGTCTTTAGCGTGCCGCCAGCGTAACTCTGTACTCGCTAACCCACATTGGCCAAGAAACACCCCTGGCTGGGTGTCACTGGCCCCAACGACTCATCCATTTCGGCACTTTCGTCGAATCCCCCCATTCTGCACCATCCGAAAAGCTGAGAAGCTGCGCCGTGACACAGCAGCTCTTTCACATGATAGAAATCCACACCGGCCGACCGACCTACCTCTTCTTCCGCGACACGTTTCACCAAGAGTCACTACTCGTTCTTCTCTCGCTGATCCCGAGCCCATTACTGGAAAGATGCTGGCTATCCTTAAAGCTCTGCTTGCATGACCGCGTCGGAAGAAAAGACAGACTATGTGAAGAGTAGTACACACGGCACAGCGATGGCCAACAGCGATGCCAGCCCTCATCAGTCAGATGGCCATCAGGCGAGGAGGACTGGCAAGCGACCAGAAGAAACAACGAAACCTCAGAGCTCATTAGCAGTACCACTACAATCCGAACATGTCACTGCGAAGCCTCGACAGGCCCTTTCGAACCAAACAACCGACGACGAAAAGCGGCACTCTAAACATGCCCATCGATCGCATAAACACAGATCTAGCGGCGCATTCCTCCTCCCCGATGCTCTCCGCACCGATGCCGCCGCCCCTGAGCGGACACACTCCCATCGCCGACGACGAATCGCCGCTGAGAACCAAGTCACCAGCCTCAGCTCCTCTACACCAGACAAGATGCACTCGAACGGCACCTCGATCGGTGGTCACACCCTTGCCACGCCTGAAGGCACCTCCAAACGAACCACGCGAACATCAGACACCATCACTGGGGCGGCGGTGGCACAACGAGACTCGCTCACCGATGCTACGACACTCGGTGGCTCGGAGCGCTCAAGCGCTGCACCACTAGACATGGACTCGGCCCAGATAGTCAACATGGCTTTGAACCTGAGCGAGTCAAGACGACTGGCCGCCAGGAGGAACATTTCGTCGCCATTGCCTCCGAGATTAGCGCCACTTCCTGACAGTGCTGCAGGAGGAAGTCTTAGGCAGCACCTCCAACAACAAAGAAGATCGTCTCGGAATATCTCACCCAAACCCGGGGCTATTGTGAGGAGTGCCTCGGGACAGGTTGTCGCTAGTCCCCTGAAACCAAGCTTTGACCAAGAGGGCAGCTACCGATATCATTTCTCCCCATCCACATTATCGCGAGCGCAAAAGGCGAAAGACTATCTGGAACTGCAGGCTCAATACCGGAAGGTCTTAGATCTCGTCCCGCCCTTGACACCTGAAGGAGGTAGGAGAAAATCTTCACATATCAGCCCCTATGGCACTCCCATGGCGTCCCAGACAGTATCGAGAACCACGACAAGATCCTTCGATGCGGACAAACTCGGCAGACCCTACAACCCACTCCAATATATTCGGAACCGTAAGGTCAGGGCACGAGAAAGGAAGACCATCGACGGCGAGGCACAGGGCTTCAGCGACGTCCCACGGGTTTCGGCGTGGGTGGACGAAGCTGCCAAGAGCGTGACTTCTGGACATGTCGCGGAATCTGGCAGTACACTACCCGCCTTCAACACGCCCGAAGAAGTGGCAAACGGAAGCTCCACGGCTCAGCCTGCAGCCACGGTATCAAAGTCGAAGCGTCCCAGGGTGGACTGGGTCGTAAATCCGGCGGACATGCTTGCGGACGTTTATTGGCTTGAGCAGGGCACAAACAAAAACATGGTCGAAGACCGAGACGGTAGACGAGTTTTTGTTCAGGACTCTTCTCTCTTTCGGCCCATCTCGCGCCAAGTTGGGGACCGCAACAATCTGCCTGCTCCATCCTCCGCGCTGCAGGACTCCACAGGTCTTCACGTGGAGACAGATCCTACAGGACTTGACCAGAAACCGGCAAAAGCAGAGCATGAACATATGTTTGGGAGTGCCCGCGAACGAGCCCAACAAAAGTTACAGGCCATCAAAGGATTACATCATCGCCATAACAGCTCTCTAAATCCGCGCAACTATGATTTCCTGCACAGTCGGAACGGTTCACTATCCGAGTCATCGGACAATGACAGTGATCGCAAGGGGAGGAATAGAGGAGACACGGTTGGCAGCAGTGGCAAGGAGATTTTGGAAAAGCAAATGCTAGAGATGATTGCACGAGAGCAGCGAGAAAAAGAGCTCGAGGCTCGACTCGGTGCGGACGCTCAACGAAGGAGATCACTCACAGTGGACTCCTTGGTCCCAGAGGGTGACAGCGTCGTTCACTCAACGATTCCAAGCCGTGCCCCTAGTCACACGCGGGAGCAATCATTAACCGAGTCCAACGGAACGGCGAAACCGAAGCCTCCCCCTGTCTCGCCGACCAAGAGTACAAGGGCCAGTCTGGAGGTACCGTTCAGCGGAAGAAGACTGTCCATCGACTACGACACCTCTCACCCAGCATCACCCGAGGTGAGGGCAACAAAGGGAGTTGGCTTGATACCCGCCATTGGCAAGGACTCGTCTCCTAGACAGAGCAGGGCGAACTCTCCTAGCAGGAATCCGCTCTCGAAGGTCAAGAGCATTTTCCGCGACCGCAGCCGGGAGCGAATTGCGTATCCCGATGAAAGGCGTGGGAGTGCAGACGCAGCAGTCGTCGTCCCAGCTGAAGTGGTTGCCGATACTCCGACGGACACAAGTAGGAAACGGTCTACGGAGAGGAGAGGCTCGATCAGCCCGATCCGGAAAGTCATTTCCAAGGGTTCGGACACAAGCAACAGATCCCCGCGGAGTCACGGCAGCCTCCGGCACCGTGGTGACGACGGCTACGGTCTGCGGGGGCTTCTCAAAGCGCCGCGCATCGATAGTGTCCTCCGCAGCGGCGTCTCCCGCGTCAGTGACCTGATATGGCGGAAGGACTCGGAGGCCGCGGATGCGGATTCATCCACGTTATCCGACGAGTCCGACGTAGAAAACCCGGGCAGGGGCCGCACAAGGGAGTCGGCCACCATACAGCCCGATCAACAACCCGGTGTGAAGTCCTACCTAGACGTCATGCCCTCCTTTACACCATCTCACAGCAGACCTCCAGATGGACGAGAGCAAGGGCTACTCTATCCTGCGCATCCTTCTTCACGGCCCCTAAGCCGACGCTCGTCGCGGTTCGAGCTCCTCAAACCGCCCAAAATCGACGTGCGAGAGGCATCACCCATTTCCTCACCACCCCTCCAGAGAGTGCGCTCCCAACAAAACGGATCCGACACATCTGGCAACGACTCCCGCAAGAGCAGCCGGGCCGACGCCGTACTCTCCGCCAACACAAACCTCAATGCGGGCATCTCCATGCCCTCACCCCGGCGCCTCTCAACCTCAACCTCCCAACCCACACGGCACTGGTCCATATCCGACGGACGGCCAACCACGGCCGCCCCGACCACCGCAATCTCCAAGTTCGAAGTCGCCCGCCTGCGCACCCTAGTCCTCCGCTCCGGCATAATGGCAAAGGAAATCGCCCGCCGGGCCGAAGAGCGACGCGTTCCCGGCGCGAACGCGCCTCTTCTAAGTTCTCGTTCCCCTCCCGGGCCGCCACCATCTTCCCCCCGCCCATCATCCACCACCACCACCTCCGAATCCCCCACCTCCCCGTCTCCAACCGCCGCCCCATCCCCATCCTGGTCCTCCATCACCGCCCTGCACCCCTCCCCCCAAGCCCGCGCCAACCTCCTCACCCAACCCTTATCGCAAACAGACCTCTTCCCCACCGCCGCCCGCACCCTAGCCTCGGCCATCGAATCGGCCGGCACGCGGTGGCAGTCCTCCTCCGACGCCTTCGTCCGCACGACCGCGCCCTCCCTCCACCGCCAGGTCGAGTCGGCGCGGCAAGTCGTGGCGGGCAGGCTGAGCGACATGACCCGCAGCGCGGCCGACGAGGCGGACGAGGTCAGCCTCGACCTGACGCAGGGCCAGAGGCTGAAGGTGAAGCGGGTGGTGGACGTGATCGACAAGATGTTACGGCGGAGGAGGAGGAGGTTCAGGTGGGTTAGGCGGGGGCTGTGGCTGGGCGTGGAGTGGGTGCTGGTCGGGTTCATGTGGTATGTTTGGTTTGTCGTTGTTATTGCGCGCATGGTGTTGGGTGTCGGGAGGGGGGTTGTGCAGGGGGTTAGGTGGTTGTTGTGGTTGTGATGGCGGGGATAACGAGTCGGGGAAGGAGGAGGGGGGTGGGTGACAACGAAACTGTTTTCGTACACTTTTTTCTTTGTTTAAGGGTATTGTTTTTCTTGGATGCATGGCATTGCAAAAACGGCTTGGCATGGCGAGGGAGTTTTGGGGTTGCCTGAAGGCAGACAGACACGCAAACAAGCAAGCGAGCAGCAAGGCAAGGGCTTTGGATACTTTACGATACGATACCTCTCAGCCGGATAG
This sequence comes from Coniochaeta sp. 2T2.1, assembly GCA_009194965.1. Classification (NCBI taxonomy): domain Eukaryota; kingdom Fungi; phylum Ascomycota; class Sordariomycetes; order Coniochaetales; family Coniochaetaceae; genus Coniochaeta; species Coniochaeta sp. 2T2.1. Next base: position 885,052 of record VSMA01000014.1, read on the forward strand.
ACATGCAGGAGGAGAGTTGGAGAGTGGTTGATACCCGCTAGTCTAGCAGGCCTTTTCTTTCTTGTTTTCACGGTCTACAACATATACACATATTAATACCACGATGTTCACTACTCATCCTCTTCCCTTCCGTTTCTCCTCATGCGCGGCCAGCGCTCCGCCTGTGTACCAGTCAGTGTCTATGCCCGATTCCGCCCCGAGCCGTATCTGGCTACCTTAGGTATCTACCCAGACGCATTACCCCTGAATTGCCCCATGCAGTGGACCCTACCTTGCAGACTTTTCCACAGCCTCCACATAGGGTGTTTTACCAGCGAAACACAACATCTCGATCCCATCCGATCAACAAGTTCCTGTCTCCCGGTTGTATGGTGTAGAGGTTAGCACTCCAGATTCTGAAACTATCACAGAGATTTACTTCTGGCGACCCCGGTTCGAGTCCGGGTACGACCTACAATCTATCTTGAGGACTTTCTTTTTTTTTGCGCAGTTTTTTCTTTTGCTGTTCACGGAAGACACCTCAGACCCCGTGCTTCTTCCCTTTTCCGTTTGCTGTCCATGGAGAGAGTCGCCATGCAAAAAGAAAAGGCGGTGCTTGAGAATATTACAGCATGCCAAGCTTGGTAAGGTAGAACAGTCAAGGCATCTACCTATCTAACTATCTATCTACCAAAACGGGGGGGGATCTAAACCCTCCTTGTCACCTTAAAACCAAGCAAGCGCATGCTCTACTGCTCCCCTGCATTACCGTGCTCTTCTACTCAATCCTCTTCTTCCCTTCCTCCGCATTGAGGTACCGCGCCGTACTCAGCCCCCGCTCGTGCCTCGCCACCAGCGGCCCCATGATCTTGTTCTTCCGCACCTTGGTGATGGTCTCGTTGTACCCCTCCGTGGCCCACGGCCGCGGGTTGAGCTTCGGCCAGTTGACCTGTTTTTTTAGAATGTCATTAGCAAGTTGTCCCTTCTCTCATTTTCGTCAACTGAACAGGGCGAGGATGGGGGGTTAAGGTACTCACATATAACATCCCATTAGTAAAGATAAACACCAGGCTCCAAACCGCCACGGCCACCCAGAAGAGAATAAACGTCCTCATGGGCCAGACGGCACCGCCCGTGCGGGAGAACATGCCCAGCAGGACAAACAGGACGCTGAAGGCGGCCACGTACGGCACGCTCTGAATCAGCACGGGCCTGCGGTCGGCGAAGATGAGGCTGGCGCCGATGTTCGCCGCGGCGGGCGTGTACGCGCCCAGGAACAGGTCGAAGGCGTCCTGGCGGGGCCCGTCGAGGAAGTTGTTCCGGCAGTAGCGCGTGATGGCGACGTTGAGGTCCTGCAGCTGGCCCTGCTTGGTCCGCCCCCCCGTGCGCGTGATGTCCGTCTTCATGGCGCCCGTGCCGGAGTAGGATTTCGAGACGACGTCGGCGTTGTCGGCCCACATGTTGCGGAAGAGGAAGTAGAACTTCTTGTCCTCGTCGCTGAAGTGGCTGCCGCGCTGGAGGATGCCGAGGTCGACGAACATGCGGTCGAGCATGTGCCGCGCGAGCAAGGACTGGACTACGTTGGTGCGGTCGAGGCAGTCCATGCAATTGGTGCGCACGACGGAGGTCTGGCTGTTGCGCACCTCGAGGCTGTGCGAGGAGCCGGGCATGTCGACTGCGCGGAAGTACTGCTGCTTGTCGAGGGCGGCTTCGAGACGGTCGACGAGGAGCTGGGCGCGGTGCATTTGCATGCCCTTCGTCTCGGTGTGGAAGTCGAAGTAGACGTAGTGCAGCCTGTCGAAGGTCTGCTGCGCCTTGCTGGGCTCGATGATGTGGAATTTCTCGTCGGTGTACTGGTCTGCTTCCCGGCGCTCCTCGGGTGCTGACACCAACATCTCGACCATCTGCTCGTAGGCCTGTTTTACTCGCGCCTCGCGACCCTTGTGGTTGACCAAGTTGACGAGGTAGTTGTCGCCGTAGATGCGGATCTGCTCGTCAAAGTGCTTCTGCGCGGCCGGGTAGGCGGCGTCGACGCCGCGGATCTGAATCTTGGGGATGTACTTGAGGGTGTTGATCTCGGCCCAGTAGACGGGGACGCTGCCGCGCGTCTGGACATAGGACAGGATCTGCGTCTCCTTCGTCTCGGCGCCCAGCTTGCCACTCTGCATGTCGCCGCTGCCGGCGAAGCCCCCCATGCCGCTCGAACCGGTGTCGTTGAGGATGACGACCTGCTCCGTCTCGTTGTAGTTGGATGCGTGGCCCTTGTCGTCGAGGCCGCGGGAGAAGTAGCGCGTGCCGCCGCGGTGGCGGGAGCGGCGGGTGATGAGGATCATGGTGAGGGGCGTGCTCTTGAAGTGCGTTGGGCGGATCTCGAGGACGCCGAAGATGACGGGTAGGATGTACGGGTCGATGCCCGGTTGTGGTGCGGGCTGGCCTCTGCCTCCTCGCGTTCGGAAGTCGATGAAGTCGGACTGGATGAAGCGGTTCCAGAAGAAGCGGTCGTCGGCTCGTTGCCACAGTGGGCTTGAGGGGTCATGCTGTGCCTGGCGCTGGAAGCTGTTGGTAATGTCTATCGAGTAGGAGAAGTACATCGGCCCGGTCTTGAGCTGGGCGCGGAGGAGAGCGAGCAGCTTGTCCTCGTCGGGGTCTCGGACCTGGCGCTCGCGGAGGGGAAATATGTCGGTGGAAATGACCTTGTACACCATCTGGCCCTTTAGCCGACCAGCGGGCTCTGCCTTGGTAATGGCAATGATATACTTGTCGAGGCTCAGGCGGATCATGCCCAGGATACCGGCTATGCTGGTGACGCGGGACACTCGGCGGCCGGCGAGTAAGGAGGCATCTGTAAGCCGAATGTCGCCTGTCGGGCGGTCGATGCAGAGGGCGGCGGCATTGGGTGAGGAGGGGGAGGTGAATATGTAAGAGTCCGACGAGACCTGGACGTTGATGTCCCGGAAGGGGAGCGTCATGTTGGCGAAGGGTTAGCTATCCTGTGATAGCTTCACTTTGGTTCGCTTGTGACTTGTCTGGTCTCCAATTGCTGCGATCTTTCCGAGATGCCCGGTTCCTTTCGTAGTCAATCTGTTATTGATATGGTCTTTGGACACCCGGCATTTCTGAGACACACGGTCCGGAATCGCTTATCTAGAGCAGTGCTGTGGCAAGATACTTCCTTGGGAGTGCTGGAAGGAAGAATAACCGTTAATGTAGCGCTGTCAGCCAAAGCCAGGAACGCGCCAGCTGGCTTGTGAATTCCACCATTTCAATGACATGTAGGCGCTCGGACCATCCCCTCGTCCTCCGGGAACGGGAGCCATGACGAGTATCACGTGTAAAGCGCACGGACCAGCGCCGGCTTCTTAGCTTCGTTGCTCAGCCCGAGCCTGACGTGTGCAGTGGATGTTCCCGGTGTTCAGTCAGCCAGCCTTCATTCACTCCCATCGCCTTTCATTCAATCACACGCCCCCCAGCTGCTTGCCGCTCTTAGCTTCATTCAAGGCAGTCACATTGCCTTTTTCCCACCTGCAAACAACTTTGTTGGACCTTTTTCCGCATCCCGTCTCAACTTGACGTATTTCTCCATTCGACATTTGGCCACGCTATTTACCACCTGTCTCGGAATCCCGCTTTCTCCCAAACAATCGCCGCAGATAAGCACAGCGTCTCGATACCCTGATACCGTTCTCGACCGCCGGTCTCCAACCGATAGCCTCGACCCCAACACAACTCCATCATGGCTGCTCGAGGTCCTCCAGGCGCCCGCGGCATGAACAACCGGTTCGCCCAGTTCAAGCTGGTGCTGCTGGGCGAGTCGGCCGTCGGAAAGAGCTCAATAGTCCTTCGGTTCGTCAAGGACCAATTCGACTCGTACAGGGAATCCACCATCGGCGCCGCCTTCCTCACCCAGACCATCTCGCTCGACGAGAACACGACGGTCAAGTTCGAGATCTGGGATACGGCCGGACAGGAGCGCTACAAGTCACTGGCCCCCATGTACTACCGCAATGCCAACTGCGCAGTGGTGGTATACGACATCACACAAGCAGTACGTTTCTGAGACCCTTGGGGAGCACGAGAGGTGTTTCAAGATGAAGACTAACAGTGTCACCCCCTCGTAACAGTCCTCGCTAGACAAGGCCAAGGCGTGGGTCAAGGAGCTGCAACGACAAGCGAACGAGAACATCATCATCGCCCTCGCCGGCAACAAGCTCGATCTCGTCACCGAACAACCAGACAAGCGCGCCATCCCAGCAGCGGATGCCGAGGCGTATGCTAAGGAGGCCGGACTTCTCTTCTTCGAGACGTCGGCAAAGACGGCCGAGAATGTGCGGGAGTTGTTCACTGCGATCGCGAAGAAGCTGCCGCTCGAGCAGGCTGGACCGAGGCATGCACGCCCCGGCCAACGCCCCGGCGTCAGTCTGGGGCCGGAGAGCTCCAACACAAACGTCAACGGAGGATGCGCGTGCTAAATCATCGGTCGATACGATGTACATCCAGTGCCCTAGCATGCCACTGGACAGGCCGACGGAGGGTCACTAGCAATCAGCGGGGGACCATGGAGGATGGTCTGCATTATGTCGTCGCTGGTCCAGTAGAAACTGGAGCCAGGATCTGTTGCGGTGGTGGTGGGCTCAGCGTGGAGACTCGTGCGACCGGAGCTTCTGCGCATCGAACTTGTAGTGGAATGTGAGGTAAACATTCACGGCCATGACGATCGATACGGTGACAGATGGCCATACACAAGCCGTCACATTTTCTTTCCTGTGGTCGGAGTTCCTCGGGTGGAACGGGATGGTCTTAGTCGCTTTTTAATACCGCTTCTTGTGTTCTTTTATTCTTTTCAAGACCTCTTTTTGTCTCGCATGGTCTGGTTCATGAGAGCTACTGGCTTGATGAAGCTGGAGGTTTGAGGCAATGGTTGATGGTTGATGCTTTCTTGCAGAGGAGAGAGAGAGATCGCGCTTCCAGGGTGGCACCAGCGAGAAGTGATTCCCTGCTACTTCGCGGATATGACCTCGTTGTTGTACAGTATGCAGATAGAGCAACAGCTTCGCAATGGACAATGACTTTAGAGATTATTCCTGTTCATGGTTGAGGCCTTGACGTGGGACGGAGCCATCGCGAAGGTCCATCCTCCGGTGCATTCTGGCGCCGAAGACAGCAAAGGATGAAGTAGACGTCGAGTAGAGAACGTCACGTAAAAACAATCAAATCAACTTATACTGTGGTAGGTTACTCGTCTTCTAAGCGTATAATTCAAAAGGGGAACTGAGTTGACACCTGGTTGACGGGTTGACAGGCCCCATCTCGCTGGATAGTAGTTATTAAAGAGGGTACGTCACTCTGCGGCTCACAGCTGTGGTAGCGCATTTCGCTGCCGGAGCTCTGTTACCTTTGCCGAGCTTTTTCCCTCAGCCTGACATTTTCGTCTCGACCCGGAACCGCAGATAACGACAATCACCACTCCCTAATCCCACCACACATCTCCCACAGTACGCGCCCTGCAGGCCATTGCATTCCCTCATGTTGCGGACATCGATTCGATCCGTGAGGGCGCTCGGCAGCAGGCCTGTTGCTGCTGCTGCTGGCCGCCAATGGCACCAACAAGTCGTGCGCCCCGGCTTGGTTGGCGCCAGCGAGGTACTTACTTCTCCTCTTCCCAATCGATTGACCACGACACTGGTCGCTAACGAGACTGCCCAATTGCAGAGGTACTACGCCGATGACAAGAAGCCTAGCATCCAGGACCCTACACCCGCCTCTCTCCCCAAATCCGAGACGTTAACGAGCGCGACGTCGGCTCCTCCTCCTGCCGCAAAGACGACGGCCGACGCACTCCCAGAAGTCCCCACGAAGGGCATGCCGCCTACACCCCCAGCACCCGAAGCAGCCATCGCACAAGCAGCCGCAGAATCCGCAACTCAACCACCGCCTCCTCCTCCTCCCCCAGCAGCAGCCCCCGTCGCGCCCAAGAAGAAGGGCTTCTTCCGCCGCCTTCGGAACTATGTCCTGACAATTTCCATCCTCGGCGCTCTCGCCTTCGGCGGTGGTGTCTGGTACTCGCGGGTCAACGACAACTTCCACGACTTCTTCACCGAGTACGTACCCTACGGCGAGCGCGCAGTGTTGTCCCTCGAGGAGTCCGACTTCCGCAAGCGCTTCCCCAACGTCACCAACCGCATCACCAGCCACCGCGACGGCGGTACCCAGGTCAAGATCCCCGCCTCGAGTGGCGCATCGTGGCGCGTGGCCGACAGCGGTGAGCCCGCTGGCAGGCAGTCGAGTGCCGTCCGGAAGGTCGAGGCCGCTCAGGATGCGGCTGCCAAGAACCCGGAGGCGAAGAAGCCCGAGGCCGCGAAGAAAGAGCCCAAGAAGTTGGCTGAGGCACCGAAGCCAAAGGCTGAAACCGAGAAGGCACCTACTTCTGTTGCCGGTCCCGTTCCTGTGACATCTTCCTCCGCCGTTCCTGCCTCAGCTGCCACGCCTGCCACCAAGGCCGCAGAGCCCAAGCCCGCAGCTCAGGCCGCAACTCCTGTCTGGAAGGCTCCCGAGGTCGACGAGCCATCTCGCTTTCCCCCTGCCTCGCCCATCGACCCCCTGGCCGTGAACGACGCCGCCGAGCCGCTGGTGCAGGACCTCGTGCACATGCTCAACGACATCATCTACGTAGTGAACGCCGACGGCGCCAACGACCGCTACGCGCCCACCATCGACAAGGCCAAGAACGAGCTGAACAAGGTAGGCCGCAAGATCAAGGATCTCAAGGCCGCCGTCGAGGCGCAGGCCGCCAAGCAAGTCAAGGCACGCGTCGACGACTTCGACAAGGCGGCCAACGACCTCGTCTCCCGCGTCGAGGCCGCCATGGCCTCGCAGGAGGCCAACTGGCGCCACGATTTCGAGGAGGAGATGAAGCGCGTCCAGGCCAGCTACGACGAGAAGGTCAAGCTCGTCATCGAGCGCCAGAAGCAGGTCGATGAGGAGAAGGCCAAGAACAGGCTCCTGGAGCAGGCGATCGAGATGCAGCGGCAGTTCGCGGAGGAGGTCAAGAACCGCGTCGAGCAGGAACGCGACGGTAGGCTGGGCAAGCTCAACGACCTGTCCTCTGCCGTCTCGGAGCTGGAGAAGCTCACTACCGGGTGGAACGACGTCGTGGACACCAACCTCCGCACGCAGCAGCTGCACGTCGCCGTCGAGGCCGTCAAGGCCTCCCTCGAGGATGCGGCCCATCCGCGCCCCTTCATCAAGGAGCTCGTCGCGCTGAAGGAGATCGCCGCCGAGGACCCCGTCGTCAACGCCGCCATCGCCTCCATCAACCCGTCCGCCTACCAGCGAGGGATCTCCACCGCGTCCGAACTGATCGACCGGTTCCGCCGGGTGGCGACCGAGGTGCGCAAAGCGAGCCTGCTGCCCGACGACGCCGGCGTGGCGAGCCATGCCTCGAGCCTGATCCTCAGCAAGCTCATGTTCAAGAAGCAGGGTCTCGCGGCCGGCGACGATGTGGAGAGCATCCTGACCCGGACGCAGACGTATCTCGAGGAAGGGGATCTGGATAATGCGGCGCGGGAGATGAACGGGCTCTCTGGGTGGGCCAAGACGTTGAGTAGGGATTGGCTTGGTGAGGTGAGGAAGGTGTTGGAGGTGCAGCAGGCGCTTGAGGTATGTTTACTTTTACCCTACTGACATCACGATGCGAAGGGACGTGTTTGCTAACCGATGTTGTTTAGGTTATCCAAACGGAGGCGAGGTTACAGAGCTTGAAGGTCGAGTAGACGGAGGGCAAGCGAGCGTTTCGTGGGAATGGGGTTTGGTTTTCTTTTTCTTTGTCTGTCTGTACATTCCCATTGATACTATTAGACCTACCGGGAAGAAAAAGTAGCCGAGAGTCTTCTCGGACTGTGTATGAGGTAGTCGAATAGATCCTAGTGAACAGCTTTGCCGTGTGTGACCAGAAACTCTTGAGCCTACCTAGAGATAGTGCCCCTGAAGATTGTTGTGTCGACGTTCCAACCAATTATGTCGCGCTCCATAATTCAATGCAACAGCTCCATCTGCGACTTCGCTTGCATATGTCCTACAGACATTATCAACTTCAATCGGCATATCCCATTGCTTTTTCCAGCTTATTTCAAGCAAGCGACCTAATGCATCATGCGTTCCGCCTCACATTCATAACCAGGAGTCCAAACCTCAGATCCGCTTCTCTCACATTCCCCCGGTACACAACCATGGCGTCCACCTCACGCCGCACATACAATGTCTGTCCCGTCTCATCCGTGTTTTCACTCACCCCAAATTACTGACCACAATATACATACACACAGGACGCAATCGACCACCTCAACACCCTGCAAACCCCCTACCCCATCATCGAGGCGCGCCGCAAGGCCGGCATAAGGCCGGACGCGACTTCCATCCTCGAGATGCGCGACTACCTCCGGCGCATTGGCTACCCCGCCTCGTCCGACCTGGACCGGCTCAACGTCCTCCACGTGGCCGGCACCAAGGGTAAAGGCTCGACGTGCGCTTTTGCAGCTTCTATTTTATCCCAGTACCGAGACTCCCAAGGCGTGCCGAGGTTCAAGGTAGGGCTGTTTACCTCGCCGCACCTGATCGCGGTGAGGGAGAGGATCAGGATCAACGACAGACCTATCTCGGAGGGGTTGTTCGCGCGGTACTTCTTCGAGGTGTGGGATCGACTCGAGGCGACGCCCGTGGCGGCTGAGTTGGCCAGGGAAGGGGAGAAGGACGGGGGGTTGCGCGCCACGCCCGAGAAGCCGATTTACGCGCGGTATTTGACCTTGATGAGCTACCACGTCTTCCTGAGCGAGGGGGTGGACGTCGCGGTGTACGAGACGGGGATAGGGGGCGAGTACGACGCGACGAACGTCGTGGAGCGTCCCGTGGCGACGGGGATCACGACGTTGGGGATCGATCATGTCTTTGTGCTGGGCAAGACGGTGGGGGAGATCGCGTGGCACAAGGCCGGGATTATGAAGAAGGGTAGTAGGAATATGACGGTCGAGCAGGTGCCGGAGGCGATGAGGGTTTTGGAGAAGAGGGCGCGGGAGAAGGGGGTTGAGTTGGAGGTTGTTAAAATAGATGAGAGGCTTGAGAGGGAGGGGGTGAGGGTTAGGCCTGATGCCGGGTTTCAGAAGCGGAATGCGAGTATGGGGATCAGGTTGGCGGAGCAGGCGTTGGGGAGGTTGGATGAGGGTTTTAGAAAGGGGGAGAGGTTGAGTAGGGAGTTTGTGGATGGTATTGAGAAGGTTGTCTGGAGGGGGCGGTGTGAGGTGCTCGAGGAGGGGAGGGTGAGGTGGCATGTTGATGGGGCGCATACTGTTGACAGTTTGAAGGTGGCGGGGAAGTGGTATGCTGCGGAGTGCAGAGGGCGGTAGGTCAAACTGATCAAGGGGAAGAGAGGGAGGATGCTAACAAGGACACAGGACTGGGCCCAAGGCGCTCATATTCAACCAGCAGGGCCGAACGGAGGCGGTTGACTTTCTAGAGGGGCTATATAATGGGAGCAAGTCGGCGGATGGACGGTCGTTTGACCACGTCGTCTTCTGCACGAACGTCACGTATGCTGAGACGGGGTACAAGAGAGGTGAGTTGACTTTGCCCGCTGAGGCGTGAGATGATGTGACTGACATAGCAGACTTTGTGAACCACCAATACGACCCAAAGGCGATAGAAAAGCTCACCCAGCAACATGTGTTCGCGGAGAAATGGAAGGAGCTGGATCCAAAGGCCAAGATCACCGTCTTACCGAGCATTGAGGGAGCTATCAACCACGTACGAGGACTCACGAAGGAGTTGGAGAGCGAGGAGGATACTGTGCAGGCATTCATAACGGGCAGCCTCCATCTTGTTGGTGGTGCGCTGGGTATCTTGGAGGGCGCCGATGCCCTCTGATATGTCAAGGTTGAACCAGACTACTGTACAATACCACCAATCTCTGTGTGATATATACTGTCTACTCCTCCACCTTCTCGATAATTTTGATCACTGCCCCGACCAGGTGGAAACTGCCCGTGACCAGCACCTTGAGAGGTAGCCCGGCCGTTTTCGCCTGCTTCGCTGCATCGAAAACGGCCTCGAGCGCCGGCATAACCGAGTCCGTAGTGCGAATAACCATCCCCCTTTCCGGAGCGTGCTCCCGAGTCTGATGCCAGCTCTCAAATGCCCGCTGGTTCGCCGACTGCACGCTCATGTCACTCGCTGACTCGCCCGTCTTCGGCGGCGCGACCTCGTACCGGCAGAAGATGGCGAGGTCGAATTGGTCCTTGTGCGTCACCCTCAGAGCCTTGAGCAGCACGGTCAACAGGTGCGGCGCATCACGTTCCTGCTGGTTGAACACTAGTATCCTCCGCGCATCGTCGTCGCCAGAGGTGTGACCGAACCACTCCCCTGTCGCCTCGAGGCTCTCGTCCGTGTGGGCGCCGTCGAGATACCATTCTATCCCCTCCTCCTCGTCCTTAATCAACTCACACCGTCCCCTAAGACTCGCTTCCTTCAGTCCCTCATAGAACTGCTGCGGCATATCTTTCAACTCGTACTCCTCCCTACTAAAAGGCCCGTCAAACTTCTGCCCCAGGCTTAACAAATGCTCCCTCGCAGCAGCAACAGCAAGGGTCATATTAAACTTCTGGAAGTCCCCCTTCAACCTCGCATCCTCCACCCCCTCCCAGCAATCAAGCTTATCATCCGGCACCTCAACCAAGCTTGCCCCCTTCTCCGCCGCCCTCTCCCTCAACACCCTCATAACCCCCTCCTTCCCATCCAACCTCCTCGTAAAACCCCTCACCTCCGCTTTCAAAATCCCAGCCTTGTGCCACGCAATCTCCTCCGCCGTACCCCCCAGCATCGCCACGTGATCGATCCCCAACTGCGTGATCACAGCAGCAGTAACCGCCTCCGCAGGCAGCACGTTCGTGGCGTCGTACTCGCCGCCGATGCCGCATTCGACGACGGCGCTCCGCACGCCCTCGGACAGGAAGACGTGCCAGGCCAGTATCGTCAGGAAGCGGAAGTAGAACGGCTTTTCGCCCCCGCCGAACCGGTCCCAGAGCTGGAAGAAGTACCGCGCGAACAGCTCCCGGCCAATGGGTCTGCCGTCGAGCATGATGCGCTCGCGCACGGAGACGACGTGCGGGGAGGTGTAGGTGCCCACGCGGCCCGCGACGGAGGGGTAGCGGATGAGGATGGAGGTTATTAGGGCCGAGACGGAGCCTTTGCCTTTTGTGCCGGCTATGTGGATTGTTTTTAGGCGGGCGAGGTCGAGGGGCGTGTAGCCTGCTCGCTGGAGCCAGAGGAGCATTTCCGGGATGGCGAGGGCGTTGAGGTCTGGTTTTGGGGCTGCATCTTTGGTGGTGGTGGATGTGGATGGAGGGGAGGCGGAGGCGGAGGTAGAGGCTGGGGGAGGGGAGAAGAGGGAGGTTATGGCTTTGTTGGATTGGAGGGAGGAGAGGAGGGAGAGGGCCTCATTGTAGGTGCGAGACATGGTTGAGTATTGGGCGTGGTACGAGGAGATGGGGAAGACTGGTGATGACACTTGGCGGAGAGATGATATTGATGCTTGGCGGAATGAGAGGGTTGTTGGTCGTGAGAGGCGCGATGAGATGGTGGTGGTGAGTGTTGTGATGGTCCGAGGCATTGCCTGTTGGGGGTTATTTCAGGGACTGTAAAGCTATCTCGACCACATTACGGCTCCAAACCCAAAGCTGTCGTTTACTCTCAGTCAAACAACTTGATATGCGATGCTGTCGTCGACTCGTCGTCGTCGTCGTCAGTGCTTGGCCTGGATATTGAAGCTATTTTAAGTAAGCGGGGCTGAGTCGATCTTGTGCTCTTAGTCATCTCACACCTTAATACACACCTCGCATATCTGCGGCCTGCCCCTTTCATTGCCCTCCTCGGCATCTTACACCAAGAACCATTCCATGACTCCATCAACAAACCATCTCAACTTCATGTCAAAGGGTGTGAGATAGTCGAAAAGATGCCGCCCCTAACATTCTTCCCGACTGCCGGCGAGGACACCGAGATGTCGACAGGCTCCGTGATGGCCGCCAACGCCAACAAGGCCGCGCAAGCCTGCGTGCCGTGTCGCAAACAGAAGCGCAAGTGCGACAAGGGCCTGCCAGCGTGCGGTCTCTGCTCGAGGATGGGGAGGCCGTGTGACTACAGCGAGGTCCAGCAGACGCCCACGGCCGAGGACCTATCGTTCATGCAGATGAAGATCCTCGAGCTCGAGCAGCGGCTCAACCAGAAGGAGCAGCAGCAGCATCAGTTGCAGAACGGGAGCAGTGCCGTCACCTCGCCGAACGGACATAGTACCAGCTCCGGAGGGACACCGGGTCCGTCAACTTCGTTCCTGAATGCCGTGTCTGAGAAGCCGCCGCTGTGGATGCCTGCGCAGAGCAAATTCCCCTCAGCTATGTTTCTCGACATCGACTGCTTCGTCTATGCCAGCTTGCCGGTGCCGAAGCCGGCTGCTGAGATCCCGATGGTATGCCATAGTTCCTCTGGCTTCATCGTCGAAACCCTCGGGGTTCGGGTACATATGTCCGTGTCGATTAAGACCTTGGACAGCCACTTACACGCGTGATCTCGTGTATGAGAAAACGACTAACGCGCATTAGGATGTACTCGAGATTCTGAGCAACGCCAACGCGCTCCAGCAGGCTGTGACAGACTTTTTCAACATTGTCCACTGCTGGTTCCCCATCATCTCCAAGAAGAGGATGAACATGGGCCACCCCCTATTCGAGGGAGGGTCGGATCTGGCCATGCTGTTCCTCGCCATGAAGCTCGTGTCTTCGCAGCCCGTGAATGGAGTTGCAAGCGCGGACTCGCATCTGTACATCGTGTCGAAGCGGTTCCTCGCCTTGCTTGAGTCCAGCGGGACGGTGTCGATCATGTATCTGCAAGCCATGATGCTGGTGGCCATCTACGAGTTCGGGCACTCTATATACCCTGCCGCGTGGATGACCATCGGTGCTTGTTCTCGCTATGCGGAGATACTGGGTTTGCCTTCATATAAGGACACGGTGGTGATCCTGGGACAGGCCGTAAGGATCTATTGTTCGCCTGTGAACTGATCTACGGCTAACTAGAGAACACAGGCAACTTGGACAGAACTAGAGGAACGAAGGAGGGTTTGGTGGGGGATATTCATCCTCGACCGTGTCATCTGCATAGGAAACAAACGCCGACCCTTCGCTACCGAGCCAGGGCCAAACGATATCCTGCCCATGAACGACACAGCCTGGGTAAGCCCCCTTCCACCCCATTTTCCCCCACCCGCATACCCTAACACAGCCCAGGATCAAGGCGACGTAGCCAACGCCCTGCAATCCACCGTCGCCGCCCCCTTGACTGACCCGCAAGGCCCCTTCGCCCGCCTCTGCCAAGCAGCCATCCTTATCGACCGCGTGGAATCGCACCTGCGACGAACCATCAGGCGCCACAAGACCCGCGACCCGGAGCCCTTCTCCCTCTCCGAAGTCGAATCCATAATCGACGAGCTGACCCTTTTCTCCTCCATCGTCGCCTCGGAACTAGCCGCCCCCTCTCCTCGGCCGTCCAACAACAACCCATCTCCTCAACAACAACAACAACAACAACAACCCCAGTCCCCTCCGAGCGTATTCGCCTACCCCTCCCCGATGTACTCCAACTCGAGCAACACCAACAACACCCACTCCCCCTCCTCAACCTCTGCCTCAACCTCTACCACCTCCCCGTACTCCCACGCCTCCCCCCCTTCCTCCTCCCCCACCCCACAATCCCACATTCCCCCCCTCCTACCCCCTCACTTCCTAAGTTTCTCCTCCCTAATCCTCCTCTACGACCTCTACTGCTGCCCAGAAGACCTCCTAACCTCCGGCCCCGGCTCCTCCTCGGAAATCCCAAAAACCGCCGCCTCGCTGCACCTACAAGTCCGCGCCGTGACGGGTATACGCTCCGTCTCCCTAGCGGTACGCGACGCCGGCGTCGAGCTGCTCGAGTTCGCCATGCTACCGGCCAACCTCGCCAAGGTGGGACCCCTCGTGCTGGATAGCCTGTACGCGGCCATGGCGACGCTACACTGGCTTTGGAAGGAGTCCGGGGAGGAGGACGTGGGGAGGGCGCTGGAGGATGTTAAACGGACGCTGGCGAGGCTGGATATGAGGTGGCGGCTGGCGAGGGATTATCTGGGACTGGAGAGGTATCATGATGTTACTACTGTTATGGAGTGGAGGGCTAGGTGAGAGGATGGGGGGTTTGGCACTGATGGGAATGGCGGGAATGATAAGAGTGGATGAGCGTGATGATGGTGGAAGCGGTGTTTGGTGGAGTGATGGACTTGATGATGATGAGACGTGATTTCATGATGGGTTGCATGTTTGATGTCGCAACCAGGTAAAATGCATCGGATTGATCTTAGGTAAAGCTATGGGGTATGGAAGCAAGCCTGTTTTGATATCCGTTGTTCATTTGTACTACTTACCTTCACCGTTGGGAATGGAAGCGGATCTCCTGTCCACACCGGTATTCTCTGATGAAGGTGAGGTGTGGAATCCAAAAAGCAGGGTGAATCACAGTCACCGTCACCCGCCGTTCACCTCCCCCCCTCCCCCCCTCCCCAAACCAAAACAGAGGTATATAATGCCCTATTGGACAAAGTACTTCCAACAGCCAAGGTGGGAAGAGTCCAGGCGGGACATGACCGGGGTTGCCAGACTAGAGCAGTGGTCGAGCAGGATAATTTCCACTTCGAAGAAAACCTCCCAACGACAAGTTTCGTGGCCAGGCACCCCGAGGGTTGCCTGGTGAGCTTTTGTTCGATTCAACATAGGGACGATTGCCTTTTTCTTAGGTATTCCTTTTCTATCGTTTACTTTTTGGTGTTGGTAAACGGGATGCTTGTGTAAACATAATCGTATTCATTCATTGTTCGGCTATGGCGAATGCCTATGGAACTAACACTGATGTCAATATCAAAAAATGCAACACAAATGCCACACCCGGAATGAACCCAATGATGTACCCATGCGACCGTGTGATAACAATGCTGATAATCAACCCAATGGGCGCTTTGTGTTCCCCGTACAACAACACCCGTCCCAAATACACATCCATAAGACATAAAACTGTTTCTCGTAAGAAGTCTCCTCGGAGTACCTAATTGCGCCGTGACTCTGTCACCCGCTTGTGAGTCCCTTAAAACACAGTCAAAGCACTAACATACCCATTCCCAAGAACCTCGAAGACCAGTCCCGGAAACCCGTAAAGCGTGGTGGTACCCTCCTCCCCACCATCAAACCTCTTCCCACCCGGCCCGCCGCCTCCAGGAGCCCGGTCGTTGACCCCCTCCTCCCAGCCGCCCAGAAACTCTATGCTGGAGCCGGGACTGTCGCCCCATCCGCGGTTCATAACCATACCTTTCTGCCGCTTGTGGCGCTCGTGGTCCGGCAAGTGGTCCTTCCACTCTTCCCGCAGGGCGACGTCGATGTCATCGAGGGGTGTCTCAGAGTTGATCACGGAGCCTGGGTGGGACTGGCCCGCGAGGTATGCGATCTCCCACCTGCAGCGCCGCCACCGGTTGAAAGGGTACGAGCCCGGGACGTTGGAGTGGAGGATTACCTTGGTCGCGACTAGGCGGTCGGATCGGTCGTACACGAAGGAGGGCGGCAGGGCTGCCAGCTCGGGGGTCTGCGTCGGTGCGGGAGGAGAGGGTCTCGTTTGGTTCGACACTAGGACGTCGAAGCCGAGGTAGAAGTAATTGTAGAAGCACTCGGTCGACACATTAGCTGCTTCCTCGTCTTCGTGCTCCGAGTCGTAGTCCTGGTAGTTGTCGTCGACGGCGTCCTCGTTGGAATCGTAGCCGGCGTCCGAGGCCGAGGTGGAGTGGTAGGATGACTGGTCTGTATCTGTGAGAACGCCGTCCTGACTCCGCAAACTCCCCAGGTGCGCGTGGATGTCGTTGTTACCGTTACCGTTGCTGCCGCGGGTGCGGCTGTTGCTCGTCGTGCGGATCTTGTGGATGGCCATCTTCTGCTCGCTCTTGTAGAACTTCTGGTCCGGCGGGCCGAAGGCGATGACAAGGTCTTGTTCTGTCGTCTGCCCGAGTGTGATCCAGGTCGACTTATCGCTCCAGCGGCGGAAGAGCTGTAGCTTGCCGCCGCCGTGAATCTTTACCAGCGAGACCTCGTCCGGACTGAGCTCTTTTCCCCTGGAAAGCGGTGCGAATGTCTTGATGCTCGGGAGGACGGCGGTCCAGAGCGTCTTGCGGGCTTCCTTCCATGATTCGCCGGCAAAGACGGCCATTGATGTGGCAACCTGACTGCCGGACGAGGCCATGAGTGCTACGTTGTCCTTGCCTGAGGAGTATGCGGATGGTGACATGGGAAAGGTGAAGGATACTCCTGGGTATGATAGCACGTATATGCCGGTCCCCCTCTTTGGCACGTTGGGAATATACTCGCCCGCAAACGTTGGACCCAGAAAGCGGTGGTAGATGTGCCGGAACGTCGGACCCGTCATGGGCTCGGAGGTAGCCTTCTCGCCATTCTTGGCCGGTAGCCGGACGAGATCCCGCTCCTTCTCGTTGGGGCCCGGCTTGAAGGTAATGTGTATCTTTGTAAAGTCGACCACCTCCACCATGCGTAGTCGCTGTTCTGGGCCATCGAACTGCAGCCGGATGCCGTTTGCGGGTAGGCGGACAACCACCTCTTTGGTGACGGGCTCTTTCGGGTTGCTGATCAAATCGATCTTTGGGAACCGCTGAGGTTCGGCCTTCACGCGGGTAAGGATCTCGTGAAGAGAGGCGCCGAGAACTGGACAGCGGCATGTCAGCGGGTATCGTTAGTCGCGGAGTACATTGAGAGGTGGTTACCGAAGAAGCCCAGTGCCTGCTGGGGATACAGCTGGGCATTGAGGAGCGAAGGAGGGGTAGAGGTAGTAGACGCCATGGTTTGGACAGGCGAGATTGTTACAAGAGAAGGAGAAGATGCCTAGCGGAGAAGTGTCGAATGGTCAGAGCATATGGGAGCTCGCCGAAGAGCTCCCTTAATGACTAACAGTCGCGAAGGTCCGGCGCTTGCATTTGTTGAGCGGTGCTTGGCTTGGGTGATCTAGGCGGGAATGATGTCTGTATGAAGTAGGAGCAAGTCGAAAGTAAAGATTTTGTTGGGAGCTTTGTATGAGACAACGGGCGGAAAGAATGAAAGATGGAAGAATAGAAGTCAATGTAAGTCATGCAGTTGCTGTTCGGAGCTTCAAAGGAGCTTGCCAGGAAGGTTACAGGGAGGGAGCGTAAGCTTATCGGCTGCCGCATGACGCACTTTGGCCTGTGATCACAGCGCGGGGCAGCTGATAAGACCAGGACCCCTGAACATCATTGTTGGCTCATAATGGCCTAGCCCATTTTGGCAATTTGTTGCCCAGCAACTGCACCTGGGCAGCTTTGAATCGTCAACAATCCATGTTCCACACACCACTCCACTCTGCATCACCAATCGATGTTGCGAACAACTGCATCACCGCCCACCGCATTCTCGGGGCTTGGGCAATTTTGAGGCACTCATTGACTGCCCATCGGATAACACATAATTTCCTTCCACAGCGCAACTTCTACACGCGCCTCTGCGACGCGCACCGCTGACAATGGAGCGAAGAATGACGGGGTCAACCCGCGTCCCACGCGCCAGCGTCCGCCCACCAGTACGAAAAGTCACATCCTCCCTGGGGCGCCACCCTTCAGTATCGCGCCTCGACCGGAGCGGCGCAATATCACCGGCAGGGTCGGTCTCATCGACAGCAACGACCGGTACCAAGCGCAAGGAGCGCGAGTTCGAGTCAGAGGAGGCGGCGGGCGAGTCTACTAACATCAACGTCGTCGTCCGCTGTCGAGGTCGCAATGACCGGGAAGTTAAGGAGAACAGCACTGTCGTCGTCAAGACGGACGGCGCGAAGGGCAGCACCGTCGAGCTGTCCATGGGCCCGAATGCGCTCAGCAACAAGACGTACAACTTTGATCGCGTGTTCTCGCCTGCGGCGGATCAGAACATGGTCTTCGACGAAGTCGTAAAACCTATATTAGACGAGGTATGTCATTGGCGCGTGGCCTTGTCTGGGCTTTTGGCATGCTAATGTAGCTCTCAGGTTATCTCCGGATACAACTGCACCATCTTCGCCTACGGACAGACCGGCACCGGCAAGACATACACAATGTCCGGCGACATGACCGACCAGTTTGGCATGATGTCCGATGGTGCCGGTATAATTCCCAGGGTACTGAACGCGCTCTTCAACAAGCTAGAGGACGACGAGACGGAGAGTGCTGTGCGCTGTTCCTTCATTGAGCTGTACAACGAGGAGCTGCGCGATCTCCTCTCCGCTGATGACGGCAAGCTCAAGATCTACGACGACAACTCGAAGAAGGGACACGGCGCGACCGTCGTCCAGGGTATGGAGGAGAGGCACATCACCAGCGCTGCCGACGGCCTGAAGTGGCTACAGCAGGGCAGTGTGAGACGACAGGTGGCCGCAACAAAGTGCAACGATCTCAGCAGTCGAAGTCACACTGTGTTTACCATCAACATCAACACGAAGCGCACTGGTGAGGATGGAGAGGAGTACCTCAGCGCTGGCAAGCTGAATTTGGTCGATCTTGCGGGCAGCGAAAACATTCAGCGATCTGGTGCCGAGAACAAGCGTGCAGCCGAGGCTGGTCTCATCAACAAGAGTTTGTTGACTCTGGGCCGTGTCATCAATGCCCTTGTTGATCGAAGCTCCCACATCCCCTACCGGGAATCGAAACTTACCCGGCTACTCCAGGACTCGCTCGGAGGTCGCACCAAGACATGCATCATTGCCACTATTTCTCCAGCCAAAAGCAACCTCGAGGAGACCATCTCCACCCTCGACTACGCCTTCCGGGCCAAGAATATCAGGAACAAGCCGCAGGTCAATGCCATGATCAACAAAAAGACGCTCCTCCGCGAATTCTCCACCGAAATCGAAAAGCTCAAGAGCGAGCTGATTGCCACCCGTCAGCGAAATGGCGTCTACCTCTCCAACGAAGACTACGAAGAAATCACAGCTCAGAACGAGTCACGACGTATCCTTACCGATGAACAAGCGGCAAAGATCGAGACTCTCGAGAACAACCTTCGGAACAAGGTGCAGGACCTATTCATGCTGAACTCTAATTTCATGGGGCTCAAGAAGGATCACGAAGGCATCAAGGCGCAGCTGGACGAGACCAAGGACGTCCTCGACCAAACCGAGCTGGTGCTTGCAGCCACGAGGAAGATGCTGGCCGAGGAGACGCACATCCGCAAGGCCCATCAGGAAACTGAAGAGAAGCTCTACTCGGTCGGCGGCGAGCTGCTGACGACTTTGAAGAAGACGGTTGATGATGTTGGCGGTCTGGCGGCTAAGAACAGGCGGAAGTCAGATCTGCAGATGCTCAACCGTAGCACTTGGGGCATGTCGCAGAGCCAGGTAGCCGACGTCACGGAGCTCGTTGAGGGCCGGATCCAAGCCTTCCGGAACGGTCAACAGAAGCACATAACGCAAGTCTCCCGGAGAGTGGAGCTCTTTGTAACGGACGAGGTTAAGAAGCTCATCTCCACTCAGGAGTTCTTGGATGAGCACTTGGCTCAGTTTGATGAGTATAAGAAGGAGCTCCTGGAGCAGAAGGAGAAGAGCAAGGACGACATGGATAATGTTCTGGAAGAGATCAAGGTTGTGCGGGACAGCATCAAGGAGCGCGTGGGAGAGAGCTTACAGGCCATTGCCGCTGCTGCGGAGCGGATAGCAGCCGATGTTCTTAGCGAGCTGGACACATTCCACAACCAGCTACACACCTCATACAGTTCACTCGGCAAGGACTTCAAGACGATCTTTGAGGATATGGTCCGCCACATGAACGCACAGAAGAACGAGTCCGACCGTCTGCGCCGTCAACTGGAGGCGGCGGCCGATAACATCGTGGAGTCGAACGAGGCGATCTCGGCCAAAATTCAGGATGTGGTCGAGCAAGAGCGGAAGCAGGCTGTCGATGAGCGCCAGCAGCTTGTTACTCAGATCGCCGCTCTCATCACCTCTCAGGCTGAGCACCAGGAGACCCGCCTGGCCTGCAAGGCTGCTCTGATTCAAAAGAATGTCCAGGAGACAAACGTGACTTTCCAAGGAGGCATGACGCAGTTCTCCACCGGCATGGATGCTTGGAACGAGAAGGAGACTGAGCTTGTCGGCGAGGTCACCAGGCAGAAGACCGCCATGAAGAAGAAGATGAAGGATGACTGGACTGTAAGTTTCGCTCTCCTCGCCCAACTTGAGCACGTTCTGACCAGGTCCCAGGCTGCCAATGAAATCAGCACCAAAATCCAAAACACCACCAAATCCGTCCACGAGGAGACCATCCGCGTAGTGGACGAACAACTCAAAGACCTAGACACCCAGATGCGCGACCTAGACGACTTTGTGACCCGCGCTCGCGCCGAGAACAGCTCGCACCACCAGACCCACGCCGCGTCCGTCGACTCCCTCTCAACCACAGTGCAAGACTCCTTCTCCAACATCAAGCAGCACTTCGTCGAGACGAACGACCGCGTGCGCGACCTCGGCGAAGAGATGGATACTGCCGCCAAGACGCTGTCCGACACGCTTTCTCCTCTGGAAGAAAATATCTGCCGCCCACTCAGCAACCTGCGGGAGGACATCAACAACACCGTCCTGCGGGAGTACGAGCCCACGGGCGAGACGCCGCAGAAGCTGAAGTACGAGTACCCCACTGTCCTGCCGAGGACGGAACCGTACGACGTCCTTCTGGCTGGTTTACAAGATGATTTACCCCCGACCACAACGCCGTCGAAACTTGCCACCTCTTCTCCAACGACAGCCACCGTCCCGACAATATTCAACGACCACGACCTCGACACCCTCCCCCTTGCCCCTCCCCCCCACACGTCCACCGGTTCACCGCCTCAGCAACGCTTCGGCATGTCTCTGCGAGAAGTCAACCCGAATCTCACGACGGGGAGCATGTTCGATCCGACGGCTAGTACCATGTCGATGCCGCCCCCGTTAAATGAAAACAAGACGCTGCCGCTGTTTAAAAAGAGCGTGAGCGGCATCTCGAAGCCTGTCGGTAGGACGAGGCGGAGACCCGCTGCGGAGGGCGAAGGGAGGGAGAACGTGCCGCCTGCAGTCGGCGGGATGAGGATGGATATGGGCGTGGGGGGAAGTCGGAGGAAGAGTCCTAGGTTGAATTAGGGATCGCCGTGGAGGACTGGGCCACTGAGAGGAGTGGAGAAGTGATTTTGGTTGTATGGAGTTAGACGGCTGGATGTGGTGGTATTGGTTTTTGTTATTCTTGGGAAAGAGAGAGCTTTTGTTATTTCGAACTGGCGCCAATAGATGGGGGTTTCATGGCGCTTAGAGATGGTCCGGAAGGGCAGCTTCAGTTTCTGTTTATTGAGAATGCGTATATACCCCCCTTGAGTTTTAAACGACATTCCTGTTACTTCAACACCTTTTGTAGAATTACGGTACCTGAATACACGACTGAATGATCAACTCGATGAGGCGATGGGACAAGCGATGATCAGCTTGTCACCGCACAAACATGCCAATTCCTTCCTTCCGCAGGTCGATTTGGTGTCAAGAAATCAATGGCTGGGCTTGGAATGGCCCGACCAACTCAAGAGAGTGTTGCTTCTACCACTTGTTGGGGGCCTGGCTGCCAGATTTTGTGCCCGACACTCTCCTTCAGATCGCATCCAGTCCACCGCCGTCCAGAAGGTGTTCCAAATCCCTTTGAACTCCGTGACTTTGCAATATTGGTATCATCTACAAACAGCAAAGCAACACAGACCAACCACTCCAATACACTAACTTCTCTTCTACTCATCAATACCACCCCATTCCTCAGCATCATCCTCCTTCTCGCCACCTCCCTCTCGCTGTTGCAGCTGCTCCAGCTTCTTCCGCCTCTTACTCCCCTCGATCGCGCCGCGCCTGTTATTCTTCCTCCTCCGGTCATAACTACTCTTGCTCCCAATCTCCTGTCCCTTTTTCCCTTTAGCATCGGTCCTCCTCTCCTCGACGCCCCTGACCTTCAGCCTCCTCTTGTCCTCCTTCTTGACCTTCGGCAGCGCGTCGAGCAGCCACTTCTTCACCGTCGTCGCATCGCCCTCCACTTTGCCCCCTTGCCTCTCGCTCGCGGCGATGACGTTCGCCACGGACCTGACGAAGGGGATGTCCTCCTTCGTGTAAAACGTGACGGCCACGCCTCCCTCGCGACCGGCCCGGCCCGTGCGGCCCGCGCGGTGGACGTAGGCTGCCGCCGAGCTGGGGACGTCATAGGAGACGACGCCGTTGACGCCCGCGAAGTCGACGCCCCGGGCCAAGACGTCGGTGGTGATGAGGATCCAGACCTCGCCCTGGCGGAAGCGCGTCATGACGGCGCTGCGGGCTTGGGGGGTGAGGGAACTGTGGAGGACGGCGATGCGGGAGGAGCCGCCTGCCGTGGCGGGGATGTCGTATTTGAGTTCCTGGTGCAGGGCGGTGGCGCGCGGGATGGTCTGGGTGTAGATTAGGAAGGGCGGCCGGAGGGGGGTTTCCGCCGGTGATGTGGAGGAGGAGGAGGAGGAAGGGTGGAGCAGCTGGCGGAGGGCGAGGAGTTTGCCCGGCTCGGTGGCGGTGTAGATTAGCTTGTGGGTTATGTTGGGGACGGCGGTGTCTTTTAGCCCGACGACGAGGCGGACGAGCGGGGGAGGGGCGGAGGTACGGCCGCGGGAGGTGTGTTTTAGGATTAGGGACTCGATGTTGGAGGCCATTGTCGCGGACCAGAAGGTCAGGCGGAGGGAGGGGCTGGTGCAGGATTTCCAGATCGCGAGGGTCTGTTTGCGGAAGAGGGGGTCGAGGAGGACGTCGGCTTCGTCGAGAATCAGGGTCGTCACGGAGGGGAGGGCGCGTTTGGTGGTGCCCGAGGTGAGGGCGTTGAGGAGGGATTTCGGGGTGGTGACGAGGATGTCGGGTTTGATTGCCCTCCTGGGCTTGCCTTTGGTCTTTTTGGTGGTACCTTCGGCGTCGGAATCCGAGGCGCTGGATTCGCCTTCTTCATCTTGGACGCCCTCGCCCTTGTGCTCGCTTTCTTCGTTGTCGTCTTCGGAGGAGGAGGAGGACTCGTGCTCATCACCTGCGACATCTTCGGCGCCGAGTTGGAGGCCTCTTTGCATGGAGTATATCCTTACTCCGGTGCCCATGGCTAGCTTCCGCCCCTCGTTGACGATCTGCTTCGCCAGCTCGTGCGTGGGAGCGACCACGATGGCCTGTAGCTTGTGCTCCTTCTCCTCGGGAGGGCAGTCCTGCGCCTCGAGACTGCGGATGACGCTCATGATGGCCGGGATCATGAAGGTGACCGTCTTTCCGCTGCCCGTAGGTGCGACTGCCACGAAGTCCACGCCGTGCTTGACGTTCACCATATCCGTCTCTGAGGCGTGCTTGAGCGCCTTCTTGGGCTTGAGGAGGAGAGGTAAACTGCCCATCTGCACCTCGGTGGGGAGCTTAAACGCCTGCTTGGCGATGTTCTCGACCAGTTTCGGCGAGACGTCGTATAAGTCCTGTAACTCGGTGAACGAGTTCAGCGGTTGCGGGTAGAACTCCCTCTTGTGCTTGTCTTTCGCGTCCTTCTTGCTTGCCGAGTCGCCCTCGTCCTTTTTGCTCTTCTTGCCAGCCTCGGGTGCAGCAGTGACTTCTGCTCTGCCGGATAGCAGTGCAAACTTCAGCCGATGCGATCGCAGTATCTGCCGGCACTCGTCTTCCGGGAGGAGCTTCGCCTTCTTGCGCTTCGGAGCGGCTTCCGCGGCTTCGTCGCCGGCAGCAGCAGTCGCTTCCTCTTCGTTTTCGGCGTCCTTCTTCGTCGCGAAGTAATCCACGTCGCTCAAGTCATCCTCCTCGGCGCCGTCCAGCTGCTGCCCGTCCCTAGCCCGCTTCCTCTTCTTCCCCTTGCGCGAGGGGACCTCGTCGTGGAACAGCTGCGGGTTGGCCTGGTTGCCGGCCGAGGGGAGGTTAATCGACGGCGCCGCTGCTTGGCCGGGTCGCCTGGCGGGATCCTTGATCCCGCGGGTGAGGATCTTGAGGATATCCATGTTTGCGGTGGTAGATTGCCGCGTCTGTACGGATTTACTGCGCTTCGGTGCAACTTTCTTTCAGATGCAGAAATATTTTTTTGGACTTTTCGGGGTCCGGCCCCACCTCAGCTTCGGGAGAGTGGAGTTGGGGTCCGGCCGGTGGACGTTTGAGGAGCTACCCTACACCTCTCCCTCCACCAGTTTAGCCGACTCCTGGTACTTTTTTGTCGACAAGTGCACACCGATCTCGACACTTATACGATGGAATTGATAGAATAGAACGGTTCGCTCGCAATGTGTCACAAGCAGTGTTCAGCCGTCGAAGCCACCCAGCTTCGACTGTCAGAGCACGAAAGAACAGATCATCGAACGTCTGAAATGCATCATTTGCGCCATACCTATTACTACCGAAACATAAACCAAAAGCTTCACTTAGTCCCAGCCCCCAACACCACGCCAAGAAATCACCACATTTCGCTTATCTCCCAACTCAATGCACCTTCTCATTCGGCCCGGCGATCAAAATCTTGATCACCTGTCCCTCCTTGACCTTCTTGAACGCCTCCTCCGCCTGGTCAAACGGCACGACCGTGGAGATCAACTTCTTGACATCCACCTTCCCGCTCGCTACGAGGTCGATAGCAAGCTTGTAATCCCCGCTGCCATACCTGAAGCTGCCCCTCGCCGTAACCTCCTTGATACACAACGCCATAATGGGGAAGGTGATGTCCGGCTTGCCCATGCCGCCCTGGACGTAGGTACCACCCACCCGCACGACGTGCAAGCTGGTCTGGATACTCGGCTCGGCACCGGAAGCGTCGATGACCGCGTCCGCACCATTGGGCAAGCCGCACTCCTCCTTGAGCGAGGCGGCATTCTCCTCCGCGCTGACGCGCTTGGACATGTAGGTGTGCGTCGAACCGAAGTCCTTGGCGAAGTCGAGCTTGGACTGGACGATGTCGACCGACACGACCTTGCTCGCGCCGTAGGCCCGCGCGACGGCGGCGCAGAGCAGGCCGACGGGCCCGGCGCCCATGACCACCACCGACTGACCCGGTTGGATCTGGGCCTGCTTGGTGATGTGCACCGCCACCGCCAGGGGCTCGATGAGCGCGCCCTCCTGCAGGGACACGTTGTCAGGGAGCTTGTAGCAGAAGTCGTTCGGCGCCGCCCAGAAGCCGGTCAAGGTGCCGTCGTAGGGCGGGGTGGCGGCGAACCGCATCTCCGGGCAGAGGTTGTAGTGCCCGCCCAGGCAGGCCTCGCAGCGGCGGCACGGGTAGCCGGGCTCAAGGGCGACGCGGTCCCCTTCCTTGAGGGAGGTGACGGCGCTGCCGACCTTAACGACGGTTCCCGCGGACTCGTGGCCGAGGACCATGGGGTCCTTGACGACGAAGTGCCCGATGGCGCCGTGGTCGTAGTAGTGCACGTCCGAGCCGCAGATGCCGGTGTAGTTCACGGCTACGAGGACATCGTGCTCGGAATTGACTTCGGGGACGGGCCGCTCGGAGAAGGTCACGTCGTGGACTTTGTTGAGCACGAAGGAGAGGTTCTGCGGGGGTGGGTTAGTTTTGGGAGGAGGGAGGGTGGTCTAAGGGGTGGGAAGACGAACGGACTTGCCCTCCGCCATTGTTGCGGTTGTTGAGCTGGGAGTACTTGGGATAGGATATTTGTGAGGGCGTGGACGGGTAGATCTGGCTTGAGGTCGTGAAGGGGGGAGCTCAAAGGTTGAGGGGAAGGCGGGCGTGATCAGTAGTATGAGAGTGAGATTCAGTAAGTAAGAGGTCTTACAGGAAGAGAAGAAAAAAGAAAACGAACAGTATTAATACCGAGACCAGTAGACGCGGTGGAAGCACTTGCTTCTTCAAGGATGGTCTGCTAGCTGCTTCCTTCGCCGTTACTCGGCCATGGAGGAGGGTTAACTGGACCGCTTCACTACCTCCTTCGTCATGATCCACGCGCCCCTCTCGAGAGAATTCCATACTCGTGGATGATGTGGTTCTGTGCAATGCGGGGAGGGGGGGGGAGAGCTCCAACATCCATCCATCAGCACTTGTTGTTGCCCCTCCATGATGTTGGAGAAAAGCCGCCGGTACCGCCCAGAATATTTCTCTCCTGTCTGTCATCGTGTGGCATTGATAGCACCGAGAAAGCATGACAACCCGGGAGCTTCCCATGTGCCGGGACACACCAGACCGTGACAATCCAGCGAATGAAGTCGTGTTGCGACTGTTGCAAAACCAATGATGTCGATGTTTTTGAAAGCTAGCTGGGACCGCTGGGCTAGATTCTCCCGAGCTGCAGGGGCTTGGCGGCATGTGCTAGCGCTAGCGGCTTCTCCAGGGGCTTCCACACTTGCGACTTTATCCATTAAATTACCCGCACCAATCATGCGCCGCAGGGGACAGCCCAACGGGATCCGCTCGCATCTTCACTGCCTCTATTCTCCAACAAACTTCTGGAGATCGTGTTTATCAGGTGAGCTAAAAAGGATTGTTTAACCGTGAGATAGGGAACAGAGTTTTTCGATGGTTCGAAGATGTCGGTGAGAAGGAAAGAGAAAGGAGATGTCCAGGTGACCTGCTGAGACTTTTCTGCTTAAGGAGATTCCAGGGGTTTGACACTTTTAGGGAGACCGCGCAACTGGTGAGTATAGGGTAGGCCACAAGTTCCCGGGGAGGAGATATCAGGTGGTCGGACCTGATCAGACAAGCGAACGATGGGAAATGCGATCTGCATGCTGTGCTTCAACCCCCAAGTGGTGATCTCGAAGGAATTATATGTGAAAGGCCGTCAAAAAGAAGTCTATTATTCTCTCTTCTGTATCCCGGCCATGAACATGATAGGCCCTAACCCTCTAGTTCAACATCCCAAGAAACCTCGTCTCCAGCTTAGACTCCTTTGTCGCCCCCTTAACCCCTATCCTGACCACCTCCCCAGGCACGATATCCACCAAATTATCCTCAAACTTGATCCCATCGTCCTCGCTCTCAATCACGACTCCCTTCACGGGAACCCCAGCACTAACCTCCACCGCCTCCCCATCCTCTGTCAACACAGCCTTCAGCTCCTTGGGTTTCGGCAGGTGCAGATACTTCAGCGGCTCGGGCCAGTTGATGTACCGCGCGATCTGCTTGCCGTCTCGCACGAGATACGCCGCCACGACCGTCTTGTTTTCCTCTCCCGGCTTCTGCACGGGCACGTCCATCGCCACGATCTCAGTAGACCTGTTCTCCGGCAGCGCGAGCTTCGAAGCAACCGTACTAGAATACGTCTCCTTTCCCGTCTCGACATCCCACGCTTTGACCACGCAGTCGACCTCCAAATCCTCCAGCATCAGGTTGCTCCCCCAGATCTCAACCTGGTGCTTGACCTCGATGTTGACCCGCGTGTACTTATCCCTCGGGTGGCGATGCTCCTTCCTCTGAATCCCGATGCTGACGGGCGCCATCTCCCGCTTCACCGTGAAGTACGCCATTTTGGGGCGGAGGTAGTAGTCCGCGATGCTCCACGAGGTGACAGGCCAGCAGTCATTGATCTGCCACACCAGCGCGCCGCCGCAGTACTCCCTGCCAGGGCCCTTCCACTGGCGTTTCCACAGCCTGTACGCGCTGGCGAGGCACTCGGCCTGCATGAGCTGGGTGGAATAGACGAATTGCTCGAGGGGGTCGGGCCCGTAGCGCATGTTCTCGACCAAATACAAGGCGATGCGCCGCTCGTGGCCGTCGGCTTTGTTGTGGAAGTCGATGGTGGAGGACTGCGGGTAGCGGTCCGGGTCGTCTTTGCCCAAAGGCAAAAAGGCGTCGATGGTCTTGACGTTGGGGAAGGCCTCCATGCCGAACTCGCTGACGAACCGCCCGCCTAGCTTGTCGAAGTTCTGGTACTTCTCCTGCGTGCCGTGCCAGACGTTCCACTGGTGGATGTCGCCTACTGTGGGATCGTGGGTGTCGCGCCCCGCGCCCCAGGGGCTGCCGTAGTGGTAGAACGTGTCGGGGATCAGCTCCTGGCAGGCGTCGGCTAGGATCTTCTCGTAGATGTACCGCGCGGGGAAGTCCGTCTTGAGCCAGGACTCGGCGTCCTTGTTCTCGAAGTCGTAGGTCAGCCCTTCGCTCTCCTGGTACTGGTAGTCCTCGTTGTTGCCCGCCCATATGACGATGGACGGGTGGTGGCGGAGAAGCTTGACATTCTCTTCGGCCTCACGCTTGATTGAAGTCAAGAGTTCGGGCCAGGCAGGGTAATTGCCGCACCCGAACATGAAGTCCTGCCAGACGAGGATGCCCTGCTCGTCGCAGGCGTCGTAGAATGCCTGCTCTTCGTAGATGCCGCCGCCCCAGACACGGATCATGAATTGGTTCCCGTCCGCGACGAGCTTGACCCAGTCGTGGTAGCGTTGGGGCGTGATGCGTGGGATAAAGTTGTCGGCTGGGATCCAGTCGCTGCCGCCGCAGTAGAGGGGGATGTTGTTCACTTCGAAGAAGAAGGAGGTGCCGGGTTGGTCTTTTAGGGGGCGTTGGACAAGCTCGGCTCTCCGTAGACCGATCTTCTTGGAGACGCTGTCGATTATGTTCTCGCCGTCGAGGAGGGTGGCTGTGACTTGGTAGAGGGGCTGCTTGCCGTACCGGATGGGGTACCATAGTTGTGGGCTGCTGATGTGGAAAGAGACTTGAGTGTCTGCGCTGGAGTCGACTGTCTCTGTGGCCACTGACTTGCCGTCCAGGGTAATGTCGAACCGTACTTTGCCTCCTGTGCCCTCGACCGAAGCGTGAGCGACCACATCGGCGGACTTCAGAGACTTGTCGACCTTGATGTCGAAGTACAAGTCCGATATTCGTGAGTCGTATATCTCCAAGTTCACTGGTCTCCACGGACCGCATGTGAGCAGAGCTGGACCCCAATCCCATCCCTTGAACAGCAGGATTAGCATCTGGTCTCATATTGGACGTCGTGTCTTACGTACCCAGTGATATTGTGCTTTCCGGACAGCCAATCTCGAGCTGTCACCATTCCAACATCCCCACTTGTGGTTAGGATGCTGCTCAACCAGCTTCCAGCCCCTCAAGTAAGCACTGTCGAATGTGATGACCAGCTCGTTTTCCTCCTTGACGACAGAAGTGACATCGACTCGCTCAGGAGTGAACATGTTGTCAGTTTCAAGAATCGTCTTGCCGTTAAGCACAACGGTGGCGAATGTGTCCAGGCCATCGAAAGCAAGGACTGCCTTGGAGCCCTCGGGTGCTGGCTTGGCCGAGAAAGTCGTCCTGTAGACCCATTGGGCCTCTCCTATCCACTGCACGTCAAGCTCATTCTTGCCGATGAAGGGATCTGGGATGAGGCCGTGGTGGAGGAGATCGAGATGGACGTTGGTGGGAAACTGACCGACGGGCAGGAACTTGCTGTCCTCCTTGCCGGCCTGCCTGAACTCCCAGTTCTTGTCGATTGGGATTACCTCGTGAGGCGCCATGGCTCGTGGACGACGGTGTTCCCAGATGTTGTGAGGGGGTGAGTTGTTGGAGAGAAAGAGTGAGGGGGAGAGCTGATGGTATCACGTAGTGGGGTAAGGAGCACGATTACTGGTCTGTATAAGTCGCGCCTCCCCTTGAGTATAAAGTTGTAAGGGAACTTGACATCGGCTGAGCCGGGCGTTATTTGGTCTTATATGTTCAGCCACACATATAGATCTACCAACTCAGATCATACTGCAGCCTGACCTGCGCGGGAGAGGCACCGCCGAGATGAGCGTAAGATGCGAGGAGATACCCTAAGACACCCCCACAGTGGGCTGTCATGTCAAGCAAGGGTAGCTTGTTGCAGGTCTAAGTCTGCCACAAGGTGCCAGTGACACGAGCGGGAGATGCATCCTGTTCCTCCCACTCGGGATATCGGCCGCTCCCTTTGGATCTACCGAAGAACTTCCAGACCGCTGGATGTACCTCCGTCTCTGTATTTGGTCATGTTCTTCCCGACTCACTTCATTGTTCTTACACGACTTACGCCTTCATCTTCAACCTCCATTCTTGAGCAAACATGCAAAGTACATTCCCCCTGAATCCGTGACATACATCCTTCCAGCACAACCCCGTCATGTCATCAGCTACTTACCGCCAAGATATCGAAGTCGAAGGTCGCGCATATCTTCCCCGTAGCGCCAACAGCACCAGTGGATCATGGACCGCGGAGTGTCGTCCTCCGCGCCTCCCCTTTAGGCTAAAGTGCGTGGATCCCAACCTGCGGCTACTGTTAGCTACCGCCTTGACAGCCTCAACCACAACGACCTTCCCTCGACATCACGAGCTTTCATGCCTTCCTTTCGGTCCTTTGACATCGTGGTTCGGTTGAAGTCCGGTTGACGAAGTGAAAGCATCCAAGAGCTCTCCATCAGGAAGGAGATCCCGAGCACGGCACGATAGCAGAGACCGGTCTGACTCTTGGATCAGGATGCCGGGCCGTCGAGCCCATGGGCATGATTGACTGCGTATGTAAGGCCCATGGCTGACTTCTGACGCCGCGGAGAAGATGGTGGGATAGACGCTGGTTTCTCTCGAGCTGTTTGTATGTGGAGAGTCTTAAATGACTGCCAGTGGCAGACAGAGGACCGTCTCGGCAAAGCATCTGTATAAGCGGTATAGGGTAGCTCGTCAACAGCAAGCTCGGATCTATATATTCCCAAGCCAGGAAAGAAGGCGACCTTTCGAGACAAAGACTCTCTAGGCTCGTGGCATTAGTATGTGATGTAAGAAACACTCTGAAACGCAAACCAGGTACCCTCCACAACGCCATGCGCTAAAGTATGCCTCGCACAGAGAAAAGAAAAGAAAATGCCAGGTATCTAAGCCACCTCCAAAACAATCGCCAGAATGTTCTCGGCCGCGTAAACGCTCAGTTGCACTCGACCAGCAGCACCATACCTCTCATCGTCATTACCATGTCCATTGCCGCTCACATTACCACTCCCACCTCCACGCCTCAACACGAACAGCCACCCCCTCCCCTCCTCCTACCACTCAACGTAAAAACATCTTCCCACTCCCCCAACCCAACAGTCCCCCTCTTCTGCCTCCTCCCACCCCGTCTCCTGACCCCGGTGCCCCCTTCATCCATCGTCAATCCACTCTTAACGCTCGCCCCGTCACTCCCGCCCGCATTCCACCCCCCTCCATCACCATACTGAATCCCGCTCATCGGATCATCGGGGTCAATCTCCCCGAGCTCAATCTTGGTGAGTATCATCCTCGCCAGCCTGCCAAAGACCTCGTCCACCCCTTCCCCGCTGAACGCGCTCACCTCCATCGTGACCGGCACGCCCACCCCGCTCGCCCACCGGCTCGCCTCCGCGGCGCTCACCTCCCTCCCCTCGGGGGCGGTGCTCTTCTTCAGCTGCGCGCCGAGTCCGGGGTGCTGTGAACTCGCGCCCGGTGGACTCCCGTAGCTGGTCCCGTACAAACTGCCGCCCCCCTCAGCCGTCCTTTCACTCCCCGGCGTGGGCGGGCCCACACTACTTCCCGCCTCTATTAAATCCTCATCCCCCGCCAAATCGAGTTTGTTCCCCACCAACAGCATCGTCAGATTCGGACTCGCCAGCGCGCGCGCGTCGTTGAGGAACGGGCTCAGCCCGGCGAAGGATTTGTGCGACGTCAAATCGTAGACCAGCACGGCGCCCGCCGCGCCGCGGTAGTAGGAGCGCGAGACGGACCGGAAGCGCTCCGTGCCCGCCGTGTCCCAGAGCTGGAGCTTGATGCGCTTGCGCCGCGAGCCCGTGCCGACCTTGATGATTTTTGACGCGAACTCGACGCCGATAGTTTGGGAGGAGAGGACGCGCCATTCGGACTTGACAAAGCGGTGGAGGAGGCAGGATCTGGGTCGTGCGGCGCAATTAGCTCGATGTTTTCAGCAGATGCCCGCCCGGCAAGAGGACCGGAGGTTGGGGTTGTGCTGTTCAAAGGGAGGGGATGCGACTACTTACTTCCCCGTGCCGCTGGGTCCTAGCAGTATGATCTTGGCTAGGTAGTCGTACATGCTCCCCAGCTCCTGGTCGCGCGCCGTTCCCGTGCTCTCCTCGCTTGCGGCCGAGGACCGCCGTGGTCTCGTCATTGTTGTGGGCTGTCGTTGTGTGTTCGTGTGTCGCGTGTCTTATGTCCGGAGATTCAAGCGGCGGTATTTGAGTGTGCCAGGTTGGCCGTCACTATGATCGGTTGCGGTACGTTCGAATGGAAGTGTTTGCGCGTATGGCTCGGTAATAGTGCGATTAAAGAGAGAGAATGTTGTGTTGTTATTCGGAGCGTATTCGGGTTGACCACATGCGTCAAACAGCGACCAAAGACCGTAACTGCCCCTGGTGTCACAATGGCAGATTGGACCGTTCACGTCACGGGTGGGTGTATCGCTTATCGCGTGGACCGACACAGCCAAGATAAGGTACGGAGGTACCTCCTGCTCAACCCCGGACTTGGCTGGAACCGAGGCACACCGGGCTTGCTGCTTCACCTCGGACTGACATCTGTTAACCGGCATCTCACTCACTGCATCTTCTCACAATATAATTGTAACTTTTCGATACAAGCACCTCATATCGAAGGAAATCATATACGCATTCTAAAAAGCATCAGCACTAGCATCAAGCAATGAAGATCCAGGACCGCACCTTCGTCGTCTCAGGCGGGTAAGTTCTGTCCTCTCATCTCATCTTCACATATTATCTCCCACCACATATATAGACTCACCATCACTAACAATCTTCACAGAGCATCAGGCCTAGGCCGTGCCACCGTCCTGGAACTCGTCAAGAACGGCGGCAACGCAGCAATCCTAGACATGAACTCGGAAGCCGGGAAGGCCTTCGCAAAGGAACTCGGCTCGTCGTCCCGGGCCAAGTTCTGGGAGTGCGACGTCTCCTCCACCGAGAGCGTCGAGGCCGCCGTTAAGGGGATCACCGAGTGGGTGGGACAGACGGGCGTCCCGTTAGGGGGCATTATACCAGCTGCTGGGGTTGGGAATCCTGCTTTGGTATGTTTGCGTCCTCACTTTACACAGGCTGAGTCTACATGTGGTGCTGGGGCTGGGTATTGACGGTTGTGAAAACAGATGCTAGACAAACGCCTCAACCCCCTCCCCCTCTCCAACCTTGACTTCGTCCTCAACATCAACCTCCGCGGCACCCTCGACCTAACCCGCCAACTGCTACCCCTCCTCGCCAAATCGCCCCCCCACGGCCCGGACGGGGAGCACGGCGTCGTGGTCATGATAGCCAGCAGCGCCGCCTTCGAGGGGCAGATGGGCCAGACGGCCTACGCCGCGTCCAAGGGCGCCGTGGCGGCCATGACGCTGCCCATGGCGCGGGACCTGGCGCGGTTCGGCATCCGGGTCGTGACCGTCGCGCCCTCGATGTTCGAAAGCAACATGACGGCCATGCTGAGCGATAAAGTCAAGGACGGGCTGAAGAGGGCGATGGAGTTCCCCGCGCGCCCCGGAAAGCCGGAGGAGTTTGCAAGGTTGGTGAGGGAGTGCGTGGAGAATGTCATGCTGAATGGGACGGTGATTAGGCTTGATGGGGCTACTAGGATGCCTAGTAAGTTGTAGGTAAATGGGATAGAGAGAGGTGTTATGATAGCGCTGGAATTTGTAGATTGGATATGTACATGTGTGGGTTTAATTTGTCGAACTTTACCACTCCGACACCTCGCCTGCCCTTGGCTTCTTCACCCGGACGACGTGGTCGGGGTTGAGGAGGTAGAGGGGGTCGAAGGCTTGCTTGAGCTGTACGATGTGTCAGTAAGCGTATCGGTCAAAAAAGTCAAGGTGCAGCACACATACCTTTCTCATCATATCAACAGTCGTCACGCCCAGCTCATGGGGGAGATAATCCCGCTTCACGAGCCCAACGCCGTGCTCGCCCTATAACTTGTCAGTCTCGCGTCACCAATCGCCATTCACCCAGGTAAACTCACGGTAACAGTCCCCTCCATCTCAACAGCCCTCTTCACCATGCGATGCACGCACTCCTCCGCAATCTCCCTCTCCTTCTCCCCAAACAGGATAATCAGATGGAAGTTTCCATCGCCGACATGTCCCACAATCGAGTTCGCCAGCCCCGTGCGCCCGATATCCCGCTTCGTCTCCTCGATGATATCCGGCAACCGGGAGATCGGCACCGCGACGTCGGTGGTCCAGACCTGATCCCCCGGCTTACCGCCCGCAATGGTAGACCACAGCGCCTCCTTCCGCGCCGACCAGAGCTCGAGCTGCTCCTCGTGGTTCCGCGCGAAGTCGAACGAGGTGTTCCCCGCGCGCCTGGCCATTTTCTCGACGATGGCGACCTGCTCCTTCACGCCCGAGGGCGTGCCGGAGAATTTGAAAAACAGGGTGGGGGACTCCTTCCAGCTGCGCGTCGTGGCGCCGGCGAGGTTGATGAAGCGCATCTGGTTTTCGTCGAGGATCTCCACGGCGGCGACGGGGATGCCGTTGCCCACCACCTCGGCGACGCAGTTCGCCGCGTGGCGGATGGAGGGGAAGGTGGCCACCGCGACGGAGGTGGAGGGCGGGAGGACGGTGAGCTTGAGCGTCGCCTCGGTCACGAGACCGAGCGTGCCCTCGCCGCCGATGAACAGGCGGGTGAGGTCGTAGCCGGCGGAGCTCTTCCTCGGCCGCTGGCGAGTCTTGATGACCGTGCCGTCCGCCAAGACGACTGTCAGGCTCAGCACCCAGTCGCGCATGGTTCCGTACCGGTAGGCGTTCGTCCCGCTGCAACCCGTGCCGATCATGCCGCCTATCATGGCGCCCGGGCCCGGGTCGGGCGGGAAGAAGAGGTTGCTCTTGGCCAGCTCCTCGTTCAGCAGCTCCCAGCCGACGGCGGGCTGCACGACGACGTCCAGATCTTCCTTGTGCAGCGCGACGATCTTGTCCATGCGCCCGAAGTCGATGCACACCCCCGTCGCCTCGGGCGTGAAGTGGCCCTCCAGGCTCGTGCCGCCGCTGTAGGGGGTCACCGGTATGCGGCGCGCGTGGCAGATCTTCATGATCTGGCTGACTTCCTCCGTGGTGGCCGGGTAGATGACGCAGAAGGGGTGGTGTGTGGTCTCGGGCTTGTGGCTCGTCCAGTCCGAGGTGGCGTGCGTCTCGAGCACGGACTCGTTGGTGTTGACGTTTTCTTTTCCTACCACGGCGGCGAAGTCGGCCCAGGCGGCCTGGAGGTTGGTCTTGCCCGTGTCGTGCTTGGGGGCCGGGCTGGCGCTGAGGGGGAGGGTGGAGGACGGGTCGATGTCGCGGGGGTATTTAGTGCCCAGGTACCAGCAGCCGATTGCTGTTGTTAGAAGCACTAGGAAGAGAGTACGTGTTAGCTGGGCTTTCAAGGCAGAGATAGGTAAGAAGAGCAGGTGATCACGTACTGAAACTAACGGTCCAGTTCCTCGAGCCGCTGGACTGCTGTCGCATCCTCGCCGCACGCTCGCGCTCGGCCTTCTCACGCTGCATACGCGCAGCGATACTCTCCATCATCTGGCCCTTGAACGACGAGCCATCTTGCTGTGGCGGCTGCTCGGTCGATGCCCATCGGCCGGCAGCGGCAGGGGCGCATCGTCGTGAGGCTACGGCGGGAGCTGCTCGGAGGGTGGTGCGCACCCAATTCCTCGTCGTCGTGTGTGCCGCGAGACTAGACATGGTCGACAGATTGGTAGCTTCAAGCGGCACAGCTAAACCATTCTGCAGCTTGTCTTCGAGTCTTAGAGCTAGATATGCGCCGTGGCTGGGGCTTAGGGCGTCTTAATAAAGCAGAGAAGGTGCAATTGAGCCAGCTGCAGTTCAGTCAATGGACCTGCTGGAGGTTTAAAGCTGCGAGGTGGACCTTATCGCAATAAAATTGGAGTCCTGAGAGGTCCGGACTCCGCACCGGTGCGGGGCCGTATTAGCCGAGCGCTGGTCGGAAGGATTTCCGGCCGCTAGACAGGCGTTGGAGAGGGCTAGGAACCAATTAGAGACGAGCTGAGACTGGCGTCATGTCACGGTCAAATGGGAGCATCACTAAGCTCGATGCATGAGCTGGATGAGATAAGCCCTTCACGTTCGGTAAAGATGAATGCGATCTCATCTGGTAACCGATGCATAACCGCCTTACCTACTGGAACGGAATCTGCTCCGGGCAGACGGAATGCATGCTGACCCCTGAGAGGTCTGGGATCATTCCATTACATTATAGTCTTCAAAAGAACGCTCATCTCACCCACACGTACAGCTACCGACCATCTCTCCAAACATCAGACCACGGCTCACCAGCTACGGCACGTTAATAAGCTGCACACTAAACGTCGGCGGCCCATGAACCTCCGCCGTATGCTCCAGGTACGCCTCCAACTCTGTATTCCCGGGGATGGGAATCGGCACCTCCCCGCCCAACCCGTCCCTCACAATGCCGTCAACCGCCATGCACAACGCCCCGGGGCTCTTGGACGCGGCCTTGGAGCGCAGCTCCTCGACCGACCGCGCCGTGAGGGTTGCGATCCACATGCCGGGGAGGCCTGTCACTGTTGATGCCGGGTTGAGGCGGAAGTAGATTGCTGTGGGCGGCCGGTAGGGTTGTGTCGGTGTTGAAGCTTGTGCAGGTGTTGGTGTCGTAGTATACGATGGCGCCGGAGATGAGACATGCAACGGCGCTGATGTAAAGTCTTGCGCTTGAGCTTGGGCTTGGACCTGCGCCCGAGCTGGTGCTTGCGTTTGAGCCTGTGCTTCTGTCTGGGCTCGTGATTGCTCCGGCGCAAAGAACGACGGCGAGTCTGTTGCGGATACATGTGCTTGAGGTGAAGTTGCGGCGCCAGATACCGGCGCGGGTGTCGGTGTCGGCATGTATTGAGGCGTAGCATTGGCCGGCTGGCTTGGCGTCGCGAAGCCGCCAGTTAACGCCGGGTCGATGGGTACAGGCGCCCCCTGACTGGGTGTCGAGCCTTGCCCGGGGTTCGACCCCTGACCGGGCGCCACAGCCGGCGGCAGGAAACGAACTTGGCTATGCGCATATATCGCAAGTGCTTCGTCCTCCGGTATCCGCTTCGACTTTCTGCCACGCGGCGTTTTGGCTGGCGGCTCCGATCCCTCAGGCTGCGAATCAGGGTGTGGGTGCTTCCTGGGACGACCACGCGGCCTTTTGGCCGGCGGCTCAGATCCCTCGGGAACAGAGTCGGGGTACGGGTGCTTCCTGGGACGGCCAGGCTTCTTCTTCGCAGGCGCAGGAGTTTCAGACTGGCCTTGGTTGCCTGTTGGTTGCGTATGGTCTGAACCTTGACGTTGATCTGCCCTGTGCGCAGCCACGAGCGCAGTCTCCTCCGGCCCCAGAGCATTGTGATCGAACCCCGACACGTCCATAGTCGTATTGCCATTCCCACCAGCATCATGATCCGTCTCGCCGTGCGCATCCTGCCCGTCATCCTCCTCCTCGCCCTCCAGACGCTGCGCCAACATCCTCCCCAAAGTCCCTCTCAACTCGGCGTCGCGAAATCTCTTCATTGCGTCGGACGCGATACACTGCACGGCCTTCTTCTTCTTCGCATACTGCGGATCCAGCTCATTCAAGCTCGTGGCCACCGGGCCCAGCACCTCCGACTCCGCCAGCCACCTCCGCACCAGCTCATTCCAGTGCTCCTCGCCCGCGACGATCTTGCCCTTGAAGTGATCCTCGGCCAGTATCTTCTGAAAGTGAGACCGCACTTCCCTCCCCATTTTCGGGTTCAGACCCAAAATATTCCTCGCCTCGTGCAACATCATCCTCGACCCCTCTGACCGAATCCCCTTGGTGACATCACTGCATATCAGATCCAGCGCCAAGTTCTTTTGCTCCATGTTCAACTGGTCCCAAAACACGCCGCGTAAGTGCATGCTCTCGCGGACCAGCTGCAGCTTGACAGCCTCCCACTTCTGCGGGCCGGCGATCGTCTTCTTGACTATGCCCTCGACCTCGCATATCTTGCGGAACTTGGCACGGACGTCCTTGTAAACCGCCGTGTCCATGGACAGGACGGCTTTGCATTCCGTAAGCGACAGCTCGGAGGGAAAGCGCGGCGGACCGGGAGGGTCGGCCGGTAATCCCGCGCGACCCTTGAGCCACCGGCGCCGCTTCTTGGCCACGCGCTTCTCCTCCGCGTCGGCGGCCAGGGCGCGCTTGCGCGCTTCTTGGAAGGCTTCTGCTTGGGCTTGGGTGAAGTCCAGGTCCGCTAGGGCGGCGCTGGGTGTGACGGGTTCGAAGTTGGGGGTGGTGGTTGAATCCTCCTGGTTTTCTTCTCCATCTCCTTCGGAGATTGGGGAGTCATCTGAGTCCGACTCTGGCGAGGTAGCTTGTGCAGCCGGCTGCTTTTCCTGATTTGGCTTCTTCTTGTTGAGATGTGCGACGTCAAGGCGGAGAAGCCATCTGTTCTTCTGGCGGATGCGGTTGATCTCCCGCTCTTGGATGTCGAATCCTTCATCCGTAAGGATGGTGATCATATCTCTCATTTGGTGGTTGGTCTCCCATAGCTCCTTGATGCGGGCGACGAGGGCCTCGTTTTTGTAAGCTGGGTTGTGCTTTGCTGGGAAATTCCATTGTTGCAGCCTGTGATGGAGACCTCGGAGACTGAGAAGGTGTGGTTAGCATATCTGATCACATAACTCATTCATGTTTAGATCGTTACGGGCACCCAAAAGAATCAATATTCGCTCCATAGGTAGTAGTCCGCCGTATTCCGTCGATCCACATGTGGAGGACTTCGATACGGTGAGCCAGATCAACAAAGATAAACATACCTGGGCTCGAAACCGTGGTTGTTCTTCAGGTAAGCGTGCAGTTTTCTCAGAGACTGCTTCTCCTCCACATACACGCGGTGACAGGCTTCCTTATAGGGTTCCCAGTCATACGTCATCTTGAATGCTGCAACGTGTTGAAAGGCGGTGGTTCACGCGTTGATTGATGAAACTGTGAGGCTGGAGCGACCGAGAAATTAGCTGACATAATTCACATGTATTGCAAGATCATCTTTGCAATCCGCTAATCCCGGGTTAGGGTTATGACTGTGTATTTTCACCGAAGGTGTTGTGTGACAGCATTGTGTCGAGATCGACGGCTATGAGCGATTGGGAGCACAAGTACAATACTATGTGTCTCCTACAATGGGGATAAGACTAAGATCTTATAGCCAAAACCGTATGCATACCGACTCAATAACTCCCCGAGTTCTAGACTCTATCTAGGTCATTTGCCAACCATCAAGCGCCCAGTTATTAACCTGCCGTATAGCTGCTCAACGCTCAAACCAAAACACAAACACAGATCAATCCTCTCGTTCCCACACTTTCACAACACACCCCAGTCCCTCTAACTCTCACCAGTAGCACCGCTGACCTTCCCATCCCCGTTTGCGCTCCTCCCCTTGATAACCTCCCCAATCACATCCGCCCACTCCTCAGGCCTCCTCCTGCCCCCCTCATACACACCATTCACATACCCCTCCACATCCCGCGCAAAACTCAGACAAGCCTCCTCCCCACCCCACTCCGCCATCCCCATGACACCAACGGGCAACTTCCCCTCCCCAATCTCCGGGTCGACGTACCCCGCCGGACAGCTCACGGCCGGACACCCCGCCATGTTCGCGAGCCACACATAGGTCAGGTTCAGCATCGTCATGTTGCCATCACTGAACCCGTACGCCTCGTCGCCGGGTGTCTTCTTCCACCCGGGAATGGGCGTCGTCGGGGACAGGATGATCATGCCGGGGTACTGTTCGTACAGGTGGGCGAGGTGGCGCATGATCACCGCCCGCAGCTGGCCGTAGGAGAGGAACTCTGTCGCCGGCGTCTGGGACCCGACGGACGCGTACAGGCGGTTGGGGTAGTTCATCAGGGATAAAGGGTGGCGGCCGGTCCCCTTGACGCGCTCGTGCGCGTGGCCGGCGCCTTCAGAGAGGCAGGTCGCGGCGTGGGCTTGCACGCCTAGCGCCAGGTGGGGGAGGGAGATGGGGACGCACTCGTAGCCCAGGGTGGTTTCGAGATGGGAGATGATGGAGTCGATGGTGGCGCGGACGGGTGGGGTGGCGGCCGCCAGCCAGGGGTCGCAGATGCCGATGTACTTCTTCTGAGACGGGGAGGGCGGGATGGACGGCGCGAAGAGGGAGGTCGTGGGGTTACCGGGGTCGGCGACGGCCATGGTGCGGAAGGCGAGGGTCAGGTCTGAGACCGTGCCGGCCATGGGGCCGGTGATGCACGTGGACGAGTTCATCACGCACAGCCGGTTGTGGCTCGTCTTGAGCCCGTAGACGCCGTTGAAGGCCGGCGGGATGCGCATCGACCCGCCCGCGTCGGTGCCGATGGTGATGGGGACCAGGCCGGCGCCCATGGTGGACGCCGGGCCCGAGGAGGAGCCGCCCGGGTAGTAGCTCTTGTTGAACCAGTTCGTCGGCGTGCCGGCGCGCGGGTTGCAGCCTGTCGTGTCCATACCGCACTCGTGCATGTGGAGCTTACCAATCATGATTGCGCCGGCTTCCTCCATGCGCAGGACGGGATCCTCGGACACGGTGGCCGTGGTGGTGAGGTAGGGGATGGCGGGGTCGACTTTCAGCCCTGTTGTGGTAACGTAACCTGCTACGTTGACGTCGTCTTTCACGCCGTACGGGACGCCGTCGAGGAGGCCGAGGGGTTTGCCGGATTCCCAGCGGGCGGTGGAGGCCTTTGCTGAGGCGAGGACGAGGTCGGGTTTTATCCAGCGCCAGGCGTCGGCGTATTTGGAGGGAGGTGAGACGAGCGCCAGCAGTGTCTCGGCTACCTGGAGGGGAGTCACGGCGCCGGAGGAGTAGAGGGAGTGGTAGTCCGCTGCCGAGTAGTACCGGCCAGGCAGGTCGGCCGGTTGAGCGGGAAAGAGGTCCGGCTCGACGCCGGGGGCGGATTGCGATGTGCCATCTGAGAGAGGGATGACGGTGGGCTATGCACTGGTCAACAATGTGAAGTGGATGGTGTCAATGGCTCCAATTCTCACGTTCAGAATCGCAACCTCCTTCTCCAACCCCGGGATATGCTTGGGCTTGCTGAATCCCGCGTTCTCCCAGAAGAATTTCTGGAGATGCGACGAGTTGGACACCCTGCAATGGTATATATATCAGCCGCACAGCTCGTTCACACGCAAGAGTCCGAGTTGGACTCACAGCGAACCAGCAATAACCATGGACCAGCCCCTCAGAACGGGGTTCGTTCCCATCTGGAACTCGTACGCGAACGAATCGGCCGGGGCCTCCTTCGCCCCGGGGTAATTGGCGAAACGGCGCGTGGTGGACGACATGCTGGGTCAGCAAGATACGCCAGGTTACTGCTTTTGGGTATATCTGATGAGTAGCAGACGTGCGAGCTGACCAATCGGGAGCCGAGAAATGAAGTGTGTGCCGCCTGGGAACGCGTATTAGATCTTGGATGCCAAGAGATCCCAAGGAACTTTCTTATAACACGCACCTACGAGGACGAGACGTGAACTGGAGAAGGAATGGAGAGAAACGATGGTGCCTTTTATCGAATAAAGCTGTCGAGAGACGAGATGAAGGGGATATCACTAATAGGAGGAGGCAAGAAGCATCTGGCTAACGCGCCGCTAAAGCCGACAGGGAGGCAGCTCCAGCGCCCGTCCGCGGGCGACCGAGGCATTACCACATTGAGTTTAGCTCGTTCTTTGCTTCTGAAAGGGGTTGAGACACGACCTGAGCGGGAGCTTGGGCGGCACAAGCTGACGGGGGTTAGGGTTCTATATGAGGGTTGATTATGTCGGTGCAATCCAATTAGTATACTCGTAATGTTGGACCAGTTTGATTCATCATAGTTTCTCGAATTAACCCGCTATGTCCATATTATTCAGGGCATGGTTTATAGATTCCGGAGAGTGCCGTGCCTCGTATACAAACTTACAAAGCAACACATCGGACATATCGTATATGACTGGCGCGGATATCTACTTACCACTGATTAGTTAGGTTACGGGCAAATAGTAATCAGCCTCCCATCATCCTGAGAGATGACGGTTGTCGTCAGAGCTATGCACCGTGGACGGGCGTATGTGTCATGACATGGATCAACATAAGTATACCCTGAACCAGCAGAGACAGAAGCAAATAATTACAAAATCTCACCGGGCAACCCTCAGGGGTGCCCGGCTACGAAACCTGTATGGAGGAACGCGAGCCTCAGGTTTACTCCGATGGATGAATGGAAAAGTCGGGATATTTGGAGCGTAGCGGAATCAAACCCGGGTCCATTCTGCTAAGGGCCCGGGAGAAACGGCATTTACCCTTGTTGGGTGAAAGAACTGTTGCAGGTTTTGGGTTATATACCTGCGCCCATGTCACTTGGGATTCACCTCGTGCTCACCTCCAATATATGTGTTTTG
This sequence comes from Coniochaeta sp. 2T2.1, assembly GCA_009194965.1. Taxonomy (NCBI): domain Eukaryota; kingdom Fungi; phylum Ascomycota; class Sordariomycetes; order Coniochaetales; family Coniochaetaceae; genus Coniochaeta; species Coniochaeta sp. 2T2.1. The sequence goes on from VSMA01000014.1 coordinate 927,523, forward strand.
TATAGGTACGAAGACTATGCGACATCTTGACATTGGATTGAGTGAACCCTTCACTTCTCCCAAGCTATTCACGCTCTGTTTCTTCTCGACATCGCCTCTTTGGTGTAAGGCTCACGCTTTGGAATAGGGGACGGAGTGTAAGCTAACCGCATTGATAGGCAGATATGATATTGGTGTATTTAGGAGGATGGCTACACATCCGCTATCAACAAGAGAACTGTCCATTGCTGGTCCAAGCTTACTTATATGGGAACACCCCGGTATCAAGGCATCTTGATAACAATCTTCCCCGTTATCTTACTCTCCTTAACAACCTCCATAGCCTCGCCGAACCGGCTCAGAGGCATGACCTTGATCACGGGCACCACCGCCCCCTCAGCAGCCAGCCGCAGCAGCTCCTGCAGCTCCGTCTCGTTCCCCACCGCCGAACCGATGACGTGCAAGCCGCGGTTCACCATGTCCGCGGGACGCAGGGGGATGGTGTAACCCCCCGACGGCAGGCCGACGCAGACGAGCGTGCCGCCGGGCCTCAGCAGCGGGACGGCCTGCGTGTATCCGGCCTCGGAACCGGAAGTGCAGATCGCCGCGTGCGCGCCGAGACCCACCGTCAGAGCCTTGAGCTTGGCCTCGAGGTCCGGGTCGCGGAAGTCGAAGAAGGCGGACGCGGCGAGCTTCTTCTCGCAGAATTGTCGCTTGTCTTCGCTGTTGACGAGGGGGGGTTAGCTCCAAACCACGGGTGGATAAACATCGAGATTGTAAGCCTTACCTGTCAATGGCAATGACCTTCAACCCCCTCCTAACAGCAACCTGCACACCACTTTCACATTTACCGTTAGCTTTCTCTCCCCATCAACCCTCACACCACACCATCATGCCACCACCAGGGGAGACAGAAAACTCACATATGCCCCAACCCCCCACCCCCACCACTAATAACAATCCAATCCCCCTCCTTCGTCCTACTCTTCCCCACGGCCGAATAGAGCGTCAGCCCGGCGCAAAGCAGCGGCGCCGCGACCTCGCCGCCCAGCCCTTCGGGGATGGGGCTCGCGTGCCGCGCGGGGACGGCGACGTACTGCTGCAGCGTGCCGTCCCTGTCGCGGCCGGAGTTGTGCTGGTGCGGGCAGTTCGTCTGCAGCGTCTCGTCGCCGCGCTCGCAGATGGCGCAGGCGTGGCACGTCGAGTGGATCCATTTGATGCCCACGCGGTCGCCGAGTTTGTGGGAGGTGGAGGGGACCCGGGAGCCTTTGGCTACGACGTGCCCGATGCCTTCGTGGCCTGGGATGTGCACTGTCATGGGGTGGTGGCCCATCATGTTGGAGACGTCTGAGTGGCTGTGGGGGTGTGTTGTTAGGTGTATGTAGGAGAATGGGGGGGGAAGGGGAGGGGGGCAAGGGACATACCAGAGGCCGCTGTACTCGATCTTAACGAGCACATCGTCTTCGCCCGGTGTTGGGACGGGCACATCGTCCCGGATGGTGAACTTCGCCTCCGGATTGGGGCGGTCGATCCAGACCGCGGTCTGCTTTTGTGGGATGGAGACGCTGCCCATTGTGTGTAATGTAATTTTGTGATGTTACTGTTTGTTACTGTACTGTTGTTAAAGGGGTATGGACAACAAAAACACACGAGATGGTAAACTGTACTCTTACAACTCGAAATTAAGTTATGTGTAGACCAGATGGTTCCCCTGAAGAAGAGGAAATGGTTGCTGGAATTGGGGTAGGTATCAACAACGTCACTAGATTTAAGGCCGAGAGGGGGATAGGTCCGGATCTAGGATGGGGTCCATGGTATTGGAGTCCCGACTAAACTAGTAACATGTTGACGGGGTAGGCTTGGCGACGAGATCGGAGACCCGGTACTTGGGTGCGGGAGACGGGTATGGATCCGGGGCACCGGTTCTTGGTACAGGATATAGAGGGCATTGATCCATTCGACATTTAAGAAAGCGTCTTTCTAGCAAAAGGTATCTCTAAGTGACTCTATGAAACTCCAGCTGCCTCCATCAATCCATCCGGTCGTTAAACCAGCAAGCCACCTAAGGGGTGCACCTGTTCATGTAGCGAGGGTACAGGCACGCCTCCCTCACTGTCCACAGCTTCAGAAGCCATGCTAGGAACCTACAAAGTTCGTTAGTTGTTTTAGGTCTTGCATGGGGAATTTGTAAACCGCAACTTACCGCTCAAGTCCGAGGCCAAATCCTCCGTGGGGCGACGATCCGTACTTGCGCTGATCAGTGTACCAGTAGTACGGCGCCGGGTCAAGACCCTCCTCCTTATATGCGGCCATGAGCTCCTCGAAGTCCCAGATCCTCATGCTGCCACCGACAATCTCACCGACGCCAGGCATGAGGATGTCCACCGACTCGGTGACGGTGACGCCGTCCTCCTCGCCTGCCCGTTGCATGTAGAATGCCTTGATGTGCGCGGGGAAGTGGGTGAGCATGATGCACTCGTTGATCTCGTCGGTCATGAGACGCTCGGCAGCCTCAGCGCTGAGTCATTGTGTTAGTCTAGTCAAAAATTTGGGCAAGTGAGCACGTGTTGGGAGTCTTACATATCATCGCCAATCTTGTGGTCCTCGCCCTCCTCGTTCTTGATGCCTCTCTCCTGGAGCCATTTGATGGCCTCACTGTACCGCATCCTCTTGAAGGGCATGGTAGGCTTCTTGAAGTCCTTGTTGTACTCCTTGATCGTCGCCGCGGCGTGGGGGTCCTCGAGCACGAGGTCGACCACACGAGAGATGAGCTTCTCGAGGTGGGTGAGCAGGTCGTCGAAGGAGATGAAGTCGAGCTCAGCCTCAACGTGGGTGTATTCGGAAAGATGGCGGCGGGTAAGCGATTTCTCGGCGCGGAACGACTTTTCGATACAGTAGACATCACCCAGAGAAGGCAGAAGCGTCTCGAGGTACAGTTGGCTGGACTGGGTGAGGTAGGCTGGTTGGCCGTAGTAGTCCAGGGAGAAGAGTGTCGAACCTCCCTCAACCTGTGTCTGCACGAGGGCCGGGGGGCTAACCTTGGTGACTCCGAGCTCGTGGTAGGCGGTCTGGAAGGCTCTCTCGACAACGCTCCGGACATAGATCACGGCCGAGGGCTTGTCGTGGCGAAGGTACAGATGGCGCAGGTTGAGCTGTGCCTCGGATGCCTGCGAGCTGGTGGCGTCGTGGGTCTCGGGCACTCGGGTGATAAGGGCATCGTCACCGCCAGGGGCGGCAGCAATGACGCGGAAGAAGTCGGCGCGGAGCTCTCGGCTGAGAGGGGCGTGTGTGCCGGGGGGCAGCTCCCAGAGCTCACCGGTGATCTCGAGCGCGGTCTCGCGGACAAGAACCAGGGCATCGTAGGTCTTGGAAAGATCTCCGGTAAGCACGCATTGCATGCGAGTCATGCCACGGCGCAACCACACGAAGATCAGGCCTCCCTGCTTGGCCACACGCTGCACGCGACCCTGGACAACCACACGCACGGCCTTGCCATCACCGCCTTCGCTGCCGCTCTTGCGGAGAGTTCCGATAATGTTGACGTCGGTCTCGTCGAGGCTGATGCGGACGGGCTTGGGGAGCGAGGAATCCTCGGTGATCTTGAGATCCTTGGCCTTCTCCAGGACTGCTTCGCGGGCAGCCTTGTCTTGTGCTTCTTTCTCGGCGCGGGCAGCGGCAGCCTCTTGCTTCTTGCGGTGAGTGGCGACGAAGTTGACGGCCTTCTTCAGGGCTGCCTTGGCTGCGGGCTTGTACTCCTCGTCGTCCTTCTTCTTGACGAGGTATTCGTTATCGGGGCCGTGCTCGAGGAAGGCTTGGGAGAGAGTTTTGAATGGGGCTGACTCGGCGCCAGCGGTGCCCGCAGCGTCGGAGCCCTTCTCCTCGTCGATATAGAAGACGGCCATCTTGTTCTCTGGTAAGTTTCGCAGCAGCCTTTGCAGAACTGACGAGAGTGTTGCTGGTCAGGAACAAGTTTTGTGAAAGTGACTCAGTCCGCTGTAGCATTGACTGGATAAATAAAGCGGTCGCGATAGAGGGGCATAATCCGGCCAATTGATGCGGGGCATTTACTTTTCTGTCTTTGAGGGTTCTGCCGCGAGGGCGGTGAGCCAGGTACGTCGGTACCTCCCAAGCCATCTCAATCTTACATAAGCCTTAAGTACTAGCGGACCCACTTGATTCAGTCGTCGACTTCAACTCCAGCTTCCAAGTCAGATTATACTGATTCCAAGCTCCTCAATCCCTCCCTCCATGCTATACCCGCGCCAGCTTCCTAATGCGGAAGAGGAAAGTTATACGACAGGATGCGACTGAATGCGACTGAATGAATCCAGTCAGCATACTTGCATATGCTGCGGGGCTGTGAAGCTCGCAGAGATATATAAGGCTGCTTCAAGGATCATGTTTCCATAATCTCACAATCACCTTCGTCTATTGCTCTTCGTCCCCCTCTCAATCTACACTCTAACGATTAGAGCCCCAACATGTCAGGCCTATCTCCAGATGGACAGGCAGCCCTGAATGTCTGCAAGAAGCTCCTAGACTCGTTGAAGAGCCTGAATCTCGAAGGCAGAGCCCAATTCGTCTCGACACTCGCTCCGGGAGGTCAAGTCTGCCACGCCCGTACATCGCTTGGCCCTTCCGTCAAGCCGCAACAACGAATTACCTATGAGAAGAACCAGGAAGAGTTTGCCAACCGCATACCCTGGGAGTCAAAGACGGACACCTACGAGGAAGGCATCGATGATGGGCCGGGAGGCAGACAAGTCGTCGTTCTGGTCGATCATGATATCGCCATGGTGTGGACACCTTACTGGGTCAGGCATAACGGAAGGCTCCAGTCCATTGGTACCAATTGCTTCACGCTGGTGAAGCACCTGAAAGATGGCCTAGGACCCGACGGAGAGTGGCTGGTTGTCGGCATGACGGACACGGGACGCCCGCTGACGGAGGAGGACAGGAAGAGGCTCGAATAAGTGGTTGCCACTTTGGCAAACGGGAAGTGCAGCAGAGTTCACTCCTCATATTGGACGGACCATGCCAGATTCTATCGGGTTTGAGGAACCATGAGATGCCATGAGCTGCCCAACTGTCAATGCCAAGAAGGAAATATCACTACATCACTGACCAAGATCCCTGACGGCTTCAGTGTGGTATCAATCAAAATATTGAGGGTAGACGAATATGGTTTGACCAGCCGTTGCAGTCTCGTTCAAGAAACGAGCGGAATTACTGATATGGAGTAGGTGTGGAAACGGGGCGACCAAGGGTGTGGCGTGTAGTATACTCCGCTTCTCTTTGAGGGGTGTTGAGTTTGCTGGACGTGCTGCTCACTGTCAGACATTGGCACGGTTCGATGATGCTAGGATGCGATAGCTGAGGTGCAGCGATCGAGGTCAGTAATTTCGAACTATAACTGGTGTCAGAGCAAAAACAGGGTATGATGGTGGTTTGTGGTCAGGTGGTGTGGCCAGTATGGGAGCTACCGATGCCCAGATGCCCGCCTGCAAGCAAACCATTCAGAGAAGGCAAGTATTCCTTCTCGTGATCATGTGCCAGGTCGTGACAAGCTCACACACTTGAGAAGGAGAACACGCCTGAGCTCGAAGCACATATTCCGCGGATGCCAAATTAGCCACGACAGAGGATACCCACCGTAAAGCGATGATGTCGATGTCGCGAATCAAGGAGGTCAGGTCTCCTGGCGTCAAACCACTCAAGCTCATCATTCTTGCCCCTAGTGTAGGTAGGTGCATTCCATTCTTCCCTACCAAGAACAATGCTACCCCTGGCCTGTCCTGTCCTGTCCAGCCCAGTCCTCTCATCAAACCCCAGAGAGCCAGTCAGTCAGTCCTTAACCCCGTCCTGTGTGGTATCCATCAATCATCCATCCCCTTCGGACCCTGCGTGCAAAACCAGTTAAAAGCAAAAAAGTAAAATTCCCCTCAAACCCCTGATAAAAACCCCCGAAGTTTTGTTCCTCCCACTTGCGGTGGTGGTGCCAAAGACAAAAAAGTCGTCCCTCACAGCAGTTCAGGAACAATATCCTTGAACCACCCCCTTCCATCCACCCGATCCTGCTCTAGTTGCGGTAGAATCTCGCGAGACCAATGATCTCGACGTCCAGGACCTGCAGGCCAAGCCAACGCGACCGACAACGCGACGCTTATGCGTGAATAGGAAGACAGGAGAAGCTAGAAAAACAAGCAAAGCCCCTTGTAGATGTAATCCGTGATCCCCCCCCCCCTTTGTGCCTGAACACCCCTTAAACTCCTGGTCATAGAGGGAAAGAAAATAGCCGGCCGTCTTGATGTGATAATGCGTGGGAGGATGCTAGGTCGTAATGTCGTGAAAGTTGTAGTCGCGAGTTGAGTGATGTTGAAGTCGTGCGCTTGTGGCTTAGTAGTAGTGTCGCAGTTGCTATTGCTGAATTCAGAGGCTCTGGTCTTCGTGCTCGTTGAGGCTGTGTCTCAAACCCTCTTTTGTAACGGCGACGTAAGGCTGTGTCCAGCCGTTGAATCAAAATTTTGTATCTCAAAGACGATGATTCAGACTGACGATGCCAGGATAATGATGCACGTCAATCAAGTCCCCATCCAGCCGCGGAACTAGCGCTGAGCCTTCCTCTTCAACTTGAAGACCCTCGTCCGCAGCCAGAGCACGAACCCCTGCCAGAAGGTCTGCGTCTCCTTCTTGAGGTTGCTCGAGCGCCGGGGCCTGTGTTTGCTGTGCGCGCGCTGCCCGTCGTCGTCGATGCTAGCTCCAAACCGGGGCATGCGGCTGGCGTCCTCGGGCAGGCTGTCGTAGTTGCTAGCAGCAAAAGCCGATGGTCCCTTTGCAACATCCTCGAGATTAGCCTGTCTGTCCCTTCCGAGCGTGGTGGTGGTGGTAAAGCCGCCGCTGTTCTTCCGGCTGGAGGATCCATTCGATGCGTATCCGCCGGCGGTGGTACAATCGGGTCGCGAGGTGCTGCCACCCGGCGTCCCGGCGGTGATCCCGAAGCTGCCCTTCCGCTTCTTGCCTAGCAGTCCGGGCATTGGTACGGAAGCCGAGGCTGCGACGCCGGTAGGGGAAGTCTTCCGGGAAACCGAGGGACGACCGGAGGAGTAGGAGCCCCCCTTGGTCACTGCCGCGACTGGTATCTTCGGTAGATGACCGGACTCGCTTCCCACCCCAAGGCCGTGCAACCCCAACATATTCACATTCACGCTGGAACCATTCAAGCTGCCGGCACCACCTCCACCACCACCGGAACTTACTCCTGTGGCTTTGTACCACTCCCTGGTCTCCTTCTCGATGCGGGAGGCCTCCTTGTTGGCCTGGCGGTTGCGGCGCTCGACCTCCTCGCGCTCGTACTTGGCCTCCTTGGCCCGCTCGCGCTCCTCGAACTTGCGGCGCGCCTGGCGGATCTGCTCCTGGCGGGTGGCGGTGTCGACCTCGGAGCGGCTGCGGAGTCGGCCCATTGCTTCGAGGGAGGTGCGGAGCGGGGACATGGGTGTTGTTACTGACGATGTCGGAGTGGGGGCGGCGGGCGGCGCTGTCGCTGTCGAGGCGACGGGGACGGGGGTTGCGCCGAGGGTGCTGCCGACGGGCGACTCGAGGTCGCTGAGGGTCAGGTTGAGGTGCAGGTCGGATTTGCTGGGAGCGAGGCGGGAGGTTTTTGTCGGTGTCGAGCGGCCGGTGGTGTTATTGGTGCTCACGCGCAGTTGGGGGGAGGTGGTGGAAGTAGTAAGTGCAGAAGTTATGTCGGTTAACGAAGATGTGCGTTGACTTGCTAATGATGGTCGACGTAATCCGGAGTGGGAAAAGGTTGAAGAGTGCGTTGATTGCAGTGAAGGGTGGTGGGAGTGATGGTGGATAAGGTGGGTGTGAAGACCCGTGTTAGAGTTGGTGCTGTTTAAGGTTGAGTTGAGGTGAAGTTGAGGCCGAAGTGAAGTTGAAGTGCTCCCGTTTCCATCCCCGTCATCGTCCTCAGTCTCTGTTATCGTCGGCGAATAGTCCCGTGCAGCACCTCCAGCACCTCCAGCACCCCCACCATGAACACTGCTGTTGTCGAAAGATGCTAGGGAATTCGCATAAGATAATGGAGGCGTTGAGGTTCGCGGCATCTGCTGAAAGGGATGCACAAATGAGCCCGACCTCGATCCTACTCCACCGCTGCCGCTGCCGTTGCCGCTGCCAGTGGTTGCAATGGAGGCTCCGCTGTGAGATCGCCCATGCGACTGGTAGGTCTTCCTAACCACATTTGCTCCACCGTGGCTTCCACTACTGCTGGGGATGATGATACCAGCAGGTCCTTCCTTCCCACTCAGGGCATTTCGACCGCCTGAACTCCCCCTGGCTCCTGCACCAAAGCTAAAACTGACATCCTTAGCAGTTCGTCCCCTGCCATACGGCTCCCACAATGCTGCATCACCGCCACCGATGCTGTGCACCACCTGCTGGTCTTCCCAGCCGCGATCCAGGTCCAACGACCCCTTTTCCGAGTACGACAACTTCTTCAAGATCGGCTTGACCACTTTACCCTTCGTCTTGGTTATCTTGTTCGTCGCCGGCCCGCCTAGCGAGCCGTGGCCTTGCGTCGCGCCCATGGCGGGCGAATGTTTTTCAGCCAGGTCTGGAAGTATGAGTCCCACGATACTCCCAAACCCTATCCAGTTCCCCCAATGACTTCCAGTTCCCAGCAATGAGCACTGCCTTCAATTCCCTCCCGTGCAAATATCCTCCAGCGTGAAGGTCCGGAAATGTCGAGGGACTGACAAGCAGCAGCAGTGCTGACGCCGCTTCAGACAGCGGCGACCTGGTCACACGGCTGTCATTTAGACCATCGGAAGTCCGGCTCAAAACTCGCAATAAATCCTGGAGTATACTGGGGCAGCGACACGCAAAGCTTCCACAAGAAAGCACCGTCGCACAGAAGCAACAGTAGAAACTCGCGACAAGAAGACAAAAAAGTTCCAACCTCTCCTCGGTGGCCGGGGTCAGGGGGCAGGAAAGTTGAAGTCTCAAGAATCCAAGACGTCGTATAAGCAACGGTGTGGTGGTGGTATGGTGGAGGGGCTGACGAACAACTGCTGCGGGATGCGGCGGAGGACGTGGGCTGGGCCTCTGGGCAAGGCGGATTGGCCGGACACACCAGTGTAGATGAGTGCACCAAGAAACTGCAACACACACGCACCGGACAACGGGATTGGACAGCGGCTGACTGAACGATGACGAATGAACGCTACCCGGAAGGTCGGGAATGGCTTAATCGGGGGGTTGTGGGTTGTGTTGGTGATTGCTTCGGTTGCGACGGTCCACCCGCGTAGGAGAGAGGAGAGAGGCGCGAAGTTGTACGTGTGTCGATGTGGCTTGTACGATGCTCCCCCTGTTCAGCGACAGGATGCGCAGGAGACGGACGGATGGAACGCCTTAGGTGGAAAACATCAGCCTCGTCTTTGCCGGATGTTGGGCTGAGTTGAGACGGGTGTTGCTGGATACGATGCTTTGCGCGCAAGTGGTCTGATGAGACAGACTGCTGGATGGACTTCGGACGTGCAAGTCGCAAAAGTCGCAGCATGTGTGGGGGGGGGGGATCAGATCAGAGGATATGGCGGCTTGACCCGATCGTCAGGGAGCAAAGAGGGGATCATCGACCGTGAATATGGCAAGATTGAATCGGGAAGGTCCTATTGTCACCGAAGTGCATCAAATACGACTTCACTGTATTGTAGTAGTAAGAGAGACGGTGTGTTGACGCAAAAGAAAAGCGTAGCGAATGCACGGAAGTACGGACACGGCGGAACAGAGCAGGGACCAACAGCTCTTGTTGTTGCTGCAACCTCCACAGCAACAATCGATGGAAAACGAGATCCCATCCATTTCCCCCCATTCAAGAGTTGCGATTGGATGGTTACACAAGTAGTAACACGCGGGAATTCCCAAGCAACTCAACCTGACACTTGCCCTTCTTTAGCGGCCGTGTCTTGGATAGTCTTATTTTGTCTTGGGGTAATCAAGTCGCCACGGTCAGCGAACAAGGGGCTGAATTAGAGTTGTCAGTCAGGTCCACAGCATATCTACTGATCGACGGTCACGATTTCATCAATCTGTTGTTTCCAATGCATTGGAATCAAAGACGGAGGGAGACCGGAATGATTGGATGGTGGATCAACGTGCTACGCTTAACGGGGGGTTTTTATTGATGGTGTCTGAATCGATTCGAATCTTGCATATGGTCACATTGACGGCCGCTATATAAGGAACTAAATACGAAGACAGGTCTATCCAGACTTTAGATTCTGTCGACGAGGCAACAATGTCGGTTACAGAAAGGGAACATGAGCAAACTGTCGCTATATTCCACTGCCAGTTGCTCCCTCGACTCACCCCAAGTCCAACCCTCGAAACACAAATACATCGACGACAATGACCGCAATCGCCGAGACACCTTTCCCAAGCGTATTCGTGTCTCCAATCAATCAGTCCAACCGCTCCAAGACTTCGAGCCTCCCCCAACTAGACAACTCCCCTCATATCAAATCCGGCCCGCATCAACCCCCCTCCTTCGGCTTAAATCCCCCGGATTCGACTCCTCACTGGCGACTCCTTATCATTTGATTCGGCGGTTTACCGTTCCGGGCATCATACTTCGCCCGAGTCCGTTGTGTCCGGACCGATACATGTCAACGAGGGGTTCAGGCAGGCGCTTCACCTTTCCTGCAAGACTTACCCTGGCTTCTTTTGCTCACCAATGTGGACTGGGCTGGTGGTGGTTCGGGTTTGCGTTATCTCATCGTCATCCATGGCTAATGACAGAGTAATCAGAGAGATAGACGAGGAGGGATCGAGAATGGGGGGACGTTTGAGAGTTGTGGTGCCGCGAAACGGCCCGCCTATTTTAAGCGCATCTTGGGGGGGTTTATCGGCGGGTGTTCAAGGACTGTTCAATGGTTTTGTTCAGTCATGTCCAATGATGCTCTGCAAATGGGAGAGGCTTTTCCTATCCCATCCTTAATGCAGGATGTCTTTACTCTCTCTCAGGTAGTTGAAAGAAAGGGAATGGGTGGAAGGCGTGCTGGTCAAACCTGGATTATCTCTCTTTGATCGATAGGGTAGGTCGAATGATAAACAGAAGTTTCGGCACGTCGAGAACTGCACCGCACCCCCTCCCACAAAGCCACAAACTGTCGTGCTCGGAAAACCCCCAGGCATGGGTGCACACCCCTGGGGGTCAATGTTGAAATTTGTAGCAAGCTTGGGGATGGTTTGGGTCATGTTGTTAATATCGAGGCTCCCTTAGCGAGCTGCACAGGCGGTTTGCCGTATAATTTACCTAGGTGTTGGCGCCCATGCGTGATAGTCGAAGGATGGTAGCGGCACACGACATAGTGCTCTAGGTGTCAGCTGATCGTCGAGCTCGTGGCCAGGTCAGGTGCGACCGTTTGCGTGCTATGCGCATTGTTATATCTAGGTCGATGCCGCATGCCTCTGGTGTTTCTCGTGGCAAGAGATGTACCCGACATCAAGCTCGCCATGCGGCATGTTATGCGCGAACGCTGTGGCGCGTCGTCTTGAGCTTCACCACAAGCGGAACGACCCTCATCCGTCCGGCTGAATTGCTCTATTACCTCGAGCATGATGGCGAGCTGTCCCGAGAGCTATGCAAGCAGCATGCAGCATCTAATCCCGACATTTCCCATATGTTGAAAATCGAGTTCTTGGCTGTCGTTGCACCACCAACAAAACCTCTTTCCGAAGTATACGGCTAAAGGTTTGAGTGTCGACGGCCCATGCGAATTGAAGTTGGTCGATTCTTTACCGGTTTCGATTTCCGTGGGACTACCAGACGCCTGCTATCAGATGCTAGCCCTGGTCGGTCCAACTCTCGTCATCCACCGCCGTCGAATACCTTCCCGTTCTGAGAACATCGAGACCTTACTCGCGCAACGAGATAGTGACTCATTCGACTTGGGCGATGCTAGAGCATGTGATGGGGGAGGCCGATTAAAGTGTTACTTCGGCAGCTCTGTTGGGGGGTCCAATGGCTTTCATGTCCGAACCGCGATCGATGGTTACCTGTACCTCTGACCGTCCCCCTTCCGATGGCCGAAGGACCCCCTTCGAATACATCTCAGAGGGTAGATTTGCCTCCCATAGCCGAGATGGCGGCACTATGTCTGTCCGCCGCAACCATGGATCAAGTGTTATGATACCGGTGTTCTGCAGGTCGAATGGTTGAGAGAAGGCGACGGATACAATCGGCCAGGAAATGGAATGATATTCTGTTAACCGCTTCAGCCGCCGCACCCAGGCGTATCTAATGATCCGAGCTGATCATGGGTCTGATGAAGAAGGACGACCAAGCATCACGAGCGTTACTGGGTGTAGCGAGTAGCGGGGGCCGTCAGGAATGAAGAGATAGGCTGCCCGATGATTGGCGCTCGTGAGCGTTGGCGTGGACCGACCCGCGAGGCTGTTGGATATCGAAGTGCCTGGGCTTGTGGTTGGGGGTCTCGATGCACCCCTACGTTGGCCCACAGGTGCACTTGCTGGCTTTAACTGGCTCATAGAAAGAATCCACGGACCACGCACTTCCATTGATTCGACCACTGACGCCGCCTTTGCGACTCGCCACCGCGGCACGCCCTCTTCGCACGCTTATATCCAGAAGATCAAGCCGTCAGCTGAACGTGATGATCTTGCGGACTTGCATCTCTTCCCCTCACTTTGTACTGGCCTTGTCTCTCTGTTGTATTCCCGCATATCCAATGGGCAGGCGGCTTCGAAGTCATGTGGTGGCAGGCATCATGATCTGCTGTTTCCGAAGGTCTGGAATGCCTTGCTGCAGCGGGCTTGCTTCTCCGTGACCTGAAGTGGCCATGATAGAGAGCCATAGCCAGATGGGGTGGGAAGCATCGTCGAAGCCCACCGACTGACAGGCAAGCAGGCAGAGGTCTGCTCCGCGTTGAAGAGGGTGGCGATCAACGAGTAGGTATAACGGCCGTGATTGGTGACCGCACTGCTTTCGAGATCCAACCAGGCCATTGACATGCTCTCTACGGCGGTAGCGAAATGGAGCCGCTCTACTCTCCACACTTGCGGAGAACTGGCGAGGTCGAGAGATTGACATGTCCCAGGAGGTTGAGTCGGTCGAGAGAGGGGACGTGATCATCCCTCGAGCGTTCCGACGTCTCATGGTGTTCACTCGGCCAAGCAAGGTAGCCACTGGGCAGAAACTGGCGAGGCAATCAGGGATGAAGGATCTCTTTGGGGCTGATCAGTGCCCTGGCCACACCGTGATTCGAGGGCAGGTCGCTGCCAACTGCATCAGAGCGGGCCGGTGATGGAGGACTCGCCACTCGATGTCGAAGGTCTGGTAACGGGTTGCCGCGAGGAAAAAGATATTCCCTTCCTAGTTTATGGAAACGGCGCTCACTCTCAAGCCAGACATCGAGACGATAGTTATTGCCCAGAAGACAGGCCGGGTCCGGACCTGTATTGCCAACTCTCTCTGCTTCCACAGCTCGCAGAATGAGAATAGGTCATCGTGCATGGGAGGATAGTCGCCGCTTAGCCCACACAACGTCCTGCCCGAGATTGATTCGTCCGAAAGTCGGTGAAGTCAGCGGGACGGCACTGCTCAAGTCGGAAGAGGTGCCGAAGTGCATACCTTGACCGCCACTCGCCTTGTGGAAGAAGCACGGGCACGAAGGACCTGCCCTTCTGAGACGGGACGTAAGACCAAGGGCCGAGTCCCCTTACAAGGCGACTCTGTCACCGAACTCAAGCCACGAACCGACCAGAAAAGAGGATCGCAGATTCCAGAGCGTTGCTCAACGGGACCATGTGGCTCGCAGGAAGACCAGTCGGTCCATGAAACCTGGGTTTAGCGGATCCGTCATGTTATAAGACGGGAACGAAGTCCCAATCAACCCTGTCCCTGTGACGACTGCATTTGACAACGCACAACGAAAGAGACCACGCCAGAAATATGCACTAAACTGGCGTGGAAGATTTGAGGTTCCTTGCTCACCGGTCCCTGCTGCATTGGCCCTGCTTTGTCACCCACGCTGTGTCCTCGAAACTCTTACGCGTCGTATGCGTCCGAGAGCAATGGTAGGGGTTGGGGTAATGAACAAGCCGCAACTGACGTGAAGACACTTTAGCCACACAGCTCGACCCACGCATCGCCTTAGGTTAAATTATGGATGCGCCTCATCCCGATCGACCGCGAGCGGAAGCATCATTGTGCTTCCCCGGCGCATGCCGTCCCGCTATCAGCCATAGTTCCTGAATCGTGGTTGGTCCTAAGGCCTTGAAGGAACATGCGTCAATACACTTGCGTAGAGAGGCATGGGGGTCTGATGCTTGGGTGCTGTGCGAGCGGAAGCGAACGGTAATAGAAACAATTTCTCGTCTGTCGCTTTCCTCGACCTGCAGTAGCCCACTGCATGCCAGCATGGCAAGGTTACAGCCGACAAATTTCCTGTCTCCCACCGCTTGGGATAGTGTGGGAGCTGTGTCGCACAGATGACGGTGCTGCCATCGTTGCCGAGAGAACATCCTGAGATTTGCGGTATTCCATGCCGTAGTGTCAAGAATTTGGTGCCGGAGCATCCTCCGCAGCGCGAGCTTGACAGTTAATTGGCATTCCAGCCCGACGACAGCTGCTTGCTCACAGCTCCCAACAGTGCTCCGCGTGATGTTATGGAAATTGGACTCCGCACACTTGGGTGTTTGGTCCCGGCGGATGCGTGGTGATGTCTTCCGCTCTCAGGCTCTTTAGCAGATGGAAGTCCGGGAACGGGAGGAGGCTGTTAGCAATTCCGGGAAAATGCTTACCCTGCAGATGGGTACAGCGGAACAAGCATGCCCGGTTCCGTGGTTCAATTTTTTCCTTCTTGGGTTTTCGTTGTTGAAAAAATTGGATATGTGATAAGTATGGGCGATGGGGTCGGCCGACGTCGCCCTGCCGTCCCCATTACTGGCGCGTGAGTCTCCGGACCAGCAATAAGGGGACAACATATAGAACTTGACAGCCTGACGAGGTCGTCCCGTGGTAGAGAGGCTCGATATTTGCTGTGCTGAAAGATCCATGCTTGGTGGGAGACAGACGCCACATATCTTGTACATGGAGGTTACACTTCGGCGGGTAATTTGGTAGGAGCGAGGATCGCGAAATAAGTGCACATGCCGGGGAATACCGCTCAAGCGCCTCCCGAAGCTCATCGGAGGAGGACGGCAATGCTGCTCTGCTGGGGTAACGGCCTTAAGAAGGTTCCGGGCCGTTTGAGATACATTGAGCGGCATCACCCACACGATCATTGCAGATTCAGCCTCCGGAGGCTCAGTGTCGTTGTGGATACACAGCCCTGGACTCTTGAAACGACCGCACAGTTCTTGGCGCGTATATCTCCTTACACAGTAAGTCAGACGATGGACCTCTAGTTCATTAGACACCACACGAGGTCCGGCATCGCCAAAGTCGGCCAGTCCAGAGGAGACCGAAGAAAGCTGACTCCAAGAATGAGCGTTGGCGACTTTCGTGGGATTGGTAGCTTGGAATTGTGATACACATCGTTGATGGCGATGCTCTTCATCGGGACGGGGTGCCGAGTCTGGATCTGCCAAGCCATGGAGAGCTTGCGCTCCATTCAGCTGCATCAAAGCTTTGAATTGACCATTGCTCTCTGCTGCAAAGCGCCGCTTGACATCGGGCCGTCCCTCACAACAGAGCTGAAGATAAGTGTCCGGCCAATGACGAAGAGCCTCAGTACGGAGCGGCACGCAGAGTTGCTTTGGTCCGCGATGTTCTCGCAATCGCAGCCCTTCCCGACAGTCGCTTTTTGTCGTCCTCAATTTGTCGTGCTATGCAACACGGCGGCATATCTACCCAAGGTATGATAATGCAAGCGCAAGGGATGCCGTGCATTCTGTCCTCAACACCATTTTGGTGTAGAGGTCGTCCCTAGAGATGTGACTGCAGGACAAGAGCGTGAAACTACCAGATGTTGAATGTCCATTGCATGTGATATGCGATACACGGCCGGCCTTTCTCTTATCAGAGGGGGGAAGGTAGACGGCCTGGAGCCGAGTCAACTCCGCAGTGGCTTCCGTTGAGGGGCGCGATTCTGCACGACGATTGCGACGTGCCCAGGCCGAAAGGCCCGTCTCGTTTCCCCGTGGCCGTTATATCGAGCAAGGATCTCTGGCTCGATGATGACAAGCATGGGCATGGAACGGAAACCCTGTCGGGCATGGTCGAAATACGGCAGGTCGATCGATGCTCGCCCGAAGTCACCTTCGTCAATGCGGCGGTAGCACGGACCGGCGACTTTAACGGCTATTCCGAGGCGTCGTCTGATTCCCATGCATCTTGACGGAGTTTGACGCATTGAGAGTGATGAGAAGGGCGTACCTGCATGACCATGCACTATTGCCCTTCACAGAGACCCGGTCTAGCTGGCACAAGGGCGCTGAAGAGCATCGGTCTTGATGGAATACGGTAGAGGACAGTGCCAAAGCATGAGCCCAGGCGTCTCGGCCGTCGCCCCTGTCAGTCTAGTGTCCGGTAATCCGTCAGGGGCCCGAAAGGCCTGTAAAGTTAGGTTTAGCGCCCAGAACACGATGAGCGCGCCGCGCACATCTCTCAGCAAACACGACTGCTCTTTGACGATGTGAGACCAGATCCTGCGATACGTGCCGTATCTTATCTTCGAGACAGTATCTTGTGTCGAAACATTCGCAGATCTGGTGGAGGAAGCGGAGAATCTGAAAGGGCCAAGTATCGATGTCTTCTCCACTATGGCGCGCACACCGGAGAGTTATGCGCGCGATATGATTTGCTTAATCCATGCCGCTTGCGCGCTATAGGCGCGCAGAGAGCTCTTGAAGCTGTGGTTTGGTCGTGTGCATAGGCAAATCAAGGGACAGCCTGGCTTCCCTGGATGACAATTGACAAGGAGCGACGGCCCAGCTGCGCTTCAGAGAAGCAGGTGCTTGCCGCCTTGCCATGTCTGTCTCTTCCAATGGCTCGGCCGTCCGCGCTGTCGTTGTTCAACCCCCCGCTCCACTGCCGGCAGGTGATGAAGCGAACGAAGTTGTGCTCGGTGACGGATGATCGAGATTGGGCCCCTCTCGTAGTTGAATCCGCTAGGACAGTCTCATAACGGTTAAGCCAAGGACAAGAGCCAACCGCCGAGTCTGCAGTGGAGCATTGGCAAAGGATCATTGCTTGATTCGAGCTGTCATCATCCTGAGGCCGAGATTGTCTCTTCGGGCCGCCATTGTGATAACCGTAGTGCCGATGGCGAAGGCGAAGGCGAAAGGACATGGAGTCTTGATCTGGCTGTAGTAACCGTATACCAGTCAACCAGTGCCGTTTTGAGTAACTGCGTCGTCGAGTTGCCTCAACGGAGCCCAGAATATGGATGGATGTGAAGTGACCAGGGGGTGGAAGTTGGAGAAGCGACCTAGGCCGTCCAGGGTCTTGGAGGATCGCTATCGACGGCCCTCGTCCTTGTTGGTTGAGCCGTATGCTCCGCATATTGCGCGAGCTACGATCTGCGGTAGTGCGGAGACACATCTGAAGATATCGAGGCATTTGATTCCTTGTCGGCCATGTTATTGCAGTCATGATTCACCAGCCTGGAAGAATAGCATTGGCCCAGGACCGAAGGCAGAGAAGGGCTTCCAGGAGTAGCAGTATTGAGGAGCGATTAAAAAAGTGTATTGTGCTGGAGGTATTTTGCACAAATTCCTTGAGGAACTGAAAATAGATGTCGTTCCTTGACTGGCGGAGAGTCAAAATTGAGAACATCGAGAAACAGCCGGTCAGCAAGCGCGATCAAAGTGGATCAAGTCTTGAGATCCTATCATCTGAACTTTGGCAGCTGCCATCCGGGTAGCTCTTTCCTTCAACTCTAGTCCTCCGAAGACGAGACCCTGACGTCGTCCAGGGGATGATGGAGATTCAAGGAAAGAGCATGCCATAACTTCTGATGTCGCAACTCGTCCCTTCTGCCGGTGGAACTGGGGTTTTCAAACTGCAATATCCCAAGACAATACCACCTCACCCCGACCTCTTCGCAACAATGCAATAATACAACTTGCTCTTCAAACCTTGTCACTTCTTGCTGCTGGTGATAGTGGAGGTTGTTGAATCTGAGATTCAGAATTGGCCGCACTCTTCAACACTTGGTGGCCCACCCCTCCACTCCGAGCTGCAGGCGCCTCTGCAGGCTCCACTTATCAATGGCTTGGCGAGATGGAGGGGCGTGCAACATTTCGCTTAAGGGCCACGCCCCTACCCCTCCCCCCACAGCCCTCCTCAATTGGAGAGAACAGGGATTTGCCATTTCCATTCATTCACCACATGTCAATTCTCCAACGTGTCAACTCTCTTCATCTTCACTGTCAACTTCACCAACAAGCGTCGCCGATATTTGCATATTGCTCTGTGCTCACGTGGTCTTCCGTCTCTAAGATCAACAAGGTGTCGGCAAACAGACAGGTCGAAAAGAGACACGAATGGGGAACAACGCTGTGGTTGAAGATGGCTGGGAAAGAATGAATGCCGTCGAATGGCCTTGTTCCGTGCTTCATGTCGGTTGAGATTACGCACTCTAAGACTATCACTCTGGTCGGGTACTAAATCTGGGCCTTGCCATATCGAGGTCTCTCTCCTCATCTCTTGGTGCACATAGCGCCTGGGTGTGCGCTAGTAACCGCGGCTATGTATGTTCTGTTTACGCCCCCTCCTCTCTCTAAATCTTACATTCGTCCACTCCTCTCCATCATCTTTTCTTCCTGTGCGGCTGTTCTTTTGTTTTGCCCTATTTGTCCCAAGTGTGCTACCTTGGAGACTTCGCAGACACATCTGCGGTACATCTCTCGTTCTCCATCTTCCTAGCCGCAAGCGTCTCATTGCATACTACTGTGTACTACCACCTTACTACCTTATCCTGTATGTGGTTCAAGGTTGTTGTCTGGGCCCCCCCATCACCCTTGTCTCTCCATTGTCTCCAATGTCAAGCTGGTTTGCTAGCAACAAGCCGTGTGTGGTGTGGGCTACGTATTGTATGATGCACTTCTCTTATATATATATTCCCCGCGAGCCTCGCTCCGGAAGTCTTCCCCGGAACATCAAACCTGACTGTCGTTTTGCATTTTAGGCCATTGTTCTTTTTTACGGACCAATTGGTCTTGGCAATGGCATTGTTTTGTTGATCTTGTCTTTGTTGTTTTCACTGTCCTCCTGTGTATAATCGCTTGGGAGGTTTCCAGCCGAGTTGCCTCCATCCTGGCATCACCGGCATCACTTGTCGTTGTCCACCTGACGTGTCTTTGGCACACGTTCACACCTCTACAGGTAGTTCTCAGTTGCTGGTACTAGTACAGTCACTGGCATTCACCCCCGTCAGCTCGTTCTTGTGGCTATAGGAGTACAGTGCGCCAAGCTCAACAACCTTGAGCCTCAACGATCACCACTTCACCTGGGTGTCCGCAGGTTCCACACCTTGCCCGCCCACCAACCTTCAAGGCCTTCACTCCGCGGTCTGGAAGGGGAATTCACTCGAATTTCTGGCGTATATATACCGCGGAATTATTTTGGAATTTAGCAAGATCTTCCTCCCAACAACAACAACAACAACTTGAGGCGGAATCGACAATCGGCAGGAACGACCTGGCACCGGCACCTCTTTGGTCAAGGGTGAGCAAGTTTCCTTCGATCGGAGGCTTAGCGTTGATGATAGAGATCGAAGACCTATCTGGCCTTCGGCTCTGTCAACTTTTTATTCTCTCCAACAGCAACTCGTCGTCTTCTAGCTTCGACAAACCCCCAGCGGCCTCTCCGACCAGGCCTGGCCGGATCAATTAACTTCTTCCACATACGCTTCCTCGCTTCCATACTAGTGGAAAGCTTTCGAACGCAGCGTCAAGCATCATGGTCATCTCCATGGTCAACTTCCCTTGCTGGGGTATCTCGATACCAGGCCTTTTCTCCTCGACAACCTTCTGGACGTATCTATTTTGTATTCTATGGTACGCTCCCCACATCTCAAGAATCCTCACATATGCAGTGTTACCCCTGTCCGCTAACACCAGCTTAGGATCCATAGATACTTCCGTCTCATTGTTCACTGTATCAGCCATTGGTCCTACAAATCAAAGCCGATCCCAGAGAAGCCAAGCTATACCTCTGCAGATGTCACAGTCATTATCCCGACAATCCACAATGCTTTCGAGGAACTCCGCCCGTCTCTCCAGACCATTCTGGCATGCAGGCCTGCCAAGATGATTTTGGTCACCACATGGAACAAATTCGAGCTGTTGAAGCAGGTTGCGGAGACGCTGCGGGCTC
This sequence comes from Coniochaeta sp. 2T2.1, assembly GCA_009194965.1. Taxonomy (NCBI): domain Eukaryota; kingdom Fungi; phylum Ascomycota; class Sordariomycetes; order Coniochaetales; family Coniochaetaceae; genus Coniochaeta; species Coniochaeta sp. 2T2.1. The sequence continues at coordinate 947,846 of VSMA01000014.1, forward strand.
CGGGTTGCTACCAGCCCGACATTGAGGTGCTCCAGGTCGATAAGGCAAACAAACGCCTGCAAGTCTGCGAGGCCCTCAAGGATGACCATGTGAAGACCTCCATCATTGTCATGGCCGACGATGATGTGGAGTGGCCTTCGACCCTGATGCCATGGTTGTTAGCCCCGTTTGAGGACCCGAGGATTGGAGGCGTTGGCACCCGGCAGCGCATCAAGCGTGTCTTCACCGGAGATATCTCAACTCGCATCTGGAACTGGCTAGGAGCGGCATACATCCAGCGTCGCAACTTCGAGATCACCGCCACCCATAATATCGATGGCGGCACATCTTGTATGTCTGGGCGCACTGGAGCCTACCGGTCCGAAATCCTTAAGAGCCACGATTTCTTCGAGGGCTTCCAGACCGAGCGTTGGGGAAACTACATCCTCAATGCGGATGACGACAACTTTGTGACGCGCTGGCTGGTCAGCCACCAATGGAAGACCTGGATCCAGTACGAGCGGGAATGTGAGGTCGAGACCACGCTGGAAAACGGGACGAAATTCCTGTACCAGTGTTCTCGCTGGGCGAGGAGCAATTGGAGGAGTAACTGGACCAGCATGGTTCGCGAACGTTACGTGCTGACGTGAGTTTATCCGGTCCAGACCGATCCCTGTCCTTTCACCCTTGTACACTGCCACCCCTGTCGAGCCGCGTTCTTGGCACACTCCTACCACTTGACCACCCTAAGCCGCAAATGATGACATGTCTCATGCCCCCTCAAAATAACCACATCAACTGACCATTGTTCTAAGTCAACAACTCTGGTGCACGTATGCCCTCCACTTCGCCACTTTCACATCGCTTGCTTTCGTCGTCGATCCTCTCCTGCTGGTATCGTGCTGGTGGGCGACTGAGGGATGGGACCTGAACAACCGCCGCTATGCTTTCTGGGCACAGTTCGCATTTATGTTTGGCTTCACCAAGGTCGTTAAGCTCATGGGTCTCCTCGTCCGGAACCCGAGCGATGTCGTGTTCCTGCCCATCTCCATCCTCTTCGGCTACTTCCACGGACTGATCAAGCTCTATGCACTCTTCACACTGAAGATGGTAAGCCCCTGCAGCCTTGCTCTGACACCATGTCCATGCATACTAACGATTATTTGGCAGACCTCCTGGGGCAGCCGAGCCGACGGTGACGAGCACAACAACTTCCGTCTTCAAGAGCGACCGAAGCGTAGTATGAGCATGTCGTTGCCCTCGGGCTCTGGCCAGGATCTCGCACGCGTGGCTTCAGCGTCTCAGCGCCGCGCGACCCTCTCGTACCACCCCAAAGTCGAGGCTGTACCCATTCTGGCAGACTTTGCGCTGTCTGAAAAGGCGATAATGGCGGCGCAGATGGCCACTGAGGAGATCTTGACATGACGACATAACACCGCATCACCACTGTCGACTAAGGGGGAGCCTTCTCTCTCTGCACGATTTACGATATTGACGAAGCCCCCTCTCGCTGGAGCACGGATACGGACTGAGGCCCAACAGAACTCGTCCCGCTGTGCCACCCCAGCTTGTTACGATATACCTCGGATATGGTCGCTAGGAGCATACCTATCCCTTTTGCTACTTTTTCGGAATCATGGCCTTGACTGGACCCAAAAGTTTGTTATCTCAGGCGGTAATCTGGTGGGAGGAACAGGACTTGGAACATGGGACGAGATGCCCGGAGGCTATCTCGTCAGGACAAAAGGCAAAAGGCCAAAAAGGTCATGCATGCGTGTGCATGCTCGAGCGCTTCCCCAGTAACTGGGAGGGCTCCCTTAATTTTCTTGATGTCAATGGACCAAACATTGGCGAGTCGAGGTGTTGAGACGTCGTATAGACTGGACTCCCTCGTAGATAGATGTACCACCGGTAGTCTGGTGGGAGAATAGACATAATGTCTGATCGAACAGATTTCCGACTTGTGACATTGGTTCCCTGTATTATCAGATCATCAAAGGTTGTAACTGCAGAGCTTGAGTAGTGGCGCATCTGTGGCTTCGATCGGCGCTCAGGGGTAAAGCACGGGAGGTTGTAGCCACTCCACTTGATCCTGAAAGGAGCTTCGAGCTACTTCGTTGCTTTCAAACACCTCTGCCGAACTGCTCAACAGACGTGCTTGAAACATATACGACACAGTCCCTTCTACGCAGATCTCCACCACGGCGCTATTTCACGAGTGTCGGTCCAGTCGCCATCACCTCCAACGTCAACATCAAGGGCACACGATCTTCTCAATAGGACTCACTAGCCAACCAAGCCACCTCGCCAATCGCTTATCTCCCACTGGACGGTGGAAGATCGCAAGGTTTGCTGGTGCATGCTGCAGAATGCCATGGGTCACAGCCGCAAGAACGTGCGGCGTGCCTGCCCCCCCCCGGGCTGCCAGCGGGAGGGCATAGCACTGGCTCGTCTCCATTCCTTAGCCCGCTCTCTAGCCAACCAGATGCCTCTAATCTTTAAGTGGACATGACCTGCATACAATTGGCAGACAGCAGTATATCAAGGCAACTTAAAGGTGTGTAGGCCAGGAGAGCTAGGCCGCATTCGCCTCCGTCCGCAGTGGGTGGACGGAGGACTGCCTACTGTGTACCTATTTCCACCTCTGGACTTGACGACTCCCTTTTCGGATACACTCCAAGTTCAACATGGATATCGCTTTTGACAAGGTGCAATGTCAGACTGTTGCAACTACTTTGTTCTTTGAGTAGTTCAAGATGTGCAACAGAAACTTGTCCTCGCACCATCAACTCCGCTCGACAACACCCTAGACTCGAACAGACTCTTCTGCTAAGATTTCCCATATAAGTCACGATGGCACCCATTCACGATCCAATGTCTCACGTCTGCTTCATGCAAGGTACCTCCTCGTTACTTGCTTGCTCAAGGTGGAGGTGGAAATCCTCACGAGACCCCGCCCTCACCACCACACCTCAGTCCACACCTTGCGCTAAGGGGGCGGTGGCCTGGGTGGCCAGACTAGCGCCGATCCAAATCCAGCGACACGACGGCTGCCTCTCTGCTACCCACAGTAGTAAAAACTGTCTGCATGAGCAACATCTTCGAGGCCTTGTTGATGACGATTTGAACATGGTTGAGGCTGGACGGGGGAGATATACCAACAAGGGCGGAGAATAGCCTCCTAGGAGCACGGTACTACTGGAAACAGTGTCTAGAGGTCAACTTCCAGGTTGAGATGATTCAAGGCATCTGCGACTCTCAAGCAAGAAGAATCGCTCTTGCCTCAGGTAGACTTGCTTCAAGTCTCAACTTCCACCCACGAGGCAGGCACGAGCGATCCATGCAACAGCAACCTGGAAGCTGAGTTTGAGTCTCAACCGGCAGTCAGTCACGCTCCAAATGCGTAGCGCGCCTTCCCGTGAACCTGTTATTCTGTCCTGCTTTTCAACTTCAACACCACATCAAACCTGGCACGAACTCCAAACTTACAACTCCACATCGCAACTTTCTCCAAAAAGTGCAATTCAAGATTCCAGATCTCAACGCTACCTCACCTTGCGCATTCAAGGACAGCGCAGACCCCATCAACCCACCTGACCAATTACTACGCCTCTCCTGTGATAGAGCCGACACCATCCGCTCAGTGGAACGCGTACACCTCGTCTCGCCCGAGTAAGACATTCTCCGTCGGACTATTGTCAGGTTTACGATGGTTCGTGTGGGTTGAATGACCTTTTTATAAGCCTCAACGGGGTAGCGTGCGTGCCCTCTGCTGCGGACCAAGCTGAGACGAGACTCCGACGGGTTTAGTGCTGATCCACTCAAGCCCCACTCAGGTCGTCAAGTCTGTGGTCGAGTATTACGTAGTATCCGTACAGCACCTGATCGTCCAACTGGAGAACTAAATTGACAATGAGAGGCGTAGAATACCGGGAGAAGCCTCGCGGCTTATTCTGAGTATTCCAGTCTTTTATTGGCCGTCGTCTTACACATACATCCATCACAAAGAGCTGAGACAAATTCGGCAATGCTGAGGCGAGCCTACACAAGTTCAACTTTCCATATCTGACCTCTTCGAGACAGGTAAGTGACTTCACGAGTTCAGATCCCCGTTTTACACGACACACGCCTCATCCTACCCTAGCCCATCCACGGTGTAACCCAGTCAGAGGCGCGCTTAACCACATCCTCCAGGACCTGCATCTGCATCTGCAAGGCGTCTCACCAAGTGGGCTGGAAGAGGAATTCGCACCCGCCGCAAAAGATATCCAACCCTCCCTCCGAAGGCCCGAACAGACACTCATCACTTTCCCAACAAACGGCGGAGGACGACGGGAACTACTTCGTACACTGGAACATCGCGACAACATTCTGTCTCTGTTTTGCGCGGGAATAAGGTACCTGGTCATATGCTGACATTACCTTACGCTAGCCATTCTCCGGCGCCAATGCCACTTGATGGAATCGAATCAAGATGCCATCACTACCCATGTATCAAGCCAAGAAATCGTCAACGCGGACATCGGAGCTAAACAAGGGCCACCTGCTTGCTGCTATGACCATCCAACAACCTGCGAAGATGGTGTTGACAACCGCTCGCCTGCTGATGGAGTGTAGTGATGGTGGGTTGTGATGTCCGGGCATGAGGCCCTGTGCCTCTTATTGGACATGGTGTGTGTCAGTTCTGTCATTTTGGGGGATGACGAGCCAGACTTATCAGCCCGTCGGCCAACCAGTCGACCACCATCTTACTGAATTTGGAATTAACCGATTTGCTTAGGGTCTCGGGTAGCCACATGAGGGAGAGGTCAGCACCCTGCTCACGGACCAGCTGGCCGTCCTTTCAGGCTGTGGGCAAGCTTGGAGGTCGTGATGGAGGAGGGGTAGGCGATTTTCGCGATGAGCGGTTGAGCCGGGAGAGCTCGGGAAGACAGACGCCCTGTCCTTGAAACTGCGGGTGTGAGCCAAGGAAGACCCCTGCGAAGTGTGGAGGAGGTCGAGACCAACTATTTCGACGGCGAGGTGTGACTGTAACCGATTCTTCAACACTTGCTGGTCGCAACCAAACCGGCCACAACTCACGATCGATCGAAATCCTGCATGGAAATTATTCAGCCATATGCCCTTCTACCGTCGCATTGAGGGCGGGAATTATGGCGGCAGTATGCTCGTCAATGACTCTGTGAGTTGCATCGACAACTTCGCAGCAACGCTGCAGCGGATTCTGCGACGGTGTTATCGACAAGCCCTCGTTGCAATTGACCTTCAACATACCGATAACTCGGCTTCAGCTGCGACATGGCAATCAACATTGGCAGATCTGGCCAGGCCCTTCTCTGCGGCGACTGGGGGTTTCCATGACACAGCAACGGCTTTATGGCCAAGGGATATACGTGCATCGCACCCTGTCATGACGAAAGGAGCCGTACGCGAAGCGAAGGTGGCCTTCATGCAGGGACGGGTCTCGCAGGGCGAATGAGAAGCTGCAATGGAATGAGAAACGGCGCAAGCGAGGGCGGTCCATTACGGGCGTACAGCAGGTTCGACAAGCCCTCAATGAACAACAAACCCGCAACAGCCAAGTCGAGCCGAAAAAGCAGACGCGGACTGCAGAGTTTGAGAGTGCAGAAAAGATGCTGCAGATGGAGCGGGTCGGGCTGGCTGGCATCAGTGATAAGTGATCAGTCGTAAAAAGATTTTGATTCCAATGCATTGAAGAAGACTCTGCAACTATTTCTCGCATTGTATTTCCACAGCGGCATATGCGGGAAACTCCTTAATCTTTTCGACTGTTGGATGTTACTTCATCCTTCTTTCTCATTCAATTGACAGGATCGAGATTCCTCTTTCATCACCGGCGTTGACAAGGGGAACATTCAACGTTGCTGCAGATCAATTGAAACCTCTTCAGCAGCAGATCTTCATTGCCCTGGACTTGCAAACACCCCCTGCAAGCCCCCAAATCGCAGATCAGGATCGGCTGGGCTGCCCGTCATTTCTTTACCCCGCCGGATCTCCCGCACAGACACTTCGGAACCGATCGATGGAAACACGGTCCTTCCCAAGCTTGCCAAGAGCGGGCCGCCAAGGGCGAGCTTTCGATATCGGTCTCTCGGACCCTGTCCAGGTCCTTTTCTCTTTTTATGGTCTGAAGATTCGGCGATGCAGTCACTCATCAAGTCAGCAACAACGTTTTCTCACCTACCTTACCTCTCTTTGTCTTGGCCACATGCTCTTACAGGACCCTTTATCCGCTTTTCGCTGCACAACTGATCCCTTTCCCAGCTACAGAACAACAGACGAGAACTCTCTTCGCAGCAGACGAGTTAGCCCAACAACAAACCGATCCCTGCATCTCGGACGGGTGCAATATCAGCCTGTTCTCGCCAATGGAACTCCCAAGCCAGGGAGAGACTAACATCCATCTTCCCTTCCAAATATAAAACCTGCATGGCCCCTCAAACGGAGACACGGAACTCAAAAAGTAGAGTGTGCACGTCACTCTAACAAGCAGGAGGAACCGCAGCTTTTTTTGCTAGCAAACATGGGCGCTTGTAGTAGGGGAGCGCGGAATTCCCGCTCCCTGCGCTGGTCGGTGGCGCATTAGGGTGTGCCAATATATATAACCTTATCATGTTGTCGTTTACTCTTCGGCCCCGCGTGTGTCGGGCCGCGGGAGCAGTTGACGATACCGTCTCTCGGTTACGGAGACGGTTGAGGATGATTTTCAGTTCTCTCTTTTGAGGGCACATCCAGTAGTACTACTTGCTCCCAGAGACGGACTGCGAGTGCGGACCGCTGTCGTTATCTGCCCAGCGTGTCGTCAACAGACAAAAGGTATGGCTTCAGTTACCAACGTTTATCCGTGGCGTCAACAAAGCCCTGACTCGGATCCGGGGTCCGAACTTTACCGCTGCGAGGGTGAGGTGGTGGTGTCGCTGATCCTGCGTTGTTATTGTGTTCTAGTCTTCCTCCTCCGACGTGCATTTGCACAGGTCGAGAACGACCCCTTTCGTTCCGGAAGCACAACAACGATCAAGCATTTCGACGTCATGTATGTCAGATACATATGTACCCAAACACCACTTTTGGAACACCGAACGTCGATGAGGAAGTCAGTAAAACAAACACGCCGCCGGCAAACGTGGGGCAAGGATTCCGGGATTATATCTCTACCAGGTACATTACATACTGCATTCTGTAGTAGCCAGGTAGTCTACACAGTAGCTGCATCCAACAACTCTCCCAGATTTGGCAAGCAATGCTCGAAGTCCGAGACTGCGACGCAAAGGGCTTGGAGGGGGCGTCGGTATAACCGACTCTTCCATGTCCACTTCTAGTACATACCAGACTGTGCAGATGCCAACACCGGACGAAGCTAGGTACCCACAGACTAGGACACATCAGTAGTAGTACTTTATGCATGATGCAATATTTCTTGCATATGCCCTTGGGTAGAACTAGCTACCTAGGTAAAAGGTAGCTAGCTTGCTTGTTGGGAGGAGAAGTTTGGCGTTGGCAAAGCATTGGATAAGCAACCATGATTCTGGCTAAGTGGTTGTTTAGTCCTCTGGGTTGACGAAAAAAAGTGAAACAATGTGTGTTGGACTGAGACATGGCTGCCTCGTATTGACATTGCCGACGGGTTCTCCGCCATGCGGGCTTGGTTGGCTGGTTTATTGTTGCAGATGTCAGTTAGCAAAAATGGGTGGTGTGTACTATGGGGTGTCCCACGGGTTCATGCAACTCGGATCAAACGTGGAAAGGTGTCCTATCAATTGCCCTCATCAAGGGGACATGTACACGGGATGGCCACAGCAAAGAAGCAGGCTGGAGCTTGATATCCGGCCCAATGAAGGGAGTATGCGAGTTGATTTTGATATCATGGCTTCATTCCTCGTAAATAACAATATCTAACCTAAATGTAAAAAGTAAAGGTGGGAAAAAAGAAGCCACCGGGAATATGCTATGATAAGCTGAACAGAAAACCCCCCAGTAAAATGCGGTACCACTACAGGCAAGCCGCTCATACAGCCGTGATTTAACCGCTGTACCAAACACCACCACCACCCGGAGCTGGCAGTCGGAAATAATGTCTCCACTCCCGGATCCGGCTCCAATGCTGAAAGCCGGTCACGACCCCGCATATCCCGGTCGCTACCTCCGATCCGACTCCAACTCCATTTCCCGCCTCTCTCTCTCAATCCCCCAATTGCTCAAACATCGCAAAGCTACCACTTACTCCCCAGAGACGAATTTTTCCCATCACTTCTAAAACCGCATCTCCCTCTCCTCAGCCGGCGTCAACACAGGCGTGATAACCCCGCAGACGCAGCTATCAGCCCTCGTCTTCCTCCCAGTCCCAGTCCCCGTCCCCGCCGCCCCTCCCATCCCCTGCGTCTCCTCATCGCCGCCGCGCAACCCCTCGTTGACACCCTCCCAGTCCCCGTGGCTCCTGCGTCTGGCGTTGACCTCCCTGACGAACTCGACTATCCTCAGCGCCGCGGCGTGCGGGTCCGGGGTGGTGTCCTCCGACAGCACCAGGGTCGCCGCCATCGCGCCGGCCGGTTGTTGTTGTTGGCCCATGTAAGGAGAGTGGGCCGCTGCGCCGAGTCGGACTAGTAGGAAGGGGCGGCCTGTTTGCGCTGCTGCGGTACAGGGATGGATTGCTGGTGTCGAAGACGATGAGGAAGGGTAAGAAGAGGAAGAGGAAAGCCGGCGCTTGGTGTCCGTCAAAATCGCCGTGCGAAGCGGGTTGGACGCGAGGGTCGTGAGGAGGGGGTCGAAGTACGGCGTCGTCAGCGAGGGGGCCGCCGTTGCCGCCGTGGTGGAAGAGGAGCGGCTGCGGGAGGAGGAGGACGCCGGGTTCTGGGCAGACTTGGAGCTGGAGCTGAAGGTCGTGTTGGTCGAGGTCGAGGTCGAGGTGGAGGAGGACGGGAGGCGGAGGCCCTTGGGTCTCTTGTGCCGGGAGAAGGAAGAGTCGGTACCGTCGTTTGGCGGGGTGGAGCTCGGCGGCGGGGGCGTCATGGTCGAGGTGTACGGCTGGTCGATGAGGATGGCCTCGTCGCCGAGGAGGAGGGCCGAGTACTCTGCTACTGTTTGCTTGGTGGATGTGGAGGAGCCGGTGATGTAGACCAGGGGTTTGGCGGATGGTAGGGGAGGGGTGGCGAGGCCGGATGTGGGTTTGGTCGAGGAGCCCATGGTGAAGGAGGAGGTGTCTTCTTTCGGTTTGATAAGATTTGTTTTGGTGTTGTGGCGTTTCGACTTTTTGGGTTTTGATATCTGGGAAATTGTTGGAGTTGTGATGATTATCTGGGTGAAGTCGGGGCAAACTCCGGGGGTGATCAGGAGGTAGATATAGCCCGTTCAGAATCGTCTATTCATCTCAGACGGAGATGAGAAGTGTTGTCAGGACGGAGGCAGTGACCGTCCTGTCTCTTGCACGAAGACTATCCCAGTCACAGGCTTCAATCGCTCTTGAGTCTCGACCGACTTCTATCCATATCCGGCAGGACCGAACGAGAACCTAGAGAAATAAAGAAGCCACGATCATGTTGATTGCCTTCCTGCCGGCCATGAGTTTCCCGCCCAGTGTTGTGCAACGGGTAGTTCCATGTCCCGAACCTTGATGCCTGCCTCTCGAACTCTATGCTCCAGGTTTGGCGGCTGTCCAAACCAATCGAGGCCGCAGAAACCCAAACTTTGTTTTGAAGACATGGAAGTCCTGAGATATAGCTGTGGGCGAAGCACCTTTCTGTGCACGGAGTGACTTCCGGCAGCAGCTGTTTGCTACTGTGATTTGCGTGGAGCAAGCATCACGCAGTTGTACCGCTCCGCACGCGACTTACATGATGAGGACTTAAGGCAAGTACCTGCCTCTCAACATGCGACAACCCGCAAGTTTGACCTGCAGAACTGCAGCAGGCTCTACCTTACCTGGACACATAAGGTAGGCACGTCTGAGATTTTGTTTGGTTCCACTATCAGTCAACAAACACCTCAGCTAAGGTAGGGGGAGTCAGGCAAGAGCTCACGATCCGATGAAACCAAGGGACCTGCTTTGGATCACGCAACTTCCCGTGGGCAGCTTTCTAGGCGGTGTAAAAGATTGTCAAACACGTCAAGGCTGATGGACAGTTACACATGATGCTTGACGTGCGTTGTCGAGCATGCCCGTCGGGTAGCCTTATGGGGAGTCTATTTTCGATCGTGCAGCGGCCATCGGGGCGGTCAGATCTGGTGATCGTGACCTGTCAACCGGGACGACGACCTGTGGCTTCTCAATGCAGGATGGAGAACGGCGACGGGCACTTTTCCCAGCAGAGGGAACTTCTTCCGTTTTCGGGAGAACAGCTCTTCTTTTATGTCGCCCGAGCTGAACAATAGAAGCCGAACGGGTGTAAGACACCTCATCCCACTCCTCCTCATGCTCAACCTCTCCGTCCTGGAGCCACCGTCGACAATACCCGCGCCACGCGAGCACAATGATACCGGAGGTGGCTCACGTCCTCGTGGACAAGAAACCTCGCCGGGCCACAGGCGCCGATGTGGCTACCGTAAACCAGAGCATGAGACGCTTGAAGACGATCGAAATTGTCAGCAAGGGAGGAGGATGAGGTCCCTAAAATCTCCGAACCGACAACCGATTAATGTCCTCTGTTGCACTAACGTCTCATCGCATGCATTTGGCGTGTGCGCCGTGGCACAGAAACCGTGTCAACGGCTGCCAAAGACGTCGACCCTCTCTTTCAGATCGGAAGGGCTCATGATCCGTGGTCATATTAACCGGGAGGGGGATCGGGCTTATAGAGGAGGCGAATTCTCTCCATTCTTTCTGTCTGATGGCAGGTTGACATCACTCGGATGGCGACGATGACAAAAGGTCCGGAGAATAGTGTCCGACACCGACCGATCGGAGCCGTCGAGCCTGGAGTGGAGGTGATGATGGCGAAAAAATACCACGCTCGAGCAGCCACGTACTCACCGGACGGTCGGGATGAGGCGTCTCGTCGGAACTACGACCATCTTCCATTCCCACGTCCTTACCGATCTCTGAGAAACTCAGCTCACATCACAGATCTTCTGCTTGCTACATCGATCCAATAGGGGCCTAGGAGAATTCTGATGGTAAAATCGCTGATCAAATCTGTCGGTAGATACAGCCAGCAAAATGCGGGATGAGATTCTGTCTCCGTCCTATCATGGACTTGACCATCGACCTTGTCTGCTGTGTCAGGCAGTTAATATCCATGAAAGCAGCACCAGCCCAATCAACATGGAGAACGAACATCACAGTCCGTGAGGCAAAAAGCCTAATCCATGGGCAATACGTCCGTCTCACAGCAGACAAGTTTCTCTTGTTAAAAGGAAAATCGTAGCATCATTATTAAGTGGTAAAACAATCTCGACACTTGCAGCCGGACAGATACAATCTTCCCAGAGGCTGGCTGCTCAGCAGTCAAACTGGACGTAACAGGAAATCCAATACATCGAAAGGAAATATCTTCTCAACAATTTTCTGACGCCTTAAATCCACAACCGCTAACAAAACGCTTATGAGAAGATGAAGAAGAAAAAAACAACTCCAAGCTACAACAAGGAAACCCCCCTCTTCCTGCAACATTCATTATTTAGGCAACCCTCCCGCCGAGATATAGTATGTTCTGCTTAATCGGCTCGGTCAACTCAACCTGACCGGTGTAGACGTGGGCGACGGTCTGCCCCCACACCTCGGGGTGCGGCATGGGCAGGTCGATAACGTCGCCCTTGCGGATGTGGCCGGACACCATCAGGGCGGCCAGGACGGGGAGGTTGATGCGTGCATAGGTGATATCTGTTTCATGAAATGTTAGTCATCCGTTGCGATGTTCAAGTTACATTATGAGATGGATAGACTTACGCATGGGCAAAGCATTAGCCCCCCTGATCAAGTTCCGGTTGATACTCTCCGCCGCCGCCGCATCCTTGCCAGCCTTCGTCCCGGCAGTATCTCTGAGGACCTCGCCTCCCTGGTGGCTGTGGTGGCTTGACGCGCTGCTGCTAGTCCGGCGCCTAAATTCGGCGCTGCGGGGCGTTACGGCCGCACTGGGGGAGAGGAGCTCCACAGACGCGACCGAGTCGCGGTGGTGGGTGTGAGGATGAGGAGGAGGATGGCGAACCGAGGCCGGGGTGGCGGGTGGGTCCGGGATGGTGCTGCGGATCTCGTCGAGGTCGAAGCTGCGCTGCAGGATGAAGGGCTTGCGCTCGATGTCGCGGGGGCGGACGCGGGCGCGGATGGTAACGCGGTTGTCCTTTTGCTGGGGTGCAGCGGGCTTGTCGGCGGGTTTGGCGTCTTCTGACTTGATGGACTTCTCGTTCTCTTTGTCGGTGACTGCGGGAGGTGCCTCGCTAGGCCGGCGGAGGGCGACGGCAGTGACGAAGCAGTCCGCCGAGAGGGCGTTACCGTAGTAGACGTGGCCCCAGACGAGCAACTGCTCGCGCACGTTGTGGCTGTGCCGCCTGCGGGCGGTGAGGGGAGTGTTGGGGAGGGAGCGGCGGCGTTCGCTGTGGGCCATTGCTCGGCCGATGCTGCGGACGTGGTCGGACGGGATGCCGGTGAGGAGGAGGGAGCGGGTCTCCTCGACAATGCTTTGTCTGCGAGGGACTTGTGACAGATGGCGGGGGATCTGATAGCCTGACGAGCGGCGGGTCTGGGAGAAGGAGGCTGTTGGTGCCGGCCAGAGGGTGCGTTGCGTCGTTGGGGAGTGCTCGGCGATGGGGCCTAGATCTCGGCGGTGGCCGTCGGGGGTGATGGACTCGCGCCGCTGCTGCCTCGGGTCGTAGCTCTCTGGTGGTGACCTCTCGTACTCCCTTCGCTGCCTTGGATCATAGCTCTCTGGCGGTGACCTCTCGTACCGCCTCGGGGACGGCTCACCGCGCGGGCTCGGGCTTGGCTGCGCGTAAACGATCGGTGGCATTCGCCTTGTCAATCTTGGCGAGCTGGGCGAGGAGGTGTAGGGGCTGTAGGCAACACTGAAGGCGGACCTTGGGTAGCCCTCGAGGTTGTGGTATTCCGTAAAGATCGGTTGGAGCGAGGGGCGGGATCTCGACTGCGTGTCCATGATGACGGTCTGAAAACTGTTGTGTTGTGGGGGTTGAGAGTGAGTTGGCTGAGAGAATGGGTCTTTGCTGAGAAGCAAGTTGGGACTTGTTGCTTGATATGTCGGATGATGCTTGATCTCAGGAGGGAAAGAAAGGAGAAGGAAAGACGGGATGATCACTGATCAGCTCTTTTTGTATAGGAGACAGTGGAAACATAGGGGAACCCGAGAGGGAACCTTCTTGCAGAATGAGGAGGAGAACAAGAGGAGATGGAGGAGAACAGCATGCGGGTGACATTTTCTTGAAAGGCGAAAGCGTCTAAGGAAGAAGATATCACGCACGCACGTCTAAGGGGGCCACCGGGTCTCGCTATCTCACAGCAAATGTAAGATATGTGGAATGACAAAGCATTGGTTGAAACCGGATGGCTTGGAGTGAGAACAAAGGAACCGAAGAGCTGGTGTTGATCCCGCATTTCTGTTATTCTGGGCTTATCCCAGTTGTGTCTCGAAGGAGCCGATCGGCGGCTGCTGGGATGCAAGAGAGAACAAAGAAAAAGGGATGGCTCCGGAAGAGAAATGTGCCACGCTATCGCCATGAACAGGGTGCGGGAGAATTAGAGAATTTCCAATCCTCTAGAGAGCAGTCCGGCCGAGAGGAATACCGGGAAAGAATGCAACCAGCCTAAGAAGGTCTGGATTTTGACTCACTTGAGTCTTGCATAGTGATTTCAGAGTGCGGAAGATGGCGCTTGTTTTCCTAGAGTTGTTGAATTGGGCTGCTTTCGTAGAAACTAAGAAACCAAAAAGAGGGTCACATTAAGAGCGCCAAGACCGTTGGCTCTCCATTGCAACCGCCACGTGACAGCGCGCATCCGTAGGTTCTGATTGGCCCACTGCCTAAAGTTTCGTCTCGCATCCGACAGAATGGGTCCCTGCCGGCCTTTACTGCAAGGCTGAACGTCATTTCAGAGCCGGGTGGGCATCATCGGCATTCTGTGGCTCCATCTAAGTCTCTTTGTTGACAAGCTGTCCTCAGCCGACGCAGCGCCGACCAACTCCCTCCCACCTTCCGGAGAGTGTTTCCCTTTCAGCCCGCTTATCTGATTCATGCCAGTTGATCGGAGAGAAAGCATTGCCGTTTAGTGAATTGATTTTTTGAGTTCCATCAGCCCACCACAATGGCGAGCAATTCCACGGTTAGCTACAAGCAGCTGAAGGAGGACTTTGTGTCCAACCTGTCAGGAGGCTCAGTTCCCGAGATATGTTCCGTCACAGCTGTTGCACCGGTATGCTTCCCACCACCATCTGTCCAAATTAAACCCAAGGCTAAACTGGCTCTCCCAGATTGCTGCACTACTATGGTCTGCTCTTCAGGCCCGCCATTCATTCTTCAAGCCATATACGCCCTTGGCGTTCGTGGTTGACTTCCTCCTCAATGTCGGAGCCGTGCTCCTCTCCTTTACTCTTTATTCTGGCTCCTCTCTCCTTCTCAACGGCCTGCTCCTCGCAGCGGCCATCTTTGTCTATGCATTACCGCCCAACTCCGCCGGTCGGAGAAAAAAGCCAAAACTGCCTCCCACCGCCGCTCCGAAGCATGACCACCAGTCAAAGGCCACAACGTCACCGTCACTAAACGCCCTGTCCACAAAGCCGTTCCTCACCACCTACCGCGGCTGCATGATGGTTGCAACCTGCCTGGCAATCCTAGCCGTCGACTTTCGCCTTTTCCCGCGCCGCTTCGCCAAGGTCGAGACGTGGGGCTCGTCTCTCATGGACATCGGCGTCGGTTCCTTTGTCTTCTCGGCCGGCGTCGTCGGAGCTAGGCCCATATTGAAAGAGCATGCCGAGGGCAGGACCACGGCATTCGCTCAGCGGCTGATATCGTCCTTGCGCCACTCCCTCCCACTTCTCGTTCTCGGCGTCATCCGGCTGCTGAGCGTAAAGGGGCTGGATTATGCCGAGCATGTCTCCGAGTACGGCGTGCACTGGAATTTCTTCTTCACTCTGGGTCTGTTGCCCCCTTTTGTAGCGATATTCCAGTCGGCACTACGTATCATTCCGTCATATGCCGGCTTAGCCATTTTGCTCGGCGTCGTGTATCAGGTTGCCCTTGAAAGCACGTCATTGAAGGCCTACATCCTGACGGCACCGCGGAATGACCTGCTCTCCATGAACCGGGAGGGTATCTTCAGTTTCATCGGCTACCTGGCCATATTTCTTGCTGGTCAGAACACGGGCATGTACGTGCTCCCACGGCGGTTGAGCCTGGACAGATCGGTTCCCGGTTCGCTGCAGAGCTTTACGCTTGTCATGACAATGATGACGTGGACTCTAGTCTGGGGAGCGCTCTACTTCCTCACGACCAACTTCCACTATGGCGCTGGTTTGACAGTCTCGCGCCGGCTGGCCAACCTGCCGTACCTACTCTTTGTCGTTGCCTTCAACTCGATGCAGCTAACGGCCTTCTGCATCGTCGACACCATCTTCTTTCCCGCGTCGTATTCGACACCAGACGCGAGGCTGGAAAAGGAGGTGCATGACACGGCTACGAGCAGGGTGCTCCGTGCGCTCAACCGCAATGGCCTGGTCATCTTCTTGGTGGCCAACCTCCTGACGGGACTCGTGAACATGACCGTCCCGACGCTGGATGTCGGGCCGTTGGTGGCTTTGGCGATCCTGATTGCCTATGCGGCCGTGTTGGCGGGCGCCGCTGTGGCGCTCGATGTATATAACATTACGCTTAAACTGTGAGAACCACAATGCAGCTCTTGCCAGAGAGGGTAAAACTTTTCAGATTGTTTGCCCAAGACTGGGCTCCTTTGAGCCGAGTTACACTGTATATGCAGACAGCCAGCTGGGAGACGGGTTGAAACAAGCCTGATCGGGAGTGATGTGTCAGAGATATTGCAGTTGTGTAGGATCTCTCTTTGTGCTCCTGGTACAAGGCGTGTGATGAGGGCAAGCATGGCTTGTAGGACTCTAGGTGGAATCACGTCTTGTGCATGGACATACACGATTTGGATGTACCGTATCCGCCCCGTAAGTAAACATCGTGGTTCGCCGAGCGCGTCGGAGGAATCCAAGCAGGCAGTAGGAAAGGATTCCAAGTTCTGTTGCCATCTCATCTCCGAACATTATGCCTTCTCCATGGCCAGTGTGTTGTGTTCATGAAGCCAGGAACAAGTGGAGACCACCTCAACTTCAACGTTGCTCCACGTGTGATCTGCGCTAGTGGGAGCTAGATTATCACTAAGCCACATTAGGCCTAGATTGAGCACAGACCAGGCGAATTAGCTTTCAGCTTCCCCAATTGATGGACGCGAGCCGCGTCTCGCTCAACCCCGAGAAGCTGTCCATTTCTCAATCCCCAACATCGACTTCAGGCGATCAGTCGTGTGTCCAAGGCCTTCAAGATGCCGCCCAAGGGCATGCGCGGCGGGCGCATGATCCTCGACATCCACGCCCCCAAAGGCGAGCCCAAGAAACGCGGCCCGAAACCCAAAGAAAAGCCGGTGAACCTGTACCTCGACAGCCCCACCGCCTACGTCGCGCCCGCGCGCAAGCGGCCCATAGTCCGGTACAAGGACGAGCAGATCATTGAAGTCTTGCAATACATGTACTACCACAAGATCCTCGAGCGGAAGCCAGACGGCATGAACGGCGAGAGGATATCGAGATACCGGTCGGGCACGGCGCTCCAGAAGTACCCGGACATGTTCGTCCCGCCGGAGGGGTTCCGGTACAGGAGCCCGACGTACGAGGAGGCGGCGGACTGGTTCCAGATACCGAAGGCCACGGTGTCCACGTGGTGGAGGACGAAGCTGGATATGATTGGGATCGAGCCCGACGACACGCCCCAGGCGCCCATGCCGGACTTCTTGCTTGCTCCCAGGCGGCCTGTGGTGGTGCCGCCCGTGCCGGAGGGTCAGACGCCGCTGCCGCAGACGGAATCACCGCAGACTCAACAGTCGCCATCACAGGGTCCACAGCCGTCACCACCGCAGGGTCAACAACAACAACCGCAACAGACCATTCCAGAGAATCAACAGCCACCTCCCCAAAGCCCGCAACCACCACCACAGCAACAACAGGCACCGCCGCAGAACCAGCAAGCACCAGCACCACCACATAGCCAACAACTAGCACCGCCACAGAATCAACAACCAGCACCACCACAGAATAATCAACCTCCTCCACCTCCGAGTCAACAACCACCTCCACCACATAATCAACAAATACCTCCACCACAGACACGGGGGCGACCGCCGAACCAGCCGCAGTTACCGCAGGGCCAGCGGCCGTTACCACAAGCGCCTCTCAATAGAATAGTACCCGGGCTGCCACCCAACGGCCATTGGCAGCCGGTGCCGAATGGGCCCCCCAGGATAGCGCCGGCACCGGGCCCTGGTCCGGGGCAGGTACCGCCAGGAGCTTATATGGGAATGCCGCCGCAAGGACCGCCGGGACACTACTGGGGACCGCCACCAGGACCGCCGGGGCCGTATTATGCGCCACCACCACCACCACAACCGGGGCCACCCGGGTACTACTGGGCAGTACCGCCAAATGGGCCGCCGGGGTGGTTCCCCATTCCGCCACCACCGCAAGGGCCGCAAGGGCCGCAAGGAATGTATAACGGAGCACCACCACGAGGACCACCGGGGCAGTACCATGGCCCGCCATACCACGGACCGACGGACCAGTATAACCGGGCTCTGCCACAAGGGCCTCCAGGGCCAAATGCTCACATGCAAGGCATGCAAGTTGTACCAGGAGGCATCACGCATTCCGCACCGAGACGCGGTCGGCCACCCGCAGCGCCTCGGCCCACGCCAGGCGTTGGAGGGACTGCACAGGCAGCTGTAATTGCTACGGCACCACCGGCGCCGGCTGTTGCTCCAGGCCCTCAAGCGAATGGTGTCGCCCGACCGAATGGCGCACCTGCTGGGCTACCTGTCGCGAAAGGATCGTCGGCTGCGGAGCCCATGTGTATTGCGTCGCCAACAGCGGATGCTTCACCAGCCGCGGACGCATTGGCAGGTGCGGAGGCGTCACTGGCCATGGAGGCAACACCAGCTGAGACCGCAATAAAGGAGGAGACACCAGCGGAGGAGACGTCTCCAGCCGTCGAGGCCTCACCAGCCGTTGAGAGCGACGCTGAGCCCAAGCACGAAGAGCCGTCACCGTCCGAAGTGCTTGAGCAGACATTGGATTCAAGCATGGAGGACGAGCCTACGCCCACGCCTAGTGGGCAGTTAGCTGTAATCGCGAGCTTCAACGAGGCAGCGGACGGTATGGACGTGGAGATGGCGAGCTCGCCCGAAAGCGAGGAGGAGTGAGGAAGATGCATAAATACAACTGGAGTCAAAGGTGATTTAGGAGTTTTGGAGTCATTGGCCGTAAAATAGGTGCGAGTACGATTTAGAGTCGGCACAGGGGCTTGTACAAGGCGTTGACGATCCCTCCCAAGAATCCGTCACGATGGAATGTTTGTTCGAAGCAGGGATGCATGTGTCGGGAGCAACGGTTGACGCGAAGCAAGGGGGTGGGTTTGGGTGTCTGGTTGGCTCCCATCTCCATACCACAGTAATCTTGGGGATTTTTCTGCGAGGGCGTTACACGTGGCGCCCGTCAAGGCGAGCGGAAGAAAACTTGTTTATATTTCTTGTTTCAGGAGCTGCGAACGCGCATCGACGCGTGCATTGACGACTGGTCATCTGGGTGGTTGTCAGGCGACACCTCACATCATTGATTGTATCCGAGCTATTTAAAACCCCCAAGTTCCACCTAACACAAGCTTCTCCCACATGACTAAGAGAACCGTTATCGAGGTCTCACATGCCTCGAGCTCTCCTCTCCGGAATCCAGGTGAACGTCACTTCTGAGACACGACCGACCGACCGGCGTTGACTTAGATCTCCAAAGGTGGGATGGGATGTGCACAGCAAGGGGGTTGTTTAAAATGTCAGTGGAATGCTTCCATGCAGCCTTCTCGAAGGTTTTGGGACTGAATGACAGGGTAGCTCTGAGAAACGATAGGACGGAATCTCCGAGAAGATCAAACCAGGATTAATTAGACGGTTGCTTATGTTTATTTAAATGTTTGTCGGGTGAGCCGGTGGGATGGTACTTAATTCATTGTGCGGAGGAAGAGAAGGAGACATATCAGCCGCGATTTCGCTAGGCGGGCTTGTGTTACGCGATAAAGGGAGAAGCAGATTGTGTCGGCGCGGGAAAGAGGGAGACGAGACGCAGCTGATGATTCCCGTTCCGGGGGTGATGCCAAATGCAGGTACGAAGTGGTCGGAGGATCTGTACAGCGCTGGTTGTGTAGGAGCAGTGCCAGGTTCATCCTCAGCTGAAGCACTGGGCAGTCAGCAGTGCTCGGTTTTTCTTTTCTCAGCGCGACTTGAAGGGCAGATGCTTGTTGATGATGCTTGTCATGATCCCTCGGCAACGACTCGAGTCACCCTCGATCAAGGCTTTTCTCTAGAAAGCTTGCAAAGAGAAGAGTCCTTGCTTGAAGAGGTAATTAAAGGGGACCGGTCAGCTAATTTATCCCCGTATGCTTGGCTCCACACGCGTCTCTTTGTCGGTGACAGTAGCGCGGCAGGTTGCTTGAATCCAACGTTGCCTGAATCGAATAATACGCCAAAATGCACTAAACATCACTCACCGGTGCATGAATTGGCCGCCTTGGGGGAAAGGGAAGGCCTTCATTTCGCGAAACCGATGGGAGCCCCATAAACAATCAACCCTCTCCAAAAGCCAATCTCCCTCTACCACAACCCTCTGGCTGGTGACATTCGTCATCCCGCCCTTTCCCTCTCTGCTCTCTGCTCTCTTCTTCACTCTCAGCCTCACTTCATAACCCTAGATTTGCTTTGCATTCGAAAAGGAAGAGGTGCCACCCCGTTTGCTGAAGCTATAGAGCATCCGTTTGTCCCGACTCAGCTCTCTCCCTCTCTCTGGACTCGTCGCTCCAAGTTTGAAACGCCCCAAATCGACAGGGGTTCGGCCTTATCTGCGACCGCGCATTGAGATTGAGCAACGCACTTCAAGGTTCAACACAAGTAAACAGGCAGTCTTTGCCAACAAATCAGCGACTTCGTCTCGATTCCCTGGAACCGATCCCCCCACAACAGGAAAAAGCAAGAAAAGTTGAATCGAATCGCGTCGCCGTTTCTTTCGAGGCATTGATAACGAACGCGGCCAGCCAATTGCGACAGGAAAGGAGACAACGGCCGATCACCTGTGATTTCTCGGTGACAACAACACGACCAATTCCGAGGCGCGCACCACAGCCAGCACATCAGTACAGCATAGCCTTTGGAAAATGATTGCAGGATTGGTCCGTCTACATTGCTGATATCTGGCTTGCATTGCTGCAGCCTTCTTTCTGTCTGGACTTGACCGTCATCTTTCAGGCTCCATCTCTTCCCGATTCTCCGGCTCGTCCAACGCACTCTGCCTTCTCGCTTTGCATTGTGCCGTCGTCCATTTGAAACTCGTCAACTAGGTTTTACTTTTACGAAGCCGCGACTGGGGCCGCATTCAACCATCCCGAGTCTCAATACTAGCTCGCGCTTTGTTCTGCAAGAGCAACCGCATCAGACACTCTCACCTACACAGACACACCTCTATCAACTCGCATTCACCGATAACTCACGAGCCCTCGATCCGGACTTCGAACCGCGACACGCTCGAACACGCGCATCGGCGCACGAAATATGTCTTCTGCTGCCCTGCAGAACCCTCCGTCGTCGGTACCTACCCTCAATACCTCGTCGCTCGGCCCCGGCTCGCCCTCGAACCGATACAATTCCGGCTCTCACCCTTCTCCTACACAAGAATCTTACCATGCCCAGAGCCAGCAGTCCGGAGCCTCCCCAGCGTCGTCATCTCGCCGACCGTCCCGAAGAGCTAGCGGCAACAGCGCCTCCCAGATAAACAACGACGGCTCATATTCGGGCCATGACTCGCCAATGAGCTCGCGTGCCGCACTTACGTCGCCCCAGCCTGTCGCTGGAGGCTCTTCCGATTATCAGAGTACCACGGACCGGGAGCGGAGGCGGAACCACCACAGCAGCAACATGCCCGCTGCCGTTCCGCCTCGTACATCGTCCACCCAGCATGGTGGTTCGAGTAGCGCGGGCGGCTCGGGTTCACGACGGACGCACACAAGCGAGCAGCGAGGAACCAATTCGTCAAGGCGGGCACAAGATGCAAGCGCGGCGGAAGATCCAGCGGCTGCATCGCAGAGCTCGCGGAGTCGCCGGCATCAACAAACAGCGCCGGAACCCCAGGAAAGGACGAGTAGCAACCGTGACGGCCGGGGCACCGGCTCAGCCACCAATCTCCCAATCCGGTCTCAACAGCCACCCGCACAAAGTCCTCCCAGCGGGCCTTCGAGAGAGGCCAGCGAGATTTTGAACAGCATACTGGTGTCGGACCCGGCAGTCGACATTGAACGCGAGAGGCAGCGGCAGGAAATGGCTCAGCCGCACCATGTGCAGGAACTAGATGACGATGAGGCTGCTCCGCCGCCGGTTGTGGCTCCTGCGTCTAGAACCGAGGAACCACGACAGGCTGCGAGGAGTCGGCATGATCATTCTCGACGCGAGAAGCAGACACGGTTCGGCGAGTACATTCTCGGCAATACCATTGGCGAAGGCGAGTTTGGGAAGGTGAAGCTGGGATGGAAACCGGGCGGTGTACAGGTAAGGATTCTCCGCTAGGGCTTCTTGCCGCTATATCTGGTAACGTGAAAGCTAACGAGAGGTCTCACGCACGACAGGTCGCCATCAAGCTCATCAAAAAGGACCAGCTCGGCAGCAATCCCACACGCATGGCCAAAATCATGCGAGAAGTCGCCATTCTCCGACAGTTGACACATCCCAATATCGTTCGACTGCACAAGATGGAGGAATCGGAGCGACACTACGGCATCGTCCTTGAGTATGCGTCGGGCGGCGAGCTCTTCGATTACATCCTCAACCATCGCTACCTGAAAGACAATGCTGCACGCCGACTATTCGCTCAGCTTGTGTCCGGTGTGGGCTACCTGCACAAGAAGGGCATCGTTCATCGCGATCTGAAGCTGGAGAATCTGCTGCTGGACGCCCATAAGAATATTATTATTACGGACTTCGGCTTTGCTAACACATTCGACCCCGCGGAGGAGCTGAGCGAGGAAGAGGAGACGAACCTTACCGACCGAGACTTCGTCAAGCGTCTTGGACTCGACAAGGTGAAGCCGAACGGGATGAGGAAGGGCGATTTGATGCAGACGAGCTGCGGCAGCCCCTGCTATGCGGCCCCGGAACTAGTAGTTAGTGACTCGCTGTACACGGGCCGCAAGGTGGATGTCTGGAGCTGCGGTGTCATTCTGGTGAGTATCTGTGCCGAGCACTGTGTCGGAAGGACATGCTAATAAGTTTGCAGTATGCTATGCTTGCCGGATATCTTCCCTTCGACGACGACCCGGCGAATCCCGAAGGCGATAACATCAACCTCCTGTATAAGTACATCGTCAGCACACCACTTACCTTTCCAGAATACGTCACCCCTCACGCCCGCGATCTCCTGCGCCGCATACTCGTCCCCAACCCACGCAGACGCGCCGACCTCTTCGAGGTAGCCCGCCACAGCTGGCTGAGCGAGTACGCGCACGTCGTCGAGCTCATCACTTCGGCCACCACCACGCCGAGCGAGATACAGAACACATCCCTCAACACGGACGACGAGGGCGAGACCCATGTGCCGCACCGGAGCAACTCTGTGCGCGAGAACGCCAAGAAGGCGACTGCCTCGCCGACTGTGGGAGGCCTGACCAGCAAGCAGGGCGGCATTGACCAGGACGAGGCGGACTTCGTCAAGGCACAGAAGGACGCCAAGCGCCGCACGGTGCAGGTCGAGTACGTCGAGCCTCGGACGCAGACGAGGAGGGGCGATTCTTCGGGCAGCCAAACAGCAGGCAAGACCCGGGCCAGGTCTGGTAGCGCTGGTCCGGTTGAGGTTTCCTCGTCAACCGACAAGCCTCTGCCGCGCGATCCACCAGTGACGAAGCCTGCGACGGTCTCATCCCGCCGGCCACCGAGCGCGCATAAGAACGTAGCAGCAGGCCCAATTCGACCAAACCGTGACAGCGCGAGAGCGATATCCGACAATCCTTATATGACCTCGGTCGCCGGTGCATCTGGTGCAAGACCACCCACGGGCGGCTCAATGCAGTCCACCCGCAGCGGCCACCGAGGCTCATACAGCCAACCATTACCGCCAGAAGTGGCCGACACCAACGCGCACGGCCGGATCCAGCAGCCCTCGCGCGGCAGCGACAAGACGTACGGCATGGCCAGCCCATCGCTCGACCAGAACATGGACTACGTCGGCCGACCGAGCATCAGCGCCGTACCGCCCAAGTTCGCGCGTGTGTCTGGCTTTGCCGGCGAGGGTGGACAAGACAGGCCAGAGAGCGGAAAGGGACACAGACGATCTAACACTATCGGTGAGATCTCTGGGAAGCTCTTTGGCCGGTCAGGCTCGCTCTTCGGCGGTAGGAAAGCCAAGCACACCGACCAGCCGCAGACTGCAGAGAAGAAGCGGTACCCACCTGTTAGCATGAACTACTCCATGCCCGGAGGCGAGGAGGCGGGCAGGCCATCTGTCGACAGTCGACGGTCATCTCGGCGGTCTTTCTCCAATG
Source organism: Coniochaeta sp. 2T2.1 (assembly GCA_009194965.1). Taxonomy (NCBI): domain Eukaryota; kingdom Fungi; phylum Ascomycota; class Sordariomycetes; order Coniochaetales; family Coniochaetaceae; genus Coniochaeta; species Coniochaeta sp. 2T2.1. The sequence goes on from VSMA01000014.1 coordinate 971,612, forward strand.
CGCTCGGCCGTAAGAGGTCGGGTTCAGTGACGGGGAGCCAAACATCGCATGACAAGCAGTCCAACAGACGGTTCAGCTTCATCCCCTCCGGCTTCTCGCTCAAAGCCATCGGAATAGGCAAAGACGAACCGGTGACCCACAGCGAGAGGGGTGACAGTCAGCTCGACCTACCCTTGCAAGAACCGCCGGCGCAGCAACGGGTCGACCAATACGGTCGCCCCTATGCGCCAGGAAACACAGTGGAGGGGATGTACGCCCAGCTCCAACCCTCCCAGCACCAAGACCCCGCCGAGCAGGACTACCGCCACCAACAACAACAACAACAACAGCAACAACCGCCGTACGCGGGCCGACCGTCGGGCCAATTCGACAACCGCGGCGCCGTGCTGCAGACCGAGTCCGAATCCAGCATCGACGCCTACGGTCAGGGTCAGGGTCAGCGCCAAACCCCGTCGAGCAGACAATCCTACCAGCCGCCAACCCAGCAGCAGCAGCAACAATACGAAGCGATGCAGCGATCCGTCCCTCCCCACACCCCTGTTGCCTATGATGCACGAAAACAAGGAGGGAGGAACGGCGGTGGCGGTAAAGGCGCTGTACTGCAGAAGAACAAGCGGTTCGTCGACGCCTGGGACACGGATGATGGCGGGCACGGTGGTGGTGGTGGTGGTGGGCACGGAAGGGCGAACGACCATAGTGGGAGTAGCGGTCCTGCTAGGAAGGTTATGGATTTCTTCCGGCGGAGGGGGAAGGCTAGGGGCGGGGAGTAGTGCGCCTTGCCTGCTTTTGGCGGGGGTGAGAGGTGAAAGTGGTTGGTGGTAATGAGGGTGACGGTTAAAGGTGAAGGCGGAAGACGGGGCGGCGGACAGGCTGTGATGCTCTTGAGAGAGAGTCTGACTGACTGAGAGAGGGTTATTGTCCTCGTTGTTTGGAGTTCTTGGGAGCAGGCAGGCGTGAAACGAAAGGGCACAGGTGTGGCATCTGGTTAACCTTTTTTTCCCCTTTTACTTTTTTCTGTTTTTGCGAACACTTCTCCGGCCTACTTACCTACCACCCCGCATTGTAATGGCATTTGTAATGAAACGGATCAGCAACTGAGGCAGGCAGCAAACTTGATTATGGGAGCTTGAAATTTTACGGGTTACAACGTTTGTTGTGGTTCGAGCATGTGTGTTTCGCTACCTTTGTCTGACAGGACAGAAGGGGTTACAGGAGTAGAAGGGCGGGAACGAGTGGTGATGGATATCGATAGGTATCTGAATGAGCGTCCAACCTGCTTTGCCCGATATGAAGGGTGACAATTGTATAAGGTCGCGATATGGAGTGTGGTTGCTTGAAGGGCGAGGATTCAGTTCCCTGTGTCTGCCGGAAATGATGCTGCTCCGCATGGATGTCGATATCAAGGCTGAACAAGCGGCCGTGAAGGAAGAGAGGACTGACTGTGTTACGGGCAGAGCTGTAGGGCTTGCGAACAGTAATAAAGCTGATAATGTCTAGTGGCACGATCCATCCTGTCGGTTGTAACTGAACAGATATCGACTGGGCGGGAGCACTCGAGGAGCTCTTGCCCTTTCCTTTTTCTTGCGACACTCGCCATCTGCTCCGACGCAAACGTGATCTCTTATCGTGGAACCACTCTCAGACTCTTCCACTCTCTGGCAGCAGATGACCTGATCTGATCCTCTCCAGCCAACTTGCGTCGTCGGAAGTTCGTGCCTTCCTCGTCTGTCGATCTGCCATCTCTTAAATCCTAGTTGAGTAAGGTAGGTATACGTCATATCCCTTTTCGACATTCTACCTGACCTCCTGTTGCTTTACGGCCGAGCACCCTGATGGCCTTGAGGCTGTTTGTATCAGCTCCTCCCCGTCCAGCCCTACCAGCATGAGCAAACACGTGCCCCGACAATAGGAATCCCGGGAAGGGCACCCCCCCTTCCCGTTCAAGCTTCGGAACCGAGATCGGGACCTGCAGATTCGACACATCGCCTCATTCCTCAAGCCATCAAGGTCCCCTGCGCTGGTTTGAGGCCGAAGAGTCACGTCACGAACAGGGGGGCCCCCTCAAGCGACCTCAGGGGTCTCCGCATCGGAACCATTGGTGTCGTCGACCTGGGAAGGTGCAGCGTCGTTATGTGATTGCCCGTGGCGTGGGATGACTGAGATGTTGCGTGCGAGAGACTCCTGGGATCGGGGTGCCTCGCTACCTTGCGGCCATGACTGGGTTCCTAGCCCTCGCCCGTCCGTGGACCTCGACAACCCGGACAACTCGACACTTCGCGGCCTCGATACCTGAAACCACAACTATTCGGGCGCCCTTTGCATAGGCTCGTCCAGCTATTCTCCTCCAAAGCCTCGCCTTTGAGATTTCAAGAGCCTGGCCTACTTATTCGGCCCCTTTCCTCAGACCTCTTTACTCTTCTTGAGGGAAGTAGCTCAACAGCACCTCCAGGACTGGTCCTTTGTCACTCATTTTCCAAGACTTGTCTGTGTTGAACAAGCTCGAGACTGTCCGCGCCCTTTTCAAGGTGAGGTTGACCACTTTCAATACCTCCAATCCTTCACTTGAAATTGCTCCAACCAGCCCTATCGCCTGCAAGAACCCCCACGACCCACGCTCTCCTACACACCCTCTTCAGACCCGGGAACCGGTAAGGTATGTCGCCTCCATGGCACTTGCACAGTATTGGTGGGATGCCGTGATCTGTTCCAAGCCTTATTATCAGATCTGGAGCCACTTGGCTAACACGTTGCCAATGCAGATCCGCCAAGCAGGAAACGGGAAGCACAAGCAAAACGAACGACGAGCGAGATTGCGTCTTCAGACCATGGGTGAGTGACTTCACTTCTTCATTGTATCGTTTGCTCGGTTTGGTCCTACCATCATCATCCCATATATATATTGTCCTATACCGTGCCCCTTTTCGTCAGCAGGTACCCGTCGGGTGTCACGTCGGACAGCTTCGTGCATCGCCAACTGGAGAGTTTCAGCCCTGTTATGATCAGTTCCGGACGGAAAAAAGGCGGGCAGCCATCGGGATGGAAGATCATCTCATCTGCAGGAATCGTCCCCGGTCAAGTGGCTGGTCAGATGATGCTCTATTTACTTTTTTGAGATGCAGCATACATGTTGGGGACATGCAACATGCAGTGCAATCAAGCGTTGAGGCACACGAGATACCACAAACCACACATTGACACGTTCTGGTGGCTGTCCGATCCATCCGGCCTTGCTGATCTATACAGGACAACACCGGCAACTTTCACTCCGTCGTCAAACAAGCTCTCGCCCCGTTATCTTGGAACTGCTTGGTCTCGGGGAAGCAAGACATTGAATCCCGTGGACATCCCACACATTCTTACCGTGGAAGTGGAAGGTGTTTGAAAGAGCGGTCCAATGAAAGCTGATAAGCCAAGACATGGCGGCGGTATTGAGCGGCTTGAGAGGCTCAAAGACGCCCTAGTGAGCTCGGCAGAGCTCCACTTGGATGACAATGGTGGTTGTTTGCCCCAACTGGTCAACAGCTTATCCAGGCTTCAAGCTGCTGCGCATCCCTCCCCCGCGTATGCTTCTTCCAGAACCCACACCGGTCCAGCTTCCCGGTGGCTAGTTGCTGCCAGAGCGCTCGCCAAACTGGCAGGACGACCCCACGTGGTCGTCTTATATGTTTCCGAGCCCCCAAAACCCGATGATAAACCTTTCTTTCCGTTCTCTCCTCTCATTATCCGCCTCCCTTGCCCGTCCGTGGCCCTTCAGTGTCCAAGACAGCATCTGCTTCGCCTACATAGCCATTCGATGAAGAAAACTTCACCTAACCTGACTTACACAGATCGCTTTCGCTTCTGGACCAGAACGCATGGCGGCACGTCTCCACACGGACACGGAGGCACAGACGGTACTCAACCCGTAAACTCCCAGGACTCCTTCCAGCCTGGCCATCTTCACCACCTCACCCACTCAGTCTCTCAGCCAGCTGTTTCCCACACCATCGACCTTGAAGCCCAGGACCATGCTTTCCACCACACTCACGGCGCCGATGGCAGCTCCAATAACGTGGCCACCCCGGCTGCCGTCTTTACGCCTTCCCACGATGCCAAGGGCCATCCGACAACATCTGAAGCTACACCCCAGAGGCCTGTCGTAAATATCAGTCAAGACAACGAGAAGACTGAACAAACCCCCGGCAATAGCAAACCTAACCTCCTGGTCAGGTTTGCCCGGACAAGTAAGATGATCTTGCTGCACAGCAAGCTCAACATACTTCTCGTCTTTGTGCCTGTCGGCATCGCCGTGGCACAGGTCGATCACCTTGCCCCCGGCGTCGTCTTCGCCATGAACGCCATCGCCATCATTCCCCTGGCCGGACTGCTCAGTCACGCCACCGAGAGTGTCGCTCATAAACTCGGAGATGCTACCGGCGCGCTGCTGAATGTCACGTTTGGCAATGCTGTCGAGCTGATTATCTTGTAAGCTGATTATCATCCCGACCAATCCGGCGCCGTCCCATTTGGGCGGGCCCGGGCTGATGTCTGCCGTGCGATATAGCTAACGTCCCATGCAGCATGTATGTTCTCTCTGTGCAATAGTGTGGTTCGTGGTCGGATGGATGTGAGACGGTCGTTGCCTGATTTTTCGCGACGCCACAAGGCGTTTGGACTCTGATTCAACATCGTCGCCACTACTATTGGCCGAAGTCTATCTATCGTCCCATCCTCATCTCATAGACCATACTCTCATTCTGTTCTCGGCCTCACCACGGGTTGGAGGTATGATACACTAACACTCCACCAGCATCGCTCTATCGAAGAATGAGATCAGAATCGTGCAAGCTTCCCTCATTGGGTCTATCCTGGCTAATTTGCTGCTCATCTTGGGCATGGCCTTCCTCTTGGGAGGACTTCGTTTCCGAGAGCAGGTCAGTCACCGAAATCGGATACGGGCAGTCAATCCGGCACTAACAGTCTCTATGTAGCTTTACAACTCTACTGTCACCAACACGAGCGTGTCCTTGCTGAGTCTCAGCGTTAGTAGCCTGTTACTCCCCGTAAGTACATAGACATGCTCTTCACAGCTGCCATGGGTCACAATACTTATTAACACACGTTTCTCAGACGGTCTTCTACTGGTCCTTTGCCGACAAGAAGCTCGCCAAGAAGCAGTCCCTGACGATCAGTCATGGCACCAGTGTGGTTTGTACCACCTTGTCTCTGCTCGCGTTGTGTCGCCACTAACACATGCGACCAGCTCCTGCTTCTCGTCTACGGCATCTACCTGTTGTTCCAGCTCAAATCCCATGCCTACATGTACGAATCGACGCCGCAGAAGCTCATCGATGAGGAGTCGGCACGCGGGCCCATGGCACAGTGGCTGGCCTCCTCGAGCTCAGATGACGACAGCAGTTCTTCTTCGTCGGACTCGGACGATTCTAGTCACTCCAGGGCGACCATCTCCCGCCGTGTCCGCAGGGCCATCCGCGGCGGAGGACGCCATCGGAAGTCTAGCGTGATCAGCAGCGACACGGCCACCATCGTCCCAACCCCGACCACTACCAGGACCCCGTCATTCGGAACGGGAGACTTACATCCCCGCGATGAGGCTGGGTCAGACTACATCATGTCCCGCCCTTTCCCGGAGACCAACGAAGAGGCCATCGACGATGGCGGATCTCACAAGTCCAGCCGTGCCAAACGCCGCTACCGTCGTTCCCGCCGTCATCGGTCCAAGAAGTCCAAGAAGGCCTCGTCCCACCACACAGACTCCCGCGATTTCGTCCCGGAGGCTGAGACTATTTCCGAGACTCCCGAGGTGCAAAGTAAGGAAAAGATGACCTCCATGATCGCCGGTGAGCCTCGTCGCGTTGACTTCGCCGTCTCGGACGCAGTATCCCACGCCGAAGGCAGCTCGACAGAGACCTACAACCGCTTCAACGGCCTGCGCGGCATCTCCCTGCGCCCCGTAGCCCAAAGCCTGGCACCAACCCTCTTCGTCCCCACCGGAAAGCAGCCCATGCCGCCCTCTGTTCCCGCCGGTCCAGTTCCCCGCGTCCGCTACGGCATCCGGCGTACCAACTCCCTGCCCGACCGGCTCAACATGCACTTCCACCAGCACCACCCGCAGCATCCGAACAACAAAACCGCCCCCTCCGTCCAGCTCGCCACCCTAACCGGCTCCGTCAACATCGCCGCCGCCGTGGCCAAGGACGGCTCGGACCTGCACGCCGACCTCTCCCGCGTGGCCGCCATCCTCCTCCTGCTCATCTCCACGGCACTCGTGGCCGTCTGCGCGGACCTCATGGTCGACAGCATTAAGGGCCTCGTGGCTAGCAGCTCCGTGGGCGAGATTTTCATCGGCCTCATCATCCTGCCCATCGTGGGCAACGCCGCCGAGCACGTGACGGCCATCACGGTGGCGATGAAGAACAAGATGGACCTGGCCATCGGCGTCGCCGTCGGCTCGTCGATCCAGATCGCGCTGTTCGTGACGCCGCTGATCGTGGTGATCGGGTGGGCGATGGGGAAGGACATGAGCCTCTACTTCACGCTGTTCGAATTTGCGTGCCTGTTCGTGAGCGCGTTCATTGTCAACTTCTTGGTGCTGGATGGCAGGAGCAATTACCTCGAGGGCGCGCTGCTGTGTGCTACTTATGCGATTATTGGGCTGGTGGCGTTTTATTATCCTAATAATGAGGATGCTAGTGATTGGGGAGGGGCTTAGGTTGCGGTGAAGGGAAGATATGACCGAGAGACGGGGTTTGGAGTTGTGAGGGACGGGAGCTTGTCCGTGGCAAGGGACGGTCGTTACTGGTATGGTTATGGGCGATGACTGGTCCGTTATGATTTCACGACAGACAAAGGCCTCACAGAGGCATATCTACGGGGTTATGATGGTTGATGGAAGCGATGGAACAACATATCATTCATTTACGGCGAGACGGACATCGCTGAGGGTACGGTACGGTCAGGAATATCTTGTTCTTGTTCTGGTGCACGTATGTCCGGTCGTAAGCCATCAAGGTTACGTTGGGGTATCTGGGGTTATTTTTCCTATTTACGTGCCAGAGACAGTCTGCGAGCTGTCCCGAGAATGAAAAAGCGCATGGCTACCAGATCCATTCCCCGTGACATTTGTCAAACAGTATTTGAGTTGTGATTGACAGTCTCGCCAGAGACACAACTGGAGGCATCGTGACACCTCAGTTAGAAGTCAGAGACGTCATCAACAGGGCGGTGTGGGGAGGCGAAGGTACCTTGTGAATCTCCCCGCTACGGGGTCACTGATCCCCAGGCCTCCAACCGCTAAGATCTCGAACAACCAACCAATGATATCGCCGCGTATAGTGAACTCGTTGTCTCATCTCCAACTGTGCTCCAACCGTCTCATTTCCACAGCTGAAGCCGGCTAAGTTCACTCGCCAACCTGCACAGCCTCCCCCAACACTTGGTTCTCATATAACAATCCTCCATCCCCGACACCACCCTCCCCTCAATCCCAATCGTATTACACAACGTCACGCCAAGACACAGCCACCACAGCCAGAAGTACAAAATAAACCGACCTGCCGCAAGAATGTGTTTCGGCAAGAAAGACAACATCCAGGACGACGACGGTCCCAGGCCAGCGCAGTTCGCGCCCCCTCAGCCGACGTACGCGTCGAACCCGCAGAAGAAGGCGAGCAGCGTGCCCGTCTCGCCAGCGTCTCCGTCGCCCGTGTCGCCTGTTTACCAGCAGCAATACCACGCACCTCAACAGCACCAACAACCGCCGCACGCAGCAATGGCCGAGCTAGCGGCGCCGGAGAGGGACCGCCCCGAGCTGGGCGGGGACGAGGTGGCTCCTCCTCCGGGACCGCCGCCGGCTAGGAGTGCGGGTGATGACTTCGCTCCCCCGCCGGGACCCCCTCCCGCACGTGGAGGACATGATGATGTAGCGCCCCCCCCTGGCCCGCCGCCGGGAAGGAGCACGCACGACGACTTCGCTCCTCCACCCGGACCTCCACCAGCTCGCGGCGGGCATGACGACGTAGCGCCTCCCCCAGGACCACCGCCATCCCACCGCCCAGCTGCGGCCGATGACTTCGTCCCACCTCCCGGCCCTCCTCCCTCGCAATCTAACAACCCCTTCTGGCAACAACAGCAACAAACCGGCGCCTCTACCTCTTCCGACTACGCACCCCCAAGTGGGCCACCACCCGGCGCATCAACCTCGACCTCAGACTACGCACCCCCATCCGGCCCACCACCAGCCTTCACCCAAGGCGACTACAAAGGCGACTACACCCTCCCGCCCTCGGGCCCGCCTCCCTCATCCTCCAAACCAGGAGGAGAACACAACTGGGAGGACCTAGTGCCCGACACATCCCTCTTCCCCCCGCCCCCCGACATCTTCTCCGGCTACGACCGCTCGCCCGCCACAAACGCGACCGAAGCCGAAGCCGAAGCGGGCGAGGCCTGGTGCGCCTCGCACCCGCTGTCCCCGCCGCTCGATCTCGACGCCTCCGTCCTCGAAGGCCGCAAGACGGGCAGCATCCGGCTCATGGCCCCCGAAGCCGGGCCGTTCAGGGGAAAGCTGGAGTGGGCAGGCAACGGCACCTGGCGGGGACAGACGACGACGAAGGCCGGGGACTACTGCTACATCGGGTACCCGCCCCTCTACGCCGTGAAAAGAGACAGCCCGCTATCTCTTCCCGGTGGGCAAGGGAAGCGGACGATCTACTACGAGGTCCGCGTCCTGCCGTCGAACTCGGCCAAGGAGATATCTCTCGCCATCGGCTTCACGGCCCTGCCCTACCCTTCCTTCCGCATGCCGGGGTGGCACAGGGGTAGTCTTGCCGTGCACGGCGACGACGGACATAAATACATCAACGACCGGTGGGGAGGGAAGGACTTCGTCCCGCCCATGAAGAAGGGCGAGACGTACGGGATCGGCATGACGTTTACGGCTGTCGAGGGCGGGAGGGTCGAGACGGACGTGTTTTACACGCAAGGGGGGAGGGAAGTGGGCAGGTGGAATCTGCACGAGGAGACGGACGCCGAGCAGGATTTGCCCGTTACCGGGCTGGAGGGGTATCACGATTTGGCGGCGGCGGTGGGGACGTTTGGGGAGGTTGGGTTCGAGGCTGTTTTTGAGCCTGGGAGGTGGTTGTATAGGGGTCTTGTTGGGGAGGTGTATAAGTAATGAATGGGTTGGTGGAGGTGGGGGAAGTGCTGAATGGAGGAGTGGGTCAAGGTGGTGATGAGGCTCGAGCTGACACCCGAGCTGGGAATTGATGAGTTACCCTAGAATGACGATAGCGTATTTTGCTCCACTTAAACTTCACTTCCCATTTCAACCTGCAAACGGTCAACTCAACATCCAACTTTTGATATCCATCAACCAATATCAAACGTGAACATCGACACTAAACCATGTCGTAACCCGCCATTTCCTTGTCTTTCTCTCTTTCATCATCAAACCATGTCCCTCCAACCCCAAGAAAGCAGAGAATGGGACAAACACACGTCCTCGATCCGCTCCATCTCCTCCGACGAACTGCACGAGACGCGGCCCAACCGGTGGACGGGGCCCGCGTCAACGTGGCGGAAACTGACGGCTCCGGACAGGGATTTGTGGGCCGCGCTGGAGGCGGTGCGGGATCGGGATTTGGGTGTGCATTTGTTCAATGCTTATGCGCTTCGAGGCGGTGCGAGGGCGGGAAGGGACGGGGATGGGGTTGGCCGGGGAGGAGGAGGGGGGGAGGGTGAGGAGAGGCGGTGGGCGCCTGATAAGACTTGGACTGCGTGGCCGTTGGGGTTGGATAGGGTGCCGCGGGGTGGGTTCCTGGGAGGGGTGGGAGGGGAGGAGGAGGGGGCCAGGACGTTTAGGAGGAGGCTGGAGGGGAGGGATGGTGGCGGGGTGGGTGGGGAGCTTGAGGAGGAGGTGGGTGCCGCCATGCTGAGGGCTGCGAAGGAGAAGTTTCGGTCTAGGGGGTTGGAGACTGGGGACGATAAGCGGGAGGGGAAGAAGAAGACGGGTGAAAGTACGGGTGGGGAGACTGTGGATGGGGAGGAGAGTGATGGGTCCGCGGGGGGGGTTAAGGATGAGGTCATGTCAGGTGTTGAAAACGAAGGGGCAGCGGAAGCGGAGGGGCAAGAGGATGGAGGGGAAGGGGTAAGGTCAGCGGGGCTGGTACCGACGGTGGCTATCGATGATGAGGTGTCGTATGAGCTGCTGCGGCCGGTGACGAGGCATATTCTGGCGAAGTTGGATCAGACGCTTACCGTGTTGCACAATGCCCGGCTGGCTGTGGTCGACTCCGGCTCGGACTCGGAGGAGGATGAAGATCAGGAAGCAAAAGGGGCTGAGCCCAAGAAAAGCCCGAAGAGGAAGGTCTGGGCAGGGGACAACACAGACACGGCTTCCGAAAAACCCAGCAGCCGCCGAAGAACACAGCATGCGCCACAAGAAGGGGAGACAGATCGGGAGATGCAAGTGCGACTGGCGAAGAAGTACCACAGACGCGTTCCGCGCTTCTCAGATGAGGAGGGCGAGACGACGGCTGCTGATACGGCCGGCAGTTTGAAACCTCAAAGGCGGAAGAAGGTCGGAGTTACGACGCGGTCCATGGCGAGAGACACATCAACCAAGCTCGATTCCCACCGTGATCGAGGAAGCAGACTTGACAGGCTGGCCCTCCGAGACTGGAGCGACGTCCTCGGCGCCGCTGCCCTCGCCGGATTCTCGCCCAACGTCATTGCGCGAGCGACTCAGCGGTGTTCAGACCTGTTCGGCCAAGGCATGGAGTTCAACACGCTCTACGAAGAGCCTGCAACAGGTCGAGCGAACAAGAGCCGGTCGACATGGTTCACCCCTGGTCAAGCCACCACAGACGAAGAGTCTGACGAGGAAGAAGGCTACCGGAGCGAGGCAGAGCAAATACGAGCCATCAGCCGGGCATCCAGCGTCATCGTCAACGAGTCCTCGTCCGAAGACGGAGAAGCAGCGTCCACACCCGGCACGCCCGGCCGCGGCCGACGGAAAGGGAAGGGTTACTCCGTCGCCCCCTCCGTCGTGCGGCTCTACTGCCCGCACGCGAACTGCTCCGGCGCGATCAACGGTTTCACGCGGCGGTACAACCTCAAGCAGCACCTCATCACCGTGCACGGCAAGACGCCCGAGGTGCTGTCTGAAGACGACGACGACATGGGTGAGATGCACGGCGCGGTACATGTCGACGGGTTCCTGAAACCGATACGACCGAGGAAGGGCTGGCGGGCGGCAGATACAGGGCTTAGCAGCGGGAGGAGGCAGCAACGACGGGGATACAGGAAGACCGGGGCGCGGCTGGGGACGCCGCCGCCGAGACAGTTCTACTCCGATGCTGGGTATCACGCCGAGGCCGACGTGGAGGATATGATACGGGACGCAGACGATGGAGATTACGTTTGACAACACGTTAAATAGATGCCCGTAATTCCAACACTGTTACTAGGGACTGCCGTCCTTCCTCTCCCATCCCATCCATGCGCTCGCTCATTGCCCCTTAGCAGCAAACTGCCGTTCAACCTCATCAGCAAACTCCCCCAACGTCTCAAACCTCCACTCAAACCCGACCTTCCCCTCCCTCACCAATCTCCCCTCGTCACTCCCCTCCCCACCAAGTCCTCTCGCAATATACACACTCCTCAACCCCACCTCCTTGGCCGGTACATGATCAATCTCCAAACTAACAGCAACATGCAACAACTCGCCCTTCTCCTTCTCCACCCCAAACTCTTTCTTCGACCGCTCAAATAAATACTCGAAGTTTCCCAAGGAGGGTTTATACCCCCCGATCTCCTCGGCCGTGTACACCCCATCCACCATCGCCGGGCCGAGGTGCTCCTCCACCGTGCGACGGATATTGTCGTTGTCCACGTTACTCAACAAAATCAACTTGAACCGTCTCCCCAGCCGCTGCAGGGCGTCGACGGTGTCGGGGAAGGCGGACCAACGTCCGGGGGCGGAGCCGATTTTGTTCACCTCTTTTTCGTCTGGAGGTAAGGAGACGCCCAGCTCCGAGGCGAGGGATTTGTAAGAGGAGATGAGGTTGGCCGGGTACAGCAGCTTTGGTTGGGAGTGCCACAGTTCGTGGGAGAAGTCGCCGAAGCGCTGGATTGCGAAGTAGGGGTTGACGTTGTAAGGATGGGACGGGGGAAGTTGGGAGAGGATGGGTTGCAGGTCGGCGGTTAGGCCCGCATTCCAGTCTATTAGGGTGCCGTAGCAGTCGAAGCTGAGGGCTTTGAAGGTTGTTAGGTCGGGGTGGGACATGGTGGAGTGTTATGTGTGGTGGGGGATGGGTGTTGTTATTGGTGATGGTGAAGGATGAGGACGTCGAGGTTGAGGTTGAGGTGTAAGTTGGAATGTCGGCATTGAAGGGTCCGATATGGGAATCCTTGAGTTGCTGGTAGGATGTTTTATAGACATTCGTTGTTACTCGTATGTCTCATGATACCATGCCTATCTCTCTTCATTCGGTTACGGAGATGCATATAGGTCCTTCCGCATACGGCAATTCACGGCGATAGAGTGGAGATCACCTGCCCGGAGCGGGGATGTCAATCGGGATGGCACGACGGAAGGGCGCGCTCAAACCTTGACTGAACATCACATCATCACCGCTTCGAAGATCGGTATCCCCTCAGAAACGGGAACCTCCAGGCCGAATGTTTCCGAATCACTCTTCATGTTCTCTACTTGGGGTGGTGACGTCGGTTCATTGTCTCACGGGTGGAACGGCAAGATGTGCTAAAGCAGGTCTGAATGCTGGGACTATCGAGAGAATGGTAGTACACCTGCTCCTGCTCCCTTTGTATTTCTGCTGCATCCTCTCAATCAGAATCCCGAACCAAACCGCAGCAGATCCTACACACCTCCAAAGAAATGCAAGAACCCCAGACGACATTGCCAACCGAGTTGCCTGATCAAATGGGTAATCCATCTTCTTAAAGCCATGCCGCGTTCCACCATCAGCGCCTTGCGGGTTCCCATGCGAAACAAATGTGCCAGATAACTGTTACACAAAGAAACAATGCGCTCAGCGGTAGGTCATGCCGTTGTCCCAGTGCGAGGCACCCTGGCCACCATAATCGCGAGCAGCGCCAGGCACGCCACGGTCGATCATGGGCTGCACGCCACGGTCGGTTATGGACTGCAAGCCATGATCGATCATGTGACTGCGTGCGTCACGCGCCCGAGACCTATCGTCCCACTGGAGCGACGGGATAGAGGTGTGGGAGCTCATCGGGGAGCGTGAGCGATAGGTGCCGGGGGCGCCGTAGCCGGAGCCGTGCTGCTCGCCCCGGCCAGGAGAACGGGAGCGCTGACGCTCCCGAGAGACAGCGGTGCCCGGCGCCATCCCGGCGAAGCGAGCTCCCAGTGCAAACCCCTGCAGCAGAGCGGTCTTGACGCGCGGATCATCGCAGGCGCTGGTTGGGATGCCGGTGACATCCTGAATGTGGCGGATCAATTCGTCTGACTTGTCCATGTGGTGGTGGACGACGTTGCTGGTGTCGCGCTCGAAAACGGGGTCCTTCTTGATCTGGCCGGGGTTGATGGAGCCCTGCGGAAAGCTGTGGCCGGAGTCAAGCGGGCGGTTCATGGCCGTCATGCCGAGAGGGCGGGACTTCTCCCACCTCGGGCAGTTGATGGTGGCGTGGGAAAACGCCGGAGAGGCCCCGCAAAGGTTGCAGCAGTTACCCTGCCTGAACTTCTCGAAGACCAGCGTCCTCAGACCGCACCTGTGATCGCGGTTCACCTGAATGGTGTTACCGGTGTAGGTCTGGCCCGGTAGCTGCAGGAGGATATGTCCTCCATGTGTGCCGCGCCTGAACTTGCGCCGAATGGAGAGGCCATATCTACGGCCCTTCAAGAAGTCCTGCAGCTTCTGGTGAAGAGCCTCCTCCGGGATCTGGCCCTGAAACTCGGCGAGAAAGTAGAGCGTGGGTGGCGGCACAGGCCAATTGCGAACGATCTCCAGTGCCTTGCGCGCGGTATCCATCTTCGCGGCGATCCCACTGCCGTAATCGCCAGAACAAGTCACGGTCACCTCCTTGATCATGGCAGTGCAGCGGAATTCGTTCCCACCAAGGTGCTCAACCGTGAAGGAAGGGTTGAACTTGCGCCTCTGGCATTCCTGCGACAGCAACTGCGTGGGAAGGCCCTGCATGTTATGCTTCTTGAGAAAGCTCTGTCCTGCTTCGGAGCGCATCCAGTCGGAGTTACCGGACTCAACGTTGTCGACTTTCTCAATCATCCGGGTGCCGGAGTAGTAGGAGGGGTACATGTTCTTGGGAGCAGCCGGACGCATGGGGAGGCTGGACAGCCTGGGTTGCTCCTGGGCATTGGCCTTCACCAGGCCATATTGGGCCTGGCCACCAGCAGTGCCAGTGGCCACCTCGTTGTAGTCCTTGTAGCGCGGGAATGGGGGCGAGGATGACAGAATCTGGCCTGGCTCTGATCGCTGGGGTTAGTGGTGATGGGTTGGGGGCAATGGGGGAATGGAGTCAAACCCTGGTCAAGAGGGCGAGCCTGCGCATCCGCCATGTCTGCTAGCTGGTTAGCAATGGCGATATTGTGGCTCGCTCGGGGAAGCAATTACCGGTGTCCTTGGGAGCCTTGTTGGTCTTGGGGGTCAAGGCCGCAAGGGCGTTGGCCAGGCCGGGCTCGGACTTGAGGGCCGGAGCGCCTCCAGAGACGTTCGGAGGCCCATTAGGGCCACCACCGCCCATGACAATGTCGGAGTTCATGGGTACTTGTCTGGCGATAGAGGCTGTCAGCCGTCTGTGTGCACTTTCAGATGACAACCGGAAACAAGTGCATCAACTCGTTATCGCACAAAACGAAGGGGAAATGAGCAGGGAAGAATGAAAGGATCTGGAGACGATTGAATATTGACGAACGCGTTGAATACGCGTGGCGGGAAAATGGGTGGTAGGGGCGAGAGAGGATGATGCACGAGGAAGGTGAGAGGTTCGTGCGCGGTCGACGTCGATGAAGACGAGGGTGGAGAGGGTTCGAATCAACCAGAAAGACGACTTGAAGCGACAGCTGAGTGGAGACGATGTGGAAAGCGGCGTGGAAAGGAGGGCGATGGGGAAGCACGGCCAGAGGAAAGTGCAGCAGCAGGAATGGCACAGAAAAGGGAAAGAGCTAAGGGCGATGGACATGGATGAAAACATACCTGATGTCGTCGGAATCGAGGAAGTGGCGATTGCGACGATAGAGAGAGAGAGAGAAAGAGAGAGAGAGAGAGAGAGAAAAGGGACAATGTGGTCAGAGAGTTGCTAAGTCCTAAGACTTTGAGGTTGTTGGGTGTTGGAGGTGCTAGAACCAAGATAGATTTCGGTTGAAGGTTTCTGAGCGGAAGTGGTTATCGATCGTCAACAAAGTGTTTACTGCGCGTTCACGGTCGCGTGAGCCGGACTAAGGTACTGGCCGGACTGCTGAAGCGAAAGACACCTATCGAACCAACCGGCTTCACTCACGGCTCCCGGCCTTCACTCATAGATTAGCCGACCCCTTTTTTTCACTTTTGTGCTGTGCAGAGGAGAAACAGTATGAGCTCATAAGTGTGAATACAAACACAGAAATGAGGCAATGACAAGATGGCCCTTAGATGCAACTGCAGGCCGCCGCACTCCTTTGTCCACCTTACACCACAGTCCCTCTGCAGCTCCCCTCCATGTGTGCATGATGTCTGAGTTTCAGGCAATGACCGAAGTCATCGCCTCCCCCTTGGCCCAGCGCTTGACATTCTCAACCTGCTGCGAATACCACGTATCCAGCGTCCCCTTCTCAACGTACCCCATATGCGGCGTCAGCAGCACCTGACTCCTCCCATCCTCCCCCCACTTCGTCGTCCTCCACTTGCTGTCCTTCGGCAGCGGCTCGAGGTTGAACACGTCCACCGCCGCCGTCCTGATGAGGCCCTTCTCCAGCACGCCGATGAGATCTTCCTCCACCACCAGCGGTCCCCTGGACGTGTTGACGAAGATAGCCGTCTTCTTCATCAGCTCCAGATCCTTCGCCGATATGACACCCCTCGACCGATCAGACAGCACAAGATGGATGCTAACCACATCCGCGGTCTTGAAGAGCTCCTCCTTGCTGACTGCCTTGAACGTCTTCTCCCCGTCCGTCTCGACGGGCAAGCCGGCCTGCTGGGCCTTCTCGTCTGCCGCTTCCTGTGTGAGATTGCTGCTCCACGCCACGACGCGCATTCCGAAGGCGATGTTCATGATCTTCGCGACATTGACACCCAGCCGTCCGAGCCCGACGACACCCAAGACCTTGCCGGCCAGACCTGCCGCGTAGCTCGTCTGCCATCCCCCAGACTTGACAGAGGCGTCATCCGGTGCGATATTGCGGGCTGCGGCCAGGATCAGAGCTACGCAGTGCTGCGTGGTGCTGTCCGTGCCTACGGTCCTCCCGCCTTCGACGGCGCCGGCGACGGGGATGCCACGCTCTTTGAAGGCCTCGAGGTCCAGCGAGGCGTTGCGCAGACCGGTCGTGAGGAGGAGCTTGAGGTTGGGGAGACGGGCGATGAGCTCCTTGGGAAAGGGGGTGCGTTCTCTCATCGTGGCTAACGTTGTCAGAGTTGTGCTATGTGAGTGGAATTGGGCAGCAGGCGTACATACAGATGATCTCGAACGGCTCAAGTCTCTTGACGAGCTCATCCTTAACGCTCTGAGGGGTATCAGGGTGGTTGTAAGGGAGTAGGGTGTCCTTGAAGACTGTTACTTCGTAGCCAGCTGACTCGAGCTTCTTGAAGTGTGGGACTGAGAGGCCCTGGTAGTCGTCCAGGACAGCGATCATCAACGGCGACATATTTGCGAGAATGTTCTCTGTCAAGGGAAAACGGTCTTCGTTTAGCGCTTCAAACCTAAACCTCTCAGTAATGGACGGCTTGTAGACGGCTTTATGGCAGCTGAGGCTGATAATTGCAAGAGGTTGACGTCCGGAATATTATTTCGGCCAAGCCGAAAGCCGGAGCATGCTCCGGGTGATCTCGATGCCGTCATCTGCCGAGCGGGGTCTTGGCACCACCTCACTTCCCCGCATTCTCTCCAAAGCGGGTAGCCCCTCTCCCGCAGCCGAAAGAAGGGGTTACAAAACAATGAGTTACTCTCAAAACATCACCGGGTTTCAATGAAGCTTGTAAGGGTGTTGGCGATCGGGCGTTCATTAAATAACTGGAATTCTCCGGCTCCTGTGCCTCTACCTGCTTGTCCATCTACTTGCCGCCTGCCGCCCTTGACCTTTGGACTAATCTTCTTTTCCTTCCTTGCTCCCTCACAGTAGACCACCTCTTCGTCCCTTTTATTTTCTCTCTCTTTGACCATTGTTTTCCCTTGCCTTTTATCGTAACTCCTCCTTGGTGGAGTGACGGAACCGACTGCCTTTGCCCGAAATGCCCTTCACTGGTCCTCCTGCCTGGCCCGGGCATTGAACCCCCGCAGATCCTGAACGACACGCTGACATCCAACCCTGAAGCTGGAGTCAGGCTCCAACATGCAGAGTAAGACAAAGTCGATGAACGTGCGCACCGTCTCATCGCACCCGTCACCTTCGCTAAGGCTGGTCTTGAGAGCCTACATATATGAAACAAGTCAGCCATCAGGTTCTGGAATGTTTTGTTGCACGTATTGAAAGAACTTACCGCCTTATTCACTTCGACCGAGGGCGCCAAACCGTCAGCAGTGATATCGATCGCCCGCAATCTTAAAAGACTTGCAAAGAAGTCTCGCTCGTTGTGGATATTCTTTCCAGCAGAAGTCTGTGCTGTGTCCACTCCCTCCGGACCATGGAGATACCAAGCGATGAACTCGAGGTAGATGCAGCCCAGAGCCCAGATATCACCCCTCGAGGCAAGCCTCGACTCCCGGGTATTGTCGACCAGTTCAGGGTCTCCGAAGCTGAGGATCTTCAGGCTCCCCATTGAAGGTGCATTCCCAGGTCCAGCTGCAACGGGGTACCAGAAGATGCCCTGTGGCCTGATGTCGCCGTGTGCATACGGGAAGGTGTGGATCTGGAAGAGTGCCTCCACAACACCGAGACATTGCTCGAAAATCCAGCACTTGATATCTTGTGACTTCAAAGCGACGGGCGAGAAGGACCTGGCGGCTTCGGTCAGGGTCATTGACCAGATATTCCGCAGGGTGCCGGTTGGCCACTTGAACAGGAAGTGGTACTCGTTTGTCTCCTTCATCGAGAGCACCAGGAGAAACTCCACAATGTGACTCCTGTCTCCGGAGCTCAAGACTTCCCATCCAGACTGCTCTGCTTCGTAGAGCTTCCCAGGCTGCTTGAAGACCTTGACGGCAGCGAGGTATGGCTTTCCTTTCTGTTAAAGTGTTAGACCAGCCTCACAAACCAAGGCGAGAGCATTATTTTACTGACCTCACTGTCACGGAACTCATGATGACCCTCGTGTATCCTGATCTTGACAACATCGTCCCGGTTCGCCAAGCGGTTGCGCTGCGGCTTGTTCCACGGAAGGAGGGAGTGTCTGTAGGGCTGAATACTCTCAGGCACGCCTACTTGTGGTTTGTGCAAGACCATCGAAATCAACGAGTGTTGAACGATGCAGAAGTTCCTTCTGTCTTCTGCGCTCCACTCCGGTGTCTGAAAGCAGTCGAGAAACTTTTCCGAGATTGGCTGAAAGGTCATGTCCCGGACCGAATATACGGAGGACGTCTCGTCGTGGAACTGTAATGGAAGGTCAAGATCGCAGAGCTTCTTGACGATCGGCTCGACAGTGTCAGTCATAGCTTTGCCGATAAGCACCAGGAGCGCAAAGACGCGCCTGCAGGATGTGTCGCGATCCCTATAATGGAATGAGACCGGCTTATTACGCGACTTGCTGACATTGGTGCGGCATATTTCTCGCACAAGAGCGTCGACGTCGGTCGTCTGGTAGTACGACGTCTGGAGCGCGTTTCGGACAGCGCCCTCAGTGATGAGCTTATAAATCCTTGGGCCGGGTACGGACCAGTTGTTCTCGTCAACCTTGACCTTTGCGTCCTCCAGCGCGCCTCTCAACCTGGTGAGGTAAGAAGACATGGTGGCAAAGAAGTCGTTGGAATTTCAGAGGGGGTGGGTGATATATAGAGGAGGTTGTGTTTTGGAGTCTTGTGAAGTGGGGTCGGGTAGAGGGATAAGTTGAAGATCGAAGCATCTAAAGAAATACTTCTAGATTGGAGAAGTGAGTTGTGGTGTGGTAGAGTAAGGGTGAGAATCCTAGTCAAACTCTGAAAAAGCGAGGTATATATACCGGCGGTTTACGACGAACTGACCCCCGAACAATAACCGAAGAACAACAAGTTGTTGAGGAGAAGCTATTAGGTGAAGTGAACCGGTTGATTCACGGGCGACTGAAAATTGACGAAAAAATAGCTTGTTGGGGGTAAAGTATAGCCCGAGTCAACTTTCAGCAGCTGTTCAAGTCCCTTACCTCCCTCGCACACGGCTTGTCCAACTGCCATATATACAGTGTGTCACATAATAACTACAGCCTGATACCTTCTGAATCACGTGTCTCCTTGTTGTTGACGCTGTTCTAGCTGCTTCTCCTGCTTCTAGACCCAAAAGGGATTTGAAAGAATAAGTCTGTTGACTTCGAGGGATCTTCCCAACAAAGGTATTCCGCATTGACCACCTCGTTCACGCAGCTGCATTCTCACAAGATGGGGCATCGTAAAGACAGTAAGGTATTACATGGATGAACATGCTGCCTTCCATTTCTGGGCGCCAGGTTGGATTCGAGGGAACAGCAAGTCAGTGATAGATAGTTAAACCTAAGTCAACAGAGTAACCACAACTCAGACTTTCTGGGTCTTCCAATATGCTTCAGGTATCAGTTCTAAGCAAACTACGAGTACGTTTTATATGTGAAAGAATGATAGAGAAGCGAGAAGAAACAAGACTGGATGTATATTTATATCAGCAAAGAGCCTAGACAATCTGATCACAGGCACCAACTGTGTCTGAAACAAAATGAGTTTGCAATTGGGTCACAAACAGTTGTCTCCATCTCTAGCGCGTGGACACAAAAGTATGACGACATGCCAAAGAGACGGGACAAAACCTATGGCATTACCTTCCATAAAAGAATAGCAAATTTATGATTGAAACAGGCAGGAGAATGCCAAGTATATGCCAGTCTCATGAATCTCACGAAGCCAGGGCAGCAATAGAATATCTGTACCACAGTGTTAGGACGCTCAACGCACTTTGTATCTTGGTTGAGCCTTGAGGTTTCTAACAAGCAATTTGCTTCATAGATATGACTATCACCCACGCTGATAAGCAACTTATTTATTCTGTTTTAAGGAAGCCGAACATGCCGTTGTTAATCTTAACTTCTGAAGGAAGACCATAAGACTAAGTGTACCTCGACTATGACACTGATCATCCTGCCCAAGACAGCTTCATCTGCTGCTAACGATAAGCACTTCTGACAGTCTGTGAGAAACGGTAGAAGCTCCGGGACAATGGTTTTGTTCGTGAAGATCTGCTCGTACTTAATGCAATAAGGCCTGTTATCCAGGTGATCTTGACGGAACTAATCTCATGTCCATCCCTTATTCTGCGTCATTGTATGCAAACAAACCCTAGACGTCTACAGTACCAAAGGATTGGTAGGTACTCTACCTACCATAGTGGAAAACAAAAAACATACTAAGTCGCGTCTCTAGCAGAGGAGCGCCATCATCTTCCACATCTGAACAGCATCCATGCTCCCCACAGCTAGATGAACGTATCAACAGTACTTCGGTGAAAACAGCGCCTCCTTGGACCATATCGCAAAGGCTCTCCAATCTCTGGCTCCAGGCTAGGAGGCTGCTCCAACATTGACAGTCCATGTTTGGCTCACTGGAAGCACCGGGTTGATTTTGAGCTAGTATCCTTCTGCGAGCCGAAGTGAGGCGTTGCTGGCGGTGGTCTCCTACCCTAGGGCTTGGCTTCGTTAGAAGGCCTCGAACCGATACTGGTGGCTAGCTATGTGGTTGATCCTTGCGCTGGCTGTGAGGAGACACATTGCAGCACATATGTTGAGAGAACCCAGCCTGGGTCAGGGGAAGTTTCTAGGTTCTCCTAGCGGTCTGGAATAGCTGGTGATGTGGCATGTAGTGACTTTACTCTTCGTATCTCAGTACTTGATTACCATCATTTGAGCAAGCGTTGCGGGCAGACGGCCCGGCGGCGAGCCACGTCGATACAATGCGGCCAGCCGTCTGGAGCCCAGTCTCCTAGTCTCACACAAGAGAGTGTAAGTATCCAACCTGGCCTCCAGATCAAACTTCAGCACATGGCATCGCCTCGTACCAGAATGTGATATCCTAATGCTGATAGGCTTCTCCATCGCTCGTGTTACTAGAGCGTTCAATATCTGACGGGCTCCGGTCTGTGATATTCTCCCAGAGAATGTAACGGAGATGCCGCCGAACGCTAGTCACGGCTACGAGGACCTAAGGAAGCCGCCTAAATTGTGATATGCTAGGTATGGGAGATTTGATGTGAAGCGCTTACGTTTCGAGAGACTTGGCTGGTGAGACTACAAGCCCAATTGTCGTATAGATGTCTACTTCATTGGCCGCACAGGACTGGACGTCAGCCGCATAAACCAAACCTTCCGATAGTGCTTGGACCATATTGCTGTCAAATTTCGCTTGAATTGCCCCATGTTCTTCTATGCTTCTTCTGGCAGGTGTAGCCACAATCTGTATTGTTTTCTTCGTTTAGCATCTAAGCCGGAACCAGTTCTGTCACACAGTATACGACCACATTCCGTCTAACTTACCGCTTCGAGAAGGCTCAATCCTATGGGCTACTCGTAGGGGGTTCCCCGTCCCTGCGCGTAAATATTGTTTCTAAAGAATACATAACCATGCCGGTGAAAATCCCAGAAGAACCGTCAACCTCTCAGCAGACGGATAGACCTGCAACTCCAAGGGGGCATACACTTACACCAGCGATGTGGTCAAACATCCCCTCCGGCGCGGTTGCGACTCTGAGCATCATCGATACAACTCTGCACCTTGGGAATGTTAGAACAAGGGACCTGATGGCACCCGCCATGAGTGGGTTCGACATTCTCCCTTCCTTCCCGACATGGTCTTTCCTGCTCGAGAGCTCGACTGGCAAGAAAGCCGTCTTTGATCTCGGTGTAGCTCACAATCTTGACTCATACTCTCCCCCGCTCTCTGAAGGTCTCAAGTACACTGGGTGGACGGTAGAGACGACGCATGACGTGGCCGACATTCTCAAGAACAATGGCGTAGATCCCAGCGATATCAACGACGTGATCTGGAGTCACGAACATTTCGACCACATCGGTGACATATCGAAGTTCCCTAAAACGACAAACTTGATTGTTGGACCGGGCTCTAAGGAGACGAACCTGCCGGCATGGCCGACGAACCCGTACTCCGAGCTTAGGGATGATTACTTCGCGTAAGTTTCCGTCTTCTTCTAGTTTAAAGCCGGCTGTCGCACGCCTCTGAACAATCGGAGACTAACTACAACCCTTCAGAGGGCGGAATGTCATACAAATGGATTTTGAGAAGCAGAGCCCAGAGCTGCAGATTGGCCCCTTCAACGCCTTCGATTTATGGGGTGACGGTGCAGTCTACCTCCTCAGTACGCCCGGCCACACAGAAAGTCACCTAGGAGCACTGGTCCGCACAACAAACGGGCCGGAGAACAACACCTTCGTACTCATGGGGGGCGACCTCTGCCATCACGCGGGCATGCTCCGACCGTCCCCCGACCTGCCCCTCCCTCCCCTGGTCCACTTCCACATGTCCGACGAGATCAAGGCCCGCACCAAGTCATGTCCTGGCGAAGGTATTCCCAGCAACCTGTTCAAGAATTTGAACGTCAAGCGCGGGCGAAAGGAGGACGAGCCCTTCTTCGACCCGACTTCGGCGAACAACATGGCTCTGGCCATGGACACCATCAGGAAATCCCAGAAGGCGGACGCGAGCGACAACATCTTCTTCATCGCTGCGCACGACGAGTTCATCCGCGACGTGGCGGACTTGTACCCCAAGAACGCCAATGACTGGAAGACAAAGGGATGGAGGGAGAAGGCCATGTGGGCTTTCTTGGCTGACCTGGCCCCTGCTGCTGTGGGCACCTTGAAATGAGAACTATCAAACGATAGGAAGCAGAGACGCTTTGGAACCTGTATTAGTCGGGTGTGTGATAGTAGGAGTGTTGTGAGAAGCTCGGAGTTTCCTTAATGGCAGGCGAGACATAGATACAAGGTTGGTAGTATATCCCCCAATCTGAGAATCAAGTCTTCAACTCCTACGATATACCGTAGCATTCACAGGCGGAACATTCGCAGTAGCCGCTATCAGCGTATCCGACGTCGGAAGCACCACATCCCTAACCCCCGGCCCTGGGTCCAAGCCTCCAGAGCCACTCGACGGCCCCAGCTGCACATTAAGCACCCAACTGCACACCTCCCTCGCCGCCTCGATATACGTCTTCGCATCGCCGTCCTTCCAAGCCTTCTTCGGGTCCGACTCCCAAGTGATATTGGTGATGCTCGCCCCTCCGCCGTCCCGGCCGTAGCCGTCGAACCCAGCATCGATCCGCAACTCCATCATCTTGATTCCACTCCAGCTGCGGTGCGCATGCA
Organism: Coniochaeta sp. 2T2.1; assembly: GCA_009194965.1. Lineage (NCBI taxonomy): Eukaryota > Fungi > Ascomycota > Sordariomycetes > Coniochaetales > Coniochaetaceae > Coniochaeta > Coniochaeta sp. 2T2.1. The sequence goes on from VSMA01000014.1 coordinate 995,275, forward strand.
GCCGCACCTGCCCCTTCTCGTCCGGTCCGTCGGCGTAGATGAACCACTTGTCCTCCGAGGCCGTCATGCTGGGATCCCGCGAGGCAGACATGAAGATGTGTGTCGTGATGGTGTCGCCCACGCCTATCAGACCAGACGAGTATATGTTCGTGTTGTTACTCATGCGAGGTAGGAAGCCTAGGATGAGGAGGGGAAGCTGGTCTGGGCGGATCGGGACGTGCCATGGTGTTGTGACGGGTAAGGAGAAGGGCTCGCGGCGCCATTCGTGCGGCCCGACGCGGTGGTTGGGTGTTTTCCCTCGTTGCCCGTAGGCGCTCCAGTGTCTGATCAGGGCAGCTTGTTCTGGTGAGACTCCTTCCATTATACTTAGGTTGAGGGGATCGGTTGATAAGATGGAGAGGCGAGACTTTTTTTGTCGAGTCCGTGGTGTTACATGGTCGCACTTCAGCCGCTCGAGCTACTGCAGCCTGCTTGCACTGCCTCACTCAGCTTTTGAGACACTGATATTCCGGCCTCCTTTTCGATCCAACTACTAAATATCAGAAGAAGGGATGATCTTTCAAAATTGCTTACTTTTGAACGGAAGTTGAACGAGTCAAGTGGCCAAACAGCAGAATTGGAACTTGAGCAACCCTTCGAAATATGAGCGACGCAACTATTCCGTCGTGCCCGTCGTGCCAAGAACTGCAACCATGTCACCTCGACATCCCGATTTCGAAGTTGCTCGAAGGCATTGGGCGAGAGTGTCCCGGATGTGCTTTATTGAGAGACGTGGTCCAACCTTTCGTGCTTTTTGCAGAGGTGGAGAGCGTCCGGATCGTCGTTGATGGCGCGCTGTATGTGTACGTCTTCTTCAAGGAGCTGAAAGGCCGACATGCCACCATCGAAGTGTACGCAAAGCCGGGTATGTTGGTACAGACACCACAAGAAAAGAAACGGGGACGGCTGACCATATTACAGACAGTCCATCGCGGTGGAAGCACATCGGTCCGGCAAGAAGTGTACCAGCACTTGCCAACTCGACCGAGTCCATCGGGCTACTGAAGCGCTGGCTCAATGATTGCGAAACAAGGCACCCTGCCTGTCAAGCAGGTCGCACCGCCACGCTGCCGACAAGAGTAATCCATGTCGGCGAATCAGCCGAGACCGTCTCGCTGTATATCAGTCAACCTGGGGAACAAGGCACTTACACCGCTCTGAGCCACTGCTGGGGCGGCCAGACGCCCCTGGCGACGACACAGGCGACACTCGGGGATCGACAGAAGTCCATCCACTTCGATAAGAAATCCAGGACCTTTGCAGAGGCAGTCGAAGTAACCCGAGCTCTTGGCTTCAAGTACCTATGGTAAGCCGCTCTCTCTTCCAGGAGACACAAGTCTAACGGCCGGCAGGATCGATTCCCTCTGCATAATCCAAGACGACGTCGCAGACTGGACAGCCGAAGCAGCCAAAATGAGCCAAGTCTACAGCAACGCTGCCCTGACCCTTTCAGCAGACGGCGCGGCTGACACATCACAAGGCCTCTTCGGCGGCTCCGGCGCCAGAACATCAGCCCACAACACGCAGGTCATCGGGACCACAGACCCATCCGGCTCTCCTGTAGAGGTCTACGCCCGTCTGCGTTCCTCCCGGCCCTCTGACCCGAACACGGCACCTCACTCCAGCCTCCCAACATCACCCAGCAAGCTCTCCACGCGCGCCTGGGTATTGCAAGAACGCATCCTCTCCCCACGCATGGTGCACTTCTACAACGAGGAGCTCGTCTGGTCATGCTTCGGGCTGGAGCGGTGCGAGTGCCGGCTAATGGCGGGCACGTCATCCTTCGGCACCTTCAGACGCTTACTGTCCACGCCCGCACCAGACAAGCCAACGTCCGAGAACAATGTCCTGGTAGAATGGCCGAAACTAGTGGAGCAGTTCACCTCCAAAGGCCTAACCTATCCCAAAGACCGCCTCCCCGCCCTCTCCGGTCTCGCGACGCTTGCGCACGAAAAGACGCCCACCTCGCGGTATCTGGCGGGCATGTGGTCCGCCGACATGGCGTATTCGCTGCTCTGGGCTAGCGACCATGTTGCGGCGGCACAGTCCGATACACCGATAGTCCGAATGCCGGTCGTGCCGTTTGCGCCGTCGTGGTCGTGGGCGAGTGTGGTCGGTCCGGTGACGCATGTCGATCGACATCTCGACCAGTTCACCAACCGGAGATCGGGGCGGGACGAGGTCAAGCCTCTGCTCGAGGTGGTGCGGGCCGTGACGACGCCGGTAACGTCCAACGCGTATGGACCTGTCAAGGAGGGAGTCGTTGTTGTGCGGGGCCAGATGTTGTCGGTGCGGTATGACTTTTTGGAGGGGACGTGGCGGCCTGTCTTGCAGGGTGGTGAGATCGGTGGTCCAAGCTTGGGGGCAGAGGTTGACAAGAGGCCGAAGGTAGAGCCCAAGGTTATCCCTGACGTACTGGACGAGGATCCCAGGTTCAATGCAACCGCCAGAGTGCTGCAGCTGTTTGGTGAGTTTGTGTTCCTCAGGGCGGCAACGTATATATGGGAGGGAAGCATGTCGAGCGAGGGTACCGAGGTGGTCGCCCTTCTTTTGGAAAGGAGGCCGGATCTGTCAGGGTCGGGAGAAGAGACGTACCAAAGGCGTGGGATCGTGATGCACGCTTTTGATAGCAGGAAGGTGTGGTTAGGCGTTCCGACACGGACTATCAGTATTGTTTAAGGGGAATGAGGCCCCTGCAAAAGACACCGGGTTACCAGCCCTTCCAGCTTTGCGCACACCTCTGTATCAACAGATCTGGAACATCTCCGAACTACCTTCTGGTCTGCTTACCCAAATCGTTGAACAGCCAGAGAGGCGTTCGAAGCTTCGTCCCCGGATTTCCGCATAGTTGGTTAACATCCGCACCAGTTTCAATGGGCGTTTCTTGCTCCCTGTGGATTCTCGGCCGTCCAGATTGCCCGTCAAGAGGGAGTCCAACGCGTTAGAAACCCGGTTTACATCTGCGCCCCTTCGTGACCATGATATCCGCGTCCCTGGACGATATAAGGCAGCCCTACCTGACTGACGAAGCATCTAAGCACATCCAGCCAGTCGCCCAGGTGGAAAATGCACATCCGCAGGCTTGGACTTGATGATTGATACCTGAACACACCATCCATCTCGACTGAGGGCTGTCACCTTTGGGTACTAGTGGGTGACCAATGGTATTATTTCATTCGCAACCGATGAGAGACGTATGTATCTCCATGTATCTCCAATACCGCGACATCTCCGCGTCTGAGGTAGTCCGCGCGCGGTACAAGCCGGTGAAGAGTCGAAATGGTGAACAGCCGGATGGATTCCGACGAACCAATCCGCGAAAGCCGCCTGGTTCCCTGGACTTTCTGTCCCAAATGCCTATGGTCGGCTCAACGACGCATCAGAGCAAACAACCCCAGATCCTGAACCCATACTCAGGCTCGATACTGGTCATCCCCCTCAAGGAGCATGCCCACTGCCAACATTCCTATCTTCCCTCCACATCTGCCTCTCTTGTGCAACAACTCCCGGTCCCCGATACACACTCCCATACGGACCACTCCCCCAATTCTCACCGTCCCCCTTCTTCGGAGCCCTCTTCCTATACCAACGTCCATACACCAACAGATAATACAGTCTAAAGCTCAACAGCGCGAACCCATCCCTCTCCAAATCCTCGGGATAAGTAGCACCCAGATCAACAGCCGCAGCCAACCCGCTCATAATCGCCACCTCGTGCGCATTAACCACCGTCCACGCCGCCGCGAACCGCGTGTGTCTCCTCCCCTGAAGCAGCCACAGCCAGGGCACGACAAAGACATAATGCGTCCACGAGTGGCAGAGCTGGTGCCACCAGTCCTTCCTGATCACTTTACTCTCGTCGATCTCGTCGTCTGTCCAGAGCTCCCCGTCGCGGTGCTTGTTGAGGAAGATTGTCTGAAAGACATGGTCGTTGAAGTCTACATCGGGCGGGAACTGCCCCTGGTAGTTCGTGCAGTCGAAGCACATCTCCAGCCGGGAGAGGTCCTGCGGATACGGCTTGATGTAGTACATCGGGCGGAACGACCGTTCGGCCGCCGCCAGCCGGGCGGACTGGTCGACGCCCGATAAGGAGGAGACGGCTTGACCGGCGTTGTAGAAGTTCTCGTAGTGCTTCTTCATGTATGCGCTGTCGGTATGTGTTATGGTCAGGTCGTCGCTGAACTTGGCGGAGCCGAGGATGAAGCTCTCGCGGCGGTTGACGGTGCGACCTAGGATGCGTTTTGCGGTGTCGGCTCTGTGGAAGGTCAGTATCTGCCGATGGATGGAATATGAGGCACAGCCAAGGCGAAGTAGACTTACAGGCAACACAGGACAATCTCGTCGTAGTTCTCGGTTTGCTCAGTCGTATCGGCATCGGCATTACTTGTCTCATCTTCCGCCGCCCATGCACTGGTCGGGTTGTGGTGGTCCGGCTTGGGTGTCCTCTTGATCAACTTTACCGCTACCCCCTTGCTGTCTCTGCTGACAACCTTTGTCAACTCGGTGGAAAGGCGAACCTTAACCCCCTTACCGATAATTGCCTTCCTCCAGTCCTCGTAAAATTGGCTGAAGTTCGGAAACACCACCATCGGCGGCAGGTTGCTGGCGATGCTGACCTTGTCCGCCGGATACCACATGCCGTACGTTGGACTGGTGCACAGCCTCTCGAGGATAATAGTCGGTACATCCGGCGTATAATTACCCGTCCCCAGAAACAGCGCAACCATGGGCAAGGCAACGGTATTAGTGAACTCGTAGCTGAACCAGAACAGGCGCATGAGGTGCTTGATCGGCAGCAGCATGAAGAACAGCTCGAACCACCGCGTGATCTTGAGCATCCAGTAGAAGCGCCCGACCTCACCCTGGTGCTTGGCGAGGAGCTTGGTCGGATAGACGTTCGTCCAGAACTGGTCGCCTTTGCCGAAGGATACCTGGAGGTTGACGGGGTTGGCGACGTGGCCGAGGCGGGCGAACATGGTCATCGTGTGGTGGAAGATGTAGCTGCCTCCTTGGACGCCCTGGTTGAGCCATGATGCGCCGTGCTTGGACTTGTCGATTGGGATGGAGAATGCTTGGCCTCCGCAGTAGTCTGCTGCGTCGATGAGGGTTACGTCAAATCTGTCTGGGTGTTCGGCGAGGTGGTGGGCGCAGGACATGCCTGGTGTTGTGTTAGTTCGTGGTGGATGCACCTGTGTCATAGGGACCAGAACGTACCAGCGGCACCAGCGCCGACTATCAACACCCTTTTCTTGGCTTGAGTATCCTTGGCCATGGTTACTTCTTCGGAGCGGGATGGAGATAACAACTCCGAACTCGCGATGCCTTCTGCAAGAGCTCAAGAATGGCGTCCATCTCGACGATTTATGTGTTATTCTGCGCCAGCTCTGGGCTCATGTTCGCTCCCAAGTGTAGTGCGTCATGACTCCTTCCATTTCAAGCCTTGGCATTTGGGACGTCGCATTCCCATTCGATGATGTCCGCTAGCAGCGCCCTGCAGGTGGATCGATCGACGAAGTATCCGAGATCTGCGATAAGCGAGGCGCTGCTTGTCCGCATTGGGTTGGCGAACAGGGTCCCGGCATTGTCGATAGAGCACTGCGATTAGGCCCTGGACATCTTCAGGGGTTGTTGTGTTTTTCTATGCAATATGGGTTTTACAATGGAAGCATGGCAACAAAGACTTGTGAGGTATGGCACGCGGCCCTGCCAAGCAACTGGAAAAAGCGTCGGACGTGCATTTTGTCACCTCTCCTTGACACACTGCATTACTCCTGCAAGTCGGCCGGATCTGTTTGAACCTACGGGTTGTCTGACTTTGAGTCTAACATTCTTCCTATGGATTCACGATATTCAAGACGATCGGCTTGCCGCAACCGCCATTCACAGTCTTGTCCCTGGCCTTTGTCATGTGCATCATCCGGTGGTGAGAGTGTTTGTGCACGTGAGAACATTGTGGACAATTGAGTTGTCAAGTCTATTGTCAGAACTCCCCTCGCAAGTGTGCAACTTTGATTTCTCAGTTCCTTACGACATGTCTAGATCTCAATCCACAAGTAAAGCTGCTTGCTGACAAGTTGCACGCACACTTTGGGACCCTTTGTGGTTGGTTCAATTGCTGGGGTTGTTCTGGAAGGACAGCGAGTTCCCAACACCCACCTGGCGACTCATCGGAAAGCGGAAAGTGAACAATCGCCGAGATGGTTACAGTCTCACGCGCGGATCCGACAAATCGAAACTGCGCAAACAAATCGAAAATGTTCTATAAAATCGAAAAGGCGTACTTCAATCTTCTCCGCCCGGTGAACCCTCCCATCTCATGGAGGCTGGTACATATACTGCGAAGACCGGGTTCATGTCGAGAGCGCAGTTTGCTCCTTTCTCAACCTCATTTTTGTGCTCATCTCTGGGACAATTACTGCTTAAATTGCACGAAAATTTAACTCAACAGCCCTATTCTCTTCTCTCCGACCATGGAGGCCATCAGTACCTGGATCATGAGCAACTTCCAGCTCAAAGCCCGGTTGCTCTGGGCCATGGAGACGGGCACCGGACTCCACGGACCAGAGAAGTATCTACCATACATCACTTTGGACAGACTCATCACCCCTACCGAAGTGGCGAAACAGATTCAGAAACTGGATCATCGACTCCCGCGGGCTACGAGGCAGGCCCTGGTCAGACACATATGCAGGCGGTCGAACGTTCCCCGGCCGGACGGAGCCCAAGCCCTCCCATACTACCTGGACACGACATGCAAGCGGATATTCGCCATACTTATCCTGATTGACGGCGTGAGCTTGGAGCTGCTCTTCTACCTCGAACGCAAGAGGGTTCGCGACGTGGACTTGCTGTTGCCATCGAACGGACGACTCGGCGAAGGCAGCGTGGCCGCGGAGTTTTACCGACTACTGGGCCTGGATAGACGGACGAAATTCGCACGATGCCAGTGGAAGGTCCTCGCGCCGATATTCCAGAATAGACCAGGTGGAGAGGTGCCTGTCTACCAGTTCGGTCCCGGGACTATCCTTCCATGGACCATCCACTCCAAGAACAGTATGCTTGGTACGACTTCGAATGTCTATCTGATGAAAATAGACAGGAGAAACCGCCATCTCCAGTTCTTCACACGCGAGGTAAGCATTACATCCTCTCCGGCTGTCAACATCTAGGTCCATGAACGGATTACTGACCACCGCATGACACAGGGGACCGACCTGACCGAGGTAGCTTTGAAGGAGTTCATGGACTGCATCGAAGAAGCCGCCTTCGACGCCGAGGTCACGGCGCTGAAGCGCTTCACCTCTGACGACAACCCACACATCACGGAACTCCTGGCGGCCTTTGAACGCGACGGAAGGTTCTACCTCATCTGTCCGCTGGCGCAGAGCAACCTCACCGGCCTGCTGCAGTCCACAGACCCCCGGCAGTGTGCCGACGACAAGACGCTGAAGCGCTGGATCTTCGCCCAATGCCTCGGTCTCGCGACCGCCCTGTCCAGGATCCACGTCTTCAAGACAGCCGACTCCCAGACAGGTATCACCAAAACCGAGTACGGCGCCCACGGCGACATCAAGCCGGAGAACATCCTCTGGTACAACCCCCCTTCTTCCTCCTCACCCAACACCACCACCACCACCCCCTTGCCCTCCGGCGTCCTCCAAATCTGCGACTTCGGCCAAGCAGCCTGGCTCCCCTCCTCCTCCTCCTCCTCCTCCTCCTCCGACAACACCCCCGAATCCCTCAATGGGAACGGCAACGACGGGGAGCACCTCTCGGCCGTCTACCGCGCGCCGGAACAGTACTACCCCACGCGCGTGGCGCGGTCGCAGGAGTCCGACGTTTTCGCGCTGGGTTGCATCTTCCTCGGGCTCGCGGTGTGGTTCGTCCAGGGTCCCGAAGCGCTCGCGCGGTTCGCCGAGGAGAGGAGGCGGGAGAGGGAGCCCGTTTGGGTGTGGGATCGGGTCGACGGGGATAGGGTGTTTGGACATGGGGATGGTGTTGAGGATGGGGGGGAGAGGAGGAAGGGGAGGTATTTCAAGTTTGTGGCGGATGCGGCGGGGAGGGAGTTCGTGCCTGTTTTTAAGCGGGTTGTTGTCGAGGTAAGTCCATCATTCCGTAAAACGCGGAGACGGGCAGACGGTGGGTGGTTAAGAAATGCTTACTGACAGATGATTGCAGAAGATAGAGGCTCTACGCAGGCAAGCTGATTGCCTGGCTGTTTGGGGCTTGGTCTCGTACGTCTATGAGAATATGCTGCAGCTCGATGATAGTCGACGTCCGCGGTGCGACTGGGTTGTTGAGGTACTCCGGGCCTTGCTCGCCGGGTTGGACGCGCCTGAAGACAGAGTGGCCGGAGAAGACGAATAGGCCAAGGTGGACAAATTTCAAGGGCACGGAGTCTGGTCTGGGAGTTCTTGTCTCTGGTTTCATGGGGCGTAACAAGAATATTGGAGAGACGGGTTAGTGTGCCTTCGATACTGCAAATCTCCTATTTATTTCATCGTATTCAGGGGCGACAGGGACCCATCGATCGCGGTGCTTCGGCACTCCTAAGATGACGTAAAGACGAGAGTAGTTGAGATAGAGCAAATATTATGTACTCCCGTATATTCTGTGTAAGAGAAGATCATATGAACGAAGTTTACTCGACGCGAAAGCCGACGCCGTGGTTCCTCCGAGATGGCCCCAGCACAACACGGCCAAGAGCGCAAGCACCGTATCGGCGCCTAATAACTACGGCATGGTACAGCCGTGGCCAGGATACATGTTATGCAACGACGTGACGCGTGTCCTCGCATGACATGATGCGTGCTAAGGTACAGCGCGGATGGTGTCATGTGGAATCATCAGTGACTTAACCTTATTCCGCCGCCAGCATCAGCACTCAAACTCAACCTCGTGGCACACCGGGTTGTGTGTTCAATCATTCATTCATTTTCTCCCATTCGTTGGCAACTGACAGTGCTCATTCCAGATACACCTGTCGACCAAGCGAACCACCGACCTACCTGAGCTGTGAGCGCTGAGCACCATTTGTATACAACCAAGCATACCGCCAGCCCAATTGTGTACATCCACAACATATCCATCCCTGGACACACGTGTTCTAACGTGCGACCACATAATTCCAACCATCGAGAACATATATTCCACCGTGTCTCCATCGATCCCAACAACCAAGCATGTGTACATCGATCCCAACAACCAAGCATGTATTCTCAACATGTCTCGCTCATCCAACCTCCCCATCAACTCCATGACATTGCCTGTTTCTCACCACAACCACGACCCTTCCTTATCACTCCCACCTCCTCTACCTCTTGAAGTAACTCTTCTCCAAACTCCTCAGCACAAAATAACTAACCGCACTAAACCCAAACCCCAGCTCAAACCCAACATCACCCCCCATCTCGCCCCCCGCAAGCTTCCCAATCGGTCCCGTGAACCAAACCTGCGCCATGCCCAACACAGCGCCCATAACCCCAAACAAAAAAGCCCCTATCGCCGCATACCCAGGCGGCAGCAAGTCGGGACTCATGTAGTGCTCCGGTTGATACCCCCCGAACCCGCGCTTGAACACGAAATGCTCCATCAAACTAATTCCCTCGTAGATGCTAAGCCAGTACCCGATGACGAGCATGAAGTTCTCCAGCCAGGACTCGAAGTGGTCGTAACCCGGTATGGAGATGGCGACGTACACGCAGGTGCCGAGGAACACCCAGATGAAGCGGGGCACGCGCTGGGTTTCCTTCGCCAGGACTTGCAGGGAGAGGGAGACGGAGTAGATGTTGGGGCAGTTGTTGGCGATGATGGACAACGCCAAAATGACGACGCAGAACTCGCCGAAGCGGCCCAAGGGAGGGACTAGGACCGTGGCGAGGAGGCCGCCGATGCCGGAGTCGAAGTAGGCGTTGAGGTACGTCTCGTTCTCGAGGGTGGCGGTCATGATGGCCGCTCCGAGCAGCTCGGTGAAGCACAGGGGGAAAAAGAGGCCGCAGAAAGTCCAGAGGAAGACGGAGGTGCGCTTCCGGTCGACGGGCTGGTAGACGGTGTAATCCGCCGCGTAGGACGTCCAGCCCGTCGCGAAGCCGTAGACGGAGGCGGCGAAACTGAGGACGGAGCCGGCCTCGGCGCGGCCCGACTTGAGGGGCAGCATGCTGTTGAACTCGCCGCTGTGGGCGAACTCGCCGAGGACGATGAGGAAGATGATGAAGCAGGGGATCCAGCTGAAGCGCTCGTACGTGTGCACGATGCGGTAGCCGAAGAAGCAGACGAGTAAGGTTGAGACGGCGATCACCAGGATGCCGGCCCAGCCGGGCATTTTGGGGTTGATGGCGTTGAAGAGCTGGGCGCCGACGATGACGTTGACGGAGGACCAGCCTAGGCAAGCGAGGATATTGAAAATAGCAACTAAGCTCGCTCGTTAGGGGATGGCGATTCCTGGTCGAGGAAGCAAAGGGGGGTAACTCACTGAGTTTAACGCCGTAGTAACCGAACCAGAAGCGAGACAGAACCATCTGTCGCAGACCGAATCGAGGTCCAAAAGTCGAGAAAAAGCAGACGGGGAAGATGCCGAGGATGTTGATGAAGATGATGGTGAGCGCCGAGTCGACGTAACCCAGTCCGAAGATGGGGATCGACAGCGCGCCGATGGCGAAGGACGAGACCACCATGTTGGCCGAGAGCCACTGCTCAAGCCGTTAGGGGGGGTTGTATTTTCCCGAGCCAGCCATTTGGGGCTCATAAAGAGAGAACTCAGGTATATGCAAGGCTGCTTACCAGAGTGCCAATCTTGCTCATGCCCGTGTCCGTCCGCTCGTCGGCGGGCACGCGCTCGATGCCGCGCTGCTCAACGCCGAATCTCCCGGCAATGCGATGCAGTTTGTGATGCCAGCTGTCGCCGGCGACGAACTCGTGCTTGTGCACGGCGCCCTCGTCCGAGGAGCCGACGGCGATGTCGGGGTAGGTGTCGTCATGGTGCTTCTCTGTCGAGGCGGACTCTACGTCCGCCTTGTTCCTGAAGGGACCCATGCCGGACGTGCAGAATGAACGTAAGACTGTATGAGTCTGTATGGGTATCGTAAGTGAGGACGGTGGTGTTCCTCCTGTGCTCGACTAGCAGCAAGTGCAGGCTAGACGTGTAGTAGCAAATGATGTATGTGACAGGCGTATATAAGTCCGTAGACGGTGAAAAATGAGTTGGTCGACAAGGTGAGTGATGCCAACCACAAAGCGAGGTTCCTTATGTATTCCGAGCTCTAGAGAGTCGACTGCGACTCCAGAGTTTGATCTCGGTCAGGTAATATGAGTGATCGGGGGGTGGCGAAGGCAGATCTTAAAGGGAACGAGGCCCTTGTCAACCGTGCAGGAGGGTGTGCTCCTGGACGGATGTAGGGGTATGAATACGGGGTAGTCTCAAGAGAGATAGAAGCACATCAGCGGGATGTGGCTGTTTAAGTCTAGTAGCTTCGTCGAGCCAGACCGGCGTGAGGGAAGGTGAGGCGGGCAGAGATAAGAGAAGTGACATCAAGGGCTTATGAGATGCGATCCAAAGGTCGAAAGATTGGTTCCGGTAGTGGACAGCAAGGGTCAAAGTGATAAGCAACCCTAGATCTTCGGGATTGGCCACCCCACACATTGGCAGACAACCTAACCTCTTCTTCTTCATCAGTCCTGTCTCGCCGGACATAACAGGACGGCGCATGCTGGGGAGCCGGACATAAAATTGATTCAGGAAGGTGTGCCATGTGCGTTACATAAGAAAAAAAGAGCTCGGTGGTACGAACATGTCTCTACCGCGGCATGGAATAAATAAAATGGATCTCGAACACGCTGTCAGGAAATGTCCCCGTCGCTTGTTCGGATCGGCGGTAGTGGTTGGGTGTGTGTGACTCTGGTCTTGGCGGTCCTTGTCTTGACGTCCTCTGAAGAAGTCCATGAGGTTGCAGTCTGAGAGCGTGCTAGACATCAATAGTATTTAAGGATGTCAATCCCCCATCCAACAGTGCGACACTCGTCGCATTCAGCCCTCATGTTGCCAGTATACGATCACTCTAGACGGAGGGAGAAAGGAAGTTCTGTCATTCCAAGATGGCGCGTCTTTGACAAGCGGACAGTGGGATGTGCCCCTTCGTGGGAAAGCCGCTGACTGTCGTTCCAATGTCAAGTCTTGGCTCTCATGATCGAAAAAGGAGGAGAAAGGGGATTGCTACAGCATGCGTTTATGTCGTGCTGTCTACCAGTGACACAGCAGAGAGTGTTGTCCATCGCTTCTTTGTCAAGACTTGTCTTGAAACAAAGCCACAAAAAGCTTATCGTCTCTTGGCCCCAGCGCCATCCCGTCTGGAAACGTTCTTGCCAAGATAAGGCGAGTCCCGTTCGCCGATTCGCTGCTTGCAAGCTGAGACTAAAAAGAAGCTTCAAGGATGCGATAAGTTGATAAGAAGCGGAAAGGGATTGAACAGGCATGCCGGCACGATTCATCCCGCATCCTCGTCTCCTTCTGTCACATCCCGCATGCAAAGCTGCCAGTCAGCCACGAGGTTGACTCGCAGCTTCGCATTGTTGAGCCAGATGATGAACGGATACAGCTGAACGCTTTTGACGCTCCGCGAAAAGACGGCTGGAAGCGGCCTGAAGAAAACAAGTGGAGAATGCCGGATTGTGGGCCGCCTGCTGCCTTCTCCACCGAGAGTTCAGCTCTCACAGCTCACAGCTCAGGGGTAAGAGAGGGAAAACCTGATGGGACTTTTCCCCTGATGGCGTCCATTTTACATGCTACACTTTCTCGCTGGCCACGACATACCGCAGTCTGCAAAGCCTTCATGCCGTGCCTCCGTGTCCGAGGGGAATGGCATCAACAAACTTCGGGATAGTGCCGACCCCCCGTTCGACGTTTGACAAGGCGAGCCTCAATTCACCTCCCCTATTTCGACTCCATCGGCGCGAGGGGTAAGCGGGGTTCATGTACCACCATCCATCCGCCTCCTTTAAGCCGTCACACAACCACGTTCAACCCCGGAAGTGGACAAACTCGCCCACCTGTCGTGACCAGTGGAGATTGCCATCAACCCCCTTTCGCAATTCCCATGGCTATCTCACCGCTCTGTCTTGGCTCTCCATTCTGGGACATAGAGATGCTGTCTCGGATCTTATGTCGACGTCACGGTGGCACTTGATCGGGGATAGGTCACCGTTCATGTCACTGGGTACGTGGCCGTGGATTAGGGGTATGGCAAGACATCTTCTAAAACGCCTTGTTCGGACTGACTGCTCACTTGGTGGACTTGGAAAAGAGGCTTCAGATAGAATGCAGTCGCTGCTGCTTGTCTATGGATGTTGGATATAGGGTGGTTTAGTACATGATGCAGGTGGAGGGCCTGTCTAATGGTATTGCCTTTTCTCCTCCGCGCGTCGTTTTAGCCTTCCGCCTCGATCTCGTAGCTGTTGCTCTTGTGCTTGGGCTGGAACTTGAAGTCGGGGTGGGCAGGGCCCAGGAACATCTCGCTGTTATCATGTTAGTCAAGGAAGTTCACCGGTGCAGTTGCGGTTTTACGTACCTGATCTTGATCCAGTCCTTGTAGTTATCGCTAGCCAGCAGGGTCTCGAGGTCATCTCTGCCGCGGTAGGCCGGCGCGCGGTCGTTGAGGCTGGGAGGAAGATGCTCCAGCAGGCCGATCGGGATATACCGGCACGAGAAGCTGAGGAACTCGAGCAGGAAGCGGCGGGTGTAGCCGATGCCGAGCTCGTCGGAGCCCCACGACTCGAGGCCGTAGCGGCAGAACTTCTCGATGTAGGTGAGACGCTCCGAGGCCGACTTATCCAGGTACTGCCCCTTCTCGATCTCCTCGAAGATCCAGGGCTTGATGATTGCTCCACGCCCGATCATGACGCTGTCAACCTTGGCCTTGTCGAGGTGGTCGAAGTAGTCGACGTGCGAGTAGCAGTCTCCGTTGCCCAGGAAGAACATCTTGTCGCCGTTGGTGTTGGCCAAGGTGTTCGCCTCGGCCTCGCGAATGGTGTCCGTCAAGTCGTCCTTCTTCTCGTGGTAGGACTTGATCAAGGCCGCGCACTCGGCGATGTAGCCCCAGTCAGCGGATTTCGTATATCGCTGAGCTCGGCTGCGACCGTGGAGTGTGATGGCAGCGCAACCAGGGGCTCCGAGCAAATCGCGCGTGTCGGCGCTGCCGAAAGCGAGGCGGTCGATGAGCTTGAGAGCGGTAGGCTTGCCGTCTTTGACACCCGTTCTGATCTTGGCCGTGATAGGGGTTTCGCCTGACACGGCGTTCATACCGCGGATCATGCGCTCAAGCTTAGATGGTGAGTCCATCAGCGCAGAGCCGGCACCGGAGTTGAAGACCATATCGATGGGGCAGCCGCAGTTGATATCAATGAGGCGAAGGTGAGGCAGGAAGCGGGTCAGCGCCTCGGCTGCCCTGATGGCAACCCATGGTGCGTGGGCGGCAATCTGTGCGCCGAACTTGATATCCTTCGAGTTCTCGTAATCCACAACGGTCGACGCGGCGGCGGAGACTCGTGGCGGTGTGATCTCGCTCTCATGTGCTCGCATAACCGACCAGTCCGGCTTTGCTCCCTGAATGATCGGCAGGCCCAGCGCCATCTCGGAATACGTGATTTGTGCTCCAAAGTCGACACAGAGGCGGCGGAACGGGATGTTGCCTTGTGTCGTCAATGGCGCAAGCACGGGCGTTTCCCGCCCGAAGTATATGCGCCGCTTCTCTGAGGGCTTGAGCGGAGGCTCGACGAACTTGGCCCGATACTCCTCCATGGCGGACGCTTGCTCATTCCTCTTCGCCTGTTGGGATTTGTTGTAGGTCTCGACGTCCTTGTCGAGCCACTTGATGTACTCGTTCGACTTCTCCAAGACGACCTTCTTTCTGCTCAGGGCGATCTTGTCCTGGACGGGGACAACGTTGACGATGCCAGGGAACATGTCGTCTTCCTCCCCGTTGAAGTCGGCCTTTTTGGCGGGATCTTCGAGTAGAACCAGCTCTTTCCTGCCATCATCATGCTCGACCTCCTCGGAATGACTCTTGACGAAACGACAGCGCCAGCCGGAGTGACATCTGCCGTAGAGTGCGTAGATGGGACATTTGCCCTCAAAGGTCTCGAGATCACCACGGCGACCTTCACTGAGATACTTCCGAAGATCGTGAAGTGTGTTACACTTGTCACCCCTTGGACATTCTCTGGGCGAGAACTCGTGGTTGTGAGCGCGGGAGTTGCAGAGGCGGAGTGTGTCTGCGAAGCGGCCAAAGTCCCGCTCCTTGTTCTGACCCCTCTGCTTCTTCTTCTTGCCCTTTCCTGAGTCCCGGTTGTCTCTGGCATCTCGGGGGTCGGGAGCAGTGCGGCCCTCGGCAGCATCATCATCCACTTCTGATTTGACAGGGACGGCACCTCCTCGACCAAATTTTGAGATGAGATACCTGGATTCTCAGTTAGTGCTGATGCTGCAAATCCAACAACAACAAGAATAATGCGTACTCCTCCTTGATAGACGCATAACCATTGACCCTGGGCTTTTCTTCCTTCAACACCGGCTCGACCTTAACTGCAACCTCGGGCTCCTGGTCCAGCTTGGCCCTCTTAGCAGTGGGCTCATCGCCGTCGTTTACCAGCTCGCGTTTGGGGGCGACATCGGCCGTAGGTGCTGGGCCATCCTCCTGTGAGCCCATCTTGACGAATCCGACGATAGTATCGGGTAAGATGTTGTTGAGAATTTGTCAAATTGCTCAGGTTCAGCTATCCAAACTCTCGAAATATCTCCTTCTGACTTTAGCACCGACCGTGGCGGCATTCTGCACAAAAGCGACTTTTTACTGGATCCGAGCTTGGACGTCCCGGTCCAGCTGAAGATAGTGGATCCATAGCGGGGTTCCAATTGTCTTGATCCGAAACAATGGAAGCTGCAATGGAAGGCACGACCAAAGCAACTTCCCCTTGGACTGATGTAAATTCGACTAAGCTAAGCAGCAGAATATTCGATAGGTACATCCGGAGATCTCTAAGACCCATACGTTCTTTGGAAAGATACCGCTACAGCCGAGTTCCTATCGTCTATGTCTAGACCTAGATCCTGCAAGGTACCAGCTCAAAAGGCGCTATGTACCTCCAGAGCCAAGACAAGAACAAGTCCTCGGGAGGTATCAACAACGTCCATTCCAGTGTTTCACTCCTTTTTCTTTTTCTCTGTATTGTTGGCCTTGACTGCATGAGTTCATGATCTCCTACCAACACCGGTTTCTTCGTCGCAACGATCTGCTTTTCTTCATGCTTTAAAAGCTTCAATCTCGAACAAAACAGCTAAAGTGGGGCAGGCCGATGGACGTCAGCGACACCCACCACCCTCCATCCCGTCGTGCCTCGTCTCGCGTTTCATGCAAGGTCCCGCATCTAGACCGGGCGGACGTGAGCTGGAATGCGACTGCCGTTCTCCTCACAACTCCAAATCCTTAATTGACCCGGCACTCACTGCGACTCTTCCACCTCTGAGTCTACTGTCTTCTTTGTTTGTTCTGCCATGCTTTTTGCGATCTGCGACAATTGATACCCACGCGACAAACCATTGCCCTCGATCCTCGACACTCGATACTCGACACTCGATACTTAACCCCGTTCCTCGACCATATATCACCTCCCATGAGTACGACACCAGCAGCCCTCCGATCCCACAATGTCTGAACACAGGTCCAAGACGCCTCACTCCCCAGTCAAGAGCAAGGGTATCCGGTCACAGAAGATCTCTTCCTCCTCCGAGTCACAACAGCAATCCTCATCTTCCTACGCCGACGAGGCTCGCGACCGCGCCCCCCAAATACCCCGCAGCCATACGCCCGGCCACCTCTCCTCCAAGAGCCAGGACCGGCGCCGTAAACCCTCCGAGCTGACTATCCGCCAGCGGTCGCAGTCTTCCGCTACCCCCGCGACTGTCGCCGTCACCAGCAGTTCCTCCGCCCTCTCAGCCAGCGGCAGCAGCAGTGCAACTCGACCACCCACATCCTCCTTCGCCGCCTCTCCCTCAGGCCGATCACCATCCACCCGCGGCCCTCCAAACCCGTCATCCGCCTTCACCTCCTCAGCCACAACCCCCAAATCACCAACAACAAGTCACATCTCCGAGCACCACCACGATGTCTCCCCAGCGCAAATCCAAGCCGCCCTCCTCCTCCGCGAGCGTCAAGACTCATCCGCCGGCTCCAGCACGGGGCCCTCCTCCCGACGCCCAACGAACTACCGCTCCACCTCCGCCATAGCCTCCAAACAACCCTCCTCCCACCACCCGCCGCCAGTCACCTCCCAACCCACCGCCGGCACCAGCACCACCATCCGCGCCTCCTCCGCCTCGACCCACCGCACCGTCTCCTCCTCCCGCACGACCCGCACCCTCCTCACCTCCGCCGCGCTGCACACCCCCTTCCCGCCCCTCGCCGACCCGCGCACGGCAGCCGACGTCCCCGCCGCCCCCTCGTCGGGCATGTACTGGTCGCGCGCTCCGACCTGCGGTTCCCCGCACACCTCCCTCCGCGCCCACACGACCACCCTGATCGGGTCCAACGTCTACGTCTTCGGCGGCTGCGACAGCCGCGCCTGCTTCAACGAGCTGTACGTCCTCGACGCGGACGCCTTCTACTGGTCCCGCCCGCACGTGGTGGGCGACATCCCCGTGCCCCTCCGGGCGATGACCTGCACGGCAGTGGGGAAAAAACTCGTCGTCTTCGGCGGCGGCGACGGTCCGGCGTACTACAACGACGTCTACGTCCTCGACACGGTCAACTTCCGCTGGTCCCGCCCCCGGATATCGGGGGACAAGGTACCCAGCAAGCGGCGCGCGCACACGGCCTGCCTGTACAAGAGCGGCATCTACGTCTTCGGCGGCGGCGACGGGGTGAGGGCGCTGAACGACATCTGGCGGCTCGACGTGAGCGACACGAACAAGATGAGCTGGAAGCTTATATCCGGCCCTTCGGACGATACTACTGCTTCTACTTCCGCGAAAGACCGCCCCAAGGCGCGCGGCTACCACACGGCCAACATGGTAGGCGGCAAGCTCATCATCTACGGCGGCAGCGACGGCGGGGAGTGCTTCAACGACGTCTGGGTGTACGACGTGGACGCGCGCTTCTGGAAGACGGTCTCGATCCCGGTAACCTACCGCCGCTTGTCGCACACGGCGACAATAGTGGGCAGCTACCTCTTCGTCATCGGCGGCCACGACGGGAACGAGTACAGCAACGACGTGCTGCTGCTGAACCTGGTGACGATGCAGTGGGACAAGAGGCGCGTGTACGGCTGCCCGCCCAGCGGGAGGGGCTACCACGGGACCGTGCTGTACGACAGTCGGCTGCTCATGATCGGGGGTTTCGACGGGAGCGAGGTGTTCGGGGATGTCTGGGTGTTGGAGTTGGCGGTGCATGCGTATTATTCCCAGATTAGCCATTTTAGTATTGATGTTTGATGACGGATGGGGAGAGGGGTCGGAGTGTATATATATGGTGGAGCGGTTGCTTGGGACGAGCTGTATATGATTCATGTGTCCCTGGTTTTTATGGCGGCGCAGTTAGATAGAGATGCCAGCGTTGTATATGTCATGATATGGATGAGAGGTGTTTGTAATGCTCTTCTAGTAACAGCGATTGAGCTGTGTTTGCGGTTCACCAACACAATCACAAAACACAAAAGGCTGGATGGACCACATGTCCACGGTATAAGATCCATCACAACAACTGCATTCTCGACAAAGATACCTTGACGTCTAGGTAACCGCCAAACATGACAAAGATCACCTTCTCATCAGCCCCTTCTAACATCCCATCGCGCCACACACACACATGTATCAGATCTCATCCACCAGAAACACAAGCAGAAAGAGAAAGAGATATAACTTTTCCCAGCCCAATTTATCAACGCTAGAGAGCTCCCGTTGTTGGAGATCAAATCACAGAAAGAGAGGAAGAGAGCAAGTGACCAGATCGAGTAACAAGCGAAAAAAGCAATTAGACTTGAACGAACCCCCTAGACAGACGCCATTACCGCCCTTCCTTTTTTAGACAACACCGCCTTCTCCCAATGGATGATCAGTAGAGAAAACTGTGACAAGTACTGTGTAAGGAAAAAGCAACGAGACCCCGTCTATAAAAACGCTATACCCACCACTTTCGGCCCACGATGTTGTGATGAGCAACCAGACGGACGGATATGACAATAAGGAAACGAGTGATAACCACCCGGAAGTGAGAGCAGAATTTGCTCGGGTCGACCTGAGAGGAGATGCTGCCCCGTGTCTGGAAGATGTATTGATAGACTGTTCGTTTGTTCGTTTGCTAGTCTCGGGCGCTTTTGTCGGGAGTTGAAGGTTTGAGAAGGTCGGCGGCTTTGATCGGACCGCTGGGGTGGCTGCATGGTGATGACATCCGAGCCAGAGACGGGGTAAGATGCCTCAACAAGTGCCAGTCAACCCCACTGAAGGAAGTCGCCGCGCAGCGGCTGGATGAAGAGAGTAAGACGCGAAGCCAGAAGTCGTATAAGATGGGGTATCAGTCTTGGTCTATGTCGAAGAAGGGTAATCGGTGTACACGCTGATAGGCAGAGGAGAGGTGCGAACGCATCAACGGGTATCATGTCCGATTTTCCGGTCCAGAAGTCCACGCCTGTGTCGCAATGCAGGGGTATCGAGAGAAGATGCTGGCCCGTGAACGCCGTCGAGGAATGCTGCATGCAAGAGCAAATTTTGCCGACCGTGATGGATGGGGAACGTATGAGAGAGAACCGAGAAAACTTGGAGAGGATCAAGGTCATAACATCGAGTCCTCATTAATGTGCGGCAGCCCATGCGTGGGCAATCCCAGGTTCAGGCCCGCAAGCGCATTCTGCTGGCTGAGCGCGGCAATGGTGGCAATGGCGTTTTGCTGCTGCAGGCGGGTCTCGGGGTCGCACATGGGCGAGTGCTGCTTGTGGTACTTGAGGCCGTTGAGGTTCTTGTACCGCTTGCCGCAGACGTCGCATTTGAAGGGCTTCTCCTTCTCCATACCCAGGGTCCCAGGATAGGGCGCCGAGGTCTCCGGGTTCACGATAGAGAAAGTGCCGTCGCCGTTCTCGTGGAGTTGTTGGCTTGTGTGGCCGTGGGTCTTGTGATACCTTGAACACTGTTAGTTGAAATGCGATTGCGAGCAGCACGGGGGAAGCATACTTGAGACCGTTTTGGTTCTTGTAGGCCTTCTCGCAACCAATAACCGGACACTTGAAAGGCTTTGGCTCTTCGACCGGCGGCATCATCAGCGCCGTCATATGTTGCAGAAGCAGTGCCGGGTCGGTGCCAGGAGGTAGTTGCGTCGGGTCAAGGTTGAGTTGTTGCAATTGCTGCTGGATCTGCTGCTCGAAGACGCGTCGTTGGTTCACCACGGGAGTGGTTCCCCCGGGGCTAAATAATCGCTTCGCGGGATCGTCAATGGTACCCATCCCTAGCAGTCCGTTGCCGTTCGCAAAGTTGAACCCTCCGAGACCGTTCCCGTTAGTATTCAGCGGCATGTTAAAGTTGCCGAGGTCATTCAGGTCGCCGGTCAGGTCCTCCTGGCCGAACTGTTGCGGTAGCCCTTGCTGTGTCGAGAGGGTGGGCGTATTGACAGAGGAGACAGTCGGGTTGTTCTGGAACCCGAAGCTGGCTGCTGCCGGTGTGGTGGGCTGAGATGTGCGGAGGGCCTGGTGAGGCATGCCCGAGCTGTTGAGGTGGAGCTGTGGTCGCTGTTGTTGGCCGAATAGTTGCCTCGTCTGCTGGATGGTTCGCTGGTTGTCGTCCAGCTCCAACTGTCCTATTGGGTCGTCCATCTCCATCTCGCCGACGGCATCCATGTCGTCGTTCATCTGCGACATGGTGTTCTGCTTTTGGACCACCGGTGTTGCCGGCTGCTGCGGCCTCATCATCTGGTGGAATCCGCCCACTCCGATCTGTGTCTGGCCGGTCCGGGTCTGTTGGTTTTGCGCGAAACCGCCACCCTGCATCTGCTGCGTTCCGAGTTGGTTCGAAGCGACTGGAGTGGCACCGCGGCTGGGTTGTACGCTCGATTGACGGCTGTTGGTAGGCTGGTCAAAGGCGGAGAAGTTCTTCTGTTGTGATTGAGGGTTGGGCTGAGTGTGGTTTTCCTCGTAGTGTTGGAGGAGGTCGTGGAGTGTCGGCCAGGTGCGGTCGCAGCATGTGAAGTCGCGCATGAAATTGGCTTCCAGCTTGGGGATGTAAGATGAGGAGTGAAATGAGGGTGATTGCTGGTGCATGTATGGCGAGGTACCAGCCATCAATATGCTGTTTCCCGAAAACCATGTGGTTAGCCATGCGGAACTAGCGAAATGGAGCACAGTAAATGGAGCACATGGAACAAGAGACGCACGGAGATGAGACAAGGCTGAACTGAAGCGTGCGCATCTCGTGGTCTCGCGTGCCGGATAACAAGGGAAGACGAAAGAAGCGGTTGAACTTACTCGTCCCTAATGAAACTGCCGACTGATATGCCTCCCCAGCTCATGCCGCCGCCGCCCATCAGGCTGCCGGCCAAGCTCTCTCTGCGACCACGATTTGCCTGGTCGCGGTTCGGGTTGATCATGGAAATGGGTTTGGGACCGGCGCTCACGAAGGAGTCCTGTCGACTGCGGCCCATGGCCGAGTCAAAGTTAGGGCCGGCAGTCATGTCGACGTCGTTGTCGAGGTCGTTGTAGTTGTTGAGGCCCTCGTCCGAGAGGTTGCGCACAGCCGGTGATGTCGCTGAAAAGGAAGCGCGATTCGGTGTGGCGATGTCGATTGGTTTCGCAGTGGTATGTGGTGAGATGGTCGATGATAATGACGTATCGGCACCACTGTCGTTGGCAGATGTCGGAGTCGCGGGCTGAGGAGAAGGTGAAAGCGACGGCAGCGAGGTCAGTGATGAAGGTGGTGAATCGGAAGTGAAGCGGTGGTGGTGACCAAAGGTGGATGGAGTTGCGCGATAACAATTATTTGGGGGGTCTAGTGCCGCACTGCTGGACCTGGAACTTGGACTGAGTGAAGTACTAGAGGTGGTACTCGTACTCGAACTAGCGCCACCGCTCCGCCCTGATGGCGCTGACGGCGGATCCTTGGGTGTACTGAGACTTGAAGGACTTGGCCCCGATCTGGGATTGGCAGTATTGGCACCGAACCAGTCCAGGGGGTTCCGCATTCTGTGTGTCTTGGGGTAGGTAGGTAAGGGATGGGGGCAACACACTGTTGTGGCTAATAATTTAAACGCTGATTGAATGTGACTTTGGATGATCAGTGTGTCAGACCGTTCAAGCTGAAAGATGGAACAGGCGGGATAGGACGCGATGCCGGAATAACCGAGAAGTCCTGATTGATGATGCTCTCAGCTGGCTTTGGTAGTCAAGTCCGGCTTGACGGTCGGGCTCAGTCTTATTTTCTGGCAGGCCTTGTGGGTTTGTTGCCGGTGCCTGTCAGGTGTTAATTCGCCCTCGAGTCGTGGTCTGGCAGTTGCTTCCTACTGGTCCCTAAGGTGAATGGACTTGGCTCGTGAGTCCGCTGGACCCTTGGCCGGTGTACGAGTCGCCGAGGCCGTGTTTCCGCTTCGCCGTTTGCTGGGATCCCAAGGCCAGTGTGAGTATCTTGGGCCGGGAATTGGACGCGTGTACGAAGGAAGTCGGCTAGACTTGTTGGCGGTTGACTAATAGTGTGGGCATCCGGCCGCGAACGTCGCCACCGAGGAATGCGTCAATCGTCGGAATGAACTCCTGTGGCTGAGAGATACCACACAGCCAGAGTACTGTATGCTGGAATGACTCGTGGAGGAGCAGGAAGGTGTCCAGACTTCCAGGTTGTCATATAACTTATCCGTTTTGGTATATGGTGTTAGCGCGGTTGTTGTATTGTGTTCGAGGCGGTGGGTGTTGGTTATGGTTTAAGGCAAAGGCGGTGACCAGCGGTGACCAAATATGTGTAAGTGAAATGGAAGTGAGGTGGTGTGACCTTGAGTCTAGGGGTTGCCGGTGGGAGTCGAAACTCAACGATGGAATCAAGCAATCAGTCAGAGAGGCAGGAGAAAGATCCGGAAGGAGGAAGTAAGTAGCTGCACACAGCGAAGTTAATAAGGCTCGTGCAGGTGCGCTCTCAAGACTTGGCCAGACATCATGTTAGGATGAACGGTCGCTACTCCCTGAATCACTTGGTGTGTACGACGTAACCTTATTTCATCTTTTAGACTACCAGGTAGGTTCCTGGGAGATCAGTGATATCCGCCAAAAGAGCATGTCTCGTTAACGTATCGATTACTGCAGTAGTTCATCTCATCGCATCTGAGGTGTTCTTTTTGCCGAGAGGTGATGTGCGCTGGTGGGTGGCTCCTGCCGTCATAATCTTTGCGAAGGGTCAACTTTAGAAGGCAGGGGCAGGGGTTGGGACATTCTTTCCATCAAAGGTCGTCTAGAGATCGTCGGCCATTTTCGATATCGACTGTCTTTGGAGGAAGGTACGCCATTGCTGTTGGATGGTAAACCCACCTCCCTCCGACAACTCGAAAGTCCACGAATCCTTTTCTCAACTTCCCATTTTACACTATCACACCTCAACTGATCAAAGTGCCACACCGCCGCATAGATCCCTCCAGAGCCATCCAGAAGACCGGATTCACACATGCGAAGATCGTCAGGGATGGTAGATCCGCCTCCACTGGTGACACAATGTGTTACTTTTGATGCCTCGCGCTCCTCGTGCTGTTTGATTCGGTACAGTACGTACTTGACAGCCAACGGTCAAGAGTCTCAACTTTATCTGGTCATCATCCATCAACACTAACAAACAGTCAACAAAGTGCACATCCCGCATGCCTGCATCCCGCATCCCACATCCCACATCCCACATCGCCGGCCGAGTCGTCGATCGTCCATGTGACAACCACCTTCCCGCCCCCGTTGCCGACGACGGATCGCCTCACCGGTACGTCATCAAAGTGTCGGAGTGCTGCACTACGGAGCAACATGCCCAGACGATACTGCAAACGTTCACCATCGGCTCTAGCTTCAAACCTCACCCCCTTCCCGTCTTACCACAGTATTGCTCATTGCGCCCTGGATGCGATTCGGAATCCGGATACGGCCTCGGCAGATGGAGCCGTTGCCGCAGTCCAGAGTGTCGGTTACCGCCCAAAATATTTCCACTCGTCTGTCTCGACGAAAGAGGCATGCACCACACCAGAGATTCAGACATGCACCAAGGTGGAGTCTGGTTACTGTTCAGTGGGGCCAGGCTTGCATCCAATCCATGTGCATGCCTCACTGACACTTTGATTCCGCATCCTGGACTTCTTGACTCGTTTCGGATTTCAAGACGTTGGTCACTTTCACCTCGACTCCATCCGCTCCTCTGCTCGTCAGTTCCTCAGAGGAAGCACATCTCATGCACTGCATCGACCTGGAATGTGCACCTCAGTCAGGAAGTCAAGTTGAAACATTGTTGACGGATCCAGGCAGCATCCATTCGGCATTGTAAGCCCACTTGGGTCCACCAAGTAGAGAATCCTTCGCCGCTTTAAGCTGCATCCTTGTTCAATTCACTTGCTTCGAGTCCGCCCGCGCACGACAGGGATCTTCAAGTGCCTCAAACCGTCCAGGCAGGCCAGGCAGGGGCTCGTCGAGAGGCTGTCGCGGCAGTTCCCACCTGTATTGGTGGGCGGCAACGTCTTGCCAGAATTTCAGCCACCTGGCGACGATCCAAGACGCTGACGTTGTTAATGGGTGGACCCCGAGAAACTGGCGCCGGGGAGCTGTTGTTGACTGTGTGGAGCTCCAAAGTCAACACTCGAGGACGGTGGAGGCTTGACTTAGGCACCCTAGCCCTACACCATGCCACACCGAGATCCCCCAAAGTCTTGTCGGGCATGATTATCGAGGCAACCAGCAACACTGAGAGGGGTCATCGGTAAGCGAGCGGCCGAAAAGGTGCATGCGAGAACGCGATACCAGGTGTTCGGGTTTGGAACCAGGTTCTACCATCGGCCAGGAACGAAACCTCTTGTCAGGCACACCATCTCGCCTGCGAGAGCGTAGTAGCATCTAGCAAGCTGTGCACTCAGGTGAGCCATCATCATGACATGTCGTCAACTTATTCGTGCATACACAGAGGAGGCGGGGTCGCTGGCCTAGCGGGGAAGTATGTTTATCACCAATCAGGAAATTGATCGACGAGCTGGCTCAAGACTCTCAGACACCCAGCACTCAAGCTCAAGAGCTGCGCTGCAAGACATCGCGATCGCAGCCCTGGCAGCATTGGTTTGTTCGCAACGAGCTAGAGAACTCTAGTCTACCTCTGCGTGTGGTTGTGCCATTTCCCTGATATTAACCACACTACTACCATGTTCGTATCCACGGATCGTCGCATCACAATCGTCCAGCAGCCGGACGAGGTCTTACTCCAAAACGTTGGTTATCATCCCATCATCGACACGGGCCGGATGTACGATCCCGTCCATTCCATTGGTCAGCTTGTGAGGACCACGGAGACGATAGCCGGAGTCCAATCAGGGTCGACTTCAACGGGCATGTCGTCGACATCACTTCACTCGACGGCGCAGCAGACTGATGAGACACTGTTCACTGTCACAACAGCAGGATGCCGGACACGGACAGCCGCAGACAAACTCCCTACTCTGCATGTCTCGGCATGACTCTGTCGACATACGCATCCATCCTCCAGAGCAAGGCGTCAGCTAGGACGCTGCCCAGGTTCTCAGCAAACACCCAGGAACACATACTAGGCACTTGCACCAGCGACAGGCCAAGGCAAGGGGGAAAACCGATCAAAATTGTCCAGACACTGGGTCTTGCAGACAGCTTGGCGCGGGACAGCCTGGCATGGATAACCTTCATGCAGGCGGCAGGCAACGCCTCGTCAACATTCAACAACAAACCCACTGTCCAGTTATGAGCCCCGAGTGTTACGACTGGACAAGCCCGTGGCGGACTCCGCTATGCCGTGGGAACGACGAGCTTGAGTCACGAGGCATAACTGCCTGCGAGACCCTGTGTTGGTCGTCTCTCGACTCACCCTGCTCACATCGAGATCACTGAGACATTGGCCGGAAGAAGCCGTCTTTCCGTTCGCATCCAAGGCGCTGTGATGCAGGGTCAAGCAGGGTGGAGCACAGCCAGAAATTTGGACCCCGAACGCTAAAAAATGGCGGCGCAACCGCATGCCACATGGCACAGGACCCGAAAACGTCGCTGTGATGTCAGCGTTTCTGCAAGAAAGAAAGCTTGAGCAGCGGGATATACAAGAGATAACATCAGACTACTGTCATCCCGGCGCTGCTTCCGACTGCATGGTGAGCCACAAAGGCGAGCTGGATGAAATTCCGCACACCGCGAGCTGTCCTCCGATGTGAGTAGCAGTACAAAAGGACGAGTAACCGAAACGCAAGCAACGGATGGACCGGCACGTGGAACATCATCTCCGCGGCCTCCCAGTTCCGCCCCCCTGGTGGAGATGTTGTATTCGGGAAGCCCGAGTTGAGGCCTTGAGACTTAGGCAGCAACAACAATGCAAAAAGGCAATTGCACGTGAAGTTCACGTGAATGAATGGACTTCCAGGCTTGGAGCCAAGAGTGTAGACTACTGTGACTCATTCATCAGTGCTTCTCTGTCCGTCTGTCCAGGCCAACCGATATTTGTCCTGCGAATACTCCGGCGACACTGAATCATCGGAGCACTCCGAGCTTGGAAATCAAACTCGTCGGCGAGAATAGGAAGCGTGAAGAGAGCAGGGGAGAAAGAAGCGATAATATTAATCATTTGACACCGGAAATATACAAATCATCGTCGAGGCGGCTCCGGGTCGGGAAGCGCTGCAGTGTTGATGAGTGAGAATGGTAAGCCTGGCCTGTCTGTAATAAGGTAGAAGTACCCATCATTGGACACATGAGGTTCAAATGGCTTCCGGCTCCCGGCGCCGCCCACCGAAAGAAGCCCGGTATTAACTCGTCAAATTGGTGGATGGGCTGGCGATGACTAACAGTTTAGCTCTACTGTGTAAGCCCCCCCCAAAAAGCCACCAATGGCAGTTACATCATACGTTCCTTCAGCGGGAGCGCCATTAAAAAGTGGCTGACATCACCACAAGCTCCCACGGAAGCTCTCTTTTCCATGTGTCTCGACATGGCGTGATGTTCGGAGCTTGAACGGCCTCACTAACTCACAACAACCCTAAGAAATATCGTCGCCTCTCTTCACCTGTCCAGAGCATCTCCGGTCAGGTCACAGGGTTCGAAAATAGAACAACGACACACCTTTTCAATCGCTAATTGTCATTGCCTGTCTTGTTCTTTTTGCATGAGTAATTGCGAGATATAAGAGCACGTTTTTCAACTTTCCCATATCGGATATCATCCACATCATCGAACCGTCAAACCCAACTCAACCGAACCAACATCCGACAAGCCCCTATCAAACCTCAATTGACGTTAACCCTCCTCACCCCACAACAACCCAAACACCTCCTCTCAACCGCAACAATGAAAGTCATCTCCGAAGAAGAACAAAAAGCGCACTACAGCGCCGTCCTCCGCGGCGGGCTCATAGGCGGCACCATCACGGGCGCGCTGGGCGTGACAGGCGCCATCCTCGCCGCGCGGCGCTGGGCCGGCTTCCGGACCCTGACCATCCAGTTCCGCACCTTCCTCGTCACCTCGGCCGCCACGGCCGGCGCCGTCATCACGGCCGAGCGGTACTCGATCAACTTCCAGCGCGCCAAGGACCCCACGTACGGCTTCAAGGGCCAGGCCAAGATCGACGACGAGGCGTACCGCAGCCAAGAGGGCAACTGGAAGCGGTTCGTCGACTACTGCCGGGAGAACCGGTACACCATTGTCGGGCTGGGGTGGGTCGCGTCCATGGCCATGGCGTTCACGCTGGTTAGTAGGAACAGGTACCTCACGACTAGCCAGAAGCTGGTGCAGGCGCGTGTGTATGCGCAGGGCCTGACGCTGGCGTTGATTCTTGCCGCCGGCGCGTTCGAGACGGCCGATGCGAAGAGCGGGAAGGGGCGGTGGGAGAGTGTCATGGTTGTCGACCCGGATGACCCGACGCATAAGCATATGATTGAGAAGAGGGTGCATAAGGAGGAGTACGAGGGGCAGGATTTGTGGAAGGGTGAGTCTCTCTGCTGCTTTGACAAACGCTGCGTTGGGGGAACCTGTGCTAACTGACAACACAGACATGGTTGCCGCCGAGGAGCGCAGGATCGCGGCCAAGAACGGGGATGCCTCCGCCGCGTCCCCCAAGGGCAAGGCCGCTAACGGGAAGGACGCCGTTGCGCCTCCTACCAACTAGGCTACCGGCTTGAAGGCCTCGTGTCTCGAGACTGGCTGTGCCTCAGACGCACACTCGGCTACCGTGTATAATAATAGCAAAGTCCCGCTGGAGTTGCCCGGGCAGCAACGGACGTCTCCCATTTTTGTCGTTGAAAAGGAAAAGAAGCATTGTTGGCGTTTGATTTCGGGTGTTTAAGCTTGGAGTAAGAGAAAGCAATGAAGCCATACTGGCACCGTCGTCGTCTGTTTCAAAGCGTTCACTTTATGATATCAGATGGACTCTTTTGAGATCGCGAAGAGGACTGAGCTCCGATACTTATGCCAGGGAAAGGAAAAATACTAGTAATGGTATATATGCAGAATTTGTCGTTAATGACGGATAGGTCCTGCGTCTGTTTCCGTGTGATTGATGATGTTGAGCACCACCAAGTGTCTTGGTGTGAGGATGTCAGCGGTGTGAATGATCAGATCAGAGCGTGACAGAACCCCAGCACCCCCGAAGAGGGGTGGTCTCCCTTGCAACAGGACATATGTTCATCTACCCGAAATCGAGGTATCATTGCATTGCACACAAAGTTAGTACGCTCAGCTTACGCCAATTACATCCGTCACAGCCAGTCTAAGGCCCTCAGTTCCATCATAGCAACATCGCAAGTAAGATCCAACGCCAGCCAGCCAGCCCTCCCATGGCGTAATTGAAATCCCTGTGCCTGCGGAACACATTGCAAACACGCCCAAACACCCCAGCCGAGGTGCCCTGGCATAAAACATAAAAGCCCCCAGCTTCATTCACAAAGTCATTTCCATACCTTCATCATCATCAACATCATCCTCCAGCATGTGAGTCTGGTTGGAGGATATACTCTCCTTCCGCCTCGCTATATCCGAAGCCTCGCCAAACCGACCCCCTTCCATGCTGAACATATCCAGCTCTTCGCCCCCTATTACGCGACCCTCCATGTCGATCTCCTGGCTCAGCTCGACCAGCGCGTGGCGGGGGAGTTTCAGGAACCCGGAGGTTCGCACGATCCGTCCCCAGTGCGTGAGACAGAACTGCGCTGCCCGCTTGCGGAGCCACTCCTCGTTTGCCAGGCCGGAGGCGTACCAGATTATGCAGGCGTGGTCGACGTCCAGTTCCTTTGACAGGCGGTTGACGCACAGCAAGCGGAGGTGCGGGATGTTATACGTGTTTGACATGACTAGCAGGCCCGCCACGTCGGACAAGTCAGCCGAGATGTGGGAGGAGTCGTCCGGGCTGCTGTCGTCGGACACGGGGTCTATGCGGTCTGTGTAGAGGTAGTACAGGAATGCCTTGACGACGCTGTACGGCTCGGGGATGTGCATCTTCTTGGTGTGAAACTCGGCCATCTGGCTCGACCAGAGGCGGGAGAAGTGCGGCCAGCGCGCTTGCAGGATGAGGCGGTGGACGTGGATGGGTTGGGACGTAGGCGCGTCGGGAGCGAGCCACGATTGCCCCGCACACGAGTCGGAGTGGACCAGCGCCGAGCCCAGGATGTCTTCGTCGTCGTAGTCCGAGGAGAGGGCGGTGACTATGAAGTCTGTCCCGCTGCCGGATTCGGGGGGCTGGTTGAAGAGTTTGGAGAGGTCTGCGCCCAGGCCTTTGGAGGGCTGCTCAATGAGGCGGAGGCGGGAGGATGGTTGGTGGATTAGGTCGGGGCGCGGCTCGGGGCTCATGTTGTTGCCCAGGAAGCCGTAGCGGCGGAGGTCGATCTCCATGATGTCGGAGAGGTACTCCTCTAGGCCGTTGCCGCCGGGTTCGACGGAGAAGGGGTCGACTGGGCAGCCGAGCAGCCAGGCCTTGGTTCCGTCGTCGTTCATTGTGCAGTAGTGCCACCGGTAGCCTGACTTGAAGATCTCGCGACCCTCTGCTAGTTTCTGCCACCGGAGTGTGCCCAGGTCTAGAGCGGACAGGGAGCAATCCTTGGAAGTTGTGGCTGATGAAGGAGTCACAAAGTCGAGAAGAGACCCAGACGAGTAGACGTGGAAGTGAGTCCCCTGCATCTGCGACGGTATGTTGGGTCCGCCGACGAACCTAAGAGCAGAGACGGCTCCGGGTGCCGGCGGGGCGTAGTTCTTCACCTGAAAGGACGGCGGGTTCACCTGAGCTGTCCTGGAGTTCGCGGCATAGCCGGAGGCGCCCACTGCGGGAGAGGAGCCGGCATTGTAGGCCGGTCGGGGTGACGTGGGGTTCCGGCTGAGGCCGGGTCGGTCGAAGGATCCCATGTGCGGGGGAGAGTCAAACGCCGGGCTCCCTTTCAAGTCGAGCCACCAGATATCGGACACCTTGTCCATGTCCTCACTCAGTCCTCCGTAGACCCAGACACGGTCTCCCCAGATGTAGGCCGAGTGGTCAAATCTCCCAACAAAGCGCCAGGCTCGAGACCAGGTGAAGGTCTTGAGGTCGAGGTAGCATATGTCCTCCAACACATAATTGTCATGGCCAGTTATGCCGCCCACGATGAATAGCTTGTCTTCGTGCAGTACGGCAGCATGTCTGGCCCGGCCCTTCGGTATTGGCCCTGACACCTGTGGCTGGGTCCAATGCGCCGTCTTGAGGTCGAAGATGATCAGGTCGGAGAGGTAGGTTCGATGCTCGTTCTCGCCGCCAAATACGAGTAGCTTGTCGCCCTTGTAGAGTGTTGCGGTGTGGCCTGGCATCAAACAACGTCAGTAGTGTTCAAGACAGGCCTAGGTAGACGCTGCAATGCGGGCTACTCACCCATCCTCACGCCTGGAATGTCCCCGTAGTTATCCACAAGGCTCCATTGGTGGCTGACGAGGTCTAGTTTCAGAACATGGTTGTAGACTTCGTCTGTATACTGGTCGAAGCCACCAAAGGCATAGATCTGGTTGTTGCCGCAGTACGTAACCGAGGCGTTGACCAGGCATGCCGGCTTCTGTCCGAGAGTTCGGGTCACCTTGGGACGATATCCGTCCACAGCCCCGCGATTCTTGAAAGGCGAGTTCGGCATGATGTAGGTATTGTTCGACGGAGGAGCCGTGAGAGGAGCCGTGAGAGTAGAAGTAGAGGAGGCCGGCGTGGGTGCGTTGGTCTGCTGGTTGAATGGCGACAGGGCCAGCGACTGGTTGTTTGTATTCGGAGCGCCGCCGAAGAGAGACGATCCCGTCCCCGGAGTTGCTGGTTGAGCCATGGCTGCAACTTGAAGTCGGTGATGGATCGTCTAGTCTATCATTGCAGGAGCGAAGAGAGAAGAATTCTCCTAGGTTGGCTTCAAACGATTTAAGAGGCGTTTCACTGTGCCCGTTTGCAGTACGAAGTAAGATGTTCTATCTTTGTTCGGGAACTTGCACTTGGGTGATCGTTGCTGCCACATGCAAGGGCAATGCTCCGTCCGCAATTGGCGCCGGCCTGTGATTCGCTGAAAATGTTTCAAAGAAGCCCCACATCGACACATGAGCTAGTCCCAAACTAGAATAGCGCGGTTGCTGCGCTGTTGCGATGAGGAAGGGTCGAGGTAAACAAGATTATAAAACGGCAGGTGCTGCTTTGCTTCAACTTTCCGTTCTTCCACCATCACACTTCAAACCATCCGCTCTCCTGCAACCGTCTTCTGCATCTGCAGTACCATCAAGCCTTAGCAAGATCTCAATTATCGAGTCCATTAGATCATTTCGCTCTTCACAGCCATCTGATCGCCCGACCGACTTTAGCAGCTCTTTGCAAGGCCACTTTCGTCTTATCGAACCCTACACAACGAAATACTAACCCCCAGGAACCATTAGCTTGAGTCTCTTGGCAGCTTGTTCGATCACGAAAGCTCTCAAACACTCCCCCCCTTCCTCTCGATACATTAAGTTGGACTTCGAAGGAAAACACACATCTCTCATCATTCATCATCCATCCACACTGCATAACTAAGTCAACATCATGGCTACTGCAGTATCAACTCCCCTCAAGAGCCATGCTGGCCTCTTCTCTACCCGTACCGCTGGCGGACGGATGCCCCTGACTCCCTCCCCCAGACAGCGTACCTCCACTGTCTCCGCCAACCTGAACTCCTCTCCCTACACCCCCGAGAGGCAGTCCCAGAATGACGCACAAAGGGTAGCATCCAAGTCCGTCTACGGCAACAACTTCTCTGCACACCTCGCCAAGTCGAGCTCAAAGGCCGCTCACCGCGACTCGCCCAAGTCCAACATTGCTCGCTGTGTTGCGACTCCCCGCAAGGCCCTCGAGCTCGGTGTGTCAGACTTCACCTTGACCGGTACCGGTCACCACAACAAGACACCGGCCAGCGCAAAGACAAAGAAGGCTCCTCTCAAGCAGAAGGCTACCAAGACCACCCTTTCATATGCAGCCGACCGCTTCATTCCCAACCGTGGCGCCAGCTCTGCCATTGCCAATGTCGGTTCAGGAAAGCTTGACTTCACCGAGAGGCGGCCCAAGACCAGCAGCGGTGACGCCTCTGCTGTTCTGTCCAGCGCTACCGATGATGCCATTGCTGCTCTTGAGGGACTCAACATCAACGACGATGATGCCGAGACCTACTCCAGGCCATCGCCTAACACCGTTGCCTACCAGGACTCGCTCGCCAACGCATGCGGCGTCTCCCTCAACCAGCGCATCCTTGAGTTCAAGCCTGCTCCCCCAGGGTCTTCCAAGCCCATCGACCTCCGTCAACAGTACAACCGCCCCATCAAGCCCGCGAACGCTGCCTCGGCTCAGTTCCGTCGCCGTGTCGCCACCGCTCCTGAGCGTGTCCTGGACGCCCCTGGTTTGATCGATGACTACTACCTCAACCTCCTTGACTGGAGCTCCGGCAACCAGGTCGCCATCGGTCTGGAGCGCAACGTCTACGTCTGGTCTGCCGATGAGGGCAGTGTCAGCTGCCTTCTTGAGACCCCTGCCGACACCTACGTCAGCAGCGTCAAGTGGTCCGGTGATGGTGCCTACGTCGGCGTCGGTCTCGGAACTGGTGAGGTTCAGATCTGGGATGTCGCTGAGCAGACCAAGATCCGCAGCATGTTCGGCCACGACACCCGTGTTGGCGTTATGGGCTGGAACAAGCACCTCCTCTCCACCGGTGCCCGGAGCGGTCTTGTCTACAACCATGACGTCCGTATTGCGGAGCACAAAATTGCCGAGCTCGTGTCGCACACCTCGGAGGTCTGCGGTCTTGAGTGGCGCGCGGACGGAGCTCAGCTCGCTACTGGCGGCAACGACAACCTGGTGTCCATCTGGGATGCCCGGTCGCTCTCCGTGCCAAAGTTCACCAAGACCAACCACAAGGCTGCCGTCAAGGCCCTCGCCTGGTGCCCCTGGAACATGAACCTCCTCGCCACCGGCGGTGGTTCGTACGACCGTCACATCCACTTCTGGAACACCACCTCCGGCGCTCGCGTCAACAGCATCGACACCGGATCTCAGGTCACCAGCCTTCGGTGGAGCCCTCACTACCGTGAGATCGTCAGCTCGTCCGGTTTCCCCGACAACTCCCTCAGCATCTGGAGCTATCCCACCCTTGTCCGCAACGTGGAGATCCCCGCTCACGAGAGCCGTGTCCTGCACAGCTGCCTGAGCCCCGATGGCCAGATGCTCGCTACTGCTGGTAAGCACCCGCCATCTCATCCCATTCACCGAACGTCAACTAACATATCCCAGCTGCGGATGAGTCTCTCAAGTTTTGGAAGATCTTCGAGAAGAAGCCCGGTGGCGGTGTCGGTGCCGGCGGCGCTGGTGCTTCTGGCAAGGCCGATATGGTCAAGCAGATGACCATCCGCTAAAGGGCAAGACAACGACAAACACATGACAGGTAAATGCACTGGTCAACGTGTCAGACTAACAACAACAACCAATGGTAGGTATACGACTTGGTTCACTTCTGGCATACCGGTCTTTGGGTCTCCTCTTGTCAATTTGGTCGTTTTAAGCGCGGAGTTGGGGCAACATCCCTGGGATAACGAACGAATACCCACTCGATAATGCGGTTTTGAAACGGGCTTCTTCAGGCAAGGAACTTGGTCATGATGTTTACGATATTGGCGACGACGAGGCACGCGGGTTGGTGTCGTGGTTTTTGCGCTGGCACGCGCTGGGTGTTAAAGTTGTTGTGTGTATTTTTGAAGATGAAGTGTAAGACTACGGGAGTCACGGGCCTGCCTAGTTCAGTGCTGTATCCTGTAGCAAAGTTAATCAACCATTGGGACAATGTGCTGCTGTCTCTATGCAAAGTGAAGCCATCACGACCTGTTTCACCAACGGGGTCCCAGACAGGTTCACTTGTTGAAGCCCTCGCCCATGACTGTCGAGCTCATGAATAAACATGAAATGAACTGCATGGTCTGAGCAAGTCACTTCCTTGCAAAACAGTGCCAGAGCATCGCCACCGTTGATCGAGTCAGAGTGAAGGCGAAAAAGTATGAAATCGTCCCGACTGTCGCCTGCGAACATGAAGCTTCAAACCAGTGGGGGTGAATGCTATATGGCCCCACATTTCTTCGGATGGGTCGCCCACCTTCAAGAGCTGATTAAGCCAATTGGCCAGTACTTCTTAGACTGGTCTGGCAATCGCAATAACCTTCCCCATACAACATTTACCGGCGAAAACCACACTGCGCAACCCAACTCCATAAACAAACAGGAGGGTTATTACAAGGACGTCATTCTACAGGTCTACGTTTCCCGATCTAAAGTGGCTTCTAGAGGAATCTCCTTGCCTTCGCGGCACTGAAGCCGCATGGGGAACCGGAAGTTGGGCCACTGACAAATCGATCGGCTTGCCTTCGGCACCTTGACTCGCCGAAGCATCTCCAAACACTCACTGGTCTTGCGTCACCGGGACGACTACGACCGCGTCTTCCTTTCCAGGCGCGACGAGGCAGTTTTACGAATAAACTGCTCAGCATAGCACGTAGAGGTCGACGATAGATCCCAAGAGCGATCGAGACCAACGTGCGCATCTCGCCGTCGCTTGCATCGTCCTCTTTCCGACCACACCTTTTACCACCACCCAGACAAGCCCACCATGTCGAACCAGACTGTCGGCAGCGTGTATGCGCAGATCATTACGGATGTCATCGATTCATCGCGTGTCGATTTCGAGGAGATGGGTGTTGACGAGTCGGTGCTGGAGGATCTCAAGAAGGTGAGCTCCTTCTTCCATTTGGTTGTCCCCGACATTTCCAGCTTCTGCACGCACTGCTTCATTCTCCGTCGATGGGCTCGCAGCGTCGATCTACCCCATGTTGCACTTCATATGTTGTCGCTTCGTCTCCTGTGTTGAAAGGTGAGGTTGGGGTCGCTGGATGATGCCGTTGTCGTCGTCGTTGCTTGCCGTTTCTCTCGCTCGTTTGGCTGCCTGGTCATTTCTCGCGAGGGGTGGAGAGCAGCGGCTTTCGGGGCGGGCGACTGCTGCTATATGGGTCTTTTTAAGCCTTCCCCTCACTCCCAGCCCAGTCATCCACACAACTCCGCCTTCTCATTGGCCGGAGTTTCTCTCCCATATCACGTGTGCTGCTTCCCCTGCCTGATGCGTCTTGTCCATGTCTTTTTGGACAGAGAAACAAAAGACACACAGAGGTCTGCAAGAGCATTACTAACCGCAAATTCATAGGGATGGCAAAGGAAGCTTACCCAGCTAAACGTCGCTCAGTTTCCCTGGGACCCCAAACCCGAGGTGGCTGCTCAGGCGCCGCCTGCTCAGCCTGCACCCCAACAACCTGCGGCTGCTCCCGCCTACACACAGGCTCAGCTGAACCCTACGCACGATGCCCAGCAACAATCCCTGTCATTCCCCGGTGCCCCTGCCCAGCAACAGCAACAGCAACAGCAACAGCAGCCCAACAGTGGCAATGGTCCTCAGATCAAGGCCGAGCCCGGTTTTGCCATGACCGAGCCCATCATCAAGCAAGAGCCAGGCACGACTAACAATGGCATGCCTCCTCAGCAGCAACAGACTTTCGCTGCCCCGCCTGGTCCTGGCCCCGGTGGTATGACCGCTCAGCAGCGTGCCATGCAGCAACTGAGTGCTAAATACGGCCAAAGCGCCAGTGCTTCGATCAACGCCATCCAGAACCAAGCCCAGCAATATCAAGGACAGCCCCAGGGTTATGCTCAACAGGCACAACCTCAGGCGCAGCCCCAAGGGCAAGGGCCTCAGGTTCAGTTCCAGCAGGCGGCGGCTCAGGTCCAAGCTCAACAGCCGCGACCCGGTCAGCCACAACAACACCAACAGATGACTCCTCAACAGCAGCAGCAATTCCAGCAGTACCAACAGCACCTGGCAGCGCAGCAGCAGCGAGCTCAACAGGCCGCTCAAGCCAAAGGCCAGAACGGAGCGAACAACTCGCAAATGGACGGGTCATCTGAGGCGTACGAGGGCGTCCTGATGCAGCGCGATGCGGACGGCAACCAAGTCGAGATGGGCCGAATGGAGATCGACGCGCTGCTCCACGACAAGATTGCGTCCCGGGCTAAGCAGATGGAGGGCGGTGGCCTGATGCTTCCTCTTAAGGAGGCTACCAAGCATCGCAGTGTTGCCAAGAGGTCCAGCCGTGCTGCTGGTCCGTCTCAAATGGATGGCTTCGAGGATGGGGTCAAGGACGAAGAGATCGATGAGGATGCCATCAACTCGGATCTGGATGACCCTGATGATGACCAGGAGGAGGATGACGATGACGACGATAGTATGGGCCACATCATGCTTTGCATGTATGACAAGGTGCAGAGGGTGAAGAACAAGTGGTACGTTTTTATGGTTCGAAACGGCAGTCAGCAGTTTACTGACACTTCTACAGGAAGTGTACACTCAAGGACGGTGTTCTTACGGTGAACGGAAAGGAGTACGTCTTCCACAAGGCGACCGGCGAGTATGAGTGGTAAGATAGCGTTGGGAAGAGAAGCGTCAGCACCGGCACTGACCAGCTTGGACGCTTGGGATTGCCACTATCGCTGTGTTTACTGGGCTTGCTGCGATGCATTTACTAGAACCCCTGTCGCGCAGTTGCAGCGACAGGGGTCGGACATGGCCCGACAGACCAGGCTTTTGGGCCTTGCTTTGGGGTGGACATCTTTCTGACGATCAGCGATACCGTTGGTGCTCCTGTCTGAAGTGCGGTGCGATGGCTTAAACCAGGGAAGTTGCGGTGCCGTTTGTCCCCGCGTCGGACGTCGGACTTCCATAGTTTGAGTATATCACTAGGAAAAGACAAACAAAACTGAGCCGATGACTTTATGGTTTGGCGTGTCCTTGTGGTTGTGACCTGGGCATGTTGTCTGATTTGGTCTCTAACATGGGAGACAACAAAGGTATGTCCGTCCGCGAGTTATTTTTACATCATAACCACTCTCTTTGTCTCCTGAGCCCCAATGCCTCGGACATCAACTTTCCGGTCTCGCACTCCCCGTTCCGTTTCACTTCGTATATAGGTGTTCCATATCAACGAGACTGTCAAGCAGACCAGAAGTCTTTGCACAACCGACACAAGTTCCAAATGGCCCACGAGAATGAGACCCGGCAGGCAAATACACCTGCACCCGAGACCATAGCCAACTTGTAGATTCCCAAATGTTCACCTCGCCCTCCAGACTGCCAACAGTATTATCCACCGGACTGTTGTGCGCCACAGCCAGCCTATATCTTCGCTGTTACTTCTCTACCCTCCTCTTCCTCTCCCTTCCTTTAGTCCTTCGTTGTAACCACCAGACATCAAAGCAAATCTCGAGACATTCGTTTTGAGAGTTTTCTCGTCCAGTAAACACCATTAACCTCAAGGAACTTGAATGCTTTTTGGCAGTTTGACTTTCAAAGCGAGGATACCCACCCAATGGCCATTGAGGGTGTATGCGGGAATTCCAATGCCCCCTATTGAGATGCAGGATACTGAGACCCTCGACCTGCATTTTGGCGTCTTCTGGACTTGAACCGCGACAGCCATAATCCCAGCCTCGAAGGCCATCGGCGGTATCGTTGCCAGACTACAACGCTTTGGGGATAGCATAGAGGAGAGGGGGACGTGCTGTGACAGAGTGGTAGATGCTAGGGAAGAGCAAACAGGTGCTGCTGCGAAGAGTTGCTATCCGGGGCCTCGGGAGTCGAGCATCTTCTTTTACTCCTTATCGACAACAACTTCGTCGGACCTCTTTTTCTCCAGGACATCGCCCAGGAGAGCCCAAATTGGTAGAATTTCCATCGATGCCAGTTCAGCAGGGAGACGAGTGAATAATACCAGACCCGATTGGAACGGAGATGTGCGCTCAGGACAAGGGGGGCCAATATCCGCAGATCTATAGCAGCCAAGATCCGAGGGGAGCTCTGCAGTGGCAGAATATGGGGAGCACACTTATTTGGAATTCATGTCCTACTTGCCTTGGTTTGTAGTCGAGCATCGACAGTCAAATGAGCTTAGTCTTCTGGTTGCATGCCTCCCCGCAAACGCTTCGACAAAGGGGCTACCTTTCTCCGAAGCATTTTCCCCCGTCGACGATGTCACAAAAGAGATCACATTCTCGAAGATACAGAGTCATAAGGGTACGGAGACTCAGATTGGAGCTCTCAGATTGTCTGTAGAATCTACAGGCAGCGTGTTTCGATAGCATGCTCACCAGGGGTAGCACCGTCGAAAGGATGTCACTCTCACGGCACAGCTGTTGTCATCTCTATGCGGACTTGTCGACTCGACCAGAGTATCTGCTATGCCACCTCCTTCTGTGGTCCGGTTTCTTGGTCGCCAACCCAGCTGGTGCGGATCCGTTTCTGAACGTAGAACAGGTCCCCAACCTTGCTGTTTCGAAGGACGGGATTCACTAACCAGCTTCTCTGTCCGTGTTGAGGTACGCAGTTGGTGGATTCACAAGCTAAAGCAGGGCAGGGCAGGCGCGCCTCACACTCCTATTGTTCGTGAATCCCTTCAAGGTGAAGCGGGGCCACGCCGTGGAGGTTGTTGGCCTCGCAGCCTCAAAAGAACGTGAACGACTGACTTCCCAAGCCTATTCTTGCCTTTATTGAGGTACCCTTCTCCGCTGACCCGCTTAGGGTTAGGCCACGAGGCCTCAGCGGCCTATTGTTCGTGATCCCATCACGGTGAGCAGCTCCACACCGAAAATTATCTCCGCCCCAGTTGTCCTCGACGGTGCTTCCCTATTGTCGACTTCACTCAACGCTAGCTATTGTCCCCTCGCCCTGGGGGACTATTTAATCCTCCCTCCTCCTCCAGAACTTCCACTCCTCCTTTCTCCTTCTTCCTCCAAACAACTCACAAACCTCGACGCTTCTACCTCATCTAAAGCGCCACCAACCACTCCTCCTTATCTTCTTCCACCCTCTATTCCACCTTTATTCATTACCATCCTCGATCTCGACCACGAGAGATCTTGCTCTGAAAGCAGCAGCACCAGGTAAGCAACCTTTGACTTCAAGAGCACAAGCACATCTCCATCTCGAGTTCGTCCGGTCTGGGACGAAGCCATCATTTAAGGGACGAAGCCATCATTAAGGCTTGGACCGCCGATACCTCATCCCATCTCCCTAACAAGCCTCAGCATCATCCTCCATTCCTGCCCTTACTTATTAAGGTTCGTTTTGACCTTTCGAGGTCGGCTTCGGAGCGCTCAACAGAGTTCACCACCCCAGGGTCGGCAACCACCTAGACTCCTAGAGGGCGACTTACATGGTCAAACTCTAAGTCGCATCTTCCCTTCCAACAGGACCAGCGCCTTGCCCATTCACGCTTCCACAACTTGAAAACCAACCACTCCTGCCCCAGCCAACTTGCAATCCACCTACCCTGCCAACTTGCAATATCTCTACCCTGCCTTCTACCTCATCTTCCTTTAAACCTACCATCCCCACTTCTCACAGCTCTTCATCTTCTGTTCCCTAACCACCACCTCTACCTCTACCTCCACCACTCTCCCAGCCGATCCCACTCCTGAACTCCTTTCCGGAAACGATTGACTTTCATTCCATCCCTATCACTTTCTACCTGACTACTTTTTCCCCCCATCATTCTCCTTCAAGAGTTCCTTACAATGGCTAAGTCCAAGAAAAAGACTGGGAAGCCACAGGCAGCCCTGGTACTGACCCCGACCTCTCTTCACTCGATGAGACTGAAGCAATCAGCGGTGCGATGCTAACGCCTATTCGAAATGCAGGCAGCTAAGTTGGAACTTCCTGAAGGGTATATACCCAAGAAGTCGCCCGACATGGGTAAAAGCAAGGCCATGAAGGCGATCGCTAAGGCGGCGCAAGACAAAGAACGAAAGGCCGCCGGGCTCCCACCTCTCCCGGCAGCACAGCGACAGCGCGCTCCAGTAGACAAAGTAAGTCATCTCCGCTTATCATCCCTCTGGTTCGTTATGCGAGCCTATTTTGCTTTTGAACACCATCATTCCTTCTCGATCATGGGGTAACTGACATCATATTAGCGGCTCAATCGTCGCTTGATGGACAACGCCGAGGACCTGGTAAGTCTCCCCCCAATGCTCAGGACATGAGATCTTGGAACGTTTTCTAATCATCATCCAGGGTCTGGATTTTGATCCGCCCGCCAAGGATCAACGCCTCTCCTTCACTACCAACCGCAAGTGGCGGTCCCTCGACAATCCACAGGAGTTTCTCAAGATGTATGCCGAGTTTCAGCAACGCAAGCTCGACCCCAAGGTGTTCGCAGTGGAGCAGCCCGGCCCTGACAATGAATGGGAGCGGGAATACATAGAGTGGTTCCAGCGGGGGCGCTACCACTACTATAAGAGACAGGAACGCCTACCTACTCTTCAGGCCCTGTTAAAGGTCAAGAACTGGCCTAATTTCCCCAACATCACGACCAAGGTAAGCAGATCTGCACCACTGCTTAACCAAATGCAATTTGTTCTGGAGCGTTCCTTCTAACAGTAGTAGGCGCCGTTCGTTCGCTCGGCTTCTGAGGACCACCCCTTCGCTGAGAACTGCCACAACCGCGCCCTAGGACTCTTTAGAGTCCTCAGCGTCCACGATATTGGCCGCCTGATCATGAAGATGCTGGCAGACGACGGATTCATGCCGTTGTCATCTCTCTCCCGGACCTGCCATGCTGGCTTCGACGTCGTCGCCAAATACATCGAGGTTTGGGACACAACACCCCCAGGTGATTTCATGGGGGAGGATGTCTACCTGGGCGCCAACGACGGTGTACAGCGTACCCCTGCTACGCTCATGGTCACTCCTATACGCCCAGACTGGTCTTACATGGACGGCAAGCGTGCCGACTTCAACTTTGCTGATCACTATCAGACAGAGACCAAGCTTCGTAAGTTCCCTCGACTTCTTCGTCTTTGATACTGGCCGACACTAACGCGTTGGAACGTACCCAGTCCGAGCCATCCACAACCGTGCGATGCTCATCTCGAACCTCCAATTGCATCGGCTCCAATTCCTCGACATCAATGCTGTTCGTTGCATCATATCTTCGTTGCCTAATCTCAAGTTGCTCGGCATATACCAGTGCCAGCTCCTTCACCTCGGGAGCATGTGGCAGATTCTTCACACCATCCGACAATGCGGGTTGCAAGTCCTTAGAGAGGATACATCATTCGTGAAGTTGGACTTCTTCCCAATGTTTCATGAAGGTCCGAACAACATCCTGCGTCATGGTTCATTCGGAGCATCCTGGAACAACCCAGGCACTGACTCTGCCGCGGCCATTTGGCAGCTTGTACTCTACCATCTGTACCCAAAGGCCCTCGCACTTGGTTTCGACATCCTCGAATGGGGTTGTGCCTTCCGCCACTTCCTCGAGAAGTGTCCAATGCGGGAGTGGGCTGTCCCCCGCATTGTGGAAGCCGTCAAGAGCTTGGAGTATACCGGGAAAACTCATGTCGGCAGGTACGCAGACGGACTCAAAATGAGAACATACAATAAGTCGGATGCGAAGTGGGTGCGCTTCGCTGACGACTTGACCGCTGCTCTTAGGGGTGATGGTCTGGAGCCCGTCACCGTCGATAGCGAATATCTCTCTTCGATCGGCTACGGCGACCAGGACGCTGTTGTACGGAAATATGGGTGGTGGCGGGACACCAAGAGCTGCGCCGACTGCCATATGCGCGTGCTTGCGGTTTTTTGCCCTTTCGCCGAGAACCGGTGCTGGCTCTGCCTTTCACACTCCGCCTTTGATGGTGGAATTGACCACTTCCAGACTCAGAAAGCAAGTGCCGCTGAGCTGTGGTTCAAGGAGTGCAAATACCTCGACGATGCTGTCAAGGAGGGCGCCTCCGGCAAGGGGCTAACAGCAGCCAAACAGATCGACCGATTCCGTCGTCTGGAATTGACGAACGCTCACGGAACCAATGAGACCGACTGGTCCGACCATCCGGATATCATGACGCTGCCGCGCCGCTATGCTCGTTACTACGAGCCGCACGGTGGTCTCGACAGGAAGCTGAACGACAGGCAGTATCACCCCATTGGCATGTTCCCCTCTGGCGTCACTAGTCGCTTGGCCGCTAACGCCCTCGCGGACGCCATCGTGGTGCGGGATCACGGCAGCTGGGACAGCGCTCTGGCGACGATAATGAGCGACTGGGAATCCTCTCGGCAGCAGTCCAGCGACAAGAGGATTGCCCGTGAGCCCAGGTGGAAGCGCGCAAATGAGCGACGCAAGTACCGCAAGGAGCAGATCGAGCACTACCGCCAGGTGTTGATAACCAAAATCAACGGGGAGGATGCTCGCAGAGTCGAAGCCCGCCGTGAGCCCTTCGAGCGTCGGCTAAAGTACCCCAACATCCCGATCAAGTGTTGGGACGAGACGATCCAAGACTACCTGCACGCGCTGGATGTCGAGGACATCAACGGCAGCATCCAGTTGCTGCCCTGCTGGGTCCAAGAGAAGCGTCCAACTGGTCGCCTCCACGCCTACACAGTCAAGAACTAAACGAAGCAACCTCGTTTCCTTTTGCGCTGCCTTTCGACTTTCCGATTTCCGACGACCTGTCCTGCTCGACATCGCGACGCTTCTTGTGGACCTCATTTCGAGCTTGTGTTCGACTTGGTGCCTTTTGGCTTACCATACCTTTGAACAACCCCTTAGACCCATTGTCACATGACATCCTTCGTTCTTCTTGTCTTGCGGAACCATTGGCAATATGGTGTGATAGCACTGGAAAGACTGAGTGAGTTGGAGCATGGAATTTGAGCGATGATACCCAGATTGCATTTTTTCCCCCTCCCACCGCGGTGGAACTTGGGCCGGCGTGCCTTATGAGAGAGAGCGTGCTAGTGGGAGACGGGCAGAAATCAGCCCCCCAGAATGTACACTACATAGTCTCTCGCTAGAAATGGAGGAAGTTTCCAAACCCTTTCTGACCCTAGTGCTTCGTGATAATGATGTCCTAGAGATGTTTGTCGAATTCCAGCCAGGAATGCTATGAGACAGACTGGGTTTCCATTTTAAAACTGACCTCGACTCCTCTGGAAATCGAGGCCTCGACAACGGGAACACGTCCGCTCCGAAGAGACGCCTGAGCAACAGACTTGAGTTGACAACAGGGACCCATTTTCATCGATAATCAAATAAAAAGCTACCACTAGGGCGGGATCAAGGGGATATGCAGAACTCACTCCTCTGGCAGCAAACTTCCCGGTCGACATGATCGAGGGGACCACTGCCACCAGCTCCTTGAGGATCGGGCCGTTCTCAACTCTCGCAAAGATCAGGCCTTCCACATCAACATCACAACCAAGTATCGACTCTACAGATACTCACGCCCTTCTTAGACCGTCATTTCTCATATTCTAACCAAACATCCCTAAATATGACACCTACAGAACCCCAACCATA
Organism: Coniochaeta sp. 2T2.1; assembly: GCA_009194965.1. Taxonomy (NCBI): domain Eukaryota; kingdom Fungi; phylum Ascomycota; class Sordariomycetes; order Coniochaetales; family Coniochaetaceae; genus Coniochaeta; species Coniochaeta sp. 2T2.1. The sequence continues at coordinate 1,039,441 of VSMA01000014.1, forward strand.
GCCCCAAAACGCCAACCATGTACCAAAGAGCCAAACCCATCCCAAAAAACCCACCCTCCATCCTCAAATCCCCTACTTTCCTCCCCCTCCTAACTAACCTTCATCCCTTCGGGGAGAGGGGGGGGGGGGGGGGGGCGGCTTCTCACTCCCCAACCCCATAGCTCCTAACCCGACTAAAAAAGAAAGGCTTGTAATTCCTCAGCCCGAACTCGGCCCAGTCGTCCGTCAGCCGGTTATAGCTCCAAAACCCCCTCCAGTTGAGCTTGTTGTTCTTCGTCTGGCCCCCTCCACCCTTCCCGGCACTTCTCAACGTCAGGTCCAGCCGGTACAAATACTTCCCCACCCCTTCCGTCTCGACGAAGACCTCCCCTTCCGCCTCGTTTCCTCCCTTCCTCTCCCCCTCCCCCGCGGAAAAGAAGTCCTTTTCCGAACTGAGCCTCCACCGCCCCTTGTAAGCGCCCTGCATAACGACAGACGGTAAGTGGGCCGTGGCGCCGGGAGCGCGGTGGAGGAGGAGGTTCTCGCGCGTCAGGTGGTGGACCACGTCGGCCGGCTCGGCCGTGGTGAGGAGCGAGAGGCAGGTGCCGTCGCGGTGGAAGCGGAGGTAGCGGTAGTAGGTCACTATGTGCACGGGGCTGTGCCAGGTCGTGACGCTGGCCGAGGCCTGGCCCGAGCGCATGTAGTTCACCGTGCTGATGTAGCAGCCGCCGAAGCGGAGGCGGGGCCGGAGGCGGAACATGCGCTGCCAGGAGAGGGAGTAGGGCGGGGATTTGATTAGGGTGAGGGTTGTGGTGAGCTTTTCGGATGCTTCGCGGTGGGCTCGTTCGGTGGGGGTGAGGGGGATTAGGTCTGTTATGTCTTGGGGTTCGGAGGTGGAGGAAGGGGATGGTTCGTCGAGGTCAAGGTTGAGGTTGGCGTTGGGACCAGCGGCGACGGCCGAGTCCTCTTCTGCGTCTAAGGGCCCCCATGTCACGGAGGTTTGCCAGCGGTAGTGCATCCCGCCAAACCCGAACTCGGGGCCGAGACAGACGCGCCGCCAGATGCCGTCTTCGGTCGCGACGAGGAAGGCCAGGCGCTTGCAGACGCGGGCTAGGCGGACGAAGGAGGCGATGTCGGTGAGGGCCACGTCGCGGAGGATGTGCACTAGGATCTCGTCGGGCAGGGTGGAGATGGGGCATGGGGATGGGGGAGTGCCTTCTATTTCGGGGGGTGCGGGCGGGATGGAGAGGTTGGCGAAGGAGGCGATTAGGTCTCTGAGGTTGAGAGGCGGAGCAGAGACAGGGGCGGGGGCCTCGGACGAGTGATGGGCTGGGTTGGGGACTGTGGACGAAGCGTTGGAGGGGTTGGGGTGTGAGGGTGGTGGTTTGGGGGCGTGGGCTTGCGGGAAGTGCTTCTTTCTGTATTGGAGGTCGACGCGATGGTCCAACTGCGGAGTGTCAGTGTATATCTGAGAGTGAGAGCGAGAGGAGTAGAGCTTACTCTATAGGCCTTCCGGTAGAGACGCAGGCTATCGCCCAATTTGCCGGCTGCTTCCCGCTCAACGGCTTGCTCAAAGTGCTCCAGCGCCGATACTGGCTCGCCCCGCCCGGGCTCACTCTCTGCTTGGCCGGGCAGCACGGACGAAGCAGCGGCCGCTGGCTCGTCAAAGGACTTGGTGACATATTCCTCCTCATCACTGTCATGCTGCAACACCGTCTTCTTGCCCTGCGTCGACGATTGCTTCCCCGGTGCTGCCTCAGATGCCTTGACCGGTTTAGGGGGTCGTGATTTTGGCTGAGCGGTCTCATGATGTTGTGACGCTCTACGCTGTGAATTGGACGGCCCTGCTACCGTCTGCTGAGCCTGAGAGGGCTCGTTCTTTGAGCTTGGAACCTTGGACCGGACCTCTGCGCGCCATTGCTCCCTGAACGATTCGAGTTCGGACTTGATGTCATTGGATGCCATGGTTTGCCGGTTTGGGACGACGGTAAGCTTGGCGTGAACGTGGGAGTGATGGGACTGCTGTTCAGTCAAGCAAGATGAGATGAGAATGAAGATTTAGGATCTAGAAGTAGGTGAGATGAAGACGAGACGGATGTGCAGAGTTTAAGCCTCGAAAAGCTTAATGAGAGGCAAAAGGCAGGCTGAAGGCTTGACATGCAAGTCGTGAGTGAGTGGTTGTGTCATTGGCGGCCGGACTGGCAGCGCCCGACCTTATCTTATCTCCGGGCAGATACCAGTGAAGACTCCGGCAGTGGTGCCACTCATTGCCAGCTGGCAGCCTCCTATCTCAGCCAGAAAGTCAACAACCTCCTCAAGTCGCAACAAGCATTTTGAGCAGGCGCAGAAGACAGTGAGAAGACGTCCTCACTTACGAGGTTGCGGTGAAGCATACAGTCATATTCCCCCGGTTCCAAAAAGTCAAGACGTTGTCACAAGAGATACCACGTAGACAGCCGCTGAGTCAGAGCAGCAAGGGAGCTCATCGATGATTCATTCAACGCCTTGTCCTCGAGCAGATTCCCCTTCTCGCTGCTGCTCAAGTTATTATGTATGATACAATATCCACTATGTACCCGTAGCCATCCGAAGTCAACTCGCCCTCCCAACCAATCCATCAGCCTAAACTCCTGACAATGCGACAAAGGAAACGCAACCCGGTAAAGCACGACCGGCAGCTCCAAACTGGTCAAGGTATTTCCAATCCCGTACAAAGAAAACGCTCTCTTTCCCGCTGTTGGTCGGTTAAAGCAAGCCACCACCCTTTCGAAGCAACGTGCAGAAACACCTAATGGCTGTGCCCATGGTCATGATCGTGATCATGCCCGTCCCCCTCGTCGTGAGAATGCGTGACGCTTGCCGCCTTGCTCGAAGTCGCAACGCAGCAGCCCTGCCCAACACAGTCATCCACGCACTCGAGCAGACAGAGATCCGGGTTCTCCCTCCTCACCGCCCCATCCGCAGCACTGACGCCATCAAGCGTCATGCCCGCGTCCTCGCCGTGGTCGTGTCCGCGATCGAGACAGAACTCCGGTTGGATGGTGGCGCTGTGGATTCCATAGGCGTGAAGACACTTGCGCACTGCCTTGGCAAGACCCATGTACTTCTCGCCTCCCTCCTCGGAGATGGGAAACGCGACCTGAATGTGCATGCTTGCCACAATCTTGGTGTCGGACAGCTGCCATATGTGGACGTGGTGGCACGAGACGATGCCCGGCAACTGCTGGATGTCCTCGCGCACGTCGTTGACGTCGATGTGGTCCGGTGTAGCTTGGAGCAGGATCTTTGCCGTTGCGAAGGTGAGTGGAATGGCAGACCGCAAGATGATCATGGTAATAAACAGTGAGACGGCCGGGTCGGCATAGAACTTGCCAGGCCAGTCTGTCAGCCAGATGATCAGCGCCGTCACGATGACGCCCACGTTGCCCAGTGCGTCGCCTATAACGTGCAGAATCATGGCGTTCATGCCCATGTCGCTGTGGCTGTGACCATGCCCGCTCTTGCCCGGCTTCCGGGGTTTGTTGTGGTTATGGTCGCGGTGTAAGCCAGAGTCGCGCCTGCTGCGGCGGGAGGTGGAGCGGGGCTTGTGGTCGTGGTTGTGGCCGTTGGTCGCTTTGGACTTGCCATTGCCCAACAGGGGAGTGTTCTCCGCGGGTTCCTCCTCGGTGATGGCGGCTGTCTCCTCGGCTTCGCTATTGCTGGAAGACTCCTCGTCGTCATCCGGTCGGGGACGGCTGGCGGCAATGATCTCCTGTCGGAAACTAGACGGGTGGATGGACAGGTCGTCGATACTGGTGAGGCGGCCGTGACGAATGCTGTTCGATCTCCTAGATCGTCCTCGCGAGTGGTTCGACGTCCGGCTTGCGCAACGCTCCGTGGCCTTTAGACGACCACCTTCCTGGTTGCTGCCGAAGCGTATATGACGCTGCTGTTGCGCGTCGGCTGCGGCGGCGTTCCACCGTCCAACAGCCGCCTCCGGAAAGAGATCTGCCACGCGACCGTCTTCATCAGCCACTTCTTCGTCTCTGGATTGGCGGCGCTGCGCCAAGCCTTGTTCGGCTGCGCTGAGGGCGTCGGCGACCTGCAGGTTTTCCTCGTGCTGGTGGTCCTCTCCATGCGAGTGCTCTTCGTGTCCGTGTGAGTGGCCGTGGCCTCCAAGGACGACGAAGCCGACCAAGTTGCTGGCCAGACCGAAGCAGCCCACGATAAGAATGAGCTGGGGCTGAGTGATCTCGGGCGGGTCTAGAAATCGTTGAAGGGCCTCGAGAATAATCGAGACGCACAGGGCGATGAGGAAGACGGCGTTGAAGAAGGCTCCGAGAATCTCTGCGCGCAGCCACTGGCAGGTGTTAGTATCATTGCATAATCGCGCGGAGATGTGTATCTCGGGTAGTGCCAACTTACACCATAGGTGTACTTGTCGGTTGTAGCCTTGCGCGCGACGCTAACAGCCCAAAGACCAACGCACAGAGATATGATGTCATTCAGCATGTGGAAGGCATCGGCCATGAGGGCGAGGGAGTGCACGAGGAAGCCGGAAATGAGCTCGAGAAAGAAGAAGACGATGTCGATGGCCAGCATAATGCTGATGCGCGTCGACTTTGACCACGCCATGACTGCGGTGTTTTGGTGTCGACTAGCGACGGCAGCTCTGGGTGGGAGTGTTGTGTCCAGACGATGCTGGTTGTTATTTGAGGAAAGATGTGAGGCTGGTTGTTGGATGTTGATGTTTGCCGCCAAGTGCCTTATCGGAGCTGTTCCTGGTTAGAAGTTGGCGATAAGACGGCGAGCGCACGGGGACACCAACGTCATCTGATTTACTTACCTGAGGTAGGTAAGGTAGGTAGGTCCTTATTATCCAATGCAGTAAAGTAATCAAGAACAACCTGGAATACCAGGTAGCGCTGTCTTGTTCAAAAGCAAACCTAGGGAGAGGACTCCGTTTTACCATCTGCAATCGGTGCAGTTTCTGGCAGGCACGCACGGTCGCACAGTCGTGACGGGAAGGATCCAGACCACCATGAGGCGATGATGACATATGCGATCGACTTCTTATTCGCCATCTATACCTGCAAGCTGCACCAACGGACCTGGTGTAAGGTAGTGAGCGGCATCGGCAGCGTGCGTCCACTAACACAAGGACAAACACTGCCTCCCGCCTTCCGTGGTGTGGATGCCACAGCGCCGAATCTCCGATCCGACTTGCATCGCCTAGGCCGGTCAGTCTTTCCTCAGCCCGGCAAGGCGCAGTTCTCTCAACTCCGTCTTGTTGAATACAGGTTCAGGGTTCACTTAATGGCGCTACCCTACAGTATACCCTTTGATCATGACATCTAGCGTCGACACGAGGCCGAATTGCTCAAGACACACGGCTTGGCACAAGGTGGTCTTTCTACTGGTAGTACCTGCCCGTCCTCCTCCTGTGGTTTTCTTTCGTGTCTCGTTCCGCTGCAGTTGTCTAGTAGGAGTCTTACATGATCCGGTGTGTGTAAGTCTTTGCCATGTTGCCCCTGACGAGCAGGATTGAGGTCGGAGACGCAGCAGGAGGATGTCGGTCATTCTGCTGCATCACTCCATCGGTGACAACGATAATGGGCGCCCAGAAGGACAAGAAAACACAGCCAGACTTTCTGTGGTGGACATGCCCCCTTCGGCAGTGCTAGCGCAGCCATGGCAGCGGGACATGGCCAATGGGAGGCTGCGAAGGCGTTCAATAGAAAAGATCGTCGGGTCTCAGCTGGTTGGACACACGAAAGAAGCCAGAGAAGGAGCCCTCCCTTCAAACACGTGAAGCACATGCGGCATCTGTTAGAGCTTGGCCGTGTCCTGCAGCTCTCCACTAACAGCAGGTCCGCAATACCAACCTGGAACACAGCCCACTTAGGACCTTACCCGCCATCTGCCCTGCTGACTGTGCGCTGGCTCTGCTGGTATGACCTTATTCTTATCATCATCCTTCTCGCTCTTCCTGCGACTCAAATGTCTCGTGCCGACATTTTCTTCTAATTCATTCATTTGAACATCTGCCATTTTCCCTATCTCAGCCAGTTATTGGAATTATACCACTTCTTTGACGTCTAGCGCGACTCGTAACTGACATTGCCGTTTGCCAAGGCAGGGAGTGGGTTTCTTTCCCCTTGACACCTAGTCGTCCCTGTCGACGCTCGACCGCATCCTCAGCATCCCTCCCAAGCCGTTTCAGACTTTCGACTTGCTTGAACTGCATGTCAAACCGTCCCTTGCAGCCTCTGCGGTGAACTGGCCAACAACAACCGGGCAACTTCGTCTCTACCTACGTTAGCAGCCCTGCCGCATCAATTCACACAAGACGATCCATCGAGTGAGACATTCCAAACATTCCACCACACAAAGTCACCCAAGTCACCCACCCAGCCCATCTGATCCACCAAGAGGTCCCCTAAATCCCCAGTATTTTCCTCCACTATCCAAACGACGTACCAACCTACCAGCCATCACCCTTTATTGAAGACAAACATCCACGCCATCTAGACAGCGTCGCCCTTCGCCCTCTATAGGAAGTTCACAGCCGGCTCCCGCAACGACGGCGAGTCGTAATCCCCGCCCGCCCTGGCTTTCAAGCAAGATTCCCGCCGGTCACTTTTGGCCGCAGACGATCCCGCACTGGCTCGACAGCCCTACCAGCAGACCTACGAAGAGCCCACCACCTCCTCCTACCAAGACGGCGGTTACTACGAACGCGAGGGGATCGCAATGCCGCCATCATCCAGGATAGGACCGAGGAGGGGGAAGTTCGAGTTCCTCTCCTCGAAATGGAGGCGCCTGTTCTTTGCCACCGCTGCCGTCCAGGCCATAATATGCATGGCCTTTGAAGCGTACGTTCACCACTCCATCTCAACCAAGATGGAAGTGATCCAAGTCATTTGCTAACTGTGATTGATGGCTGCAGATACGTCTTCGCCAAGTTCCAGCTCAGCATCCAACCACATTTCAAATTCGACAACGACTACCTAAACTCGCAATACAAGACCATCCCCACCTTCCTCACCCTCTTCGTCTTCGCCTTCATCTACGAGCTGGTGCTGGTATGGGACGCTCTGCGGAGCAAGAACACCATCCAGATCATCGGCCTGTGCATATGCAACCCGGCCCTCCTCGCGTACACGGCCCTCCAGATCGACCAGATCGGTAACGCCATCGACTTCCTGGAAGCCAACGGCGCCATCCTGCCCAACGGCATGGGCCAGCACGACGTGTGGTCGCGGTGTCGACCGTTCCTCATCGCCATCCCGTGCGTCATTGCCGTGGGGACGATTGCGCTGGCCTACATCTCCTGGCAGCTGTACAAGGAGTTCGCGTGGGACATCCTCAAGCAGATTGGTGCGGACTACAGGATGAAGAAGCGCTTCCTGCATTACCAGGTAAATACCGTGCCCGTTACCTCCCCTTTCTCTCTTCCCACCTACTAACACTGCCCAGATCTACATCGCCCTCCTCAAATTCGACTTCTTCTTCTTCCTCGGCTTCACGGTCCAGTTCCTTGTCATCGTCACCGGCAAGACCGACGTCGAGTTCGCCCTCACCATCGCCGCCATTCCCGTGACCATCGCCATCCTCCTCTCCGCCGCCTTCTTCACCCGCCGCGAGATCAAGATCGGCATGGTGGCCGTCATATGCCTCTACTTCGCCGGTCTGGGCTACTTCTTCTTCAAGCTGGTCAGGATCTACCAGAAGTCCCACCAGGCCCATTACCTGGCCGTAAGACGCAGTCTGACGGCCTTCGCCGTCATGACGATTATCTTGATCATCTTGACCATTGCCAACGCGTTTATCTGCATGAGCAACTTTGGCAAGGGGCTGAAGAATCACTTGACGAGGGGCGGGAGGGAGGACGAGGAGAAGGTGGAGAATGCGTACCAGATGCAGGATCAGAAGCCTCAGTTGCCCAGTCGAATGACTATCGATTAGCGGACGGGATCGAAGTTGTACAAAGAGATGGAACGAGAAGAGCGAGTGCCAGACCCGTTTATGAACCTGGGCTGGTGGCTTCTTATGATCTGTTCGAGGCGGAACTACAACCACACCGGCGATGTGTTGGTTGGAAAGAGATGGAAGCGAAGAAACTAAAATACCACTTTCCTTTTTACCAGTCACAGTTTGACTGTTTCCTTTTTTCTTTTTATACCAGGGCATCTTCGAGGGAAGGGGCGGCCCCGATCTGATATGGTCGTTGGAGTTAGGGATTCCATCTCTTTTGTTGTCATGGCTTGATTTGTCTCATTTGCAGGCCAGATCGATCAACACGATAGCTTGTCAGATAGCGAGCGAAATGTGACATTTACTGAGAGTACAGACGACTTGACATGATTGTCTATTGTCTACTGAATGTGGATGTGTATTTGGTCGAGTAGGGCAATAGTCCAGCTTATGATAAGTGAGAGGCTTTCCAAGGGCCTGGGGCATTTCCGAATGTCCATCAACACGCTCTTCACGTTCAAATGTCACCCATGTTCAGTCACGGTCCAGCCCAGATATTGTGAAGCGAAGTCGTCGACTCCGCTGTCAATTAAGTCCATATATAGAAAATGTGTACAGCCCAGACTCGTGGGCTCGCTGGCCGAGGCTGCCCTTGCCGATCTCTATCCTAAAAGTGTAGTTTCGCCCCAAAAGCAAAGCAAAAGACGCCCGCTGTTGTTGGTGTTGTCAATTTCCATGATTAACCCCAACTCCCTATTCCTCCCTAACGGTCCGAGAGGAAATCCCCCTTTCTCGAGTAGACTAAAATACAACGCTGCCTTAGTTATCGTTATCATACAACCCCCTAGCCTATAGCTCTCAGCCACCGTGGTAGCATCCAGCTAGCTCTCACAACACCATGTCCACGCCGAAAAGCAAGACAACCCCTCCGCTTTCCTCTGCCGGTGGCATGACGTGCACTGAGGAGTGCTAGAGTATAATCTGCCTAGCGTCCTTCATCACACCGTCTTGCGGGCAGTAGGGACACTTGAACCTCGTCCCCTTGCAGAGCTTTTTGAGCGTCTCCCTGGCCAGGACGTGGCCGCAGGGGATCATCATGGGCGGGTTCGCCTCGGTGGTCTGCTCCTTGCTGACGGGGCAGACGAAGATGGAGTGGTACACCATCCTCTTCGGCAGGGGCGTCTCGAAGGGCAGCTCGTCGGCCGTGTTCCACGTCGTCCCTTTGGCCTTGGCGGCAGAGTTGTACTTCAGCAACCTGGGCAGGGCGAGGGCCCCCGCCGTCGCGGCGATGTAGAGCGGGGACTCGGCGGAGAGGCCGAGGAGGGAGCAGAACTCGCGGGTAAAAGAAGAGGCGGTTTCGGAAAAGGCCGTGTCGGTGGTGAAGACGTGGCCGTGGGGCGAGGCGGCGAGGTTGGACGCGTACACCAGCCCGGAGGCGAGCTGCTGGATGTCCGTCAGGTGGCGCTCCTGGAAGCGGGCGAAGTTCTCCCGCGCGTAGGCGAGGGCGCCGCGGAGGCCGTTGCGCTCGTCGTCCGGGAGGCCGTTGATGGTGGGCCCCTTGAAGAGCCAGATGTATTGTAGCTTTGAGAGCTCGAACTCGAAGTTGGAGCCCCGCGCTTCGAGGGCCTCGGAGTTGTCGCGCGCCCAGTTGATGGCGGGCATTAGGTCGTGGGCGCGGAGGGACTGCAGGATGCGGTACATGTTTGCGAATTTATCCTGCAGTTCTTTTGATTTTAGGGGTGGTACGGCGGGTTGCTGTGTCGTGGAGGTGGTGGACATGGAGACGTCGTCGTCTGCGTCGGACATGGGCTGGTCGAAGTCGCCGGTCGGTATTTGGGAGTGGGAGTGGTAGCCCGACGGGAGAGTCGGTAAGAAGGGTGGGTTGTTCTGGGTCTCGTCGATGAAGGTCTGGGCTACCTCGAAGTCGCCCTCGCGGAGGTAGTGCATGGCTATTGCCCGGTTGATGAGGGCTGTGTGGTTAGCCATTGTGTCGTGTTCGGTCGGGAGAGGTTTGGGGGGCAGGGCCTTGTCGATGGCTTTGCCTAGCTTCTTCTGGGCTTTGCTGACGTTTGCTAGGTCCTTATTCACGGCCTCGAAGTGTTGCTTGACTTTGTTTTGGAGTCCCACCATTGTCATGCTGGTTGTGTGTGTAGCTGGATCTGTTGGTTGGGTTAGTCCACGCTTGAGAGAAGAGCAGAGGGAGTAGGGAGATGTACTGGCTGCTACCGCCTCCCGCGCAGCAACTAGCTCGTCGATGAGCTTTTGGACATCGTCGACGGCCGAATTGAGCCGGGGAGCTTGTCCTGAGCTACCCAGCTCGTTCAGAAGAGCATCCATGGCTGTTTCCAGAACAGATGTAGATAAGTCCATGACGCCGGGGCAGACAGTGTCGTCAATGACCAAGAGAAAAGCTCCGTAAGTTATTCAGGTCCCCCCTTCGTGTTCGAGAAATTGAGGAGCGGCCAAGTTTCGTATGTTATGCAGCCGTGGCAATATTATGCTGGGTTTGATGTTGGGACGAGGTCTGATACGGCACGATGATGCTTGGGCAAAGGTAATGGCGGGGATGACCACTAAAGATACGATAAGCGGTGTGATGTCCCCGCTGAAATTACGGCCCGTGACTGCCGGGCCACAGGGGTGCCCAGTGCACTTCACCTCCTCCAGACCGCCTGGCCGATTTAGGTGACGGCGTCACATGCCAAGTTTCAACCAGCAAGTGCTATTCTTTGGCAGCTGAACAACAACACAACCTGGACAACATAGGTTGTCGCACTACTCCTGCTCTATGTACCCTCAGCATGACCTCCTGACACACTCACGGAAGCTACGACCTCGACTCCAACAAACCCCACAATGAATGACTGTTTCCAACATCCGTCTCAGCAACTGTCACTGCGGACTCTCGCTGTCCTACATGGTGGTGACTCGGCAGTCGTTTAGGGACTAAGACCATGCCGACGGACATCTGCTCAGCCCTACAACCTGCATACATCGGAAAATGTCATTCCGTCTCGCCTTCCCGGCGCCGTACCGAGAAGAGGAGATCACCCTCGCCCGCATCGCCTCGCAGCGCAGTGCCCTTGTCGCAGCTGGACTCGAAGCCTACCCCAGCGCAAGACTCGACGGGTCCGGAGATACAGCGGCGTCTCCTTCTATCTCTCCGATTCCTCGGAAGAAGAAGCGAGTCGTGCTGCCGGACCCGGTAGCTTTCAGGTAAGAAGGACCTTGTACACCCTCCATCACTCGGACGGACGTATATACTAATAACTCTCTTCCCTGCAGGTTCCTCGAAGAAGACCCCACCGTAACCCTCGTCGAACGGAAAAAGACCCTCCAAGGCTACGAAGTCTACGTCGTCGAACAATGGGTATGCTCCCGCCAGTCGCCAACCCTGGTCATAGTGACCTACACCGGCGACCCGAACCACCAGGCCGTCGTCGGCGTGCTGGATGTTCCCGAGGAGGAGAAGTTCTGGTCGCCGCGGCTGAGGGTGTACTTCAAGGCGATACAGCAGTACCATGCCCGACCGAAGGAGACCGAGTTCGGAGAGCTCATGGTCACGAACCTGAGCAGTTTCCCCTCGGCCCTGACCGTTATCGCTATACCGGACGGCGACATACGGAAACATCGCCAGATATTCATCATCAACGAGGACTTGAAGAGGCTGGGATGTTCTGGTCGGTCGGGCATGACGCTGTCTGACCCCACGCCGGCTACGCAGGCCAAGTTCCTGCAGCTGTACAAGACCAGCGACCGGATACCCTTCTTCCAGTGCGTGTTGGAGCTCGTCAAGATGTGTCAGACGGCGCTATTTATCTTTGGGAAGCTGGAACAGGAGTACATTGACGGTCTGCTCTGCGACGTTACGGAAGCCGCGATCAACAACTGGTGGACTGAGATTGGGTCAGATTACTACAACATCGAGCCGACGGATGGCATTCTCGGACCCACGACAGTGGCTGCTCTGTTGGGCACGTTGATGGGAGCAAGGAACCGCCTTAGCTATTACGGGGCGCCGATCACCAAGGATGTGTTCGACTTGGATAACATGAAGAAGGGTATAGGAACTTTCCAGAAGGCGTACAAGCTCGAGCGCACGAGGCGGTTGGACCGCAAGACACTGCTCAAGCTCCATAATGTCACGGCCAAAGCAGCCGCTGGTGAGGGCGGCTGGGGCGTTCATAAGGCAGTCAAGTCGACGGTGGCCGAAATAGGCGGCAAGAGGGGTGAGCTTGTCATCGGCATGGTGGGCGGCAAGGAGAAGGCTGGAATCGGCGACATTGAGACACCAGATTTCGACAAGTTCATCGGTCTGGTGTACGGTGAGAAGCCGAAGTGGCTGTGGCATGGGAAGGCCAGGAGGACGGGGGCGGAGCCGCATGATCACTCGATGTCTGAGGCGAGCGGTCTTTTGTTCGGAAAGGATTCGAAGGAGGACATGCCTAGCCAGCCCGCCAGCCGGAGGACGCAGTCCCTTCCTCTGGACGAGGAAGTTGAAGTCAGGAAGAAAGAGGACTTCTCCCACATCTATTCTGCACCACCACCTGGATCAGCCGTCAGCATGGCCGACTCACCAGGAGACAGAGATGCGCCACGGAAGACGGTGTTCAGGAGCGTGGCGGGCAAAGTGAGCGATGCCCGGTCAGGCTTCGGACGCATACGCGATGCGGTTGGGAGCAACCTCAGAGGGCATTCGAGCCGGCCGTCGAAAGACGAGGGCGCCGATCCAGCATGGTCGGCCACACCTAGTATCGCGACACTGGCACAGTCGTCCGCCGCATTGTCCAGTCCGGTCGTGATGAGCAAGGCCTTCACATGGAAGAACAAGCCAGAAGAGTACGCCGACGCTTTCAGGAAGGAACGAGACGCCGAAGTCCCCGGCCTTGCATCTGCGCACAACACCGATGATGGAGACACTCCGATACCACTAGCAGCATTTCGAGACGCCGCAAAGTCGTTGGGTGAAATACCAGAGCACCGTCCCAGTCGCGACGCCCAACTGGAAATAGATGCGACCGAAATCCGCAAGTCCCTCGTCGACAACGACCCCTCCATATCCGGATCTGCAATCGACGAGTCCGACCTGCAAGGCCCCGTCCTCGAAGCAGAGCGCAAATCCGACATCCCGGTAACCTACCTCCAACGGCGGCACAGCGTAGCCATCTCCTCCCCTTCTGGCGAATGTCCCCTCAACGAAGCCCGCTGGCCCCGCCGCCTATCCTTCAGCGACGCGGAAGAAGCCTTACTTCGCTGGGACTCCATAACCACCTTGGACCACACCTCCGTCGACACCGTCGACACCTTCACCGCCCTGCAATCCGTCCACGCCACCGGCGAGCTCGCGCGCTCCCTCTACGCCTCCATCGCCGACCTCAAGCTCACCATCTCCCCCTGGGTATCCAGCAAGCTCTCCTCGGTCGAGTCCCTGGACGAGACCTACGCCCGCCAGCAAGACAGCCTGCAGCAGGTGTACTACCAGCTCTCGGACGCGTACGCGCGGCTCAAGCACTCGAGCAGCGAGGCCCTGGCGGAGGAGAGGGCGCACCTGGCCGAGGCGGTGAAGGACGTCGAGACGCTGGTCGCGAAGCTGGAGTACGAGATCAACGCGCTCGTGTCCAAGGTGCAGGACGTGGAGGACGGGGTGCGGCAGTTCGAGAAGCAGGTCGAGGACGTCGAGGCGAGGGCGATGGAGCTCAAGAATGTGCTCGAGACGGAGAGCTGGGTGCATTGGGCGGTGAGGACACTCACGGGAATTGGGACGGGGCCAAATATCACGCAGGAGACGACGGCGGGGAGGTGATGACGGCAGGGTGAGAAAGATTGTGGGGGAATGTTTATACCTGAGATGGTGGACTTGGGGTGCTTGGTTGTCTCTTCGGTGTTTAGGCAAGGGCAGCATAGTAGCGTTTTGATATCGTGGCTAGCATGGCGATGCATTGATAAGGAGTTCGCAGAATTTTATGACCTTGCTTCTTCTGTCGCATCTTCTTTCTTGTGCCAGTGCCTCTACTGTACCTGACTTTCTTCCCTTGCTGATGACCGTCGTTCGTCGTGTGGTTTCAAGGCGCTTCCCTCACGACGATAAGTTTCGTCTTCCACCATTAACACGTCGCCATATCACGGGTAAAGCTTGCTCGAAACGTGGTGAGAGTGACGTTTTGGTATTCATCCGGACATGGTAGTCCTTCGCCAGATCCCTTCTAAACTTTGTGTTTGTCGTCCTGAATGACCTCTTCTTCCATCCAGAACCAAATCCATATCGTACAAGAGCCGAAGCAAAACAAATAAAAAACGCAGGGTATGCGAATTTACGTCCACGTTTTCCGGCCAAGAAGTCCATGATACAGTCGCAGCCTCGTAGTCCTTTCCATATCCATCGAGAGGAAGGCAGAAAGACCAATCCCAATCGCAACAGCAGGTTATCATCGTCAACCTCTTTAACCTCCAAATCCGAAACCGCCGCCGGCCGCGGGGCCGCCCCGGTTTTGACTCTCCTTCTCGAGCTGCGTCGACACGACGGTGTGCGCCTCGAAGAACTTGGCGGCGCAGCGGTCGAGGCAGACGGACTCGCCCTTGTTGAGTTCACCTTCGCGGTAGTCGGAGGGGAGACACTTCTTTGTGCACATCTGGATCATGCTGTTGTGCGAAAACGTGAGTTAGCTCAGGGTGGTCCATAGAGTTGTTGTGATCAGGAGAATCTGTCCTTGCCAGGGTCGGCTGAGAGAGAAGGAATAAGACGAGGAAAACCATACCGGTTATGCATCGAAGCCATCAGCTTCATCTCCTGCTCGACGGCAGCGATCTTCTCGGCCGAGGTAGGCTGCGGCCTGCCGATCCCGAAGAAGGACATGGTGACGAGGGTGACGGCGGAGACTGTGAGGAAGGCGAGGGCGGGTCTGGGGTCGCGGGGAGGCTTGAGTCTGGTCTTCTTCCACTCTCGGGCGGCGGTGGTGCGGCGTGTTGCGAATGTCGAGGAGGAAAGGAAGAGGGCGTCGCGGTAGTAGTACTTGAGGAGGGCGTAGCAGCGGACGACGTAGGCGGCGGCTCCGAGTTTGTCTCGACGGCGCTCGGCCTGGGTCCGTTTCTTGCAGGTGCAATTGTGGAGCTTGATCGTCAGCCTTGCAGCTTCCTCTAGGGCCTTGGCGCGAGGCTGGACGTAGGTCGGATACGGCTGGGTGTAAGAGGGCTTGATGAGCTGGGGGTTGTTATGAAGAGGATGTGGAAGCTGGGGTTTGGGGTTGTCCTGGGAATCATGGCCTGTCTTCCTTTTGAGAAAGAAGGCAGAGCTCGCCAGGAGTGCACCCATTGAAGCGAACCGCGAAGATCTGAGCGCTTGACAACCATAGTCAGTGAATAAACAGCCGCTAGTCCTCTTTGCGTAGTGCTTTCGGTGTGCTTCGGTGTGAGAACTCGCTTAGGATCAAGGTGAGCGGTAAGTGGCTAAATGTCGGCTTTGGGTGTGGGATGTGGACCCGATTGGGTGGGAGCTTTGACCAACAGCTTCAACGACATTCAAAACCAGAACACATTTTCCCTTGTTGAACTACAAGTCACCTTCAAACAAGCCCTTCTTGACGATAGGTGGTAAAGTGCTAACAGCAATGTCTATATGACAATCGTGAGCGTAAGTGTATATTTATTTGACTCGGATAAACCACGGCAATCTGATGATACCGAAGATCTAAGAACCGTTGCGACTGACACGACTTGTCGTGCATGATCATAAATGCCTTCTTTTCTGACATGCCTCTCCCGTTCACATTCTCTTACTTCATCTTTGAGGTGTGCCTGTGTTGACTTATCTCCCAGCCACAATGAACTCCAGCCACTGCCTCCAGTTTCTTCGGCCATATGCCTATCAACGGCTACCGCTGAGGAACCGGGCCTACCTCCGCCTCTACAACGGAGCGCTTAGGCAAGGGGCCACTTCTCGCGCTGGACGCTGTTTGGCGACGGCAGCCAAGGACAAAGCTGTGGTAGAGGAAGTGGAGGCGGAGAAGGATGCTTCCGAGATTCGCTCCCATGCGGTGGCTGCTCGCATCGAGGAGTTAACTCAGGCCAAGGCCTTGGTGTATCCCAGGATTCAGAAAAGCACTGCTATGCCAATGAGAATACCGACTTTCAGAGAGAAATACCGTGACGTCTCGAAGGAGAACCCGGGAGAGGAGGAGGTCGTCCTTCATGGTACCTAGAATTTCGTCTCCGTAAAAACGCATCGTGACCATCCGGCTTACATCTCGTAGGACGAATCCAATCTGTCCGCCGAGCAAGCTCTAAGCTGGTCTTCGTGGACGTCACCGGCGAGTTCGAGCATGTACAAGCCATGTGTAACTTCCGCAAGATCGAGTCGACAGGCGTCGATATGAATGCCTTCAAAGACCTCTCCAGGCTTCTGCGGAGAGGAGACCTCATCTGTATGTGACCGAAATACTGGACCCAAATGACCAATTGCTCACCAAGCTCAGCCATCACCGGCAAGGCCATCCGTACCCAAACCGGCGAGCTATCACTAGATGTCACCCACCTCCCACAGCTGCTCTCTCCCAGCCTTGTTCCCCTGCCCTTCAAGCTGGAGGAAGAGGACGCCAAGATCCAGAACCGACATATCGATATGCTCGTCAACAGGGAGACAGCCGACGTCCTCCGCCTCCGCGCCTACATCATGAAGTACATGCGCGACTGGTTCCACGATCAAGGCTTCCTCGAGTTCCAGACGCCGATCCTGTGCGGAAACGCTGGCGGTGCCATCGCCCGGCCCTTCACCACCACATCGCCCTACATCGGCGGAGAAGAGCTAGCACTCCGTATAGCCCCCGAGCTCTGGCTAAAACGTCTCGTCGTCGGCGGCGTGGAGAAGGTCTTCGAGATGGGTCCGTCCTTCCGCAACGAGGGCATCGATCTCTCCCACAACCCCGAGTTCACCATGTGCGAGTACTACAACGCCTACGCCAGCCTGGCCGACCTCATCAGCCAGACCGAGGAGCTCATCTCCGGCCTGGCCGAGCACTGCCACGGCCTCATCACAAACAAACTCACCTCGCTCCCGAACGACCAATTGCTCAACCTGACCAAAACGCCATTCAAACAACTCGAGTTCATCCCCTCCCTCGAATCCGCCCTGGGTTTCACCCTCCCAGACCTCGCCTCCCCAACCGCACAAGCAGACCTGATCTCCCTCCTCGAATCCAATCACCCCGACCTCGCATCGGACATCTCCTCCTCCCCACCCACAACCCTCCCCAAACTCCTCGACAAGCTAGCATCCATCAACCTCGAACCCCATTCCCTCGCGGGCCCCCTATTCATAACCCACCACCCAGCTTGCATGTCCCCGCTCTCCAAGTCCTTCCGCTGCCCAACCACGAACCAGCTCGTCTCCGCCCGCACGGAGCTCTTCGTCGGCGGCTTCGAGCTGGCCAACATGTACGAGGAGGAGAACGACCCGTTCGCGCAGCGGAGGAAGTTCGTCGAGCAGGCCTCCCGCCACGGAACGGACGGGGAGGAGGTCGCGGTGGTGGACGAGAGCTACGTCCAGGCGCTGGAGAGCGGGCTGCCGCCCACGGGCGGGTGGGGGTGCGGGATTGATCGGCTGGTCATGTTGTTCGGCGGCGCGAGGAGGATTAGCGATACGCTGAGCTTCGGGAATTTGAGGAATGTGGTTGGGTTGTCTGCTGGGAGGAAGAAGACGTGATGCTGTGTAATTGGTTGTATGAAGGAGACGTTGTCTTTGTAGGATAGTATATTGTTAATGGAACTCGACATCTGTTGAGTCAGTGCCACTAGACTCGGGTCCTATATACGATCAACGGTCAAGACGCTGGGAATACTTTGGTGACAGGCCGCAGAATCACGACATACTGGCGGCTGTGCGGTCTCCCCGGGTTGCGACCGTCCGCTTGTTCCCTATATCTACTTCCTCATTCCAGCACGATATAGACGCGTCTACCGTCCTTAACTTCCACGTACGACCATAGATATCTGAGAACTCGCGATCCCCTCCGCTCTCCCGTAGATAAGCAAATAATCACAATATTATTGTCAGGAGCTATTTTAAAACGCAGTGTAGAGGGTAGGAGATAAATACGTAGTGCGATTTACTGCGCAGTTGTCGAGTACTAGAGAGTTATAGAATCAAGTGACTTATATAGACCCTGGTTAGGACAGGACTTTTGAAATAGATCTCCGCATGCGTCGAAGCCATTGGAACCATTGTATTCTGTAGCAGGCAGGGTCAAATAGAGGTGCCGCTCGCAGTATGGTTGACAACGGGGCATAGCTGTAGCCCTCACGTCCTCAGTCACGAAAGAAAACAATACTCTCCTTCGCAACCATGTACACATCCGAATGGCGGTTTCTCAAACTCTGATCGGTCATGGCCGCATTCAATATCGCTGTTCGAGCGTCGAGCTTTTCTTGCGGCCTGCCTCGACAGTCGGTAAAGCCGTCCACCTAGGGCGAACAAACGGCGTCGTTTCCTGATGCTGACCCGGAAGTACAAGGCGGGATTGTGTACGAGGCCGATAGGAACCCGAAAGATTGGCGTCGATCTGGGCCTGGGACGTTCTGGGGGTTTATTCTGTATCCACCGCGCACAGCTAAGGCAATGCTTGCCATATGCGTCCCTCCAGAAGGCCAGCTGTTTCTGCCCAAGGACAATGATGCTAGATCTCGCCATTCCCGGTGTTGCTTTCTGTTGGATGACTCGATCTTCCATATCATCTAGGATGAAAAGGCACTCTTCGAAGTCGTGGTTGTCTTCGGCTTCCGCCAGTGACTGTTGCAACAGCTCCCATTCACAAGTAGCTTTCATGTTCCGCCACTTGTCATGCCTTCGAGGATAGTCTGCTGCTAGTGGCTGTGAGAGTTGTAGGTACTCCTCAATATACGCGAGGGTATCCGCCCACAGCTCCGTCGCCTCGCAACGGCCTATCAGCCACTCGAGAGCTGGGGCCCTGACGCCCAATATGTCCCGTTCGGCAACGTAGCGGAAGCGGCCGCCAGTCACGAGCCTAGTGAAGACTTCGTAATGTGCCCGAAGACGATGTAGCGCTTCAGGGTCTTCCGTCAAGGCATGTGTTCTGCGCAACAGGTATTGATGGGCCAGAAGCTCGGTCTTCTCCACGGAGAACCAAAAGCCCTCGATCATGCTATCGGTTAACCATGTACAGAACTTCGGTCGCGTGCGATCAAGTTGGTCGATCAGTGTCCGAGATAGTTCGATATCCTGGGTAATTGCTTTGTTCAACAGCCGCAAGAGCCTAGCCAGCTCGATAAGGACCTCAAGACAATCCCGCACGCTGAGCAAGGGGGAAATGTCCACGATCTGTGCTCGAAAGACCGTGTCCCCGCAAAGCGCCTCCAATCGATTGAAGGTTACAAGAGCCTCTTCGTAGTCGTTGGCCTTGCAAGCAAAGAATATTTCGTCTAGGAGTTTCACTTCCCTCTCGTATATGGATTCGTTGGCATATATATCCGCCACCCAGCATGGGTCCTGGCCCCGGTGCCTCTGCCACCAATTCCACCATTTCCTAGGCGCTGCGCTGAATTCTGCAATCTGAGCCTTGCTTGGCCATTTCGTACCAGTGGTTGTTGCACTGTCTCTCTCGCCGGTCTTCTGGTGTTCGTTTTCTGTTGGCCCTCGTGGCATGACGACGTTCCCGTCTAATTCAAAATACCTGGGGGGGTACAATGTCAACTGGAACAAATATGCAGTAGATGCCCTGTGCACGCCCTTGCGGCATATGTCAAGAGCCTCGAGCAATGGCTCAGGAGCCTCGGCTTTGGCGACGAGGGATGCCGTCGAATCGAGATGCCGTTCGGCTTCCTCGAACTGTTTGCTGCGTATTGCATCTTCCGCCATCACCAGATGCCGAGTGCATGTGAACTTCCAGTCTCCGTCCTCATAAGCCTCTTGCAGAGCATCGAGCTTCCCCTTCCGAGCCTCGATCTCTGGTAGCGGTATTGCGGGAGGGTCCCGGAGCTCAATGTTTGCCAGTCGACTCAGCAGAAACTCAATGTCAACTAAATCTGGTCTATGTTCGGAGTTGGTCGTGGCGACTTCGTCACGAGCAACTTTGAGCAACTGATTCAAGTGGCATTCAAGTCCATCTTTATGGTGGCACAACCTTGGCGTGGGCCTACTGAGCATGGCATCGTGTGCTTCTGCGGCCTCCAAGAATTTGATGGCCCCCGCAAGCCGATAGCGAGGCAAGTCAGCGTCATCCACGTCTGAGAGGAGGGGGCCCCTTTTGCGTAGTTGTTTCCTGGTCTCGTTCAGAGCTGAGAAGTCTCTAACGTCGATATCGGCGGGACGGAAAAAGGCCTCAAGTTCCTTAACATCGGGTACCAGCGACAGCTCCAATTCAGCCCGCATCGCCTTCAACTCTTGCCAGCCGTCATAGCACGCGGCATGATGACCAAGGTGTAACGAAGATATGGTGGCCGCTGCAAGCAAGTGCCCGCGATACAAGGTGATATCGCCTGCACGGTCATCCAGGGTTAGGAAGGACAGTACATGATGGCCTGTCTTCGAAAGTTCCAGTACTTGTTCCGCAATCCTCTTGTATTTGTTCCGGCCAGTTACGGCAAGGGAAGAAAGAGATAGGCAGAAGAGACACGCATAGGCTTCTTTGTCATCAAGAAGGGGAAGCTTGTACGGTATTAGACTTAATAGCTGCACTCTCCGCTCCAGAAATAGCGTTGCTAATGTTGGAGATAGATGGGTCAAGTCCTGACGGGCGAGGTTATACAACAGTCCGAGGGGCCATCGATTTGCCGGAACTTCTTTGATACAGAATTTCAGAGCGGTAAGTGCATTCGCGCTACACAGTCTCCAGTTAGTCCTGTAAGACTGCGCATCATCTAGCCGAGACCAGAGGGATTCCAAAGAGGCGCATATGACATCCCTCAGGGCAACCCGGTTTGAGAGTGTGACGAAGTCGGACAAGATGGCCCGCGCGATGATTGTGAACAGAGGATGTACATCGAGAGTAGCTCCATTGCCGCTCAAGCGTAGGTAACCTCGGTCCAGAACGAATGCTGCTAAGATCTTATGCCACAAGGACGAACCGCCATTTGCTTGCAAATTTCTCTTCAGTGATTGATCGGCAGTGTCGTTGAAGATTGTAGGCAAGAATGCCAAACCAGGTGCTTCATGCCAGTAGTTGCTGAACAGGCAAAGCAAGAATATGTGACTTCGGGGGATGAACCCGGACAAGTGGTCGAGTTCCTTGGCCAAGTTGGAATCCACCAGAGGGACTTGCTGTAGGTCGAGTTTCGATGCAGAAAGACCCTGATGCAAGCGAGAGTAGAACGACCGCCATGGTATTCTGAGCAGTTGCTGGAGCGGCAAGACGGCGTACAACGCTGAGGGAACACTTTCCAAAAGCTCGATGACGCTCACTAGCCATTGGCGGTCCTCTTCCTTCCATTGCTGAGTATTCCTCGCCGCTGGCCTGCAAGATTTTGTATGAAAGTTCCAAGGCGTCAGGGTGGTCTAATCCACTAAGGTTATATTGAGAGGCTCGAAACTGGTGTCCTACCAGCGCTTCGCGTAGGCGAGGATTCAGCGCCGAGTTATCAGCCTTTCTTAAAGTTAACGTATCTTGCGACGTTGGGCAAAGTAGGCGGCGAGAGAGCAAGTCCGTCAGAAGGTACACGCTAGCGAACCCCGGCGCTTCCTTCCAACAGCTCATGAAGAATGAGTACTACGCCAAGGACGTTCGAGACCTGTTGAAAGCCCTCTGGCCACACCATGCCTACCTCGTGACCGGCTTCCTCACCGCAACTGACAGCAAATGGGCTATCGAGGAGTCCAACAAGACGACCAAGGGCATCGAGATCACGCTGCCTGTCGCTGAAGCAGCTGGAGTCCCAGTACCAGGTCTCGCCGATGCAGGATTGGGACTATCAACAGAGGCCGCTGCCCACCAGAGCCGCAAGTTTAGCGTGGTTGGAGAGGAGATATTTGCTGTTTCGTACTCGGTAGCGAATCTCTCCCACGCATTCGACTCGCCGCCTGGGTTTGTCACTCGAATGCCTCTAGTTGGTCGACCAAAACTAGCTAAACCCCATTATATGGCTATGGGACCTGATGACGAGGAGATTGAGTATGATTCCGATGGGGAGACAGATATGACCACTAAAGCGTATCTGGGGCATTCAGAAGCCGACATGGATCTGAACCAGACCATAATACTTGATCACCAGCATGTCTTGTACGAGGCGCACGGGGAAATATACGTGGATGTATAGGAGTTTTGAGATCACGTCTCCAGAAGAGTCCCTGAATCCTGAATCCCATGGTACATGGTCGAGGCTACAGATCCAAAATGTGTATGACAGCTGTACGACACAATTGGCACTTGTTGGACCAGTCTGTGTCGCATACCTCAGAAAGGACGAACCCGAATAGAACTTGGAACGCAAATGGTGATAGTGTTGTTACCAAACCCAGCAAACTTGTTTGCCCGCCGGAACACATAAGGTCTGAAGCTGAGATGGGCTCAGCTCTGAACTTGGACAAGGGTCTATGTAGAGGCCATCAGCGTGGGGCGAAGCAGTCACCGGTTCAGGCGACCAATTGGACTGTGGGAGTCAGACCAGGAGGTGAAGCAGTGAGCGGTGCACTGGTGATGCATTTACGTCCATGGGGATCGGAGTTACCTGTTATCTTCAATTGATATGTGTTATGGAAACACTAAACGTGGTGGCCGTATACGGCGCGACCCTTGGGATCCGAGGCTGCCATTCTTCTACCACCAAAGGACCAATTCCAGACCTCCTAGATCCCATAGACAACATCAATAATCGCCAGGCTAGTACTCGGGTGGCTGACCACCGGGGAATCCCTGGTGTTGTACGTTTTTCTTTTTCATCCGTTTTGCTGGCTTGTCTTGCCGTCGGTGCTTCCTCCGAGTGGTTAAGGTGGCCGACTTCTTTGCTCCCCTTGGGGTTCTGGCAAGGGCCCCCGTTGAAGTGCTACCCAGGTGTCAACACGGAGTTGTTGTCTTATTGAGGTCGTGATTACATTCGTTAAGCGGACGGGTGTGTGAGGCCGTGTTTGCGGTTTATGAAACAGGCTGTCAGCAGACGGGGAGATGATAGCATGGACTAGCTAGCATTGTGCCATCGACTGGTGGTAAAGCTGCTTCATGGTACGTGAAGTCCGATGTGAAATGAGAAGACATAGAGCTGCTTCGTAATATGTGAAGTCGGCAGTGGCATGACAAGACATAGACCGGTGATATAGAGGACACACTTCACCCAGAATAGAGCCGAAGCATAGAACATTTGTGAATTTCAATTGACTGAGATGCAAGGAAAGATGCTCATCCCACAGCTGGCAGCTAAAACTCATCGCTAGACTTAGAGGGAAAACTGTCTGAAGCAACATTAAACCGGGTGCAATCAGAACCATAAGTCGGGTCCATCATGTCCGTACCCTTATGCTCAACACCAAGCTCGACGATCGAGTCCAATAACGAAGAACGATCCGTCCCTGGCGAGGTCCAGGAGAAAAAGCAACGCAAAGAAACAACCGCATCCTCCCTGAGATGCCATACTCTGACAAAAACGGTCGTCAACCGGCAGGAGCGTGAAGCCAGAGGACAACAGAATTGAGAGTGAGGAACCATCGAAACTGAAACCCAGGACCGTGCGAATGCACTACTTCGACACCACCGCACCACATCATCCGCCTGTTCGTTCCACACTTCAACAGATCGACACCATCCACTAACTTGAACCCACTTGATGGGAAACAGAAAAGTCCAGTCCCCGAGATACTTCAACATACCGACACCATCACAAGTCGTTCGTCGTCCAAATCATCCAACACACTAAGTGTTCCTTTCTCCAATGCTCGACCACTACTTCAACAGTTCGTCAATCAATACCAGTATAGCGCTTCCTCCAAGACATATCCACGGACGAGAAGCGCCTCGACCAATCAATTGTTCATATCGGCAACCGTCTTCTTCTTGGGAGCGAACCTAGGGCCTTCGCCCTCGCGGTGCCATCCGCGCTTGAACACACCCTCGAAGGCGAGATTGAAGGTCTCGCGGAATATCTGATCCAGCTTGGCCTTTTGATTCTCATCAACCGGAAAGCCGGCGTCTTCACCGCACGGGTAGGGCTCATACCACTCGTCCTCGGGAACCTGCGGCTGAAGCTGGAGGTTATACCAATCAGTTTTACCGCCAGGGTCGTGACCACCCGGCAGCGCTACCTCTGTGTCGTAGCTCCAGTTGGCAATCGCCATGCTGGGAGGGATGCCGGCAGCCTTGCGGTAGGCGTCGGTTCCTTCGATGAGTCCGGCCGCGCGGCTACGGGCGCGAACGAGAGGCTCGCGCTCAGCTTGCTCCTTCTTGTTGCGCTCCGCCCACTGTTCCAGCGCGATCATGGGAGAGATGCCACCGAGATCCAGCGGAGGCAGGGGAGGCCGATGCATACCATGGGGCTTTTCACAGAGGAATCCATTGTGGTAGTGCTGACGCACACCCCATCCTCTTTGCCCACCTCTCTCCCGGTGTTCCTGTTCCTTGCGCTTCATGTACTCCCGACGGTCGCGGTCCCGCGGGGGCCAGCTCTCGGAGAAAGTGTTGTACCCGAGCTTGAAGGAGTGGCGGAACCATTCCGTCAAAGAAATATATTCCTCGTCGTCGATGGGCTTCTCCTCGATGAACTGCGCGAACTCGACCAGAGGCGCGTAGAACGGAAGTCCGTGGGGTTGGAAATCTAGGTAGTTGGCGTGTTCTCCGGCATTCATACCGGCTAACATGGCACGCGTCTTGACGAGCAAGAACCGCTCATCTTCGTCCTTGTCCATCTCCAGCCGCATCTCCACAGCACTGTCACCGTATCTGAACTGGCCGAACGGCAGGGCTGACCGGTCATCATCATTCCTTCCAAGGTCGGCTGAGGCGGCGGTGCGACGGGCAGTTGGGGAGTGCTCATGGCCGTCATCAGACCGGGAAAAGATAGAGTCGTTGGAATTGAGGTCACCGACGGTTGACTCTGGACTGCCAGGGGGAGCAAGAGGGCTGTTAGGGGGAGAAACAGGGGAAATGTTAGGTTCCTCTTCACTGTCAAGCTCGGGCTCGGAGTCACGGTCGGACAGAGTGAAGTATGGAGCAGGAACTCGCAACGGCCGTTTCGGACGAGTAGGGCGTCGCTCGCCAATCGCTCCCCATGGCAAGAACTTGACTGGATGAAACTTTGGCTCGTATGGCTCTAGGAGGTCTTCCTCTTTCTCTTCCGGGATCTTGTTGACTGCCAAGTATCCCGCATCCCACGACACAATCCCAGATCCCGAACGATCTGCCTTGTCCGCATGAGCCCACCATGGTGAAGAGTCGGAATCCGAGCCACCATCGTCCCGCACACAAGACTTGCCGATCTCATTGTGGCCGTCGTCCGTGTTGCTGAAAGACGGGCCATGCCGGTACTGGGGATCGATGTCCAGACCCGCCGCGCGGCCCTCGATGCTGAAGTCGATACAGGTGATGTCGTCGTCTGCGTCTCGGGACCACGGAACATACATCTTCGGGTAGAGTTGAGGGTGATCCTGGAGCATTAGGTCGTACAGGAGCCCTGAGTAGCTGGGTTCATACGGATACTGGATCTTGGAAAATGTATCCCCCAGGCTGATCTCCGTTGTGTCGTCGTCCTCATGGTCTGACGACGATCCATATTGGTCCTCGTGAATCTCAGACTGACTCTGGCTGTCGTCAATGTCGCTGTTGTCATTGAGACCCAACAACAAACCATGATCAGACAAGGAAGTTTGCGATTTCTGGTCCTCCGATTGTGCTGACCACACAAAGCTATCTGTAGCCGGCTCTGCGAGTGTCTCCCAATCGGCTTGTCCATTGTTATTGGACTCGGCGATTGGTGGGGTAAGAGGAGGCTGGTCGCCCAACTCAAGCTGCACATGGCGGAGCCATTTCACAATACGCTCCGTGGTATCCTGCGGCTGGAGAATGTCGCGTTCGTTCTCTGGGATCACACCGTAATGGGGGAAGTCGTAGTTGGGCTCGGAAGTGTCTCTTGTGGACCCTTCGCTGAAGGTCTGCTCTGACCGCTCACCGGAAGTGGCAGCGGACTTGGCGCCGCTCGGACTTCCACCGGCGGAAATCAGGCCTTGACGGGCGAGGAGACCCGGCAGGACCCTCTCAAAAGCGAGGCTGTTCTTGTACTCGCCAGGAATTCCAAAGTCCAAGACCGCTTTCCCTTTATTATTTTCCGACAGTCCCCGCCCATACCTCAGAGCCACGGCATAGGCTGGGAGGACTTCCGCCGACTCACCACCGGAGAGAGAGTCTGAGGCAGAGGCAGTGCATGATGAGGACTTCTTAAAAGGCCGAGCGTGAGGCACATGCCCTTGAATACCGGAGTTTCGTACAGCCTGATCGCCACGCTGATTGGTGCCCGGCTCCTTTGCATCTAGTCCATCCTTTGGAAGCTCCGATATCAAGAGTTTCCACTCATCCCGTAGGACTCCGAAAACCTCCTCTACCATCTCATCTCCCACTTCGGTTATCCGTTCATTCTCCTTGAAGCTGCGCGTATCGCCAATGGCGGGGGGCACACTAGAATTGCGCCGCGGACCATGAACGGTGCGCATCTCGAGACGGTAATGGTCTTCTTCGAGCCGAGGATCAAACTCGCTCTGAGCAAGTGAGGTCCTCGGGTTAACACTTCTTTGTCGCTCGTCGGCCATACGACCACGAGTGCGGAAAGTGATATCAGTATTGTTGAGTGTGCGCACGGAAGTCTGTTCCTTTTCCACCTAAGAATAGAACTGCGATTTCATGAAGCTATCGGCTGTAATATCACCGGACTTGCCGGCAGGAAGCTTACTACTTGACACGGCAGCTGGTGCAGACATGACGCTGCTGAGAGAATTGGTCCTTGTCTCCGGACCGTTCTTGATTGCGAGGGGCTCAGGCTGGCCAGGCTTGCGAGCGACCATCAAGAATGTCGAAGGTAGATAGCCGATGCGACCATCACGAGCGCGGCAGCGCCACCACTCCGAGGGGTTGCCGAGGGGGTCTGCCTTAGACAGGACAGCGACCAGGTCGCCCTTCTTGACGTCCATGTCGACACCGGGAACGGCTGGCTCTGCCGGGGCGAAGTCATAGAGAACACGGCAGAACTCAAGCTTGGAGGGGTCGGTGACAGACGCTTCTTGGGAAGCCAGACGACGGCGCTCTTCCTCCTCGGCGTTGTTGGCGAGCGAGCGGATGACCTTGCTCATGACGTATGGAAGTCCAAAGGCAGCAAGAAGGAAGAAGAACAGAGGTTTGCGAGAGGGCTTCGGAGGAGCTGGGCGGCCATCTGGGAGGACAGCTGGTGCTGCGCGACCTTCGAAGTGAGCGAATGCCGCGGGTGTGAGCGCCATTGCATCGGCTGGGGGTGGACGACCAGTCAGTTTAGCGATAAGGGTACGGATCCAGCGCGTCAGGGTGAATATGCCCAAAACGCTTCCAAGGGTGTCACGGAGTGTTCCGAACTGTTCAGCTACAGCCACCATGGCTAATGAAATACGGGTTAGTCAACAACCTGTGCGATGGAAGTTGGTGGAGTCTTACCGAAAAAACTGGAATGAGTAGCCATGTAGGTGCTCTCTAGCATCTGAGCAAAGCCACCGAAGGCGGTAACCATGCCTTCCAGAATCTGGAATGTGGCTTGGGTGCTGTTGTTGAAGCGGTTTGTGAGAGTGTCGGGGTTGTTCGGGTCGGTGCCCATGGGCATCCCGCCATACATTCCGCTGCCGCCATACATGCCGCCCATGCCATAACCGCCCATGCCACCCATGCCACCCATGCCACCGTACATACCACCCATGCCGCCCATCCCGCTCATGCCTCCGTACCTAGAGTAAGGCGCGGCGTACGGGGATGAGTATGCGCTGCCGTAAGTGCCAACGCCGCCGTACGGTGAAGCTCCTACTCGGCTGTAGGCTGCAGCATTCTGGTTTACGGATGCAGTGAGAGAGGCCGGGCGCTCCGGAATAGCTGGGGTCGAATTGGAGGCTGTCGAGGTGGAACCTGGTGCGGCAGACGAGCTGGCAGTCGGTGCGAGGGTTGCTACAATTGAGGTCCGGTCAGCGAAAGTCCTCTTTGCTGTAACCCGACGGCGAACGGCGATGAAAATCAAAGAGACATACCTGTGGGCGCCGGAGTGCCACCAGCCCGCTCCCAGGGCTTTGGAGGTGATGCCATTGCGGCGTGTTGACTGGATGTCGGGCCGAACTGTTACACAATGATCGATACCGGCGAATGCTAAGAAGATGATAGTGGTGATGATGCGATGTCGCGTTCTCTGTCGCGGAGGTTGCTCCGAGCAAGCAAAGCGACACTGTCCGAATGAAAGATTGCCAGCAAATTCAACCAAGATGTCTCTTGCCTCCGGATAACAGAAGACGGCTTTGAGTCTTGAATGAAAAGCGCGGTAGGACGTGGTGTGGATGGTTGGCCTCGGTTGAAGATATGCAGGAAGATGGGAAGATGATGAAGCTGGGGCAAACTTCCCCGGCTTGTGAACGTGCCTCGGTAGTTTGTTGATCGAGGATTCGCTGATACACCACGCACGGGCCATCCACTCACTCTAACTTTCTCTTTCCCCAACTCGAGTTACCTGCCGGTGTTTACCCGGGGCACTAACAGAAAGGGGGGTTAGCGTTCTCACTTGCTTGTTAAGGCCAAACTCCAGACGTGCATCCTCCTAACTCCCCAAGCTGTGAAAGAGAAAAGCCGCTTCGGTTTTGGTTGCTATACTGGACCCCGGTACCACAACGAGGCGAAGACATGACGAGACGACGAGGCGACGATCGACTTATCACCGTACTATCCTATATGCTTGCTTACTACCAGTACTAGTAGGTATAGTTCGAGACTTGCGAGGTGGTGCGATCATTAGAACACTACGCTTGCTTGCGTACCGTAGTCATGCCAGCTGGAAGTTGTTGCAGTATCAACTCTGCCACAGTTCGAGACAATACAACCCCGACGACTTGTTGGAGCGGACAGATTTCCATTCACACAACAGCTCACAAAGGGTTTGTGTTATTCAAGAAGATGGACTCGTTGTACTATATCCTTACCACAAGTCTAAAGTTAGACTACCCTTTACCTGGACCATTGTCCTGCACCACTTCATGCTCCTCGCCCAGCTGGAATCTGTCTCTTCCTCCCTCTATCGCCTGTTCTCCTCATCTTCAGCACTACAGATGAGCCGCGCTTTGATGTCGGGGGGGATTCTTTGAGCTCGTTGGAGAACAACTCCAATGTGCCATTGTTATCAGTTCACAAAGATGGCATCAAGCTCTCTGTTCGAGGATAACCAACAATGTCGAGATATTCGGGTATATCAAGCCCGCAAGCCGGTGGGATGGGAAACGTTTGGGAGGTCTAGACAGCATCTCTCGGATGTGCAAAGCCTTTTCGACACATTCGAAACCGAGCCTCACTAAAACAACAAACCAATGGACGGTTCCAACCCTGGATCCCACGGTGCTACTAATGCCGACAGGAACGTTCTCAGCTTTGGCTGTGAGCTCGAGTTCATTGTGGCCTGGATTTTCGACAACGAGCCTGACCCCGATGAGGGCAACAAAAACCTGGCCCCTATCCTGAGGGTTCCCAATAACCTCGAAGAACTCATTGAATCGTACATCCACAAGCACTTGAACCACACACTTCGGAAGGCTGGTTTCAAAATCCAGCGCGACCTTGGAGAGGATGAAAAGACCTGCAGATTTGGTCTCGCAGTGAAGCCTGATATTACTGTCAAGGAAACGGAGGGTGAGGAACAGTGGAAGGGTTATCGCTTTCAAGGATGCGAGCTCAATTCCTCTGCCTCGTGGACGTCAGCAGTAGCTTTCCAGGAGCTGGAACTGGTCACTCAAACTTTGCTACGCAATTACCGGATAAGGGTCAACTCCTCATGTGGACTGCACCTTCACATAGGAAATGGCTTGAAGCCACTCAACACGCAGACAGTGAGAAGGATTGCAGCGCTGCTGTGGTGTGTTGATCCGATGGCCGGCCAAATTCATCCTCCACAGCGCAGAAGGGGGCTAATGACTCTGTCCATACGGGACTTTAGCAAGTTTGCCAGGGAAGGGTATATTTCCTATAATGTGACGGCCGAGGAATTCTTCAAGGATGGCAGGATAGGAAACCCCGCCTGGGGCGGATATCCTAGGATGGCTTCATCCGCGCCGGCCCGCAACCGTCGCTATGCCACTTCTCGTCTTCCCACCACCTTGGCACCCAGGGCAGAACATGACAAGCTTGAGGAGAAGTTTCCGGATGGCTTCTACTGGGTTGACCTTTTGGGGATCCCTGGTCAGGCGGGCGAGTATTCGGCTCTAGACGGCGGCTGGCGGTTCCTCGCCTGCTCCACGATGGAAGAACTCAATAAATCAATCTCGCCTCCACACAAGCCCAATTACAGCTTCACTGGATACGAAGGCGACATGAATGACAACGGTCGAGATGAGTGGCTAATTGATGGAAACGAGGTTAGTGACAAACTCACCATCGAGTTCCGTCAGGCCATTGGGTCCATGGACGCAGAATGGATCTGTGCTTGGGGCCGCATTTGCGCTACCATTGTTCTCTTCGCCAAGAACGCCAGTACTGTCGATTTCTTCGGCATGGCATTGCGCCTTGCTCAAGCCCAGGGTGACTTTGGCGACCCAGGCCCTGCTCCTTATGATTTTATCGACTTGCTCGAAGATATCGGTTGCTTCGCCGAGGCGGAGCTGCTGGAGATGAAGCTTCAGGACTGGAGGCTCTTCTGGTTTCCGTGCTGCAGACACGACGCCGTTCCTGACCGCGAAACCGAACGTCCACCGCCGCCTGAAGACGACGGTTGGGGGTCTGCCCTTTTTGGAGGGAAGCCGGCGGCTCCGCCTACTTGGGGTAGTGAGTCTGACGGAGAGCCCGTGGATAAGCCCAATAACGAAACTCCTGAAGGTGAAGAAGACAAGTGGGACCCATATTCAGACCACGATGAGGAAAAGCCGACCAAACCTGAAGGTGGGCAGCCGGTTGAGCCTATCAACCAAGTTCTTTCCGAGCCAGAGAATGCGACTGCAGCCGGAGACAACGCTGTGAGCAATGCCAACCAGCAGACGACAACAGGACAGCAGAATCATCCGGTTCCTCAATCGGGGGTAACACCGGCGATTCTGCCGCAGATGGCTCAAGACGCTTACAACCAAGCGTTCCCCCACGGACATTTCAGGATGTTTGCCTCACCTGAGGGCCTTCTTTGCGGACTAAGGACTATCGTTTCGAGCTTCAAGGTTCAGCAGAAGGGACTTACCCCTCCAACCCTGGAGGAGCTGATGGCCGTGGCAAATGCGCAGCTGGAGGAGTTCAAAGCAGGGGCCGGTACCGACAACCCGGCCGAGCTGGGCGTCGAGTTGAAGAACTTCACGGTTTGTCAACTCGGCGGCATCCTGAGGCGGTGGGCACAGGAGAAGCACGGCCTTAGGATCGGCCTCGGCGTCCTGCACGAAGAGAAGCTGCCGGCCCTGGAGCTCGTCTGGCCGGAGGACGGTGACGATCGCGTCGTCTGGATACACAACAATGATCAGGAGGGCAAGGAGCTGATGCTCCCGGTGGCTGACAGGCCGGGCGAGTTTCAGAAAATAACTTTGCGTGGTCATTGGTCTCCGCTGCGACCGAAACCCGACCCTAACAAGTCGAAGGACGCGCCCGAAGACCCTGCCTATGACTCGAATAGCGAAGACGGGCAACCAAACCCCGACCCTAAGTCAAAAGACTCGCCTGAAGACCCTGCCTATGACCCGAATAGCGAAGACGGGCAAATGCAGATGGCAATTTGGGCAAGCCTTCAGCAGAATGCGGAGCCCGAGGGTCTTCCGCAGAACGTGGAGTCGGAGGAGTCGGAGGAGTCGGAGGAGTCGGAGGAGGAGTAGTGCTAGATGGCGCGTTTATTTAGAGTCGTATAGTTAGAGGAATTATTTTGGGTTTACACGAGTTCGGCGTCGTATAAAAAGGGGGTGGTGATATTACCTTACTGTCAGAACTATCCATCTAAGAATAGTCTTTGCTTGTTTACAGCACATGATAATTAGGGACCAACCTTTTCATTTCTCATCGATTCTCATACATGCTTTACCAAACAGATATCAACTGGCTGTCCGCCTTTCCAACAACACTGCGTCTTCAACTCCGAGACCATCCTCAGCCCCCACCCTACTTCAAGTCCTTAAAAGCCGGCGCCTTCTTCATATACTCCTCCCAAGTAGTCAGCTTATCCTCCACCAACCCATGCGTCCACTCCAGACTCTCACCACCGTAGTACCCATACTCCTTCAGCAACCTCATATTCTCCAAAAGCTCCACGGCCGCGAACTCGGGCATCCCCGTGCCCGTCAGGATCTTGACGTACAAATCGTGCGGCAGCTCGGCGTACGCGGCCGTCTTCCCGGCCTCGGGAAAGGTCTTCTTGAAGCTCTCCACGATCTCGCGGAGGGTCATGTAGCTCGTCGCCCCCAGTACGCGCTTGCCCAGCGTCTCGTCGCGGTGCAGCACGGCGGCCTTGACGTACTTGCCCGTGTCGGCCGTGTCGAAGAGGGGCGCGACGGCGTCCTCGGTCACGGGGAGGGCGAGGACCCAGGCGTTGTCGTGGTCGGGCGACTGGCGGAACATGCCCCCCGGGATGTTGGACATGTAAAAGCCCGGCATGAAGAAGGTGGCTGGGATGCCGACCTCGCGGGCGTAGGACTCGACTTCGGCTTTGGAGTCGAAGTGGTAGACGTGGGGGAGCTTGCCGTTGGAGACTGCGTGGAGTTAGACGGGCCTTGTCAAGGGAGGTATAATGATGGAGACGGAGCGATTGGGGAAATCTGAAGCCAGACGGGTATGTGCATAGTCGGAGGACATTGAAAGGGATAGGTGAGAAAGTGTATGTGCTGAGGAGGGGCTACTCACGCTTGCTGATGTTGAAGAGAGAGCTCCAGATGAACTGCTGCACGCCGGTCTCCTTAGCGGCGTCCACGAGGTTCTTCCCCTGCTGGATCTCGAGCACATGGTCCATCTTCTCCCAGTAATTGGTGACAGCGTACACAGCTGCCGCGCCCGTCATAGCCTTGACCAGGCTAGCTTTGTCGTTCACATCGGCCTGTTCAGTGGGTTAGAGACAGCATGGTCAGGGATGAAGACGACTACTAACGCTTATGACCTCCGCTCCCTTATTATGGAGCTTCTTAGACGAATCCTTGGTAACATCGCGAGTGACGGCTCGGACAGCCCAGTCCGACTTCAGTTTGACATCGTTGAGGAAGATGTCGGCGACAGAGCCACCTTGAGCACCGGTGGCACCGAAGACGGTGATGATCTTCTTAGCAGCCATTGTTGTACGTACTTGCTCGGTTATGCTTTGCTTGAGGTGTAGCTGCAAGTTGGGCAGGAAGTGAATATTGGTGAGTTAACTCGAAGAGATATAGCTTGTAGCTCTTAGGATTGATAGTAGCAGATGTTCATGATGGACCGAGGTATTTGGGACCATTAGAGACAGGGACCCTCCGCATTTATACTTTCACTGTGCAGCTGCTAAGCATTTAGAAGGAAAAGCTGAATGCTGTCTACAGGGCAACAGTTTCGCTAAGCACACCACCAACATGAACGGCTATCCGGACTTTAGTTCCAAGCTCTTGGTCATTGTCTTGACGGACAGACGAAAGACCGAATCCTGAACATGCAAAGTGCTTGTAAGCAATTACATGATGGAAGCATTGGGACGGAAACAGAAGATGTCATGGATAGCCTTGTAGGATCCGTGGTCGCCTACAGTGATACACAGTACGGCGCCGTACGTCATGCAATCGAGGAGTCGGCCATTGAGCCGTCCGGTGGAGGTGAGAGGAGTACGCTAGAAGATGTCCAGCGTGTACACGTGTAACACTCCCACAGTAGCGCAGTTTCCGGTCCCCGAGCTGGATACTCGCGAGGTGCTTGTAAGGATCGTTAATCGCCCCCACACCACGCGCGCGGGTATCAGCCCGAGGGGAGCTGGAATTGGCGTCTTAGTAATTCCCGCTCGTTAAGCTTAAACCGTCCGACGGACGAAAGCAGGGCAAAAGGTTGACAAAGCATCAGGCTCGCGGAGAAAAGAGACGCGACAGAGCGAATGGACATAACATCGGCGATTGCATGATTCATGGAGTTAACGAGCCGGCAGCCCAAAGGCTAAAAGATCGAACAGTATAGACACACTCAAAAAGACAAAATGATGATCGCTGCAGGGCTCGAACCTGCGGCCTTCTGCGGTGCTGTTATATGTAAAGCAGATGCTCTAACCAACTGAGCTAAGCGACCCGTTAGAAGGATTTGCCGCTTATCGCGTGTCAAGATAGTACTCTTCAATCGTCCACGGTCAGGCTCCACTCGTTACACATTGTCACGGGACTGTCAGGCTGAGAGCGGAGTAAGGCTAAACAGATGGTATTTGCTACGGACAGACTCAATCCCGTGGTTGCGGGCAGGCTGATGATAAGACGTAGCTCGAAGAGCTACAAAATATAATGGACAGAATCAATATAAAGATATTTCTTTGTCGCGGGCCCGCACTAGGCCTACCACGTGACAGGGTCACGTGGCTCAATTACCTGGGGCCTCAGCGCCGTGACAGTACTCCCCTCCTCTAGGGCGGAGCTCCGACGACGCAGTTACGGTCTGGGCTTGTTCGGGTACCGGCGGTGAAAGTTGCGGACGATCTCCTGTGCGTTCTCCAGGTGCTCGGCGGGTGCTTCGGTGGGATCGTCGTATCCAACCCACTTGACAGTATACTTTAACCGAGGGCCGCCCCGGCCTCTCCTCTCCCAGCGGGAGTCCAGGATGTCCTCGACCTCGAATTCTTCGATGCCGTCCACCTCCACTGGGGGAGGAGGAGCATGGCACTGACCAGGCAAGGGATCGGTGGCAGCGGGTCGGAGCAGGCTGACATGAAAGACAGGGTGTATCCTCATAGACGCAGGCAGCTCCAGACGGTAGGCATACGGGCTGACGACTTCGGCGATCCTGAACGGTCCGAGTAGTTTCCAGTCGAGCTTCTTCTGCGGTCGGGCAGTCTTAATATTGCGGGCGTCTAGCCACACTTCCTGGCCTTCTTGGTAACGGCGGGCAGGTCTCCTTTTCCGGTTGGCGTACTCCTCTTGGCGGGCTTGGGCGAGACAGATCTCGGATTGCAGGTACTCGTGGATCGTTTTCATCTTGAGGACCAACTCCTCAGAGTCGCGAGCGGCGCGCTGTGGTCCAGGCTGTACAGGTTCGAATCCTAGGCGGGGGTGGAAGCCGTAATTGGCGAAGAACGGTGTCGTGCCGGTGCTCTCGTTGATGGCGTTATTCAGGGCGAACTCGGCAAGGGGTAGCCATCTCGACCAGTCGTCTTGGAGGTAAGAGACCTGACCACGCAGGTACTGTTCCAGGAAAGCGTTCGCGATCTCGGTCTGGCCATCTGTCTCCGGGTGGTATGCAGTCGATAGCAGGGCTTTGATTCCTAGGCGGCGGATCAGGTGCCTCCAGAACGCGGACACGAATTGGGCTCCACGGTCGGAAACAATTGTCTTGGGGAGGCCATGTATCTTCCAGACATGCTTGGTGTACAGGCGGGCGACTTCCTCGGCATCACAGGTTCCTTTGCAAGCTATGAAGTGCTTCATCTTCGTCAGACGGTCTACTACGACGAGGATCGCGTCGTACCCATCGCTTTCGGGTAGGTGTGTGATGAAGTCCATGGAGATATCCTGCCAGGCTCGGTCGGGAATCGGTAAAGGTTTGAGTACCCCCTGGCGTGCTTCTCTGGAGACGGTGCTTCGCTTGCAGGTGTGGCAGTTTCTGACCCATCGCTCGATATAGGATAGCATACCCGGCCAGTAGTATTCTCTCGAAATGGCCTCGTAAGTTCTCGCTCGGCCCATGTGTCCGGTGACCGGGCTCTCGTGGTACGAGCGTACAAGCTCAGCGAGCAGTTCTTGATGTTCAGGGACGTACAGCCGGTCTCGATAGTACAGGTATCCGTGTCTGTTCTCGCACTCGGCTAGGGTGATACGCGGGTGGCGGGCGTGGTTCTCCTCTAGGGCCTTCAGTATGGACCGTAGTGTTTCGTCGGACTCGTACCCTTGTTCGAACAGTGCTTTCACCGGTGGGGGCAGTAACGGAGCAGTTCTCTCTCGTGAGCGGACGGGGCGGACTGGCTCAGGGTCTGGTTCCGTGGCTGCGGTCTCTGGTCTCCTTGTGCTTGAGCGTGTCGTAGCTCTTAGCTGTACTGGTTCCTCTGTGAATCTGACTCGTCTCTTGCTGGGCGGGGTGGGTTCCTCGAAGTTGTGGCTCTTCAGTACTACCTGGCTCTGGTGTAGCAGGCGCTCATCTCCCTCCTTCGGGAGGTCCTCTGACCTCCTGGTCAGAGCGTCAGGCTTCGCTCCTTGTTTGCCGGGACGGTAAGTAATCTTGAAGTTGAACCTGGAGAGGAATTCGGACCAGCGGGCTTGTCTGCGGTTCAGGAGTTTCGTCGTCGTGAAGTATTCTAGGTTCCGGTGGTCTGTAATGACCTTGATCGGGGAGCTCGTTCCCTCCAGTTCCGGGCGCCATTCCTCGAAACAGCGAATAATTGCCAGGAGTTCCTTATCGTAGATCTCGTAGTTACACTCCGTTACCGAGTGCTTCTTTGAGAAGAAAGCAACAGGCCGTAAAATGCCGTCATCGCCGTACTGCGATAGCACACCGGCCGACACGAAATCGGAAGCGTCGGTTTCCAAGATGATCTCTCTTTCCCAATCGAACGGGGCCAGGACGGGCGCGGTCGTGAAAGCAGTCTTCAGTCGGTTGAATGCCTCTTCGCAGTTCTTATCCCAGTTGAACTTCACCCCCTTCTTAGTGAGGTTGACTAGCGGGGCGATGATCTTCGAGAACCCTTGGATGAAGCGTCGGTAGAAGTTCCCGAAGCCGATAAAGGCTTGTACATCGGTCAGGCAGGCGGGCGTTTTCCAGTTGACGATCGTCTCGATCTTCTTCGGGTCCATCTGGATTCCTTCTCGGCCCACGATCACTCCGAGGAAGGTGGTCTTGTCCTGGAAGAACTCGCACTTCTGGATCTTGGCGTACAAGCCGGCTTCTCGCAGGGCCGCGAGGACCTTCCTTACATGAGCGATGTGCTCCTTTCTCGTGCGACTGTAAATCAGGATATCATCTAGGTAGGCTGTGCAGAAAACGTCTAGGTACTCTCGCAGGGTGTCGTTAATAAACCTCTGGAAGGTTGCTGGCGCTGCGGTCAGGCCGAACGGCATAACGAGTGACTCGAACAGGCCGAACCGGGTACGGAAAGCCGTCAGGTATTCTTGTCCTTCCTTGATACGGATGTTGTTGAACGCAGAGATAATGTCGATCTTCGTGTAGTACATCATCCCTTTCAAGTTGCTGAGGGATTCCTTCGTTAGCGGCAGGGGGTAGCGGTCCTTGACGGAGATGTTGTTCA
The DNA here is from genome assembly GCA_009194965.1 of Coniochaeta sp. 2T2.1. Taxonomy (NCBI): domain Eukaryota; kingdom Fungi; phylum Ascomycota; class Sordariomycetes; order Coniochaetales; family Coniochaetaceae; genus Coniochaeta; species Coniochaeta sp. 2T2.1. The sequence goes on from VSMA01000014.1 coordinate 1,076,893, forward strand.
GCGCACGGTAGTCCACACAGAAGCGGAGTCCTCCTCCTGGTTTCTTGACGAAGAGTACTGGCGAGGCAGCAGGAGACGAGCTGGGTCGGATGAAGCCTTTCTTTAGGTTATCCTCAAGCCATTCCTTAAGGGCCCTCAGCTCGTCGCGGGACATCGGGTACAGAGGTCCAAAGGGCGGTGTCGCTCCCTCAATAAGCTTGATCTCGTGGTCGTACCGACGGTGTGGCGGTAGCTTGTCTGCTTCCTTCGGGGAAAAGACGTCACGGAAGTCTCGAAGCTCTAGTGGCAGTAGTTCTTCCAGGTCCGGTGCGTCGTGTTGGCTAAGCTGTTGTTCTATGTCTTCTATGGTGACAGAAAACATCTGGTAGTTCCTTCGGGCGTACGCTGAGCAGGCTCGCATTGAAACTTCTGCGATATCCATGTGTTCTAGTCCGGTGGGGCGGGGCGGTAGGTAGGTCGGGCGGTCTCTTTTCGGCACGTCGTGCAATGCTCTGATCTTGGACGGGCGGGCGGGGGTGTTGCAGTTCTTCTGGCAGTACTGGCTGTCAAAGGTGAAGGTATGGCTGGCGAACCCGACCCTCGGGTCGTGTTCCTTTAGCCATGGCATTCCTAGTATGACGGGGTAATACGCTAGCTGCGTGACGTATAGTCTGATCTCTTTCTCGAAGTGGTCCTCAATCCTCAGGCTGGTGATAACATAGTGGGTGACCTTCCCACTCTCGGATTCTCGGCCGTCAAAGACCTCCAGGGCGAACGGTCTCTTCAGTTTCTTTAGCGGGAGCTCGTGGCTCTCGGCCCAGCTCTGGTCAACAAATCCCTTTCCTTCGGCGCCAGAGTCGGCTAAGGCGTAGGTAGGCAGTTTCCGGTCTCCTAATTCCAGGGTGGCGGGTAATATCATTAGGTGGGATCTCATGTCCTCTTCTTCGCGGACCGAGAGACCCTTGACGGCGGCAGCAGAGATCTTCAGCGTTCTTAGTGCGCGGTTCGGTTGGTGTCGTGTTGTGCGCTCTATAGGAGCCTGTGTGCGACTTAACGCAGGCTCGCTCCGTTTACCGAGACCTCAATGCTCGGCTGCGGGCTGCGGGATCTGGACGAGGACAAGCTGGCGGGGGAACCGGAACGGGCCACTCTGGCTTGTAGGCGGGAGCGAGTATCGGGGTGGGGGCAATCGGCAACGCGGTGGCTCTGAGAACCGCAACGGAAGCATTCTCCTCTCTCTCGTCGGCCTCCAGGGACGAACCGTGACCCTCGCTGCGCGCTGAGGTCCATAGGCTCGCCGCGTTCGGCCCTCGTCTCCGGTCCCTTCGCGGGCGGGGAGATGGTCTGCGGCCGGTTGGTGCTCGGGGCCGGGGCGGTGTAAGATCTTCCAAGGGTCGGCACGGGTTGGTTAAAGCGTTGACGGCGGTTTTCTAGATTCTGTAGGAAGGCAGCGTACTGGTGATATTCCCGACTGGGCGGTTCGTGGTGAAGCAGCATGCTACGCAGTTCTCGGGAGATGGCTTGTTCTAGGAGCGTCGGTAGGGCTTCTTCTGACATCTGTCCCTCGAGGGCGAGGCGCTGGAATTCGGCGAAGAACGTGCTGAAGTCCTTGTTTGATTGGCGCAGGCGGAAGAGGTCGTTTCGGGCATTGTTGACGAGGTTCGGGTCTCCAAAGGCGCGGTCCAGCTGGTCCAGGATCTTGTCGTAGTCGGAAAGCTGACAGACGCCTTCCTTGATGTGCGGGAGAATCTGGGCATAGGCAGGGCCCTTCAGTCGGTTGGTAACATAGGCCATACGGCTCTGGGGTGTGGGGAAGCGGTCGCGGTTAGCCTTCATCTTCTCGTGTATCTGGGAGACGAAGCGGCGTAGGTCCTTGCGTTCTCCTTCGAACTTGTCGGGGTCAGGGAGTCTCTCGGACAGGCGCTGGGAGCCATTGGATTGTGTGTCGACGGGGGTGTTGGTTCCGGGGGTAGTGACGAGTGCCGGTACGGTGACGGTAGCGGTCTGCGACTTAGCTCGGTGTTCGGCGAGGACTCGTCCCGCTTTGGCTTCGATAAGAAGATCCCGGAGCTTATCCAGTTCCTTCTCCTGATAGTTGGCGACTGCGTTGGAGCTCGTCAGCTCCTTCTGTAAGCGCTGGGTTTCCTCTTCTAGTTCCAAGATCCTCTGGCCTTGCTGTTCGATCTTGGCGTAGACTTCCTGGTCGTCGGTCTCCTTCCGGGCGATATAGTCGTAAGCCAGGCGGAAATACTCGTACCATTGGGAAATATGCCCCATTACGTGGGCGGCAAAGGACTCGTCGTCTTCCGGCAGGAACGGTGGTAGCGGGCGGTTCGCCATTGCAGCAGTAGTGATGGCGGTAGGGGTAGGAGCTACGTAATGTCACGGGACTGTCAGGCTGAGAGCGGAGTAAGGCTAAACAGATGGTATTTGCTACGGACAGACTCAATCCCGTGGTTGCGGGCAGGCTGATGATAAGACGTAGCTCGAAGAGCTACAAAATATAATGGACAGAATCAATATAAAGATATTTCTTTGTCGCGGGCCCGCACTAGGCCTACCACGTGACAGGGTCACGTGGCTCAATTACCTGGGGCCTCAGCGCCGTGACACACATGCAGGTCCAACGGCACGTTGAAGCTTGGAAGCTTCCAAACATCTCCAAGCACACACTTGACGTTGAACCATTGAACAGCGTACACGCATCCAATCGCAAGCTAATCGACAAGATGAGGAACCTGACCCAATCTGGAACCCTTCTGCGCAGCAGTAGAGCCGTATGCAGAGCCGTGAGGTAAGATGGCAAACACGACTCAAGAAGCTCCAGCTGGGTCTTTTGTTGTTGTTGAAGCTTGAACCCTGCTGACCGGCTTGCAGATCCGTTGAGGAGACCACAGCTGCTTCGATTTCCCAGCGTATCGGTGTCCACCGAAGGCCTTCTGCCATCGTACCTCACCACTGCATCCCAACATGTGCCTCCCAACGACCGTTCTCCCACACCGCGGCGGTCTCTAAGAAGAAGGCGCCAAAACAGGAGCCGCCCACGAACAACAACAACAAGTCGAGCTCATCCACCGCCTCCTCCTCTTCAGCCGCCCCCAAACCAAACCTAGAGGACCCATTCGACCTCTCCGATCTCGAATACGCCTTCGCCAAGAGCACAGAACACCACCTCAACGAGCTGACCAAGGCGCGCAGCGGCGGGCGCTTCAACCCGGACGTCCTCGGCGCCCTGCGCGTGCGTCCGGACAAGAAGAACCCCGAGACATTTCCCCTGCACGAGCTGGCGGCCGTCGTGCCCAAGCGCGGCAGCCGCAAGGTTTCCATCTTGGTTCACGAGCTGCCCAACGTCAAGCCTATCATGACGGCCATCCAGGCGAGTCCGGACTTCAACCAGCAGCCGCAGCGGGTCGAGGACAACGAGCAGGAGCTCGTGCTGACGGTCGAGGCCGAGGACCCGGAGGAGACGGCCAAGAGGTTGAAGGACATACTCAACTCGTGGAGGCAGGCGATGCGGGACGCGAAGCACAAGAGGGAGCAGGTGGTCAAGAAGTGGGCCAAGGACGGGAAGATCGTGAGGGACGACGCGGCGAGGTTGGAGAAGGAGATGCAGAAGTTGCAGGATAAGAAGATGGCTGAGATTAAGGCTAAGGAGAAGGAGGTTGAGGGCAAGTCGTTAGGGGGACGGATAGGGTGTTGAGTGTAAGATATAATATTGTGTACAGGTGCCATTTGGTGACTGTCTAGTGGTACATACAACAGACGTCAAGTCTGTGTTGAGGATGCATCTACCTCATCTATCTTATGCCTTCGCCTTGGCAGCTGCCTTCGGTGCAGGCTTGCGAGCGGCCGGCAACAACGACCGGACCTTGTCATCAAACGCCTTTCCATCCGTAGGCATCCACGTATCCTGCTTCGTGTGATAGTTCGCCAGCGTCTCGATCGTGTTCTTCAGGTCCACAAACTTGGGCGCCGGGTATTTGCCCTGGATGGCACTCTGGATGATGGCAGCCTTCGTCTTCTCGTCCGGACCCTCGATCCCCTTCTTCTCGAGGTTAAACCCCGTCATCTGCACCAGCCACTCCTTCTCCTTGACGTCGTCGAAGAACACGGGCTTCTTCTCCTCGCGGTACCGCTTCAGCGTCGCCTTGTCGTCGGTGTAGTACCCGTCGGGGCAGAACGGCTTGCCACCCCCCACAATGCGCATGCTCCGTAGGGCGGACTCGACCTTGCCGAGCGGTGAGTCCGTCGCCAGCGCAGGGCCGTAGCCGGAGTAGTCGGCCAGGGTAGCGGAGGGCGTGTACTTCGTCACGACACCCTGCTCGTCGGCGTCGATGAACTCCTGCTCCTCCTTGCTCCACGTCAACTTGTAGAACTTGTCGTCATCGTTGTCCTTCTTCTTGTCCTTCTTGTCGAACTTCTTCCGCATGCCGCCACCCCTGCCGCCGCGGCCGGTTCCACGACCTCCTCCGCGCGAGGAGTTTCCGCGCCCGCCAAACCCGCCCGAGCGGTTGTCGGCGGAGAATTTCTGGAAGGCATTTGACATGCGAGCATGGCCTCCCCCGCGGGGCGCACCATTCTGGCCGAAGCGAGGTTGGTGTGACGATCCGTCTCCTCTTGCTGCTCCTCCACGTCCACCTCGGGGAGCGAACGGTGTCCGTCCTAAGCTGCGGAGGTTGATGATCTTGGGGCCGCCCCGGCCGGCGGGCGAAGCGGCGAGGTTTCGGGCGTCGAGCCGTGCTGGCCTTGGTGCGGAGCCGGAGTCACTGTTTAGGGAGCCCAATTGGGTTGCAGCGCTTTGAGATCTTTGCTGGCTGGGGGAGGATGTGCGTGGTGGTGGTGACGGCTTGTCGCTGCTGCCCTCGTCGACGAGCAGGCTTTCTGTTGTGGAGAAGAAATGCCGCGGTGTGGTTGTTGGGTATTGAGATATTGAGGATCGAGTGACCTCTAAGCGGCTGCGCCCGAGGGCGGACCGCACCACAGACCGATTCATGGGGGGCTGTGGTGGAATTGATCGGGTTGTCGACGACCTGATGTTTGATGCTATCGTTGCTAGAAAGCGGAAAAGTTGACTGAAATGGCCGGTGCAAGCGCGAATTGGAGGTCACGTGCTACCCCACACCGAGCTCACCGAGCGGAATGTGTACATTGTCAAGATTATGTACGCGGAATCACCTCTTTTGCCCTGCAAGTCTGTTTGAACCAGAGAAAACATACAATCAAGTTAGGGCCGGATTGTCTTTCTATTCAATATGTTTCTCAATGCAAAATGTACCTCCGTGATTCCCTCTCCGTTTGATGAAGCATACGCAGTTCCCCTCCCACAACAAGCCTGAAGCCAGCAACATGACATTACTCACCTTCTTCCGTCAAAACAGAATGTTGAACTACAGAGAATCATATCGCAACCCGGTCCCAGTTTATCACTCTTCGACTGGGCCCGGTACCAGCGCGTCCACTGACATCCCCATCCCAGATCTGGACTTCTTCATGTATAGTGTGGCCGCAATATCAGCAGTTGTGGTTCGTCCGGTCAGGCGCTGAACATCTGTTCGTCCTGATGAAGGATCTCCTTAAAGTGGCCCATGAACCTCTGGACCATGACGTTGAAAGGTATGGTAACGGTGGCAATGTGAGCGTCCACCTCGTTGGTGTCGGTCGACCCCTTGAGGACGACGTCGACTTTGCGGCTCCCCTTACCGATGGGAATCGCGCCGATGGTGTGGTCGGTGAGGTCTGTCGTCTGCGATCAGCAATTTTTCTGTAGGTCCAATGTCAGAAGACTGTGTATTACGTATTACGGCCACAGTAAGAATTCTCGATGTCCTTGGCTGGCACAGCTCTAACGTCTTGAATCTCAAGGTCATGTACAAAGACCCTATCGGTCGCCATTACAGCCTTAGCCCGAGAGCCTTCTCACTTACAGCCGTCTACTGTCAGACGCAGGGTAAATATCTAGATAAGCCGAAGCAACATCGAGTGCTGATACTGGCCAGGATGGATGCGAGGGACGACCTCGAGGCCTCGCATAGTGGGGAGGTGTGTTCAAACGGGGGAAATACGATTATACTACGTTTCGGACGATTAAGTATAGGACGGACGAGTACTGTCTCTCGTCGAGGTATTCGTTTCTAAGGCACCAGGGCCAGTAGGAGGCGCAGAATGTGAGGGAGGGGATTATTCGGTGTGCGAGGGTATTGTTTAACTACAGTCAAAGGAGGAACAAGAGTGACCTGGAGAAGTGGACGAGGTCAAGGAGGCATCCGGACCCGTTGCACGAGGCTAATCGGGTTACGCCTGTAAGAGAGGCATGAAGAATGCGAGTGAAGACATAATGGTTGGATAGGGCTGGGACGGCGGGTGTATGACCGCATACACGATGCCTGGCCAGGATCCCGGCTGAACGGTCACCGTAGGCGCAGGATCAAAGAGTTGTAGATATCATTGCATTTCACAATTTGGATACCATGTACAAATTAGACAATAGACAAGGCGCCTCCAAGTCAGCCATCGAACAACATCAGAGCAACCTCAGGCTCGCATAATCGCATAATCGCACAACACTGCTTGCTCAACATTGCCCGCTCAATATACTCGCTCACATCCCACACTGACGCTTGACCCCTTACTTTTGCAACGGTTGTCCCATACCACCATAAGTGATCATCTTCGTGATCTGGTACTCCCCAATACCATAAAGCGAACCCTCCCTTCCAAATCCAGACTCCTTCACACCACCAAAAGGCGCAGCCGGGTCCGAGATCAAGCCGGTGTTAACACCAACCATGCCTACCTCAAGATGCTCCGCAACGCGGTGCACGCGCTGGATATCCTGCGAGAAGAAGTAACCAGCCAAGCCCACCTCGCTCGCGTTTGCAAGCTTGATCACCTCGTCCTCAGTTTCAAACTTAAACAGCCCCGCCACGGGACCAAACGTCTCCTCACTCGCCATGGCCATATCAGACGTCATCCCCATGATAACAGTAGGCTGGTAGAAATTCGGTCCCAGATCAGGTAGCTTGTGACCACCCAGCAGAATCTTGGCGCCCTTCTTCTCGGCATCTCGTACGTGCTGGTCGACCTTATCCACCGCCCGATCATGGATAAGCGGGCCGTGGGTGACGCCCTCCTCGAACCCGTTGCCGACCTTGAACTCCTTCACCTTCTCGGCGAACTTGGCGCAGAACTCGTCGTAGATGCCGGCCTGGACGTAGAGCCTGTTGGCGCACACGCACGTCTGGCCCGACGAGCGGAACTTGGAGTTGATGGCGCCCGTGACGGCGATGTCGAGGTCGGCGTCGTCGAAGACGATGAAGGGCGCGTTGCCGCCCAGCTCGAGGGAGAGCTTCTTCAGCGTCGTGGAGCACTGCTTCATGAGAAGCTTGCCGACGGGCGTGGAGCCCGTGAAGGAGATCTTGCGCACGGTCGGGTCGGTGGTGAGGACCTTGCCCACCTCGGGGGTGTTGCCCATCGCTGTGATGACGTTGACTACACCGGCGGGCACGCCGGCGCGGTGGGTGAGCTCGGCTAGGGCGAGGGAGGTGAAGGGCGTCTCGCCGGGGGCCTTGGCGACGACCGTGCAGCCTACTGCCAGCGCGGGGCCGACCTTGCGGGTGATCATGGCGGCGGGGAAGTTCCAGGGGGTGATGAGGCCGCACACGCCGACGGGCTCCTTGATGGTCCACACGCGGTTACCAGGGACGGAGGCCGGGATGGTGTCGCCGTAGATGCGGGGGGCTTCCTCGGAGAACCACTCGAAGAAGTTGGCGGCGTAGGTGACCTCGCCTTTCGCGTCGGCGGTCGGCTTGCCGTTCTCCCAGGTGATCAGAGTGGCCAGGTCGTCGGCATTCTCGACCATGAGGTCGTACCATTTCCGAAGGATCTTCGAGCGCTCCCGGCCTGTCTTGTGGCGGAAGGTCTCGAAGGCTGCGGCGGCATGCTTGATGGCTTCTGTGGTGTCTTCGGCGTCGAACTCGGGACAGGAGCCGATGAGCTTGCCTGTGGAGGGGTCTGAGAGAGTGTGAGAATGTGCTGTGAGAGGTGGGAAAGGGGTTGAGGGGACTAGGTACCGGTGACTTCAAATGTCTTTCCTGACTTTGCCTTTACCCATTCTCCGTTTACATAGCATACATTCTGCTTTAGGAGCGAGGGATCTTTCAGCTAGAGGCGGTGATGTCAGCATGCGAGATCATGGACAGTGTATGTGTAGGTCTTCGAAACTCACTTTAGGGGCCATGGTTGAAGCTAGTCGTGAATAAGAGTTTAGCACTCTGGGTAGTGTCGATCTTTGGAACTGCGACCTAACGGCGACGCGAGATGAGGATAGGAGAGTGTTTTGTAGAGTATGTAACGACAACATCTTGGCGGTGGTGCCGAGGTATCGGCAGAGATGGAGGACTATATCTAGGAGCTGTAAGAGCTACTGAGCAATTGTTCGGGCGATCTCGGCGGTAGGAATGATTGAACAGAGGGCTAAGCCACTAGGATACACTCCTGACACACTCAATCTAGGAGGTCTCCCTGTGAGTCTTACAGCGTGGATTAGCAATGCGGATGAAACTTCTACCCCAAGGGCGAGTCGTGAGAACGTCCGCTCTTTCCCTCAAATTTCCATGACGTCGGCCGACAATGGCCGGAGGACTCCGAGTCTTGCGGCCTCTGACAGATGCGGGGTATGTGGGGTATGTGGGGTAAAGCTTGGCCCATGGAAGCGCTCCCCTCATCAGTCACCGACTGTCTTGGCATCTTATTATTAACTCTTTGACGCCCGCCATCACTTTCTCATGAACCGGACAATATCTGTTCCCTCAGCTTTTGTTGATTTTGGACTTCCACTCCTTTTGAGTTCAGGTGCTGCAGTCTCAGCAATGACCACCACCGGAGATAACGGAGGGCTGCATTGAACTGCATTGGCTTGGTGTAACGTCTCAACGAGCCTCGGTCTCTGCCGGCTTTTGAATTATGTCACGACCTCCTCATCAGCCATAACTCGAACTCAATCTCATCATCGACAGACATGCGAACTCCAACATTTGGGCACCCGAGATTGCCTTCAGCCAGTTACATTTTCGCCGCAAACCTGCATCGTCTCTTCCCCGCGTTATTACGCATGGCGCTTTCTCCTTGGTTCCCCCGAGCCACAAAGCTTCGCTCGAGGTAACGATCGTCATCCATATCAGGCATAGAGCCGGTCTTACTCAACCTTCTTCCCTGCAAACCTGCCATTTTACCGGGTAGGCCTGCCTGACCTGGCAGGACGACATGTTGTCGACAAGGGGAGCTCTTCAATAGCCGATGGTATTGTCTATTGCCGGCCACTGTATTTTCCACCTCTGGTCTGTCGAGGTTCGTTCCGTCGCGGCCTTACTGCCGGCCAAATTGCAACTCTATCGACATCATCAAGTGGTGAGAGTTGAGATCCTAGTTATGTTTTGGTCTCCGGATGGTACCCTACGGCTGTCGCTGGGTAGGTGCTATATAAGATGAAGAAGTCGAGATGGCTTCGCCGGATTTGCACGAGGCACTCTTTTCGTGGCTCTGCAGTTGGCTTGAATATTCGTGGTCCGCGGTCAAGATGAAGACCGAGATTCTGCTGTCGATCGCCCTCCATGCCGCCGGCTTAGTTGCTGTGCGGTACACCGTCGACCAGTCGCCCCCATCTACTGCCGGAGAACCATTCAATGGCTTTCTGAGTTACTCGATTGAATTCTCGTCCTTCCCGGACTTCGCGGGTGAGACTCTAACCCTAACCCTTACTATCCCTTCCTCCTGAGAGTACAAGATCTGATGTATGGGGTGTCAGGCAACAACTCGAACCCCAACAAATTCTCAGACAACCTGCTTGAGAACCTTGGCCGCCTCCAGGGCATCAAACCATACATACGTGTGGGAGGTAACACTCAGGACTATGCTCTTTACAATGCCTCGCTGCCATATGCGCTCAATGGCACGGTGGACCCGAAACGGTCGCCCGACTATCCGACGACCATCCACATCGGTCCCTCCTACTTCGAGTCGTACAACACCTGGCCCAATGTAAAGTACACACACGGGTTCAACCTCGGTCTTGGGGGTAACAACTCGGCCGGCTGGCAGACACTGATCGACACCGTTCCGCTGGTGTGTAAGGCGTTAGGACACGACAAGCTACACTACTGGGAGTACGGCAACGAGCCGGATCTGTTCTCGACGTCTGCTCAAGGCCCGGTTCGGCCACCCACGTGGAACGAGAGCACATACGTGGAACAGTGGCTGAACGGGACTCGGAAGATTAAGGAGCTGCTGCAGAAGCACTGCCCGGACCTTGATTCGGAGTCGGAATATGGCTTCCTTGGGCTCTCCTTCGCCGGTACTGGCAACAAGCTGAAGGCCCCTCTGACTTGGCAGAACGGCATCAATCAGGATAAGGACATTAAGTTGTTCTCGACACACAAGTACGGTTCTCCAACGGTTGTCGCTTTATAATTGCTAACACGTTGATAGCTACATCAGCGGTGCCGCTTCTCCTGGCGTGACGCTGCAGGGAACCCTCATGAACGTGAGCTTATCCCCTACAACGCCATCTTAAGCAGTGTCTTCTAACAAACCGCTGTCGTAGCACACTGTTACCATGCGTTCGGTCGATAACCACATCACGGAGTACAAGAAGATCCTTGTCATTGACCCCTCGGCACCACCTCTTATCTTTGGCGAGGAAAACTCCCTCTACAACCAAGGTCGGCCCGGCCTCTCCAATACCTACGGCGCCGCGCTCTGGGGCATCGACTTCCACCTCTACTCGGCCACGGTCAACATCCGTCGAGTCCACAGTCACCAAGGCACCAACTACCGCGTACGTACACACTCTGCATCCCCATCCCCTACACACCACTAACAAATACCCTGCAGTACCAACCCTGGCAGCCAATCGACACGAACATAACCGCAAAGGGCACCAAAGCGCCCTACTACGGCTCAATCTTCGTAGCCGCCTTCGTCGGCCCCGTCGCCAAGTCCCCCGTCTCCATCTCCCAGATCCCCCTCTCCTCCGCAACCGAAGCCGCTTACGCCGCCTACGTCGCCCCATCTTCCTCCCTCGCCTCGGCCGCCCGCACCCTGACCCGCATCGCGGTGCTAAACATGAACAGCTACAACAGCACCGTCTCGGGAGAGGGACTCTCCCCCTTGCCAGAGGGGGAGTTGTTGCCTAGGCCGAGCAAGAACTACACCTTCGACCTTGGCGCTGCAGCAGCTGGTAAAGTTGCGTTTGTCAGGCGGCTATGGGCTAACGGAAGCGATGCCATCACGGGGATCACGTGGGATGGTTGGAGCTATAATTTCGAGCTTGATGAGGGACTGCCGGTCAGGCTGGGCAATGTTACTGTTGGGGAGAGGGTTAAGGTTGCGGAGGATGGGAGCGTTAGTGTTAGTGTGCCGGATTCGAGTGCGGCGATGCTGGATTTTGGCAGAGGGGAGGCGTGTAAGAGGAAGAGGGAGTTGGGTGAAAGAGGTCTTTAAGGGGTATGGTAACCGTATTTTGTGTTACGCTGCGCTCAGTCAAACTTCCAGAGTCACCGCCAACTCCTGTGGGATTGCAGTAAGACAACAATGTATCCGAACTTGCGGGACCTGCCCGACTGCGGGCCGAACCTCCACATACTACCCGGAGTCATGACAATAGCTATGAAGGGCGCAGCGCCGCTGAATCACACATGCAGCCCTTCACCGGAACCAGCAGGCTCCTGGCAGCTTACCTCTTTGCGGAACATTCACGTCAAACTCACTGCAAGACGAGAGGCCGAGCGCGTAGTTGCACTTCACTTTGATACTGGCCTGTCACGACTTGATCTGGTTCACCGGTCGGTCTTGCTCTTTCACACCGTAAGTTCTTTCACCGAGTTCTGCATTCCTTCCTCTTCACCAGTCAACCATTGCGTGACAAACACTAGCTCACGGACATTTACCTGCATCCCCGGGACACATCCAACATTCTCTTCCGGCATCAAACATCTGCAGCATCAACTATCTGTCACAAATACTTTCTTCGATATACGGAAACATGGAAGACTCATTTCAGCAACCACATCCAGCGTACTCCGAGACCGGATACATCATGGCTTCCTTGTCTCCACTTCCGAGACTACCGGCCGAGTTGGTTGACATGATGGCTGAGAACTACCTCTCGCCGAGCGACTGGAAGTCACTGCGTCTGACATGCCGCTTCTTGGAGCCCTCGATGATCAGGCTGCTCTTCCGCCGAGTCGTCATGTCAAGGACTTGGCTCGATCGCCACCGCTTCCTGAGCATCTCTCGAAGCCCAAGGCTGGCTTATGCTGCTCGCGAGCTCGTCTGGTACGAGCTTGCTGAGGACGAGACCGTATTCTTCGGGCTTGACAAGAATGAGCTTAACGGGAATACACCGCCCGTGCATCCACCGCCGCAACCCACCGACTATGCAGGAGAACACACGGTTAACTTGTGGACGGCATTTGCGCTGTATGGAGAGCCGTTCAAGCTGGAGGATCAAGAGAGCGGAGAGAGCCAGTCCGAGCTTCCGGTCTTCTCTACAGTAGCCCGGGATTCCTTCTGGTTGCCCAACGCCAGTGCCCTCGCTGCAGAAGACGACCAGCCAGACACGCAAACGAGGAGACGTCGGGTTGCTCTCGTGCGCTTCGCCATTCTGTTCGAGTCGGCCCTCGATTCCATGCCCAACCTCACCTCATTCGTCTCCTGTCCGATGCCACCTCACTATATCATCAACAAGGAAGTCTACCCTCTGACAGCCCAACTATTTCAGAAAGCTACCGGCGCCTCGACTCTGCACAGCAACGACGGATTTTTTTACTTCCTGCTGCCTGCAATGCGTCGTCCCGGCTCCAAGGTCCAGCGCCTCACATACATCAACGAACGGTCGCAGACGCATAATTTTGCTGTCCGAGCCTATGATGTGCTGTCGTTCAGTGCGCTAACCCGCGTCTAGATATGCCTTGAGTCGGGCCATCAACTGACACTGCACCAAATCCACGCCTGTCTAGGGGCTAGCAAGGGCCTCACGCACCTGAAGATATGCGCGGAGAAGGTGCACAAGAAGCTTGAGCCTGCGATGCTCAATTCTCTCTTAGGCATCAAGGGCGACGGTGAAGATACACCCCTGTGGCCACAACTTCGGAAGCTAGAGCTCACGGATTTCTTCCTCAGTAGGAAGGGTAACACTGAGGCCCTGATAGGCTTCCTGAGAGCCCAGGCGTCGACCCTTACGCACCTTACTTTCGACTACTGCCAGGTCAGCGGCTCCCTCATCGCCTACATGGCGGGAATACCCATGAACCTCAAGTCGCTCCGCATCCTCTGCCCGCACAGTCCAAACATCGCGACGCCGTCTGAGCTGCTAGCACACGTCAACGGACTGGGCCCGGTCCCCTCCCGTGTCGACGAGAGATACGACGACTGGAACACGCATACGTTGGTTTACGACCCCCAACACACGCCCACACTTGCTCTATCTGGGGTGTTGACCCATGGCGAGACCTGGCACCGCAATGCGGACGTTGAGGAGATTCTCGAGCGGCTCCACCCAGCCGACCGAGCCCTGCTTGGCAAGCCGGAACAGAATCTTTACGCAAGAGAGAAGCTCTTGAAGCTTTCCAAGTCCGGACCGGTCAGGGGTACCGACACCACTGCGGGCAATTCGGATGCCTCTTCTGCGGCTGCGGAAGGGACGAGCGGATTTACGGAACGCCGCAACAAATACAAGCTCAGTTTTCACTTCAAACACCCTGACGGCCGGGAGGCCAAGGGCGATGAGCCTCTGGAGTTCTTCAGCGACTGGGCGGATAGCTGCGATGAGAGCAGCTCCGATGAAGATGGGGACCTTGACGATGAAGAAAGCAGAGGGAACAACGGTGGTCTGAACTCGAGCGGCTCCGACGGCAGAGACCCCTCGATACCGAAGCGAGCGCATCCCACCGCGCCCAGGGAATCCCAGAAGCGCTACCTGGCAATTCCTCGGTGGAAGAAGTTGAAGAACAATGCTCGGGGATTGAGTCCCGACATGTCTGAATCTCCAGACCGAAAAGACAAGTTTTGAGAGATGAGAGATGGAGGCGTCATGGTCTGTCACTTAACCTTACCCTTGAATTGTCTTTTAATTGGTCTGTGTGCCATGAGCAGGTTTTCAACATTGACTTCCATATCCACATGGGCGCGTCTTGTTTCCTGGTAGAACCCTTATGTGACGACAAAACAATAATACAGTAATTCCCCACTCCCCTCCGTCAGTCATATCAACTAACCACCTTGCTTCCCCTAAGCCCCCGGCCTACTTGCCCTGCTCGGCATATTCTTCAGCGAAGTCGCTGACAGGCAGACACCCGTGGTTGTTCTCACCACAAGGGTTATCAGTCTTCCCTTTAGTCGGGAAGAAGTTGTGTTTCGGGAGAAGCACGTCGTACGGTACTACATTCAAACCGGGGAGTTAGCCTATGGGTGTGCGTGCCGGCATGGCGTTGTTGCAGATGAGGTGGAGGGGTGAAGGGGACGGGGGGGGGTTTAGTACCCTTTGATCCGTCCATGCACTCCTCTGGTGTGGTCGGGTCTTGAATAATAAAACGGATTTGGAAGAGCATTGTGAGGACTGGTATGATGGACGCCTTCTGTCAGGAGATTTGTGTGCGGGGTGTCTGGTTTTATTTTGGATTGCGGAATAATGTTCTCGTGTCCTGGGGTTGGAAGACGCTGGGATGTCAAAGCATATATACTCGGGAAGGCAATACTGGGGAGATGGAAATCTATGTTTGTCGGTGTCGTCGATGAGGTTCCCATCCTGGCTGTTGACTTTCGCCCAGTGTATAGGTATTGCTTGTCGTGCCTCGATCCATGATATGCTCTTTGCACATTCATCACGTCTGCAGGTGCGCCCGAGTGTAGAAGTGTAAATTTCTCAAATGTCATTCCTTCCGCCCTATGCCCGATAGTCAAGTCCTTTCGCATACGGAAATATTGGACAACACCATCTTGGTCGGAGTATTAACGACATTCAGGGGCGGAAAGCGGAGTATAGCCCATAATGAGGATATCTTCGCAGGGCATATTGAGATCAGGGAGCCCACCGCGTCAATTCAACTGGCATAGTCTTCTTTGCCCAGGTGTGTGGAGGTCTGGGTACTAGATTCAGTGTGGCTGTCTGTCTCTCTCTGGGGTAAATTCACGTCGACGAGAACGAAACCAAAGGTGGCTAACTATCCATTCGACTCTGGAGCTACGCAGGAACTATCAAGCCAGACCCATAAGACTGTACGTCAACAGCAAATGTCTCGGAAAGTATTGCAGAACCGTTCGATCCTAGAAGCATAGGTCCAAAGAAGAACGCCCCTTCACGACAGATCAACATCCCACAACAGCCGCCAAGTCCACTCCAGTACTATACTCCGCGCCTCGACCTAGTAGCCTAAGCGGTAATGCAACACCCACACCCACTCCCATGCGTCCCATCACCGCCCTGCGCCTGGCCGGTGGTAGCAGACCCGGACGCGCCAGTAGCACTGCCGCCGCTGTTGCTGACGGGCGGGTAGCCGTAGTCGTGAGTGCTGGGGTTATTGTGCTCGTAGCTGGGGGAGAAGAAGTTCTTCGCCACGGGCTCGTTGTTGGGGACTAGGAAGGAGGAGGTGTGAGAATGGATTTCTCATGGGAGGGAAGAAGGGAAGGTGAAATCGAGAGAGTCGATGGGGGCAACATAGGAATGGGTGTAGGTAAGGCGGATGGGGGAGGGTCAAAAGGAGGATGAGAAAAGGGTGATGCTTACTCTGGGAGCCGCCGACGTATCCTGGTGTCAGGGCTTTGATGATGTTAGGCTTTGGGTCGGGCATGATGGAGGTTGGTGCGGTGAGAATGGTAGGGAAAGTCTGTGTGTGTTTGCTGAGATGGACTTCAGTTGGGACGTATCGTGGATAAAAGCTGGGGGGCAATGAGAGTATTTGTATATGGAAAGAACCAGTAAAAAAGGACAAGGAGGTCAGCGGCCTGAGGGTGTGAACGACCAGGCTCTGAGGGCACAGTGACCTTCGAGCAGCGTATGGGCTTGTCGTGTCTCACACCATCGAAGAGCTTCCCGCACAGTTATCACTTATGCAGGTGTGCCCGAGGGCGAGGTGCTAAAGTACGGGTTAGTCTCGACGCCCGAAGTGATGGCCGTATTGTTCTCACAGACGGGGCACCCGTGGCAGTATGTTGGTAATCGAATGCTTTGCAGGAGCGCTAAGCATATGGCTCAGAGGAAATATCATACACCTGGTCCAAGATCGTGCCGTTCTCCCCGACTCCAATCATATCGACCCCGAGATATCCATGAACCTCATTCATCGTAACCAAGAGAATCCGCCAAGATATATTTGAGGAATCCCTTTCTCTCCTGTCATGACATCCCTCGGGAGCTCTATCACCCATGCCTCATCGAGGGAACTGTGGATGGCTAAACACGGCATCCTCGGTCATAAATATGTAACACAGCTGCTCCGCATGGTAATAATGATCTGCCGGACGCCCTGTCCCGCACGGTGCATCATGCGTACTGCGACCGCAAAGGCAACTTCCGATCCAGCGTATGGAACGCCTGTGTCCTGGGCGTAAAGGGCGTCGCCCCGGGCGTCCGAGGCTGCATCTCCCAAGACTTGTTTTCGGCCGGCGAGTAATCATCGTCATCGTCATCATCCCCGCTGATATCCAGCTCCTTGTTCGGCAGCATAGCCCAAATGGCCAGACCCAGGTTGGCGACGTACAGGAAGAGCATGTACGTCGTCACGCCGAACGTGCCCTTGGCCATCATGCACTGCTTCTTGGCGCCGTACTTGACCGCGATATCGCAGCCGTACCTGATGTACCACGCCACGGGGCTCGGGAAGCGGGGGTCGGCGTAGTCGGGACCCGCCTGGCCGTAGATGCTGGTGGAGTAGAGGGCCACCATGGCCGTGTTGAAGAAGAGGCCGACGAGGGGATACCAAACGCGCATGATGAAGCCGATCATCTTGGTCAGGAGGACGAAGAGGGAGATGACGGAGATGGCGATATTGAACTCGGTTATGCTGGTGATGCTGGTTAGTTGACGGTGCTCCGACGGGAGGAAGTATCGTGGGGTTCGACTTACACTGATGACCATACTAGCGGAATCTTTGGCAGTGGCCGGTGGTTTGCGTAGGCGTAGAGGATCATGTTCGGGTTCGAGTTGAGGCCCTCATTGTAGCCGATTTGCCAGAACTTTGTCCGGTACAGATCCGGTTGCTGGATGCCGAAGAGGACGAGGATGGGGACGAGGCCGACGAGCTCGGCGGCCATCAGCCAGTACATCGGCTTCCGGACCCTCCATTTGCGGTGAAGTAGAAAGTAGCCCATCTTGAACGGTATAAGTGTACCGTCCTCCTAAATGTCGCGACCGGGAGCACAGAATTTCTGCTGTTGTTCCAACTTGATATCCTGCTGCTCTTAAGGATCCGTCGTGTCCGGCGGCTGATATGGCCAACCCCTCACTTTTGCTGACGCCGCAATTCTAGCGACCCAGAATCCTTGATTATGCGAGTTCGTCGTGCTGGCTGCCAGCAGTCGCAAATGGTTCCCTTCACATCAGATCGTCGAGTCTTGAATCGAAATATCGTCGAACAGCACTGCTGACAGACAGAATAAGCAGAAGAGAAGGAGGACGGTCGTTCCCTTGGCGAGGAGTGCAACCACGGATTGATTTAAGGCGCCGCTTGGCCGCCGGCACCACCCCAAGAAGATGCTGGCGGTGATGGGTGGTTTGGTTGCAGCACACCGCGGCACCAGCGCTGGCGAGTCGGATGCAACTTCAATCAGCGCCATCACAGGCGATATGCATGGTTTAGCCAATGGGAAGGGCGAATAACGAGAAGAGACAGCAACGTAAGCGCCGGGTCAGGGAAGATGCTGACCACGATTGGCCGGGAGTTGGACGACATGGTGGTGGGCGCCAGCCAATCCAGTTGATCCAGCGATACGCAGCACTTGCCAACCACTTTACCGCCAGACTCAAACAGACGTTGTTGGCGTGGTTGTTGGATCTCATTCTGGTGCGATAAGTGTTGCTTCTTAAGCCTCCCCGTCTCATGAGAAAGCACCTTATGCATAGCAGCATAGCAGCATAGCAGCATAGGAGGGAATTCTTATGAGTGGGAAGTGACCTGAGAGATCATGGCGCTTGCCATGAGCTGTGTGTGGGGGAGCTGAGACTCCCCGATCGATCCTAACCCCGACCTTTGACTCGAACCCTAACCCTTGAGAAACAACGGCCCTTTCGGTGCCGAATCCGGAGAGAGACTGACAACGCGGATGCCATGGTTGAGCGCAAAAGTTGGTTCGGTGCAACGAGAGGTTGTTCCGTTTTGGAAGCCAACCCTCGACTGGGTCGGGAATTATTTGAACCAGTGATATCGGCGGGAAGGAGTCCGGCAGAGCTACACGAGATGCGCGGGACGGGTGTGTTGCATCAATATAGAAGGATGCCAGCATTGAAAGGTCGCAAGGGATGAAGAGGTCAAACCGCTGATCCGGTCGATTTGTTTGGCCTTTGTGCTGTCCGTCAAAATCCCATTCTAAAACACACACGCAAGATCTACCCTTCCCATCCAGAAACGCCACGATCGTCCAACAAACCCTGTCGTCTTGTGCGGCGTTGGGCAACCTGGGCAGCAATTATACTGATAACAGCAGACCACTTCGGATTCGAGCTGGACAGATACGGCTGACGAGTCGAGTTGAGTTCAGGTTGCATCCCGTCACTCCATCAAAAGCCGGCCATGTCGGAGTTGACTCGTGAAGAATTCCAAGGGAAAGAGCAGTTTGGAACGATTCCAGGCTTCCGTTTCGATCACGAAAGCATCTTTTGGTGGATCGTTGTTTCCTTCTATTTTTCGTCTTAGCTCCCGCTAACTCGATCTCTCATCAAGTAACACGATGAACTTGTTCGAGAACAACCGAGGACGCGAGGGACGTGGAACTACAACGGTAACCGCAGTTACAGTCGACAAGAGAGAACTAGACTAGTAGTAGTACCCGTATTTTTAGGAACCTCAAAGACAACTTGATACATTAGCGCAAGTCCTCACCGTCCTTACATCTCGTCTGCATTCTTGCACATTTCCTTAACAGCACCCAGTCCCTCGATCCACAAAAGCAATATTCCAGTGGTCGACAGGGAGCCCCGCCGGCCAAACCTAGGCCTGACCCTTTCCGTCCTCGGGACCAGCCCTCTCTCGATGGCACCCTTGAGCGCGATCTCTGTCCCCCGTCGAAGCCATCGCGACATTTGTGAGCTTCCCTAAGAGAATAACAATTCTTTGCTCGTCCTAGTGTACAGCAACTGCTTACAAATGGATTCGGTATCTCCCACGTGGCTCTTGCCCAGCTCTTTCATCCGATGCTTGTTAGTTCTAACATTGCAAACTCAGTCAGGCACGCGCGTGTTGTTCGAAGAACTGGAAGGCTTCAGACCGCGGACACCTGGCCGAAGCACATCGAACGGAGCTGATTCCGGGCTTGAGCCGAAGTTACATAATCAAGTGTGGAGCATGTGGATGCGACTTGGCCGGGGACCCCTGGCTGTCGCATTGTTCAAATCGCACCAGAAAAGGCTCTAGACCTGCATCGACCCTCGACCCCTGTCCACTCTCCTTCATCTGCTCTCCTCCCACTTGTTACTCGCATCCCATGGCACCACCTGAACCTCGATTGGAGAAAAAAAATTAACTAAAGGTTTCTCAACGTTTTTTCGACCTCGAGGGCATTGCTTTGCTGTTACCGCTACTAGTTCCCCGAACTGTCCCTCTACAGGACCCAGACGCCTTCCCTTGCCTGTTAGGTATCTCACCACCTTCAATCTCCACCTACTACCATTCCTACGTGTCCGTTGAGGCCACTTGACTGGACCGGAGCCTGTCCTCCCAAATCGTACCACCCTGCTCTCGACCCCCGTTCTGGTTCCGTCTGATCCTCATAACTGGCAGAACAACCTGCCCAACCGTCCTTTGGTAGAACAACGCCCGAGACGGAGACGTTTTACGGTCCACATTGTTCTCCCAGGTTTACCCCCAGAGACAAACGGAACCTTCACCAATTTCCCCTTGTCCCATGCTACCTTACCTAACCTCACATACCGCCATGTTCGTTGGTGCTTGAGTATCCGCAGTTGAAGTTTCTCTCTTCGCACTCTGTCTGACTTGTGGCCATGCGCCTGGTCACGGAGCTGCTGTCTTTGACATCTCGGGGCTCGGTCCATCACTATTCCATGGATGTCCGTTCTTGACAACGGCTTTCCTCACCTTCGTTTGCATCTCACAACACCTACCGGGTCTTGAGCGTCGCCTGGAGCCGGATTACCTTCCAACAACAACTGTAGGCTGACCGCACCGTACCGATGCCAGAGCTCCGTCTGGTGTCACCTCCATAATCCTACCCCCTAGGAAGGACCATATTAATGCCGCTGGAGCACCAGAATCCGAATCCGCTTCCAGGCCAGGATATCTCCCCTCCCCCTCCACATGACCATAACCATAACCTCACCGACTCGCCCTCAACCACAGCGCCGCCCCCCAGACCAGTCATCCCCAAGTGTCAGTCTGCGGCCCCAGGCCTGCTCGCTGAAGCCATTCGCCAGGCCACAAATCAGATATCGGACGACGCTGCCAGCGAGGTCCAACAGCTGGTTCACAACTCGACACCCGAGACCAGACGGTATGGTTTAGCATCCACGACTCCAGAGCGCGACCACAACACCATAGAAAAGGAACCCATACCGGGTCAGCGGCCTGTATTGTCCCAGATACCGGCGACTCACCTCGGCGGCTCTCCGCTTAGACGACCGGCGCTCCAGGGCAAGCGGCCCTCGGAGGAGGAGGAAGACGAGGTTGACGGCTTCACAGAGGGATCGCCAGCGCAGAAGAAAGTGCGCTTGGGAGCTCCCGGCAGGATCGACTTCGGAACCCTTCCATCTACGCCAAACTCGATTATCCCTCACCCAGATTTTGCGTCTTCGCCCCTATTTTATTCCATGTCGTCGAAATATCCGCTGGAACGACCGCCGAGCTGGTCGGCGTCGGACACCGTCGCTTCCATGATGGGCGGTGAACCTCATAAGGGTGTCACTACGGTACGGCTCCCCAAAGGACAGATTGTTGGAAGCCCTGCACGGTCTGCGAGTACCCCTGGTAGCTGGGCATCCTTCGAACAGGCCGGTGCGACACGCAGCCCGGAAGGCCGACCGCTACCGCCGGCATTACAGATTCTTCACCAAGCAAGCGTGATCGAATTATTAGAACAAGACGAGCGACCGACCTTTGTCATTGATCTCCAAAATCCCGTCAACCACAAGCCGGGACGTCTAGACATAGTCTTCGCGAACGCCTCCCTCAGGGCTTCGGAGGGCCTGGCCCACCTGGTGATGGGCGACAACTCCGATCCGGACCATCCTCGGGAATTTTCGCGGTTCAAGGCCTGGACTGTGAGCTTTGTGAATAAGAACAACGAATCCATAGACGCACCCCTTCCCTCCCTGTCCTACGGAGGCCTCAGTTGGACTTGTTCCACGCTCCGAAGGCGGTTTCGATTTGCCAGTGCAAGTACAAGCGCTGTTTCTATCACGCCCACGTCTCCAAGCCCCATCACACAAGCATCATCGGTTTTGGACCAACGAGTTAGGGGCCCTGTTCCGACAAGACCTGCCGAAGTTCATAGGGAGCGACCTGCCAGTGAGATTGACTACTTCGTAGGCGTGGAACGCTCCGCAAGTCCCAGTGGATCTCACGCAAGATCCCACTCCGAACCTCGGGTCAAGGTTGACGTGGTCCTGGAGACCATCCTGGGATTCAAAGACGACTACCAGAAGCTTGTCACCGATCCAGAAGAGTCAGTGTTGACATTCGACTGGACGAGGATTCCTCTCGACACACCCAACCTCCCTGCGCACATCGCCTTTGCACGCTCTGTGGACTGGGCCTCGACACCTCTTGGCCCGGTGGAAGAATGGCCGTCGGAACTGCGGTCCATGTCGAACATGATTATGGGCAGTCCGCACCCGGCAGCGATGTACTGGGGTCAAGAATACGTCGCCATCTACAACGAGGCATATATTGCGCTTGCTGGACAGAAACATCCACTCCTGATGGGAATGAGATATCAGGACGCTTGGTCAGAGATCTGGTCTGACATACATCCCTTCTTCGAAGCAGCTTGGAACGCAGGGCAGGCCACCATGAAGCACGATGACAGGCTCTATCTTACTCGCAACGGGTATACCGAAGAAACATACTTCAACTGGGCCATCATTCCACTGGTTGGAGGCGACGGATCTGTCATTGCCATCTACAACCCCGCTTTCGAGAACACACGCCGCAAGATCAACGAGAGGAGGATGCTGGCCCTGAACGAGGTCGGTGAAAAGGTGTCTCTGGCCAGGGATGTCAAGGGGTTTTGGACACAAGTACGCGAGGGCCTCGAGTACAGCGATTATGACGTCCCTTTTGCGCTGATTTATTCAGTGACTGATGATTCGGAGAGCGAGGTCTCGTCAATGCACTCTGGGAGCCTCGCAAACCCGCCTCAGATCACTCTAGAGGGGTCTCTGGGCGCTCCTGAGGGCCATCCAGCCGCTGTCTCAACCATGGATTTGCGCGTAAGTGACGAAGGATTTGCCCCTTACATGAGGGACGTTCTGGCTCATCCGTCTACGCCCGTCGTCCTGAGGGTAGAGGACGGGACACTTCCCGAAGAGCTGATCGACGGTCTTGACTGGAGAGGATTTGGCGACCCGTGCCGTACAATCGTTGTTTTTCCAGTTCATCCAACAACTGGGGATAGTGTAGTTGGATTTATCGTGCTGGGTGTCAACCCCCGGCGCCCATACGATGAGGACTATGAGCTGTTCGTCAATCTACTTGCTCGACAGCTCGCGACCTCGTTGGCCTCGGTGGTGTTGTTCGAAGACGAGATCAAGCGCGGACAGAAGGCTGCCCGCCTTGCAGCGTTGGATCGGCAGGAGCTCTCGTTGCAGTTACATCAGCGCACGCAGGAGGCGATCGAGAGCGAATATCGCTTCACGAAGATGACTGAGTTTGCCCCTGTTGGCATGTTTATTGCCGATGGCCAGGGCGTCATCAACTACTGCAACGATACATGGTGGGAAATATCCCGCCATCCGAGGTCGACGAATACGATGGACGTCTGGATGCAAAGCATACGAGATGAGGATAGACCAGGCGTTGAGGAAGTTTGGCGGAAGCTGGTCAACGAGAAAGTCTCCATCAGCCACGAATTCCGGTTTAAGAACTCCCGAGTTGCTCACGATGGCCACCCCATCGATACCTGGGTTCTCATGAGCGCCTACCCCGAAAAGGATGAGCATGGCGAGCTGAAGAGCATCTTCGGCTGTATAACAGACATCTCCCAGCAGAAGTGGGCTGAGAACTTCCAGAAGCTGAGAAGAGAAGAAGCGCTGGAGCTCAAGCGGCAGCAGGAAAACTTCATCGACATCACGAGCCACGAAATGCGGAATCCACTGAGCGCCGTCCTCCAGTGTGCAGACGAGATTAATGATTCCATTGGCAGATATCGGTCGGCAGATCACTCCGCTTACGTCCCCAGAGGGCTAAATGCTCTGCTCGACAGCTGCGTAGAAGCCTCAAATACTATCTCGCTCTGCGCAAACCACCAGAAGCGCATCGTTGACGACATTCTGACACTGTCAAAACTCGATTCGAAACTCCTGTCCGTCACACCAGTCGACGTGCAGCCGGTTGTGGTCGTTGAGAAGGTATTGAAGATGTTCGAACCAGAGCTCCGGTCCAACGACATCAGAGGAGAGTTCCGTATCGAGCAGTCGTACCTCAATCTGGGTCTCGACTGGTGCAAGCTGGATCCTTCCAGACTCCGACAAGTGCTTATCAATCTCATAACCAACGCCATCAAGTTCACCATCGGTAGAGAGAAGCGTGCCATCACCATAAGTCTTGGAGCATCCACGGACGTTACGAAGTCCGAAACCTTGTACTTCCCGCGCCGTCGAAACAGCCAATCCGACCTGACGGACGAAAGCGACTGGGGCAACGGCGAGAAGATCAGCCTGATGCTAGCAGTAGCGGACACCGGCCCGGGCCTCACCAACGACGAGAAGAAGTTACTGTTCCAGCGATTCCAGCAAGCCTCTCCCAGGACGCACGTGCAGTATGGCGGCTCAGGCCTCGGTCTTTTCATCTGTCGTACCCTGACCGAGCTCCAAGGTGGCCAGATCGGCGTCCAGTCCGAGCCGGGCCACGGCAGCACCTTCAACTTCTACATCCGGAGCAGACGCAGCGAGAACCCCCAGCCGAAGCTCGGCGCAGACACGCCCACACCCAAAGCCAGCCCCATCAAGCCAGACCACAGACCCGCCGCCGCAAGACTGCAATACTCGACGCAGGCGGCCCTACCACCTCCCGAACCCCTCGTGCCGGAGGCGACATCTCCCGCACACGACATCGACATGGAAGACATGAACAAGCCGCCGCCGCTCGACGTCGTCATCGTCGAGGATAACCTAGTCAACCAGCAGGTCCTGTCCAAACGCCTGTCGTCACTGGGCCACAACACCCACGTAGCCAACCACGGTGCCGAAGCCTTAGAGGTGCTCCAGAGATCGATGGCGTGGAGGAGGGCTGACGGAAGCGGCGCGACCGAAGGTATCAACGTGTCGATCATCCTGATGGACCTCGAGATGCCCGTCATGGACGGCATCACATGCGCAAAAAGGATTCGGAAACTGGAAGCTGACGGGATCATCTCGCGACATATACCCATCATTGCCGTCACGGCATATGCTCGGCCGGAGCAGATCGCCAATGCTAAGGCCGCTGGCATGGTGAGTCTTTATCCCCTAACCAAACAGCTGAAGGATCTAACTGAGAAAACTTGCGCCCAGGACGATGTCGTCTCCAAACCCTTCCGAATTCCGGACCTCATGCCCAAGATCGACGAGCTCATCGCCAAGTACCCAGCCATTCCCGTCTCTGTTCAGGGCTAACCGGGGAACCGCAACCACTTCTCAATGAACATCACGAGCACCGGACACCACGTAAATGTCCACCACACCAATTACACCCTTCTACCCAAACCCCTGGCTTGAAGAGCAAGCACACGATAACGTCTCATTCAGCATTAGGCATCGGCGTTTCTTTTATTACACATTTTGGCAGGAGGAAATCACATTTTGATATAATCAATTTTTGAAAGCGGGCGCAGACCTTTTACACGCGGGCACAATGGCATTGTTAAATCGGCGGAGGGAGGGCAGTTGTTTTTTGTCATTCTGATGGAAGCGCGAATCCTGTTTCAAGTCGGGTTGATTGAATGATACCAGCATAAGTACACGAAGCATGTTGGCGCACGGCAAGGGGGAAAGGTTTTTTTTTTACATGCTGAGAAAGAGAGAGAAAGGGCGAGACAAGTGCGAGAGAGGAAGGGCGCATTGATTTGTTTCGACGCCTGGCGAGAAGGAGTAATGTTGCAAGAGAGAAGGAGACAGACCCTTGAGGAGAGAAGACTGTGGATGGACCCCTGGACGAGAGCAGACACGGTCGCTCATGATAGAGGTCGAGTCTGATCATCGTCGGATGACTGCTCGAAAGATAGCTAATCAAAACTTCCAATAGTCAAACAATAGTGGATGTTGAGTAAGTGGAAGTGTCTTTGTGACCCAGGTGTATATAAGTACTGCGTTAGAAGAACATGGCGAGAAACCCCGCTTAGAACAAGGCGCTCCCAGGGATGAACACAGACCAAGGAAAACAAAAGGCAAGGGGCAGTTTACATTGGCGCAGTAGAAGGACGAATACATCTCCAGGTCCAACAACGAGGGGGCTGTATGAAGATGACAGGGGGTTTGTCCACTCATCAACATCACTATGGTCGCGAGAGGTGCAATGAACGCGGAAGACAGCCCACAGTTTGGCATAGAGACAATATGATGAAGTTCCTTTCCGGACCGCGGCTGGATTTCGAAACACAGACGATAGGAGGGTATAGAAGTCGAAGCTTCTTCAGATAGGGGTTCATGTGCATGAGTCACAGGACGGCAAAGACACAATCAAAGAGCAAGTCGAGTTCAACAACACGCAAGGGTATATTATTAGCTATTAGTGAGGGTTTGATAGCGAGCCAACCTTCAGTCCGCTCTCTACATAGAGCATAGACGTCAGAAATTTGTCCACCGAGGATATCATCGACCACATTCCTTCCTTTCTCCTTTCCACCATGTTTTTGTTTTTGTTGTTATAAAAGTGATTTGTGTCCGTCGCCGCCACGCGTGCCCAGTTCATTCCAAAACGACTGTTCCTCTCCGCCGGGGTATAGGGTATCAAAATGCGAGAAACAGCCGGTATGAGAACCAACCAACACACAAAGAGACTAACTAGGAAAAAGACAACCGCGTAAAGAGGAAATACTGGAGTAGCAATGCAAAGTCAGGCAGATGATGTGGTAACGTCCGATATGAAACCGTCTGTGTACACAACCACACCATCTTCTTCAACAGGGTATCTTGAAATGCAGATTCCGATTCCCAAATCAAACCTAGGAAAAGAGTGAGTGTTGCGTGTTTATAGGGTATCGTTGGGTGGTGCTTTCGTGACCGTCGTTGTCGTTGGCTGCGCGGCGCTTTACGCGGCAGCCTGGACAGCGGGTGTGGCGGCCAGAGGCTTCTCAGAGACGACAGGCTCCTCGACAGCGGGGACAGCAGGAGTCTCGGTCGTCTCAACGGGCTTGGTCTCGTCCTTGGCGGCCTCGGTGGCGGGCTCAGCCTCTGCGGGCTTGTCCTCAGCGGGCTTCTCGGCAGCCTTCTCGGCGGGCTTGTCGGACTTGCCCTTGCCCTTAATGGTCTGGCGGAGCTTGGAGAAGGGCGAAGGGGACTTGGGCTTCTCGGCCTCGTCGTCGGAGGCGGTCTTCTCCTTCTTGGCGCCGAGGCCGAAGGGGAGGGAGCTCTTGCGCTTCTCGTTCTTCACCTCGTTCTTGGAGGCAGCGACCTCGCCGTTGGTAGCAGGGGCACCGGCATCGACAGTCTCGGTGGGGACAGTGGCCGGGGAAGAGACCTCAGCGGAGAGGGGCTCGGTGGTCTCGACAGCGGGAATGACGGGAGCAGTCTCGGCGACGGCCTCGGTGGTAACAGGGGTCTCCTCAGCAGCAGGGGCAGGAGATCGCTCGGGCGAGGTGGCCTTGCTCTTCTTGCCGAAGCTCAGGGTACCGAAAATGCTGGCACGCTTGGGCTTGGGCTCGGCAGCCTTGGTCTCGGTCTTGGGCTCCTCGACCTTGGGCTCCTCAGCCTTGGTCTCGGCGACGGGAGCGACAATCTCAGGTGCGGTGACCTCAGGTGCGGGCTCAGTAGCTACAACAGCAGTCGTCTCGGCGGCAGGGGCCTCGGTGACGGCAGCGGCAGGTGTAGTCTCGGCGGCCGGAGCCTCGGTCTCGGCGGCCTTGGTCTCAGCAGGAGCGGCCTCAACGGACTTCTCCTCCTCCTTCTTCTCCTCCTTCTTGCCGAAGAGAGAACCGCCGAAGATGGAACCCCGCTTGCGGCTAGCAGAGCGACGCTTAGGCTCCTCCTTCTTGGTCTCCTCTTTCTTCACCTCCTCGGCGGCGGCAACAGTGGGGACGACGGGCTCCTCAACCTTGGGGGTCTCCTCGGTGGCAGCGGTCTCAGTGGCAGGCTCAGTGGCGACCGGCGCAGCGGCAACCGGAGCAGCGGCAACGGGCTTCTCCTCCTTCTTGGGCTTGAAGCTCTCGAGGGTCTTCTTGTAAGTCTCGGTCTCGGGGATGGTCTTGGCCAGGTCCTTGGCCTCGGCGATCTTCAGCTTCAGCTGGCTGACCCAGTTGTCACGCTCAGAGAGGCTGCCGGCCTTGAAGGTGTGCTTGTGGCCCTTGGAGGTGATGTGGAACTTGTTGGTACCCTCGGCAGTTGGCTCAGTCGCCTCGGCCTGAAATTATAATGGTCAGAAAATGCGCGGAATCAAGGTCTGTGCGGAAGATGCCTTACGAGCTGAATGGCTCCGTGGGGAGCAGACTTGTCGGCGCGCTCGCTGAAGAAGAGCAGACCCTTGCCGGTCTCGGAAGCCCAGGCAGCAACGTGGTGGGCCACATCAGCAACCTTATCATGCTTAAAGGTGCTCACGGCCTTGGTGTCAACGGGTTCGGAACCGAACCAGAAGAACTTCTTGGAGTAGAGGAAGTTCCTTTTATGCTACGTTAGTATTTGCTTTTTCGCTGAAATATTACGTTCGAATGGAAGTGTGCTTACTTGGGGAAGTTGGATCCCTTGTGCTCGAGATGGCCCTCCTCCACAGGTGTGACCTCCTCCTTCTTGGTCTCCTCAGTGGCGGCGGCGGCAGTAGCAGGGGTCTCCTCGACGGCGGTGGTGGCCTCGGCAGCCTGTGCAGGGGTGGTCTCAGTTACGAGCGCAGCCTCAGTTGTGGCAGCGGGTGTCTCCTCGATCTTGGTCTCGGTTACGGGCTCAACAACGGGAACAGCAGCAGGAGTGACCTCCACGGGCTTCTGTACGTCGGCCATTATGATGATGTTGTGGATAAAAAAAGTAAAAGGGGTATTGGGTTTCTCAAACAAAAAAAAAACAGATATGCAAAGGCAAAGAAACTTGCGGATCACTCTGTGATTCTAGGGTAGGGTATCAGAGAAACGAGAACTGTTGGGGTATATCTGGAGGAAATTAAGGCAGAAGTACCTTTTAGGATATTGTAGGTGTTGGGTGAGAGAAGAGAGAGGGAGAAGGGCTCGTGATGAATATTTGGGGGGACGGCTACTTATTTGATTCTCTCCGTTTCCACGACGGTCCTTCTTTGGGTCTGGCGTGGTCCCTGCTTTTCCCTGGTGTCTCTCTCGTCCTTTCCTCGTGTGTCAACTGGCTGGCTGATGGCTTGGGTCACCGGCCCCTTCATACAAACCAGGTCAAATGGCAGCGCGAAAGTGAAGTCGCAGAGCGCCAAAGCGGTACAAGGGAACATGTACCACCCTGTCAGAGCTCCAAATGCCCCACTGTTGCTGGGTCAGACTCCCGGCACTGGCCTGTGCTCTTCAAACGAGTGGACCGGTGAAATGACGGCAGCAGGGGTTCAAGCGTTTTCTGACAGGGATCATCAGCGGGCTGCAGCACCTTTTTCTCTCTGAAATCCTTCATCCATTCATTGCTGAGAATCTTCAAAATTTACTCTCAACGGTCGACTTTTCCTCGACACCTCTCCCTTGCCGGCCAACTGAGCAGATAGAAGGGAGCTTTGAGCATGTCCTTTGACATGTGGTGCTACTAGTAGACCCGTCATTAGGACCATTGTCTCGTCGAAGTCTCTGTCATCTCCTGATGCTGTGACACAAGCGAGTCTAGACATCGGGAGAGTGTCGAGGAGTGGATGTCGGTTAAGGGCGGGAGGTCCACCATGGTAGCTTTTCGCGTGGAGTTACAAAAGGTACAAGTACCGGGGGCCCCACTTACTGCAGCTCCGTTTTATTCACGTCGTGACTGCCATTCCTCGACTGTCATTCCTCGACAGAGGGATAAGAGCTGCAGACATCTTCGCGCCATGTGACTCTGAGAAAATAGGAGTCATCAATGCCGTGATCTGGCATGATTTGGCCGTCCAATCTTTCGCCCATTTGTTCGTCGATCATCTCTCCATCTGCTTTGTACGAAGTTGCATGTCAGAGAGCAGCACAGACACAGGCTGCGTCTCTCGGACCAGATCCACGGTTCGGCGTAACCAACAAAAAGGAGAAGCCATGGAACCGTTACGGCTATCTCCCCCTGACTGGCCAGGCCGCCAGTATCGAGCCGATATCTCTGGCTCCAATCTCTGTGCGCACAACGTCAACAGGAGCACACTGCCCACCAGTTGGTAGCTTCCTGTTGGTCGCCAGGCGCTGCTTAATACCCGCCAGGCATTCCACTGCATCTCTTAACTGCTGTAAGTCTACAGGTTTGATCACCACGGTCGTTGGTGCTCGAGGCCTTCAAGGCCAGCCAGGCCTGTCCCTTTGCTTTGACCATGTTTTTTGTTTCATTGTTGAGCCTCACCCTCATCACAGGGAGTCAGATACGAAGTGGGACTGTGCATGGCGCCAAGACACAAGTCAACCGCGCAAGTACCCACTCAGTTAAATTTGCATGCGAAGTGACATTGCAGGGAGACGTGAGAGACGGCGCACTATTCCCTTCAGGGTCCTGGGCTCCTGAGGGTC
Source organism: Coniochaeta sp. 2T2.1 (assembly GCA_009194965.1). Classification (NCBI taxonomy): domain Eukaryota; kingdom Fungi; phylum Ascomycota; class Sordariomycetes; order Coniochaetales; family Coniochaetaceae; genus Coniochaeta; species Coniochaeta sp. 2T2.1. Next base: position 1,107,112 of record VSMA01000014.1, read on the forward strand.
TCAAGCAATTCGGAATGCCTCTGCGGCCAGCCTTTAAATAGCGGGCACTACCAGCGTCACTAGTCCGCGATATGGAGTCTCGCACTGAAGCTTCATCTCCAGCATCTCCATTTTTCTCCTCCACTCCGCGTTGAGGTTGTTCGGACGACCACAAACTTCCTTGGCCGAAGCTGCAGACCAAACTCAGCAAGCATAACGTGATGGAGCAACGCGAGCAACAAATTCACGGTTGGCGACGATCTCTTGCACCACCCGGTACATCAACTAGAGTCCAGACTCTACAACATCTTTCTTGAGGTGGACACCAAATGCAGAGTGTATCCCCGGGGTTGGCATGAAACAAAACCTGACAATGGACGTCTTCAAACACGTACGCCTTCGAGGCTATGCCGTCCGCCTCGGCAGCCTTGGTCCAAGACTTGGTCAAGTCATCACAGCCTCAGAATTTTGGACGAGTTCATCGCCTACAGTCGACAGACAAGCAACAGTTGAACCGTTGGTTGAGGACTGCCGTCTTGCATCTTGACCCTTGTCTCACCGAACCTGTAAGCGAAACCGCCTTATCTGGAGAATCACACCACGGGTCTCGGATCGGCATTGGGAACTGGTTCATCGCGTTGTTGGCGAAACGCAACAACAGAGGCGCAATTCATAACCAGTATTTGGAGGCCGAGAGATATCGAGGGGGCCCTCAACTTGTGCTCATCGACTCACAATGGCTGAAAGAAGGGCTTCCGTCATAAGGTATGGACAGTACACGCGTCTGAAGTACCGACATCTCCGGACGTTGAACGGTTTTCCTAACGTTCTCTTTCGCTCACGAGACCGGCTGCCAACCACGAGCTTTTGGGCTCACTCCACACACACTGTACACATCTCTCCTGCACCACTGTATGCGCATGATGCATCCTCTGCAGTTGTGCCTCGGAGAAGATCATGCCTCGAGCATCGTGGTTCCCACGCTTCGAAACGCCACGTCCAGCCATCGGAGATTCACCCTTCTAAGACACTCCGGTTCGCGTCTTCAACGGCTTGTGTGTTGCCATGTTACGGATGGCAAGAACATGTCTCTCCGCCGTCCGTGGTCGAGCTGCCGCCTATCACAAGTCATGCGGCAACAGCCGGAAAGCATCTCGCACCACCTGCATCGTGGTCGTAGATCAACCCCGCTGCGGCCGGCCCCAACAGCCGGCCAAAATGAGCACGAGCCGCGCCGTGCACTAGCATCCAAGACACTGAGCGACCGTGGCAACACGGCATCACGGCATCACGGCACTCTACATCGCAGGAGCTGTTTCAGTGCTGCGGCGGGAAGTATGTCTCTCGTCCGCCGATGTGTTATCTCGTGAGCAACGTGCCACGGCGCTGACGGAAGTGCTCGCCTGGGGATTGAGACGTAACAGATAGTTCTGGCCAAAGTCTTTCTCCTCATGTGACTAGTCCAAAGCTTCAATATCTCCAAGCGGGGTCCGGCCAAGTGAACCGGCGATCGAGATTTCATTGCAATATGCCCCTGACATGAACTATCACTGACTTCCCGCTCGACGAAAGGCATGATCCAAGATGATAGGTATACGAAGTCGTGCATGGCCGCTCTAAATGCGCCTCGTGTCCAGCTCGAGTTCCTGCTGGATCTACTAACAATTTCTCGCTTCTCCCATCCTATCCTGCTACATAAAGATCCCACGAGGCCTCTTCATCCCCCCGTGACCATCAATATGGAATAGACGTACCGGCCCCTCACGTACCCTCCTTGGGCCTCTCTTGGCTTTGGGATCAACGACCGCTGTTTCGATCTCCGGCTCTCTTTCTTACAGGGCCAAGTTCACGCCCTGGAGTGGTTTCCCTGCAAGAACCACACCCTCTATTACACCCACCTGCATAACTCTACATTGCTACCACTCAACCACCATGCCTGCCGGCGTCGAACAGACCATGACATAGCAATTACAGTGCCATCGTTCGCTCAGACGGGGAAGAGATCGGTCACCCGCCAAGGGAGATGAGCTCCGACCTCGGACCAACGCCTCCTTGGCCCTGCTCTCGAAAATCTCACACGGCACTGGTGCCCATCTTGTGGCCATTGTCGAAGCGGACGAAGAATGTCGATTCCCGATCGATAAAACTCGCGCAAACTATAAAGGGATATCTCTTTTACTGTGGTATGTAATAAGGTATGCAAGCCTCAGGTCAGTCGTCCCTTCTTGCGTCTTGCGAACGATGTACCAATGGGACATGCTGTCGTTATCATGCAATTCAACCCACGAACCGCATCAAGCGACCAGAGTTGGTTGGATGCCGACACATGGATGTCCTGGCACCCTCCCACAACACACTTGCAGGCTATATCGACCCGTGATCATATCACATCGCAATCGTTCCTTTGTGAATGGCATCCCATCCCGTCCAAGTGGCGTCATTTCGTGAATCTTGCGTGCCGACCCTTACTGCAACTGCTGAGCTGAGCGGCTTGCCGGTTAAAATCCAGACCGACGACGGGATACTGAATGTCTGACTTTGGCCTTGTCTTGTCGCCGTGTACTATCCTGTCCGCCAACACCTATGTTGGGCACCTTGATGGTTCGCATGTCGCTTGTTATTGGCATTCGTACGAGGTATCTCTGCCGCTGGAGCTGACTTTACTGTGTCACAAGACCGACCAAGCATGCTGCCTCAATCTTCACGCCCGTCGCTCCAGAAGCTGATGCTCAGATAGCTGGCACTTCACTTGCCTGCAAAGAGTCTGTCTAATATTCGTACACCTTGGTGCCTTGGCGGACAAAAACCCTTCGACGTGTCAGTCGTCCGCATAATTTTCATTAGCGGCCAACACCAACATCACAAATCGGAACCACATTCGATCCTCATCGGGTATGGTGTAGCGGTAACATCGATGACTCTCACTCATCAGCCCGGGGTTCGACTCCCCGTATCCGAGAAATTTGACATGGCTTTCTTTCGAAGGCCAGCCCTTTTTTGCCAGATATTTTTTTTTTACGTGCTGGTCACCGCTGTGGGGATGAGGGTGAGCATGTGGGGTGAATATAGCAAAATTCTGCTCGCCAAGCCCTCTCCCAACGACACGAGCTCTGACGAGTTGGAGGCATGAACACAGTGTTTTGCTATCCCGACCGGGTTCAAAAATGGTAAAAAGAAACGGAAGATATCAAGGTCGTACCCGGACTCGAACCGGGGTCGCCAGAAGATTTCTGTAGTATCAGAATCTGGAGTGCTAACCTCTACACCATACAACCGACCTGATTTGTTACTTGGCCATTGAGTCAGTGTTGCAGGCTATGGGGACTTGGACTAGGAGACCTCCACAGACCCTCCACATGGTTGCGCTGGTGATGCAGACATCATGTATTCAGTGACCCAAGACGGCCGCATACACATAGACAGATCTGCTCGGTGTCTTCTGGGTGTCGATGGCTGCAGACTCGAAGAGGCAAGCATCCAGAACGAGCTCCCACAGGGATCTCAAACGACGGACCAGGCGTACCATTATCATAGCATTAGGCGTGTCCTCGTGAAGCCAGACAGGGACATCAGTGGGTATAGAAGTCAACCAGCTGAATCAACACAGCAACATCCATCCAGTCATGCAATATCCTCCTCCAGGCCAATGCACTACAAGGCATCCTCAGGCCCCTCCTTCCCATCCCCCCTAACGGCACCAACTGTCTCCCCCCTCGTATCCCTCTCGACCCCGCCCTGCCCCCCAGCCTCACCAGGCTGTATATGCAATTTCTGCATGATCTTCACATGCACGCCATTCTCATCCCTCCTCGCCTCCTCGTCCTCCAAGACCTGCCTCTCCTTCGCCGCGCTCTGGCTCTTGTCCTTCTCCTCCTCCTCCCTCCTCCTCAGCTCCTCGGGCGCCACGATCCTGTCCTTCCGATGCGCCATCCTTTTCAGCATATCCTTCCCCTTCTTCCGCGTCTTGACGTACGCCTCGAGCCCGACAAGCACGGCGTAGCTCTTCGAGATGGACACGTGGCTCATGTCGACCCCCTCCTCCTTCAGACTCTTGACGAAGGCGCGGAAGTTGGACGCGGGCGGGCGGTAGTGCCCGCTGAGGGGGGAGAGGGAGGCGAGCCGCCCGTTTTTGATCTTGATTAAGCCGGCGGCGGAGATGCGGCTCCCCTGCAGGAAGGAGCTGTGCTGGAAGGCGCCGCTGTTCTTGATGCCCACGTAGAGGCGGAAGCTCGTGTCGGCCACGAAGATCCACGTGTTCTTCCTGACCGACTTGCGGAGGAGCTTGTTGAAGATGGTCGAGGCGGACATGTGCGTTACTTTCTTGACGCCCTTGGCGTGGTCGAGGCTCGCGGTCGCGTACTTGGCTGCTTGGGCTGCTTCGGTTTCTGCTTCCAAGGGGCGGTGGTGGTGGGGATGGTGCTCGTCCTCGGAGGAGGAGGAGGAGGAGGAGGATGAGCTCTCGCCTGTGCTTGAGTCGCCGAACAGTCGGGCCCCGCGCTCGTTGACCTCTCCCAGGGGTGTATACGCGGGCGTGGGGTCGTCCGCGGGGACGATGCCGTGTATGCTGTCCTTCCATTTCTCTGTGGTGTCAATGCGCGCGCCGTTCTTGGCCCAGCAGAGGCGCCCTTCGCTGTCGACACTGACGAGGTAGTGCTGTCTCTCTTCCCGAGACAGGTAGCGCACGCACTCACGGTCGAGTCGCTCCCGCGGGCAGGCCTCGGTGTCGATGAAGCGTCCTTCTCCGTAGTCCAACCAGTAGAAGAAGTTCTCGTTCGTGTCGGCCTTTTTCCACTCCTCGTGGTATATGCGTAAGTTGGCGCCGTAGCGGTGCTTGAGATCAACCATCTCTAAAAAGTACTGAAGGCCCATCATTTGGGCGTCCTTCTTCCTCTTCTCCTTGGCCTCTTCTCTCTTTTTCCTAGCCGCTTCTTTTTCCTGTGACGTGCGGCTCCGATCCGACGCAACCGAGGATTCAGAAGACGAAGAGGTGGAGTCGGACTCACCAGGCTCGTCCGCATCATTACCAGCCCGCCGGGCAATGATACCGGCCTTCTTCCAGTTCAGCCTCGCCGCCGTTGTCGTCCGGCTACCCATCCCGCTTCTCGCACCATCAAGCGACCCCCTCCCTACAACACCAGGTTCACCGCCATCCTCCTCATCGGAGAAACCCACCCCCCTAGCCCTCGGTCTATTGAGGTCCCTAAACTGCGCCTCGCGAATAGCATGCACCCACCGCGTCGACGCATCGATGCCCAGCCCTTTCATCTCGCGCCGGACCCGATAGCCCCGGTACGTGCGCTGGATGACGGCCGCGGCACGGGCTCGCGTGGAGTCTTCCTCTTTCTGCTGCTCCTGCGCTTTGCTCCCCTCCCTCCTGTGGCTGAAAAACGTAGACAGGCTGCTATACCTGCCGTGTCCCGCCCCTCCTCCGCGGGAACTACTCGGTGGAGGAGGGGAGGAAGGTGTGGAGGGGGAGGAGACATCTTGCGCCGACTTGCGGTGCAGCTCGCGGGAGCGGCGCTTGAGCTCGGCTTCGCGGTCGGCTTGCACGCTGGAGATGTGGGCTATTTCTTCGCTTGAGGGGATGGGGAGGGAGTCGAGGTATTCTCGCCTGTGGTTTGAGCGGTGGCTCGCTTGGGATGATTGCGGTCTGAGCGGGGGCCTTTCTCCCCGCGGACTGTGGGGAGGGGTTGGTGGCATGACTTGTTGCGGCTGCGGCTCGGATGGCGGGGGAGGGGCGGCGTCGAGGACTGGCGCCGGGGCCGAAAGTGCGTGGTTGCCTTCTTGTGTTGAGGCCATTGTGTGTACAGTTGAAGATAGAGGATAAGGAGCAATGTCTCAATGGCAACTGACAGAAGATGCCTCGGGTATATAGCAAGAAGAGAGCTGAAGTGGGATGCGTCTCAGCGCCTGATATGACCGGAATCAGCTGCAAGCTATCGGATTGCGCAGGGTCCAATGGCGTAAGAGACGGCGCACTCGCAGCTTAGACGAGGGTCCGAGGCACCGATGTGTGTGGTTGCTTGCTGAGCTCGAGGTGCTGCCAAGCCTCCTAATCCTTCAGCAGCAGAAACAGGTGACGGAGCCAGTCCTGCCCAGTGAAGTTGTCGAGATTCCCACAGCCCCCAGTGGCGCAATAGCTAGAACTACGCGGCAGTAGGGACCGGAGGATAATCAACAAAGAAGAACGCGACAGAAGGAAGACGACTTGAGGCTTCTCAAGTAATATTGGAGGTTCTGCTGAAGCCAGCGATTGAACTGCCAGGTTATGTTACCCTTCTGCCGGCGACGTCATACCGCGACATCAGCCTTGAGGGATGCTGCGGGAGTATCCCGGCCATGTCAGATCTGTCTTCCAGGGCATAGACGTCTGATAAGACCGGCGACCGTGTCGGCAACTTGTGGAAGAAGGTTGAAGGTGGATTGTTCGCAAAACAGGTTTCTTGGCATTTTGTTTAATCCAAAAAAAGGCGGCCATGCATCAAGGTAATCAACGCGAGCATAGACCTGCCTGCTAGCTAAAGTTGATAAGAATCCGCCTCACAGTGCCTCATCTCGAGTCTAATCGGCGCCTCCGACATCGATCAGAGGAATCGCCAAATACCGCCTCTGAAGCATGGCGACAGGAGCTTCCATCCTAGCTATGAGGTTCTCCGCCTCAAACTCGCTGTCGTCGCTCTGATCCCGCTCATCAGCGTCGCCTTCGTCACTGTCGTTCTGATCAGCATCGGCCATTTTCTCATTTCCTTCGCTGTCCACGGCTGCGTCTGTTTGATCCACCTCGGGTTCCTCCTCTTCACCAGCGGAACCATCCCAATCATCTGGGGATCCGTCATCGTGGTCCTCTGCAGGCGCATCCGCAATTTCTTCATCAGCGCCCGTGTAGCCCTCGTCGCAGCTATCTTCCCAGTCGCTGAAGAAATCCAGCGGTTCGTCGCCTACGGCCTCCTGTCCGTTAGGATGCCTGAAGAGCCATTTCGATATGTTGGGGCTTTCGGTGGCATCAGCGAAGTGGCTGGAGCCGCCCGCCACGACGTTGGTAGCCTTCGCCAGGTTCAGCTTCGAGAGCTTCGCGAGCTTTTCTTTCGCCCAGAGACTTTGATACGCGCGGATCATGCCTCGATTGTCCGGATGGTGCTGGTCAAGCACGTCCGCCATGTCCTCTTTCGAATAGACAGTCTCGCGCGGCGTCGAGGCGTCGTACAGAGCAGCCGTGGGCATGTGCTGGAGATCGAAGATCATGATCTCCGTGTTCCAGCTGGTATCTTTGCCGAGGATCGAAGGACGAGGGCCCGTCCCGTTGACATAGGCAAGCAGCTCAGACTTCGGCACGATTCGCGCACTCAGGCTGGACTTGTTGACGACTTGCAGAGAGTCCAGTTGCAACGGTATTTCGGCCATACCTTCAATGAGGCGGCGGTTGACCTCACACTGGTGGAATGAGAGGTGCCGTAGGGTGGATGCGTGTGCTTTGACGATCTTCACCATGTCCCTAACACGACCTCGAGTTGCAACTCCAAATTCGGTAAACTCAAGCCTCCTAAGATGTGGCCACATCTGTTCCCCCCCTCCCCCCGTACGAAATAGACTTTTGAGGGCCTCTTGAGCTGCCGCAGGGCGAGGTACCCGTTTCTGGGTCTTCTCGGCGCAAAATCTCAGGTCGACGAGATTTTGGGCGGCGCGAAGACAGGCGTGAAGGTCATCCAGCTCGTGCTCTTCGCCCTCGCCATGTCCGAGGCAGACGTCAATATGTGTCAGCGACATGAAGGAAAGTAAGTCAGACGCTCTGAGACGCGAAACAGAGGACTTCATTCCCTCATCCGCGTATGCTAGACGCTCGATTTTGGCTCCGGGACGACGCATTGCCGGGAGCAGGAAGTAGAAAAACCCATCGTTCGTATGCTCCGGTTTCCAGCCGAGCCCCCTCTGGTACAGTTGGGCTGTTAGGGGGTAACTCTCCCGGTCCTTTTGGACCGTGTGATCGCCTGGCATGGGACACGACACAAATGTATGGACATTGGGCATGGCGTCGAGTGCAATAAAGAAGCGAGGAAGGAAAGCCTTCAGAGCGGGCTTTCGTGACAAGCTGAGCTTTTCTATGTAGTCCTCCGGACTCTCCTTGCGGTAAGCTTTTGAAGATCCCTGACTCGGCCACCAGAATACAGTTGTGACTGGCTTGGATAAGGGCGGTAAATTGACGAGATGTTCCTATGTTGACTGTCAAACAGAGATCCTTGGCCGGTACTGAAGGGGGGAATTACCTCGGCCTTCGCGCCAGGTTTGAGGTCAATGAAAACCGTCTCATCCTCTGCAAGCTCGTACCAGATGAGCTCGCGCGCAGCAGCGGCTAGGTGAGGTTTCCCAGCAATGCTGAAGAAGTTGTCACGGTCAAGTAGCGACTTTGAGATTATAACGCGTCGGAAGATAGAGTGAACCATGGGTGCGTCGAAGAAACGGCACGAGAGACGCAGCGACTTGCAATCAAGCGACGACAAGTACCTGTCGGCGATGAGGTGCACTATCTCCACGGGAAGCCCCAGAACAGGAGGCCTGCGAGGAACGTCCTCAACTTTGATTGTGGGAGGAGAAGAGGACGACATATTGATGGGTGATGCTGTGTCTCGCCGAGCTGTTTCGCGATGTTTCCAATAGTTGATGCAAATGTTATGAAAAGAATATGAAGCTGTCGGAAGAATCTAAAGTCGTGACTACCTTAGACTAAGATATAAACATGCAGACTGTTGTGCAGGTGCCAGGTGAGAGTGAGTCGAGGAAGCCACGACGGAAGACCCACCCAATATCCGACCTCTTCCAGCATAGAATCGGGCAATGGCTAGGCGTACCTGTATTCGTTTCTATATGGTCATTCTGGATTTCGACGAGTCTCTCGTCAGGCAGGAAAGATAGTACAGCGGCGATGTAGCCTTGAAAGACTGTAGTACTCCGGCCATGTCAGCACATCTGTCTGCCCACCTGCCTGTGACTGAGGATTACGAGAGTGTGCCCAGGTGATGCACCTTCCTCTGTGTCAGGATCATTACGATGGATACCATTCATGTCGCTAACAAATCTAATAATGAGGAATAGCAAAAGACGACCCGGGACCCAATCCCAGCTCCCTCCTCTAGAACTCGCTCTCATAGTCCACCAGCCTCGCAACATCCCCCCACTCCCTAACCCTCTGCTCATACTGCTCGATCCTCGCCCTAATCACCTGCAGTGTATCGCTCCCGAGCGGCAACCTCACCGGAATCTCCCTGCCCTTCGCAACGCCCTCCTTCATGAGCACATCAACAATAACCCTCCCGGCCTTCTCCACATCACCAGGCTGCTTCCCGTTCACAGCGTCCATAGCGCCCTTCAACTCCCCCGCCGGCCCGTCCTTATAGATATCCATCTGATTCCTCGCCACGACCCTCCTCTCCTTCCCATCCACAGTCTGCAAGAACTCCGTCCGCGTATACCCGGGCTCGACACAGCAAACATCGATGCCAACCGGCTTCAGCTCCTCCGCCAGGCCCTCGGTGATCTGGCTCACGGCCCCCTTGGTAGAGCAGTAATGCGCAATAGCCGGGCCGGAGTTGTAACTCCCGAGACTCCCGAACGTGACCAGCGCCGCGGGGCTGCCATCCTTAGCCGCTTCGCGCAGGTACGGCGCCGCCGCTCTAGTAACATTGAGGACGCCGAACACGTTGGTCGAATAAACGTCCAGCACCTCCTCGTGCGCAGCCTCCTCCACGGCGCCGACGAAGATGTACCCCGCCGCGACGACTACGTGGGAGATCCGGCCGTAGATGGCGGCCGCTTGCTTAAAGGTCTCGTCGAGGACGGTCTTGTCGGCCGTGACGTCGAGGTCGAGCACGGCGGCGCCCTTGGACTTGAGGAGGGAGAGTTTGGAGCTGTCGCGGGCGGTGGCGATGACTTTGTGGCCGCGGGAGAGGGCCTCGAGGGCGATTTGCTTGCCGAAACCGCTTGTGGTGGCGGTGACGAGCCAGACTGGGGTTGAGTGGGAGCCCATTGTGAGTGGTGGTGAGTTAAGTGATGGAGTAGATGTGCTTGGCGGTAATGGTGTTGGAGTATGATTTGTTGGCTTGTGGTTTGAGGTGTAAGTGACTGCTCTGGTCAAGGTGGATGATATTTCTGATTTCTCCTTGATCGTCATCTTCACGGAGAGACTGGATCTTTATATCTCGACATGACGAAAGCGCCAAGCATCCTGTCCATCGTGAAAACCCGAGTGAAGAAACCTAACGTAGACGGCGCGAATCCATCGTGTGTATGGCCCCCATCCGTAAATACGGCCCCGATATTTTGATATAGTTAGGTAGGGGAGGGAGACTATTCGGTGATCGCACATGCCATAATCGGTCGCCTAACGCGGCCGCATGCCCGTCTTGTAATGCCGATATGGTTGGGCTACCGCTCTGTCGCTGTTTAAGTCGTGCAACACGCCTTTTCGGCGTTTAGTGTTGATCGACGACCATCGCCGAAGGAAGGCCAAGACGCTTGGGATAACCTCCGCTAGCTGCCGGAAACTTGAAAATCCTACGACACAAGGTTAGCATTCCTTAATGCTCAAATTGGTATGAGACCTTGGTAAATGTGTGGAGTTAAGTCGGAAGTTGATGGACTTAGTGACGAGTTATCACCATAGTGAAGGTATATGATCGGACGCTTTCCCGCACGGCTGGCATTATCAATCGTAGCTGGACTTCGGTTGTCCGTGTGAACCCTCACCGCCATCACCAAAGACAACACAGGTCGTCACCAGCACCACTTGAGCCCCGAACCAGCTGGTAGCGCTTATTCCGCCGTCGACCAGTCCTTCTCGAATGAACGTATGCGATTATGGCCGTATGTCATTGCCGTTGGCGAGCACAGGGGCGATCAGGAGACGATAGTGAGACGGCCTCATCCCTACGCTCCCGTCGTTAACGTGAGTAGTGGATGGCAATCGATATGCTGTTCTCGGATGGATAGAGTTACAGGAATAAGACAAGGCAGAAAGGGTATAAAACTAGAAGTCGCACCAAAGCAAGCAGCCTCGAAGCTCGTAAGCCAGTCGAACGATGAGAACCCTACTGCTCCCGAGCCTTTTGTTGATCCTTGAGTCTGCGCGACCGTCTCGGCTGGCGATTCTGGGTCTCTTTATCGACCTCCTGCAAAGCGGCCCGCCGTTTTCGGTTCTGCTCACCGAGCTTCTGTAGAGCATCCTTGATTTCCTTGACCTCCTCGAACAAATCCATACCTGGTTTTGACGTCGCGTCCGCCTCAGTAAGTCTCGTTCGCTTCTGGGGACGTTCAGGCGCTCTCTCATCCCAAAGCTCCGGTTCCTGGCCCTCCGATCCCAACTTCTTCTTGGTTTTCTGCAGGGCGACTCGGGCTTTATCAAGCGTCTGTGTAAGTTCCGGAAATGCATTCAGAATCGCCGCGTTTCTCGCAGCCAGCCTCGCTTGCTCCTCGCTCTCCCGGTCCCCTTGCTGCGCTACTTCCTGGACATGCCGAGTGTCTTCCTCGATATCTGCCCCCGACAGTGGGAGGCCAAGCTGATCACGCCAGTTGAAGAACTCCCAGCTCAGTTGGTAGGCGGCGGAGAGTAATGCATGGCTATATCCTCTCCCGCTCAGGAACTTCACGAGCTGCTGTCGCGTCACGCCCAATGTCTGGCGGAACTGGTCGATGGTCCAATCTCCATCATCAATAAAGATTTTGATCATGGCGCGGACTTGGTCGCAATCGTAGTCAATGTTATCCTCATACTCGATCATCCCTTCCGCGGCCAACGGCGCGTGGTTAGGCCTGACGACAGAGCGAGATATCATCTTAGGCCGGTCGGGGTTCCGAGTGGTAGTGGCTATGAGATACCGTGCCAGGTTGACCTCGTCATCAACGCACATAAGAGCGTCACACAGATCCCCAATGTCCCTCGCTTCTGTTTTGCTTTTTAATGGCGCTGCCGCCACCTTCTGGGCAGCTTCGAATTGTTCATCCTCCCTTTCGGCCTCAAGCCTGGCCTCCTTCAACCGTTTCTGCTCTTTCACTAAAGCATCGTACTCCTCGATCTGAGCATCGGTGGATTCGGGGCAGATAGCTTTGCGTGCAGCTTGGCGGTGCTTAGCATCGACCAGCACCCCGATGCAATCCATGAGCTGGTCACGGAAAAAATGAATAGGGACGTCCTCGAGAGTGTGATTACGACCCAGGCGACCGCCACTGACACCGCCTGCAAGACTCATCCCGCAGCTCACTTTGCCGTCGGCCATGGCGTCCCACCATATTACCTGAACCGCGATGGAATGTTTCTGCTTATCGTCCTTGCGAGCGGCGGAGGCAAATGCGTCGAGGAGCTGTTGGTTGCATCCGAAATCTTCCGGCTTAGGTTTCTGTAGGCAAGAGGCATTAGTATGCATGCTAGACCTAGACATCGCGTTACATGGGAACAGTCGTTGCGACGCTTACCGAAAAGTGAGTCGCTGGCTCGCCGTTTGGGTTAAGCGGCGCTTCGGCCCACTCGGGCATCTCTTTGTGGCCAGGCATGTCACGCAACACCTTATGGTATACTTCCGTACGAGTTTCCTTTGGCACGTCGTCTTAATGTGTGACTCGACTTCCTTGGCGATCCTTTCCAAGGGGACATTGTAGATGGTGTGCTCCGTTCCGTTGCGTCGATAGTACTTCTGTGTTGGACTCATCACACCACCTGTATGATCTGGGAGCGAGAAGTAGTCGCAAGCAACAATTGCGCCCTTGATCCACGCGATCTTAGACGGCGGCAACTGGGCCGCGTCTTGCAGACGGGCGAATAGCACATCAACCTCATCCTAACGGGCGGCAGTGAAGTGTGAGCAACCCAATCACGGCAGAAAATCATATAGCGATAATAAACCCCAGTACTTACAGCTGCCAGGATGGTCGTCATGATGGACCTCAGAATGCGGCGATGTCGACACGGTGAGTGAAGTGATGTTGGTTCTCGGGGAGTGGTGTTGTACTGTTTACACTGGGGACGCGACAAATTAGCGTGCACACCACGGTCACGTGGCCTGTTATGGAGCCCACTGGTTGCGGCACCGGCTCCGGGCCGTCTTGCGGCCCCATGGAAGCCCCGACTGGCCGGTTCCAACCGAAAGACAGATGGCTGTTTCCCTCCTGACATTCAAAGAAGATAAACTGTTCTTCAAGAAAAACGTCTTCTGGTTAGAGCAACATCCCACCCCCTATAGGTGGTCTTCTGGTCATCGACGGCGACGGACCTGTACGTTGACTCCACGTCACTCCTTTCGAAGTTCACCACTAAGCTTTCCCGATGTCTCAGAACTTCGCTGTGAGACATCGAGGACGGGGTCTGTTTAACGTCAATGTTGATTATGCTCGTCATTACAAGGACGTTCCCCAGGAGCAGATATGAATTGTGTCGATTCATGGTATGGCTTTCCACTTGTCCAGTGTCTCGTCCAGCTGGAAAATCCAGAGCGCATTGGTCCGTCCTTCATATACATTCTAGACTTACTCGGTCGAGTGACCGGCTTCTGTGTCTTCATATCGAGACCATCAGCTGGTTCAGCTGGTCACGGCCCAACCCTCGCGCGCCGCTTCCCGTCCACACCTCTTTGCTCTCCCCGCGCTTGAGGCCTCATCGTTACATTCTCTTCATTCCCCTGCCACCTGGATTTCCATCCTGTTTACGGTCAATATCAAGCCTGGTACGAAGCGTATGAGGTTGGTCAAAGGCAGTCGAAACCTGATCAACAACGACGCTTAGCCGTCTCGGGCATTTACAGCGGCTGGTTGGGCTGAGGGAGACCCAGTTTGTAGCGCCATCCTGGCCTTTCGAACAGGGGTTCACACACCTGCCGCGCCGGGCCGCCCGCCATCTTCTTTTTTTCTAGCGGATGCCCAACCCTCATGATCCCTGTCAGGCTCACTCCTCGCCAAACGAGGACAGGCGGTATGACGGTGAAGGAGTGAATCCCAGATCCCAGCTGTTCGGGAGGTCAGCGCATTTTCCAAATTTATGTACAACCTCGCTACTTTTTCTCCTTGCGCATCGTCGTATTCCCCCTGGCCTTGCGCATGTTTGTCGTCCGCTGCAGTCCAATATTCGACCTGCATGTGTCTGCAAAACATTGGCTAGGAAATGGGAAGTCGCATTGCTCTTCCGCGAATGGCCAGCTCATGCGAATTGGTACCTAAGACGCTCAGTAAGAGTTGAGAGTCGATCCTGCACATTCCAGGAAACCCCCCGGAGAACAGCTCACTGAGCTACGTGAGCGCCACCGCACTTCTATCTCGAGCTCTAGTTGGCGCGTACGATGTCTGGGCCGACATCTGCTCCCTATTGGGGCCAGCTCCCGCCTCCCAAAGCTCGCCGCCTGTCTGAAGATGCCAGCTTGACGCCTGACCGCCGCCAGTCGCTGGACAATTACCCTCAATCCAGACCGAACCGCGATTCTGTCCAGACCACAAACACCGACGCCTACACGGAAGACACCTACAGCTCGGTTACCTCACCGAACCGATCGAGCTTCCAGGGCCAAGGACTAGCTCCCCGCCCGCCGTCGCTTCCATACGGCGCAAATCAATACCCACCCGAGCTCGTCGAGAACCGCCGTCGCCGTCGCAGCAGCAAAGACCACGACGACGAGGACTCCTCCAGAGGCCCTGCTCCTCCGGCCGCGCCAGACGTGCCCCGCGCACCTCCTCTGAGTTACAAAGCTCCCAACGGAAACGGCGCCGCCCCATATACACATACAGCCCCTGGGGCGCCCGGTCGCACGGCGAGGCGGCCTGACGGGGCGGTCAGTCCAATGGAGCAATCACCGCGTGGAGGCACCTTCGCCGACAGACAAAAGGACCTACCGGTACTAGACCGCGCCAGGAATACTCTCGATCTGGCCGCCGACACGAGGGCTAGACGTAATGGCACAGATCCGACAGCAGCTAGGAGCGCTGCGGCAGGCGTCCAGCCACAGCGCAGGGGTTCGGTGGGAGACTCCGCTCGACCACAACAGAGAGACTCAGCTGGGAGGAGAGACTCCCAAGGCAAGCCGTCCGGCCGCCGAGTGTACGCAAATGAACGCTCCCCCCTGCAGAGGCTGGAGCTGACGCTCGATAGTATCACCAAAGAAGAGAAACGAGCCCTCGCCGAGGCGGCCGAACGAGCTGCCCGTGAGAAGGCGGTGGCGAGCAAACGTCCTGCGCCACAACAACAACAACAACAACAACAACAACAACAGGCCGACAAGGGGCCGCCTGTGCCTGCGAAGGACCAAACCGTACAACAAGTGCGGTTCAGCGAACGTGGGCCTCCGCTTGCCGTCGACGTACCTAACACGAGAAATGTCGGCGGAAGATCGTCGGAGAACACGCCTGTGACACTGCGGGGCCCATTGTCACAGCATCCGCCCGAGGAGGGGCGCAGGTACAGCAGTGCCGGCAAGTCTCCTCAGACACAAGCTCCCGAGTCGCGGATTCCTGTACCTGTTGCGGCCCAAACTAGACCTCAGGCGATTTTCCAGGAATCGGCGGTCCCGCAGCGCAACCTCAGCTTCCGCGAACGAGCAGCGAAGAACGACGTTAAGCTGTCTTCCGGATTGGAAGACGAGCTGCCGACCAGTCCTGTGGTCGCTACTCCTGGTAGTACCGGCACAGTATCCCGGAGTGGTAGCAACAAACTGAGGAAGAACCCGCCAGCGGGTTATTCCCCTGCAGATCCTTATGCAAAGAAGCAGATGGACGCCCAGCAGTATATAAGATCCCAACAAGCATCCAGTCCCAGGATCAATGAAGCAAGGGTCAGAGAAGCTCCCCCGGGAGTTCCTGTGCCTGCTGGACCACCGGCACGCCCAAGGGGTGCTGACCTGTCCGATCCCGTGACACCATCCGGTGGTAGACCGGGACCACATGACCGCGAGGTCATGCCGTCAGCTGCCGTGGGAGAGCTCACCAAAACCCAGCAAAGTCAACGGAAGGTCGAGCAGGTCCTCGGTCGTGCGCCTTCGCAAGGTGCAGCTGCCCAACGGACCCATCCCGGTCATGGTATAAGTCCCCAAGCCGCTGCTCTGGCCGCCGGAGTTGGGGGAGCTGCTGTCGCCGCCGGCGCTCAGAATCATCGCGCCAGGAGAGAGGACACTAGAAGTGACTCCGACAGCAGCGACGACGAGCACCACCATCACGTCTCCAAGCTCGTCTACGGCCACGGTAGGGAGAAGTTCAGACCCGGCCACGGCATGTACCAACCGCCTACGTACCTGGACGAGTGGAAGACGGCGACGGTGGGTACCCTGTCCGGTGCTCTGCTGGACCTGGAGGATGAACCGGCGAATGTGACGGTGGAGAAGGACAAGCCGTGGTGGGAGACGCCGCCGTCTCAGCGCCGGGGCAGTGTCAGTGCGCGCCCGAGGAAGGCCGAGGCGTTTGATGGGGAGTATGATGATACACTCGGTAGGCAACAATCTAACACTGGCCATGACCTGCCTGAGTGTCCCGAAGAAAAGGATGAATTGCTGACAAGACCGGCGATTCGCCTCCGCATTCACACAGCTCCTACAAGATTCAAGCCACCACTCTACCTCAAATGCGGCCCGCTGCTCAGATACTGCGGTATCCGCACCGAACGCGGTCCCTCCCGAACAACACGAAGCGGCCTCGTTTACGAGCGAGAAGTGTGGCGCGGATCAGTGATGATCGTAACTCAAGACGCAGACTCCTCATATGATATCGCACCCACCCTCCGGCTCTTCGTCCAACCCATCGAGCTTCTCCCACCGCCGCCCCCAGAAGTCCACGGCGAACTGCCTCCGGAGTACATCGACCCCATTGCTGGCCACCCTAAGCTGGGCCGGAAGGGCGAAACCCTCTACGTGAGGCCTGTCGACCACCTCGAAGAGGGCAAGGATCTCTCCCGAGACGAAAGCGACCACGGACTGTTCGAAAAGACACGTAGTCTACCCGATTTCCCCCTCAAAGAAGGCGACACCGACCCGCCAGGCTCCTTCCACGCCCGCCGCAAGCGCGCCGAGGTCGACGGCGAGAAGGTAGGCAAGTACAAGGACGTGCGGGGCTTCCGCCTCCACGCCGAGCGCGGCTACACCTTCTGGCGGTTCAACATCGAGGTCGAGCTGCGCGACAAGCAGCAGCGCATCGCCTACCGCATCAACCGGGGCCCGTCGACGGGGTTCTGGGTGCCCGCCAAGGGGACGCCGATGAACTGTATGTTCCACAGCTGCAACGGGTTCAGCTTGTCCGTAACCTCGGATGAGTTCAGCGGCCCGGACCCGATGTGGCGCGACGTGCTCAACACACATCAGAGCCAGCCGTTTCATGTCATGATCGGTGGCGGCGACCAGATCTACAACGACTGCGTGATGAGGCAGACGAAGCTGTTCCAGGACTGGCTCATGATGAAAAACCCGCTGCACAAGCATAATGCGCCGTTTACGAGGGAGATGCAAGATGAGTTGGAGGGGTTCTACCTCGAGCGGTACGCGATGTGGTTCTCGCAGGGCCTGTTTGGTATGGCCAACTCGCAGATCCCGATGGTGAATATGTATGATGACCATGATATCATTGATGGGTTCGGGAGTTATCCGCATCATTTCATGATGAGTCCTGTTTTCTCTGGGTTGGGAAATGTGGCGTTCAAGTATTATATGCTGTTCCAGCATCAGAGTGTGGTTGATGAGACGGAGGCGAGCGAGCCTAGCTGGAGCCTGGGAGCACAGCGTGGACTGTACATCAATGAGCTCAGCAGGAGTGTGTACATGTCACTTGGTGGTGACGTCGCGTTGCTGGCTGTTGATGCGAGGACGGAGAGGACAAGAGAGGATGTCCTCAGTGAGAAGAGTTGGAAGAAGCTCATGGACCGCGCCTATGACGAGGTCGTCAAGGGCAAGGTGAAGCATCTACTCGTGCTTCTCGGTGTGCCCATCGCGTACCCCAGGTTGGTCTGGCTCGAGAACATGTGAGTTCTATTTTCTCTACCTGTACCTCTCCCCTCTACCCGCTCGAACTAACAATCATCACAGCCTCACCTCACGCGTATTGGACCCGATCAAAGCCCTCGGCAAGGCCGGGCTGCTGGGTAACTTCCTCAACAAATTCGACGGCGGAGTGGAAGTCCTCGACGACCTGGACGACCACTGGACAGCCAAGAACCACAAGAAGGAGCGCAGCATAGTGATCGAAGATCTGCAGGACCTCGCAGCCGACGAGTCGGTCCGCATAACCATCCTCAGCGGCGACGTCCATCTCGCCGCCATCGGGCAGTTCTACTCCAACCCCAAGCTCGGGCTGGTCAAGCACAAGGACTTTCGATACATGCCCAACGTCATCTCCTCCGCCATCGTGAACACCCCTCCACCGGACATCATGGCCGACATCCTCAACAAGCGCAACAAGGTGCACCACTTCGACAAGGAAACGGACGAGGACATGATCCCCATATTCAACTACGGCGTTGACGGCAAGCCGCGGAACAACAAGCGCCTCCTCCCGCACAGAAACTGGTGTTCCATCCGCCCTTACGTGCCAGGCAACACCCCCACTCCCAGTCCAGCCCTGTCACCCTACGACCTCACACCCCTCGGCACCCCGCAACGACCAGGCGGTATAATCCGCCGCCTCTCCAAAAGTCGTCGTGAGCCCTCCTTCCGCGGCCCAGACGCAGTACTAGCCGACCGCTCCCGCCCTCCCCTATCAGGCGGTGGGGTGCTCCGCTCCTTCTCGTTCTCCCGCTCCCGCTCCCGCCGCGCAAGCGAGGACAACATCCATCACCACCAGCCCCAACCCACCACCGCCCCTGCGCCCCTTACCCGCACCCTCTCCCTCACGGACAGGGTAGGCAACCTCTTCCGCCGCCGCCCGTCGCAGCAATCCCGCCCCCGCCGTGACGACGGGGGTATAAACGGCACCTGGGGCGACGAGTCGGACGACGACGACTACGATGAAGACTACGACGATGAAGTCACGCCCCCTACCCCGCAACCCATCCGCGGCGGTGGCGGTGGCGGTGGCCGCCAAAGGCAGCAACAACAATACGCCGCCCCCTCCGGCCCGGCCAAGATCTCCCTCCGCGGAGGTGCCGGTCCCGGCGGGCGGTTCTCGAGCGAGTACATGGCCGGCGACGACGACTACTTCACCGTCAAGCCGCCCGCGCCCGTTGGTGCTGCGGCGGGCGGTAGTGGTAAACAACGAGCCGTGGTTATCCCTCCTCCTTCCTCCCAACACCAACCTGCGCACAAGGAGGTTGCTTTTGCCGAGCGAGAGGGAGAGGAAGAGTTTCGACCCAAGCCGTTCCTGCGCACGCCGACGAACCTGAGCCAGAAACAGATGAAGCGCGGCGCGGAGCAGTTCGAGGTTAACCTCGAGGGCGGACTGGAGGTGTGCATCAACGTCGAGGTGAACCAGAAGGACCCGGCCGGGATAACGGTGCCGTATCGGTTGCTTGTGCCTAGGCTTTGGTATGAGGATGATGTTGAGGAGGGGAAGACGGGGCCGAGTAGAAGGGATGCGGGGAGGGATGAGAGCAGTGTTAGTGGGAGTGAGGAAGGGGAAAGTCCGGGGGAGATTGGGGGGTACAGGCAAGAGCCTGCTCAGGGGAAGGAGGGGAGGCCTGGGCCGATTAAGAGACTGTTTAGTTTGAAGAGGGGGAAGAATGTTTCCTAGGTTTTGGGAAGAAGATATAGATGGGTAAGGGAATAACGCGGGTCGTCAGATGGTGCTGAATTGGGTCTTTTGGGGGTTGATATGAGCATTATGAGGCATCGATACGTATCAGGCTTAGCAAGCAACAGTTTTACCTCCTTCTTCGTTTAACTCAGAGATGAACGACCGTGCTGTCATGCTTCTCATTTTGGGTCTCCTATCGGTGGACCGGCAGTCTATGGTTATGGTTATCTGTCCAACATCAGGGCGACCCCAATCCCGATTCCAATCCGCCAACAGTTTGTACTGATCGACCTACATGAGATTAGCATAAGCTTGACCGCTTGGGGACCACTGCACTGGGGACGACTGGCTTACCGTATCCTTTCCAGGAAGCCCGCCGACATGTCTGATGACCTCATGACAGACACGTCGGCAATTGCTCGAATATGGCTCCCCTGCCGCCCACGTCGTTGGGCGCATTGTCTCCTCTCCTTTTCCGACGGCTGCCATTGCCTCATGCGTTCGGCGAAGATATAATGCTTTTGGGTTCAATCCCCTCCGCATCGAGCGGTCCCTCACAGCTCCTCATCCTTCGCCTCGAGTTCCGCAGCACCAGGACTCCTGCTCCTACTCCTCGCCCGCCTCGCTCCCCGTCCTGTGGGTGCAGCACGGTTGCCCTTCCCAGGAGGCGGCCGCACGAACGCAAAGTCGACGCTTATAGTCTGGTCCAGCAGCTTCGTGTTGTGCGCCCCGTCGATGGCGGCGCGTGCTTCTTGGAGGGTCGCGTACTCGATTAATGCGTATCCCTGAACATTCACATTAGTCTATGCCTCCAATCCTCTACCGCATTGGAAGGTAAACTGACCTTGACGTAACCGCTCCGCCTGTCCAGGTTCAAGTGCAGGTTCTTGATCTCGCCGTAGTCGCCAAAGTGGTCGTGGATGACCTCCTCGTCAGCCTCGTCGTGGATGTTGGTCGCGATAATGATCCAGCCCTCGATCGAGCGCACTGCTGTCGCCTTGGTGTGCGTCTGCATGTCGGCCAGGCGCGCATTGCCCGTGGCCTGCTGGGGCGAGCCGGGCTCGTCGACTTCCATTTGGTCGTCGGCCATTGTGAGTGTGCGGTGCTGTCGAGATGGTATGTGATGATAGGCTGTAGTGATATGGATCTAGAGAGTGACGACGGCAAGAGATGGAAGCTTGGTTGTGTAATTCGTGTTTACTGTATCGGTAGCTGGACGGTCAATCGCGCCGGCGTGGTTGCAGCTCGTAAAGCATCCCAAGGCGGTGAAGCTTTGTGTGGGGGCGGGGTGGAGCTCAGAATTCTGCCGGCTCCGCTAAAATTTTGGGATGGCGTTGCAGGGTCGAGGTTCTGCAGGCGACGCATATCGAGGAGTGTCTCTCTGCCCCAAGAGACGTGCATTGTAGTCTCTCAGTACCAACAACAGCCAATCCCGCGAAGATGCCGTCCAAGGCAGTGTAAGTCTCCCCGATCCGAAATCTTTTTTTTCATTACGGAGTCTAACGATTAGCGTGCAACAGAGACTCGCGCATCCCGGCGCTCATCCGCAATGGCATCCAGGAGAAGAAGAGAAGCTTCTTCGTCGTTGTCGGAGATAAGTCCAAGGATGTTATCGTCCATCTTCACTATATCATGTCCAGCATGGATGTGAGACAGAACAAATCGGTGCTATGGGCCTACAAGAACAAGCTTCTAGGCTTTACAAGGTCAGCCCGCTCTCTCTCTCTGTCGCTTTGGGTCGAAACTCGATCTAACGTTGTGGGAGTACAGTCACCGGAAGAAGCGCGAGAACAAGATCCAGAAAGAGATCAAGCGCGGCATAAGAGAAGCGAACACCGAGGACCCCTTCGAGCTCTTCGTCTCCCTCCACAACATCCGCTATGTCTACTACAAGGAGACGGAGAAGATTCTCGGAAACACATACGGCATGGTCATTCTGCAGGACTTCGAGGCGATCACACCGAATATTCTTGCGAGGACAATGGAGACGGTTGAGGGAGGCGGTCTGGTTGTGCTCCTCCTGAAGGGCATGAGCAGTCTAAAGCAGCTTTACACCCTGTCTATGGACGTGCACGCACGGTACCGGACGGAGGCCCACGAGGACGTTGTCGCGAGGTTCAACGAGCGCTTCATTCTTTCGCTAGGCTCGTGCGACTCGTGCCTGGTTATCGACGACGAACTCAACGTTTTGCCCATTTCAGGGGGGAAGGGAGTCAAGCCCCTGCCGCCACCCGACGCCGACCAACCGAAGAGCGAGGCACAGATCGAGCTCGACGAGATGAAGGAATCCCTACAAGACACGCAGCCGGTTGGCGCTCTCGTCACTCTGGCGAAGACTGTGGACCAGGCAAAGGCTCTCTTGACCTTCGTGGATGCCATCGCAGAGAAGACACTGAGGAGTACAGTCACACTGACCGCTGCCAGAGGTCGCGGAAAGTCCGCTGCTATGGGTGTCGCTGTCGCTGCTGCAGTTGCTCACGGATACAGCAACATCTTCATCACATCTCCATCCCCGGAGAACTTGAAGACACTGTTTGAGTTCATCTTCAAGGGCTTCGACGCGCTCGGCTACATGGACCACGTCGACTACTCCATTATCCAATCAACCAATCCAGACTTCAACAAGGCAATTGTCAGGGTCAACATCCACAGGGCGCATCGCCAAACCATTCAGTACATCCGGCCGCAAGACGCGCACGTCCTGGGACAGGCCGAGCTGGTGGTTATAGATGAGGCTGCCGCCATTCCTCTGCCCTTGGTGCGGAAGCTGATGGGGCCGTATCTGGTTTTCATGGCATCGACGATCAACGGATACGAAGGTACTGGCAGGTCGCTGTCGCTCAAGCTCATCAAGCAACTGCGGGAGCAATCGAGGGGTATCGGGGCATCTGCCAAGGGCGACTCGACGGAGGTTGTGGACCGTTCGACAGGAAAGGGTGCCAAGGATCAAGACGCAAGCCAAGTAGGAGGCCGGTCACTGCGAGAAATCACACTGTCGGAGCCCATTCGTTACGCAAAGGGCGACTCTGTCGAGAAGTGGCTAAACACCCTGCTCTGCCTGGACGCGACCCTACCGCGCTCGAAGATTCACAGCACCGGTTTCCCGGATCCGACACAGTGTCAGCTGCTCCAAGTGAACAGAGACACTCTCTTCTCTTTCCACCCAGTTTCGGAGAAGTTCCTTCAGCAGATGGTTGCCCTCTACGTGGCCAGTCATTATAAGAACTCGCCCGATGATCTCCAACTGATGAGTGATGCCCCGGCCCACGAGCTCTATGTCTTGGTGCCACCTGTATCAGAGGACACCAACAGGCTACCAGAGCCGCTGTGCGTCATTCAGGTGGCGTTGGAGGGAAAGATCAGCAGGCAGAGTGTCATAAACAGTCTCAGCAGAGGCCAGCGCCCGGCTGGTGACCTGATCCCCTGGTTAGTGAGCCAACAATTCCAAGACGAGGACTTCGCCTCTCTATCAGGAGCGCGTGTGGTCAGGATAGCAACAAACCCCGACTACGTCGGATCTGGCTACGGATCAAGAGCTCTGCAGCTGCTGATGGACTTCTACGACGGGAAGTTCATGAGCTTGTCTGAAGACGCTGCCGACACTCTGATGGAAGAGTCCGTTGTGCGCGTGACGGATGCTGAGCTGGAAAGGTCAAATCTCCTTGATGATAACATCAAGGTCCGCGATATCAGCAAGATGCCGCCTCTGTTCGCGAAGCTTTCTGAGAAGAGGCCAGCGGCATTGGACTATGTTGGTGTGAGCTACGGTCTGACGAAAGACCTGCTCAAGTTCTGGAAGCGTGCACAGTTCGCCCCTGTCTACCTAAGACAAACGGCAAACGACCTGACCGGCGAGCATACATGCGTGATGCTCCGGCCACTCGAGGTCGGCGGTGACAAGAGCTGGTTGGGCGCATTTTCTCGCGACTTTGACAAGCGTTTCCTGTCCCTGTTGTCCTACAAGTTCCGGGAGTTCGAGGCAATACTCGCTCTCATCATCCACGAGGCTGCAATGTCGGGCGCCAAGCTGGACAACGTCGATGCACCTACCCTCACAAAAGCCGAGCTCGACAGGTTGCTCACACCCTTCGACCTCAAGCGTTTGGAGTCATATGCCAGCAACCTTCTAGACTACCACGTCATCCTCGACCTCATGCCCACATTAGCAAACCTCTACTTCAGCGACAGGTTACGAGACGGCATCAAGCTGCCGGGTGCCCAGCAATCGGTTCTTCTGTCGATTGGTCTCCAGCACAAGGACCTCGACACAGTAGCACGGGAGCTGACCATCAACAGCTCGCAGCTGCTGGGTATGCTGGTGAAGATCCTGAAGAAGATTACGACACACTTCGGCTCGTTAGTCACCAATGCCGTCGAGGCGGAGATGCCACAAACGAAGCAGATCGGCATCAGCAGGGAGAACGCCAGCGGCGCACATGACGACGAGGTCGTGGACACCCGCTTCCTGCCTCTCCAAACGTCGCTCGAGGAGGAGCTGGACGAGGGCGGTGACGAGGCGCTCAAGATTGTCAAGCAGAAGCAAAGAGAGCTAATTGACTCTTTGCCTCTTGATCAGTAAGTCTCCCCTGGCTACCACTTGCTCGTAATGGATGCTAACAGAGACACAGATACGAAATCGAAGACAGCGCTCCCGGGTGGAAGGAAGCCGAGAACCAGGTCTCCAAGGCCGCGAAGGAGGGCCGCGGCGTCTCACTTGTCAGTGTCAAGACCAACAAGGCCAAGAGGAAGGAGGGTCCCACTGCCGCCGAGGTGTACGACGAGGAGTTCGGCGAGAAGGAAAAGAAGCATAAACGGCCAAAGAAGGAAGGCGGCAAGGAGGGCGGTCGTGACAGCAAACCGAAGAAGTCAAAGAGGTGATAGAGCACGGAGCGGCGTTATACTGATTAGAGGCTTTTAGATATTGAAAATTCCAAAGTGTGGATTTACAAGATCCGCAGTTTCCGTCCTCCAAGGCGAGCCGAATGTCTCGGAGAAGCCTCCATCCTTCCCATTCCTAGCAGCTCGTCACTCCATGATTCCAAGTCGATGTGTTCTTGCCCCACCAATCCGGCCTTTCATCGAACTCAAATTGCTGCGATCGTCCAATCGCTAATGCAGCTCCGGATTGACGACATGTCATCCGCCATTCGATCATCCCGCCGTCAGCGAAGCTATAGGTAGCTTGCATAATCTCTACATCTGTCAGCGCCCAGGAAGCTTCAACTTCTTCACCAACGTTTCCATAAATGAGAGCTCTCTCCCTCCTGTCACGGCAAACCTCGCGATTGACTTATTACACCTACAAATCAGCTCCTATAACCCTCGTACACAGAAACACTTACACCACCACAATGGCTCTCCCTCCCAAGTTCAAGGCCTTCCGCCTCTCCTTCACTGGCTCCAGCGCTTCCGGATCGACTCCCGAACCCGAGCCGGAGCCGCTTCACACCATCGAGGTGTATCTCGACTACACCTGCCCCTTCTCGGCGAGTGAGTGCAATGCCAGCATCCCATCAAGCTGCCCGTGACCCTCTTACCTCTTGGCTCCATGTGACTTGCCGAAAATCCATCTGCCTGGTTTTCACATTCGCATCTCACCTCACCCACCCACCCATCCATCCATCCTCTCACCCTCCTCACATAAAGAAGTCCCATACTAACCCACCCCCGAAACAGAAATGTTCAAAACCCTCCACCAATCCCTAATCCCCCGCCTCCGCCCCTCCCCCCTGGGCCACAAAGTCCAACTCATCTTCCGCCCCCAGATCCAGCCCTGGCACCCCTCCAGCACGCTAACCCACGAAGCCGCCCTCGCCGTCTCTCGTTTGGCGCCCGCAAAATTCTGGGACTTCGCCGCGGCGCTCTTCGCGGACCAGAAGAGCTACTTCGACGTCGGCGTCGTGAACGAGACGCGCAACGCCACGTACCGGCGACTCGCGAAGCTGGCCAGGGAAAGCGTCGGGGTCGACGAGGAGGAGGTGTACAGGTTGTTGGAGGTGCCGGATAGACCTGGCAAGGACGGGGCGTTGAATGTCGGGAATGGCGTGACGGATGACTTGAAGGTGCTGGTTAAGATGGCTAGGCTGGTGGGGGTTCATGTTAGTCCGACGGTGTTGCTTGATGGGGTTGAGGCGAGGGAGATATCGAGTTCGTGGGACGTGGACCAATGGATTGAGTGGTTGGGGAAGAAGGTTGCGTAGGCAGATGGAGGTCATGATGATTATGGGACTGGGGGTTGACTATGGCTCGGTGGGAGAGGAGGGTGATGGCAGTGCTGTACTCTGGGGTTACGAGCGGTATGGCTGGGATGACGGGAAATGAGTATGGTTATTACTTCATTTATGCTTTGCGCAAGCTGGAGAGTGTCACTGAACAGGTGATCGCCTTGAAGCAATGACTCAGTAATTCATTAACGGGTATCGCATCCTCCAGTCTTAAATGATAAGCTCAAAATCCCTCCAAGCTCAAGGTGATAATATGTCTGCCAGTCTGGCATACCAAACCCCAAATCATCGCGATTCCCCTAACTCCAGGTCCGCTCTGCTAGTTCGGTTCTACTGGTCTAGATCTACCAGTTTCTACCCCTTCCAAATCACCCTCAATGCGTCTTCTGATCGCTCTGTATGGCAGTGGCCTGCGCTGGCGTGACAGTAACCGGTTGGTCGCCATGTTGGTCATCGTGGATGTACATCGTCATGACCTTGGGGCCGGGGTAGTTCCTGTTCGCGTGCACCACCCACCAGAACGCCGTGATCGCCACGACTCCGGCCAGGATCACGCTGTTGTAGTTCATAGATTCAACAGCGACCGGTTTGGAGAATGCTGACGGTCCTGTCAGTCACTGTTTATATAGGTGGGAAGAGGGGGAGATGAACGTACGGAAGCAGTAGAGGACGTTAAACATGCTGATGAACAGCACTGCGGCAATGTTGATCGCGGTTCCGTACCTGCCCAGGTGGAAGGGTCCCTTGGGGAAGTACTTGCGCCCGGTTATGACGTTGGCTAGGAAGGGAATCGCGTAGGACACCGTGCTCAGGATGATGAAGGAGCCGGTCAGATCGAGGAAGGCGGTCTCGCTACCTAAGGGGATGGCTCCCAAGGCAAGGCAGAGGACGGCTGTGGCTCGTTAGACTCCCAACTGCTATTGTGACGAGGGTGAGCAGTACGTACCGACAAAGATTGTGGAAGGGACAGGGCAGCTCAGCCTCTCGTTGACTTTCGTAAAGAGGCCGGAGAGGGGAACGGCGTTGTCGCGGGCGAGGGCCCAGTAGATGCGCGAATTGGTGAGGGTGGTGCCGATGCAGCACAGCATGGACGAGCACCAGATTATGAAAAGGAGGCCGAAGGTGGCGCCCAGGTTTGGCGTGCCGTCTGCTCTGACCGTGGCCTGGGCGTAGATGTCCGCGAGGGGGTAAGTGTTGATTCCCGTTGTGAGGACGCTCAGATCGGTGATACAGTAGGAGATGGCGATGGCGAAGACAAAGGCGTCTGTAGAATGCATGTCAGTGGCAATCCACCGCTCAATGTCTTTCCTGGATAGTGCTTGACCTACATATAAATCCCAAGCCAATCTGCAGGGCAATTCCCTTCGGTAGGTCCCTTCGCGGATGAGGCAGCTCCTCGGCCAAGTGCGTGATGGCGTCAGGGGTTCCGATCGTGAAGGAGCCGTTGAGGACACCCAAAAGGAAAGCCAGTCCTCCAGGATAACCAGTCAAGTTGTTCTCCTTGAAGGACCCCCAGACAAAGTGGTTCGAGGCATGCTTCTGGGACATGGCCGTGATGACAATGATGGTCACAATACCGCCCACAATGACGAAGAACATGCCGACGTTTTGGGTCCAGGGGATGACCCTGTTTGCAAATATGACGACGCAGGCCGAGAACAGGGTGATCAGAATGTAGGCGATGTAGACGTGCCACTGCTGGAAGACATAGTTCCCCTGGTGATACACGATGTACATGTTGATCGAGATGTTGGCCGTGATCTGGGTCAGGGCCGCGAGGTCGAACATCCAGCCGTAGAAGTTGATCCATCCGGTGAAGAAGCCGACGATGCGGCCCCATCTCGGCCCTGCGGCGATGGTGCCCCAGTGGTAGACTCCTCCGGCAGTCGGAACCGATGAGGCGAACTGTGAGGTGGTTGATACCAAAGGTCAGTATTGGTGATAAGGTATTGGGCGGGCAGTAATGAGTCGAGATGGGTACACACCTCTGCCAGACCCAGGCCAACGAACGAGTAGTAAAAGAGGGCGACGATAAGGCCAAAGATAATCCCGGGAGGACCACCGTTAACTGTAGGGTTGGTTCATGGTCAGCATGACAGCCAAGGTTTTAGCTCTCCTCGGGAAAGTCGTCGATGTCATCAAGCATTGATAAGTTGATAACTAGCCTCCAGGGGTACTGCTGAATGATTGTAAATGGGAAACACTCACGGATTGAGACTGATATCGACGACCCGAGTGCTATCCAGGCGTTGTCGATCGTGAGCGCAATGCCTGCGAGTCCCAGAAGTCCGTACTGGCGCTTCAGCTGGTCCTTGTAGCCCGAGGCATTGACCACGGCGCCGTCGTCGACAACAACGACCGTCTCGTCTTCAGACCCTCCGTCCACGGCACCGTCATGGTGCTCCTTCTTCTCGTCGAAGTTCATGGTCGCCGGGGGTACAATTGACTATCGCCTTCGAGATCCGACAGTGTAGTGGTGTGGCACGACTCGTCCACTGGTCTAGGTAAGGTAGGTGCTGGGCTTGGTGGAGGAATTGGCCATCCAGGTCCTCAGAAAAGGAAGAACCACAGGGAGGACAAGGAGAAGTACTGTACGAAGTATAGTGAGGGAAGGAACAACATTTATATTTAAAAACAGAAAGAGCGATGAATGAATCAGAAGAGGCGCATCTTGTACATTTGAGGATTCACGACCTCTCGTCCCCTTGACCGGCTCTCATCTGCAAGTCAGCCCTCTTCTTCACAGATCTGTCGACGTCAACGTACCTTGTCGACACACACTACCCTGAGAGCTATTATAAAAGAAGCACTGATAGGTGACAAAGACACACCCTCCTTACTGCAACGTGAAATTGTGAATCGATTTCGTACCTTGGCTGCAAGGGCTCCAACAACCAGTGTACCCGCGTCACAGCAACTGCCGTGAGAGAAAAGTGACCCGAGTCCCAATGATTCGAGTGAAGGGAAGCCATCTTAGTGGTCGTGTGCGAGGGTCCGACCCCGGATATGGGTGATACACTAAAGCAATGCGGAGGCGAGTAATAGCTTTTGGCAGTCCCATCCAGGAATCCCCTTATCTAGAGCCTCTCTCCCGCCGCCGCTACGCTTATCTTCCCGACCGTATCAGTGGGGGTTTATTGCTTGTTTCGAGCTCACTGGAGCGCTCACTTTTCACTCTCCTCTCCAGGAGATCAACGGCTAGCAACTGCATGTGGCCACTTCGCCGACGTTCTTATTCAACGGGTGTGGTAACGGAAAAGGGCGAAATCGCTTTGCATGGCGGCATCTTGCAACCCGATCTGAATCTGACTTGTGGTTATCTTGGCGGCATGCAGCCCTCGCTGTCGTTGATAGATAGCCATCAGATACATCAAAGGCCCAAAGGTCTGGGTGTGAAGTCAGCGATCAGCAATGACGACTCGAGACGAGATAGCATTACAGTTGCTGATGACAAGAAACCCTCATCTGTAACGGCCGTGCCTTACACCGGTGGCAACGCCGGTATTATTGTGTTTCTTTCGGTTGAGACATGCCCGTGAGGTGGAGAATACCTCTTCCTCCAGCCATTGATATGCTTTTCGTGCGACTTTGTCAAGTGGTTTCCATGGTTATGAGGCGAGGAAGAAGGTGCATATCCATCCTTATCGAGTATGGTATGACAATGCCCTCACTGAGGTGAGACCAAGCGACCAGATAGAGAGACGTGCCGAGAGAAGGGATTGACGGCGTCAATGTCGTTTCCTTAGACATACAACAACCACCACAAGAAGGTAACAGTCGAAGGAAATTGAAGAGACGATGGTCTCGGAAAGTTTGATGGATATTAAAGCACCTGTGGAGTTGTGAGACTTGACGTCGTAAATTATGTAAAACGCCTGCATCTGTGTGGATGCCGCCGTGCCGCTAGGTACGGCCCTGCATCTTGGTAACACACAATGGTTGTGGTCCCAATTGCCTTGCCGTTGGGTGGTCCGGGTCCGAGTCTCTTAAGACGGCAACGGTAAACGTCTTTCATCCCGCGTACGTGTACACCCGCGAGGCCAACCCAGTAGTCCGGATTCCATGAACGGAGGCGAGTTCTGCAGACATCCGTCCTGCTAGTCCAGTCGAAGCGGTTCATGACCATGGCACCGGCCCGGGCAGTCGCTTGCCCGGCGTGTCATGGTGCGAGCGAAGTCGTCTCACAGCATACCACGTGTGGAAAGGCGTTACAGGAGGTTGGTAAGCTCGTGTTCTCCCTGCTAGTATACCCGGGCGCGGCAGAAGGCCAGGCCAAAGACGCACCCCGTGGTAGACGTTGGACGTTGGACATTACCGTATATATGTGGGTAGGCAGCCTGTATTGCCTACACCATGCGGCCAGCTGCAAGGCACATGCAGGAGCATCAAGCCAGTGCTCGACTCCCGAGAGAAGAGTGTTACTCCGGAGCAATATGCCCTGGACTTCCGAGGACCTTGCAATTGCTGCGTGCTGCTGTATCTGGTATCGACTGCTGCCCCCCAATCGCTCCACGCCAATGCCTCCAGAATGCTCAAACGAAGAACCGCAATGCCAGCCATCTATCTCTAAAGAACCGGGATAACAAAGGGAATTGTGAGGCGAGGCTTAAGCGGGAGCTTCTCCTTCCTTGCCCCATCGAGCTGTCTCATCGCCCTCTTTCCACTCTTTCTCGGTATAACCAAGTTGTTGCTTGACCCTTTCAATCAGCTCCTGGTTTCCTGTATTCTTCCCAGCGTTGTCACTGTAACACGTTAATATTTCAGGCTTGTCAGCGACAAACCCAGATGAACAGACAAACGTACCTGAGTTTGATCGCAGGCCTCCCAGCCGCGGAACTCAACTTGATGACAATATTCAGTGGAGCCGACTTCTTGCCTGTACCCTTGTGTACGAAGTCGTTGGTGAGAAATGTGCCCACACCAAACGTTGGCTGAAACCCGGCCTCCTCTGATACCTTCTTGTACTCCAAGCACCGGTCGATATTCAGCGAGTCGGAGAAGACGATGACCTTGCGGTCTTTAATACCCTGCTCGTCGTAGAACTTCCGCATGAGCCCGACAAACTTGGTCGGGTCGCCAGAGTCTTGCCGCACGCCGGTGAACACCTGGGCGTACGTCTTCTCCGCCGCCTCACCATCAGGCTCACCAATGCTCTCTACTGCCGCGATGAACCTGTCGGCAATGCTGGGCTTCCGCGGTTTTGGCTTGGGGTGGTCGTCGATGCCGCGGACCGGCTTGCTGAAGGCCTTGAGAAACTCGGGTGTTCCGAACGTGTCCGTGAGTGCTATCCCAAGGACTCCCTTTCCGAAGCAGCCTACCCAGCGCCGGAGAGCTTCCTCCGTGGCCTCCGGGTAGTCGTCGACTATCGCGGCGATGCCCATGAACCACTCGTGCGCCACCGTTCCGACGGGCGGTATGTTGAACCTCATGGCCAGGTGAACGTTGCTGGTTCCAGAGAGTTTCCCCGGGAGCCCGCGCTTCTCCGCTTCCTTCGCCGCTTTGGTAAGGCCACGGAAGACCAGAGCCTGTGTGTGGTAGTCTCTCCGGCGGCGCGTCCCGAATTCGGAGAAGACGCAGCCTGCCTCAAGAAGGCGCATGCCCTTGTCGAAAGCCTTTTGCTCTTGCTCGTCGTATTCCCAATCTGTGTCCATGTGCTTGAAGTAGGCCTCGCTCGTAAGGGCGAGTATGGGGATCTCGTAAAGGATCGTTTCTGACCATTTTCCACTGATCTTGATGTCTATGTCTCCCACGTCCGACTCGGAGCCCGTGTCCTCTCCTGTCGGGTGGAATGTTAGGAAGACTTGGTCTCTGGGCCGCAGACGGAAGTCCTTCAGGAAGTCGAGGTAGGTCTCTGTGAGGTAGGGGCAGTGCGTCTTGAGGTACTGCAGCTCCTCCGCTGACAAAGAGATGTTTCCGAGCTCTATGACACTCCATATTAGTACAGCTCTGAGCTCTTCATTTCCCGAGACTCTCGAGGGCCATACTTCGGATCTGTTCCTCCAGCCAGGCGAAGGCCTTCCGCGACAACTTCTTCTCAGGCGTGCGGTTTGTAAAGGCGTATGTCACAGGAACGTCCTTGTAGTACTTGAGGACAGCGCATTGCATCGTTAACTTGTACAAATCGGTATCCAGGAAGGATATGACGCCCTCAGGGTATGGGGAGGAGCTATTGAAGTCCATTGTCGCAATCGTGTGTAAACGGTCTCAGCAAAGGTGCTGGCACAATGGCAGTGTCCGGTGGGTACGATGGAAGAAGGAATCAAGCGAGCATGTATTGAAGTCCAATGCTTGTTTGGGGGTCGCAAAATGGCTTCGGCAAACTCTCGCCTGACAAACAGAAGGGTAGCTCCGCGGTAACAACTCGATTTGCGATGTCGGAGTTTGATTGAGGGGCTCGTCGGGGCAGTCGTGGGCAGTTTGAGACTCAGTTGTACGCGCAGAATCTTTGCGTATGGTAGTAGAAGCCACAAGTTCCTAAAGGAGAGGAGCGACTTATATGTGAAGTCGCAAATCAGAATGGTGAGCTCCGAATTGATGGCACAGGAGCTTGGAGAGCTGCCAGATGGTGGGGTATCCATCCCAAAGTGCGCTTTTGGCTGGACTCCCATGTGGCGCACGGACCAAACCTTAATTGCTGCGGAACCAAAAATTTCTGGGATCCAGAAAAACTTCGGTTTTGTTTTCTAAGGGACTTCGAGACGCCGTTTTACTTGTAGAAGAAGAGTGCCTTCTACCGAAATGCCCACAGCCACCTCTTGACGACCACGACTCTCACACCACCCGCGCCATGGATATTCATCGTTGCCGCTTCGTTCCCTTCCCGGCATCCGCCATCAATGCCGTGGCATTCTCTCACGCGTCGCTTCCGTCTTCGCTGAAGGCTTCACACCTAAAGCAAGTCGAGGTCAGGTTAGCGGTCGGTCGTGCCAACGGCGATATCGAGATATGGAACCCGGCGGATGGCATATGGCACCAAGAACTTGTCATTGCTGGTGGTAAAGACCGCAGCATTGACGGCTTGGTGTGGGTTACCGACCCGGACGAGGAGACGGCGGACGGCAAGATCATCATCGGCAGGTCAAGGCTGTTCAGCATAGGATATACGACCACAGTTACGGAATGGGACTTGGAGAATGCGACAGCCAAGAAGCATGCGACCGGGACACATGGCGATATCTGGTGCCTTGCTGCCCAGCCCCCTTCCACGACGGGCGAGCAAGCCACCCGCAGGCTTGTTGCCGGCACGAGTGACGGCAGCCTGCTGTTGTATTCTATCGAGGATGACGATCTACGATTCCAAAGAGCTATCGTGAAGACGCCGAAGAAGAAGATAAAGATGGTTAGCCTGACCTTCCAGTCAAGGCATGTTGTCATTGTAGGGTGCTCCGACAGCACCATCCGCGCATACGATATCAGGAACGGCTCGGTCTTGAGGCAGATGACACTCGGTTCTGATCTGGCTGGAGGTTCAAAAGACATCATCGTTTGGTCGGTCAAGTGCCTACGCAACGGTGACATCGTCTCGGGAGACTCGACTGGTCAGATCTGCATCTGGGACGGCAAGACATACACTCAGGCGCAAAGGATACAAAGTCACACACAGGACGTGTTGAGCTTAGCTACCAGTGCCGACGGAAAGAGGATAGTCTCGGGTGGCATGGACAGGCGGACGGTTCTCTACGAGCCCATGCCTGGCCAGCCTGGCCGTTGGGCAAAGATGTGGCACAGGAGATACCATACCCACGATGTAAAGGCTATGGCTTCGTTTGAGGGGAAGGGAACGAGCGTTGTTGTCTCTGGAGGTATGCCTATCTCTATTCTCACTTTTCCATTGA
Organism: Coniochaeta sp. 2T2.1; assembly: GCA_009194965.1. Lineage (NCBI taxonomy): Eukaryota > Fungi > Ascomycota > Sordariomycetes > Coniochaetales > Coniochaetaceae > Coniochaeta > Coniochaeta sp. 2T2.1. Next base: position 1,140,818 of record VSMA01000014.1, read on the forward strand.
CCTTTACTAACGACGCCTTCAAGGTCCCGATGCCACTCCCGTTGTGATTCCCCTCCGTGGTGCTGGCAAAGAGAACCACCGAACATTATCACATCTTCCTCAGAGTCTAGCGATACAGAGTGCGCCCAAAGCAAGGCTAATTCTGAGCTGGTGGGGTCGCGAAGTGCACATTTGGCAGCTACGGAGACCTGTGAAGGATTTGCTGGACGTCAACGACGAGTCAAATCCGGCCAAGAACCACAAACTGCTCGGCAGGATACTGGTGAAGGGAGAGGCAAACATCACAGCTGCGTCTGTCAGCGAAGATGGCGATCTCTTGGTTGTTTCCACTGGATCAGAGATCAAGGCGTTCCACCTTCGGCTGCCATCTTCCGGTCTAGACTCCGAGCTGAAGATCACGAAGGTGGAAGTCCCATCGACTGGTCATGGAGCCACAAAGGTTCAGACCTCGCCTGACTCATCATGGGTCAGCTGGGTGCAGGAAGGGAGCAAGGTCATGATTGCTAATGTCACCGCTTCTGACGACTCCTTCATCATTTCACAACCATCAAAGCTGCGAAGGCTACGAAGGGACATCTCGAAGTACGCCCTTCTAGGCGGTCTGGGTGCTTACAACAGGCATGTGGGCCATCTCGCATTTGCGCCGGATAGCAAGATGCTTGCTGTGGCCGACTTGGCGGGCTACGTGGACACATGGGTGTTGCGCGGCCCTGCCGATGGTGCATCGCACGGCGTAGACGATGATGCGTCGTCCTCGTCAAGCGACCCCGACAGCGACGAGGAGGCAGCCCCAACAAGCACTCGGTGGATTCGCAATCCCAAAGCTTCGCTCATGCCTAAACTTCCTGCTGTACCCGTCTGTCTCTCATTCGCCACCAACAACATCGAAGATGCGGCTGCGGATGACTACACCCTTCTAGCTATTACGACTACCTGGCAGATCCTTACCTTCAACCCTCTCCGTGGCGCCCTCACAGCTTGGTCTAAGCGGAACCCGCATGCCAGGATTCCAGAGCAGTTCAGGAAAACGAAGGATGTTGTCAAAGGTACCCTCTGGCAGGGGTCAAGAGTTTGGATGTACGGAGTCTCGTTTGTCTTCATGCTCGACCTGTCTGAGGATCTCACCCCGGAGAAGGCGACAAGTCTGATCAAGCACGGCGACGGCAAGGGCGTGAAGCGGAAGCGTGACGGAACTCAGAGCGGAGCCGGCGACAGGATGGACAAACACTCTCTTGCGCCTCAGACCGTGCGGGTACTCATCGACGCAGAGAAGAACGAGTGGATGGATATTGACAACACCGAAGGCGACGAGCGCAGCCGCGCCGTGAGCAGTGGTCCCGAGGATGAGGACGACGACGACGAAGACACCGATGGTGGCGAACTGCTTCACATGAGGGATGAGCAAGGGGCGAACGGCAACGGGGTGCTGGAAAAGAAGGATATGAAGACCAAGTACTGGCATACGTACAAATACAGGCCGATACTGGGCATCGTGCCACTGCACGGCCAGGAGAACGTGGAGGAGCATATCGACGGCGCCTTGCCGCCTCTGGAAGTTGCGCTCGTCGAGAGGCCGCTGTGGGACGTGGACCTGCCGCCTAGGTACTTCACCGACGGCGAGTGGGAGCGGTGAAAGGTTGACAGCCACCAGAGGCAGGGTGTTCGGGCCGGTGCCATGTAGGAGGGACATGTGACGCAGAGCTTCCAAGACAATCGAAATCGACTTGATCCACTGCGCTTACGACGCTTCTTTTCCTCCCTCTCGAACGCGGACGTTTATCGTGACTCTTGTGATGTTGAGATCATTCGGAGGCTGAGATGTCATCTGAAAAGGGGAAGGCCCTATTCTCGGACTTGCTTCCCTATGGTCGAGATTATTCCTCTTGGCCCTCCGTCGAGACAATCGGGTCCGGAACCTGATGGATCACCGACGTTGGAAGTCCGACACTCATCCATGAGGCCTAGAGCTGGCGTGTGACTGACTTGCAATATTACCTTCATCTGAAGTTTGCCTGGACGTTCTTCCTGCCGGCAGTCTTGGAAATGCAAGAGTCAGCGACCTGCAGATGATAGTCAACACCACGACATGAAGCCCGAGCTGGCAAAGACCTGTGGCCCTTGGGGTAACTTGTGATAGCGTCCCGGACGGCAAACCCCTCGGGACTGGCCTGTGGTCCCCAGACTGCTTACTACCATGACATAGGTATCGCTGCTACACCCCTCCGGCAGACTCACCAGCCGCGTCCTACTCACCAGCGAAACCTCGACCCACGAGAACACTATTCCATACTAGAGAGGGAGGCGGATGATCGCCCCCAGGGTCCGGTGGTGGGTCATCGCGAGCGGAGACGCGCGTCACCACGCAAGCAGCAAGCAAGCTGACTGCCAGACCAACTTACCCTATCTCAGTGACACCTTTCCTCTGGCAGCGTTCTCTTTGTTGCCGAGAGACGTTCTTCAGTCCATTAGACTCAGGCGCTCGGTGTTGCTCCGTGATTTCCCTGATAGCCATTGGGTGTTGAGAGTGGGTAACTGCCGTTCATGTGAGGTTATCACAATGTCGTCTCCTGCTTCGGCCCTCATCAAACTTGACCACCTCGAAATCACTTACACACATTGCAGAACAACAACGCAGCACAGATAACATCAACCCCAAGCCGGTAACCGAACCTTCGGAAGACGGCAACGTCAAACCTCGTCTGTCCGTCCACCTGCCCGACCGTGCACACACAACCCGGTACCGAAGACTCTCAGGGGCCAAAAGCCACGCGGTGGTCTCTGCCCGTTTCATATTCTTCATCGGGCATATAGATCACGGAGAGAAATAAGATTAACCTTCACGGAAAGCCTATCGGGACCTTCTTTTCTTCTGCTTCTTCGGATTATGCCGTAGATAGTACATGCCCACCTCCCTCAACAGGTGACGGACGGGCCAGTAGTTCGAACCGGGGACGCATTGTCTCTTTTCACCTATAGGGATAAAATGGCTGGTGATGGCCCCCGTGGCTAAGGTGGTTGATTTCCCCCCAACAAACAACCGGACGCTAGATCTGTCGCCGACGACTTCTATAATGAGAGAGACCGACATGTTTGAAGGACATGTGAGGATATCATATATATTGCACAACCATACCTGAGTGTCTTGGCGGCGAAGACGGGGAGGGTATATGTACGGTTATCTGGCTTGAGATATGCGTGCCAGTGTTCTCGCCATGATTTGTGGAATAATCTCACAATATGGGGAAAGGCTTCATCCAGACAGGGGACGAGAAGAGCCTGAGGCATGAGGGAGATAAGATGTTTTTATAGCCACATGTGCGAGGGTCACGATGAGGGATCCGAGTAGAAGGAAGGCAGCAATGGATGACGGGAGTAAGGTACGTATACTGTGGCGAGTGAGGGCTACGAACAAGATACACGCGCCGGCAGTTAACGTAGGCTGTTCACAAGGCCCAGGCCGCGCATTTGTCCGAGGTTTCCCTATCTTATGTTACGTGGTAAAGCTTAGTTGAATGGCCAAGCTGGCGTAGGCATCGCCAGGCACGTGTGCTCGACATGGTGTAAGTCAGAGGACATGGAGAAAAAGGCGTCTAGTCACGAGATGTCAACCTCGAAGAAAGTCTGTAAGTCAGCCGCGCGGTAGAAACAGCAGCAGCAGCAGCAGCCTTGATCATGAATTTGCCCTCTAAGCACTGAAGAAGTACAGTCAAGGACGAGAAGGTTGACAAATGTGACGATAGTGTTGCGTGGCGCAGCTGTGGTTGAGCTGTCTTCAGCCACGCCCTCTTTTCCTCCAGTGCTGATTGCCAGGCATCCAGTCAGCATTGATGCATTGCGGATTTGGCAGAGATACTCCACCGAGCTGAGATGTTGCGGGGAGATGGCTTCAGACTCCGACTCGCAATGGAAGCGAACTTCCTCAACACCAGCAAGAGACACAAGCAAGTGCGTGCGCACCTGCCATATGAGTAATCTGGATACAAATCCTCCACTGGCACTGTGAAAGAACATCCGAGTCGTCGTTGCAGGCACATCCATATTCGGATAGGGAAGGGGCGCCTCAGTTGTGGACCCACCGCACCCGTGTATACCCCGCTTTCATTGGCCGTTCGCTTGGGCCGCGCGTCACCCATGGGCGACGGTGGTCCCTCCCCTCCCCGATGAGGAGCAGTCCACGCAATCAATCCCGCTTTTCGCAAGTGGTTACAGGCCCAGGCCTACGTACCCTTTCTCGCCATCCAGTGTGCGTGTGTGTTCCGTCTCGTTCAGAACTGAATCCGACCTTACCTACCTTCCTGCAACTATCCCGGACCACCCCGTTTGACTTATACAACTCCGGTCTTTGGCTCCAGCATACGGGAATTACAACGTTTGCACTCTTTTGCATCTTTTGGGTGGACGACAGCGTAGTCTACACTCCCAACGACAATCAACGCGACCAAGACCCGAGGACAAGCCGCTACTGTACCAGAACCATTCTCTCCTTCATGGGACGGTCACCTGTTTGCGCTGCGACAACACTCGACACTCGTTTATAAACCGACTGAAGGGAACCCGGGTACCAAGGAGGGCTCCCGCGAGGAGCGAAACGGATTCTCCGAGCTACAACGAAAGGTTCGACTACATAATTGCGACAACGAGGGGAGCCGTGTGATTCGAACGGGGCGACTGGATAGGCACCAGCATCAACCACGGTGCAGGTGACAACAACTACCACCATTCGACCACACAACTATATCGAGAGCTCTGTCGAGGACGTCGACACTCTCTTCATTCACATTCACATCCATATACATCTACACACAAACATCATGGCCAGCCAACCACCACCGCCGTCAGGCGACGGCCTCGGGGAGGAATGGGCGAAGGACCTCACAAAGCAGTTTGAACAATTACTACGAACACGGCGATTAAACGAGCTATCATCGCGCTCACGATCAGGCTCACCCGCAATCCGAGAAAGGGGGTCATCCCACGACCTACGACCCTCTCCCGCACCCTCATCCAGCCGACCATCGACCTCGCACGCAGGCGCAAGTAGTGCCGGTACACCACCTCCATACTCTTCTCTCCGAAACATACCATTACACCCCGTGCCACCGGCGGCAAACGACCAGAGGTCTGCCAAGTTCAGGAGTCTGCTCATCACACTGTCGCAAACGCCAATGAAGTACGAAAACCCGGGCTTGCTCGACGAAGCGCTACGGGCGATACCTTTGGACAGGATATACGCCGATGCCGAAGAACACAGTCAGGTTCTCCAAGCGCAGGCTGACAGTATGGGTGACGGACGAAGACCGGAATGGGGATACCAAGATTGCGTGATCAGGGCATTGTTAAGGTACGTCTAATCCCACTGCGACAGACCTGCCCCTTGACGCAGCAGCATGCTGACAGCCGAAGTACAGATGGTTCAAGCGGTCGTTCTTCACATGGGTGAACAATCCGCCATGCGACCACTGCATGTCGCCCACTGTCGGCGCCGGCGTGACTCCACCAACACCCGACGAGGTCGCCTGCGGGGCCCTCCGGGTAGAACTGTACCAATGCTCGAACTGCCGGAACTTCAAGCGATTCCCACGATACAGCGATGTCTGGCGCCTGATGCAGACACGGGAAGGGCGATGCGGCGAGTGGGCTAACTGCTTCAGCATGCTCTGCCGTGCCGTGGGCAGCCGCGTGCGCTGGGTCTGGAATATGGAGGACCACATCTGGACCGAAGTCTATTCGGAACACAACAAGCGCTGGGTGCACGTCGACTCGTGTGAGGAGGCCTTCGACCAGCCGCGGATGTACACCGAGGTGTGGGGCAAGAAGATGTCCTACTGCGTGGCCTTCTCCATCGACGGCGCGACCGACGTCACGAGGCGGTACGTCCGCAAGAGCGAGTACTACAACCCGCGCAACCGGTGTCCGGAGGAGGTGATGCTGTACATCATGCAGGAGATCAAGAACATCCGCCGCGCCAACATGAGCAAGGAGGAGAAGTACCGCCTCATGCAAGAGGACCAGCGCGAGGAGCGCGAGCTGTGCCACTACGTGCTCGACCCCATCGCGCAGGCCGTCATCCACCTCGACGCCTCCTCGCCTGTCGAGGCACCGGCGGGTGGTGGATCCCGGGATCGAGAGGAAAGCAAGCGGCCCGTCGAGCAGCCTGCTCGCCAGACCGGGAGCGATACCAAGGTGCCTGCTGAGCAACTGGGTCGCCAGAGCGGTGGTCGCGAGTGGGTCGCCATGCGCGGCGAAGATGGGCGGAACCTTGAGCAACAGCCGCCGAACTCCCCCCGGGGTCCGTACCCTCCCTGAAGGACTTGACACATGTTGGCCTGCATATCATATCCACCAAGAGCCGTGGCTTATAAACGAACCTTCGTCTCCACGCGTGACGGCTGCCGGGCATCGCTCCACATGTCGACCATGGGACTTCGAGCCAAGTCTCTATAAAGACTCAACATGTCGACAACAACTGGATGCCTACCCGGCCATCAGAGACCAAGCCTTCGTGGTCACATCCCTCAGGGCCTTACTCTTCGGCACTCTCATACTGTCAACCCAACGACAAGGACCCAACCACCGCCACCCAGTCCACAACGCGGTCCAAGCCGGGTCCTAGACCCAGACATACCACACCACACCACACCCTCACACCCTTCCTCTCGTCACGCTCACAGACAGTGAGTGACTGACCGACCAGGGAAGAAGACAACATCTATAACGACCTTCAAAGCGTGCTTTGATTTTTTTTTGGCATTTCGGGAGAGCTTATACAATTGCATATCCAACCTGGGCACGGAAGTCCCGGCTATGGGGGGCGGTGGGAGATAGGTAGACGGCGTCTTCTGTGTCGAGTCACATGAGAGGAAGATTCTTCCATCGATGGAGGAGGAAATCAGGACTACATGGGTGGGAAAGGAGGCAAAGCGTTCGGAGGCAGGGGGAGAGGCGAATCGTGCAACGAAAAGATACCCTGAGCATTTTACGTCGAGTAGCAGTAAAGATAAGAGTCAAGCTGTTGTTGTATTGCTTCTCGCTCTTTTTAAGACTTCTTCTTCTTCTACCCGCCGGTTCCTGACCTTGTGCTGAAGCGCTCGGGATTGTAGTAGGAGTGAGCCTCTACGGATGGGGAGGCCTGTAGTTAGATAAAGTCAAACTGTCAAACAAATGGATGTCCACGGACGCCACCTAGGCTAGGAGGTGGGGATTCTAGGTACCTTGCTACAGATGTATACCGCACCTAGGCCTACAAACTTACCTGACAGCGACGTTTCTTATGCTTGGAAGCAGCTGGGGTGTATGTATGGAGGGAGTGACAATGAGGTTAGGTTGGTGCCGTTGCTGTTCAGTTGCATACCCTAAGGTCTTTTGCAGAAGGAACCATGTGACTCTGGCGAGCTGACTTGGGAGCTACCTTAGCTGGGGTAATTGGTATGCGAGGTTAGCACGACCATGTTGAAGTTGGGAAGGAGAAGTCTTGTGTGAGATAATCGTTCTTAGAATAAAGAACCGGAGGAAACTCTCACCAGAAGTAAGAGAGCAGACCCGCGTTAAGACCCTACGCACAACAAAGTGTGGCAAGGGAAACCCGAATCCAAGTTAGACAAGTACAATGGCGTCCAGCTTCACTTGAACTCCAGTATAAAGCGTAGCGTCAGGCCTCCATCACATTGATCTCTAATGGACGGGATACATGACAAAAACGCATAAGTGCTACTTCTACAGCTAAGACAATGCTACATAAGACTCAAGGCAAGCAAACCAAGCAACGCAATCCCGTGAACCAACCTATCCGCCAGGCCCTGTATGTCCGAGAGACGAAAATAAAAATTACCGATTACCACTTCACCACGCGCGACAATTTCCTCCGGCAAACGCCGGACTCAGTAGTAAACTCGTAAACCCAGAAAAAAGACAGGGCAAAACTTAAGCGGCAACGGCCTCCTGGGTCCTACCGCGGTTCTCGCCGTTCAAGCCGTCCGAGTCGAGCAGCGAGTGCCTCCGCTCGTCGGCCTCCTCGTCATCCTCCTCCTCTTCCTCGTAGTCGCCCTCCTCCTTGTGCTGGCTGCCCTGCACCCACGAGCCGCCGTCGTGGATGGGCGCGTCCTGAGCAGACAGGTCGTGGCCCTCGCCGCTGCGGTGCTTGATGTTGTTCCTGCGGCGCTGGGACAGCGTCCGGGCGCGCGTGCTCAGCTTGGAGGAGACGGCGGCGTTCTGAGTGACCCAGTTGGTCAGGGAGTCCTCGCAGTCCTGGATGATGGCCTTGGAGGCCTCGTAGCCGTCGTAGGCGGCGCGGGTCTCGCCGGGGGTGACGGGGGTGTCGTCGATCAGCTCGAGGAGGTGCTTGCCGTAGCCGGCAATGATGGCCACCTTCTCGCAGTGCTCGCGCAGGGCGTCGAACTGGTAGGTGTAGGCGGCCTTGACCTTCTCGCGGGTTATGTTGGAGAGCTGGGCCTCGGCCACGAGGGACTCGGCCTCGGCGCGGACGAGCTCCTGCTCGAGGACGACGATCTTGGGGGAGTTGGGCTCTTTGTACTTGAGCTGGGCGATCTGGTCGGTGATCTTCTGCTTTCCTGTTGGGGGTTGGAGATTAGTTTTTGGTCAGGTGGATGGGGGTGTTGTTTGGTGTGTATGACGCACTGTCTCTGCTAGGTTGGACGGAGGCCTCGATATTCCTAATGCTCTTCATCGTGACGCGGTACTGGTCGTACCTGTCGACGTACTGGTCCTCCAACTCGCCTATCTCATACAGGAGAACGCCGAGCTTGTCGGTAACATCCGAGACATCCTCGTCGCAGGACTCGCCCCAGAGTGAAAGTTGTTGCTGTTGGTGCAGGTTAGCAGATGCTCATACAAAGGATTGGTGGGCTAGAGACTTGGTGTGGTACGTACGGCAACTTCCATGCGCTCCTTAGCAACAGTTTCTAGGCTGCGCATCACGTTCTTCTCCATCTTGACGAGCTGCGAGAGCTTCTTGGCGAGATCCGGGCCGAAAGCGCCGGCAGCATTCCGTCGGAGGGCATGGCCTAGACCTTTTCTGTTAGATATGACAATTTGAGCCAAGCATTGTGGTTAACCTAGATGGCACTCACCGAGGCCGCCGCTGAAGAAACGATGCGACTTTGTGCTTGATGGTGGTGGCGGGGGGTTCTATGGCGAGAGTGTTAGCTAACGTCGGCCTTGGGCGGAAAAGTGCGTGCAAGAGCCAAGCATACCTGGATTTGCGAGGCAGTAGGCGCCCTCGAGGCGCGCATAGAGTAAGTGCGATGCATTCTTATTGCGGCGGTGGGGTGTCGTGTTTGGTGGTGTGGTTGTTGTTGGAGAGGCTTGGTAGCCTGAGAAGAAATGAGGTGATGACGATGCGACAGGGAATGTTGAAGCTTGCGACGACGGTTGCGGGGTGTTCTGGTCTTTACTCGCGGATTGATATTTGGAGTTTGGAGAGAGTTGGAGCAAGAAGGGGGAAGAGATGTGCAGCCGGGATGAGGGAGGGAGGAAGGGAGAAGGTGATGACTTTATTAAGAGCGAAGAATGGGATGGGATGATTGGGGTTGGTCGCTCAGGTGGATAGGGAGGGGAGCACTTGCATCTGGCTCTTATCGACGTCATCAGCAAGTTCCGGATTGGGCGCTAGTCCGTTTTCTGCTCCTCTTTTGTGCTTGCGGTCAGCCAAAGTGGTCTGTGCACATGATTATGTGTTGAGTGCAGTTGGCTGGCCCGGCGATGCCCTGGGACTGAATCGATGCCGATCACTTTGACTTTTGGAGCTGAACAACATCAGCAACACGGATGACTTCTGGTGCTGTAGTTTCCTCAAGAGGATGCCACAGTACCGGTGCTTCTTTCAAGGGGCGACTCTTGGATCTAAAGTTTTAGGAAGCTGTCCCTCGTGGACATGACATCCGCAGCCAGCACGTGCATATTCCGAGGTTTGTGCTGTGAAGGAGGACTTATTGTTTGGGCTACCACTTTTCAGTGGGCTGGACCTAGGCCGCCATGGTCTCTATGACGTCTCAAGCCGCCGGACCCCTACTGCGAGATTTGCACAGTAGCAGCTCTCAGTCTCACGAATGCACAGAACAACTCATGTGAGCGCTTCCATGAGGAACAGTAGGAGACTAAGCATGTAGATTACACTACGCTATGCAACGGCTTCGGTCTTGTACCTAACTTCAGAGAATGTCCACATAAGCTTGAGTCTCATGTTCAGCTGGCAGTTGTTGCCAAACTCCCGTGATACCTGGCGCTACAATGAAATATAGTATATTCTATTCTTTTATCCGTGCAAAATGCCATCGCTAAATGCATGGAGCGGGGACCCACCTCGTAGAGACGGGAGGATCCATCGCATCCAGTCTTCCATCCCGTCTGAGCTTAAGCGCGTGCGTTCACCTACAAACGCGTCTCACAGGCCGTGGGGTATCTAACCTACCTACGAAGTGCTTCCTCGCCTTTCTCCTGAAACTCTCTCGCACATGAGCAGCTTGGCTCACGTACAAAAGAGCAGCAGCTGGCAGCCTCCCTAAATATGAGCTTCACATGAAGGCATCCAATGAGCCCCATTAAGCGCATCTGGGACCGGAAATCAGCATCACACGCTGCTCGCTCATCGTCATCAAAGATGCCGGGAGTCATTAGCACACCGGTTGATACCATCGATCTCACCATCGACGATAGTGAGGAAGAACAAGAGCCTCACACTCCTCGCCTTTCTCGCCAAGATGTATTTCCCATCCTTCGTAGGGTAGGGACGGTTTCAAACAGCCCAGCTGCAGCGGCGGTGGCACCGCCCGTCTCCGTCCCATCAGCACTGGCATCACCGCATGCCCAACACCAGTCCGGACGGAAAGGAGCTACTGCCGCCACTCCCTCCAAACCCGACCCCGCTGCGGGAGGTGCGTCAGTCGCAAGTGGAAGCCGCCACAATGTCAGCCCAAGGTCCACCAGGTTATCCCAACTTGATCCCCACGATGCTTCACCACTGAACGTGGCTGGCCGTACTGCCTCAGCCTCGAGTGGCCACATGGCCCAGCATGTCACTCCCAGCAGAAGGACAACCAAGGAGGAGGCCCAGTTTGACGTCGACATGATTGCCACTCGGCTCAAATCCTTCGCGGCCGAGATCGACAAAACAAATGCTCGCCTGATCCAGTACACAGTCAGGTCGGTCATCAAGAATCCTCGGAAACGACGCCATGTGGCTGCCTTTGACGACTTCGCCGACATGGGCCCCATTGCTCAAGAACCGGCCACTGCCAGCGAGGGTGCTCTGCGGATTCAGCTCAAGGTGCGTGACCCCGCGGGAACTGTTACTGTGCAAGCTACTTCGAGATCAATACTAACCTGAACAACAGCTGCACTTTGCATCAGACAAGGCGCCGCGGAAAAAGAACGCCTGGTTCCCCCAGACGGTCCTCAACAACGTCAAGCCAGCCGTGCCCAAATACCGCTTCCACCACGTTGAGATCAGCAAGAACATCATTACACCAAACACCCAGCTGAGGTTTATACCCTTTCTGCGAGATCTCGATGTCACCGAGGAAGCTAAGTACTACACTTGGATTGATCAGCTCAAAGAACAGGACCAGAGCGCCGGCATGGAGCCCCTGGCTCTGGATAGCGACCTCAAGAAACAGGCTATGGCAGGCAAGGAGTTTGCCGCAACCCTTCACGCCTACCTCGAATACTGGATCAAGAAGCTAGGACTCGAATCCCTCAACAGGTCAGCTCTCATTCACTACATGGCCAGCGAGACACCCGATGACGACACCGCTATCACGCCCCAGCAAAAGTCTACTCTATTGGATTCTGAAGCCGTCAGCACCGGCACAGCAGATTCTCATGCCGCAGCCAAGGCTTTCACCGAGGCGTTCAATCGGACTTTTGGCAAACAGGCCACGTTACGCCACGTGCTCATGCTCGATGATGTAGTCGAGCACCTGCTTACAAGCAAGAAGGGCAAGGACACCAACGTCCCGCCGAATCTGCGGGACGAGGAGCTGCTGCGCGACCTCGAGAACGAGTTGGCCACGTATTCACTGTTCAACTGCCTCATATGCTTCAGCCACGACTGCGAGCATGGCTTTTTGGATGAGGACACCAATATGAGTAACAGGTTCTCTATCTCCACCAACAACGCCAAGCTGGCTCCTCTTGTGAGGAGAAGATGGACCGAGCAGACCAAGCAGAACCCGCACCAAGAGGCAAGCAGCGGTCCTGCAACCCCCTGCAAGAACGAATGCTTCCAGGGCCCGCACCCGAATGCACCTGCACCACCTGCCTGGAAAGACAAAGAGGTCAAGCTCTTGAGCGCCATGTTCGCAACGCTGGGCAGGAGCACCGTCAGGCCCGAGTGCGCCGTTGCGACCATCCTTGGTCGGAAGTGCTGGGACGTGCGCAACAAGCTCGTGAGCCTTAACCTGTCACTACCCTACATGGCGCCGCCGCCCGAGCAGCCCAGAGCCAAGAACATGCCGTGGTATGATCGGAATAAGAAGATGTTGACGAAGGATTTCGAGAACCAGACCAGGGTACACGACTTCCAGCAGATAGAAATTATCGAACCCTGCCACCACGAGGGTCCATGCAGTCCGGCCAACAAGTGTCGCTGCGCCATGGCGAGGCACCTATGCGAGCGGTTCTGTCAGTGCACTGCCGATAATTGTCCCTATAAGTTCACCGGTTGCGCCTGTCATGCGACAGGCAAGTCCTGTGTCAACGATAAGTGCATTTGCTATACGCTCAACCGCGAATGCGACCCGGTCCTCTGCTCCGGGTGCGGGGCCGCAGAGAGGGCGAACCGGCTCAACATGCACGACGATGCCCTCCATGCGACCGGGTGCCAGAATGTCCCGTTGCAGCGCGGAGTCTCCAAGGCTCTTCTCATGGGTGCGTCTCAGCTCGAGGGCTGCGGCTATGGCCTCTTCACCGCCGAGGACATAGCCCAAGAGGAGTTCATCGTCGAGTACACGGGCGAGAAGATCAACCAAGACGAGGGCGTGCGGCGCGAGGCGCGGCGCGGCAACGTGTTCGACGAATCATCTAACACGTCCTACCTCTTTACCCTCCTCGACACGGAAGGCATCTGGGTCGACGCGGCCATCTACGGAAATCTGAGCCGCTACATCAACCACGCCGGCGACGGCGACAAGCGCGGCGCCAACATTGCGCCCAAGATCGTCTACGTCATGGGCGAGTACCGCATCCGCTTCAACGCGACGCGGGACATCAAGACGGGGGAGGAGCTCTTCTTTAACTACGGCGACAACTTCCCCAACCTTACCAAGAAGCTGCTCGAGGACAAGGACGCCGAGCAAACCGGGCGGCGCAAGCCGGGACCTAAGCGCAAGCCCGGCCGGCCACCCAGCAAGACGACGGCCAGCACGTCTCACAAGGGCAAGGGCAAGGAGGTCAACTTCGCCCCGCCGTCCAAGCGCGTCGGGCGCCCCAAGGCCCGAGGCAACGCCACCAAGACGGCGCCCACCTCTTCTCGCATCCACCACGCAGACGAGATGGACTGGGAAGCATCAGAAGTCGCCACCCCGGGCGCGGAAGAAGACGATGACCTGGAAGAAGAAGAAGCCGGTCCGCCTAGCTACTTCTCCCCCTCCGGAACCCGGCGTCGCCGTCCCCGCATCCCACCCCTCCCAGAGGACGCGGACGACTACGATGAGTACCGCCCCGCCCGCGGCGGCGGCGGCGGCGGCGGCCACGACTCGGCAGACGACACGGAGGCGTACACACTCGCCCGCGACCGTAGGAGGCGGCGGGCGGCGGCGCGCGCCAGCGGTCGATTCGGACAGGCGGGCGGTGCCGACGGGGTGGGCTCGGACAATGATGGCAAGACGCCCACGACGCCGAAGAAGGGCAACCGCGGGGGCGCACGCCCCGGTGCCGGTCGGAAGCCGAAGAAGCCCGTCACCCCGTCTGCTAAAGCCGGTGGGAGCGCGAGCGGGACTTCGCCGGAGGAGGAGGAGGAGGAGGTCGAGGACTCGTACATGGCTGATGACAACGGAGATGACTCGGACGGTGCGCCCGCGGTCGAGAGGGGGAGGGGCACTGCTGCGTACAGCCTTAGGAACAGGGGCAGGAAGAGGAGGTCGGCCGGGAGGGATGATGGTGACGAGGAGGAGGAGGCTGGGCAGGATTACGGCGATGTCAGTGAGCTCCGCGGACACGATGGGCATGAGGACGATTATGACTCGGACGATGTCATCGACCGGTCGAGGAGGAAGAGACAGAAGCCGGCCAGGTACCGGGCCGATGAGTAAGGCACTCCGTCGGTTTGGATAAGGCTCTCCGTTTGGCGAGTTGGGGAGTAGAGGGAGGGAGATCAGGACAGGGATCATTAGTGATAGTAGTGAGGAGTGTATGTTTAGGTCTCAGCAGGATCACGGGAATACAAATATCCCTTGCCAGACTAGCGGCAGCGAAGAGGACGGAGATGGCATTTGTCGACCGCTAGAGAAGGGACGGGAGGAAGCCAACGTGCTGTCGGGCCAATAGGGGCAGGCCAGCTCCATCTTCACCAGCTTTTGACGGTCTTATTTATCGGCTGAGAAGGCTGAAAGGAAATCTATTCGGTGCTATCATCCTTCGCTCGATCTGCCATTCTCGGAAGGAGGATGATTTCCGGGGGGGGGGGGGGTTCTTGGGACAACCTTCGGGCGATATCATCAAAGTCAAAGGCGGAAGGTTATGAATTGTTATCCATTGGCCAGGCCGGAGAAGGTCAGAAAGGAGGAGAGAGAAGTGCAGGTTAGCGTTAAGACCGATAGGCACAAATGGGTTCTAACAGTTTGCAAAGCATAAGGATTGAAAACAGCGCCCGTGATTTGAACCACAGCAATAATTTGATCCAGTCGTTCCTCCCTAATATACATGACGGTCAAGAACTCCGAAGCCCCCCCCCCCCCCCCGACACCAACCAGTTCGCCATGTAACGAAATCCAACTGGGCGGATTATTACTCGACGACATGGACAGGACGTAAGGGAAAGAGTACACTGTTTCTTCCCCCCTCTACCCCCCCATCCCGGGAGCCTGAAGGCCCCCGAGCTAACTAAACCCTGCCGACGTTGGATAGAGAATATGCACCTCGCTCGTCTCTTAGTTCCACGGCTGTCTTCCACCCGTGATGGTGTGGTATATGTAAGCGCCTTGTTTCCGGCCGTTCCAGACTAGAAGCGGTGTAACGAGAGAGGCGGACTTTTACATCCTGCCCCCCTCCCCAGCACCCAAGAGCAATACCAACCACAATAGACCCGGTCAGATGAACGGCATCCCCGTCCCCCAAAACTTGACGCGACTTTTCCCTTTCTCTCCTGACTCCTGAGTTATAATGTCCTGTCTTGTCGAAACGTTGGGGGGGGATGCATGCAGTCTTGATACGAATGTTTAAAAACCCGACCTTGTTGTTCCCTTTCTTTATTTGCCGTTTTGTGTGCGCTGATGCCGGGTATCGCTGTCCCTGATAACGACCTTAATACCCGAGCCAGAGGTTGTTGCATGCAGTGTTCTGGTGTGGAGCTACGCCGAGCTCGAAATAGTGGAATGTTTCTTGTTGTGTCCCGTCTTCCTTCGTGTGCCCCTCGTGCGGTATTATACGCTCTGGGGGTAGACGCTGGCAGGCTAGACGGTTGTTAGTCATGGTCTGGCGTGAGAAGTCAAGGGGCAGCGTTGTTACGTACCGGACTGTTAAGAATGTGGTTCCTCTTGTTCCGTCCCTTCTTGATGTGGTTCTTCAGGGCGTTGGAATCGAGCGGCTTGAGCAGCTCAAAGCTGCAGAGTAGTTCAGAGGACACCGACATCACGGCTCCCCAATTGTCGAATTCTCCGCAGTACTGTGTTCATTGTTAGTCACGCTCGTCAGTGGCAGGTTGGTATATGATGGACTCACATTTGGAGCACTAAAGACAGTGACCAGAACCCTGTCGTTGAAGAATTCGTAGCCGTCCTCGACAACCATGTGCGCCCGGCACACCAGGTCAAAGTCATGCGTCGCAAGAAAATCCGTTATGACCTTCTTGCCGAAGCAATAGCTGACGCCTCGTTCATTCGCCTCCCAGTCTTGTTCCATGTCTGCCGGATCAGACCAGAGCAGATCGTTCAACAGGCCGTAATCAGGAACGTCGGTGGGCCGAGCGATGTTGCGAATGTCGTCCATGTGGCTGAGTGCGGGAGAAAGTCCGCCGTGCACGCAGAAGATCTTGCCAGCAACAATAGCGGCTATGGGCAGAGTGTTAAAGCAGTCGATAAATGTCTTCCAGATCTTGACATTGCATCGCCGCTTGCACTCGTCGTAAAACCCGTACACCCTCGTCACATTGGCGCATTCGTGGTTGCCGCGCAGCAGGAAGAAGTTCTCCGGGAACTTGAGCTTGTAGCACAGCAGAAGCAAAATTGTCTCTAGAGACTGCTTCCCTCGGTCCACGTAATCGCCCAGGAACAGGAAGTTGGCGCTCGGTGGGAATCCGCACATCTCAAACATCCGGATAAGGTCGGTAAACTGCCCGTGTACATCGCCGACAATCTTCACGGGGGCGTCTAGCTCTAGCAGGGCCGGCTGCGAGAGGAAGACCTCACGCGCCCGCGAGCAGATGGCCACGATTTCGGCGTTCTTGAGGCACACGCTCTTTGTGACCTTACCAGCATAGGCGGCGTCCAGAAGCCGCTTGATGAAGTCGTCCAGATCAATGTCCTTAATCTCGGCCATGGCAGGTCCCACTCCGCCAGATTCTTCCCTCGAGAAGGATCCGACTACCGGAGTCTTGTTGATGGGGTTGATGGTGTTTTCCCGCTTGACGAGGATCGATTGTCCTGGTAGCTGGGTTTGCGTGTCGGCATTGGTGCCGGCAGAGGGCGGTGCGTCAGACACGTGGTCAACCTCCCCCGAAGCTTGAGCGGCGGAGACGTCATGTATGCCGCTCTTCATGGATGATGACTGTATGGGGGATGGTGGTGGTTGAGGGTCGCTGAGGTCATTGTGGTAATCATCACCAGGCGGACTACCCGGAGGCATGGAGTCGGACCGGCTGGCTCGTGACAGACCTGATTTCCCGCTTCTGCCCGACTTGACGGACGCCGCATCGGTCTTATCGGGGGCGTCCCCATTAGGGATTATTGTCGAGTTCCTCGGGCTGTCATTCTTTCCAGCGCCGGGTATCTTTGACTTGAGCGTGCCGCGGAATGACCGTGATGACTCCTTCGTGTCCGACCTACTGAACGAAGGGTACGACTGCAGGCCGTCAGTGGCGCCACTTCCGCCTGGGGATGGCTTTGCGTCCTTGGAAGGCTGGTTGCCCATCGTGTCTCTTGCTCAGAAGTGTCAAGATGTTATCCTGGTTCTGGAGGGAGATGAGGGGTTGGACGGTGTGCGCGTGTCAGGTTTGTGGTCCGGCAGTATCGCCTTCGGAATGCCACAACAGCCTACCGCTGCACCCGTCTAGGAGCGAGAAAGTTGATCTGGACTTCCCAAGCCCGGTACTAGGGAGGATGGTAGAGTCGATCGAGACAGGAGAGGAGTCGGGTGGCGGTGTTGCAGCGTCGACCCGATGAAGTCTCCGTTTTTGAGGCTGTCTTGAACTCGCGGGGAAATGCGTCTCGATGGATCGAGGTCGTAGAGGCGGCTGTAGGCGGCTCGAGGTCGATGCGATAGATATTCGATTGGTAATATGTTCGTGATTACGAAGTATGAAGGTGAGGCGGCGGAAGGCTGCTGGGCTTTTGAGAGGCTCGGCTGTCAGCGGAAGGCCGGAGTGATGAGAGCGGAGTTAGAGGTAATGGCCGCGACAATGTCCAGCTGGTTTCGGGGAAAAGATATGATGTCAGCCTTGCCTGCCTAACCGAGTAAGGCTAGGAGCAAGTATGGAAGGCACACGGCTGGGAATAGATGATAATCTGTTTCGATGTCGATTAAACTTGGACTTGAGTTGATGAGTCAAGACCACGGTTTGCTCGAGAGGTGGGAAAGATGACGACGAGGCTCCGGAATCTGAAAGAAATGCGGGGAGGGAAGGAGACGGAGACACACGCACAGGTACTGAGGTGAAAGTGGTTCAGGTGCAAAGTTGGGCCACTTTGGGAAAAACACAACCCAACAGATGAAGTTGCTAGAGAACAAGTCGGCCAATCTTGGTGTTGCTTCTGGTTTTGCAGGACGGTCAAGGTGGCGGCAATCTGAGCGAGTGGGAGGAGACGGAGGCGATGATGGTAGGTGCTCAAGTTACTGCAATCGGGTCGTCGGGTCGAGAACCTCTTGGAGTCTTGGAATCCGGCTGGAGTGGGAGCTGAGCTGAGTGGTAGGAAACTTTGGGGGAGAAGGTTTGGGAGGGTTGCCAAGGCCAGAAATGCACAGGTTTATCTTGGCCGCAGCTCCTGGTCCGACAAGCGTGGCAGAGTGGACACAATGAAGGTGTGAGACCGATAGGAGGCTCTTGGCTGTGTCTTGTCACTCTTGTGTGCCCAGAAAGGTCACTCTGTTGGCTCGTGTCATGACGAAACGAGGGGAGTGGAAAGCTGGAGCAATTGAGTTACTCGAAAGAGCTTCAGCATTTAAAAAGAGACAGCTGGGAATGGAGACGCTGAAACTCGAATTGGTTCAGATCGGCCGACAGGTGACAGAGCCCAAGGCCATTGTGGGGGTCAAACGCATGTTGCTGCAGTAGGCCTGCAGCGCTGACTTGTCGGATGTTACTTGTTCTCCCAGTGTCTCTCCCAATGGATTGATTCCAATCCCCCAATGATGCAAAGGGGAAGAAAAATATGTGAACATGGACAAGGGCGGGGGTCAATCCGCGCGCCAATGAAGCACATTCCCAATTCCCATTCCCGGGTTCGGGAGTGGCATGGGCGATCACTGGCACTCTGACAGTTCTGGCAGTCCTGGCAGTAAACTTCCAGGTTGATAGTAAACGTCGATGCGAGTTCGGCAGTGGTTGTCGAAACGTCTCCTCTTGGCTGTGATTTAAGTTTCTTTCAAGGTCATGGGATGAGCTCCATACCATGTTTGCCTGGTTCAGAATCCAGATATCGCGGGGCATGTGGGTATAAAGAAGGCGAAACCGCACAACACACACAGAGCCGGACAACAGTTGTTTACCGCCGACGTTGCGAGCCAGTATGGTAGATTTACCGGATTACTAGAACAACCTGGAACTATTTCTCACTCGCTCATGCATTGAGTGAGGTTGGGAAGGGGCGGAGCTACCTAGGCGGTTAAAGATGTGACGCTTCCTCTCTGTGAGAGAGCTCCAAAACTCCTTCACCGAACGTCGAAATGCAAGGCTCCATCACAGCTGTGTCTGTACCAAGGCCTGCAAGAAGGGGCATATCTTATCGGCCATTCGCCGTCGACAGGCACGTGCTCTCTTTCGCTGTGAATGTGGGGGAGCTCCTGCTGTGTCCCTCTGTGAGAATGCTTCTTTCCAGTTGTTGCAAAGCTTCATTGCTCCAGTGGAACCTCATCCAACCTTGTTGATGTTTCTCTCGGTTGTCTGCACTCCGTTCCGGTGCCACAAACAACGCAGCCATATACCAGGTATCCATTTTCTGGTCCATCGCTTCAAACGGAGCTGGCCTCTGTCGACTTTTAGCAGCTCCTCTTCAAGATACTAGGTACCGAAAGGGCTGATAGCCTGGTCTGCTTGTCACAGCCATTTTATATCTCACCTATTTACGCAAGGGCTCAGCATATCCAGACCTACCCTATAGACATATCCACAGAGAGAGGGTCAGTCCTACACGTGACAAGCCTGGAAGCGTACGTAATTACCGCCCCCTCCACCTTGTATTCTATCTTTAGAGCCGCCTCATTACCCCACTGAAGCTCCCTCCTTCAGCCACTGGTGACGAAGATGTCCGCTGAGCCTCACAGATCGCCTGCAACTCAAGATTTCCCCAAGCCGTTGGTTTCAGGCTCACTCGAGCCCAGCACCTTGGCATCGACACCGAGCCCAACACACTGGAAGCATCGACTTTCCACGCATGCGCCAACGTCCCCTATGTCAGGCCGTCAGGCACTATTTCGCTTAGCATGCCTGGAGTACATCTTGGAGCTGCCCTTTGCAGCAGAGAAGGTCATCCTTGGTAAGATTCCTCCTGCTGGTGGTGCGGGTCAAGTTACGCGTCCTGTGGTTGAGTTATTCGTATCCCCGGGCTTCTGTGGTGGAAGATAGGGCGTGGATCATGGCAGTACGAAGTACTTTAAGATTCCATATTTCTTCAGTTGCTGATCTTGCTCAGCAAAGGCCGCAGGGGATGATGATCGATATCTCTCTGTTGCACCTTCAAAGGCCGCTCCATCTGACATGGGCTCAAATTTGATTGTAGCTACATAGTCTAGGAGATACCCAGCTGATATTACAACGGCCTTCTTCTGGTAATCTCAGAACCCGTAGGGCAGAAAGGCATCATCAGTTCTTACGCTGCCTGGCCCCTGAATGGCTCCTTCTTCGATACCGGCCCAATCAGACCAATTACATCACTGGTGTGGGGGGGGGCTGAGCCGCCCCGCCGGAACCTGTTGGGCCAAAGACCGCCAAAGTGACGCCAAAACACAACGCCCGCAGCTGGCCCGCCACTGCGCCACGTCAACACACTCTCTGCTGATGTGTGCTGAGCCAGGATCCCAAAGCTGAATCGCACTGATCGCCAGCTCGGAGTTGTTTATGCTGCTGACAACACTCTGCATCCCTTTGTATTTATCTTGACCACCCCCGGAATCTACACACTCTTTTCATCATCTCATTACCCTTACATACCTTACCTATCTACCATTCCCATCGTTCAGCCCTCCCTGCATCCATTGGGATAAGCTTACCCCGAATCATCTGGTAGTCTGAGGTCACATTCCGCTCGCTATCCGACGTCACTTCTTTTTGAACCACTCGACGATAACGACCGATAAACCGTCGCTGGTTCAAACATCGCATCGGACATCTTACGCAAGGAAAGACAGGCCGAGAACCACCCAACACAACAGACATCGCAAATATGGGCAACTTCGGACGCTGGGCCTGTGTGGCGTTACCTTTCATCCTCACATTGGGTGCGGTGATTGCCCTTCTAGTTGCAGGTCTAGCAGGCGTGGCGGATAAGAGCCTCTACATGTTTCAGATCAACACAACCGATCTCCAGATCTCGCCCGCATCATTAGCAAGTTTAGTCGACCGTCGGGCCGCCGCTCCCATCGAGTTCCACGATGCGTCGCTCCTGCCTGCCGAGAAGAAGGAGAGCGCCGATGCTGCGGCTGATGCGACAACCACGTCTGTCACCACCGACGCCAAAACCGGAAACATCACGGCCGCCGATCTGGGCCTCTTCGATGTATACGACATTGGTCTCTGGGGCTGGTGCAACACCGCCCAGAACGGCACGCGGTCGTGCACAAAGCCCGAGTTCAACTGGGCCGAGAAGCAGCTGAACATGACCACGGATGGTCTTGAAGGCATCGCCAGCGCAGCTGGCCAGAAGCTCACACTGCCCAAGGAGATAACAGGCGCCATCAAGACGTTTAGCAGCATCGCAAAATGGACCCAGGTCGTCTTCATCATTGCGGCGATCGCTCTCGGTCTCGAACTATTCTTTGGCCTGTTTACCAGCTGCAGCCGGGGTTTCTCATGCCTGACCTTCATCGTCGCTGGCGTGGCAGCGGTGGCTGTGTGCGGCTATGCTGCTCTCGCAACAGCAATGTCCGTCGTCGTTGTGGGTGCAGTCGAGGCATCTGCCAAGTTTTACGGCGTCCAGGCCGACTTCAACACAAAGTACCTCGCCGCGGTGTGGATAGCTGCCGCATTCGCCATTGCAGCAAGCTTCTTCTGGATGTTCACCGTCTGCTGTTGCGCGCCAGACCATTCATCCCGCCGTTCGGGCCGCAAGAGGCATCTCGACGAGGAGGGCGAGAAGCTGGTGCCCGTTGGCGCCTACCAGCCCATCAACGACCAGAACGGGTACCAGGGTGGATACAACAACGGGCATTCGAACCCGCAGTACGGATATGCGCCTCAACCGCGTGCTCAGCGCAATCTGGCTTACGAACCTTACTCGCACTCGAATGTGTAAGTGTGGTTTTCGATTCCTAGCAGGCGCGTAGTACATACCAGGCACAGGGATGTTGTTGCGTTGCGATTGTCTTCAGGAAGTGTGTTCATACATCACACTGCAGTCGCCGGCGTTACGGATGCTGCAATTGTTGGGAGCCTACCATGGCCGTGGCCTCAGTATGGGCAGTGGGATGCTCAAAGATGGAGGAGCAAGGCGACCAGAGCAGGGATGATTGCGTTTGGAATGATACCCAGAAGGGCTATGATGATGGGTTAGACCTTCAAAAAGGATCAACTCTTACGAACATTTATTGAAATTAGATCTTGTCTGAGATACCTCGAAAGTTAACTTCGTGGAAACCTGGAAATTTGATGCCAGCCGTTTAGCGCCGTATCCTTTCTGCTTTGTCACGTGCTGAAATTTCTCACTTGCACCCCGAACATTGAGACTCACTCACCTGCTTTTGCAACGGCACAATATGTGTTAACGCTCATTTATTTTTTATTGACTTCCTGCAAGTGGCTGTCTCCGTTGGGTCGCCCTCCATGCCCAAAACATCTTTGGTGTTAGTATCGCGGGGCACATCACCGCAGACCAGGTCATAGCCATGGCATCAACTGTAAGTTTCTATATTGGCGGGGTACCTAAACTTAACCTTGGACCCTACATGCATTCATAAACGCCCGGCCTAACCCTTCTCTGGCAGAAGAACCTCAAAACTCCAAGGCAAGACCTAGTCCACTGCCCCATTACCGCCCTCGCCTTCTACCCTCCCTCCTCGAACTCACCCTTACCCTCATCCTCACCCTCATCCCTGTCCTCCTCCTCGCCGCTCTATGTCCTAGCCGCCGAAGACGCCAACCTCAAGACCTACCCAGCGCACTACTCACCCTCCTCCCCCCGCCACCAACCTTGCGCGAAGCTGCGCGTCTTCGCCGAGCAGTCCATCCACGGCATCTCCGTCTCTTCGGCGGGAAACCTCCTCATCTGGGGCGCTCAGTCAGTCGCCGTCATCCCCAAGCACGATGTAGACCTCCTTCTCCTCGGGGGTAGACAAGACGAAGCCCCCACCCCCATTGAAGCTAGGGCTTGCGACTGGGTCTACGACGGCGCCATCTCGCCCTATGACGAGAACAAGGGTGTGCTGGTGACGGCGCATAACGAGGTTGTAGTGTTTACTGTCGAGAGCAGCGATGGGGGCCAAGGAAAGAAGAAGAAGAAGGCGGCGATCAAGTTCGGGGAGATGGTATTCCTCAGCAGACCGATATTGTACTCGACCACGGTGCGGTGGACGGCGGAGGACAGCGTGCTCGTCGTTTCCGGGACGGTGTTTGGGGAGATTGTGGTGTGGAGGTGTAGGTTGGATAAGAAGGGGTCCTCCAAGTGGGACGCGAAGGTGCTGTTCGTTTTTACTGGGCATGAGGGATCGATTTTCGGGGTGTCGTTGAGCCCGGAGGTGGAGGTTGTGGAGGGGCGGAAGCAGAGGTTGCTTGCTAGTTGTAGCGATGATCGGACGGTGAGGGTGTGGGATGTGACTGAGAATCCGGAAGAGGAGGACGAGGCGGCGATGGGGGAGGAGAGGGTGCTTGAGGTCAGGGAGACTGGATTTGGAGAGAACCACAACTCGGAAACGCACGAGACGACAGACTCGGTCTCGGCGAGGAGATGCCTTGCTGTTGCGATTGGACATGCGTCGAGGATATGGCATGTTCGATTTGCTTGCGAGGAGGGCGTGAAGGCGGGTCCGATTGAGTTGTACTCGTTTGGGGAGGACACGACGATGCAGAAGTGGCGGCTCAGCGGTGGTGTTGGTGCGTCCAGTCCGTATCCGTTCGCACTGGAGCACCAGGAGAAGACGGCGTGTCACAACGGCAAGCATATCTGGTCCTGCGCCGTTACTTCTGACGGCCAGGGGAGAAGCCTCACTGTCACCGGTGGTGCTGACGGGAAGATCACCCTATTGAAAGGCGGGGACGAGGGCGTCGCTGTTAACAGGGCTACAACGAGGCCCGTGAACGGCTTCCTGTCGCTGAACGATGTGCTGCAGTCGATTCCAGTCGACAACAGGCCACCATGGTCGGAATCCGCGACATCAGCGAAAGACGGCTTCCTACGGTACGCCTACCTCTCGGAGGATAAGCTGCTGGTGTCGACCACCTCCGGACGACTGCTCCTGGGAGACTTAGCAGCCGGTCCATCTTGGGGCGAATACGGCATAAGTGCAGTAGACCAACGAGATCTGAGGGGCTACAACGTGGTCAGGGCAGTTGCGCCGGGCGCCGCCATCATTGGGTCAGCAAGCGGCAGTCTGTACTTCTGTTGCACCACCTTTGGAGTCACGAAGATCGACCAGCTATCGGGCAAGATCACGGATGTGTCAGCCATACCGGATGCCCATGTCGACTCCGTCGACGGTTCGGGGAGCAAGCTTCGGTTCTTCGTGACCACCCTTGGAAGTGCGGTAGCGACCGTCTTCACGCTCGACGGCATCACTTCGCCCACGAAACTGACCGTGCAGAAGAAAGACCTAGCGCTCCACATAGGGAACGTGGTCACATCGGTCGGTGTCTGCGACGACCTTCTTCTCCTCGGGTCCCGAAAGGGCGGGATCACAGTCTACCAAGAGACACCGGAGACGTACGTGCACCTTGCATCCCGCAACGACTGCAAGACCAAAGGCGGCGATGCAGTAACCAGCATCATCACCCTCCCTGCCCTCGCCGGCTCAAAGCACAGATACATCCTAACCACCTGCCGCGACGGCAAGTACCGGATCTACGAGCTCCGGTCCTCCCCAACCGGCCTATCCCTCGAACTACGACACGAGACAAACCCCCCACTCGGCCCCATGCTCGAAGGGGCCCGCCTCGTCCGCTCCCAACAAGGAGGAGACCTAGACCTCATCATATACGGCTTCCGCAGTACAAACTTCATCGTCTGGAACGAGACGCGCCAGCAGGAGGTCGCAAGCGTAGCCTGCGGCGGCGCGCACCGGACATTCGACTTCTTCTCCGACCCGCGCGACGCGAACAGGCTGCGCTTCGTCTACACCAAGGCCTCGGCCATGGGCATCTTCAGCCAGGACGAGCCCTCCGCGCAGGTCCTTAAGCAGGGCGGGCACGGGAGGGAGATCCGCGCCGTCGCCGCCTCCTCCTCCTCGGTCGACGACGACGACGGCAAAACTGGGTCGCCGTCATCGCCGTACATCGCCACGGGAGCGGAGGACACGTGCATCCGCATCTGGGACTGGAACAACAAGAGAAACGGCGGGGAGGAGGAGGTGGCGGATATGCGCTGCCTGGCGTTGCTGCAGAAGCACACCGCCGGTCTGCAGGCGCTCAAGTGGGAAGGGGACGGGTACCTCCTCAGCAGCGCCGGGTCGGAGGAGTTCTTTGTGTGGAAGGTCACGACGCTGGAGTCGGAGTATAGGGGCCTGGCTGTGGTGTGCGAGGCGGCGTTCCCCTTCCGCACGGCGGATGGGGATTTGAGGATCGTGGACTTCGATTCCTGGACTTATCCTCCGACGGAGGCGCATCCCGAGGGTGGGGTATACCTGACCATGGTCTTTTCTAACTCGGTGCTGAAGTCGTATCGGTACACGAGAGCTGGGGGATTTGAGTGCGTGCAGACTGGGAGGTACACTGGTGCTTGTCTGACGCAGGTGAAGCAGATGGGCCCGCTGCCTGGACAACATGGCCAGAGGGTGATTACGGGCTCGACGGATGGTGTTGTGGCTGTTTGGAAAGCAACTTCGGAAGATGCAGAAGATGAGAAGGGATACCAGATTGTCCTTACGACGCAGGCCCATCAGAACTCTGTCAAGACCTTGGACGTTGCGGTTGCCTTCAATGACAGGTACTACGTCTTCACGGGCGGCGACGACAACGCACTCTGCAGCAATACCCTGGTGGCGAAGCCGAACGAAGACGGCGAACCGGAGCTTGGGATACTTGACGCCTCGCGGGTGGGTGACGCCCACGCAGCGGCCATCACAGGCGTCAAGGTCCTGCGTCAGTGCGAAGTCTTCACTTTCCTGGCCACCGTCAGCAACGACCAGCGGCTCAAGATCTGGAGGGTGGAGACGTCGCCCTGCCGATGCGTGGCGCTGATATACAACTCCTACAGCGCCCTGGCGGATCCCGGCGGACTGGAGGTTATCGACAACGGCAACCTGATCGTCGCAGGTGTCGGCATGGAGGTATGGAACTTCTACCTCGGCAGGAAATAGGAACTTCTGTGAGTCGGTAGTAGGTCTGGTCGACGAGAGGTAAAGGGTAGATATGTCGGAGCAGAGAAAGATTGCTCGTGAGGGGGGTGAAGCTGCTGTAAGCAATTGTAAGAGCAAACTAGCGCTCAGCACGGGCGAAAGACAGTTCAGAAGAGAAAATGTTATATATCAATTGAAATCTGTAAATGAATTTCAAGAATGTAGGCTCATGCTACAACTTCTCAAGCATAGTATCTCTAAACGGGTATCTCCCAAGAATCGAATAAGTAAAAAACATGAAAACCACCTATATCCCCAAATTGTGCCGGATTCGTATGTACGCCAGCCAAAGAATCGAAAAAAAGTCATAACCACCCCTTCCAAGTGCGTGTAATCCGCTCACGAAGTGATGGCGAACAGACTCGCTCCCAGCGAGTTGCCAGTCCGCGCACCGCCGTCGGCGGCGAGCAGGTCCTGGACGTCGGCCGCGCTCAAGCTCGCGGGGAACTCGTACGACGAGGGGAGGACTTTGATCGACAAAGAGCTGGAAGCGGAATCGAATACGACGGCGACCTTCATGGTCCCTTCCGTGGGGCGGTCGAAGTAGTTGGGGTCGCCTCCGGGAGCGTTCGCGTGGATGGTGCTCTTGCACTTGTTGTCGCCGGGCGCCAGCACCTCAAGGACGTCGAACTCGCCTCCGCCCGACTGCCAGGAGCTGCAGTCGCTGTACTGGCTGGTGCGGGCGATGTCGTGGTGCAGCATCCAGTACGCAGGCATGTCGTCCTGGGGGCCCCCTGTCACGGGCTCGTGCGGCATGCCAAACTCGAGCAGGAACACCTTGTCCGCGCCTGCGAAGCCCATGTAGTTCACCGTGCCCGGATTCGCATAGCCGCAGTTGTCCCCGTTGCAGGGTACGTCGGAGTAGATTGCGAACTCGTTGCCCGAGGGGAGCTGGACGTCGCCCAGGATCTGCGGGGAGGAGGCGCCTTTGGTGCCGGTCGAGTCAACGTATGAGAGCGTGTTGCCAAATTTCGGGGACCAGGCGCCGGATCCTTGGCCACCCTTGTTGGCGAGGAAAACCAGGCCTTCGGCAATACCCGCCTTGCTGTCGTAACGGGCCTTCCTGACGTAGTCGCCGGTTATGGGGGCAGGGGACGGCTTGGGGGGGGCGGGAGCGGAGGTAGGCTTGACGTAAGCCCCGGCTTGAATGCCGGCGACAGCATTTGGGCTCGGGTTGGCCACTGGCGCAGCCGGGGTCGATACCTCAGGTGACGGCGCAGCTGCAGCGGGTGGTGCCGTTGCAGCAGCCGGAGCAGCAGCAGCAGGAGTCTCAGGCCCAAAGTAGTTGTTTTCCCACGAGACTACCTGGCCGTTGATGGTGGCAACGACCCAGTCGACCCTCTTCTCGACCTCCTTTGGTGCCTCGCGCTCTGAGTGCAGATGCGCATGCTTGTGCTGGAAGCGGGCATGCTTGTGTCCGTGGCGCTTTGCTACGGGCGAGTCCACCGTTTCCCTCTTCTCGTTAGATCCAGGGGTGTAGTAGGCGAACTGCTTGAATGTGGTTGGACCTCGGGCGAACCAAGCCATCTGACAAGTAGTTAGCTCACTGTGCAGTTCAAATATGAAGATCCGGATGGCATCTTACAGGCTCCGCGAGGGGACCAAGTGGGCCGCTATAGGGCTGCGGCACCTTGTCACAGCGTCCTGTCTCTGGGTCCATAAACACCACCTTGTCGTATGTGCCGGGAGGGCCTCCGACACCTGTGTACTTGATCTGTGACACAGGCGCGCAGAAGTAATTGAAGTTCTCATTTGTAGTGCCCTTACTGGCGCAGAGCTCCTGGCTTGTCTGTGCGGCCCGGCGTGAAATGTCTGGCCTGCTGCCCATCGTCGCCGCGCTGGCAAAGCCGGCCGAAGCCAACAATGCGATGCCACTAGCGACCTTCATTGTTCCAAATGGGGTAGTGATAGTCGTAATGTGTACGTGGTACTGTGTAAGTGTGTATGATGAAAATATGTGGTCCCGCCTGATAATGTGCGCCTCTTCTGAAGGGCTAAGATATGTCTCGCGGGAGGAGAATAGAGAGGAACGGGTAGAAGTGTAACTCGAGGTTGGTTATTTGAGTTATTCGAGGTTGGTTAAAATGATCGACAATGATGTTCGAGTGAGGTTGGTGATGGGCTACTTTGTGCCTCGAATATATGTGTGAAAGAGGGCTTGAAAGGAGTGGACAGGTGAATCTACACCAACAGCAAAGCACCGGAAGCACTCGTGAAGTCGTTACTGAACGCAGCGAACACAAGAGGTGAATTCCAAAGAGTGGTGGAAACGTGTGTAAGAGAGGCTGGTTGGGATCCAGGAGGGCCACCCTATCTATAAGTGCCCCCCTTTGAAGTCTCACCAGTAGGGCGGGTAGGCTCCCAAGGCATGTCAGTAACGCTACCCCCAGCGGCCCAGCCGACTCAAGATATTGAACCACCACTTGGCGGCTACTGTAAGTATGGGTCGGACACTTCTGGGCCCAACTCCAAGGAGACTCCAAGGCCACCATCTCGGTTTGCCAAGGCCTTGTTCTCATTGTCCCCTTCGCCCTCCTTTGTCGGTTGTGTCTCCCGTTCCTTGTCCTCCGTACCCTGCTTCACCGATCCTACCAATGGCTGTGCGGCCAGGAACGCAGGAGGAAGATTAAAAACCTTGTTTTGCTGATGGGGGGATGACTCGTGATGGGTGGATGGCCAGGGCGGGATATCCAGGTCCAGGTACCGCAACATGCTCTTTGTTGGACTTCTTTGAGCCATTCATGGCCCTCCATTGTTGCTGTGAAGCCTCTGAGTGCCGACGGGATGCATCTCCAACAAGACGTGGACCAACCACAGTGAGGAATGTGGCAGATGTGGTTCATGAAAAAAGATCTGCCCAGCCACATTGCGCTATTTTGGTGTGGGGCTGTCAGACTTAGTCTGACAACCAGCCCCTTGCAGTAGCGCGAAACGCACCGCCCAGGACCGTTTGCAGGGCCTGTGCATGCAGGTCCGACCCCACGTCGATCGTTTCTTCTGGCCCGGATGAGTTGTTCGACCAACTCTCTCGAGTCAGCATCATGTTGTTGTCGCCCATCCCACCATCGGATCCGGCCACGATAACCCCCTCGTCTGGTGTGAGTAGGACAACGTGGACAGCATGACTAGCCGCCCGAATTTCGAAGCAGCTAGAAAACCGGCGACAACTACACTAGTTGCGGTCGAGCAACAACGACAGGCAGTCAACCGCGACTCGATGACAGGGGAGGCTGAGAGTCCGAATGCTCCTGCTCGGCCATTTTAGCCTATAAGCAAGGGCACATCCAATGTACCGAGAATAAACTGAGGCACACCCAATATATCTGGGAGACGATTCGAATCCATTAAGGCGGCTCGGCGAAGACTTCTAGAAACCATGAAAATAGATTGCTCGAAAGAAACACCCGTAGATAACGACATCATCCGGGTTGATGGAGCAACACTTTTCCTGTTCCTGTCCATATAATCGAGAGAATATAGATGTCGTGGCTGTTGACAGGCAAACCGTGAACTGGGAACACGAAAAACACCGGCCGCAAGCCTGCGATCATGAGAACGGTTGTGTTGCCAGCATGTGTTGTCGCTGCTGTGCATCCCTCCCTCAGCGCAATCGAGTGCAAGGCAACCGGGAAGACAGAAAGCACTGCAACAGGGGGCGCTGGCCCCAACGAAAGGATCTCGCCTCCCCTCGCCTCCTGCTGTGGCTGAGGGGCAAAGACCGGCGGGAAGGAAGATTGAACTCTCACCTCTCGGACCGCTGCCGTCATCCTGTGACTTTGACTGGTCGAACTGCCCTTCAACATCGTAAATTCGTACATCCTGTTGCCAGGATATCTTGTCTCTAGCAATATGTCCACACCGGACATAACATCGACCAGTTCATGCCTTAACCCGTTTCCCTTTGCCGCGGGACCTCCCCCTGGTGCTGCTGCCCTGCTTTCCAGTGGCCGGCTGATCATAATTGTCCTCCTCATCTTCAGCAGCATCAATCCCGTTATTAATATCCTCGTCATCATCATCATCATCATCATCATCATCATCATCAACAACAGTAACAGCCAGCCGGGCCTTCCTCTTCTTCCCGGCCGTCGGTTCAGGTGGCGCCACCACCGGGTTGGACATACTGAATCCGGCATTCTTCGCCCTCAGCTTCGTCACCGCCTCTGCCATCCTTTTGCTCCCCTTCGCCCTCTGCCTGGGAGCAAAGGCCTCCTTCGCGCCCACGCCCACGGATCCCTCGAAGTACCTGGTGATGTTGCTCTGCGTTCCCTCGACGCCGCGCTTGTTCATGTCCCTGATGACGGGCACGAGCACCTCGTCCGTCCGCTCCTGGCTCCACCCGATCGTAGCCATGAGGAATTGTCGGAGGCCTTCGAGGTTGGGAACACCCCACTGGAAGGGTTCCGCGCTGCGGTCGACTTCCGGTTTCAGGTAGGCGTCTGACACGGCCGGGTTGGGGAAGCCAGGAGGGAGGAAGAGCTTCGCGCCTTGGGACTTGCGGAATTTGCGACGGAAGGGGGAGTCTGCGTCTGCTGCTTTGGGCCGGTTGTTGAGCTGCACGTCTTGCCACCAGTCTTTGAATTCCTTGAGACCGTTGGGGCCGGGGAATTCGGAGAGGATCTCGACTGCCGTGACGGGTCCGACGCCTGGCAGACCTTCTGTGTAATCGGACCCAAGCAGTAAAGCAAGCGATATGAGCTCGTGCCGTGACAGGGAGAGTTCTTTTTCCATGTCGGCGGCCAGGTAGCACTCGACCAGCTTGTTGCCGTTGAACATGTTCTTGTAGACTCTCGTCCCGCCAAAGAGGAACGTATCCGAATCATCAGTGACTATACCGTCGACTAACCCCAAGCTGACCAGCTCAGCACACTGCGCTTCAGCTTCCATCGGCGCAGTGATGTAAGGGATACCGAACAGTTGCAGTAAAGCTTGACACTCCGTGACCATGATCTGAGTCACTTCATCCGCGTCGCGGCGGTCCTTCTTCTGCTGAGCCCTCAATTGCTTGAGCTCCCGCTCATAATCTGCCTGATTCTCTGCCTGGGATTTGTGGTTCAGCTCGCTAGCGAAGCGCGCATGCTCTTCCGCTTCCTCGGCCATCTGCGCGAGCAGCTCTTCTTCTTCGGGGTCACTGAAGTCATCAAACTCTTCCTCGCCCGGAGCGTTGGGGTCGATATCGCGCTGGATGGGGTCGGCCGTGGCTAAGCCGTTGATTCGTCCGGGCTGGACGTCTTCTTGCATAACGTCCTCGTAAGTAAGTTCATCAGCGCCATGACGCTCCGGCCCTGCTGCGGGTGAATCCGCCCGCATCATCTCCTCATACTCTCTGTCAACGTCATCTGCGCGCTCCTTATCCGTCTTCTCCTTCTCCGGCTCTGTTCCCTCTGGTTGAGGAGACAATTCGACATCCTCAAAGTCAACGTCTGGAGACGGACTCCGTCGGGTCCCGGTGACAGGCGCAGCATCGCGGCCTTGCTCTGGTTCACTTGGTGCAGCAGAAGTGTCCTCCTCGACTAGATCAACCACATCATCACCGTTCTCAAGTGACTTCTCCACGACGATCGCCGAGACAGCTCTGCTCGCATCCCTGTTCGACGACGCTAGCCGACTCTCGAATATTTCTTTCGGAGCTGGTGTTGCTTTCGGAGGAGGCGCATCCACAATCTCGACATCGCTATCGTCCTCATCAGACGACAGGATCTCTATATGCTCCTTCTCTCGTCTGCGGCGAGCTTGCAGCATTTCCTCTCTCGCCAGCGCCTCGTCCTCAGCCGCCACCCTAGCATCCGCCGCCGTCTGTTTCTTGTACGTCTCCCGGATGTCCGTGTTGTCTGCCATCCACGGCGGGAGCGGTAACGGTGCACTCTGGCCTTTCTGCTCCGGTTCCCTTTCGAACCCGCCCGCCATTTCATCATCCTTCTTTGCCGGCTCCCTCTCGAACCCGCCCGCCATTTCATCATCTTCCGCCTCGCGCTCGCCCGTATCTCGCGATGTCGACGGTTTCTTGGAGCTCCCAGTAGGGGTGGCCTTAAGGGCGCTAGCAAATATCGAACCCTTCCAGTCGAGCTTCTCAAACGGAAGAGGTCCGCCGAAGGGGTTCTTGACGTTTGGCTTGATAGGTGCTTTCTCCACAGGCTTCTTCGGAGCAGCGGCCTTCTTCTTAGCAGCTTTTCTCAGCGCGGTTTGAAGATCCATGTCGCTGTCGCTGTCGCTGTCGGTGCTCTCCCGCCTCCGAACGGCCGCAGTAGCTCGGTTGTTGACGATGTGTGCGACCATGCGACCACTAGCCCTAATAGTGGCAGCGATGGGCCTGCTTGGGACCTCCGCAGCCTTTTGTTTCCACTGCGGTGCCGGTGCCTCGACGTCTTCGAACTCTTCGTGTTCGGCAGAGTCACGCTCAACACTAGGAGACTTCTTGTGCTGGCTTTCTAAGGAGATTGCGATGGCCCTGTTCAGGTCTCCGTCTTTATCTCCGTCATGGTCGTGCTGCACGCTTGGGGTATCGTGTTGGTTCTCCAGTGACATAGCAATGGCCTTGGCTAGATCCTCATCCTCGTCAACTGCAATCGCGTCGTCGTCACCACCGAACAGACTAACGGCGTCATCGTCGTTAACGAAGAGCGACTCCTCCAGTCCGTCGGCCTCCGTGATAGTAGGCTGAGCAGCACTTCCAACCTTCGGCAGCCGATTCAGTCCCTCAATAGGAACATCCTCAAAGTCCTCGTCCTCGTCCTCCCACTCCTCGTCCACAGTATCCTTCCCCTGATACTGAAAAGTGTATGCATCAACATCAATAGGCCTATGCACCTGTCCCACATCCTTACTCTCCTTGTTCACCACACCCAGCGCCCAGCCGCCCTCGGCACCCTCATTCCTGACAAGGATATACTCCCTATTTTTCTCGCCCGCGATCCTGCCCCCGGTCACGTCCGTGTCAATCATACCGAGCTCCTTCATCAGCCTCTGCGTCAAGTGATTCCTCTCCTTGACCCTCTCGATCTGAAACCTCGAAAACGCCATGCGATCGGGGAACATGTCGTCCAGCTGGTCTTTACTCAGCCCCATACGCAGCCGAGACCTCAGCCTCGCCGCGTTGAGAATGTTGTACCTGTCCGCCGGAGGCAGACTCTTGAAAAACTCCCCGTCAAAGTCGATCTTGCTGAAGTCGTAGAGATTGACATCCTCGCCCGCGTGAAACTGCCTCGCATACTCCTCCAGCTCCTCGATAGACATGATCCTCGGATCCTCCGGCTTGCCCATGTTGTCGATGCTCGTCTCCAGCTCAGGCAGGTGGAACGCGTCCGTCTTCCGAAACCCCCTGTTCTTCTTCCTCTCCTGGTTCGACATGCCCACCTCCTCGGCGTAGACAATACTCTCCATATCCGGTATCCGTTCGTCCTCCTCCTGCTGCACCACCCTACCCTCCTCCTCATCCCTCCTCCTCCGCCGCCTCTCCTCCCCCTCCACCTCCGCAGCGCGCTGCATCTGCACGGCCAGCAACTTCCCCGCCGTGCGCACGGCGTCATCGCGCCTCCCCTCCCGCCTCCTCCTCCGCCCTTGCAGCGTGGCGCGTTTCAGCGCCGGGGCGCCGCCGTCGAACACGAACACGGGCTGGATGCCGAACCACAGGAGCTTGCAGATGCGCCGGAAGAAGCCGACGACGTGGCTGTTGCGCAGCGCGTTGCCTTCCTTGTCGCGCACGGCCTTGAGGAACTGGTAGATCCAGATCGAGGCGTCGACGGCGAGGCGCTTGCGGTTGAGGGTCGCGAGGTTGGTCGGGCGGGCGCAGGGCTGGACGACCGTCCATAGGCCGTTGACGCCCATGGTCGCGGGGTCGTGTTATCGAGGGTTTTGAGGGAGTGTAGGATGGGGAGTTTAGGGGCTTGGGAGTTGGTTGGATGAAAATTCGCGGCGGACTGGCGGCGTTAGGTTGCCACTTGCGGTGCGGTCATGGTCGTGTCTGGCGCTGGTTGCTCAGAAGCGCGTCTGGTTGCTTGAAGCTCAGTTTGTATCCGCCCGCGCGAAAATGTTGTTGCCAAATAAAAAGAGAGACAAAAGGATGGAGGCAGGCGGAAGGCGCAAGGCACCGACCGAGTTGGAGATGCAATGACGCCCGATGACTCCACGCTCCACGCCGATCCTCGAATGTACGGAGCAACGGCCGAGCTTATCAGACCTTATCGATAAGCATATCGGGGGTACGGTCGTACCTGAGCCGACACCATGCATCAAAGTTGTAAATCAGTTACCGGTATCACATATCAACCAATTTGAACGCCTTCTGAAATTCTAGTCTCAGTCCTATCCTGGTCCGATGAGCTAGCCTTCATAACCATGACGGAGGCTCAAGGCAGCAGCCCGGACAAGGAAGAGGCGGCGGAGTTCCTGCGGTCGCTGCTCAACAAGAACCTCCGGGTGACGACGACGGACGCGCGCATGTTCTGGGGCCAGTTCAAGTGCACTGATCCGGTAAAACACTCCCTCTCACCCCTCTTGTGTTCCCTGGTATGGTTTGCTGATGAGTACCATAGGACAGCAACGTCGTGCTGGCTCACACATACGAGTACCGCCAGCCCTCAGCACAGAAGCTCGCTGAAGCAGGCGCGCAGACAGGGGGCGATGCCAGCAGCTCGGTCAAGGTGGACATGACGTCCAGGTATCTCGGTCTGGTCGTCGTGCCGGGGCAGTACATCGTCAAGATGGAGGTTGAGGAGTTCGCCAGTCAGATGCAGATCCCTGTGAGGCAGGGTCCCGTAGGCACGGAGGCTGCTCAAGACTTTTGAGAGGGGAGATGGATGGCCTTGAGGCATTGTACGGGGAAGACCGAGAGACAGCAGTTTGGTTGGGGCTCGGAATATGACTAGGAGTCGAACACGCAAACATAGTAACGAGCAAGAGGGACTCCATTAGACTTGTATTTGCCCATGTAGACGATATCGGCGGCCGTGATGCGGGATATGATATATAGGGGGAATAACCGGCAAAGCAAAGCGCGCTTGCGGCCTAACCAACAAAAAAGAAAACAGCTATGTGCAGTACTTTCTATGCAACAGAGCGAAAATGCCCCATGCCATTCCTACCAACTACCTCCCAAACCCCTCGCTAAAGTTCATCACCTCGCACCCCTCAACGGCCTATCAGGCTCATCACCACTCTCATCATCACTGTCACCACCAACGACATGCTGCTCCTCCTCGTCCTCCCCCGCATCGCTCCCGACGCCCCTTCTTTCCCTGCTCCTGTCTTTCTCACTCATTTCCGGTTGCCCCGAACGGGCACCGCTCATATCCTGATTATCCCTGTACACCTGCTCCCCAAAATCATCGTCGTCATCGTCATCGCTCCCGCCGGCAAAGGCATCGTACAACTCCCCGCCTCTGGTCCTTCTCTCTCCCTTCTTACCGGCAGCGGCAGAGCCTTTCTTCTCGCCAGAGGCCAGACCCTCGGCCTCCTCCTCGTCGAGCAGCTCGAACTCGTAGTCGTCCCGGCCGGCCGAGTTGCGCAGGCGTTTCCTGCGCGCCATCCAGAAGTATGCTCCCAGGCCGGAGCAGAAGACGACGATCAGCACGAGGGCACCGTAGATCCAGGCCGTGGTGCTGGAGGACATGCCGAAGGTGGGGAGGAAAGAGGGCAGCCAGGTGGTGCCTGGTTTAGCGGATGTTTCCGGGCTGGCTGAGGCGGTAGGTGAGGAAGAAGACGAGGGCACGCTGGGGGAGTCGGTGGGCTTGGAGTTGACGGGGCGGTCGATGGAGACGTCCGACGTGGGCACAATGGGTAGTCCGGAGTCGGAGGCGGTCGCGTCGGGGGGCAGTGTCGTGGTCGAGGCGGCGAGGGTGGTGGTAGAGATGGGGATTTGGGAGTCGAGGTGGTTATCATCGTCGTCGTCCGTGGGCATGGGGAGGATCTTGGCTTTGGAGGCGTCGATGGACTCGCCCCAGAGCTTGAGGTGCCAGTCGACGAAGGTGCCGTTGTGCTCGTTGACTTTGGTGTCCTTTACAACGATTGTCCAAGTGCCGACGCCCTTTTCGCCCCTGTTGGTTGGGTTAGTATACTGAGGACACGTAGCAGGGAAGACTAAGAGGGAGGCATACCAGTGCACGACGCTCATAAAAGTCCAGTCTTCATAACCGGCCTCGGTGTTATCCATACGGCGGGTGACGGACAAGTGGCTGACAATGTTGTTAGGGCTGACGAGGTCGACGCTGAGATCACCACGGCGGGTGTGGTCTACGTTCATGGTGACAGTAACATGCTCCAGGCGCTCGAGGTTGGCCTCCTTGAGCATGTCGGCTGTGACTTCAAAGTTGACAGTCAGGCCCTTGTCGCCTTGAGGGATGGCCTGGTTAACGCGGATCCAGGGCGAGTAGAACCAGGCCTGCGGCTTGACGTTCTTCCAAGTCTTGGCTGCTTCCACCATGCCGTAGCTGTCGATCTTGCCATACGCGAAAGTGTGGCTGTATCTCCTGCCGATAGCGGTCGTCTGCCACTCCCCTTCGACGTCTGTCTGGACGGGAACAGCCGTGTCCATGGCGATGTACTGCATATCCCTCCAGCTAAGATCCGGCCGCACCTGGAGTACCAGCGCGAAGATGCCGGCAGCTAGCGGGGCGGCGGCAGAGGTACCGCCGTGCTGGTCGTAACAGGCGTTTTGGCCGACATCAGTGGTATGGATGGCATCTCCACCA
Organism: Coniochaeta sp. 2T2.1; assembly: GCA_009194965.1. NCBI lineage: Eukaryota > Fungi > Ascomycota > Sordariomycetes > Coniochaetales > Coniochaetaceae > Coniochaeta > Coniochaeta sp. 2T2.1. The sequence continues at coordinate 1,177,804 of VSMA01000014.1, forward strand.
CCGCTGGAGTAGGTAACGACCAAGGAAGCGGAGCACTTCTCCGAGTAGTACGGGTGCTCGCCCTTGCGATCCACCGCGCCAACCGTAATACTGTAGATACTGTTGGTGTATCCGTCAAAGTTGCAGTTGTCCTCATTCGCCGCACCGTTGCCGCTGGCAAAAACGTAGATTGAGCCGAGTCCGCCACGTCCGTTCTGCACCGCGTTGAGCATAGCGCGACGAATGAGCACCCCAGGGGCGTCCATGCTGCGTCCATCATCCGGCGGGCCCCAGGAGCAGGAATAGATCTGGTTGTGCTGAAAGTCATAGTTCATGGCGATGGCCTCGTCAGCATCCGAGATCAGCTTGGAGAGGATGCGCAGCCCAGCAATCTTGGAGTCGTACGCGACACCCACACCGCAGACATCGTTCCTGACAGCGGAGACCTCGCCGGCGCAGCGGGTCCCGTGCTTGTCGTCGCCTAAACGAGGTCTTGGCTCCGGACCCTTATCGTTGAAGTCGTAAGATCCGGCAGCGTAGTAGTTGTCCTTTAGGTCGTCGCTGTACATGTCCAGGCCGTCGTCAACAATGGCCACGGTCGCATTGAAGCCAGTGATACCCTGCAGCCAGACGTCCGTGACATTGACGTCGTGCCCGACCTGCACTGCGTTGAACAGATGCCACTGTTTGTTGAAGATGGGGTCCTTGATATCGAGCGTCTCAGCGACCTTCTTCTGCCTCGCCAGGGCGGACTGAACGGGAGCTTCGCCTTGTCGCCGAGATGCCCGGTTCACCGGACCTGCCGGTGCCGGTATTGTCCTCTTTTCCCACGGCGCGCGGAGGTGCTGCTTTTGCGCGAACTTGACCCCATCGAGCACATGTCGATCGCCCAACGACCGCTTCCTCCGTTTTCTTTCGGTCAACTCCCTCTTGACTATGTCATGTTCCTCCTTTCTCGCAGCGAAGAGGTGGTGGTCTCTAAGTTCTCCCAGGACCCCTTCGTATGAGAGGCCGAGACTCCTGGCAACTTCGTCTGGCGATGTGTCGCGTTCGAGGTGGAGGACGTAGTAGTCGTTCGAGTCGAAACTTCGGGGCAGGACTTGGCTCGCCGTCGTCAAGGCAGCCAGGCCGAGGACGGCGGCAATAGACGCGAGCTTCATGTTGAAGTGTTCCGCGCAGGAGATCCGCACGGATGGACGTCTGTCTTATTGACAGCCCCTCGAGACAAAGACGAGAGTCGAGGGGGTCGGTATAAGAGGAGGCAACAGGCCTGGTTCTCCCAACATTCGGTGATTGTGCTTCTTGGAGCGGTCGTCGAGCAGGTTTCCGTATACTGTCGTCTTCGATTATCGTGTCAGTCAAGGAACTTTTAGGAAGAGAAGCAATAGGGAGTTCGGGTGAAAGTAGTAGGTATGCAGGTGCTTAGTTGTCGAAGTTTAGACTTGGAGAGTACGTTTGGATGTCTAACAGATCCAATACGAACCTGTTTAGATTATGAGGCCAGTTGTCTCGCTTGGCAGAACTGGTAGGAACAGACGAATGTGTTTTCAGGTGAACAGTTGCCTGCATCAGCAACAGACTGGACGAGGCGATGATATTGAGAAGTGTCCATTCGAGGCGCAAGCGCATCAGCCAAGCTAAGCCCAGAGCTGGCCCAGTAAAAGGCTAGGTAGGGAGCGTTTTGCGCGTCCTCCGAGGGGCACGTTTCATTCGTTGTTTCTGTCCGATTAAAGATATGGGGCCGCCATGTGTTAGTGCAACACCTAGATCATCTGTAAAGCTGGACGAATATTAGGCGAGAAAGTAAGCGTAAAAATGGTCACTGCACTAACAATATGCACGTCCGCTTTTGGTACGTGTCGTTTGGGGGCAGCCACCTGCCAGAAATGGTCGTCAATACAACTGTGAGATTAGTATCCAGCCATCAGCCCTTTTTCACTGCAGCCTTTTCTAATGGGATAGGCCGTGAATCAGCTCGTGGTAAGAGTCTGGAGTCTGGAGTCTGTGAGTTGAGATGGAGCGCTTAATGGCATCTTCTGCGGACTGAAACACCAGCCGAGACTCTGGGGTACCGGCGTCTGTGGTGGATCTTTGGTCCGATGGCTCAGTCTACTCTCCCGCACCACGTTGATCAACGGCCGAACCTTTAGAGGATACTTGGACAATCTCATGATCCCCGTCTACATGGGATGAAGCTTTCTATCTCGTCGCCGGAATCATATGGCTCAGGCTTGGTCCAGATGAACAGCATCTTCATCTGAAGAACTGATGTCCTCGTCAGAGCGACCGTACCCTGGCCTGACGCCCGGTACTCAAGTGCAGATTTCGACCTCCGGGCCGGCCCGGGATCGTTTTTGCGGCCCCACATGACGGATCCAGCAGGTCCACACGGAAGTGCCGGCCTGCCTGACCCCGTATCCATGTTCCGATTCGCGTAGCCTCGGGAGCCTCCCCTTGCAAGCTCGTGCAATGCCAAGTGCCAAATCGCCCACTGGCGACAGCCACGGCGGTCAGAACCAGCCATGTCCTGAGCACAAGGTGGGAGATTGATTCCGGTGGATCGACTTTTCGAGACAGGCGTCGGTATGGCCAAAACCTCATCATTACACGAGGGTTATTTGGGAGCCCCGACACGGTATTCCGCCATTTCTCAGCAGGTATACTCGTCTCGGCGATCGCCTTGAGAACAGTGGATGAGAAAGCACAGGTTAATATCATGGGGGAGTGGCCATTCCATCATGTGCAGGGCTGTGTAACCACTACCACGGTGTTCTGAATGCTATGTTTACAAAGCGACCGCAGCCCCGGCACAATCACTTCGTACCCTCTGTGGCCCGCGAGGTCCCTCAAGACTTCGATTGGACCTGGCCCTGGACCTAAAACATCCGGAGACAAGCACAACAGCGGACGGCAAGCAAGCATCATGTCGTTCGGGTGGTTCATCAGACGGACAGCCGTGACACGAGTAACAGTATCCTCGAGCGGAACTCGTTGAATTTGTCCAAGAACATTTCTAGATCCAAAAAAGACAAGAAACCCTCGTATCTTATTAGACACTCTTCCGTCGATCCAAACAGCGCTTCCCAAATCCATTAGTATTATCCTGTGCCTCGCGCATGTAACGCCGACGGCCGGTAAGTATCGTAGTATATCATTCCACATCCAACATTCGAATCCCCCAGTCCGAGGGCAATATAAGTAGTAATAGCATCAGGAGAATAGAAAGTCCTTAAGCACAGGCGACCCAGAAAACTCCGGGTTCAACATTATGCAACTACGAAAAAGAGAATTTAGTGTCAGTCTAAGGTCTTCCGGGGCATCACTTTGGGGGAGTCAGTTAGCCAGGGATGACAGGGGGGTGAGAACGTACTTCAGAAAGTATTGTAATCCCGCCCTCCTCTTCTCGAGGAACCGCGGGCGGAACTTGGATATCACGCTCTTGGGAGGCAGCACGGGCACGGCGGCCTCGAAGCCGGGGAAGGTCTGCACCAGCTGCCTCCGGAAGTCGTCGAACTCGGAGTAGCGCTTCCGAATGTTCATGAACGAGCCCTTTGCCTTCAGTTAGTGGCACCTCTATACGTATGTCGTTCCCTAGTGCCATCCTGGGCGGTTTGAAGGAGGAAAACTCACACTAAGCGTCTCAACCCGTATATTCCACACCACAAAGGCGCCGATGTTCGTGGCGCTCCCGTTCACCACGACATGGTTGACCACCTCGACGCTCTTGGCCCAGCACGCCCTGTTGCGGTCGCGTCCGGAGATGTCGCCGCGGCGCCCTCCTCGTCCTCCCGCGTCGGAAGAGACGTCTTCGTTGTCTTGGAGCGTGATTGCGCCCGGCGGCAGGACGCTTTCTGCCGAGGGGGTGCGGTTGTGGCTGTTATTGCCGGGGCGGGACAACCCGTTGGCGTGGCTTAGTTGCCAGTAGGGCGGGGAGGTTATGGGCGATATTGCGCGCGATGTGGTTGAGTCGGAGTCTGCTCCGGCGTCGGCATCGGCGTCGGCTTCGGAGGCGGAGGGGGAGCTGGTGCCGTCTGGGAAGAGGGGGACGAGGAGGTTGGTGGTTTGGATGGGTGGCGCATGGCTCCCTTCGTTATTTGTTATTGACTCGGTGTTTGTGGTTGTGGTAGGTTTGCCATTTGTGGTGGGAGGTGGTGGTGGTGGTTGTGTCGCGCCACCATCTTTGGCGGCTTTCGTTGTCGATGCCGGACCAGTGTCTGGTTCTTGCGGGCGGTGGTCTATCTCGGAGGCCATTCAGCCATGGGGGTGGACGCAGTGTCCCCTTTAGAGGCAGCTGCGCTCGATGTCGATGTTGCTGCAATTCTGTAATGCGACAAGCTGGTTCGGATGGTTTGCGATCGTTCAACAATGGTTGGGAAGCGGGTTGTGTGGAGTGGTGATCTCCGAAAGTGGCGATAAGGGATAAGCCAAGCAAATGTCGTCAATCGCTGTATAAGGTACCTTAGACTTCTAGGTTCTGACAAAGATCTGTATTCAACCTTATACGCATTCAGAATTGCGTATTCAACTTCAATCTGAGTGCTACTCGTTACTATGGATATGGAGCGTTTTCCCAGCTCTTCTGTATGTTGTTGCATGCTCATCCATTCCATTCCCGGCTGTGCTGTGACCTAAGGTACATCGTGGCCCGAAGGCACGGCTTCCATTCCGGCTGTCAGGTCTAGTGTGAAGACCCGGCAACTTCACCAGCACAGGACTGGACCATCAGTCGATTGGGACGACATAACAACGAAATACAGTCAATACGACACTGGCTAAACTCATGACCTTGATGGAACAAAGGAAACAACAAATGCTACCGAGCAACTCCCTCAAGCCTGCTTCTCAAGCTCCAAAATCCTCGCCGCCGTATCGCGCATGGTCTCCTCCAGCGTCCGGAAATTTAACCTCAGCACCGTATTCCCCTCATCCGCCAAAATCTTCGGGAAAACCACATTCTTGTCCTCCCCGCTCTCGGTAGGCAGCCTGCCCTCCAGCTCCGGCACCTTGGCCAGCGCGTGCACCATGGCCGTGTACGTCAAGGGAAACCCACCGATCGTCAGCCTCTTGTTGGCCGCCTTCTCCTCCGTCAGCGCCCGGACGTGCGCGTCCGCGAGGTCGCGGACGTCGATGTAGCTCGGGAACGAGGTGGGCGGGATTGTCGCGTTGGAGCCGTCGAAGAGGCTGTAGACGATGCGGCTGCTGTAGTGCAGGCCCTTGGCGCCGCCTTTGATGGGCTCGATGGGGGGGCCGAAGATGAGGGCGGGCAGGAGGACGGTGACGGTGAAGCTTGGCGAGGTGGTCTTGACGAAGTCCCAGATTGCGAGTTCGCCTTCTTTCTTGCCCGAGCAGTAGGAGATGTAGGCGTTGTTCTGGGCGCGGGCCTGCTCTTGTGTGACGGGGAGCCAGGTCTCGTTGGTTAGGGGGCCCGCGAGGAGTTCTTCCGGCGAGCCGGTTGTCATGGCGTTGACGGAGCCAGTTACTACTATGGACTTGAGGGTTGGTGCGTGCTTGTGCGCTGAGCGGAGAAGGGCGAGGTTGCTGGTGAGTGTCAGTTTCTGTTTCTTGTGTGCTGGTGACCTTCTAGTGGAGGTGATCACGTACCCTTCGACACTCGGCTTGAGAAAGTCGCGGTCATAGTCGGTGTTTGCAGGGTTGTCGAGCAGTGGTGCTGCTACGTGGACGACCTGCGATATGTGGTCAGTATCACATATGAATTATCTTGATATGCGGCATGAACTGGCTTACATGGTCAAAGTCTTTGCCCTTGAAGATGGCGTCCCAGCTCTCTTGGTTTGCGATGTCTTCGACGGTAACAATGTTGAGATGGCCTTTCCACTCAGGATGGGTAGCAAATATCTCGTCGCCAACTGCTGCTCGTCGCACTGTTCCAGTTACGTCGTGGCCGGCATTGATGAGACGTTCGAGGATGTGGGCGGCCACGAAAGAGTTGGCTCCAGTGAGAAGTGTGGATGGCATCGTGAGTGTCTGATTGATTGATTGTGGGTTATGTTAAGTTTGGGATTGTGCTGGTTGTTCCTCTTCTCAGTTCTAAAACTTCAGCCCCAAGTAGCTCCTTATATGTCCGAGTCCTTAAGCACGTCTCTACCCCTGACCAGCCTTGAAAGCTGATCAACTTACACAATCGTAGCAGGTAGCTGAGTAACTGGATTCACCTGCTTAGAGCCCCTCAGCAGGACCCTGAATCTCTGGCATAGAGCTTGCATAATGTGTTCACCGGTGTAACGTCGTCATGCCCGCCGTTCTGTATGCGGCCGGCGCGGTGAAGTTTGGTGGTGCTATTTCCAACATCACAAATAGTTGCCAAGACAATATCTCCAGGGGCTTTACTCATCCCCTCCAAAGCACCAACAAATGATTTGCGATAACACTTGCACCATAAGCGGCTGGCCTGAATGTTCCGTCGAGAGTCCCGAATTCTATTCGCTTATTTCCTCGTCCCTGACCGTGCTGCTCTGGTGTGACTGCCTGAGTTGGTGATTCGCTTCGAGCATGCAGGTGCTGATTGGAGGCAATTGCAAGCGACCGCTTGAAAGCTTCAACAGACGACCTATGGACGGGAAGCGCAGCTTACAGACAGGCTCATCGAATGCTTTTGGAATTCCATGTTTGTTGCACCGAACCCCGAACTGTCCAGTATCAACGGAAGATGCGTCCGAAATACCAATGCCTCGTCAGCTACCAGGTACCTGCGACTGGCAAGTCCTCTCAGCGACGGTCTACACGGTGGTCACCGGTTCGATTAATGTCGAAGCATATGATAAGCTGTCTGCGGGATAGAAGACGTGTTAGTTCCAGCACGAAGCCCAGGGACTTCTATTAGGTAGTACTACTCAAATCAAGTCCGCCGAGACGCTCCTCGTTCAGAGAACATCATCAAACGAGTCGAACTTCGACTGCAATGACAATATGTGCTTAACCATTGTGCCGGCTCCCGTTAGTGATGAACTCCGACCATGTGCCCCGTGTCTGAGACTGGGAGAATTTGGGAAACGTCCTTGTCCGGGATATAATCCCGAGTACCGAAATCCGTCTATGAAGGCCTGCAGGTCGGTGAGAAGCGGCCAGCGGCTGGGAAGGACGCTTCGTCCGGGCCATACTCAGCGTTTATCGACGCATATCCTCGACCCCCAGTCAGCATGGAAGCCATACTGCCATCCTCGCCACGAAATACAACCTCTCCTAGGCCAGGGGCGAGCCGCACGCCCTCTGAGTATGTTACTCTTTCAGAACTAATAGGAAGTCCCCGGGTGACGTACTGTGACCTCGAGCCATGGCCGCAGTGACAATCCCTTGGTCGGCTGCTTCATAAACCACCACCAGGGCCTTGATCGTCTCCTCGAGAAGCGACGACCCGAAGGTTACCGGTCTGACTTTGAGCCGCCGGTTGCCACTGACGGCGTGGTTGTGAGCATCTGTTCGTCGGGAACTTTGTTGCCACAGCACTGACCTATCCTTCAGTTCACCATTGGCATCGAGAAGACTATGCTGTGACCTAGAACCCCCCATAATGGCAAGCCATCTACGCCCACAAGCCCTCAGACTCGGCCATAGCCAAGAAATGGATCGACTCCTGGCGTTGTCCTCCTTTCATGTGCCGGGCTCGCGGGATACTATCATCTGGTGGGTAATATAGTCAGGAATCGTGCCTCGCAGACGGGCGAGAAGATTGACGCAGTCGTCACCTCAGCCACCCAGCCCAGGGACATGATTTCTAGACATAGCTGGATCGTACGGATGGAAGTCAGGAGGGTACTCTTCTGTCTTGGAACCCCGAACCGCTGTGAAGGACGACTGGCTACTGCTTAACGACGCCGAAGACCAGAAGGCGGCGAGTTCTGGTCATTCCCATCCGCATCATCTTCGCTGTTCGTGCCATCTGCGCCGCACCTCGAGGAGGATAGTTTGTCTGACTTCGCTTATAGCATAGCTCGTTCTGTCACGACGAGACCACCACAGAAGGGGCCAAGAGAACAACAGACCAGACATTGCCACGGCGCTTCTTTGCACGTCTCACAACGGCCTTCGGGTATGGTCTGGGGACCGGATGTGACCCGAAAGAAAGCACTTGCCTACTGGCAGATGCAGTGTCTCTGATCAAGGAAAGCGGTGTAAGCCGTGAGTAGCAAAGACGGGAGTCTGCTCCAAGACCAAGGAACCACGGCATCACAAGAGAAGACGCCAGCTTCCTATACCTGATACTAAATAGATCACCAACTGCAGCTGAGCTCTGGACCCCTCTTTGTTGATTCATCCCGACCCAACGGCATCGCAAGCCGCCTTGGCACTTGCCTCATCGTCCGGAACTTCCGCTCTTTTGCCAGGATTCGCACAAGTGTGGAGGTCAGTGCCTCTCCCGTTTGTCGGAATACAAACTCATGAACGCCGGTGTGTGCCTCTGACGATGGAGGGGGGACGGAGTATCCCGGACATTCATACCGAGTCCAATCAGATATCGCGCGGTCTCAAGCCACAGTATCCACAGCTCGAGTTGCGAAGTTGCGAGTCTGTTGTGCATACCAAGCTTACGAATGCAGGCTATTGGGCTTGGGCTTGCATGTGGGCTTGGGCTTGCATGTGAGCCTGAACTTCGACGTCAGACGATCGACTCTTGTCTCATCTTTAGCTTCATGTATCAATCTGGAGCGAAGCTTCCAGACTGGGCTGTCGTGCTCGATACGAGAATGGAGGGGGCGAAATCACTGCCTACATCCACGATGGCGGAGTGAAAGGGAGGGGGAGTGAGGGGAGTGAGGGGAGTGTTCGCATGGTATCTCGTTCTCGACCCCTCAGGAAGTCAGCATCCGGGAATCTGGCTTGGCTTTGTCCGGCGTCACTAGTATCCGCAAGTACATGTATGCGGTCGTATAGATCGTGAGAGTTGAGATGGATGTGGTTGTGTGGTTTCTGCTGATGATGGAGTGTGGTTACAGCACCCCACACTAGACTCACTGGTCACACTGTGACTAAAGTCAAGCAGTGTACTATTCTCCGAGCCAAGGACCGAAGCGAACAAGCTCTCTCTCCCCTCGTCCTGGCCAGAGTTCATGACTTGTCACTTGAGGTATCAACGAGGGCCTGAAGATCCAAAGAGAGTTCATTCTCGAGCAGAGATGGAGCTGTAGATGATCTAGACGATCGTCCTGGCAACTGCACATGCCTACAGATGCAATGTCTCAAGGATCAAAAGACAAAACATCATACTGATGGCAAGATCGGATGGCTTTTCAGATGTCTCCAGTCTCCACTGGCAGGCCAACCTCCCCATGCCACACGAGAAAATGGTTCGAATCTGGCCACCAATCGATAGCAAGCAAGACAACCGTCTACCGAACTCAATTGGCCAGCTCATGCCTGCTAGAAAGCGGAGATCTTCGATAGCAAACTGCCAATTGCCGAGAGTAAACATTCTGATACCTTATCCCTGCTCCAGCAAGCCACCCAGGTCTTCTTTAACGAGCAGACGAGGAATAGCGCCGGTGTCATCAGCATCTGCAGCAGGTGCAAGTGGTAATTGCACTTGCTGCCACCACATTACGCGGACGCTAACCTCGCTGTGGCTAACCTCAGTGTGGAAAACGCCATGGCGCCTCGATATCAAATTCATGGGGACCCTGGCCTCGGACTCCTTTTATTATCTCTCTCCCCGGAGCAGGTCTGCCGAGCGGAGGACTATTTCTTGTTCTTCTCTGCCTCTTCCTCTCCTCCATTGCCTTCTTGTTGCAAACCATTGTGCTGTCTCTCGTTTAGCAGCAGTTTGAGTACCGACTTCTATTCTCCTGTTACTTCTTCTTGAGCTCTGTCGTTATTGTGTAACTCTCTTGTTCTGTCCGTCGTTATCCAGCGTCTCTTCTCGTTTGACCAGGTCAGAAACTACCTAGCCAGTTGTGAGTAGCTCCTCTTGCATTCTTCCTCTCCGGATATCTCCACCTCACCGACCTACGTCCTGTCACGAAGACGACGTCGGCTGGAAGCTGTCTGGAAGCTTCGTGGAAGCCGACCGACGGTTCCTTCACGATGGCCTGCCCAACCCCCTCTTACCCTCTTCTTCTTCCCTCCAAGATGATACCAGTGTGAGACTAACCGAGTAAACAACCAGTTCGTGATCAGAACACCCGCGTTCTCCTCCTCACAACTTGCTCTCCATCCAAAATGGTCCTTCTCAGGAATACCCTCCTGGCATTGGCCTCCGCCGGTGCCGTCTCAGCAGACTACTACGTCAACCCCGAGAGTGTTCCATTAAGCACGAGGAGTATGTTCGATCCGAGCTAAAACAGGTGCCGAATGAGAGGCGTCCCGCTGACATCCGTCTAGGACAATGGTGCACAAGTGAGCTGAGCACATGCCCTCTCATCTGCCAGCAAGTCGAGCCCCGGACCACCCTCATCAACACTTGCGATCCCGTAAGCTCCTCCCTCGCTAGCCTCTCCTCTCCATCCATACTCCCGATTTACTGACCGCCAAAACAACAGGTAACCCTTTCCTATGGCTGCCTCTGCGGCAACAACCAACAGCCCAACATTTCCGAGTACAGTATCACGCTCCCCTACTTCGTCTGCACGGAGTGGGGCACCCAGTGCGTGGCCGGCTGCGGGAGCGACAACACCTGCGCCTCGACGTGCCGGCAGAACAACACGTGCGGCGCCCGCGACCCCATGACCAACTACACCTCAACCACAACGAGCGCGGAGCCAACTGGCACTGGTGGTGCCGCCGCCACGACCTCGGCCAACCAGGTGTTCGACGGTCTCCCCGGCACGACGGGCGCGGCGAACGCCGGTAACTCGGGCGGTTCTGGCAGCAAGAATGCCGGCGCCGCTCTCGAGTTTGGTCGGGGTTACGGGCTTGCTGTTGTCTGCGGCAGCTTGTTTGCTGGGTTCGCCATGATGCTGTAAAATGCTCTGGCCATGATGGAATATGGTCTTGACTGTCTGCTTCAATCAGTTGAAGAAGACATTTCTTGCATTTACACCGGCTCGAAAGAGAAAACAAAGACAAAAGGACAACAACAGCAACACTACAGCGTATGGAATCATACAGCTTAATCGACTTAATCTAATACTGGGGAAGGGGGGGGGTATGGGAGCGAGGGTCGCACAACGCAATGCTGGGGAAGATGTGCTGCTTGTTTTTGTGCGAGCCTGGACCGGGATATACGTGCAACGGCCATTTTGAAGCTTTTTGGGAGACTGCAATTAGGGGTTTTGATATTCGTCGAGAGTTGGATAGCGTTGATATTTCAGGAAATTGATGGCCCTTTGGAGACGGTGTGCTTGGTCTGATTCCGTCTTTTTGAAACTTTGAAAGACGTCTGACGTTGGCTTTGGAGCGCTGGGCAACGTTGAATCCTTTGCGATGCCGTCATGGCCATTGTATTCAAGGGTTGATGCGCCTGTGACAGGTGCTCCTGACCAACGAATTGCCAGCGGCCTGGCCCATTCACATGTCAAGCGCTGAAGAACAAGGGCTGATTGGCTCCCCAACAAGTGCCCAGAGGCGGGTGACAACTTTTTGTTGAAATCGATCTCGGGGTCCAGAAGGGTTCACAAATCCACAAATAGGGGACCTGGTGCGTACACAGTATGGAGAGGCCACTGACGGGGCACATCAAGCGCAAATCAATCCGGCACACGTCGCTTGTAGAACTGCAGGGGCTAAACCAGGAGACAATTGTGTTGGCCGGTAGCAAATTAAGCGGTTGCGACTCGGGAGATGTCCAAATCTCGTTCCTTGTCTTGACTCGACCGGAAAGTGGCACCGCTCCGTAACTTTTAGACCTTTTAGACCCGAAATGCAATGTTAAACGGCACACCGACTTCATCCCCGGTTCCGCTTCTTCTCCGCATTCAAACTGTCTTATTGACCATGAATTGTCTGTAGTTCTTGTTTCCACCTCAAATCTTATACTTGCTGTGTCTCTCTCTTACCTAGAGCTGGGCTTATACGGAATTGCAAGCATGGCGTCCGCAAAGAGCAGCAGTACGTCCCATCCCCTAAATTCCATTCCCCTCCCCTCGGAATCTTCAACCCCACCAATGACCGAATGCCTCTCCTCTGCTCCATGCCTTCTCGCGACAAGCCTCTATTCTGTCGCGACAATATGATCGCATATAGCTAACGACATGTCTAGAACGCGCCGTCGCCGAGTGCGTATCGGAAGATGCCCTCGTGCACCTCAAATCCTACCAGTACTCGGCCGTCGACAAGTCGCCAATATCGCACTACATCCTTAGACCCTACGTGCGTCTTCCTCCCCCTTCGTCATCTCCCCTTTGCTCCCCGTCTTCGACCCTCTGCTAACGCCTTCCCTCGACCAGTGGAATGCCTGCGTCGAGTTCCTCCCCCTCTGGCTAGCCCCCAACATGGTGACCCTGATCGGCTTCATGTTCATCCTGGGCAATGTCATCCTCCTCGCCATCTTCATGCCCGACCTCGTCGGCCCCGGGCCGACATGGCTGTACTACTCCTTCGCCTTCGGCCTCTTCATGTACCAGACCATGGACAACATCGACGGCAAGCAGGCGCGCCGGACGGGCACCTCGTCGGGACTGGGCGAGCTCTTCGACCACGGCATCGACAGCCTCAACTGCACCCTCGCCTCCCTCCTCGAGTGCGCCGCCATGGGCCTGGGAACCTCCAAGTCGGGCGTCTTCACCGCCCTCTGCCCGTGCCTGCCCATGTTCTTCTCCACCTGGGAGACGTACCACTCCCACACCCTGTACCTGGGCGTCTTCAACGGCCCCACGGAGGGCATCCTCATCGCCTGCCTCATCATGGCGCTGAGCGGGTACTACGGCCCCGGCATCTGGACGACCCCCCTCGTCCACATCCTCGGCGAGCACAACACCTTCGGCTGGGCGCAGCACATGGGCGACCTCTCCTTCCGCGACATCTGGATCGCCGTTATCGTCGGCAGCCTGCTGGTGGGGCACGTCCCCTTCTGCATCTACCACGTCGTCAAAGCCCGAAGGCAGCGCAACCTCCCCGTCGCGCCCGTCTTCCTCGAGTGGACGCCCATGGCCGTCTTCTCCCTCTCCATCGGCGCGTGGATGTACAGCCCTTACTCCACGCTGAGGGAGGAGAACCACCTCGTCCTCTTCTGCCTGACCATGGCCTTCGTCTTCGGCCGCATGACGACGAAGATGATCCTCGCCCACCTGACCCGGCAACCTTTCCCCTACTGGACCGTCATGCTCTGGCCGCTCGTCGGCGGCGCGCTGCTGGGCAACCTGCCCCGGTTCGGCTGGCCCGCCGTGAGCCACGAGGTCGAGCTGTACTACCTCTGGGCCTACTTCTTCTTCAGCCTCGTCGTGTACTCGCGCTGGGCGTGGCTCGTGACCACGAGCATCTGCGATTACCTCGGGATCAACTGCCTCACGATCCCGCACGACAAGCAGGTCGCCAATGCGCGGGCGGCGAAGGGCTTGCCCGTGCCGAATGGGCGGCCGTTGAGCTCGAATGGGACTGCTGCTGCGAATGGTAAGGCTGGTGCGAAGAAGGACTAGGCTAGACGTGAGGGGCAAGAAGTATGGGTGGAGATCAAGACGATGGTTCAACTCGACCATGGAGTTTGGGAAGGGCAGAAAAGCCGGAAGGCAGCGTCAAACAGAAGGTGGGACGCGGTGGAGGGATTCAACATTAGCATGCGCGGTGTTTATTTGGCCGGTTGGTCTTTTCTGTCATGGTTCATGTCCTCCTGTTAGAGCGGACCAGCAGCATTTTTGCACGTGTTTCTTTTTCTTTCGCGGGTGGCAAGGGGTTTGGTTTGGCTTTTGAGAGAGGTTCGTGGATACAAAAAAAAGCATTAGAGAGAGTCCTGGGGGCTGGCCGGCGTTGGGGAGTAAAGTTCGGATTTCAACACTCGCATTTGCTCTTCCTTCTTCATGCTGGCTAGATTGTAGCCTACTTGCATAGCTATTCATAAGTTGCCTTCGACCAACGTCAAGCTGTCGCCCATGGTGTGGTGAGACATCCCGCGGCGGAGACACTTGTGGTAGGGCTACAGGTGCGGCCTTGAATACGGTGACTCGAGTTTCGGAGATAGGTAGGACGTGATCACCGCTCAGTAGTATGTGTATCACACAGTCCTGCCGCTGGGTCCATCTAGGGGTAGAGACATAGATGGTATAATGATATGGACTCCGCTGTTCACCAAACTGTCCATCCTAACTGAATGTCGTAGCCCAAAGCCCAAGGCGAACCATAACCATACCAAACGCAAACGCCGAAACCATGATCATCGTGAAGACCACAAGCTCTCCGACCGTCCTGCCATTAATTCTTCCTCGCGTCCTCATTTTCCCTCCGTTGCCACTTTCCTCTAAGAAGGCAGCACCATCCCCTCCTTCTCCATCTCAATCACATACTTCTCCCACGTATCCGCAAGCCCGTCATAAAACTGTATATGCGCGTCCGCCAGGCCGCCAAACTGCCTCTTGAACTCGACGCGCTTGATCCACTCAAAGTTCTGCGTCTCGTGCACGACCTGGTCGGCGAAGTGCTCCGCCTCCGTCCTCGCGCTCTCGACCTCCCGCGTGAGCTCGTCGATCCTGAGCTCCAGCTTCCGCTGCCTGTCCCGCCTGCTCTGCTCGTGGTCTACCCCTCGCACATCCTCCAACTTGGACCTGATGAACCCGCCCGCCCCCGACACGCCGTACCCGCCGTACCCGTACCCGCCGTTCGCGCCGGCGTCGCGCTCGGCGGTGGACTTGTTGAGGTACTCCGTCAGCTGCTCGAAGTCGAGCTGCTTCTGCTCGCGCAGCTTGAGGAGGTTCTTGAGCGCGCCGCTGTAGGCGGCCATGTCGCGCAGGCTGCCGACGTAGTCCGCCTCGGTGACGTGCTGGAGCTTTTTCAGGCCCGCGGCCGAGTCCTCCACGCTGGCGGCGAAGGCGTGCGTAGCCGCGTCCACGCCCGGCTCGAGCACGATGAGCTTCTGGAACTGCTCCGCCAGGTCGCGCAGGTCGCCTTCCAGGTCGGCCTCGCGGCGGGCGACGCGCACCATCACCTTCTCCACGTGCGCCAGGTCCTCGTCGAGCTTGTCGCTGCGCTCTTTGACCTCGATGAACCGCCTGTCGGGCTTGTGGACCTTGGTAAAGGCGTTGATGAAGCTGTCGGCGAAGGTGTCGAAGACGCCTCCGTTTCCGCCTCCGCCGGGGGGTACCTCTGTCGAGGGCGTGCTACCGCTCAGACCGCGGGTGGCGCGGGTTCCGGTGCTGCGCATCGTGGCGTTCCAGTCGTGGGACTCGAGGAAGATGTGGAGGATGGGTGCCTTGCGGAGTTCGGGGTGAAGGGCGAGACGGGTAAGAAAGCGCTGCAGCGAGTGCGCCCGCCGAGAGGTAAAGTCGGAACCGAAACGGTCGCCGCGGACGTATTCCATCCGCTGCTTGTCCGGGAGCGGGGGCACGGCGGCGCCGGGGAAGGAGGCGTAGAGGGATTTGTAGAGGAAGAGGAAGTCTGTGAAACGCCGGCGGACGGTGACGGTGGGTTTTTGAAAGGAGGGGAAGGTTGTCTATAATTATTAGCTTCAGTGGTTTGGGAGGGTGGAAGGATGGGATGAAAGACGTACGTTGGTCGTGATCATATACGATACATAGGCATCTTTAGTCCCGTCGTTTTCCTTATGTGGTTCAGAGACGATACACTCGAGTATCTCGCCCGCGTGTCCCGGGTCGTCGTTGCGCTCTCGCCTCGCTTCCTGCCGGCTGGCCTCGAAGTCCGGTGTTGCTGGGCCGGCGGCGTTGGAGTCCGACGCGCTGCTCGGCGCCGGCTGCTGCTGACCGCCCTGCTCACTGTGCCACGACACGTTGGAGAAGTCGTTGGGATCCATCTTCGCCATTGTTGCTTCCATGTGGGTGTATCACGTCGGACCGTCGTCGTCGATTACTCCAGCTCGTTGTAGGACCTTCGTAGTTGGCGGGAATCGGATCACGCCGGTTGCTTGCGGAATTGACAACGTAAGATGAGACGGAAGGGAAGATTGAATTTGGAGCTTGTTCGGAGTCAACTGATTCGGAGGGAGAATACTGGCGAGGCGACTGCGGTAGATTGTTGTTTGGACTGCAGGTGTGAATAAGGGTTCGGTGTTCGAGATGAGGGAGCTCAAGCCTCGAAAGCTGACGTATGGCGGGGATGGAAAGCTTGGCCCGTTGCAGTGGCGCTTGGACTTTGGCGGTAGGTACCTGGTACCTTATCCTGTACCAGACAATCGCGCTAGTTTTGCCGCATGTCAGGGTACTGGCTACCTGTCTTGCTGAAGCCCCCCATCCCAAGGGCCGGGAAACGCAGCAGAGCAGTGAAGTGAAGTCAGTGAGATCCATGTGGGCACGGTCTTCATATACTATCAAACGAGGAACCTGATGAAAAGAGACCGTATTTACACTAAAAAGGGTGTATATAGCTTTTAGATAGAGCGCGCCTGATAATGGACAGAGGCTCAGTAAAGACTCACAGCGGCTTTTAGTTCTGCAAGGCACCCTATGCTCTCATACCACCGATAAGGGAATCTGGTAAAGTTTTATGTTCGTGGTATCAAGCATTGAGATTGGTCTTTGCCACCTCCTCATGTCCTCTACAGAGACGGTTCACGTCGCCGCGCACTTGACTATTTTTACTCATACATTTCTAAATTCCTGTGGTCCCTTTCCTGCCCTTCCCCGAGCCCTTCTTGAGCCCTTGAACACCGTGTCAAAAAGAAAAGGGATGCAAAACAGACAAAAGAAACCCTGTTTAGCAGCTTACTTCTCAATCTTTGCCTTCTCGGCCTGGTTGGGTTCCACTATCCTGCTGCCCTCCGGCCGGTCCTGCTCGGCATCGATGGCCTCGCTGACCTGTGCCTGGGGGATGCCGGCATCCTCGGCCGCGGCTTGCCTCTCCTCCTTCTCATCGATATCCTCCGTATCTCTTGGCGTGGCGAATCCAGTATCCTGGTTCTCCTGGTTCTGCTCGTTCTCCTCCTCGATCAGCTCCTGCTGCTCCTTTAGCACCTCCAGACGCTGCTTGTTGGTCGCGGCACCCTCGGCGTTGTGCACCTCCAGCTCAATCTCGTGGTACAGCTCCTCAGGGATAGAAGACAGGACACCAGTCAGCGCCTCGATCTGGCTGAAGTCGCCGCTCTCGCCGGATGTTTGACCGTACATGTAGGCGTTGCTCAACACAAGGAGGGTGGAGGGGACGCCCTCCTTGAGACGAAGACGCAACCAAGCATTCAGGTCGTCCCTCAGACGCCCGGGGGACACACCGTGAGTCTTGATACCGCGGCTCATGCAGGCAGCCTGGAGCTCGGCAACGGACAGACTGTCGACACCCTCGTAGCTGATGACACGGTCGTCACGCTTGATCTGCCGCATGCGGTGGCGAATCTGGTAGCGGAGCATCATGTCTGTGCCGAAGGTGTTGAGGTTGAGATACCGGCACATGGACACCAGCTGGGGCCGTGAAAGGTTATCGAGTGTGAGATCATCCTTGAATGTCTTGCACACTTTGATAACATCCTCAGTGCTCGGCTTCTCGCCAGTCGCCCGGACCTTGCGGAAGAAGGTTGAGAACTCTTCCTTTTGAGCCACTGCCGGGGTGACCGGCAGACCGGTCTCCTTCAGTGTCGTCCGCAGGAACTCGCTGACTTCCTTGCGCGTGGCCCGGAGCGTCGTCGCCTTCTTCTCCTTGGTCGCACTGGCCTCATAAGTGCTGGGGAGGAGACCGGGGAAGATCTTGAGAGCGAAGGGCAGCAGAAGCTCGGCGAATGGCACAATGATAAACACTGAGAACGGTACCAGACGTCCGAGATCCTGAACCGTCCGCTGAAGCTGTCGGTGCTCGCGCCTACTGAGCTCGTATCCGGCGGCCATCTTGAGCGCAAGTCGCGAGCTGATCCTCACTTCGGCGGCCAGCAGCTTAGTTCCATCCCAGTAATGCTGCGCCTCATGCTTGATCTTCTCCATTAGCGTCAGCTTCTTTTTGTCCTCCTTTTTCGCAATAGCATCGTCCTTCTCCTTCTGCGCCGCTAGTTCGGACAGCGTCGCAGGCTTTGCGGCTGAATCGGCTTCCCTCTTGGCTGCTTCATTCTCGGCCTCCTTGGCTGCCGGTGTTTTCGGCGCACTGGCTTCTTGTGGGATCGGTTTCTTAGCCTTCTCGAAGTCGAAGCCAGGCGGCGGGCCGGCGGGAGGTCCCCTGTGAGTGTCGGTTCCGGTGGCATAACTCCGGACAGGAATCAGTAGAGCGAGACCCGGGTTCTTGAGTCCAAGTCGTCCTGAGTTGTTCATCAACTGAATCGAAGCAGCCCTGAGGGCAGATCTAGGCATAACCCGTCCTGTAGACATCGCCGAGGTTAGCAGGCGAAGCGCAAACAGCCGAGCGTGAGCAGAAGAGCGCACCTGATCCGAGGAACGGATTCATCACAGTAGCCCTGCGTGCAACGCTGGATGAGGCACTCATGCTCAGAAGTAGATGTCTGCGACGCGGTATAGATCGAGAAGAGAAGATGTCGCAGAGAAGGGATGGTCGAGGGGTGTCGAAAGGGTGACAAGAGGGACGGACGGTCCGGCACCGGAAGCTGAAGTCTAGGGAGTGAAGGGACTGGAACGAGAAAATCAAGAGAAAGTCCCAGATCGTCTGAAGAACAAGATAAGTCTAGTGTGATGGTACAGATGGATGGTCCGTTGTTGCCGGAGAAGGTATTAAACGAAGTATAAGCTGGAAGTTCTCGAAAAAGGATGGAATTCTAGCCAACGCTGGACGGGATGAAGACATGCAATGAACGGATTAAGCACGCCAAGACCCGCCTAAGGCATTCGGATACAGGGGTAATGACGACATCACGTGGATCAGCACGAGAGGAGGGCTTGGATGTCCTGGATGTTCCTTCCACCCTGAAGCTTCTTCACAATAAGGCCGGTCCCTATTACGTAGCAGTTATCTTGAAGTTATCGGGAATGTGCTGTGCATTCTCTGTGCATTCTCTGTGCATTCTCTGATCCAATCCCCAAGGCCCGTTGCACTGCTTTGCGATCTTGTCCGGCAGCCCGATGATTATCGGACATTTCGGTCAAAAGGTCGGACGAAAAGAAGGCTCAAACGCCACTTAGATCCGGGGGTCGGTGCTGCTTTCTGCTTATGCGGCGTTATGCGGCAGTCGGCTCAACAAAAAACATGGCCATGGGATTTTGATGAGAAGGCAAGTGTGGGGTTTGTTCACGTGAATTAGTCACCGCCCCTGCCTCGGAGCCTACCTATTCCCGCACGGGCCCCTGCATTCTTTCCCCACCAAGGCCGATGTCAGGGCCGGTCTGGGCTTGTGATAAGCTCCGATATCTGTCCTACCTAGACTCAGAACAATAATTATTCTTCTGCCAGATTGTATCCGTTCTCTTACACCTACCTAGATCTCGGAGTTACAACTTAACCTTCTTCCAATCTTTAATACTTCGGATTACTTATACAAAAGTCAAAACTTGCCGACACAATGGAGTTCTCCTTGACTTGAGTTTGGGTTTCCCGGTCCGAGGGATCAGCTTATTCCAAGAGAGCAACTTCCCCGCATTCCCTCATTACATATCACGGCGCCCGTCACGCCTGTTGTTGATCGCCTTCCTTCGTTCGAATACCTATCTCAAAGCATTCCCTGTCTCCGCAGGTGCTCACCTTGGATATACCATCGGACTTGCGGACTGACTGTTTTTCTAATCGATGGCCCCGATTAATATGCAATTCCGGAAAGCCGCCCGCGTTATACTCGTCGGTGCGCCTGGTGTTGGAAAAGGAACACAGTCCGAGAGACTGTTACAACGTTATCCCCAACTCTCTTCTATCAGCTCCGGAGACCTCCTACGCAGCAATGTCAAGCAAAGGACTCCCCTCGGTATGTTGCCCCTTCCGACCCAGACATCTCACTGCGCAACCACTAACCCTCTTCCAGGCATCAAAGTCGAAAGTACAATGAAAGCAGGCGGCCTCGTCTCTGACGACCTGATCCTCCGCCTAATACGCAACGAACTCAACCGCCGCGGCTGGTTGCTTCCCACGACACCTCAGGCTGGCTACATGACCCTCTTCTCTTCGGCGACAACCGCAACCGACACGTCATCCGCCGTTGAGGAAGACCCCCGACTCGCAAACTTCCTCTCCTCCCCACCAACAATGACCGACGCAACATGGACCACCAACCCCTCCGCCTCCTTCCTACTAGACGGCTTCCCCCGCACAGCCGTACAAGCCGCAAGCCTAGACGACATAGTACCCATCAACCTCGTCGTATCAATCAAAACACCAGTGGACGTCATAATCGAACGCATATCAGGGAGATGGCTGCACGAGCCCAGCGGGAGGGTATACAACACGGGCTTCAACGCGCCCAAGGTACCGGGACGCGACGACGTCACCGGCGAACCGCTAGTGCGGAGGATGGACGACGACGAGGAGATCTTCCGCGAGCGGTTCCGGAAGTTCGAAGAGACGAGCAAGCCACTGTTGGATCACTATGATAACAAAGGGGTCCTGTGGGAGGTGGCGGGCATGAACAGCAATGAGATCACGCCGAAGCTGTATGCTGAGTTTGAGAGGAGGTTTTGCTGAGCGTGGACTGCGCTGGCGAGGGGCTGTATATTACCTGGCTTGACGTATTTATGGGATGGCACTGTGCCCTGGATTTTCCTTGCGCGGTGACTTGGCTTTGGGAGGGATAGCAGTGATGGCGCTTATCGGGAAAGGCTGCCGACCCGTGTTGGAGTTTTGGAGTACAGCTACAAAGGATTGGTGTTTCACTTCCGAGACTCACTCTCACAGAGCTTTATGCTTCGCCTAGGTATGAGTTCAACAGATACCATAGCAAAATAAGAAGACACAACTTCTTAACGGACAGATATGGCAAAACGAAGCAAAGATGAGCGCGCATTCTCGTACGAAAGTGAGCAACATCAACACGACCCCGGCAGTGAAAGACGACCGGAAAGCAACGCGCTACCATTGAGCCACGAGAGGGCATGTCTTGCTTCCGTCCGTCACGGCTTTCTTGTTGCACGAGGCCATGCTGTGTGCGCGCTTGGGGCTGTGAAGAAGGGAGCCTTGACTCGATTACGAAGCCACGGAGTCATGGAAGTAGGAGAGGCCAACAAGAAAGACGCATACAAAAACGTACAACATCAGGAATTCCCCGGTGGTCACCCACCCGAGTACTACTCTGACGATTACCGACTTGTCTATGGGAGAGCGGACGGGATCCCGAATTCTCCGGTATCTATGGCCGTACGTGGAGGGAAGGGGGAGTGAAGGGACTTGTATGTCTTCGGATGATGAGTTGAAAGGACTAGACTTTAGAGTCTAGAACTAGGCCGTGCCATAGGGGAAGCTGGGTCTGCTCTTTGTGTATGGACTACCCTATAGCTTGGGATCAGACAGATGAGACATGGCTCAGAAGCTTAAGGACGACACTCCACTATGCTAGACTTCCATCAGTTTCTGTCGCAGTATTGTGAGGTGAAGACTTCAAGAAGTCAAGACATCGTTGTTGAACATCTTCAAACTCGGGCGTCGTCACATGTCCAATCATCTGACGCCTTACGTCATCCCGCTTCCAGCCGGCTAAGAAGGCGACCAACCGTCTCGGCTCGGCGCATCACCTTGTCTCAACCTTCAACATTTTTACACACTAGGGACACACAATCCACCACGTCGACCTGAAGATGAAAGCGTCGCTATTCCTACCTCTCACCCTGTTGGCGACCGTCTCATCACAACTCGTAGTCCCCCTAATCCACCGCGGCGGACGAGGTTTTGCCGGACCAGCCATCCCACCCACCTTCAAAAACCCACCAGATCAAGCACCCCTCATGGATCCCCTCGCCCCCGGTCCAGCCATCCCGCCCCACGACAACCCCAAAGATGCTTCACCAGATTTCGGCGGCGGCGGTCCGGGCACGGTGATGCTCTCCGACGTCATGGGCCGCGACCGCTCCATCAACATCTTCGCCGGCTTCACGCGTGACATAGCATCCGTCTCGTCGCGCCTCGACGACAGCTCCAAGAACAGCACCGTCCTGGCGCCCCTCAACAGCGCCATCGAGGCGCTCCCGCGGAAGCCGTGGGAGGACCCGGAGGATTACGGTAGGCTGGGGGAGCAGGCGTACGAGGGCGAGGACGGACAGCAGCGGGCGCAGAGGAACCTGCGGCGGTTCGTCGAGGCGCACGTCGTGCCCGCGAGTCCGTGGCGGG